>JAQPPZ010002512.1:2922500-4360000 GCA_028583015.1 Wollemia nobilis
CTTCCCAAATCCAATATTTTATAATACTACAAAAAGAAAATCTCATTTAACTCTATTATAAGCTTTATTCATATCAAGTTTTAAGATCATTGCTTTCTCTTTTCTAGAAGTTGCAAAATGCATTAGTTCATGAGCTACTATGATCCCACCCAAAATATATCTTCCTTTCATAAATCCTCCTTGCTCTTTTGAAATTATTTTGTCTAATGATGGTCTTAACTTATTTTCCATCACTTTAGAAATTATCTTATATGCAATATTACATAAGCTTATGGGCCTAAATAAATCAAACAATTCTACATTTTTTTTTTTTAAATTAGGGTAAGATCTATTGCATTTATTTTATAATGTGTATATTGTTTTACCCTAGACTATTCCATTGCCACTGATAAAAAATATTTCACTATTTTTCTAGTTATGTTAATAGAATGTTATTGAGAGCCCATCCAAACATGGGGACTTATCCTTATCAAAAAATAAAAGAGTTGAGTAAACTTCTTCTAGAGTAAAGGCTCCATCAATTTGCTATTGTCTTCATATATTATATTTAAAGGTACTCATTGTAGTAGTTTATCATTAAGAACTTCAATCTCCTATGATCCTAGAATATTTTGGCAAAAAATCCTTACCTCCTTTCTGATTTTGCTTTGGTATTTAATCCAAGCCCCTTCTATTGATTTAATTATATTAATTCTTGATGTTGATCTCTGTACTATTACCATCCTATGATTTTTTTTATATGTTTTTATCTCCTTCTTTTAACCAAGTATGTCTTGATTTGAATCTCCAAAATTTATCTTCCTTACTCAAAATACTATGATATTCACTAAGAAACTTCCTTTTATTTGAGCTTGGATTGTTGTGCTCACCTTTTTGGAATTTTAAAAGTCTTTCTTTTAGTTCTTTCTTCTCAAATATATTTTCAAAAGTGTTCATGTTCCATTCTTTTAATCTAGATGTCATTGATTTAATTTGTTTTGAAAGTGTATATAGCCCACTATTTTTTGAAGAATTCCACATATATGCTATCATATCAACAAATTGAGGATGGACTTCCCATATCTGAACATATTTAAAATATGATATTTTTTAATTCACTCACCACCATTTTAACTTTTATTGGCTAGTGATATGAACCAATCCTTGTCAAGCAATTAATTTTAGTACAAGTCTCTTCATCTAGCTAATGGTTTGAGAGTATGCATCTATCTAATTGTTTTGCTACCAGGTTTTGGCCTATCCTATTATTTTTTTTTAGTATAAGGTAGAGGTGGTTATAAGGTCCACAAACCTTTTACATAGTCAAAATGGGCTGGTTCTAGCATCAAGCCCGTATAATCAAAATACAAAATGGATCTTTCTAAGACCCACATTAAGCCATACTTAGAGTCCACAGTCCTATACTTATCGCTTGACTATTCAAGATAAAACAAAAACCAAACAACACCTAGCACTTACTAATACCACTAGGTTGCTGTACTGTACACTTGTCACCTCCCAGGCCCTAGCAAATGGGATGCCTTTTCTACCTAATTCCATCTATCGGATTACTCATCATCAACCCCTATGATCTCCTGATGCTCTAACAGGTTTGATCTTAGCTCTTCTCTAGAAGCCAACACCAATAGTTCTTGAGGGAAGTTATCCTTCCAAATTTGCATCTCTCCAACAGAAACTGTAATATTTGCCATTAGATCCGCCGCCTAGTTCCCTTCTCTGAAGGTGTGTTGGATTCGGGCATTAACCAAATGAGATTTATGAATCTTTGCTTCTAGAATAAGCTCCAAGATGGTCCAGCTGGGGTATTTATCCTCCTTGATTGCCTTGATTATATTAAGCGAATCCCCTTCAAAGATAAATTCCTTATAACCCTCAAGTCTGGCAATTCTCATTGCCTGCATGTAGGTTCAGGCTTCTGCAAAATGATTTTTTTGAGTTCCCAAAGGCTCTGCAAAGGCAAGGACCACTTTTCCTTCCTCATTTCTCAGAACTCCTCCTGCTCCTGCAACCCCCAGATTTCCTTTAGCTGCCTGTAAAAATTAAACTTAACCCACTTTTGTGTGGGGGGTAGCTACTTGACACCATCCCATGGGTTGGTTGTAATGTCTAGGTCTGGAAGTTCCTCTCCCCAGTTCCACAAAATCCTCCTTTCCCTTAGAGACATGGTCTCATTTTTGAAGAAGAAAGTTTTCTAGTTTTCTTTCAAAGCTCTAATTATTTTATTACCACATAACCTGGGATCTTTCTTACGTCCTTTAAATACTCTCTTATTTCTCTCATTCCATATCCCCCATAAAAAATGGGGTAAGCTGAGCTTCCAAAGCCAAGCCAAAAGTTTCGCCCGAAAGGGGGAAGCCCACTGTATGCAGAAGTCAGACATGCTATTTGGACGGACCCAATCTATATGAAATTTGGACAAGATCATTTGGAATACTTGTACAAGAAAATTCACAAGTTAGAAATATATGACTTACAAATTCTATCGCTTTCTCACACAAGATACATCGATTGATGAATTGGAAACCTCTCCTTTGTAGATTATCTGTTGTCAGAATCTTATTTTGAACTGCCAACCAAAAGAAGAAAGCTATTTTTGGGATTAAATTATTTAACCAAATAATAGATGTCAACGTCCAGCCATTGAATCCTGAGTGGATTAACTTATAGGCAGTTTTTACTGAATATATCCCACTTGTAGTTTTGCCCCAAATCGCCTTGTCTCTTCCTTCCCCGGGAATGATCGGGAACACCCTTAAAGCATCATTGAGTTTGGTTAGGGCCACCTTCTCTTACTCTGATAGATTATGAAGCTGTGATTTTCTTCCAAGAGGAAGTTTCTGTGCTACAACAATAAAATCCCCTACTTTTCCTCCCATTTCCTTCGAAAGTTTATGTTGGAGGACCTGAAGGTCTAAGTTATATTTCAAAGGGGCCTCTTCCAACCACGGGTCTTGCCAAAAGTCCACTTGTCTTCCATTACCAATTCTCCATCTGATGCCTTTCATGACTACCTCCCAACATTCGAGCAAACAATTCCAAAAATAGGATCCTCTAGGGAGATTATCAGCTTTCAGGAAGTCTTGATTATTTTTGATGTATTTTGTCTTAAGAAGTTTTACCCATCCCAATTGATCATTATTGATAAATCTCCATACCTGTTTGCCAATCAGAGCTTGATTCATTTCTTTCATTCTCTTTAGCCCCAGGCCCCCCTGATCCTTGCTTGCACACACCTGATTCCATGCTACCAACGAAATTCTCTTTCTCTCCTTTGAACCTGACCACAAGAAGTTGCGTTGAATTTGCTCCAATGTAGCTCGAACCTTTGTAGGCATTATAAATAGAGATATGCAGTAAATTGGAATGCTCTGTAAAGTAGTTTGAACTAATAAGGCTTTTCTTGCAAAGCTGAGAAGGCTGCCCTTCCACCCTGCTAACATTTTGGAGATCCTGTCAATGACTGAGTTCCACAATGTAGCCTTCATTCTTCCTTCAAACATAGGCATGCCTAGATAAGTTTCTGGTAGAAGCTCCTTTCCACAACCAAAGAGGTTAGCTATTCTTTCCTCCCTCCCACCAGGCGTGTTAAAGAAATAGATGCTACTCTTCTTATAGTTTATGTACTGTCCTACTTCTATCTCATACTTGGTTAGAATTCTCTTCAGCTTCCTAGCCTGAGGCATCGAGGCTTTGGAAACAATGATTGTATCATCCACAAACTGTTGGTGAGACACTGGCTCTACTGTTGAGGCTAGTTTGAAACCTTCCAATCGACCATCTGCCACCACTGCTGAAATGTTCCTACCCAATGCTTTCGCTAAAATAATAAACAAGTATGGAGACAAAGGATCTCCTTGTCGCAACCCCCTTTCACTCTTAAAGTAACCGGGAGGGTGACCCATTCACCATGACAAAAAATCTTGTAGTAGAGATACAACTAAAAATCAACTTAATCCACTGGGGATAGAAACCAAACTTACCCAAAATCTTGGTGAGGAACCGCCATGAGACCCTGTTGTAGGCTTTATTCATATCAAGCTTTAGTAACATACCTGCTTCCTTACTAGCCACCATTGAATGAATAAACTCATAAATTGTGATGATACCATCCAGTATTTGTCGCCCTTTCACAAAGCCTCCTTGGTTCATATCAATGATGAAAGGAAGGGTAAGCTTCAGCCTACTGGTGATTGTTTTTATGAGAATCTTCATCAGAGTGTTACATAAACTGATAGGGCAAAAACTAGAAAATTCCATTGCTCCCACTAGTTTAGGGATGAGGACTAAAAATGTAGCATTAACTCCTGGGATTTCCATGTCCTTTTGAGCCTCAATTATAGCTTCCACTACATCATTGCCTAGGATATCCCAAAACTTCGGAAGAAAGCTACGGGGAAGCCATCCAGTCCTGGGGAGCTATTACCATCCATGTCAAAAACCACCTTCTTGATTTCCTCCTTTGTGAAAGGACTAAGTAAGAATCCATTAAGATTCTCAGTTACTGAGGGTGGAATGGCTACCAACAGAGAGTCCTCTTCTTCAATAGTCGGATTTACATCTTCTAGCAACAATTTAAAGTACTCAACCGCTTCCCTCCTTATGTCTTCCATATATTTGGTGTTAGACCCATCGACCATCTTGATATCCTTAATTTTGTTAGTACTCCTATGGCAAAGAGTATAGACATGAAAGAACTTTGTATTTCTGTCACCCTCCTTTAACCAACGCAGTCTGGATTTTTGCCTCCAAAAGGTTTCTTCAAATCCTAGCATCATGTGGTATTCGGCTAACAGCTCCCTCTCCTAGTTTCTCAGATCCTCTATAAGCTGCTCTGACTTCAGCTTCTCCTGTAGTTCATTGATCTTGTCTTTTAGTTCTGCCTTTTTAACAAAAATATTATCAAAGGAAGTTTTGTTCCACTCTCTAATGTTAGCCTTCACATTCCTTAGTTTACATGCCACTTGGGCCAATTTCGAACCATTATACTTTTTGTCCCATCACTGGGCAACCAGATCCTTGAGATCCTGATGTTGGAACCACATAAGTTCAAATCGAAAGGGTTTGATGTATCTTTTCTTAGAGTCCTCCCCTGTTTCCCATAGAATTGGGTTGTGATCAGACCCAATTCTTGGGAGTGCCGTTAATGAAGAGTCCCCATACCTCTCCAGGCATTCTTGAGAAAGAAGAAACCTATCTAATCTGATATGAATTTGGTTTTCCTTCAATATTTTGTTAGACCATGTATAGGAGAATCTACACAGGTCCACATCCATCAGCTCATGTTGCTCAAAAAAATCTCTAAACTCGTAGATATCAACAATTATTCTTTGAGAGCCCCCCAATTTATCTGCAGGATTAAGGTAGCAATTGAAATCCCCTGCCACAATCCAAGGGTAGTTGGGGACCGTCTCCCTCAATTCAGCTAGCTGACTCCAAATAACCCTTCTCAGTACCTATCTAACTGGAGCATATACATTCATTAAGATCCAATCTTCCTGCGTGGTTTTATCCACACATAAGAGACAAATAAACCAACTAGACATCAAAATCACTCTACTATCAATCACATTCTTGTTCCACATAACCAACAACCCTCCTGCTATTCCAGTGGCCTCTTGGCCTAATACTTTAGCTTCTCACCAAGTCCTATTCTTAAAAGGAATAACTCTACTCTCCTCCATTTTAGTTTCTTGCAGTAAAATCATATCCGGTTTGTGTTCTTGTCTAAGAGCATACAAAGCTCTTATTTTTGCAGGATTACTATCGTGAATATTCCATGAAAGAATATTCATTTATGGGCTTTGGATCCTCGAGCCTTCGCCCCAAAGAGCAATACTACTTGAGTGCCATCAACCACTCCTTGCTCTGCTTCTTTTTGCCTTAAGGCAACATTGCTAGGTTTCCCTCTTCCTACCGAACCATATCCCCATACATCCGCTCTAGGCTGGGGTTCCTTGGGATTCACTTGGCTTCTAGTAACCATATTGGATAGGTTAGTCTTGGTATTTGGGGTAACAATATGGATTTCCAGGTTAACTGGTCTTTCTGACAGTGGAGATGATTCCGTGCTCTTAGCTTCTTGATTAGTAGATTCTTTTTTCCCTGCTTTGGGGTTACACTGATCTTGGTGGTTCACCTCTTCCTCTTGAGTATCCTTGCTTGTATTATTAGTTTCCTACTCCTTCCTCTGATTTTTCTCCTCTAAATCCTTCTCTTGAGTCTCCTCTACCTTAGATTCCACTTCTTGGCTATCCATTTGATCTCCCTTCAGATGATTCAATGCATCAAAACTGTTCTCCATTGGGATGTTGATCTCCTTGGAATTTCTTCCCATAAATTCCTCTGTAATACATGGGACCACTTCCAATGAGCCTCCATAGGCCTCTTGTAATACCCAATCAAACTTACTTGCCCGAGGGCGTTGATCTATGGGGTTATTTCCTTTGTGATTTGGCTCTGAGGCTTGCTGTATCATCTTAGGAGCAGGTTGAGCTTGAGGGTTCCCATCAAAGGGACCAGCTCCCTTGTGAGAGGGTTTTGGGGCATAGGTATTTTTGGTAGGAGGGTTATAACGTTACCTCTTGCTTACAATAGGGCGAACAGGGTCTCTGATATTCAAATTTTGAGCTCCACGTCCTTGAGGCCCATGTTGGGTAGGAATGGAAATCTGCGGGGGAGGGATATTATTCTGGGTTTGAGGAGCAGTATTTTGTGGTGGGGGCTGGTTCTTGGAAATGCAGTGGATACCCTGGTGCCCTACCTTCCCGCAAACACTACACTTAAAATACATATTTTCATATTCAAAGACCTGAATATGAAGGCCAAACATAGACGATAATATAATGGATTTAGGGAGCTCTTTACTCAGGTTCGCCAACACACACATGCGAGTAGAAAGGAGTCTTATTTTGCTCAAGGTTGCAGGATCAATAGCTATTAGTTCTCCAATATCTGTAGCTATCCCAACCAAGATTTTTTCATTCCAAAAAAGCAGAGGTAATCCCGGCATCTTAACCCAAATAGGAGCCAAATCCAGCACCTGAGTCTGGGGGTTGAAATCAAGGGACCAACGCTTCAGATACAAGCCCCTTTTCCCAAAAAACTAAGGACCTCCTTGGAGAGTCCTTTCCATGTCCTATTCACATTGAAATGTCACCAAAATAAAACTCTTGGGTAAAGCCTTAATCATCATACCGGCCCTTGGCTGCCATTTTTGGACGGTCCATCTCCTTATGACTTCCAAGTCTGACCTCACCCCTATAAATTTAGCCACCAGAGATGTTCTGCCCTCCATATCCACATGTTGAGGTAAGGTATCCGGGACGTGCAACCTACCATTGACAGATTTTAGATTAAAACAAGAGTCGAATAATTTTTGCTTATCGCGAAGAGCATTAAGATATGAAGGTCTCCAGTTGCCAGGTTTGTCTTTGTCTCCTTCTTGGGTCTTCCTTTGATCCTAACGCACAGCGTCCTGGTCCCCCTTAGAGATATCTTCAACCGCATCCGCCCAACGCCCTTGGATCGGTTCCAATAGAACTTCCTTGTCCACATCCTTCGCCTAGGGGCCTGCTATCTCACCAGAGCCCCCACCTACCGTGTCTGCTGATCTGCCCTCCGAAGCCCCACACCTAGGGTTTGTTGCCCCTAGACCTCCTGCTCCTCCTCCTTGCTGCTCCATCCATCACAACTTTCTACCTCCAAAATCTACCAATTTTTTTTTAGGGCCAATTTTTTTGCGGTCGCTATAGTGCATGGGCTGCTACAGTGGCGACTGCTACAGTTTGTAGGCTTCTACAGTGTCGGATACTACAGTGGCAGGTGCTACAGTCCACGGGCTACTACAGTGGTGGCTGCTACAGTTCACAGGCTTCAAACTTGGCAAGGGTCAAATCTTCGTCGTGGACTCTACAGAAGACAACACTTCTCGAGGTTTCCAGTTTCCCTCCAAGCAATCATCTACTTGTCCTATTATTGGTCCATGTTTTTTTATCCAATTCAAACTCAATCTCCCATATATTATTGTTCTGAATAAAAGCTAAGAAATCTCTCATACTAGCTATTTTCCTAATTCACCTAAAATTTTCATCCAAATTAGTTATGGCATTAAATTCTCCCATGATCATGAATCGGGTTTATTGGTCCTTACTTATCATAAAGGATTCAATCCTACTCCATACTTATGATCTTCTTGACTGAGTTGTAGGTCCATAAATATTGATAAGGACAAAATGAATGCCTATAAAGTATCATGTGACTAATGAGGCTAATTCAATGCCTAGTTTTATGATGGTTTCATAAGAATTTCTAACTAGATCCCAACATGTTAGAATTTCCCTTGGCACTCCTTCAGAATCCACAACATCCCATTCACATCTTGCCGATACTACTTTCATAGTTTTAGAAACTTCTTTCTTTTTCATTTTAGTTTCTTGGATACAAAGAATATCAGGCGTATCACTTAAACAAAGGTCCTTGATACAACTCTACTTTGAGGGGCATTAGCACCCCTTATATTCCATGAAATTGTAATCATATATCATTAGGGGTTGTTGGCCCCTTCTAAAAATTACCAATATCATTTTGTTGTTTGGTAAAAGGAAGTTCAACCAACTTAAATTGTTGTTCTTTCTCTATGTTTGCTCTTGCTTCCTTGGATCTCACTTGATAATTTAAAGGTTTTCCTCTTTTTTTCTTACCAATATTCCTCAAAATTCTCTATGTTTGGTCTTGCTTCCTTGGATATCACTAGATCTTATTTTTATATTCCTCAACATTCTTTCATAGCTTTCCTTTTCATTAGATTTATCATCTCTTCGATTTTTAAGGAAGCTTTTGACTTATCCTATTCATTTTCTGGTATTTCCTTATTAATAGTAGAGGTATTGACATCCAACACAGTGTTTTCTCTATCACTTTCCTTCTCCTAAATGGTGTATGGTACTTCAGGAAAGTATTCAAAATATGATGAGGATATTCCTTGGGTTTAGCAAGAATGTTCATCCCTAAATCAGGATTATGTTGAGTAGACAGTTCCTTGTTAATATTCTAATCCTAATGTATTATGTTCTCTAAGTTATGATTTACTTTTTATTAATAGGATAAAGCCTCAAAATAATCAATATTTATTCCAATATAAATACTTACGAGTCTCCACTATTTATTTACTTTCATTTGTCTAGACCTATTTTTGGAAGTTGAAAACCATCCTCATTCATATCCATTTGGAAATTTCTCTTGTGGTTTTCTACATATGTTTTTGTTGGACTTTTCTTAAGGCATGATATTTCAATATGCTCCACCTCATGACATATTCTATATGTAAAAGATGTGTTTGTATAATCCTTGATTTGGGTCCACAACTTACCCCATACTTAAGAATGATTAATTATGGTAAAGGTTTACTGATACTAATCATGACCAATATCTGGACATAAACAGACAAGAACCTATCTTTTATAGTTTTTTAGGTCTCAAGGAATTATCCCAAGGTTTTTTATACTGCCTTGAAGGTATCCTTAATGGTTAACGCATAAATTTTGACCTAAACTGCTACTAGGAATAGATTTACATTTTCAAGTGTAAAGCCTTCATACCAACAGTTAAGGAAGAGTCATGCTCTTCCCATAAACCAAGGATCTCATTTCAATATTTTATCTCTTTCCTCAATTTAAAAGGAAATGGCTGAAAATAAACCTTTAGGAAGAAATGATAGACTCACTTCTAGAGACTTCCCCATCCTATCAGTCCATTTTCTCAAAGTCAAAGCCCCTAGCCAGGACCCATTAAATTTATCAATGGTTCCCTTATATTTGAGCAATGAAGAACATTGCTCTATGAGGTCCTCCCTAATATCTACTACTAGAAATTATTGTAAGAATTTAGCTATAAATTGGTCCATGGGAAGGAAACTATAACTCGATATCTACTTAAATTTACCAATATATCCTATAGTGATTATAATATTTGAAAATAAACCTAAAATAATTTGAATGTAAAACTTCTAAGATAATGAAGGGATAAATAGAAATTAGTTGAAAATTTATATACCTATATGGAATATCATACCTCATTGATGCCCTAGCCTTCCATTGTTCCTCCCATCATCCAAACCTTGGTTGAAAAATATTTACAATGTTATTTCTTATGACATCATCACTGCCCTTATTTCAAATGGATGACTTTACAAGGTTGTATATCCCTCAATACTGCTTAGATTATTTTATATGACCACTCATTTTAAGCTCTTCAAATTATTAATAAATTGCTCCAAGAATAATATAAACTAGACAAACTTTCACAAAGATATGGCTTCTGAAAGATGAGATATATTTCTAGAAAAAAATACCCTAAAGCTGCCCTTGTTTTGAATGGTTGTATTCACATAGTCATTTCTCCCTCAATACAACTTAATTTTTTTCATATGACCACTTGTTTTAAATCTCTTCAAATTTCACACAAAATGGTGCAAGAATTGTATGAATCAAACAAATCTATGCGAATATATTGAACCTAAAAAATAAGTCATTTTTTGAATTTTTTTTGCTCTAGCTCTATAAATTTATAATTTCTTCCCTGGAAGGCTTGAAGTATTTCAACTTTTCATTTAAAACACAACTTAAAATATTACCCATAAAATACTAACAATATAATAATAATAAAATAAATTAATGTAAATTAATATTCTATTCAACAAATCAAATAACATTAGTTTAACTGATTAGATTCCTCAACTTTCAAGGAGGAGACCAAGGTTTGAATCTTGCCAAATAATACATGCATAATTACCAAGCTTGTTGTAATACCACTATGTGATCATGATGTAATACAGGTGAGGCTTGTTTTAATCCCATGTGACCAATTAAAAAAAATATTAAATGCAAAAAATAGAAATAATAAATAATTGAAAAAGTATGGGTTAAAAGAAACTCATATATTTTTTCAATCCCATGAGTGAACTTTAACATTTTAATGAATGATATTAACTCAACTGGTCAAATTCCTTAACTTTTAAAGAGGATACGTAGGTGCAAATATTGCCAAATAATATATGCATAAATTTCAAGTTGTAATACCACTACATGATCATGATGTAATATGGGTAGAGCCTATTTCAATCCTATGTAACTCATTTAAAAAATAAAATGGAGAAACTCATATTTATCAAATGGCATTATCTCAACCAATTAAATTCCTCAACTTTCAAGGAGGAGACCCAAGTTCAAATCTTGCAAGTGATACGTGCATAATAGCCAAGCTATTATAATACCACTATGTGGTTACGATGTAATACAAGGGAGGTTCATTTCCATCACATATATCCAATTTAGAGAGTAATTGGAACAAGCACAATTTAAAAACAATCCTCACCTTTTCTTGTTTCAAAAATTTAGAAAATTTGTAAATATAAGGGTTCTTATTAGAAAAACGTTAGGTATTATGGAAGGAAAGTCAATTTTAAAAGTACTAACTGGAAGTAAGGATGCCCTAGTTGGAGATAAAAGGAAAGTCAAATTTATGGCAAACCTTATCTAGGTAGTAGATGTTATATTGTAAGTGATAGTCAAAGATGAGATTATTGAGAATGAAAAATGTTTCTTAAAAGTATAGTTTTAACATGTAACTTCCATATATATTGACCAAGTTTTTTGAAGATTCAAATTTGGATCAAGTTGAAGTGAAGAGTGAATTCTATTTACTCCATGATTTTTCTTCCATAAGGAGTTTTCCTCATCATGTTCTCCAATTTAGAAATTAGGGATACAATAATGGGTGGTGGCCCATGGTTTAGGGAGAGAGATACATTATATTTAAAACCATGGAGTGAGGGAGAAAAAAGCTATTAAAATGATTCCAATGTGGGTTAGGCTTTTTGAACTTCCATCTTAGCTTATCATAAGGAGGTTTTAAAGAATATTGGCAATACTGTAGAGGAGTTCATCTATTAGGGGCTAACTAGTAAGAAGCAAAGGTATATTATCTATACCTCGATATGTGTTGCCATGGATGTTACAAAATATTTGCCACATATGTCAAGATTAAATCTAAATCAAGAAAATGGAATCAAAAAATAGATTGTAAAAACATTGTATTATGATGTTCCAAATGTTATGAAACTAAATACATAGTAAGAGGCTGCAAAGTGAAAATATTAGAAAAGGAGATCAAATTTTGGATATGAGACAAACTCTAATGTGAAGAAAGGAGGCCATATCATAGTAGAAGCTAGGATCAAATTAAGGATTGTCCACTCCCAAAAAAATGGTAAAGAAATTCCCTTTGCATCATCAAATGGAAAGGCCATCATAGTTTACTTTGATCAACCATTAGAAGAAACAAAGAAGGAAACAAGGGAAGAGGAAGTACAATACACAAGTTCAAATTCAAAATAAATTAAAGGTGCAAGAAAATATGGGGAGGTAAATTTTAAAGTAAAGGAGGTGAAATACATCAAGTTTAATCCAAGCACATTATCTTCATTTTCCTCAAGTAGTATAAAATCCTCTCCTTGCAATAAAATGAAAGTGGTGTAAAGCGTATCCCTTAAAATTTAAGGTTTCAAGAGAAACATAATAAAGAAATGAGTATGGAGGATATCCATGGAAATTTAAGGTTTCTAGGGTAGTATAAGAAAGTAACTACTATGGAGGATCATTTTTGCACTTTAGGGTTTCCAAGAAACGTTTAAGTTTTTTAGAGCAACATAATAAAGTAACTATAGAAGAGATATTTGGGAGGAAGTGCGAGCTAGGAGGAAGTGCAAGTTGGAAGTGAGTGTGAGCCAAGGAGTGCAAACTAATCTCAAGATCTTAAAATATGTTGGAACATTAGCAAATTTGTTTGGAGTGTATCAATGCTTCAAACCCTTACCATGAATACAAAGAATATTGTTTCCAAAAAATTACCGAAGCAAAAAAACACAAAGAGAAAGAAGAGACAAGAATGAGTGTGATCCAGGAGGGAGTTCAATCTAGGATGGAGTGCGAGCTAAGAGCAAGTATGATCCAAGAGTGAGTGTAAGTTGAGAGGGAATGTGAGTGAATCTTGAGATCTTCAGATATGGTGAAAGAGAAACAAATTTGTTTAGAGTGTATCAATGCTTCAATCCCTTACCATGAATGCAATGAATATTATTTCCAAAAAATTATCGAAGTAAAGGAACATTGGGAGAAAGAAGAGATAGGAGTGAGTGTGAGCCATGAGGGAGTGCGAGCTAGAAGGAAGTGTGAGTCGAGAGTGAGTGTGAGCTAAGAGGGAGTGTGAGCCAAGAGGGAGTGCAAGATAGGAGCGATCCCCAACCCCAAACCCACTAGTTAGTTTGGAAGGAAAGTCATATTTGAAAATCCTAATGGGAAGTGAGGATACCCTAGTTGGAAGTATGGATGCCCAAGTTGAAGATAAGTGGAAGAGAAAATATATGGAAATTTCCATCCATGTAGTGAATGTTGCACCTGAAGTGACCATTAAGGATGATATAAATGAGCATGATAAAATGGTTTTTAAAAGTACGGGGTTAATATGTAAGTTCTAAGAATCTTGGCCAAGGTTTTTGGAGATTCAAGATTGGATCAAGTGGAAGTGGGGATTGAATTCAAATTACTCTATGAGTTTTCTTCCTAAAGGTTTTTCCTTGTCATCTTTTCTAATTTAGAAATCAAGGATAAAATATTAAGTGGTGGCCCATGGTTTAGAGGGAGAGATACCCTTTATTTAAGACCATGGAATGAAATTTTTCTATTGAGATAGAAACTATTAAGAAGCTTCTGCTTTAGGTTAGGATTTTTGTACTTCCATATCAACTTATCAATAAGGATCTTTTGAAGAATATTGGAAGGACCCTAAGAGAATTCAAGGAAGGACTAATTATTAAGGAGTGAAAGAATGCTATATATACCATAATATGTGTTGCTATGGATATTTTAAAATCTTTGCCACAATCCATTATTATTAAATCTGAATCAAGAGAAAACATCACATTTCATTGCCGCAATTGTTATGAGGTTGTCCACTTAGCAAGAGTTTGCAAAGTGAAAACCGTGAAGAAAGAACCATAAAATTTTGATCATAAGAAAACTTCAAGGTGAAGCAAAGAAGTCATACTTCGATAGAAGGTAGATTAGATCAAGGATATTCCACTCCTAAAGAAAGGGTAAAGAAAATCTATCTACAACATCTTATGAAAAAGGCCACCATAACTTACTTGGATCAACAATTAGAAAAAACAAAGAAGGATATAAGGGATAAGAATGTACAATATGTAAGTTTAAGTTCATAAGGAATTAAAGGTGCAAAGGTAAATATGGAGGAAAATCCAAACACAAATACTATAGAAGAGGTCAAGATATTTTTAGGTAAATCATCTTCATTTTACTCAAGTAGTATAGAATCCTCTCTTGGTAATAAAAGTGAAAGTGGTATAAAGGTTATCCCTTGCACTCTAGGGTTTCAAGAGTAGCATAATAAAGAAATGAGGATGAAGTAAGTCTATAAAAATTTAGAGTTGTAGGGTAGAATAAGAAGGTAATTTATTTGGAAGAGTGTCCTTGCATTTTAGGTTTTTTAGGGCAATATAAAGAAGAATGTGTTTTTGAGGTTTATTCCTTATTCTATAAACCTTGCAAAACAAAACAAACCTAGAGATGATAAGTATTACTTTGAGCAGTGTGAAAATATTGAATATATAGAATAGGGGGGATTATTCCTGGAGGGGGAGGTTATTTGTGAGGTTTGTATATGGATCCCAAGGTTTTATGTCAACTTTTGTCCAAATCATATAGGTGTACGATTTGCCCTCGAACGATTTGCAATTTTCACAAAACAACTTGTACGGTCTCCAAATCATACAGTTATATGATCCAAATCATACAATAGGCTGGCATGTACAATTTTCCAATGGTTAAATTTGTTGAAAGTCATTTTTGATCCAAATCGATCAGTTTAATCGTTTTTTTCAAAACCTTGATTTTCCTTAATTGGCAAGTTTAAACTACATAATTGTACTTTCAAATTAGGAAAATGATCAATTATACGATTTTGTGGTCAGCATGTACAATTTCATCAAACCCTTTTTGAATTATTTACTTACAAATTTGCCAAGTTGTATACAAACTCTTCTCCAGGAAAGATTTGGGTTATCTTTCTAGTGCAAATACCAACATAGTTTTATAACATGCAAACCCCAATTCACTACCATGGAATTAATGTCATCAATAATGTTTCAAAAAATCATACAACAAAAAAGTAACATTCTTGTCCAAAAATAATAATGTGTAGAGTCAATTCCACATTATCCTCTAGGGTTAGGGGTTCATAACTAGTGTAATTCCATTGTAACAACATCCATAGTCCACACTATTCTGGCCATACTTGCACTGAACACACAATCTAGATTCACCATCAACATACACAAAAAAATCATACAAATCACAATATGCAATGTTGCTTTAAATTAATATGGTTGAATGCATATACAATTATCCACGAACAATCACAATGAGCAACAACTCTTCCATCAGTATGAACTCATTTGGCCATTATCATCTACAGTAAAAGAACAACACAATGAACTATCAAGAACCATTGATGAACAACCATAAAAAGTGAATGGGGGGTCCTTATAATGTTTTCCCAGGCCATTCCAAAGTGGTTCCTAAGACAACCACTATTTACAACTACCACCCCATAAGACAACCAACTTGCATTAAGGTTCTCCTAAGTCTAATGATTATTATCAATTTTTTTTTTGGTATTAGGTAGAGGTGGTTATAAGGTCCACAAACCTTTTACATAGTCAAAATGGGCTGGTTCTAGCTCCAAGCCCGTATAATCAAAATACAAAATGGATCTTCCCAAGACCCACATTAAGCCATACTTAGAGTCCGCAGTCCTATACTTGTCGTTGGACTATTCAGGATAAAACAAAAACCAGACAACACCTAGCACTTACTAAACATAACACTAGGTTGTTGTACCGTACACTTGTCACTTCCCAGGCCCCAGCAAATGGGTTGCCTTTTGTCCCTCTGCCTAATTCCATCTGTCGGATTACTCCTCATCAACCACTCTGATCTCCTGCTGCTCTAACAGGTTTGATCTTAGATCTTCTTTAGAAGCCAACACCAGTAATTCTTGAGGGAAGTTATCCTTCCAAATTTGCATCTCCCTAGCAGAAACTGCAATATTTGCCATTAGATCCATCGCCTGGTTCCCTTCTCTGAAGGTGTGTTGGATTCGGGCACTAACCAAATGGGATTTATGAATCTTTGCTTCTAGGATAAGCTCCGAGATGGTCCAGCTGGGGTCTTTATCCTCCTTAATTGCCTTGATTATATTAAGTGAATCCCCTTCAAATATTACTTCCTTATAACCCTCTAGTCTGGCAATTCTCATTGCCTGCATGCAGGCTCGGGCTTCTGCAAAATGATTTGTTTGAGTTCCCAAAGGCTCCGCAAAGGCAAGGACCACTTTTCCTTCCTCATTTCTCAGAACTCCTCCTGCTCCTGCAGCCCCCGGATTTCCTTTGGCTGCCCCATCAAAATTGAACTTAACCCACTTTTGTGTGGGGGGTATCCACTTGACACCATCCCGTGGGTTGGTTGTAATGACTGGGTCTGGAGGTTCCTCTCCCCAGTTCCGCAAAATCCTCCTTTCCCTAGGAGACAGGGTCTCATTTTTGAAGTAAAAGGTTTTCCAGTTTTCTTTCAGAGCTCTGATTATTTTATTACCACATAACCTGGGATCTTTCTTCCATCCTTTAAATACTCTCTTATTTCTCTCATTCCATATCCCCCATAAAAAATGGGGTAAGCTGAGCTTCCAGAGCCAAGTCAAAAGTTTCACCCGGAAGGGGGAAGCCCACTGTATGCAGAAGTCAGACATGCTATTTGGGCGGACCCAATCTATATGAAATTTGGACAGAATCATTTGGAAGACTGCACAAGAAAATTCACAAGTTAGAAAGATATGACTTACAGATTATATCACTTTCTCACATAGGATACATCGATTGATGAATTGGAAACCTCTCCTCTACAGATTATCTATTGTCAGAATCTTATTTTGAACTACCAACCAAAAGAAGAAAGCTATTTTTGGGGTTAAATTCTTTAACCAAATAATAGAAGTCAGAGTCCAACCATTAAATCCTGAGTGGATTAGTTTATAGGCAGTTTTTACTAAATAGATCCCACTTGTAGTTTTGCCCCAAATCATCTTGTCTCTTCCTCCCCCTGGAATGATCGGGAACACCCTTAAAGCATCATTGAGTTTGGTCAGGGCCACCTTCTCTTGCTCTGAAGGATTTTGAACTATGATTTTCTTCCAAGAGGAAGTTTCCTGTGCTACAACAAGAAAATCCCCTACTTTTCCTCCCATTTCCTCTGAAAGTTTGTGTTGGAGGACCCGAAGGTCTAAGTTATCTTGCAGAGGGCCTTCTTCCAACCATGGATCTTGCCAAAAGTCCACTTGTCTTCCATTACCAATTCTCCATCTGATGCCTTTCCTGACTACCTCACGACATTCGAGCAAACAATTCCAAAAATAGGATCCTCTAGGGAGATTATCAGCTTTCAGGAAGTCCTGATTATTTTTGATATATTTTGCCTTAAGAAGTTTTACCCATCCCAATTGATCATTATTGAAAAATCTCCAGACCTGTTTGCCAATCAGAGCTTGGTTCATTTCTTTCATTCTCTTCAGCCCCAAGCCCCCTTGATCTTTGCTTGCACACACCTGATTCCATGCTACCAACGGAATTCTCTTTCTCTCCTCCGAACCTGACCACAAGAAGTTGCGCTGAATTTGCTCCAGTGTAGCTTGGACCTTTGCAGGCATTCTAAATAGAGACATGCAGTAGATTGGAATGCTCTATAAAGTAGTTTGAACTAGTAAGGCTTTCCCTGTGGAGCTGAGAAGGTTGCCCTTCCACCCTGCTAACTTTTTGGAGATCCTATCAATGATTGAGTTCCACAATGTAGCCTTCATTCTTCCTTCGAACATAGGCATGCCTAGATAAGTCATCGGTAAAAGCTCCTTTCCACATCCAAAGAGGTTAGCTATTCTTTCCTCCCTCCCACCAGGCGTGTTAAAGAAATAGATGCTACTCTTCTTATAGTTTATGTATTATCCTACTTCCATATCATACTTGGTTAGAATTCTCTTCAGCTTCCTAGCCTGAGGCACCGAGGCTTTGGACACAATGATCGTATCATCCATGAACTATTGGTGAGACATTGGCTCTACTGTTGAGGCTGGTTTGAAACCTCCCAATCGACCTTCTACCATAACTTCTAAAATGTTCCTACCCAATGCTTCCGCTAAAATAATAAACAAGTATGGAGACAAAGGATCTCCTTGTCGCAGCCCCCTTTCACTCTTAAAGTAACCGGAGGGTGACCCATTCACCATGACAGAAAATCTTGTGGTAGAGATACAACTAAAAATCAACTTAATCCACTAGGGACAGAAACCAAACTTACCCAAAATCTTGGTGAGGAAATGCCATGAGACCCGATCGTAGGCTTTATTCATGTCTAGCTTTAGTAACATACCTGCTTCCTTACTAGCCACCATTGAATGAATAACTTCATGAATTGTGATGATACCATCCAGTATTTTCTGCCCTTTCACAAAACCTCCTTGGTTCATATCAATGATGAATGGCAGGATAACCTTCAGCCTATTGGCGATTGTTTTCATGAGAATCTTCATCAGAGTGTTACATAAACTGATAGGGCAAAAACTAGAAAATTCCATTGCTCCCACTAGTTTAGGGATGAGGACTAAAAATGTAGCATTAACTCCTTCTAGGATTTCCATGTCCTTTTGAGCCTCAATTATAGCTTCCACTACATCATCGCCTAGGATATCCCAAAACTTCTAAAAGAAAGCAGCGGGGAAGCCATCCGGTCCTGGGGAGCTGTTACCATCCATGTCAAAAACTGCCTTCCTGATTTCCTCCTCTGTAAAAGGGCTGAGTAAGAATCCATTAAGATTCTCAGTGACAAGGGGTGGAATGGCCGCCAACAGAGAGTCCTCTTCTTCAATAGTAGGATTTACATCTTCTAGCAATGATTTAAAGAACTCGATCGCTTCCCTCCTTATGTCTTCCATATCTTTGGTGTTAGACCCATCGACCATCTTGATCTCCTTAATTTTGTTAGTACTCCTATGGCGAAGAGTAGAGACATGGAAGAACTTTGTATTTCTATCACCCTCCTTCAACCAACGTAGTCTAGATTTCTACCTCCAGAAGGTTTCTTCAAATCCTAGCACCGTGTGGTATTCGGCTAACAACTCCCTCTCCTAGTTTCTCAGATCTTCTATAAGCTGATCTGACTTCAGCTTCTCCTGTAGTTCATTGATCTTATCTTTTAGTTCTACATTTTTTGCAAAAATATTGCCAAAGGAAGTTTTGTTCCACTCTCTAATGTTAGCCTTCACATTCCTCAGTTTACATGCCACTTGGGCCAGTTTCGAACCATTATACTTTTTGTCCCACCATTGGGCAACCAGATCCTTGAGATCCTAGTGTTGGAGCCACATAAGTTCGAATCGAAAGGGTCTGATGTATTTTTTCTTAGAGTCCTCCCTAGTTTCCCATAGAATTGGGTTGTGGTCAGACCCGATTCTTGGTAGTGTCATTAATGAAGAGTCCCCAAACCTCTCCAGGCATTCCTGAGAAAGAAGAAACCTATCTAATCTGATCTGAATTTGGTTTTCCTTTAGTATTTTGTTAGACCATGTATAGGAGAATCTACGTAGGTCCACATCCATCAGCTCATGTTGATCAACAAAATCTCTAAACTCGTAGATATCAACAGTTATTCTTTGAGAGCCCCCAAATTTATCTACAGGATTAAGGTAGCAATTGAAATCCCCTACCACAATCCAAGGGTAGTTGGGGACCGTCTCCCTCAGTTCAGCTAGCTGACCCTAGAGAACCCTTCTCAGTCCCTGTCTAACTGGAGCATATACATTCGTTAAGATCCACTCTTCCTGCATGGTTTTATCCAAACATAGGAGACAAATAAACCAACTAGACATCAGAATCACTCTACTATCAATCACATTCTTGTTCCACATAACCAACAACCCTCCTACTATTCCAGTGGCCTCCTGGGCTACTACTTCAACTTCTCGCCAAGTCCTATTCTTAAAAGGGATCACTCTACTCTCCTCCATTTTAGTTTCTTGTAGTAATATCATATCTGGTTTGTGTTCTTGTCTAAGAGCATACAAAGCTCTCATTTTTGTAGGATTGCTCCCACATATATTCCATGATAGAATCTTCATTTATGGGCTTTGGATCCTCGAGCCTTCGCCCCAAAGTGTAATACTGCTTGAGTGCCATCAACCACTCCTCGCTCTGCTTCTTTCTACCTTAAGGCAACATTGCTAGGTTTCCCTCTTCCTACCGAACCATATCCCCATACATCCACTTTAGGCGGGGGTTCCTTGGGTTTCACTTGGCTTCTGGTCACCATATTGGATGGGTCAGTCTTGGCATTTGGGGTAACAACCTGGATCTCCAGGTTAACTAGTCTTTCTGACAGTGGAGATGATTCCGTGCTCTTAGCTTCTTGATTAGTAGGTTCTTTTTTCCTTGCTTTGGGGGTACACTGATCTTGGTGGTTCACCTCTACCTCCTGAGTATCCTTGCCTATCTTATCAGTTTCTTGCTCCTTCCTCTAATTTTGCTCCTCTAAATCCTTCTCTTGGGTCTCCTCTACCTCAGATTCCACTTCTTGGCTATCCATATGATCTCCCTTCAGATGATTTAATGCATCAAAACTATTCTCCACTAGGATGTTGATCTCCTTGGAATTTCTTCCCATAAATTCCTCTGCAGTATAGGGGACCACTTTCGTCGAGCCTCCATAGGTCTCTCGTATTACCCAATCGAACTTACTTGCTCCAGGGCATTGATCTATGTGGTTTTTTCCTTTGTGATTTGGTTATGGGGCCTGCTGCATCACCTTTGGAGCAGGTTGTACTTGAGGGTTCCCACCAGAGGGACCAACTCCCCTGTGAGAGGATTTTGGGGCATAGGTATTTCTGGGAGGAGGGTTATAACATTACCTCTTTCTGACATTAGGTCGAATGGGGTCTCTGATATTCGGATTTTGAGCCCCACGTCCTTGAGGCCCATGTTGGGCAGGAATGGAGACCTACGGGGGAGGGATATTATTCTAGGTTTGTGGAACAATATTTTGGGGTGGGGGTTGGTTCTTGGAAAGGTAGTGGATACCCTGGTGCCCTACCTTCCCGCAAACACTACACTTAATAGACATATTTTCATATTCAAAGTCCTGAGTATGAAGGCCATACATAGATGATAGTATAATAGATTTAGGGAGTTCTTTACTCAGGTCCGCCAACACACACATGCGAGCAGAAAGAAGTCTTGTTCTGCTCAAGGTTGTAGGATCGATAGCTACCAGTTCCCCAATCTCTGCAGCTATCCCAGCCAAGATTTGCTCATTCCAGAAAAGTAGAGGTAATCCCGACATCTTAACCCAAATAGGAGCCAAATCCAACACCTGGGTCTAGGGGTTGAAATCGGGGGTCCAACGCTTCAGATACAAGCCCCTTTTCCCAAAAAACCAAGGACCTCCTTGAAGAATCCTTTCCATGTCCTGGTCACATTGAAATGTCACCAAAAGGAAACTCTTGGGTAAAGCCTTAATCATCATACCGACCCTTGGCCACCATTTCTGGATGGCCCATCTCCTTATGACTTCCAAGTCCGGTCGAACCCCCATAAATTTTGCCACCAGAGATGTTCTGCCCTCCATAGCCACATGTTGAGCTAGGGTATCCGGGATGTCCAACCTACCATTGATGGGTTTTAGATTAAAACAAGAGTCGAACAATTTTTTCTTACCACGAAGAGCATTAAGATAAGATGGTCTCCAGTTGTCAGGTTTCTCTTTGTCTCCTTCCTGGGTCTTCCCTTGATCCTGATGCACAGAGTCCTGGTCCCCATCAGAGATATCTTCGATCGCATCCGCCCAACGCCCTAGGTCCGATTCCAATAGAATTTCCTTGTCCACATCCTCCGCTTGGGGCCCTGCTATCTCACCAGAGCCCCCACCTATCGCACCTACTGTTCTGCCATCCGAAGCCCCACACCTAGGGTTTGCCACCCCTAGACCTCTCGCTCCTCCTCCTTGCTGCTCCATCCAAGTAGAATTAGTAGTTACTATATCTTTTTAATTCACTCTTATTTGTTTGGCTCAATTTCCTCAAACTGATTATCCCTCTTTTGATTATTATCAAATTAACCTTAAATGCACATTTCACTTAATTTCATTCTAATTTCTAATTGCACATTTATGACATTTGTACAATTACCCCCAATTGTACATTTTATAACTCCACATTTGTACAATTAGACCAAACCCTACATGTGTATGTTTTGACAAATCATACATCTAACAAAATTGACAAAACTGACAAAATTGTGCAAATCTAGTTTTCACTTCTTCTAGGAGGTGGATTTGCTGCCTACATCTGCCCTCCCCTTTACATTAGGTGGTGTCCTCATCAACTCAGTTGTCTTAGTCTTGGCTGACTGGTCTTGCTTAAGATCATCAAGCTGAACATGAAGGATGGCACACTCGTTCTGTAACCTAGTTGCATAATTGTTGAGTTCCATAGCTTTCAACCCATACTTGTTGGCCTTCTCTTCCATAGTAGCCAAGAGTTGAACTAACTCCTTTTCTCGCTTGGATGCTCCTTTGTGTATCTTCTTCATTAATGCTACTTCTATCCAGGAAATACATCTATACCTCATTCTTTTCTATGATGATATTAAGACTTTGATGTAAGTCAACTTCACAAGCTGAAATACGCTCATCCTTAGCCCAAAGTTGTACCTTATGATCCATGATCATCTCATTGTAGTGTGTGGCATCTTTTGCCATCTCCTCAATCTTGTGGTCCTTCAACTACAGTTGTTCTTCAACTACCTTCAACTGGTCCTCCTGTTTGGCCAATTGCTCTTTCTATCCAATTATTCTTCCTACTGCTTAAATTATATTGCATACTATTGCAATAATGCTTCCTATTCTTCCAACCGCTTCTTCTACTCTTCTACTTGTTGGATCACAAGCTACTTTTCCTATTCTTGTGAGCGTAGCTTATCCTCATAAGCAAGCTTAATGTCATGCAATTCAACTTCTACCTTCTTCAACTTCTCCTTAGCCTCAATCTTGTTGCGTTCTAGTTCTTCCTCAATCACAACCATCTCTTTTCGAGTAGCATCAACTTCTTCCTTTTGTGCTTCCTTGGCTTGATAAATCTATTCAAGACCCAAACTTAGCCACTCGATCCAATGTGTCAAGAAATTTAATTTTTGAAGGGTGAAGACCAGCTCCGAAGGTGCCCTTCAAAATTTTGTATCCGATGTGTTCAATGGACATCTCTGACTCTTGTCCAGATACACTCGTGGATACGCTCTATAATTGGTCTTCACTCCATCCGATAAATCTACAATTCCCAACATTATTGTTACCTCTCCCCTTGGTAACTGCCATGGGTGTTGTGCATGAATCTGGGCTATCTATCTTGTACGATCTTCACTACACACCCACTCCATAACCTTCTCCAATTCAGCGAAGGTCTTCTCCCTCCACTACTTCAACTATCCAATGCCACCTATGTGGAACTACAACCGAGTGCTAGCGAACATATCACAAACTTGTTTGAGGAAGTGATCCACCTATTCATCTATGTCTTCACCATCTCCCTCTGAGACACCGAACTGAGGTACTTCAAGAAAAAATCTTGTGCAAAGCCTCTCATCCCTTTCCTATGGTGGAGTCTGTTCCTCCTCTTCCTCTTGTGGAAGTGAACTTCCTCCAATCTCTTTCATTGCACCAGATGCATTCCCTTCCTATAGAGAAATGTGAGCTACAATCTTATCTATCTCTTCTTCAATTGGTCTGATCTCCTCGACATTGATGATCTCCTTAAGAAGTTGTGGCTCCTCCATAGGTACCTAAACTTCCTCTTATGGTTTTGGCAATTCTTCCTATTGAGTATTTGCCACCCTTTCATCCTATGGATTCAACTACACTTCCACCACTACTGTGGCTATCAAAATCAGATCAGATCATTCTTGTGATGGCCTTGTATTCTCCTCCTCTAATTGACTATTGTTTCCTCGCATCACAATCCTTATTTGAGGCTTCTTATTTTCCTTAACTTCATCTAGTAGAGCTACCATCACTACTTTGGCCTTCATTTTTGGTGGGGTCATCACTCGATCCATCCAATACTTAGATGTCTCCAACACTTCAAAATCATTATCTTGAAGCAATGTAGGAGATCCCATCACTTCTCCCCACTATTTTACATCAATTAGCACATTAATATCTATCAAATCTAAATCCTCCAGATCCAAGTGTACATCATCTAGATTGGTGGGCATAGGTTTTGGTTGCTCCTTCTGCACAGGAGTTTTCTCACTCATCTATCTCTCTCATTGCCTACGCATCCTAATCCGCATTGGACTGGATGTCGGTGCTACTACCTCCTCCTCCTCCTAAGATGGTGGCTGCTCCTATAGCCATTGTGTAGGTGCCTACTACTCTGAATCAAGATCCAAGTGTAGCTATCTGCATCTCTTCCTCCAAGGGTGGACTTCCTCATCTGATGAAGTCTCTCCTTCCTCAATCATGGGAGGTTCAGGTTTCCTTGTACTCTTCTTCTATCTCAATTTCTTTGGTGTCTTTTTTTGGATAGGTACAACCTTTACCCATCATAGTATAGAAGGTTGATCCTATGGTAAATCATATGATGGTGTTAGCCTAGGAAATGGAATACCAACTTGGGAAACAACATCTAGCATAAGAGCTATGGCATGGAGGGTCATGGCAAAGGTCTTCTTCCTCTTCACTAGTAACCTCTGAATCCATTGTGCCAAGTAGGTTCCCCAATCATACTGCACTCCCTTAAAAATACCTTCTACACATTATGCCATCCAAATAGGCATCTCGAAAGAGTATGCTTCTCTCGATAGTCGAGACATAACAACATTCATCACACACGCCAACTCATTAGTTTTTAACATGCTCTACTTGATCCCTCTTCCACTTGGACCAAAAGCCTTCATAACTGATGGAGATGTAAGCTTAGTGAGCGATGTGATCAACCTGTGGGCCTCAATCTAGTCCACAATCTTCTTCTTAATAGGTTGCCCTTCCTTTGATAACTCAAATATCCATCGAAAAGCATCAACTAAGAATTCCACCTTAATATGGTGATTTCCAACTTGCACATAGGTGCAATTCTGATTAGGTACATATGATTGTACCATTTGCAATAGGTACTCATTATAGAATACCTTATCCTATGGTGGAATTTGTGCTATTGTGCTCACTCCTACTTGTTTCAATGTAACTTTCAATGGGTGCTTATCTTCATTCTCATTCCACCATTTTTGACAAAATTCTCCTATGGGTTGTACAAAGGTGATATCCTTGATATCCACCTATCCTCCTTCATCCCCACTTGTTTGTTCTTCAAGGGTAGCTTCCCTATGCACCTCACTACGAAGCTCTCGATGGTGTGCCCTAGGTGGTTCCATTTCCTCCTCATAGAATTGTGGTTGTGCCCTTCCTCTACCACCATGCCAATTCTTAGGTCCTCTCCATGGCCGATAACCTCTCCCCCTCCAAGGTTGGTAGTTGCATTCTCCTTGTGGTTGAAACCCTCATCCTTGGTCCTGTACTGGGTAGGTCACTCCTTCTCGCCTAGGTCACGAATCCCTTTGGTGTAATGGTCCTAGTGAATGATCAACCCTAGTTGCTGTAATCCATTATAAATGAGCTTGAAACTCCCTCTCGATGCTCATTCTTCACCATTCTTCATTGTGGAACCACTTCACTATCGATCTTCTTCAATTTGGTAATTCAGGACAACTACATCACCAACCGTACAATCTGCTCTAAAAATGTACAACTACTTCTAAAAATGTACAACTATTTCTAAAAATCATACAATTGCTACTCACAATCGTACAAGTGCTCTGGGAAATCGTACACCACCCTCCAAATCGTACAATTGTGTCAAAAATCATACAATTATAGTCCAAATCCATATGATTCTCCCAAAATGTATAATCTGAGCTTCAAATCATACAACTTCACTATGAAATCATACAAGAAGCCCTAAATCATACAAGTGCACTTCTCCTCCATACAATTGCACCAAAAATCATACAATTGCACTCAAAATCATACAATTGCACAAAAATTGCTCAATTTAGCTTCGATTTGCATAATATTTCTTTGAAATCATACAATCTACCTCCAAATCATACAATTTCATCCCAAAATTGTACAAACATCATTTTAGGCCCTCACCTACCATAAAATATTCCTCTTTGTATGTTTTTTGCAATTAAATTTGTACCCTTTATCTCCAATTGTGCAAATATCTCTTTTCAATGTGTTTCTAGTACCCTTTGCAATTTTTCTCTCCTACTTGTGCAATTCTTCAATTGTACATTTTGATTCTACCTAAGTGCAATCTATTGTATGACCCTCTCCTTTATGCTTTTCCACATGCAACTACTAAGATATCCTTTGCTTTTTCATCGATTGAATTTCCCTGCCCTAGGGTTTGCAATTTTCCACTCGACTTGCTTTTTCGAAATTAATTCAAACCCTAGCCACATTTTTCGCCATGAGGGGTTTTCTCTACTATATTTTTACTTAAAACCCTAACTCCACCAATTTGAAATTCTCCCTCCAGTACATTTTCTAAAAAAACTTAGCTTTTTCAGAGTAAATCCCTAACTTTGGCAACTTTTCTCCCAATCTAGCTTGCTTTTTTAAAAACAAGAAGATTTCGTGGTGCAAATTCATGATGGGTCATAAAATTCAGTTAACCTGTGATGTTTGCATACCCATGTGAGAAAAAATTCATTCGATTGCACACTTCTTGCTCTCGGATGCTCCAAAATTCATTATTTCATTCATGCAATTTTTCAAATCTAGTAAAAATAACATGCATGGTGCCTTCTTTTTATATTTAAAATATCCCTTGCATGAAAATTTACCACCTCAGCCTCCTTTGCATGTACTTTTAGCTTTTTGCATGGATGATTGCCAACTCATCTCTTTTTGCATGCATTTTTGTCCTTTCTTGCTTTTTGAATATTTTATTATTTTCTTTTTCTTTTCTTTTTCTTTTCTTTTTTCTAGAAGGGGCCACCATTTCTGGTTTTCAACCACCTTCCATCTTAATTGCATCTCGAGGGATTTTCACAATTAAGATTTTTTTCTATTTTTAGACTTTTTAATTGCCAAATTGCTAACTTACCTTCTAGGAAATCATACAATGACATTCACTTGTACGATCCCTTCTACCAATGTGTCATTTGGAGGTTCTACCACCTCATTCCATACAATCGAGTGTCACAAAATCATACAATCAAGATCCAATCGATCATTCGTATGATTCACTCCCTCCTACTAGTTCTCTATATGATCTAAAATCATACAAGTATCATTTGTATGATTTATCCCCACTTGTTGGCCCATTGTACAATTTACAATAGTGTCATTATCATTTGTACGATTTGGAATTGTACAATTGTAGATTGTACAATTTGCAACTGCACAATTTCCTCCTTGCAAAGCTACATTTTCTTACTCAATTGATCAATCCCGAGGTAGGGGTACCCTTGCCACTCCACTTTCATTTGGGTGGCTTCTACTCCTATCTCCTCAGATCAAGTCTACCTCCAAACTTGGTGAATGAGTCCTTTACCTTCCTTGACTTTCCTCATCCACAAAGCGTACTCTCCCTCTACCAACAAGTCCTCTTCCTTGCACTTGTCTTCCATGACCTCATCCTCTTGCTATCGGACCTCTTCGCATATTAAATGGGTTGCCCTCTTCCTGAGGTAAACCTCTTCCTACTTCTATCCTTCTAGGTCCTTGTCGATGCATGGGTGGTCACCCAAGTGGGTACCTTCCCATGAGATTTGGTACTTGTCCCCCTTGCACATAAAGACCATGTGCATTCCTAGTCCAATTCAAACATGCGAGTGGTGTATCCCTAGGCCATCTTGGAGTAGGAGGTTGGATCCTTCCCCTCCTACCTCTAGGTGATCGCAATCCTCCTCTCTGACCTATTTACTACCCTATGGTACTTGGGGTCCTTTGTGGTCGATCCTATTGTCGACTAGGTTCCCCTCTTTCCCAAGTGCTCAGAGTTACCTCCACCAACTCTACATTGGCTAGGTGTCCTTCAGTTCTTGGTGCTTGTGGCACCAACCATTGTAATGCTCTTATCTAATGATGTGCACGCATTAGTCATTTCATCCAACATCTTTCTTCAAAGCGATATTGTGGGGAACAATTGACCAAAGTCTCCCTATAATCATTCAAAAAATTAGACTTTGTACTTGAGTCATTATGACTATCCATTCTTTGTGTTGACCACTCCATTGGAAATTCCCTTATTCATTGAAGTCTTCTTACTTCCCTTCTTTGCCTTCTCAATTGTTGATAGGCTATCTCATAGGCATCTAGATCTGGTCGAGCATGGAGTGCTTCTATTTGTGCTAAGAGGTCATCACTACCACTCTCTTGGTCGCTATCTCTTACTAGATAGGGCATTCCCCATCACTGGAATCACTTGATTCTTCATGTAAGTTTCCTTGGGGTTCAGGAGATGTGAGGTCTTGCTCAATGTCTCACCATACTACCTCAACTACTTCTCCTATGACTAGTGGCTCATGTGTCGGATCTCTTATTTCAACTTGTGATCTTTCCTCTCCACGAGAACTTGTACCTTCCTATTGGCTTCCCCTTGCTTGAGGTACTTCCTTACTACTCTCACTACTTGTACCCAATTCCCTTTGCCATGCAACCTATTGCTCATCAAGCCATTGCATAGTATCATCCATCTCCTGAATGATCTATCCATGAAGCCTTGCATTATGTGCTTGCAATACCTCATACTCCTCCTACAACTATTGTGCTTGATATCACATTCTCTATTGCATCATACCTATCTAAGCTAATAGAGTGAGTCCTGCTAACTCTTCTTCTATAGCTCCACCTTCATTTGAATCTAGGATTTCCATATCAAAGGTGTCTATTCTATCCTCATATTGTACCATCAATCGTATCCTACATCGACCTTCTACTATGCGAGGTAACTCTCTTCATTCTAGTTGTGGATACACTACTTCTTCTAATTGGTTGGCTTCTTCCTACCACTCCCAATTAATTGCTAATGGTACTAGTTCTTGATTTCTTGTTTCACTTGGAGGGATCCATTCTTCATCCTCCTCTACAATTTGGTCCATCCTATCTATGAACCTTACATGTACTTGCATTCACCTTCTTTCACCAGGGTGAGGTACCAATTCTTACCTTTCTATAATTGGTCTTACCTCCTCCCCTTCTACAAATAGATGTGTGATCCCCATATCATCATCCTCCTATGGTGGATCTTGATTGCTTGATAGCACTTCTCAAGGTTCGCTAGACTCAACTATTTGTTGCTATCTTCATTCAATTTCATGTATCATGATGAACATACATCGAACTCTATAAGGTTTCAATTTTGAGCCATTTACTATGTTGGGTACCACTATCCCATCCAACTTTTGTAGCTTTACTACACCATTATCCATTGCTTCCATGACTCGAAAGGGACCAAGCCACAAAGTCTTCAACTTCTCAGGCTTGATTTCCCATTTTCTATTGAACTTAAGAACCAAATCACCTGGTTTAAGTTCCAACTTATGGAGATGCTTATCATGCCATAATTTCCTTCACTTATGGGCCACCTCAATCACCCACTATGCCATGAATCTTCATTCATATAATCAAATGAGTACGACCAATCACTCTTCCAAACTTTCTTGATCACCCAAGCGATGCTCCACAACTATCCGCAAATTGGGTACCAAGAATTTGATTGGTACTACCACCTCCTGACCATACATTAACTAGAAAGGTATATGGTCCATTATTGGTTTGAAGGTTATCCTATAAGCCCAAAGAATAGATGGCAACATTTCCTCCCAATATACTCCTTCTATACCACAAGTCTTGTATAATGTAGAGACCAAGACCTTATTAGTTGCCTCTACCTACCCATTTGCTTGAGGGTAATAGGGACTTGATAATGAGTGTAAGATCCTAAAATTGGTTGTTAGATTTTTGATAACTGTAGGTCAAAATGACTATATCAGGAGAAATAAGGTGATGATGAACTCCTAAAAATTTTGAAGTATGAAAGTATCATGATTCCATGACAAGTACAGGTTTTTGTTGGCAAGGAGCACCAAAAGGCCCAAGTGTCAAAAAGTGTCGTGATTCCACGACAAGTCAGGTTTCCACTGGCAAGGAGCACCAAAAGAGCCCAAGTGCTGAAAAGTGTCACGATTCCATGACAAGTCATGTTTCCACTAGCGAGGAGCACCAAAAGAGCCCAAGTGCCAAAAAGTATCATGATTTTACGATAAGTCATGTTTCCACTAGCAAGGAGCACCAAAAGAGGCCAAGTACCAAAAAGTGTCATGATTCCATGATAATATAGTTTTCTACTGGCAAGGAGCACCAAAAAGGCCCAAGTGCCAAAAAGTGTCACGATTCCATGACAAGTCATGATTCCACTGGCAAGAAAGACCAGGAAGGCTCAAGCACAAGAAGGTGTCATGATTCCATGACAAGTCATGTTTCCATTGCATGTCTAGGTAGAGATCATTACTAGTTACAACAAGCATGATATTCTATAACAATTTTAGTTCACCATGGTCATTGCAAGATCAATGAAGATAAGCACATCAGAAGAAGGATAGATGGATCATATTTCAAAATCACCTCCACTACCTACCTATGCACATGGAGCAATCAACTTGTAGTTAGAGATTGAGTATTCTATTCTATCTTTGGACCAATGATACTACACGATGCTTGTACCAGATTGACCACCTGGCATATTGTTATAACAACTTTTAAATAAGCTAATTTTATATTTTGAAATATTGAACCATCGAGGGATTATAAATAAGAGTATCGACCTCTTGTCAAAGGGTCAGCTCTTAGGCATTTACAAGTTGTATGGATTAAGACTTTTGGAAGGAGCAATGCAATAAAGATCTTTGTTTAACCTCTGGTTCAAATATCTTGTAGAACAAGTATGTATGAATGGATGAATGTTTCTAATTTAGCTAAGTAAATGTGCATGACATTAATTCTACTTTCTGGATTCTTGTTGATGTTTATTTCTTAGTTTCTAGAACTACTAATATGTAAAGCTAAATATTGATTAGACATGTTTTATGTATGGTAAATGACTAGTTGGTCTGTTAGGAGGTTGTAGTAATTGCTTCCTTTCATGGTTTTCTTCCATTTCTTGTTGTTGCTTAATCTACACCATATCAAGTTCTAGCATTAGCTACATTTATATATGTTTCAAGTACTCTTTTCTCCCATTCATTACTATCCAAATAGTTATAACTTCTCAAAGGAATCAGTCTTCTTTAGAGATTGAACTGGTTACACCTTACAGTTTGATCATTCATTCAATGTTGGCCATGTCTTGGGCACAATAACCAACCATAGGTAGATTTTGGACCAACAATTTTTGGCATGCCCGATGGGACCAAATCCCACTACATACACAGATTAAATATTTGGTGTTTGTCTTTGCTCTATTTAAATTTAAATCACCTGGTGACTCCATTTAAAATATCAAACCCAGAAAATATTTATATCCAATTTTTGGTTAAGTATTGAAATACATGAGAACCAGATCAAAAGCTAAAAATTTAGAAGAACCCATTGAGTTTCTAGAATTGCACCTTGGTAGTCTCAGAGTAAATCCTATTTTATCTTCTAGATCAACCTCTTCCTCTACCATTACTATCGGATCAACCAATGTTGTAAATCCTCCCCTTGCAATTCCTCCTAGTACAACTACCAATGGATCTTCTAATACAACCAATCCTACTCCTACAACTTTAATCAACATAATAGTGATAATGGCTACCAATCAAAACTAGAATATCCAACCCTACCCTACATGGAATAATGTGGGTCCCCTGAATCTAGTAGTTCAAAACCCCATTCCCCTAGCAACTTTGAAAGCGCTACCCATGTATGATGGCACTAGAAAAACCACTTATGAACACTATCAAGATGTGGCATCACTAGCAGCAATTCATAATATCACAAAGGAAAATATTATGGTGAAATTACTAGTTATATCCTTAAGAGGAAAAATATTATACTAGTATAGAACTATCCCAGACCAAACCATAACTACATGGGTAGAACTTATTAGTAAACTGGTAGAAGCATTTAATGAATAGGTTGATCCTTTCTCCCTACTCACTCAGTTTACTATTATGCAAAAACACCCACAAGAAGAGATAGTTGATTTCAATATTAGGTTCAATCATACATGGAAAAGAGTACCTGATGGCCTTAGACCAATGAATGAGCAAGCAATGTACTATTACCTAAGAGCTTTTAACTCAGATCTAGGGATGGCAATAAGATAATCTCAAGTATTTACCTTCCCAAAAATATTTCAAGAAGCCTTAAAAGTAGAAAAAGACCTTATTGCTATTGGAAGGTTACCACCAAAAATGATAATACCTATATTTCCAAAATTTCCTCAGGTCCCTAATACAAACACATCATATCCTACTTTAGCTCCTACAATAGATCTCCCAAAATGGTCTAGATTACCAACTCCCCTAACAATACAAGCTCCCCTAATATTCCCAACTTTACCTCTAATACCCACCTTACCAACACCTGATCCTCAAATGGTAGTTCTCCTAGAAATACAGACAACTATGAAAAATTTGACTAATGATATGACTTCAATGAAGAGGAGGGAAGCTAAAAGGAACTTTCAACCAAGAAGGTTCCCACAGGTAACAAAATATCAAGCTTCAACCAACAAGTACCCAAGAAATTAGGAATAATATATGCTAATCAAGAAGATGAACCTTCTACATCTCCTATTGAATCTGATTATTGGTGCTCCACATGTAATGATCCTCATGGGGAGATTTTATGTATGGTTCACCAACATCATATACAGATAATAGCTATTGAGAAAGTAAAAAGAGCTCATAAAGGACAAGTTAACATGATTAGGGAAACTAGCCATAATTTTATGATGCCATCAATAGAACAAGTTGTAGTCTTAACCAGATCAGGTAAAAAGCCCCTTCAAGTTGATCCCAAGGAGCTCAATCCCTTAAAAGTGCCCTCAACAACAAAATTTCAGGCTAAAAAGGGAACCATCCATGAGCCTGTACCCCTAAATCCTATTCAAAAGTAGAAGGTAGAAACAAACAAGAATGATGTACCACTAAAAGAAACTAAAACTCAAGAACAGGCAAAGGATAAATTGAGATACCCTTCCTTAACCAAGAGATAAATAATAGAGGCAACTCAAGGGTACAAGAATAGATATGATCCACCTACAAAAGAGAAGGATAAACAACTTGATACACCTACTTTTAGCATAGTCGAAGAATTGAAAAAGACTCCTTCAAAGGTAAGCATGTATGATGCATTACTACTCCTAGGATAGATTGATTTACTGCAAGAATCTCTCAAGTCAATAAAAATAAAACTAAACCTCACCCTCAATTGAATCTAGCTCAAGGTAATCCAATACCGACCATAGGAAAAAATAGGCCTCCTCCCTTCTATTTATCCTTGCAAATGGAAGGATGGGTGGTACACAATTGTATGATAGACTCAAGTGCAACAACTACAGTTATTCCTAAAGTTGTGTGTGACATCATGGGAATGGAATACACCAGAAGTAGTCTAGGAGTGCTACAGTTAGATGGCACCCTAATCAAAACTATAGGAGTAATCAAAGATATCCCCATAGTATTGAATAAGATGCCCTAGATTACAGTTATACAAGAAGTAGTAGTGGTAGACCTAGAACCTTATTTTGGGATGTGTCTTTCAAGAGAATTCATAGCCAAAATAGGAGGATATCTCTCACTTGACTATTCACATATGGAGATCCCATACAAAGGAAGAAGGATTAATATTTTCAATGAGAAACCTTCCTCTTTTCACATTGAAAAGATAGAAGAAGGTAACAAGCATACAAATAATGTGTCATTAATTATTAAAGAGATAGAGGAGATAGATTTGATGGATGAAGTTCTGGAAGACCTCCAAACCGAAGACCAATTCTCTTTGGAATACTTTAATGCTATGATTGAAATAGGGATAGGAACTTATTCAATTACAAAACCTAAAAACCTTGAAACTCCTATTTTAACAAAACAAGATCCCCCCACCAATCAGATCTGGAAACTTTTCTTTGATGGTGCCAGATGCAAAAATGGAGTTGAGGTAGGTATAGTACTGATCTCACCAATAGGGGATGAGAAGGTTTTCTCATATAGATTGACATGGAGTTGCACTAACAATGCAGTAGAATATGAAGCACTATGTTTAGGCTTGAGAAAAGCTAAAAATCTAGGGGTCAAACAACTACAAATATATGGAGACTCAAAGTTAATCATCAACCAAGTCACAGAGAAGTGTGTCAACAAGCAACATTACTTGAAGGCTTATCAAAACAAGGTATGGGATTTGTTTGAGGCTTTTGAAGCATTAAACATTAAGTCTATTCCTAGAGAATGTAATACTCATGCTGATTTACTAGCATCTATGGGAGCCAACTATTGCCCTATAGCCAATGTTATACAGAAGTCAAAAATAGTAAGGCTAATTTATAGACCTTCAGTCCTAGATAAAGACATATTCTGGCAGGTCTTCAAAAATGATGAACAAATATTAGACTTCTTGATACATGAGATGAACTATTCAAGTGATCGAGCCTTAGAAGATGAGGAAGATGATGGGTTGATTCAACTTAAGAATAATCATATACCCAAAGGTCTAATAACTCTTGAAAGCTTATTTGATAGCAATGATCGACCATCAGGTCACAAGATAAAAGTTGATAAACAAAAGTACAAAGAGATGCAGATAGAACCTAGAAAAGTGCTCAAGGTGGGGGTTCAATGTTCTAAAAAGGAAGCTAACCAAGTTCAAGGATTATGTGAAGAGTTCAATGATATTGTGGCTTAGACATATGATGATCTCAAGGTATACAGTAAAGAAATGATACAACATACTATTGAGCTTGAGCCAGGATCAAAGCCCTTTCAATAAAAATAATACCCTATCAACCCCAAGATAGAAGCACTAATGAAATAGGAGTTGTTAAAACTACTCAATGCCAAGATAATATACCCTATCAAGCACTCCACATGGGTTTCCAACCTTGTACCAGTTAGGAAAAAGAATGGTGACATCAGATTGTGTGTAGATTTCAGGAACCTGAACAAGGCTTCACTAAAATACCATTACCCCTTACCTCAAATAGATCAGATATTACATATTATTGTAGGGGCAAAGAGGTTCTCACTGCTAGATGGATTCTCTAGTTACAATCAGGTCTAGGTCAAATATGAAGACCAACACAAGACTGCATTCACCACCAAATGGGGAACATTTGCATACCAACGAATGCCCTTTGGTTTGTCTAACGTAGGGGCCACTTTCCAAAGAGCAATGGACTTAGCATTCGGGGAACTAGTAAATAAAATAATAGTCATTTACTTAGATGACATGACAATGTTCTCTCATAGAAAAGAAGATCACGTTGGGCATCTCAGGATGGTTTTCAAAAAATGTAGAGAGTTTGGTATTTCCTTGAACCCAAAGAAATCAATATTTGTTGTTGAAGAAGGAAATCTATTGGAAAAAACTATTTCTAAGGAAGTGCTAGCGATTGACCCAGAAAGAGTAACAACTCTCTTAAATCTCCCTTTACCATTGAACAAGAAAGGTTTGCGATCTTTCTTTGGGCAAATCAATTTCGTGCGGAAATTTGTCGTGGATTTCGCACAAATAATAAAGCCTATGACTGAAATGCTTAAAAAGAATGCAGACTTCAGGTGGACAGACCTGAGGAAGAAGCATTCAAAAGGGTTAAAGAAGCTATCTCCCAAGCACCTGTACTCATCAATCCAGATTACTCAAGAGATTTCATCTTGTATGCAGTTGGTGAACAAGAAAGTTATGTTGTAGTTCTCACCCAAAAGGGAGAAGACAAGGAAGAAAGACCTATTGCTTTCCTAAGCCAAACTATGCAAGAACATGAAGAAAGATATAACTTCATTGAGAAACAAGTGTATGTTGTCATGAAGTCCTTAAAAAAATTTAGATATTTTTTATCCCAAAGCAAGACCATGGTGTACGTGGTGCATCCTGATGTCAAAAATTTCATAATATAGGGAGAGCTTGGTGAAAAGAGAGTTGGATGGGTGTCAAAAATCTAGGAATACGATGTGGAAATCCACCCAACTAAGTTAGTAAGGGGTAGAGCATTATGCCAAGAATTGGCAAGAAGGGCTAGAATAGACTATGTGGCTTGTCAAGCCCTAGAACCAGTCCTAGAGATCAGACAGTCAGAAGAAGATCCAGATTGGGTTGATGAACTCACAAATTACTTCCAAACAGGGAAATGCCCAAGCAAATTTGAATGCTTCACAAAGAAGAAGGTATAGGTTATAGGCCCTAAAATATGTCTTACTACCTAAAGGTTTGTACAAAAAAACTTGGATGGCATCCTTTTGAGATGCATCAAAGATGAAGAAAAGCAAAAGATCCTAGAAGAATTTCATGGAGGTTTATCAGGAGGACACTATTCAAGGAGGACTACCACATTAAAAATACTTAGGATAGGTTGTTACTAGCCTAACATCTTCTTCGATGCTTTCAAAATTACAAGAGCATGTGAAGAATGTCAAAGGTACATAGGGAGAAACAAAAATGCTTCCTTACCTCTCAAGTCTATCCAAGTAGAACAACCTTTTCAGCAATGGGGTTTAGACTTCATAGGAGTAATAGAGCCAAATTCATCAGCTGGACATAAGTATATTTTGATAGCAATAGACTACTTCACCAAATGGATAGAAGCAATACCCACAAAGAAAGTTGATCAAGAGGTGGTGATTGAATTCATTGAAAGTCTGATTACAAGGTTCGATATACCTGATGCATTGGTCAGTGACAATGGCTCATCCTTCATTGGAGAAAATATGACTAATTTTTCTAGAAAATATGGGATCTACCTAAAGACTTCTTCCAACTATTACCCATAAGGAAATGGTCTAGTAGAGTCAACTAACAAGAATTTACTAAGGATCCTAAAAAGAACCCTGAAGGATAACAAGAGGAGTTGGCATTCCCTGATAAATCAAGCACTATGGGCTGATAGAATCACCATAAATAAGTCTATCAACACATCTCCTTATGCTCTAGTTTATGGAAAAGAAGCTATCCTCCCCATACACATGGAGATACCAGCTTTAAGATTGCTCGATCAGAATCAAATAGAAGAAAGTGACCTAGTGGGAAACAGATTGATGCAGCTGTTGCAATTAGAAGAAAAAGAGAGCAGGCTTATATACAGTGCCAGAAGCACCTAGGGGAAACCAAAGGATGGTTTGACAAGAAGACTACCTTCAAGAAATTCAAGGTTGGAGACCTGGTCTTAAGGTGGAGCGAAAATAAAGCAAAACCAGGAAATCACCAAAAGTTTGACTCCTTTTGGGAAGGTCCATTTGAGATAATTGTAGAAAAATAGCATAATGCTTTTCAACTTCAAGATGAACAGGGAATAATTCAACCTATCCCTATCAATGGTTTCCATATAAAACTATATTTTCATTAAAAATCCCCCCTTGTATTTTATGTATTATATGTAACTTTAAGTGTTTCTTGTAAGAATATCATGGTTTCATGACATATCCTAAGGTTGTGAGCAAAGAAGAGAAACACATGATTTCATGACATGTCTCAAAACCATGATGATAGTCAACAAGAATCTCCAAAAGAAAAACTAATGTGATTTCCATGACAACTCATTCTTAGTCAAAATGGTCAAAACACTCCCAACAACTATAGCAATAAGTAGGAAAACAAGTTTTGAATTTCAAGGAACAAAGGGAAGCATGATGCCATAAATGCAACATCGATCATTATTCACTAACAAAATGTGGCACATGAGTTGGAGTAGATACGACATTCAATTTGATTCGATGAAATGAGTGACCAACTACTAGAGTTACTACATGTTGCCCTAATTCCTATGCAAACACTATATATGGTCGAGAAACCCTAACAACTTCCATTTCTTCCAAAATATTCTTACAAAATTGCTCTCCCTCACCAAGATTTTCCTTCACTAGGTGCTCTCAGAGAAATTCCTACCAGTCATCATCCCATACAAGTAAAAGTACCATAATGGTATCTTCATCCTCAACCATCAAAGTCACAATGCATGATGAAGATGATAAGAACATCCCATTTCAAGATAAAGATGCAAGAATTTTGGATATAATAGTCACAACCAAAGAAGTGACAAGGTTAAGGATAAAAACGAAGAAAGAGCTAAAATAGGTATTACTCCATCTAGTCCCATGACTTTCACTTTCCATTCTCTACTATCCTTTTATATCTGCGACCCAGTGCATCCCTATCCCGAACTAGTACATGCAATCGCTAAATACTATGACCCAAAGCAAAAAATTATCCAGAGTAAAATGGGTAGATGTCTCTTTACCCTTAGCCCAAAAGCTTTCATGGTTACATTCACTATAGGATATACCCCCACTTTCAAACCCAAGGACTTCCACCTAGAAGACCAGGCCAAGTATTACACCCCAAGCAAAGCCATGAGAGATTTCATAGAGATACAATTGAAGAAGCCACCATCAGGAAGGAATTTTCCTAAAACCCCCATCCCCCTCACCAAATTCAAAAACCCAAAATTATACTCAATGCTAGTAGTCATAGTAGGGATGCCATCAGATGAATAGGTCTATGGCTAGAAAATTTCCACTACTCAATGTATCTCTAACCCCAAGTTCTATGATACCTCTATTATGGACCAGAGCACTAGGCTCATTTTCTTCAATTGGCTAACCTTCATATACCATCAAATTCATGAACAATTGACCAAGATAAAAGGGTGCCCAAATTTCCTTTCGATATTGCTCCCACCTAGCCTAGATTTTCTTTTACTTCATGGCAAAAGAAATGCATTTCATATCAGTAATAGACGAAGATGAGAAGGGGAGAAAGTTACCAGTATATAAGTGGACCTCTATGCTTACCACTCGAGACCTACTATAACTTCAACAAGGAGTTCTTGGGACCTACCTTGAAGCTTATAGATGGAGAAATGGGTAGATTACCTCCAATGATAAGAATGTTCTACAGAACCCACATGCAAAAGAAGGGGACTAGTTCATATTGATACAAGGTGTAGTCATCAAATTATATGGGTTCACTGGGAAGCCATTATTGCTCCCTCACTATGTCACAAACTAGTTGTTTGCACTAGAATATTGTAGATAGACCATATACATAAATGATAAATTTGGTACAGGCATAGGTAGAAAAGGGACTTGCATCCTACCATTCAAATTTGAAGGTATAACCCTATCAAAAAATAGACACCATGAACAAGTTACTCAAGTTCTAAGGGACCTAGGGCTGGTAGAGTTACCACAATGATGGAGGTATGACCCCATCGATAAATTTATAGAAATACTAGAAATCCTTAATAGCGATAAAAGCAAAATTTAAGAAGACAACCAAGGAGCACATAGAGTAGCAAAGGAACAATCCTCAAAGATGAAGAACTAGAATGGCATATAGAGCAGATGCAATCATTGCCTCCATGGCATGATTTCTATGAACAAATTATAGATTATGATCCCAAGAATAATCAAGACCATTTCTTAGAAGAAAAGACTATTCGAAGGATGTATAAGAGCAAGAATTGGATGGAAGCCAAAATACATGCTTGGTGGGTCATGAGATGTGAAACTAATATGACCACCTCAAGATATGGTATCAAGAATGATGATGAATTCTCCCTTAGATATGATAGACACTTCGAGACCTAGGTAGAAACCATTGGAAATAAAATTACCCTAAGTTTTTATAGTACTCAAAAAGAAGGAACCACCATAGAGGGTACTTCCAAGAAAATAAACACAGAAAAGGGGAAAACAATTTCCCAAGTTCCACTATAGATCACCCTAACTACAACACCTTCCTCTTCTTCTAAAAAGGGAAAAAAAAATATACACATAGGAACAGATGGAAAAGTATGTAAAAGCACCTACCATAATGCAAAAAATGGGTTATGAAGGAGAAGGCCTCAAAAAACATGGCCAAGGGATCACTAAACCCATCCAGGTGCAAACAAGATCTAAAGGTCTAGCCTTGGGAGCAAGAACTACCAGAAGTAGGAGTTCAAGATCAGCTACCCTAACATTTGTAACACCAAGTGAAGATACACCTCCTCTGATCAAGGTAACATAGGTACAGGCCCAACAATTAGAATCAAAATAGACTCTGATGAACTCCCTCTAATAAAAATATCTAAGAGAAAAGTAGAAAAGGCATCTACAAGAGAGAGCACAAAAGAAGAAAAAGCAAGAAGAATGTAGAAGAAATAGTTACCCCAAAGTAAGAAGATAGAGAACAATCCCCTCATCAACTAGATGAAAGTACCCTTGAGCAAGAAGAGATAGTTGAACAACCACCAAACATCGAGGAAATACTACAGCCTCAATAGGAGGCTTTAGGTATGGCAATTTCTTCCTCTCCTCTTCTTTCTTCTACTAATCCCTCAAAGGAACTCCCTTCCCTTTTTGATGAACAAATTGTACAATCCCCTCCCCAAAAACATCCATCTTCACCTCCACAACATCCATCTTCACCACCTCCATCTATTCCAACTAAAATAGTCCACACTTCATCTCCCCCAATAAAAATGATTATTGCTCCATCACTCCCATCCATGGTACCAACCAGGTCACCACTATACCCTCCATAGCAATATCCATTACATCACCCACAAGTGTAGATTCCACACTTGTAATAGTCCCATTCTCCCTAGCTGGTCATTTCCTATTATTACAATCCCTTCCCACCTCTTCAATCGATGCTCATCCTAATGTGGCAAAGATCAAGAAATTCAAGAAGACCAATAAAAAGCCTATGACTAGTGGAATGAGAAATGTGCTCAGTCTTCCAAAAGACCTACCTACTACACAAAAATGGTGGCACTAGATCCAAGCACCATGCAAAGGACTAAAATGAAGATCACACCTCTAGTGGATAAGCTGATGGAAGAATCGACCATTGAAGATTACCAAGTCGAGATAGTGGTAGAAGACATCACTCAACTCCCAATGCAAGATGAGTATGGATATGCAAGAGCTCATCTAGAGACCATTTATGTCCATGGGGACTACTTCAAAGAAAAGTGTAAATGAGCTGAGGAAACAATCAAAGAGCTTGAAGCAACATTGAGTGAACAAAGTAATGTTGAAAAGGCATTGAAGAATGAAGCCAAGAAATGGTAAGACAAGTTTCAAGAGATGGCCAGATACAAATAGGAAGTAGAAGATGCCAACAAGCAAAATTAGATCCTGATCGAACAACTCAAAGACCTCCAACAACAACTTCAAGAAGAAAGAACCAAAGCCATAGGTTTCTCAAAGGATGAAAGTAAATAGGCAAGAAGATAAATGTTTGAAGATATCATAGAGATGAGCCTCAAAGTGTGACCTATAATACTCTATCTAAAAGAAGTAAAAAGGGTATTAGAGATGGTAGAAGATGAATTCAAAGAAGTTGAAGGTTTCTTACAACCAAGATTATCTACAGCCACAAATATCCAAGCTCTAGCCAAAAGTAAATATGGATGAATGGCGACCCCCAACCAAGAGTGGTCTAACACCAATATTATGGCCAGATCCTTCTTCAAAAGACATAGGCTCATGAACCAAGGTTGGAAACTCATCCAAGACCTCAAAGCTGAGACCAAAGGGATACTAAAACATCTGAGTCTAGCTGAGAAATATGGATTCTTTGGATTCTAGGATGAAGATTCTAACCTCTTAGGAGAAGAAGAACTCAAAACTACCTTGAAGGTAACCATGGAAGATGAATCTAGCATAAATGAATGGCCAGAACCTATGCAACAAGAATATGTCTTCAAGCTCATACAAGATCTTACTCAGATCAAATATTGCTTGTATGAGTTGATCTTGAAATCTAAAGCCCTCTCCTATGATAATATCTCTAAATTAGAATATATCCATCACCAATTCATAGAGACATTAGATCCAGAGAAACCTAGGAGCAAGCTTGCAAAGCTTACAATGACATTTCTAAGAAGCTACAAGATCAAAGAGCTAACAGTAGAACCAAGGTAAATGAAGAAATTGAAGGAAGAACAGAAGATAGAGCTGAAACGAAAATAGAAGAAGTTGGAGGAGACACAGAAGTGGAGGAAGATGAAGAAGCAGAAGGAGAGAAGTCCTTAAGTAATCAAAGAACTGAATGAAAAGGCCACCCATTCACCCTTTTTGCTATCTCATCCATCCCTTTTCCCTCCAAAATTTTCTATCTATACATCAACCCCAATTTATCCTTTTTTTCTAAAGGACTCTACTCACCCAATGGATAAAGGCTCTAAGTTCTAAAATTTTTCTAGCAAACTACCCCGAGAGGCACCAATAATGTAGGTCAAAATGACTACATCAGGAGAAATAAGGTGATGATGAACTCCTAAAAATTTTGAAGTACAAAAGTGTCGATTTCATGACAATTTTGTGGCAAGGAGCACCAAAAGGCCAAATAAAAAGTGTCATGATTCCATGATAGGTCAGATTTCTATGGAGAGGAGCACCAAAAAGGGCCAAGTACCAAAAAGTATCATGATTCCATGACAATATAGGTTTCCACTAGTGAGGAGCACCAAAAAGTGTCAAGATTCCATGACAAGATAGGTTTTCATTAGCAAGGAGCACCAAAAGGGCCAAGTGCCAAAAAGTATCATGATTCCATGACAAGTTTAGATTCTACTTGCAAGGAGCACAAAAAGGACCCAAGTTCCAAAAAGTATCACAATTCTTACAAGATATTTTTCAAGGAGCACCAAAAGGCCTAATGTTGAAAAGTATCATGATTCTATGATATGTTCTGATTCCACTGGTAACAAATACCAGTAAGGTTCAAGAATAGGAAGACATCATGGATTCCATGATAAGTTATATTCCATTACATACTATATACCATTACTAGTTACAGCAAGCACAATATTTCTATAACAGTTTTAGTTCACCATGGTCATTGCAAGATCAATGAAGATAAGCACATCAGAAGAAGGATAGATGGATCAAATTTTAGGATCACCTCCACTACCTACCTATGCACATGGAGCAATCATCTTGTAGTTAGAGATTGAGTATTCTATTCTATCTTTGGACCAATGATACTACATGATGCTTGTACCAGATTGGCCACCTGGCATATTGTTGTAACAACTTTTAATTAAGCTAATTTTATATTTTGAAATATTGAACCATCGAGGGATTATAAATAAGAGTATCGACCTCTTGTTAAAGGGTCGGCTCTTAGGCATTTACAAGTTGTATGGGTTAATACTTTTGGAAGGAGCAATGCAATAAAGATCTTTGTTTAACCTCTAGTTCAAATATCTTGTAGAACAAGTATGTATGAATGGATGAATGTTTCTAATTTAGCTAAGTAAATGTGCATGACATTAATTCTGATTTTTGGATTCTTGTTCATGTTTATTTCTTAGTCTTGGAACTACTAATCTGTAAAGCTAAATATTGATTAGACATGTTCTATGTATGGTAAATAACTGGTTGGTCTATTAGGAGGTTGTAGTATTTGCTCCCTTTCATGGTTTTCTTCCATTTCTTGTTGTTGCTTAATCTGCACCATATCAAGTTCTAGCCTTGACTACATTTACATCTCTTTCAAGCACTCTTTTCTTCCCCTGATTACTTTTTAGCTAGTTAGAACTTCCCAAAGGAACCAACCTTCTCTGGAGATTGAACCAGTTAAGCCTCATAGTTTGACCATTCATTCAATGTTGGCCATGTCTTGGGTGCAATAACCAACCATAGGTAGATTTTGGACCAATAATAACCTCATTAACAAAGTGACCTCCCCGATCACTTGTTATATGTAGCAAAATATCGAATCTTATAATCACTTGTTCGTACAAGAATCGGGTCATACTTTTTACCAAGTTATTTGGTAGTGCCCTTGCTTCTACCCATTTTGTTAGGTATTCTGTTGCTACCACAATGTACCAACACTTTTGCCTATAGGTGGTTTTCAATGGTCCAATGAAATCCAAACCCCAACTTTTGAACAATTCTTGGGGTTGTGATGAATGAAAATTATATAATCTCTATGAACTAGCTTTCTCACTCTTTGGAAAGTGTCATAGGCTTGTACATATTCTTTTGCATCTTTGTATAGTGAAGGCCACCATAGTCCTACCATGATTACCTGTCTGGTAGTGGCATCTGGCCCCATGTGTCCTCCTGCAAAGCCTTTGTGAGATTTTTTTAGTGTTGCATTGACTTCTTCTTCCATCACACATCTTTGTAGAATGCCATCTGCACCCATATTATACAACAATCCAACTATTAGCTAAAAAGGTGCTGATTTCAAGATCACTTTCCTCTTTTCTTGCATTGTCAAATCCTGCAACAATTCTCTTGTGGATAAATATTGCCCAATTAACTTGTACCAGGATGGCACAATATTAATGGAAAAAATTGAGCATCAAGGAATTCGTTTGGAACTCTCATCCTTGCAAGTTCTCTCGATTGTACACGAGATAGTTGATTTTCAATCACATGCTTCTTACCAGGTCTTACTACTACTTGAAATATGAATTCTTGTAAGGTAACGAACCACCTACTAACTCATCCTTGTATTACTGGTTTATTTATCAAATACAACATAGATTAATGATCGACGTAAAAGGCAAAAGGGTTTGCAAATAGGTAATGCTTAAATTTTTGTACAATATATACCATCCCTAGAGACTCTCGCTCTTTCATACTGTAATTCCTTTTTGCCCTGACAATTGGTGACTTGCAAAAAAAATAGGTTGGTCCAACCTAAATTGTCCTTCTTGAGCCAGTGCACATCCTATCACAAATTTGGAAGCATCAATGTCGACATGGAACTCTTTATCCCAATTAGGAAACACAAAAATAGGGATACTTACTAGCTTTGCTTTAAATTCTTTGAAAGCTCTCTAGTGCTCCTTCGTACAACTAAAGGAACATTATTTTTAGTCATGGAATCCAATGGGTAGGACACATGTGCATAATTCCTGATAAATCTTCGATAGTAACCCATAGATCCCAAGAAGTTTTTTAGTGAACTCACGTCATATGGATCCTCCATATATAAGATAACCTAGATCTTATTAGGATAAGTCTTCAATCCTTTGCTACACACTATATGTCCTAGTAGTTTCCCATATGGTACCATAAAAAACATTTCGTGGGGTTCAGGTAGATCTGTGCATTCCTACATCAGATCATACATTCACTTATGACCCTTGATATTACTGTAGATCGACCAATAATCCAAGAATATCTTAAAATTTCCTATCACAAACTGATTGAAAATATATATAATAATACATTAAAATGTGGTTGGGGTATTACACAACCCAAATGACATTATGTTGTATGCATAAATATCTTTTTTTCCAACAAATATGGTTTTTAAATTATCTTCCTCAGCTATACTAATTTGATTATAGCCAAAAAACCCATATAGGAACGAATAAATTTCATGTCCCACTGCCTCCTCCAGAATAGAATCTATGAACGAAATAGGAAAAGGATATTTAATTGTCACTACATTCAAACTCTAAAAATCAACACAGATTTGAATTTTATCCACTTCCTTTTTTAAGGTGACCATGATAGGAGACACCCACTCACTTGTGGTGACTCTAAAGATAATGCTAGCATCCAACATCTTTTCCATTTTTACATTTACCAAAGTTGCATACTTAAGATTCATCTTATATGGCCTCCATCTCACTGGCTATGCCCCAGGCATTAATGTGATATTATGGGCATATAATTCTAGTGGTATCCATTTTAAATCTTTGTATGTCCATGCGAAAACATAGTTATATTCAAAAAATATCTTGAAAGTCGATGCTTTCAGTACTGGGTCCTAGTCATCGCCACAATGAATAATTCTAGGCTCACTTTTTGTCCTTATATTCACATCTACGATACATGGTCCTTCATACTTGATGTTTTTAGGCTCTACCTTAGCCTTTTCCTCATTTATCGGATGCATTGGTCATGTATCTATCTCTTCATCTCCAACTATATATTTTGCAAAACTTTTAGGAAATGTCCATTTCTCCTATTCCTCTTTTGATATTATGCTGACCTTCTTTTTGTCTTGTTTTTTCATGGTCTCCTTTGTATTAATACAAAAGTAGTTGGGTTGAAACACCTCATACCCCTTCATCCACCAGTGAAGAAGTTTGCTATTAGATCGAGCTTCATCTTTGCTGCAATCTTATAGGTACAATATCCTCTCTTCATCAGGTTCATATTCTTCTTCTCCTGAAGAACTACCCGACTCATCTGTCATGGCAACATCCTCACTGATTCTTTGATTATTTAGGTTAATCATATATTTTTGCTATCCCTTCTTGATTGTGATCTGATCCTTTCCCCAGTTGTGCTTAAATTTGGTTACTCGTAGCCAACCCCTTCCCAAAAGTGCATCATATGCAAGCTTCTGCATCATAATCAAAATGAAATCCAAGATAAATTCTTGGTCAACTATGATCACTTGTTGCACTATCAATACTCCTTTTGTTCCAATGTCATACTAGTCAACACTGTACAACCGAAATCTTGGTGCCTATAATTATGGGGCACCAATATCACTCCAGGTACTTTCTGGTAGCACATTCACACTGAATCCTTCATCCATGATCACTTGTGTTAACTTGTGCTCCAGTATCTCCATATGCACTAATGATGGTTTCTTTCCAACGTCAATCATTAATATGGACGGATCCATGAAACAATCCTTTTGTTCCTTTTCATGTATCAATTGGATTTGGACCTCCATCACCTTTTGTGGTTGTACCTCCTCTTCTATGGTATGGCTTCCAACAAATTAGCCATATTTATATCGATGGTTGTATTTAAAACATGTGCTTCCATATCTTGTACATTTTCTTTGTCTTTCGATGTACAAGGCTTCTTTAACTCTTTTTTCTCTGTAAGCCTTACCTACTTAGCCTTCTTGGCTTCTTCTTCAAGTATCTTCTTTACCACCTGTTAACCTAAAAAAGGGAAGTCTCCATTTTTTTGGCCCCTTTTGTCATTCTCCCTAAGGATGCACAAGGTGATGCGCCTGAGTCCAATGCCATACACCCCAATGGAAAATGGAGCACATGAAAAACCCAAGGGCATGCAAGTCATGCATCCCAAGTCAAGTCCATGCACTCCTATAGTGGAGCGCACGAGAACCCTTATGGGTACAAAAGTTGTGTGCTTGACCTAAGCCCATGCACCCCATTGGGGAATGGGGTGCACAAGAGTTCCTAAGGAGTGCACAACTTGGTGCACCCCACATAAAGTTCATGCAATCCACAAGAGTGTGGAGCACACAAGGCCCCCAAAGGGTGCACGAACCTATGCACATGCCCTAAGTCTATGTGTAACACTATGGAGTGAAGTGCATGAAGTTTCCTAAGGGTGTGCACCTTTGCATGCCCATCCAGAGCTCGTGTGCTTCACTCCTCTAGAGCACACAAAGTCCTTCAAGAGGCACACACCTCTGCACACAATCTAATCTCACCAGTGTGCTCCATTCTAATGGAGTGCATAAAAGCCCTATGATATGCACGAGTTGTGCACCCAACCCCCAACCCACATGCTCCATTTTATAGTGGAGCACACAAAGTCCTAAGGGATGCATGAGCTCGTGCACCCAGAGTAGCATCCACATGCTCCATTCCAACAAAGCGTATGAGGGTCTAGTTGGGAGCACAAAGTTGTGCATCCACCTCTGGAGTCTGTGCGCTCCATTGTGGAGCGCATGAAGGTCATAAGGGTGCACAATATTGTGCACCCCATTAAGTCCTACATGCTCCATCCCCTTGGAGCTCATGAAGTTTAAGTGAGCACATAAATTTGTGCACCCGCTTTGGGGTCCGTGCACTCCATATCCCTAATGGAGTGCACAAAGTTTTCTTGGTGCACAAACCTATGTGCCCAATCCTCCTGAGGTGTGTGAGATATTAATGTCGTGCAGACCTTGCACATGCGCTTCACTTGAGTGCACCTCGCATGGGCCAACCCAAAACCACCATGCATCCTAAGAATCTCCCCAAGCCGCAACTCGATCAAGCTGGTGTAATGCATAGCTAAAAGTGTAGATGATGTGGTGCACCCGGCCAATCAGCAAGCCCCATTGGATGGAAAAGTGCACGAACACCACCTACCCAAATTAAATGCATGCACTTTAAAAGAAGGTGGTGAACCTCCCCTATGCTATTAATGCATGCAAAAGTATTTTCTTGATGAGGTCGAGCATAGAGGAAAGAAAGAAATCTTCTCCAAGTGTAGTTCAATGGCTTCCATGAGCGTGGACTGCGATAGGGGTGCCTAATGTTAAGGCATGAATTGGCAAGATCATCGGGGCATGGCCTATTACGAGAAGAATGGGGAGAGTGCAAGATCCAAAGGCTCTAACGAACCTACCAGACACAAGCAGGGATATCATGGTGGAGCAGTAATGAGAGGTGGAGGGGGTGACGATCTATAGTTTTGACCCCATGGAGGAAGATAATCAGCGCCACCCGATGCTACTAAGGAGCCTATTTATGAGGGTGCAGAGGGATAGCATCGAGCTAGCCCCATGTATGCAACAAATGGAATACCAATTTGGGCCGGTTAACTTTCCCAAAGGTCTATCACTCTTTAGACCTTCTGGCCTGGCTGGCAGTGGCCTATGACCATAGAAATCACACCATTCATGATCATAAGAATCAGGTGGTGGCCAGGTTGATGGTAGATTGAATTAGGTAAGTATTTGGGCTTGCCACAACATCATGGGTTGTGGAATTCAAGACATTGGCCCTCCAGGCCAATTATATGCTCAACACCACATTCCCAAGAATGCTCTTGAAGAGGGGAAAACACAAGCCCTCAGACTTCCCCATTAGAAAGTTCTTGCTTCGGCCCTGGGCATAGGATTACGTCGATATGATTAACCTGGTGTTGGGTGTAAAGGATTTAGAGCTGATTATGAAAGAGGTGATGTTTTTAATTATTCAGTGTAATAGGATAGATAAGATGCCTCTCTATTGGTGGGAGGATGTAATCAGTGACAACATGGACCAGGAGCTAACAAATTTGTAGAAGGCCATATTGGCTGACAAGGAGGAACTCCCTCCTTTTTCTTATTATTCTTTTTTAATTCATTTGTTTGTAGCACAATTGGATAAATCCCTAGTGGCTCAGATGGGGGGGGGGGTGAATACTACCACCATTCAAGATCAACTGTTGTGCATCCAAGAGGGGTGCTCCAACTACAAGAGCTTCTTTGAGAAAATCCTCCCAGTAGTGCATACCCGACTGTGTGGAAAAGAGCCAGATAGATTTGGAATTGGGGTGAGAAATTTTTTGCACGAGACTCAGGCAGGAGATTTCTTCTACACAGAAGAGTTCTCCTACATTAGGTTATATGGGTCCAAATTACCCCCAAAGGCATTGCCAAGACACTACCCAACTTCAATTGCCATCCTGGAGATCACCCGATAGATTGTTGAGGAGGTGAAAATCAGATACCTCATGAAGAAGGGGAGCATTCCATGGTTTCATATCCCTTGCTCGATGGGTCATTATTCATATTTAGGCCATTTTGTGATGTTGCGGGCCATATGGAACATGAATACTTATTGCTTCTCAAAAATTACATGAAGACCATACAATCCCGAGGGCCACCATAGGTAGACTGTTGTTAGGAATTTGGATCTCCTGCAAGTCAATCATAGAGGAGATGACTTTGAATATGAGATGCAAAAGGTATTCAGGGTAAATCAGTCATTGGACTTAGTGTGGAAAATGAGCAACAGGCCTTATAACAAGATAGAAGTAGTTGGGGATTATGGCTCCGAGCTGAGGTTGCATAGGGAATTATTGGTGGATAAGGTGGTGCCACTGGTCTCGACTGCTCCCCTAGAAGAATTTGAGGACCCCACTTTCTAGATTTTCCAACAAGATACTAACCTTTTTGAGGTCATGATGAAAATAGTGGGTGAGGCACAACAAGAGCAGGCCAAGCTCCCCTCTTCCTCTAGTTCCCTGGCTACCACCTCAAAAGGGAAGGAGTTGGTCTCCTCCTCATCCCAAAGTACATCATCATCAACTTTAACATTGATGTGTCCATCAGAGAGGACCAACGTGGTGGTGGGCCAACCTTCATTGTTCTCTGCCACCTTAGTAATTAATCAGAAAGAACATCCCATTCCCCCAAGGCCTTGAAGAAAATAATTGAAGCTAGGGGATTTTCTAACATACTCAGAGAGTATGAGGTACAAGAGGAGGGTCCCACATGATCCCCCACCAGAAAGAAAGCAAGAACTACATCTTCCACTGAAGACATCAAGAATCTTATGCTGACAAGGGTGAGGGACTCATTCCAATTTACTACTGATGAAGAGGACCAGATACAGGATATGGAGGAACAAAGGTCCCCAAGCAAAGGAATAAGTAGGCCTCAAATAATAGTGGGGCAAGAGGTAGGTGAAGTTTCCACTACCACATTTGATATCCCTTTGCCACCAAGTCTAAAGGAGGCCACCATTGATGTCAGTAAAGGTGTTATGCGGGTAGAGGCTACACCCATAAAAATGATGAAATCCCAAGTGGCCACCCAAGTGTAGGTGGTAGCAGTAGTAGAAAAAGAGATAGAATATTTAAAATCCAAGGCTGCAGAGGTGGGGCAACTCCAGCTCAAAGTACAATAGCTCCAAACTAAGGTTGATCGGTTAAAAATGCCAGCTCCTTCCCAGGCTAGTGCTACGTGGGCTAGTGATCAATTTGGGTCTGTGGAGGAGTTTAAATAGGAAATGAAAGAAAAGGTAATGGAGAAAATGGAGGACCTTGAGTCCATTTTTATTGACATCTATGCCACCAGGCACACTATCGACCTCTTGCGAGATCAATTGCAGCAAGGAGATCAGAAAGTAAACACCATATTTCCTGTGTACAAGAGGTTTAGGGACAACTACGTGCCAATCGCGGGGTTGACAACTATCTTAGCAGATGGTTCCCACTATTTCTTTGTTGAGGAATATGCCAAAGTCTTCATATTCTTATAGAATAGACAAAATTGGCTCCTGTGGAACCAAGAAGTGGTGGACGCTGAACAAGAGATCAAAGATGAGCTGGAGGATTGTGGCTTCAAACTGGATGACTTTATTTAGGCCCCCAACATCAATGAATTTGTGTTCCAAAAGATTCAAAATTTTGACATTGACCCCAACAAGAAATTATCAAAAAAACTTACAACTTTGGTGCAGATGGTGGATCACCTATGTGTCTTCGCTGATAACAATGTGGAATGGGCAAGATAAAGAGTAAATAAAGCCACGTAGGATCTTAATATGTTATTATTTTTATTGACCTTCCATGAGGAAGCATGGGATTTTATTGGTCAGAGCTTACAAAACCTTGGAGGAGGAGTGGGACCTAGTTCACCAGGAGCACACGCACCAGCTGCAGCTTAGTTTACGGCCTAGGGCAGTGGGGAAGATGATGCATAGCCGCAACCACCACCTGCGTAGATAGAAGGTGTGGGCTACGTGCCCATTTTTTATTCCATATTATTTTTAAAGGCAATGAGATTGGTCCAACTGCAACAAGTGGTTACATCCTCGCTTGGATGAGCCTACACTATAAAAGGGAGATTGCTACAACGAGAGATTTTTTATCAAACCTCTAAGAGAGAAAAGTCCAGGTATAAGCTTTGTCTAAGTGTTAGTCATATTTTCCCTATGTATGTCTGTCTATTTTTCTTATCGCCCTTTCTCCTGTCATTTACCAGGGACTACCCAAGGAGCATTGTTCACTGAGATTATTTCTTGTGGAATGCACCAGATTTGGAGACTCTTACATCACTACAATCAAGATGGAGAGGAACAACCCCTTGTTACATTATTCGAATTGGGGTTTATTGTAATGAAATATCATATAAGAGCCAAGCGCCTTGCTGGTCTCTCCATATGTAAAAAACTTTTATATTAATGAAAATTCCAACTCTATCCTTGGCATCTCCTGTGTTGATGATTTGTGTCTGCTTATTTATGTATTACTACAATCAAAATATGTGGATAATGCTTTCTTTTACTAGTTTAATCATTTTCTTGCATTACATTATTTGAATGAATAAAAACGAACTAGTTCTTCCTTCTCTTTCCTTTCTAAATCATTTAATATCAATCTGCTATGACTACCCAATGGACATGGCACTGGTCTGGTCTTGATATGCTTTGTTAATGATAGGTTTGGTCATAAATAATTAAAAGAATATCATTCTATCTGGTAGTGAATGGGTGATTGCACCATAACAACAAATATACGAGCCCACTGTCTGGGGTTTCCTTACCCGACCTGGTCTATTTAGAGCTCTCTAGGTAATCTATTCCTAGGTCAAAGAGGTGGATCCACTAGAGTCCACAATACTCGTTGTGATTTTTGAGTTTCCTATGACGTGACAAATATTAGAAGGGTAAGCAGGAAATCTCCACAACACCACCTTCCATCTCTGCTTTTCTTTTGTAGGTTTGGGGTAAGTATCTTTCTTAGTCTTATTTCGTATCACAACTAGTACTTCTTCCTTAGTTTTCTCTTCCTTCACTGAGGGTACATCGATATTTAATAAATTTACATTCTACAAGCCACTTGAACTTACTTTCTTAGGATAGTTGATTTCTTTGTGGTTCCCTGGACCACACCATCTACACATCTATGTAGTATTATTATGTTTTGACTTCTTCATCTAAGGAGAAGGACAAATATTCAAAAAATGCCCCCACTCTTGGTAATTTTAACATTGTATAATCGATATTCCTTCTGAATCATACTGTAATCAACTATGGTCTCCCTATCGATTACCCTGATTTGGCCTTCCTCCTTGTCGACTATTCATGTAACCTTCACTGGTTGGAGCTTGTCCACTCCCTTGAGGTTTTAGTTTCTTCTCTTGTTCTTGAATTATGAGGGTTTGTTGGCAAAATTTTGCATTAAATGGATACTTTACCAGTTTGTGCCCTAGCACATTACATATGTGGCAATATTTATTTTGAGGACAATTCACATTTGAATACCCTTCGATCTTACATTTTGTACACCAGATTTTTTTTGATATCGTCATGTATCTTTCTTGGCTTCTCTTATGATATTATAAAATTTCTTTCAGAATGATTGGATGGTATGATGTATTGTATCTTCCTCCTCGCTATCTAAATATTTATGCCTAGTATGTGCCACAATTCCTACTATTGTCTGCTTTGCCTCACTCTCAAAATTCTTCACTTTTTCTAGTGCTTCCTCGTATGTTGACGATGGTACTACCTTCATATTATTTTTGTATCTTGGCAATAATCCATCAAGAAACCATCACTTCACTAGTGCATCTGCTGGTGGTATTTGCATATTATCGATCAATTGATTTTGTCACTGGTTATATATCTTAGTGACAATATCACCATCATCTCTCAAGGGTTTGAATTCTTCGATGAAGGTATTCTTCATTGTATTCCATGCTTGGAATGGTGTTGTATTCTCTCACTTTAGATACCAATCTATTATGAGTCCTCGTAGTGTAGCAAGAAATAATTGCAACCATTCATCTGGTTGGTTCACACCATTTGATTTCCAAATGGTTATGCATATCCCGATGTGTCTTGTTGGGTCCTCCTTCCCTTTCTCTATGAAGGGTGGGCATATTTGTTTCCTTACTTTCGTAGCTACACTAGTCATTATTGGAGCTCCTTCCTAATCACTTCAGGAGGTATATTTCAAAATACTTAACTGATTCCTTCTTCATATGGGTGATCCACTACGATGCTCTTCATTAGATGTTTCTATTTGTGGTACCTTATTTTCACCAAATAGTCATATCTCGACCTCCTGTGCATCCTCACTCTGTGACCTCCTTCATCAGAATTTCAACTATGGCCCTGGTTCTTCTTCTTGAGACCTTATGCCCTATTTCTCTAGTGCCTAACTCCCATCCTCTACACCTCTTCCTATCACTTGTTCAGGTGTTACCATCCACTCACTGTCTTCTCAAATAGTTCTTCCATCAACATCTTCCATTACGTTAATATTCTCATCCACTCTTGGTGGTTCTTGTACCCTTTCTCTCGTATTTATCAACGTATCCCACCTTTCAATATCTCCTTCTAAAGTCCATACTTGTTCAATTACTAGTTTATTCATAGAGTTATTTCCAATCTCCCTTTGAGCGATTCTCATGCTCCTTCTAACTGGAATCTATTCCTCTCCTTGATTTCATCTCCCACATATTTGTGAACTTGCATCTATCATTCACCTCTAATTTATTTCTACTTAAGATTGTCACGACAAAGGGTCCATCTCAATTGCATTAATTTGAAATAATTTTAGTAGGCAATGGTGCCAAATGTAGCATAGGGGGGATTATTCCTAGAGGGGGAGGTGATTTAGGAGGTCTGGAGATGGATCCCAATATTTTATGATAACTTTTACCCAAATCATACAGGTGTATGATTTGCCCTTTGGTTTTCCTTCTGCTCTATCAACCCAAAAGCTTTACAAACTTGTTCTTTGTATTTCTGGACTTTCATTAATTCATTGAAAGTTATATTAACTTTTTGTCTACTTAATTTCGAACCAACATCAAATTCTATTTTCCTAACATCAAGTATTTTTGTACATTCCTCTCTTTGTAATTCTTCTTCTATTTCTATTATTTTAGGAATAACTCTTTTTTGATTCTTTTCAAATTTTTCTTTATATATATTTTTATTTATAATAGACTATCCTCTAGTCTCACTCGTTGATGTTTTATCATTCCTATTTGGTATAGTTCTATTTATCCATTTTAAAGCATGGGTGGCCTCTAACTCTTCTACCTCATGGGCTATTAGGATCAATTCCCTTGTTTCATCCTTTCATACCTAGAATCCTATGGTCTATGCAATATTTTAGTATTTTCTACTACTAGGATTTTGGGACAATGGTTTGAGGTATGCAAATCCATGTTTTCTTCAAATAACATTTCTTTAGATTCATCCTCTTGAGTCTAGCATACATTAATTTTTATATCTTCTTTAAATTCATCATCTAAATCTATATTATTATGCATACCTAGATATATTCCACAACCATCTGGATTAGGGTGTGCATCACAATCTGAACAATAATAACATAAATTTTTTGTAACATTAACAAAAGGTATAGGATTTGGGGCAAACTCTTTATCTTTTTGAATTTCCCTCTTCCTCCAATTATTTCCATTATATCTATTTCTATTTCCTTCATAAGAGTTGTTATTACCTCAATTTCTATTAAAATTCCTCCTAAATGGTGGCCTACTATCATTGTGATGTTTATTAGCTTGAGGGTGTGAAGATTCACCAACATTATCTTTATTCCTTTCTATCTTGGCTAGCCTATTATTCATCGTGTTAAACATTTCTATCATTTGGTTAGCCAGTTTCTCCACAAGATCTTGTTCACTTCTTATTTGCAAATTGAAACCTATATTTTTTGGCTTTTTATCAGGCTGGTTAATCTCTAGAGAATATGGTTTTATTTTACCACTATCCAACATATTTATTTCAATTTCTATAACTTTATCCATACATTCATCTATAGTAGTTACCTATTCCTGTCTTAATTCATAGTTAAATTCTCCTGGAAAGGTATTCTTATAAAAGTAGATGGATTAAACATTTTTTGGTCTTAAATTAGTAGGAATTTTATTTCTGGTTTTGGTAAACCTTCTGTTAAAATAATTTACTGTCTCATTTTATTTCTTTTTCGTTGTGGCTAATTCAATCAACAAGGACTGCTCATTTTTTCTCTCTCCATACTTTAAAAAAAAAATGGAGTCCATTGTAGCAAAATTCGTGATGTCATTATCTGGAAGGGTATTGAACCACTCTCTGGCATCTTTTTCTAATGTTTGGAAAAATAACTTTAAAACTACATCCTCATCTTCAACTTCTAGGCTATCCATAGCATACAAAAACTCTTGACATGATCTTCCCCCGTTACTACATTATTTCCTTAGAATTTGGGTAGATACTTATGTGCTTTAGTAGGGAGGTCATGCAAGGCTATAGGTAAATGAAATGGTCTATTTTTATTTGTTCTCCATAAATGGAAATTATGGTTATTCTAATTATTTGCATTGGGAGGAATATTAGCCATATTGACTATTGGTGGAGTTTTAATCGACTTTACAAAAATACCAATAGGTGGTGTAAAATTAAATTTACCAATCGTAGAAAGGGGTATATCAAATATATTTTCTACAGTAACAATATCTATATTTTGTACATCTGCATTTTTTCTAGACATAGAATGATCTAGTGAAGAACTGGAAGGACGTATTCTAAAAACTACCTCTGGATTTGAGAATTCTTGGAGTTGCTCCCGAGTGGTTCTCCTCATTTGCGCTAACACGTTCTGCTCGTTTCTTGATTTTTAATTTCTAGGTGTCAGCCAATCAAAGTCACCAACAAAGAATATGTAGAAAGAATAGACTTTTGGTCAAGATTGCTTGACTTTTATCACTCTCAGTATCATAGGGTATGTTTCTTGGGACAGTAATTATTCAAGAAATTGATAAATATTTCAAGAAAATCCCAAGAAAGTTGAATTATTGAATTTATTGGAACGTACGGGGAAACATACCCAAAAATATTCTAAAATAAAAAAATGGGTATGTTTGGTTCCCTATAGGCTGACTATTGCCAATAAATATTGTCGTTAGATTTTAAATTGTAATCAAGATTACAAGTTTTATCCCTGACAACGGTGCCATTTAATTGTTGGAGATTTTTCTTGCATTCTTAAGATTTTTTTGTCATGCTACAAGAAAAACTTGCTACCAAGCAACAATTACAGGCTTTGGTGGACCTACCTATTTGACATAGGAATAGAGTTTTATATGATTCTAGACAGACCATGTATGGTAAGGAAACCCTTGAGGTGAACTAAAAAATTTAACAGTTTATGTTCATGCTCTTCCAAATTTAAAAAATATGTAAAAATTATATTTTCTTGATTAAGATTGCTTCTAACAATTCGATTATGCCTTATGTGTATGACCAATGCCTTCATACTTTTGGCTATTATAGCAAGATTTTATAACAATTCAATGTAATAGAAAGAAAGAGGAAATAAATAATTGGTTCAATTAAGTTCATTCGAATATCATAATAAACATAATTGGTGACCAACGAAAGAAGCATCCATTCATACGTTCAAATAATGTAACATGTAATGGAGACACACACAAGACTGAATACAAAGATATGACATATAAGAAACCCATAATTATATTAATATCAAAGTTATTACATGAAGAGCTAGCTTGAAATTTCCATTGAACTCTTTTAAATATTAATACAATAAAAATCCTCATTCAAATGATGTAACAAGGACTTTTCACTCTCCCATTCCAATTTGGTAAGAGTTGAGTCTCTAGAACTCTGGATCAATATCTGGAAATAATCTTAGTTTCTTGAGCACTTCTCTATCAAAACCTGCATAGTAATAGGAAGAATAAGAAATATAAAAAAATAAAAGATACAAGGGGAAATACAACAACAAAGAACAGGGCACTCAAGTATACCTCTTAGAAAAAATATGCTATGCAAAAGCTTGATATCGGTTCTAGTTGTGGCTATCCCTTTTATAGATTTTGTGGCTTTGTAACTATCAAAACTACCTCAATCTGGACCCTCCACTTATCATCATATCCTGCCCTTTCGTTGGTTGGGTATATTACAATATGATATTAGCTATCTCAAAATTGAAAATGACTATTAATTTTTCAAAATTGGATGCAACTATGGACCATTTGGATTTTATTGTTGGCTTGTCCCTGTATATTTTATTTCTCTAATTTCCTATTTAGTTCCTATAGTGGGCCCCTTGCTGAATAGTTGTTGATACATTCATCCTAAATAGTTTTATGGTTTTGACTCTGAGATTTATCACAAATATAATGTTTTTGTGACTTTGTGCTTTGTGGCTGGCCACCTTAGCTCTCAAACTTGCAATTTAACTCCTTTAGTATTTCACCTAAAAAGTCTACTAAACTCAAACAACTTTGCCTAAATGTTGGTATATATTTTTTGAACTAAAACAAAGGCTTAATCAAAACAATAGGGAGGAGGTAAGGGTTCATTACAAAAATTGCAAGAAGGAATATGTGGTATCCTTATAAGTAGGTGAGAAGAAGCAACACTACCGTGCTGAGTAGTAAAAGGAGACTAAAAATAGGAATTGGAGGTACACACCTTAAGAAAACCGCTAACAACAAGGTACATTCATAACTATATTCCATTAGGGTGATATTCCCATAACTATATTCCATCGAGGCACAAGAACATTTTTGAGGTAGTCAAATTTCCAACTTAGGCAATCGTCCATCTGATCTACATCTCTTGCTTTTCCTAGTGTTGGCAACCAAGGACTCCTTGATTCACTCATACCTTCTTCTGCAACTTTCTTCTCACATCGATTCATCTTCGATGTTGAAACCTTCATATTGATCTTGAATGAGTGTCCCTTATTATATAGGACTAAACTGAGGAAAATGTTTCATTAGTTGATGAATATAGAAAATATTTGGTTTGCTCGAACTGGCATTCGTGCATTAGCTTAATATTTTACTCGAGTTATTCGACTCATGAATTGGTTTTACCCTGTATAGCTCATTTTATTTTGTCTTACTCATTAATTTTTTTTGTGTGATTTGTGACTCTTCTCTTATCACTTTTGTAAGTCTTTTATGCCCTTTGAGGAGGTGCTACTTAAGGAAGCTATTCCACTATATGTGACTTCGAATATTTCAAGGCCCTGCCAATTCTCCTAATTCTTGCTAGGCTTAATATTTTGGCTCTCTATGCTTAAACGTGCCTATTTTTTTTTAGTTCATTGTGTTCAACGTGACTGTTGATGTGTTTTAAACTATCCTTTTGGGTGAGGTGCAATTAAATCTAGACCAAATGTACCCTTGCTATACTCAACTCACCATTTCACCTTCCATAATGATTTGACCTGTCATGGATCTTTCTTTTTTGGTTTATTTATGGGGTTGGCCATAGGATGGAGCACTTGTTTAAATATGGGTTGTTTGATAAACTCACATTGTCTTAAACCATGTTCTTGTCTAGATCCAAGGAGGTACTTGCACTTGACATGTGTTCCTGTAACTCTTTTGATTAGTACTTATTGGCCAATAAGATCCTCATTACATCGAACTCTTTTGTCTTGCTAGATTTCCTTGGATAAAGAGCCCACTAAATATTTACTTTGAATGGGATATTACTCTATGCATGTCATCGGCCAATTATTTTCTACCATCCATTCATCACTGATCGAATGTCTTTCGGCCATCGATCTCCAACCGACCAAATGTCCTTCAATCTCTCTTTTTTGCTAGAAGTTTTCGGTAAAAAATTCTTTATCATAATACTTGAATCAGTTGAAGCCTTTTCATCCATTGATCAAGGACCAAATGATAACCTTGGTTGTTCATAAACCATGGTAGCTCTTCTTGAATTTGTTTTAGCTGACAATTTTTAGCCTCTCATCTTTGTTCGATAAATGCCTTCAATTGTTTTAACCTGATCGAGCGATATAATATTAGGCCTTCATGACTATTTGATCGGATGACTTTGAGCCGTAAATATCTTTAAATCAAAAATATCTTAGCCACACATCTTCTATTTCATAAGTACAACCTATGACCTTAGCTTGACTTAGGAAATTATGGATTACGAGAGAAATGAGACTGGGGGGAGGACATAATGGAGACCCTCATGATTTTTTTGGATATAATCGATTTTTAACTATAGGTAAATAATTTGACTCATGGGCGTGTGGTCTTAAAAAATGTGAATTAGGCTTCTATGTTTAGAGAGTTCAAAATGATCAGTATGCGACCAAAGGGAGAACCGTGCATAGACCCTCATGCAACCTTTCATGAATTAGACCAAAAATTTTATTTATGAACTGTGAGAGTACAACTTACACTTAGACTTTTCTCAAAAAAATTAAAGTTACTCAAAAATAGCTTGAGAGGGTTAATATGGATAGACCCTAGTGTAATATTCTCATGCTCATGGAGGGGAAGCTTCAAGCACCTTGGACTTAGGCCAAGAACACTCAACAAAAATAAGGGTTAGCAATAAAGAAGGAAAAAAATGAATTTACCTATAAATTGAACCCTTAGAGATTTTGAAAAATAATCATACCTTTGCCTTGATAAATGATGTTGAAATAATTGCTCCCATTGATTGGGCTGACTTGAATTCAGTCGAATGAATCTTAGCCACTCATCCTCGTTCGGGTGAAACATTTTAAACCGTTCATCATATTTTGACCATAACTTTTTGGCCTATATTCAAATTTTGGCTAAAATATCTTTCATACCTATAGGTATCTTGGCATATTCTATTCTTTCTTAACTTGTATCAACTAAATTACTCCCAGTCATAGATCCCTCTTTGGTCAAAAATCTTTTCGCCATACATCTTCCTTCAACCAAAACATTGTTGGTCGTACATCTTATATTCTAAGTAAAGGGTGTGGACTAGACATATAAGCTTAGGCATTGATATGATTTAATATGTCCTTTACCTTAGGGAATTTATTATGTTCAAACTTTTAAATAGCAGGAAAGGGGGTGATCCGGTTAGACCCTCATAAATCTTTAGGAATTCTTTTGGTTGAAAGATTTTATCTTAATGAACATGACCTAGGTTCATGGGGAAACACTTTGAGGTTGAATGATTTTTTTGCTTTTAGGTTCAGGATTAGGCATGAAATTTTGTGAAAAAGAATAGGGAAATGGATTTTGATGTTTATTAAACCCTTTTAGGATATTTGACGAATTATATGCCTTGAGTGATAATTTTTAGGTATCAGTTTTGACCAGACTGCTTTGACCAAGTTGTTTGGTCGAAATTCCTAGCCACACATTATTGCTCAACTGAATACTCTTTGATCATTCATCAGTTTGATAAATTCATTCTTTGTCATCCATCTAATTTTGATAGGTGGTTCTAAGCCACACATCGTCTATCAGCCAAATCATTTCTCTTTAGCCATTTTTAATCGACCGAACTCCCTGGGTTGTCCATCATCCATAAATCAAAGAGCTTAGGTGATGTAAATAATTTTGTTTAATGATACATTCTTTAGGCATTTTAGGGGATGAAAATAAGATATGGAATTGGGGCATAGCCTTTAGGAAAAACTAAATCAGACGAGGCTTAATTAAAGTGTAACTCGGGTATAGATTTTTTAGAAATATTTTTCATATCTTCGAGTGATTAAATGGAGACTTCGGAAAATAAGTTCAAACCTTAGAAATATGAAATATTTTAGGGTAAATGTGGTGAACGAATAACCTAGGACTCAATAAAATCAAATTGATGGACCTAAGACAATGATTTTAGTAGACTTAGGATATGGAGATAGATTTGATCTTTTTAAAACCTTAAAGACATTTGATCAAAGAATTTTGAGAATGACCTTTTGAAAATGAAAATAAAAAACCTCAAGATTAAAATACAAACAAGAAAACAATTTTTTTTAAAAGATAGACTCATCTTATTCAAATAAAATTATAGAGAACAATTTTATTTGGCAAATGTTAAAGGATAACCTAGACCTAGGATTTTGTATAGCCTTTCAAAATTTTGAAAATAGGGGTCATTTATAAGTTGGATTTTATGAGTCCAATAGTCCTCAATTTAATTTTGATATTATGACATTTTCCTTTGCATGGTAGGGTGCCTCCATTAGCAATCATGACTTCGAAGGAATTGCATGTTGTAATGTAATAGTTTTATTATTTGGCCACACATGGATCAATAAAGTTGTGTATTTCCAAAGTCAATAAGAATGATGATCAGTTGTCCTTGAAAGCAATCGATCATTTTCATTGTTTGGGGAGTGGTAACTCCTGTTAAAGCATACACAAATATTTTTGGTTGGGAGTCCTTTAGATGTGTTGCCTAATCTGTGGTTTCTCCCTCTTGAGGATCTTTCTCTTCCTTTGAAGATTCTTTAATTGGTGCCTTATACATATCTCAAAGATACAATTTTTTATGCACACATTTGTGACCCAAGGAATACTTTTAATCATAATTATAATATAGGCCTCATGCCCTTCTATTCTCTCTCTTCATGAGTCAATTTTTTATAGTTAGTGATTTAGTGGTAGGACTTGTAATAGGCTTGGATAGAAAAGAGGGCTAAAATTGAGAAAATTTAGAGGTGCATCCTAGAGCCTTGAATTTATCTTCTACCAATCTAGCCAATTGTAATGTTTGGGGTCTCAACAGTTTAACCTCAACCCTAATGTCATCCTTCAAACCACTCACAAAACAACTTTGAAAGAAATTGATATTTAGACCAATGGTATGATTGGCAAGTTTTTCAAACTGAGTTTGATACTCTTGAATGGCTGAGGTTTTATCTAATTTTGGAAAGAGCTCTTGTAAAATCTTCAAACTCACTAGGATCAAAGTGAGTGAGTAGACGCTGATCAAGTTCTTGCCAAGAAAGCTTAGGTTTAGCATTCCTAAGCCACTAAAACCAATGTAGTGGATCTGATTCAAAATTGAAAGATGTAATTATCAATTACATGTAGCGTGGGATATAATGAAGATTGAAACATTGTTCTACCTTATAAATCCATCCCTTAGGATCTTTTCCATCAAATTTTTGGAAGTCTAATTTTGGCAATTTAAATCCATTATTATCTAGTACATTCTGTTGGTGGTAACTCATACCTATATCCTATTGATCATGATGACCCAAGGACTCGATAGAGATATGACTATCCAACTTTTTCTTCATTTCCATTTGTGTCTCAATGACCACACTCAGATTCCTAGAAGTTTTTGAGTTGTATCTTTATCTCGTCTATGTTGTTGGTGAATGAGGATCATATTTATTTGCTCATACTATCCACTTGGTTAGTAATATGTGACTCTAATTATTGTTATCGAGTACTTGAAGACATGTTCTCAAAGTTATGACCTTTTATGAATTCTTACTACAAATTAAAATTTGATTTCAAGGGTTACTATTTTTAGTAAGGAGCCCGAAAAGTGGTTTGGGTGCTATATATAAAAATGATCAACTCAAAAATATGGTTGCCATGATTTATATAGCACAACACTAATTTTGTACACCCTAAAATTTTATTTTATATTGTTTTGTTATCAAGGTTGTTGGTGTTGTTCGATTTTCCTCTTGGAGGTTTGATTTAGAAATTAGGTTTTGGGTCAACCAATATTTTATGATACTCTGTACTATTTGTTATGACTACTAATCAATCCTGACACTGTGTTGTCACTTGTCTAGTTTGACTCTATCATAAATATTCCCTATCTATTTTAAAGTTTGACTGTCATAGGTAACTATTACTAACACTGACAATTGATGCCTTGTATTGACTATCATCGACTGAATATCATGATTGTTATTGATATTATCCATCATGTTTACCTATTTTTAGCTCTAATGGTTTTTTTCCCAATTGTTATATTCTTTTGTAAATTATTTTGAGTATTTTTCATGTAAAAGTTATGTAATTGGAATGTCTTCTTTGTATGCTTAATTTTTGTGGTAAGGTTATGGTAACAGGTTCAATATTCACAGAAAAAGAATATTTTTGGTCGTAGGTTTGATATTCAAAACAATAGGATATTATAAGCTAGGGTGTAGGTACTTCCCATAGGCCCTCTATTATACCATAGTGACAAATGATAGTTCTTGGACCAATATTTTAGGCCACTACTCAAGGAGGATTCCACACATACCCTTAAACACACTACCTTCCTCTCTGTCAATGTAAGAGGGTGATCTTATTGGATGTTGTGTATGATGTGCTATGGATAATACAAAGCCAAAAATATTCCTAAGGGCTAAAGGTTTCTCCTAATCCTAGGAGGTCTTCTGATATACCTAAAGATACATGGGATCTCAATTTCGTAGATAGGTGCTATATGATGCTTGGGTATTGGAGCCTAATCACCCCTCACTTCACTAGATACTTTACGGTAAATCTAGCCTAGACAATAATGATAGATCCTCCATTATATTTTAAAACCCCCGGCATAGGGTTTCTAACCTAATAAACTAATGCAAAAAACAAGGCGGATATATATATATATATATATATATATATATATATATATATATATATATATATATATATATATATATATATTAACAAAGAAACTAGCAAAAAAATAAAACATAAAATCTTATACCTAACACTCAAAATGACAAAAACTATCTCAATCACATCATATGATGGCCCTAGAAAGGGCTTATATATATATAACAAAGAAACTAGCAAAAAAATAAAACACAAAATCTTATACCTAACACTCAAAATGACAAAACTATCTCAATCACATCAGATGATGGCCCTAGAAAGGGCTGTGATACCACTTATTAGGAATTTTCTAATTAAAAAAAACACATTCACACAAACATTGCAAATAAACATAAATGCTTAAAACACAAATTATTGTAATATGAAATATAAGTGCATAAATGAAACAATATCACAAAGTAACACATAATCATAGGCCACTTTGAGGGGGCAACCTCCTTCAATACTTTCATTCAATTATGCAAAAAGATACATTAATTTCTTTCCCTCGTAGTTATAAATACTTCATCTACCACCTAATTCTCAAGATTGGATTACATGCAACTTACACCTGAGCTAAAATATCCTACCTACAAAATAGTTACATTCTTGATAACACTTATATATAATGGTGCCACTTGTCTAGGCACTTATAGAGCCACAACTATTACAAAATATTACAAACATTATCATGGGTGTTCCCCACATTCAACAAGGGTTATTACATCCTAGTGTTAGGATGGAGTCCTAACAAGAGATAACATCTTCATCCCTTTCATTTTTATTACCTGAAGAGGATTCTATACTACTTGAGGAAAATGAAGATGATTTACTTGGAATAAACTTGACCTCTTTTATCATATTTATTCTAGGATTTCTCTCCACATCTTCTTTTGCACCTTTAATTCCTTTTAAACTTGCCAAATGATATTGTAGATTTTTTTTCTTTACCTCTTATTTCGGAGTGGAATATTCTTGATTTGATCTAGCTTCTATTACTATATGATTTCCTTGCTTCGTCTTGAAGTTTATCTCATGGCTAGAATTTTATATATTTTTCAATAGTTTTAACTTTGCAAACTCTTGCCATGTGTCCAATCTCATAACAATTGTGGCAACTAAATATCATATTTTCATAATATACTTGTTGATCCCATTCTCTTGATTTAGATTTAATCTTAATGGATTCTGGCAAAGGTTTTGAAATATTCATAACAACATAGATTCGAGTATATATGGCATGCTTTTTCTCCTTAGTAGTTAGTACTTCCTTGATGTTTTCCCTAGGGTATTTCCAATATTCTTCAAAACATCCTTATTTATAGGATGACATGGAAGTCCAAAAAGCCTAACCCATACTGGAAGCTTCTTAATTGTTTTTTGTCTTAGTAGAAAAATTTTCATTCCATGGTCTCAAATAAAGTGCATCTTTTCCCCTAAACCATGGGCCACCAACCATTATTTTATCCCCAATTTTTGAAATGGAAAAGTTGAGGAGGAAAAAATATCTAGGAAGAAAAGTCACAGAGTAATTTGAATTTAATCCCCACTTTCACTTGATCCAATTTTGAATCTCCAAAAATCCTGGCCATGATCTATGGAACTTACATATTAACCCTCTAATTTTAAGAACCATTATATCATGCTCAATCATCTCATCCTTGATACTTACTTCTGGTATAACATCTGTTATCTGGATTGAAATTTCGATGTATTCTCTCTTTTGCTTATCTTCAACTTGGGCCTCCATACTTCCAACTAGGGTATCCTAACTTCCCATTAGAGCTTTCAAATATGACTTTCCTTCCATACTAGCTAATGGGGCTCACTCTTGGATTACACTCCCTCTTGACTCACACTCCCTCTCAGCTTGCACTTGCTCCCAACTTGCACTCTCTCCTGCCTCACACTTGCTCTTAGCTTGCACTCCCTCTTGGATCACAATAGCCCTTGTATCTTATTTTTCTTGACATTATTTCACTACAACAATTTTTTGGAAGTAATGTTCCACTCATTCATGATAAGGGTTTGAAGCATTGATTCACTTTGGATGAACCTGCCACTCTTTCGTCATGACTTAATCTCGACTTGCACTTCCTCTTTGTTCACACTTCCTCCCAGCTCGCACTCTCTCTTGGCTCACACTTCAGCTTAACTAACAAAACAATTATATAAATAATATAGTTCATTAACAATGTTAGGGTCATGAATTTAATTTCAATAAAAAATAATATTACATTTAATATTTACTTTAATTTTTTTCTAACAGGCATTAAATGAAAATTTAAACATATATATTTATATTTGTTTATAAAATTATAAATGTCAAAGAAAAATATGAATTACAATTTTTAACATCAATATAACATCTATTGATTGTGTTAAATGAATTGCAAGCTGGGAGCAAGTGTAAGCTAGGATCAAGGAGTAAGTATGAGTAGGAAGTAGAAAGTAGGAAGCAAAGTGCAATAAAGGAGTGAGTGCCACTTCATCTTGTTCTAGATATTAGAAAAATATCAAAAACTAAAGGATTCATGTGAAGAAAATTTAGATAACATGATAAGAAAGTCATTTTTGAAAGTTCTTACTAGAATTAAGGATACCCTAATTGGAAGTATGGATTTTATAATTAGAAATAAGAAGGGATAATATATGGCAAAACCTATGCAAGTAAAAAATACTACACTAGAAGTGATTATCAAGTTTGAGATGATCAAGCATGATATAATGGTTCTTAAAACTGGAGGGTTAATATATAAGTTCCATGGATATTGGCTAGGTTTTCTTGAGATTTAAAATTGAATCAGGTGGAAGTGGGGATTGGATTCAAATAATCCATGTCTTTTTCTTTGAGCAATTTTTCTCTTTATCTTCTTTAGTTTAGAAATAAGAGATAAAATAATGGATGGAGGCCCTTGGTTTAGGAGTAAATATGCATCATATTTAATACCATTGAGTGAGAAATTTTTAGTGAAGACAAAGATTATTTAAAGGATTTCAATGTGGATTAGGATTTTTGGATTTCCTTATCAACTCATCAATAAAAAGGTTTTAAAGAATATTGATAATAATCTAGGTGAGTTCATCCACAAAGGACCAAATACTAAGGAGAGAAGGCATGTTGTATACACTCGAATATGTGTTGTCGTGAATATTCTAAAACCTTTACCATGATCCTTTAGGATTAATTTGAATCAAGAGAATGAGATCAACAAGTGTATTATGAAATCATCGCATTTTGATACTACAAATGTCATAGAAATAAACACATGACAAAATATTACAAAGTGAAAATGATAGGAAAGAGATGAAAAAATTTGGGCATGAGCCAAACTTCAATATGAAACACGAAGATCATATCATATTAGAATATGGGTCGAATGAAGGATTTTCCACTCCTAATAAAGTGATAAAAAAATCCCTCTGCATCATCAAATGGCAAATGCCATTATAGTTCACTCAAATCAACCATTAGAATAAAAAAATGACACAAGGGATGAGAAAGTACAATGCACAAGTTCAAATACAGTAGTTAAAGGTACAAAGGAATATAGGGAGAATTTTTTTAAAGTAAATGAGGTGAAGGAGGTCAAGGTTAATCTAGATAAATCATATTTATTTTTCTTAAGTAGCATAAAACCTTCTTCTTGCAATAAAAATAAAAGTAATACAAAGTGTATTCATTGCACTTTAGGGTTTCAAGAGTAGCACAATAAAGAAAAGCATATGGAGGATATCCAAGGAAATTTAGGGTTTCCAAGAAAACATAAAAAAATAATGACTATGGAGGATCATCCATGTACTTTAGGGTTTTTAAGGTAACATAAAGAAAAAAGTGTTTATGAGGCTATTCCTTGCATTTCAAATTCTTTAGGGCAACATAAATCTCTAGAAGATAAGTCTCATTATGAACATTATAGAAAAATAGAAGAGATTGATGAAGATGAGAGTGTTGGTGGAAATAGAAAAAGGAGACAAAGGTCATAAAAGTATGAACAAAGAGAAAAAATACTGAAAGGGATATCAATTTGGGAAGCCAAATAAAATTATCATAGGTGTTAACAAGAAGTGGGGCTAAGCCCATTAATAAAAATAAAAAGTGGTGGTGATGAAAATAATATCATATTAAATAAGAAATAAGCGATGGAAAGGAGTAGGAACAATCCGAGTGGGAAGTCTAAAATTCAAATTTCTAGAGGTGGGAAGGATGGTCTCAAGGAACCTAGTTTAGGGATTGAGTCAGGGGATCCAGAGGATGCACAAGATGGATAGGAAAAGGGTTCTAAAAGTGTTGAAGGTCTCTAGGGAGAGGAACCACCCAACAAAGTGTCCCTACCCCAAGGTACCGATGAGGGACCCACTCATGAGGGACCCACTAATGAGCATCCCAAGGCTTTATCATTCATTGAAGCTATCACTAGCGGATGATACCGCACTAAGGAATATTCCTCAAACCTTATTCCTTGAAGGCAAGAAATTATCCATTCCTGAGAGCATAATGTCCAACTATCTCTCAATGGAGACCTTTTCTCTCATCGAGAAATTCATAGGTGGAAGACCTGACATGGAAACCATCCGAAGGTGGGCCTTTTCAAAATGGAAGACTCTTGGTAGCATGGAGATTGTGGCTCTATCCAAAGGGTTTTTTGCTATCATATTAAGCAATCAAGATGATGTTAATCGCATCCTATCTAGAGGACCATGGTTTCTTGGTAGAAGAAGTCTTTTTCTATGTAGGTGGGTGGAAGACTTCAAACCTGACACTCAAAGCATTAATTTTGCTCCCATTTGGGTTTGTATGCCTGACCTTCCCTTTTAGTTCTAGCATGAGGATATCCTCCAAGGAATTGCTAGGGTTGTTGGAGAGCTGGTAGCTATTGACCCTATAATGTTAGCCCACACTCGAATGATTCATGCCAGGATTTGTGTCAATGCAAATCTTGAGTCTGAACTCCCTACCTTTTTTGATCTCGAGTATGGTTCCTATTGCCATCGTCAACCCTTGGAATACGAGAATAAACCCACTTTTTGCATGGAATGCCACACTCAAGGGCACCTCAGGAATCAATGTCCAATTCTTAAATCTCTGAATTCTAAAAAGAGAGACCTCAACAAACAGCAAGGAAAAGACATTCCCAGGAAGGAAGTTCATCCTAATCAGTTCCAAGGGAATAGAAATCCACCACCTAAAGGGTATATCAGATAGAATAGAATGGGACAGGATTTCAACAACAAAGGTCCTTGACAACCACCCACAGGGATGGGTAACCAAGGCCCTCTCCAATCCACTGATAAAGGGAAATAGGTCATCACCTCTCCTTCAACGACTGATCAAGAAAAGGTATGCTCACTATTTGCCTTCCCCAATAGATTCCATATTCTTTCTGAATCAAATATCCTTGACCAAGAAGATAGGGATAGCCTTCTATTCCCTGAATCAGAACATCCCTACCAGGATAGAACCAACATCGATGATTCTCCATCAAGGTCTGGTCCATCTCATCCTCCTTTAGAGTCTCCCTCTAGGAACCATAAGGAAGTTGAGTTTGGGAGTCCTTGCCTTATCCCTGAATAGTTCAACACTGGGATGGCTAGTCCCATTTTAGAATAGATTGCTCCTTGCAAGTTTAGCCCCAAACAAACAAGAAATTCCAAAAAGTCTCCCATTGATGTTGGAAGCGATAAAAAAAGAGGTAGGACATCAGCAACTAAACAAAGGAGAAGAGGCATTGAGGAGGATATTGCAAATGGAATTCAAAAAACCCTCTTTCCATTAGTGTTGAGTCAGCCAAAAGATAAAATTAAAAGTACCAAACCTCCCCAATCTCAAGTATGGGGAGGTAAAATAATATCCAAATATTCCAAATGAAAGTTCTCTCATGGAATGTGAGAGGACTTAATGGACTAGCTAAATAGAGACTTGCTAGTTCATTGAGAAAAGAACTAAAACCTACTATTTTCATTATGCAAGAAACAAAAATTGATGAGAATGCATCTATCAAAGTAGCAAAGAGAATATGGAAAAAAGGAGAGGTAGTTTTTAGCCATGCTAGAGGCTCATCTAGAGGACTGATGTGTATATGGGATCCAAGCAATATTGAAGGCAGAATGATCCACTCAACCGATAGATTAACAAGCATCCTATTTCATGATAAGGATCTTGACACTTCATGGATATTGACCAACATTTATGCTCCCAACACTCTCCAAGGTAGAGCTTATATTTGGGAGTTGTTAAGCAGATTAAAGAATTCCTTTTCTAACATACCTTGGATCCTAGTGGGAGATTTCAACACTCCCCTCTATCCTTCAGATAAAAAAGGGGGAAATGGCATCCCCCTCAAAAGCATGGAAGACTTTGATGACTTCATCAACTCCAATGAACTCATGGACGTTAATCTCAAGGGGACCAAATTCACATGGAGTAATAGAAGAAGTGGCCACCATCTCATCCAAGTAAAATTGGATAGATTTTTCTTTTCTAAGGAAGTTGCTATGTTGTTCGGGGATGCAAGCCTCCAGGCCCTACTCAAAATTGGTTCTGATCATAATCCTCTTATCCTAGAAGCTGAGAGGAAACACCCTTTCAAAACCCCATTCAGATTTGAAAGCATGTGGCTTCATCATCCTGACCTCAAAAATAAAATCTTTGAATGGTGGCAGCAAGATATTCAAGGAACTCATTCTTTCAAGCTAGGCCAAAAACTCAACATCATTAAGGAGAAACTCAGGATCTAGAACAAGGAAGTCTTTGGTAACCTATTTGAAAATAAGCAATTTATAAAGGATAGATTGGTAACAATTAAAGCCAAATTCCAAAATGGGTAGGCTGATGACCAAACCAGGGAGGAGGAAAGACATATGCTATCTAATTTCCATAACCTTTTAAAGTGTGAAGAAAATTTTTGGTGATAGAAATCTAGAGCAATTTGGCTTAGAGAAGGAGATTCCAATACAAATTTTTTTCACATTTCTACCTTGCATAATAGGAGCTCAAACAGAATCAAAGAGCTCTAGAAGGATGATGGCTCTTCCACTAAGGATATCTTTGAAATCAGATCGATGGTTGTTTCATATTTTAGTTCTCTCCTAGGTAATCCTAATCCTTGCTCAGCCCTAGCCAAAGAGTCCCTCCTTCAGCACATTCCTAATTCTATTGGTCCTAAGGTCAATTCCAGATTAATTTACCCTTTTTTTGAGGATGAAATCAAGCAAGCCCTTTTCTCCATGCATCCTGATAAAGCTCCTGGTCCAGATGGTTTCCCATCAAAAATTTTCCAAGACTATTGGGACATTGTAGGTCCTGATGTCTATTCAGCTATCAAGGAATTCCAAGAGTCCAAAGCCATCCCTCGTAGGTTTAATTCTACTTTCATTGCTTTGATTCCAAAAGGACCCATTTCAAAATCAATGGCTGATTTCAAACCTGTAAGCCTTTGCAATGTGGTGTATAAAATCCTTACTAAAGTGATGGCTAACAGAATGAAGGACATTCTTCCTAGCATCATTGATCCATGTCAAGGAAGTTCAATCAAAGGTAGATCCATTTTTTATGGAATAATAACCATCCATGAAACTTTGCATTCTTCATCCCAAACCAAGAAACCTACTTTTATTCTCAAATTGGACATGAACAAGGCTTATGATAGAGTCAACTAGGACTTCCTCATTGCTATCCTTTTGAAGTTTGGTTTTCATCCGGATTGGGTTGATCTCATCAAAGGATGTATTTCTACTCCTTGGTTTTCAGTCCTTGTCAATGGATCTATTATTGGGTATTTTTAGAGTGCTGGAGGATTAAGACAAGGAGATCCCTTATCCCCTCTTCTCTTCATTATTGTAGTTGAATCTCTTGGAAGAACTCTAAAAGTAACTTGTAGAATGGGTCTCATATCTGGTATTAGAGCAGCTTCATAGCTTAACCCAGTGACACACCAACAATTTGTGGATGATACGTTAGTGGTGACTCATGCTTTGGTTTTTGAGGCTAAAATCATCAAACACATCCTACTCCTTTATGAACAAGCTATAGATCAGAAGATAAAATTACACAAAAGCAAGGTATACTTTCTCAACACTCCTCATCAGCGTCAAGTTAAAATAGTCCAAATCCTTGAGTGTGCAGTTGCTTCCTTGCCTACCACCTATTTAGGTCTCCCATTGTTTGTGGGAAACCCTACTGATTCAATGTGGAATAATGTAATTGAAAGGATTCAAAAGAAATTAGCAGGGTGGAAAGGAAATCTACTATCCTAGGTGGCCAAAGCCACTCTTACTATGGCTTACCTACAAAGCATCCCGATTTACTTCCTTTCTATTTTTAAAGCCCTTACTTCTATCCAGGCTAAAATTGAGCAAATCCAAAAAATATTTCTCTGGTCAGGATCTAAAAACAAAGAAATATTCCATCTAGTTTCTTGGGATAAATTTTGCAGAGCCAAAGCCCATGGAGGAATTGGGCTTAGAAGAATACAAAGACTAAATATTGCCTTGATGGCTAAATAGGCTTGGAGAATCATCTGTAATGACAACTCAGAATGGGTCACCATAGTCAAGAGGAAGTATCTGTAGGCTACTACTTTCTTTGATGAGTTGGTTCCAACCAATGGATCAACTTTCTGGAAATCCATGATTCACACCAGACCTCTATTGCATAAAGGTTTAATATGGCAGCTAGGAAATGGTGAGAGTATTGACTTATGGTATGACAAGTGGATCAGAGGAGTACCACTTATTGAAGATCCTAGCATTTCTATCCTCAAAAACCTCACTAATACTTTTTTGGGATGAAAAATTTCTAATTTTATAACCCATTCCCATTTCAGGCCATCTTGGAAATTGTTCACTTGTGATTCTTATCTTGCTGAGTCTACATCCCTGGATTCCCTTCTCAATTCTATGGTCATTCCTTCTGATTATTCTTTAGATCATCTTATTTGGGAGCATTTTGAAAGTGGGGTTTTTCTATTAAGACTACCTATCATCTCCAAGTGCAACCTTCTGAGGCTTCTTTCCCCTATCACCTTGTTTGGCCCAAATTCCTTACTCCCAAAATATCTTTCTTTTCCTGGTTGGTCATTCAAGATAGAATTCTCACCTTCGATAATCTGATCAAAAGAGACCTCTTGATTCCCAATCATTGTCACTTATGCCTATCTGATTGGGAATCTATTCATCATATTTTCTTGGGTTGCTCCTTTTCTTCTTCCATCCTTGACAATTTATTTTAGTTCTTTCATATTCTTTGGGCCAAACCACAATCCATTTTAGATATTTTCACCCAATGGCCTTCACCCTTTTTCAATTCCCACCTCAGGTCCATTTGGAAATTTTACCTCCATCATTTCTTGTGGTAAGTTTGGCTTGAAAGAAACAATAGGGTGTTTTCCAATGTTTGCAAGGATCCTACCTCTTTAACAAACATAATTATTTCTTATGCCAAAGAAAATGCCCAACTTTCTCCTTCCACCAAACCCACCATCTCTAGTTTTGAAGCTTCCTTATTGACTTCCTTAAACATTCCCATTCAGGATGCCTTATCTACCACCCCTCCCAAGGTCAGGATCAATACCAAGTGGATCCCTCCACCGGTGGGATGGTTGAAATTAAACTTTGATGGTGCAGCCAAAGGAAATCTAGGTTTGGTAGGAGTTGGTGGCATTCTCAGAGACCACAATGGGGACACTATCATGGCCTTTGTTGAATGTCTTGGTTTTCAAACCAATCATCTTGCTGAAGCTAGAGCTCTTTGGAGAGGGTTGTCCTTACTCCCACCAAATTCCAATAGGGTGATCATTGAAGGGGATTCTCTCAACATCATAAATTATTTGAGGAATAACAAAAATCCCTCTTGGAAGGTGAAGAATTGTATTGAAGAAGCTAGGAAAATCATAGAACATATGTGGGATCCCATCATTCAACATGCTTTCAGGGAAGCGAACAAGGCGGTAGATATCTTGGCCAATCATGGTACCAGCATCGATGGCCTTGTCACGTGGTATGACTCTCTCCCCCAAAAAATATCCAATGTGGTTAATACGGACAAAGCCTCTATCCTTCATAACCCATGAAGCCAATATTCACCTTCCAATCAAATTTGCATTGGGAAATTGTAACATGCCAAGTTTGGTTCCCAAGTTTTTGTCCATTATTCCTTGGTTTGAGCGTAGGCTTGTCAACACCTTATCCTATTTTGTTGACTATGTTTACAAGAGATGCCTTTTTTATTTTTTGATCTTCGACCCCAAGCTTGAATGTTTCCTAATCCCGTCACAAGTGTAGCTCCCTATCCTTTATTTTTTCCAAAGCATCATTTCACCGCATTCTCCCTCGTGCATTTCCCCTCGTGACCATGCCATCACTCCTCTCAAGACCTGTCACCCCCCTCGCATGATCCCGAGTCTCTTCACTTTTCTTCCTTCAACCATCATAATCCACCCACCTCCTTTTTCTCATCCCTTTGGTTTCTCAAGTCCTAGGTGCTCATTTCTTATTGGCCAGGGTTTTTGCATGCATTCAAAAGTCTCTTGCAACTATGGGTTTGATGAAAGTGCCATGATTAGTAGGAGTCCTAGGGACTCTTTCACTTCCAGTCACCCTCTCGAGGAAATATTTTTGAATCTCTACCCCGAGGCCCAATACTTTCGCTTCCCGAAGCATAAGGATCTTCTTCCTACAAAGGCTCTATTTCACAAGCCCAATCCCATTAACCCGATCCAAAATTTCCACTCCTCTATTTTTTGGTTTTAGTTCCAGTGTTTTTTCTACCCAAACATGTGTTTCATTGAACCGGATACTCTGGAGGTGGATGCAATCATTGAGTCCATCCTCGAAGAGAGAGGATACCTTCCATTCCTGAGAAATTTTTCAGGGAATGACTACGAGATCACTGCTACTTTTCTGAACAGCTAGGATGAAGGTCAGATCATCATCAAGGGTAGAGAGTTTGTTGTTGACACCAAGTTGTTGGTGGACATTTTTGGGCTGCCTATGATAGGGAGGTGTGTGCGGTGGGAGAAACACAATTGGGAGGTGGAACTCAAGGAGTTCCTCGATAAAGTAAAAATGCTTAAGTTGGCTAAAACAAGAATGAACAGGGCTGACCTGCCATCACCCTGGAACAAGGTCATGAAGCCCATCATGCAGTTCCTCATGGTTGATGACCCAGACAAACCCTTGCGTAGCTTCCACCTAGCTTTCGTAAATCACTTTAGGGATATCAATGTCATGAATATCCCTAAATTTCTATTCTGTTCAATGAACTACTCAATTGAGAATTGTAGGAAGAAAAAGAGTGTTGAATTCCCATCCCACCAAGGCCTCTTTAAGATTATCTACAACCATATCCTAGAACATAGCCCTAAAATTCCCCTAGCTGAACCTACTCCTTCTAAGGATATTCCCTAGGATAATACCAGTCCACCTAATATCATCCTGGAGGATGATGTATCCATAAGCCTTGTTTTGACCCCATTGTCTAGGAAAAGGAAATCCATGGGCTCTGATAGGGAAGTTGAGGCTTCAAAAGGAAAGAATATTAAGGTTGAGGAACCGATGAGCGTGACCAGGTCATCCATTCACCTTAGGAAGAAGATGTGTCGAAGCTAGAACTCATACCAGGAAGTGATTTTTGATGATGATGGTGATGACCACATGACGGAGGCTCTCCAGAAGCTTGTAATCCAAACATTTTCCATGATGATCTCCCAATCAAAGGATTTCTTGGCTACTTTGAAGGAGATGCGTAACACCCTAAACTTGGTTTTTTTTGTAAGACGTTCGTGGGTACTACTATGAAAGAACCTAAGATGTCTAACAAACCTAAGGATGCTACTGTGGTGAAACATGGATGCAAGGATGCAGCCAAGGATGGCTTCAAGGATGTAGAGTAGTTGTTGTCATTGGGGATGGTTTTGTGGATGTGCTTTAGGATGGGTCTTAGGATGTTTTTTTGTAAGCCTGTGGAATATGGGTGTTTGGTTGTATGGTGGGTTTCTGCTTGTTTGGGCATTTTACCCTTTCCTTTTCCTATTTCCTCTACCCAGCATGACTCTATGCTATTTTTGTAACAAGGTTCCAGGATCCTTTCAAAACCCATTTTAATGAAAAATTTTACTTAACAAAAAATAATAATATCATGTTAGGGGTATGAATAAGACTCCTAAAAACATGTTATTAAGAAATTAATAGGTTATTATAATCTTGAGTTTATTTTAATACAATATACAAAATTAAGTAGTGAGGAATGTAAGGATGCTTTTAAAAAGATTTGGAAGATGGATAATTGTCTAGTAGTTTCTTCTATAGGAGCTTCAGGCAGTGTTACAAAAATATGTGATAAGTGAAAATGGGATGGGCAATTTTTAGAAGCAAAAATTAATTGGGTTGCTAGACTATGTTGTAGAAAAGAGTAAAAGTCAAAGTTGAGGTTATAAATTTATATGCTTCAACTTGGTTACTCATGAAAGATGTTGGAAGGACCTTAGCATATTTTATTCAAACACAATGATGATTCATTGTAATCTATGGATTCTTGGGGGTGATTTCAAATTTGTTCTACCTCCTTTGAAAAGAAAGGTGGTACTCTAGGATAGTCTAAATCAATGCAATATTTTGCTTTATTTGTAAATTTAAATGGCCTTTGGGATGTTAGTCCTTCAAGTTTTCAATATATGGGGTAATAGACACATTGGAAAAACTCATATAGTACAAATATTGGATAGATTCTTGTTATTCAACAAATGGTTGTAAATAGAGTATAAAATATCTTTAGATATTTTATTACAAGCAAGATCGAATCACAAATCCATTCTTTTGACTTGTGATTTACCTAATAATGGTCATCCAAAGCCATTTTGCTTCCAATATATGTGGCTCCAAGACCTTGATTTCTTCTAGATGGTTATGTTATGGTGGGATGAAGCAAATTTTGAAGGATCATATATTTATAGGTTTGTTAGAAATAGGAAATATTTAAGATTCTTAAATAAAAGGAAAAATTTAAATCCAAGCTCAAAAATTTATAAGAGACAGTAAAAACTAATGGAATGGATTAAGATTCTTATATGAAAGAAAAAAAATTACTTTCCTGATTATTATAATGCATTAAAAAATGAGTCATATTGGATCTAAAAATATAGGAAGAAATTACTCAAGGAGATAGAAATACACTTACAATAGAAACAAAATTTTCTTTTTATCACATCAAAAATATTTAAAATCTAGATGGAAGAAATATTGAGGGAATTAAGATATAAAAAAGGAAGCAATTAATTATTTCAAAAATATCTTGTTAGATATTGGGTAAGATAAGGAGACACAAAGTTGTAAGCTTACTGTAGTGGTAAGGGATTTGGCCTCTCTTTGAGAGGTCTAAGGTTCAAATCCCACTAAGTATGAGGGGACCAAGACCCCTCATAAAAACCCTGTGTAAACTCATTGAAAAAAGATAAGGAGATACAAGATAAGATTTTGTAAAATATTTCATCAATTATCATATAGGGATAAAAGGAAAGCTTGGTGAAGAAGACATCTATGGAGGAGCTGCATGAAGTAGTTTTCTCTTTCCATCATAATAAGGCACTTGGCTCCGATGGATTTCTTGCATTTTTCTTTCAAAATTTTTGGGGTATATTGAAGAATGATTGTTAGAATTAATGTGCACTTTGCCTATGTTGCACATGATGACACTTGTCATAATATCATATAGGCTCTCATACCTATATATGTACTCACATCTCTTATCAAAAATCATTTTTTTTTAATCCCTTCATTTTATATCAGAGTGGGTTCCCTTCCTACCTGATAGCTTGAAAGAGGAATTACCTTTTTGGTAATTCTCCCCTCCCCCCATTGGTGGTGCATCCCATATCCTTCCTTCTCCAAAGCTTAGGGATCATGCTCTCCACTTTCTAAGTAGATCAGAAACTAGAAAGCCAATGGAGAGGAATTCATAGCTGTCCCTAAATCTTCAATGCTTGGATCCATGAATCTAACCAAGGAAAATAATGGTTTTATTATGGAAAAAAAGGGTTGCAAAAACCAAGACTACTTAGGAGGTCACCCGCCCCATTCCTTATTTAGCCCAAAATGCTTAACTACGGAGTTTTTCATGGATATGGTGCACTCATGTTGGTGTTGCCACTCATGGCAATTTTAATAGTTCTTTCAGTCAAGATCTTTGAGTCACCGGCTTTGCATCTCAGCTAGTGCCACACCCTCTATTGTAAATCACCATTACTAAAAATAGCGATTGAGATTACTGCAAATGGTTCCACTTCCTTCCTGTAGATAAGCTAAAATTGGTCGATTGAGACCTACACAAAATCAAAATATGAAAACAGGTGAATTTTTTTCATTTCCAGCCCCTATTTTCTACTGTAGTAATATTCTCTAAATTAACATACCCAAGGAAACACATGACCATAGATGAACTTTGTTGATCTGCTATAATATAGGTTGTGAGAGATCGAAGTGTTGTTGTGGGGTCCAAAAAACCCTAGAATCATGAGGTAGGGCATTATTGGATGGGAAAAAAGTGGATGGGGTGCAAAATAGTGAAAACATATGATCTAGTGCTATCTAGATTTGTAAATAAAAATATTAGTCTCTAGTTTTGAAATTTGGATAATACACTGCAGACCAACTAGTAAGTAGTTTAACGATGCTTGCTCTTGTTCCCATACCTATACCCATCAATGCTCCACATATAGTACCCCAACATATTAGAATTTGCTAAATTCAAATTGGTGACAATCGCTCACCCGTTGTTTAGACATCTACATATTTTTATTTTTTCTCTATGCGTCTGATGTCGATGATAAAATTAATGAGGAGTTCAGTTGTTGTTGCATCATTTTTTGATGAAGTCTGAGTATCAGAATAAGAGGCCTAGGCTCATACTTGACTCCAAGAAATGGAGATTATGAAGAACATGAGGATTATGAGGAATCAAGGCTATATTGATACATCCCATCTATCCTCCCAATAATATGAACCCCTTAGCATAATACAAATCGGTGTAGCCTCAGATCTATGTTGATGAAATCTTATAAATATTTTGAGAACTAAGCATAAAACCTGAGAGAGGAGATTCGACTTACTCGATGGAGTACATAATTATTTTTACAACCACGATGTTGAAGGATGATGTTGCTCATTTAAACACATTGTGGCCGTCAAAATGCCATGTGCACCAAGAATCTTCATCCTGCAATATCATTGCTACATGACCTTATTATTATTGCAGTTGTTCATTGACACAGTTTGAGGAGCCAACACATATGATACTCCACAGATTTAGGAACACATCGAGTAGCTTGGTATTTTATGAGCTTAACAAATGGTGATTGGGTTTTTGGGACACATAAGAAAATATTCTATAGACATGGCAGTCACACAACACCCACGGTATAGGCGTAAACGTGGTGGATCTGTGCATGCCCATGCAAACCTCAACTTGATCATGTGCACTAAAAAATTTTTTTTGAAGGCATAATTCCTGTTTGTGAGGGGGCTTGGTCTTGAGATGAAGATGTATAGATTTTTCAAAAACCAGTGGAAGAATTCTTTTGTTAAGGTGACCGTTGCAGAGGTCATTCATTTTTTGAGAAAGAAATTTGCTTGATTTCTTCACAAAGTGGTCGAAAATCCAATGGCCAACTAAGGATAATAGCCCCAAGCCACCAAAGTCCTCTAGGTGATTTTTTTATCTTATTTTGTCCCATATGTAGCATGGGCCACATAAATTTTATTTAAGTGGCTAACAAATTGTATGGGGAATAAATTAATGTTTATAGGCTATAATGAGCCTGTGAGAAAGGGAGTCCACAAAATGACACCTAATTGCACTTTTCAAATGTGTTGGTCCCACATGGAGTGTGGCATAGCAAGGAATAATTAATTTTTAAAACCATCAAAATATTCATAGGGAATATTCTTTTTTTAAATTGTAAAGGGATGTTGTTTCCCTCTTCTTATTTTGCTCCAAGGAGAGCCTATTGTAATTACCACAAATCAAGGCCCATTTTAGATTTGACTATAGCCTTATATATATTCATTGCAAATAATTTTTCAAGCCAAAAATAATGGTGGTGTACATTTTCAATTTTGAAACTATTTAATAAGGATTTTTGTGGCTCAAACTTTTTGTACTATGGAGTGCACTTTAGTTGAACCTGACACTCCTCTTCACAATGTAAGTGAACATAGTATCTAGTCATCTTCTCTATAGCACTTGGAGGATACAACAACTAGTTATCCATGCATTCTGGTAGGATGATAAGATTACCATAAGGATAATTACCCCTCTAGGGACTACATAATATTAACACCCTAGACTCTTTTGAAGAGTACAAACATAGACACTTTAGAAGATTCTTCTTTCTTCATCCTCTAATATTAGATTCTAGTCTATGGCTCATAATTTTTGTTGTAATTTGAAGTGCAATTTTTGGTAGTATCTGACACTCCCAAATGGCTCATAAATATTGTATAAAGGTGTGTTTTCAAAAAATATCGACACCTTCTAGAAGATTTTTGCTAGAGTATATTACATCATTTGGATCATGTAAATGTACCACCTTTGGTACATAGCTAGAGTAGAAAATTATCTTAGGGGGTAGTTAGCTAGTTACTTCAAGTAATGTAATAAATGCACAAGTGTCAATGTGCAAGGTGTTCCCTTGTACAACTAGGTAGAGTGTTGGCCAAGGAATCCATATTATTATATAAAGGGTCTCTTAGTGAGTGATTATATATCACTATAGGTAGTAGTAGGGATAGACCACCATATAGATTGTGATGGAGTACAATGTAGTTCTTTAGCATCAGTTCTGGAGTGTCCATTCCTCCATACTACATTGTAACATTTCTGTCACTTTCCATTAATAGTATATTTTAGTGTTATTGCAAAATTCTATTATCTTACATTTTTGCATATCTTGCATCCTGTGATTGCATTCTCCCATAACATACATTATTAAAATCTAATAGTGGTATCAAATCCATGGTATGTCGATAGGATTAGGAAGAGCCACAAGAGAGATAGAGAGGAGAAGAAAATATCAGTTCCAAAATATTTGATATTGCATTTGGCTAGAGTCTTTCCACAGAGTTATAGAAAACTTGTGAATACCAAGACTTAACATTCATTCCACTAGATTGAAAAATCAACTAGTGAAAATTTGTCATTGATATATTTAGAATTTTCATCCTAATACTTAGTTGTAGGAAAATGAGATTCAATAAATTTGAAAAGCTTCGTACAAGAGAGTGGTGAGCAGAAATTCATGTCCCGAAAAACATTCATTTCTCTTCCATAAATTATCAATCCGGTAAGTTCGTAAACTTATGAGTGTCACGCACAGTATATGCCTGCAGTGTTGGGGAACAAATCTGGTTGTACCTTATTTAGTTTGGTGGGGAGGTTTGTGTAATTGGATTCCATCCAAACCAAATAAACTAAGTGTGGGAAATGAAATAATTTAATATAAATAAAAAGTACAATGCTGGAAATAAAATGCTGAGGAAATAAAAGCACACACCTAAATTAAATAAAGCAAGAACTAAAGCAATAAAATAATCTACGAAAGATAAAGAACATAAATAAATAGGGGAGGACTACTGCAGGGAGTGGGCCCAAGCTCCCACAGATAGTTCGCCCGGCTAGCTACGTAGAGCTTGCTCGAATAAGAGGAGTTGCACTCTTAATTAATTAAACAATAAAATAAAATAAGTTGTGTAAAATTAATCATTGATCTCCGATCTCCTCTGTTCATCTGGCCTACGTCTTTATATAAAGCGCAGCCAGATCTCATTACAATAACAAATCGGTCTATTTTAATCACGTGATGTGATTTAGTTACAATTGATTCTACACATATTTTATTCTTCTATTTTAAAGTATGTTCGTTCACCAGAAGGATAAATATAAATATCCTTAGGTGTACGTAACAACAAATCCTAAACTAATGCATCCTAAAAATAATAATATGCTTTAACAACTTTACAAGGTCAACCGGCCAATCGGTTGATAATAATAACAAACACTTTATTCTATTTAATAAATGCAAAAATAGATCTCCTTTGTCTTCACGTGCAACCTCCTCCATAGTCCTTGGTCAACCAGTCAAAGTTGACTTGGTAAATCTTGCAAAGTATGAAGGCATGGAGGCGCCTTCCGGTTGTAGGGAGGCGCTCTTCTTTCGTTGGCGCCTTTCGGTTGCAGGGAGGCGCTCGTCTTCCATTGGCGCCTTCCGGTTGTAGGGAGGCGCTCGTCTTCTGTGGGTGCCTTCCGGTTGTAGGAAGGTGCTCATTTCTATCGGCACCTTCCGGTTGTAGGGAGGCGCTCTTCTTTCGTTGGCACCTTTCGGTTGCAGGGAGGCGCTCGTCTTCCATTGGCACCTTTCGGTTGTAGGGAGGCGCTCGTCTTCTGTGGGCACCTTCCGGTTGTAGGAAGGCGCTCGTTTCTATCGGTGCCTTTCGGTTGTAGGGAGGCGCTCTTCTTTTGTTGGTGCCTTTCGGTTGCAGGGAGGCACTCGTCTTCCGTTGGCACCTTTCGGTTGTAGGGAGGCGCTCATCTTCTGTGGGCGCCTTTCGGTTGTAGGAAGGCGCCTACTTCTGTTGGGCGCCTTCCTTGAAGAGGAAGGTGCCTACTCTCTTGCCTTAGTCTCTGTAAGTAGAAGTATGTCGGGTCCAAGTGGATGTAGACTGGAAAACACCATATTAGTACCAATACCTGCATTTATACACATTTCCCACTAAAAACACCAATCAAGCATAATACCAGATTTTCTATCAATTATATGCATAAGTTATATAAAATACATTTCATATGCTAATTGAACCAGTGATAATTCTCCTTAACCGTGTATATAAAATGAGCATTTTTGGTGCTCATCATCCCCCCATGCCTAACATGTGCCACGCCCTCATGGCACCAAATGTGAAGTTATCCCTCTCGTAGGCTGACCATCCTGACTAATCATTGTGAACAAATAGTTAAATTGTGACCACAATGTTCAGGGCCAATGACCACTGCATTTTTTTATTTTTTATTTTTATAAATGCTGGCATTCTCCAATGTTGCTCATTGGTCATATTTGGTGAGACCAAATTGATTTAAAATAAGTGCAGTCACCAGCTGCTACTTTTACCCACATTTGAAACGTATTTCACATCTCCAGAACCTCCTTTGTGGTATAGAGTAGCATCATTTATATGTGTTCGCTCAAGCCAGTTGCCATTGTCATGAGGCGGCAATGAAAATGATGCCAAATTTATTCACGTAGATGCCATAGCCTCTCTCTCTCTCTCTTTTTTTTTTTCAATTATATATTTTTTTCAAGGCACATCATGTGTTTGAATTCTAATGGGAGATTTTGAAAAACTATGGAGGCATCGATTGGTATTAGCATAGAAATGATTTTAAAATAACTATACACATAATTAATAAGAAAATCAGTACATACCCGGGTGAATTTCGTAGAATCTGATATATATGATGCTGGTGGTGTGAGATGTCTTCACGTTGGTGCTCCTGGAGATTTTATTTATTTATTTATAAGTATCTTTATCTGTTCTGCCATGAACAGAACAGATCTTGACTCTCTCCCTTTTTTTTTTTTTTCTTTTTTTTTTTCTTCATCCTCTACATCAAAGAACAGAGTCAATCCGCAACAACTGAGCTGGTGACTCTAAACTTTGAAATACCCAGCTTTTTCTCAACAGCACAAAAAATATTTTAATCCTGCATTGACGTATCTCTCTCCGAATGCATTTATAGGATGAATATTAAAATTTATACCTGACACGTGTGCGTCCAAAATGATCTCCCCTCTGAATTATTTCTTTTGCATGCATAATTGGAACAACACGACATTCCTTTGTTTTTTGGAGTGAGGAAAAACAATATTTCTTTCATCATTCATGGCATCTGTCAAGTGCATTGTTGAGATGTATGTTGTATGTGCTGGCGTTGGTAGGATGTTCTCATCCATTGATGCGATCCCCAAATTAACCTACATGTCGTAGAGTTGGAACTGCACCAATATTTGTTGCCCACGTCATGCTTGTCTAGTCAATGGGCAAAGAACAGGGGCGCCTTCCCTATGAGGAAGGCGCTTGCCTTCTAGTGGCACCTTCCTGTCGGTGCCTTCCTGTGAGAGGAAGGCGCTTGCCTTCTAGTGGTGCCTTCCTGTTGGTGTCTTCTTGTCGGCACCTTCCTATGGCACCTTCCTATCGGTGCCTTCCGGTGAGAGGAAGGCGCTTGCATTATTTTGGTGCCTTCCTGGAAAAGGAAGGCGCTGGCCTTCAATTGGTGCCTTCCTGGAAGAGGAAGGCGCTTGTATTTTCTTGGTGCCTTCCTAGAAGAGGAAGGCGCCTACCTTCTTCTGGCACCTTCCTTGAAGAGGAAGGTGCCTACTTACCATGCGTTGATTCCGAAGGAAACAGATATTTGACATCTATTTTTTTTCAAACTCCTCCCCCATTTTATTTAGCTACCAGTTGGAGGTTTCTCATTTCCCTTCGGGACTAGGCTGGTCCTCGGGAAAGAGGATACTCTCTTCCAACGGGCAGAAAAAATAAAACTTTGCTTTTGATTTGCATTTCATCGTGGAGCTATTTCAACACAAGGTTTTTTTTTTTTCATAGGGAAGATTTGTTTTTGTTTTTGTTTTTTTTTTTCATAGGAGTAAGTTAGGTGCCGAAAATAAGGCGTCTTTCCCCCCATGTCTAAAATTTGTCACGTCCTCGTGACAACAGCCTTCCGAACTCCCCCTTTATTTTTTTTTTTTTTTTTTTACGGGAGGTCCTGATTCACCCGCATCTTCCCCCACTTAAATTGGTGATGCCCTTATCGCCAGCAATAGGTCCCTCTGCACAACAGGTCTGCAGCCCTCCAAACGTCAGGTCCCACATTGAACAACAGGTACCCCCATCCAAGGGAGAAGAAAATTGCTTATTGGTGCCTTCCTCCAGGTGGAAAAAGGCACTACTATATTGGGCTGATTGTAGGCACTCTCTTCCTAGTGGGAAGTAAGTGCCTTTTTCGCTTTGCCGCACTCCTAATTGTAGGGCACAAAATGTCACATCTATTAGGCCTAGTTTAAGCCGGCTCCACCTACAGATCATGCTCATGGTTGTGTACTACGAAACTACACCTACAAAAACTGCACACACGAAAGCAGTAAAATAGGAGTCATGACTCCGTGCCTATTATGCCCTGGCTCTCAAGATGCCTGTAGCTTGCATTCGGTTCATGATTTCCTGCAAAGCAATAAGAAAGCAATTTTTATGCTAAGCGGGACATGTTCTATGATTTTTTTTTTTTCACTAGGAGGATTCGCATATATATATATATATATATATATATATATATATATATATATATATATATATATATATATATATATATTTTGGTGGAAGGCGTCTTCAATGTATGGCGCCTTCTTGATGCGGAAGGCGCCTCCAATGTGTGGCGCCTTCTTCCTGTGGAAGGCGCCTCCAATGTATGACACCTTCTTGATGCGGAAGGTGCCCCTAATGTATGGCGCCTTCTTCATGCGAAAGGCACCTCTAATGTATGGCACCTTCTTCTGCGGAAGGCGCCTCCAATGTATGGCGCCTTCTTGATGCGGAAGGCGCATTCTTGATAAACAAGGCGTCTTTCACTTCATTTTTTTTTTTTTACGTATCCTCCCTCTCTTCTTCTTTTTTTTTTTTCTTTCTCTCTTTTTTCTCTTTTTCTTTCTCTTTTTTTCTTTTCTTTTTCTTCTTTTTTTTTTTCTCGACGAATGTTTGAACATTCGTCCAAGCTACTGGTATGGTATGGGGTCTCCCCCATGCCGATGTCTGATCCACTCTTGTGAATGTGAGGCAATGGTTAATGGAGCTCATTGACCGTTACTTGAACGTTGTCTCGAAACTCTTCTCTTGCACTTGGTGTAGCATATCTGACTTTGTTTATCATCCAGGCTATAACAGTCATGCACTTTCCAGCAAAATTTTCCCCCAAATTCCACAAGCACCTTGGGCTGGAAGCCTTTCGCTTGATCAGGGTTACTTAGCCTGCCTTCAAGTGCCAATGTTTCCAAGGCAAAACTCTGCTGGCTTTCACCTGTTAGATTGGATGCTATACGATCAGGTACCCGAGACAGTTCGTATAGTGCTATTACGAACTCCATGTATGAATCTCAATTCATGAGATCTTCACAGACACCTCCTTATTTTTCTACTTCGCACTTCACGTTGTCCTGCAAAACATAAAAGAAAAATCTAAACTAAAGACGTTAAAATAAAATTCTAACTAATTTTTTTTCTCTATTTTTTTTTTTTGTATTTTTTTTCGGTCTATTCTGCCTTGACCAGAACAGATCTTGGATTATCATTTTTTTTTCATCATCTGCATCAAAGAATAGGATGTCTACTTCAACCATTTGAGCTGGTGATTTTCACATCTGGAGGTTTGTCAATGATCCATCCTAAGAATTTGGCAAAATGTACCATGTATTGAAACATCTTTGCCCTCACACTTTTTGTGAAAAGCAGATTTCTCCATGGTTTCAGATCCTCTCAAAGTTGATGTTATCTTCCACCATAGTGAGATTCTGCCTCTCTTTTGTATATTTTTTTCATATGACAACCAACAACTCACATTTTTGAAACACCAAGCTCCTCCTCAATTAGCACATAAAAAAAAAAATGTTAATCCTGTGGCCTTTGTGTAGACATTTGAAATCTGATCTCCTCCAAGATTTTTCCTTGTTTTATTTAGCTACCGGTTGGAGATTTCTCATTTCCCTTCTGGACCAAGCTGGTCCTCGGGAAAGAGGATACTCTCTTTCAACAAGCAACAAAATAAAACTCTATTTTTGAATTGCTTCATTAACTTGGAGCCTTTTTAGCAGATGATTTATTTTTTCTCTCTTTTTTTTTTTTTTCATGAACACTATAAATAGCGTTCATTGTGTTGTTGGTGGCATTTGATGAAGGTGGGGTCTCCCCCATGCCTACATCTGAACTAGTCTTCTCGAAATATTTTTTTTTTTCAACTAGTCTGATATGTTGTAGCATGAGAAGAGTATTTTCCTTCATGGCCTCGCAACCAAACTTCTTTCAACATAATGGCAAAGTGTGCAGGCCAGCAAATGACTATCCGTGAGCTAGCAACCTGAAGAAAACATGGCATAGCAGTCTGTTAAAAACACATGCTAGTTTTTGATTCACCAGGTCGCCTTAAGCGCAAGTGAAGAGCATACTCCATAACAAGATGTTCTTTTTAAATTATGCTCTGTCATTTTCCCTGCATTATTAATTTCATCATAAAAAAACATTTACCAATACGTTGCAAAAATTTCAAGCCTGTAAAAATTTTTAATTTAAAACCAAGCTTCTAGAGGCACAATTTTTCAATGGTTTCCGTATAAAAACATGTCCCTAAAAATTTTCAATCAGACTTGGGTTGTGCTTTTTCTTTTGATTTCTTGAAACCATTTAGAACATGATGGAAATCCTTCAATGCCAGATTTTTTTCTAATTTTTTTCAACAACACATTTTATTTCTACTTCTACACTTAATTATGGTACATCAGGTTCATTCCCGCGTTTACCTGAGAAGCTAAAAAATATAAATAATTGCCTATGGGATTTGGCTCTGACTGTGCCGGCAACTATTTTTGGCCTTTTTATAAAAAGCTCCTTTGTGGACTCATGCTTCTCAGATAAAATATTTACAGGTAATTTCAAATAAGCTTTTTATCTGACTTGTAAATTAGAACACTACAGTTTAGACACTCCCCGACAACGGTGCCAAAATGGTGAGCAGAAATTCATGTCCCGAAAAACATTCATTTCTCTTCCATAAATTATCAATCCGGTAAGTTCGTAAACTTATGAGTGTCACGCACAGTATATGCCTGCAGTGTTGGGGAACAAATCTGGTTGTACCTTATTTAGTTTGGTGGGGAGGTTTGTGTAATTGGATTCCAACCAAACCAAATAAACTGAGTGCAGAGAATTTAAATAAATAAAATACAATGCTGGAAATAAAATGCTGAGAAATAAAAGCACACACCTAAATTAAATAAAGCAAGAACTAAAGCAATAAAATAATCTATAGAAAATAAATAACAAAAATAAATAGGGGAGGACTACTGCAGGGAGTGGGCCCAAGCTCCACGAGATAGTCCGCCCGACTAGCTACGTAGAGCTTGCTCGAATAAGAGGAGTTGCACTCTTAATTAATTAAACAATAAAATAAAATAAGTTGTGTAAAATTAATCATTGATCTTCGATCTCCTTTGTTCATCTGGCCTACGTCTTTATATAAAGCGTAGCCAGATCTCATTACAATAACAAATCGGTCTATTTTAATCACGTGATGTGATTTAGTTACAATTGATTCTACACATATTTTATTCTTCTATTTTAAAGTATGTTCGTTCACCAGAAGGATAAATATAAATATCCTTAGGTGTACGTAACAACAAATCCTAAACTAATGCATCCTAAAAATAATAATATGCTTTAAGAGCTTTACAAGGTCAACCGGCCAATCGGTTGATAATAATAACAAACACTTTATTCTATTTAATAAATGCAAAAATAGATCTCCTTTGTCTTCACGTGCAACCTCCTCCATAGTCCTTGGTCAACCAGTCAAAGTTGACTTGGTAAATCTTGCAAAGTATGAAGGCATGGAGGCGCCTTCCGGTTGTAGGGAGGCGCTCTTCTTCCATTGGCACCTTTCGGTTGCAGGGAGGCGCTCGTCTTCCATTGGCACCTTTCGGTTGTAGGGAGGCGCTCGTCTTCTGTGGGCGCCTTTCGGTTGTAGGAAGGTGCTCGTTTCTATCGGTGCCTTTCGGTTGTAGGGAGGCGCTCTTCTTTCGTTGGCGCCTTTCGGTTGTAGGGAGGCACTCTTCTTCCATTGGCGCCTTCCGGTTGTAGGGAGGCGCTCGTCTTCTGTGGGTGCCTTCTGGTTGTAGGAAGGCGCTCGTTTCTATCGGCGCCTTTCGGTTGTAGGGAGGCACTCTTCTTTCGTTGGTGCCTTTCGGTTGCAGGGAGGCGCTCGTCTTCCGTTGGTGCCTTCCGGTTGTAGGGAGGCGCTCATCTTCTGTGGGCGCCTTCCGGTTGTAGGAAGGCGCCTACTTCTGTTGGGCACCTTCCTTGAAGAGGAAGGTGCCTACTCTCTTGCCTTAGTCTCTGTAAGTAGAAGTATGTCGGGTCCAAGTGGATGTAGACTGGAAAACACCATATTAGTACCAATACCTGCATTTATACACATTTCCCACTAAAAACACCAATCAAGCATAATACCGGATTTTCTATCAATTATATGCATAAGTTATATAAAATACATTTCATATGCTAATTGAACCAGTGATAATTCTCCTTAACCGTGTATATAAAATGAGCATTTTTGGTGCTCATCAGAGAGCTAGGAAGAATATCTTCTTAGAATCAACCCAAAACTTGAAGCAAAGAGGAGATTTCAAGAACCTAAAGGAAGTCCTATTGTAGACCTGCAAGTTGTAGAAGAGAATGCCCTATAAGCCTTGATCCAGAAGAAAAGGCCACATAAGCCTTACTCTAGATTTGAGGAAGAGACTCCAGAGAAGAGTCCTAGAATATTGGAGGTTGGTGATCTCCATAGAAGACTGAATACCTATATATTATAGAAGATAAGAAAAATGCCAGAGTAGCCTTATTGTAGATTGAAAACTTCCTCCAGAAGAAGCTAAAGAAGACCCATATAAGGTCTCATTAAAGAACTTCTAATCTTGGAAGATTGAAGAAGGACTAGCAAGGTCCTATACTCGAATCTAGAAGCAACAATTTTTAGAGATCCAAGAAGAAGATATCATTATAAAAACTTCCATAATAAAATTTTGAAGTAAAGGTCTCATTTGGAAGACCAGAGAAGCTACAAGATTGAAGACCTTAGAGAGGTCTCAAGGAGAAACAAGAAAAAGGCTTGGAGAGCCTTGTTGCAGAGCTCACTGAAGCATCATTGAAGGAGTTCCTAGAAGAAATCATTGGAGAAATTCACTACCAAGAAGAAGCTCCTGATAGTGAAAGAGTTGGGATAATTAACATCATCCAACAACAAGCACAAAAGGAGAAGAAATTGACAAGGAGTGCCAAATATTGAAGGAGAATATTGAAGACCTCAAGAATTTCAAATTCTTAAGAAGAAAGCCCTGTTTGAAGTTAAAATTTGATAAGGAGGTTGAAGGAGAACTTAAATAGAAGAAACCTACCAAATCTAAGAAGATATAGAGATTGCCTTTCATAGCTAATAAGACACATTTCAGAGATAGATATTTGCTAGATTCACAATAAAATACTAAAAGGGTTCTTGAAGGACAACATTTTAGTAAATAATAACCTAGGTGTTGTAGGTGAGTTGGAGAGGAGAGGGCAATCCTCCAAGGGAGGTCCCAGGTTCAAATCTCCACCTTACCAAAAAGTTGAATTGGGTACCCAAAATCCAATTGATAATTTTGGTGCGGACAGGGCTAGGTGTGACCCCCGAGTGACTTTGACGGTGTAGAACCCCCTGTTCATGGTCTCTCCGACCAAGGCGACCTCGTAAAGGGTTTTTCGTTTAAAAAAAAAACATTTTAGTAAATAAATTGTCTGCTAGAAGGCAAAAATCAAGACATCATTACTAGCTGCAAAACTTTGGAGTTCTAGGCTACATCTTGAAGGAGAAGTTGAAGCCATCTACTACAATTTCAAGGTAAGAAACTAGAAGGGTTCATAGTTGCAAGCAACCACCATTCCAGATAGAAACTTGGTGAATCAACTCATCAAGATATTCATCATCTTCAAAGGTCATCAAAGGTAAGCAACTTAGGTGCAAAAGGGTTCATTACTTGAACACTTATTTGGATTACAACTTAGCTTCATTAAGCACCTTATTAGAATTTAAAAGTTGTAAAATAGAAGGTTGCATTTTAAGTCTTCAAAGGAAGTGCAGAAGTTGGTTACTATTAAGGGTTATTACCTGCACATTGAATAGGAGTTAGATACATCATTCCTAATTATAGAGAAGAAGACTACATTAAGTTGTAAAGATTATAGAGCATTCTTTAAGAGTTGAATTAGTGCATATTACAAGTTACTATTAAGGAGAAAATAGGAAGATTAGATTTGCACTATATTAGTTTCTCTTAAATATTATTAGAAGTGCACTAAATATTTTAGTGAAATTGAAAATTAGTGCAAAAAGTATTAATCTCTCTACCATATTGGTTATATGTTTATTAGCTTGGATTCTTTGTTACTAAACTATCCAAGTGGAAGAATTAGATACTAGTGTTGTCTAATAAGAAATGCAATGACACATTGCTCTCAATAAGTAAGAGCAATTAGTGACTATATCCAAGAAGTCAAAGGAAATATTTGGATCACTCTACATAAGTCCTCCAGCTATACTTTGAGGAGTCTTCAAATAGCATTTAAAATAGACAAGAAACACACTAAACTTTGGTGTAAACTAAAGTCTCTTATTTGTAATACATTGGAGCACCATATGCCTCTAAAAAGAGGATAGATTATTGAGTGTCTCAAGACACTTAACATAATAAGTGTTCTACATCTATTACTGGTACATCAACAAAGGCAAAAAAGAAGCCAGTCCAGGGTTCACAAGTATTAGGTTTTAGGAACAACATTCAAATTGTAAAAGCAAACAATCTCAATCAACATCCACAATAGTGAGTATCTACAGGTGTCAAAACCAACAAAAGGATAACATATTAGGGCAGCTATCATTTGCTAAAATACATCTCATTACAACAAAGAGAAAATGAGCTTTAGCTAATGTAAAAGGTGCATTACCACGGGCAAAATACTAGCCAAGAGTAGCACCATAGTACCATCCTATAAGCACCTCACCATTGTCATAAAACCAAGAGCCAATATCTTGAGAAGAATATCACGTAGTTGTGCCTGAAGGAAGTGTTGAAGAACAAGAAAATAACTAGGTATATGTTGGAAAAAGAAATATATATGGATAAAGATGTTGGAGAGAAGTGTCTCATGCAAACCGCCACTTGTCACTACTAACAAAAGTGCTCATATTCCCTACTACCCTCAAGAAAGAAAATGCTCACTCCTTTAGCACTATAATAATCATCATTGTCATAGAGGGACGTTTACAAGGCATCATTGTCATAAAAAAGTGTTATAGCATCTCGAAGCTACGTAGGTATCATTTCAAAGAGCGTTGAAGCTCACAAGCCACATGGACACCGTCTCAAGAGATGTTGATAGTATCTCAAGTGTTATAAAAACTCATGCCATGTGAGAGTCATCCAAAGGAAATCATGCTACATAAGCATTCACCTCCAAGTTGAAGAAGAAAAGCAAAATTGGAGAGAATATTGCAATGTCCAAAGCGCACTGTAATTAGAGTCAAAGGAGGTAGCGAAGGACTGTCATAAACCAACGTTGTTAAGGAGCATTAAATGCTCAAAATCATAAGCAAAGACCAACACCATTTGGAGAGAAGACTAAGCTAAAGATCAAGAAATAATAACAAAATTGAAGCATGAATATTGAAAGAGAAGCACACAAATTCTATAGCCAAGTAAGGTCATAGCAAGAGCATTGAATGCTCATCTACACACAATGACCAAATACGTTGAGGTTTATTGAAAAAGAGCAAAGCCTCAAGCAACATGACGTGCTACATTGATAAGGTAAAATCAATACTAAAGTTTCTTGCTTTAATTAAAAGGTATTTGGAGTTATAAGGGATATAATCAATTTACTATTGCATTGGAATAACAAGCATTTACCAGCATTAGTAAATTATAAAGCAAGCTTAAATTGAAGGCATTAGAATATTCTCATATTTGTAAATAACCAAGTAGGAGATATAAGGTTGTCAAACTTGGTTAATTCAATATTAATTTGCAAATATAATTATTTTCTAATATTCCAAAGATAGGGAGTTATAAAGTATACTACATCAAATCTTAGAATATTGGAATTTAGAAAATTAAATTATTGAAAGAAGTTCATTAAGCATTATTAAGAGTTGAAATTTATTGGAACAATTGTCTCATACTCACATTAGAGGGACAAAAAAAATCCAACCTAAAGAACTTCTTCAAATTAATAAGTGCTTAGTTCAATAGGAGAAATAAGGTGAAATAGAAGTTGATTATTGTTGCTTACAAAATATTACAAAATCAACTCATACGGTGAACTATTTATTGCTAAGCTATTTATTAAATTCTATAGCATATCCTAATTACTTGGGAGATATAAGGAATCCTACAAAACCTAAAGTCCAAGAAAGGTTTTATCGAATTAGTTCACATATCTAGGGAGTCATAAGGTAGCACATAAAAACCATCATGACTACAAATAAATTCATCCTTACAAAATCACAACTGCTTAAGGGTCCAAATTAATTCTCATGGAAGAACAAAGTGAGAGCCATTTTGATATTTGAAAAACTTTGAGAAATTGTCAAAGGGACAAAAACTAAACCAACTTCAGGAGATATAGAAATCTAGAAGTTTGAGGAGAATGATGCTAAGGCACTAATGATAATAACCTTCACCATCACAGATGAGATACAAGCTTACATTAGCTCAGCAGGAACATCTAAGGATGCTTGGACAACCTTAGAGAAAATATTTGAAGGGAAGAATAAAGCCACCATCCTAAACCTTCAAACTCAATTACATTCCCTGAAAATGAATAGTGGTGAAAGTATAGAACTATTCTTAAGGAAGATAGCAGATATCAAAGGTAAATTATTAACCTTGGGAGAAGAGGTTAAAGATAAATTTCTTGTTCAAGTAACCTTGACGACACTTCCAAATAACTACAAGCATCTAGTTACATCTTTACAGGTTCTAAGTAAAGATACAGGTTTTTATGAACTAATCAACATTATTTAAGAATATGAGGTAGAAAATACTGTGAATGATAAAATGACTAATAATGCATTGGTATCTATGATGGGGAGGGGAGGGGGAGGGTCCTGCTCCCTCTCCCCTGGTTCTTGCCTAGTACCTAGCTCATCTCGGGTCATCCTGCTCTGGGAATGCTTTGTAGTAGATGATCTCCTTGGGGGGAGATCCTTCTCCACTTTTTGCTCCTTTCCTAGCAGTTTCAAGGTTTCCCTACCCGAGCCCCGAGGTCTGGTGCATCCCAAGGGTCTCCTAGGGTTCCCTGCATGCTTCAGGGATCCCTTCCTTGATCTCCCTCAGGATTCCCCCTAGGGTTTTTTATAGGTTTTTTCTTGGATTCGATTCCCAGGGCTTCCTCGATCAATGGTGGTGGCAGGTTGGGTTTTTGATTGCTTCTTGGTGCATCTCGTGAGGTCCTCTCTACTTCGAGGTTGGTCTGGGGGGCCAATTTCCTCTTCTGCTAGTGACTCCTCTTTGGGATGCCCATGGTTGTTGTTGGTCTTGTCCCTTTGGGTAGGGCCCTTTTTGGTTTCTTGTTCGGAGGCTTCTTCTTGCTGGATCTGCTTTTTGGTGGACACCCAGGGCATTGGTTGGCCATCGGGGTGGGCCTCTTCCTCTGCCTGGGTTGTTCCCAGCCCTAGTCCCAGTTCCTTGAAGCTTCCATGAGCAAGGATGGGGGGCTCTTGGTCCCTTATTTTGGGGTTCCTAGGGTTTTTGTTGCATGTTTGGATCTTGGGGGGGCCATGATCAGTGCATGTAGACCCTAGTTCCCCCAGGTTAGGCTTCCGAGGATCCCATATTTGTGCCTGTTGCCTCTCCCCACCTGGCATCCTTAGGTTGTTCATTTCAGTTCCTACTCAGGGGCTTCTGGTCCTAATTCCCTAGATCTATTTGTGAGCAAGGATGGTGGTTCTTGGGCATTTATGATAGAGTGGTGGGGGCTTCCTTCTGTATTCTCTATTTTGGGGGAGATCAGTGAGTTTGCAACTATGGTCCCTCCTTCCTCCTTCAGTTTTGGCTTTCGAGATCTTGTATTTGCACCTATTGCTATTTTCCCTAGATCCTTTTAGCTTCCTTGTATTTCTCCTTGTTGTGCACAGGGATATCTTGGCCTGTAGATATCCCCAGTAGTGTTGTTCCTCTTTTTAGGCTCAAGCGGAGGCATCCCATTTTTTTTCTTTGAGGACCCTAATGCCATTTCCCAGGTTGTCCCATTGTTGATCCCTGGCCTGTATCCTAGTGCTGCTTGTTGCTTTGCTCGCATGACTGCTTGCTGCCCCACTGCACCTCGAATTGCATCTCGTGGTATCCCTGGGCGAGGATCCTCTCCAATTTTCTAAATTTCCCTGCTTCAGGTTTTTGGGCAGGATTTCTGGTTGCAGGCTATCCTTGGCCTTCTCGCTCTCCCTGCGTAGGTCTAGGCAGATGTTTTGTTTCCACCCCTGGGAGGATCCCGAACTGCTGTATCCACCCTCGGGTGGATCCCAGACTATTGTATCCACCCCTGGGAGGATCCCAGTCTGCCAGCAATGGGAGGATGATACCTTGGTGAAGCGGGTCTCACTAATGGTTTCTAGAATCTGGTCTTTCTGCTGGATCAAGGGTTGTTTCTGGCCCTTTCCATTTTAGTTTGTGTTTATTTTCATGTACTTAGGAATTGCTTTAAATATCGGTGCTACAACCCTTTTTGTTATAAGGTTTTGGGATCCTCTTAAAAAACCCAATTTGTATATAAAATTCTAGTTACTTATAAAAAATAATAATAATGCATTGGTATCAAAATATAATACACAAGGGAATATTTCTTCATCTTCAAAAGGTTAAAGACCATGGAAAAATATATATTGTTAGATATGCAAGAGAAAAGGGCATAGCACCAGTACTGCAGATTCAATCCAAGAAATTAGAATCAAGGAAACCAGATAAACTATGGAAGTCAACCAAATAGAGCATTCCAACCAAGGCAATATCAAAATAATCCTTGACAACAACAAGTTCAATGTTAAAACAATTATCCACAATTGGAATATTGAGAAGGGAATAAAAAAGGACATCTAGCTCAAAGAATTGAAGAAATTAAAGAACTAGAAGATACTACTGATGATCAAGAAGTCAAAGCTCTTACAACAAGGGTAACATATTATGAAGACACTAACTACTTGCTTGAACATGGTACAAGAAAAGGAGAAGAAGATCCATATTGAAGACTAAAGTCTTCAATACCCAAATAATGTAATACAAGGGGGTTTTAGAGTATATTACATCATTTGGGTCATGTAAATGTACCACCTTTGGTACATAGCTAGAGTAGAAGATTACCTTAGGGGGTAGTTAGATAGTTACTTCAAGTAATGTAATAAATGCACAAGTTTCAATGTGCAAGGTGTCCCCTTGTACAACTAGGTAGAGTGTTGGCCAAGGAATCCATATTCCTATATAAAGGGTCTATTAGTGAGTGATTATATATCATTGTAGGTAGTAGTAGGTATGGTGGGTAGATCACCATATAGATTGGTGATGGAGTACAATGTAGTTCTTTAACATCAATTCTAGAGTGTCCATTCCTCCATACTGCATTGTAACATTTTTGTTTTTTTCATTAATAGTATATTTCAGTGTTATTAAAGAATTTCATTATCTTACATTTTTGCATATCTTACATCCTGTGATTGCATTCTCCTATAGCATACATTATCAAAAGCTAACAAGTTTCCCTCGTGAGTACATATATAGGCACGAGAGCCTATGAGATTATGATAAGTTTCATCCTGTGCAACATAGGAAATGTGCACATTAATTCTAACATCCTCCCTTAAGGTGCACTTTCCTAAATACAAAAAAAAGGTGAACATCCCTAACATAAATTTGGGATAATGTCTAGGCTCTTACTCTTTGGATCTTATCTCAATTCTATTACTATGAAAAATATCTGTTTCTAGGTCTATTGCCTTGGGGTCAACCTCTATCTTGGATCTATTATCTTTGTAGGTCATCCTCTATCTAGTTTCTTAGGCTCAACCTCTTCCTTTGGGTTTGTTGCTTCTGTAGGTCAACCTCTAGGTCTATTACCTTTGTAGATCACTACTTAATATGTTCACTATAGGTATCATTATTTTCCCTCATGGTGAAACTCTTCTAGAAGGTGTTGATCTCTATAAAAAATGCACCTTTATACAATATTTATGAGCCATTTGGGAGTGTCAGATACTACCAAAAAATGCACTCTAAATTACAACAAAAATGATGAGCCATAGACTAGAATCCAAAATTGGAAGATGAAGAAAGAAGAATCTTCTAAAATGTCTATGTCTATAGTCTTCAAAAGAGTCTACGGTGTCAAGATTTTGTAATCCCTAGAGTGGTAAGTGTCCTTATAGTAACCTTCTCATCCTATCAGAATGCATGGATAACCAGTCATTGCATCTACCATGTGTTATAGAGAAGATTACTAGATCCTAGGTTCACTTACATTGTGAAGAGGAGAGTTAGGCTCAACCGAAAGTACACTCCATAGTATAAAAAATTCAAGCCATGAAAAGGCCTATTAAACAATTTCAAAATTAAAAATGAACACCACCATTGTGTCCAACTTGAAAACTTATTTCCAATGACTATATATAAGGCTATAGTTGGTTATAAAAGGGGCTTTGATTTGTGGGAAATTCAACAAGTTCTCCTTGGAGCAAAATAAGAAGAGAGAAACATCCCTTTACAATTTAAAAAAAAAAGAATATTTCCTTCGAATATTCTAGTGGTTTTGAAAATTAATTGTTCCTTGCTATCCCACACACCATGTGGGACCAACACATTTAAAAAGTGCAATTGGGGGTTATTTTGTAGACCCCCTTTCTCACAGGTTCATTATAGCCTTTAAATATTAATTTACTCCCCATACAATTTGTTAGCCACTTAAATAAAGTGGATGTGGCCCATGATGCATATGGGATAGAATAAGATAAAAAATCATCTGGAGAACTTTGGTGGCTTGGGGCTATTATCCTCGGTTGACCATTGGATTATTAGCCACTTTGTGAATAAATAAATAAAAATATATTTCTCAAAAAATGCATGACCTTTGCAATGGTCACCTAAGAAAAATATTTCTTTCACTTGGTTTTCAAAAAAATTGTGTCTTTGTCTTAAGACCGGGTCCCACCACGAACAATAATAACACCTTCAAAAAATATTTTTTCAGTGCACACGACTGAATCAAGGTTTGCGTAGGTGTGCATAGATCCACCATGCTTGCACCTAGACCATGGGTGTTGCATGGTTGCCATGTCTATATAATATTGTATTTTATGCCCTAGAAACATGGACCACCATTTGTTGAGCTTATAAAACACCAAGCTGCTCGAAATGTTTCCAAATTTATGGAGCATCATGCACATTGGCTCCTCAAAACTGTGTCAATGAATAGCTACAAGAAGGATAAGGCCATGCAACGATGGTATCACAAGATGAATATTATTGGTGTGCATGAAATTGGGAGGTCCATGATGTGTCAAAATGAGCAATATCAGCCTTCGACATCATGTCTATAAAAATAATGATGTACTTCGATGAGTAAGCTAAATCCCCTCTCTCAGGTTTTATGCACTGTTCTCAAAACATTTATAGGAGTTCATCAACACAAATCTGAGACCATACTTATTTGCGATGTACTGGAGGGTTTAGATTCTTGAGAGGATAGATGGGTTATATTAATATAGACCTATTTCCTCATAAGCCTCCTATGTTATTCATAGTATCCATTTCCTAGAGTCGAGTATGAGCCTAGACCTCTTATTATTCTACTCGACCTTCATTATCCTCCTCACTAATTTTACGGTCAATGTCAGATGCACAAAAAAAATGAAAATATATAGATGTTCGAACAACGGGTGAGCGACTGTCACCAATTCGAATTTAGCAACTACTAATATGTTATGGAACTGGGTGTGGACATCGATGGGTTGAGGCATGGGAACAAGAGCAAGCATTGTTAAATTTATTACCAACTAATCTGTAGTGTATTCTCTAGATTTCAAAACTAAAGACTAATATTTTCATCTACAAATCTGGACAAAACCAGATCATATGTTTTCACTATTTTTGCACCATGTCCATTTTTTACCCATCCAACAATGCCTTACCTCATGATTTAAGGGGTTGTTGAATCCCACAATAACACTTCGATCTCTCACAACCTGTATTACAATAGATCGACAGAGTTCATATATGGCCATGTGTTTCATTGGGTATCTTACGATCGATGGAGTTCATATATGGCCATGTGTTTCCTTGGGCATGTTAATTTAGAGAACCCTACTACAGTAGAAAACAAGGGAGCTAGAAATGAAAAAAACATTCACTTGTTTTCATATTTTGATTTTGTGCAGGTCCCAATCAACCAATTTTGGCTTATCTACAAGTAGGAAGTGCCACCATTTACAGTAATCTCCACCACCATTATCAGTAATGGTGATTTACAACAGGAGGGTATGGCAATGGTCGATACACAAAGCTAACAACTTAGAGATCTTGACTGAAAGAACTATTAAATCATAATGACTGGTAACAACAACATGAGTGCACCAGATCAATGAAAAAACTCTATAGTTAAGCATTTTGGGCTAGATAATGACTGGGATGGGTGACCTCTTGGGAAGTATTAGTTTTGCACCCCTTTTTTCATAATGAAAACCATTATTTTCCTTAACCATATTCATGGCTCTAAGCATTGAAGCTTCAATGGCAGCCATGAATTCCTCTCCATTGACTTTCTAGTTTTTGATCCACTTAGAAAGTGGAGAGCATACTCCCTAAGCTTTGGAGAAGGAAGGAAAGGGGTTGCACAACCAATAGGAGGAGGGAGGATTACCAAAAGTACAATTCCCCTTCAAGCTAACAGGTAGGAAGGGAACTTGCTCTGATACCAAATGAAGGGACTAGAAAGAGATAATTTTTGATAAGAGATGTGAGTACATATATATAGGCATGATATGAGATTATGACAAGTGTTATCATGTGCAACATAGACAAAGTGCACATTAGTTCTAGCAATGATATGTTAGTTGTGGTTGAAGAGGCTAAGAAAATGAAGTCTATAATAAGTGAGATCAATGCCACTTTTATTACATCAGTTCCCAAGAAAGGTGAGACAAAGTATTTTTATAATTTTTTTAATAATCATTTATAATACGATATAAGATCATTTTAAAAATTATAGCTAACAGGTTGAAAGACATTCTATATTGTGTTATCTTAGAGAAACAAATGTTAGAAATCCAATACTAACCATAATATTTTCCAAAGGATATAACAATAAATCAAGACTTTATTCTCACAAATTCATACATTCAACAATGAACAATAACTCACTAAATATTATTGATAAATATCTACTTTAAGCAATGCATAAAATGCAATGCTTATTTTATCAAAATTACAATGTTTTGTCTTCAATATATACACATTAGATATGAGACTCTTCACATTCACAAGACTCTTGACTTTTACACTTATACAAACCTTCCATCTGCTCAAACAGATGGGAGATATAACATTTTATATATATCATATGAGAAATATCACATAATAATAAATCTCACATATCCATATAAGTACAAAGACTCTCATGATTGCACATAGTAAAATATAAACTTACATAACTCCATACTTACTAAAATGATCCCTCACAAATTTATGTGACACCTACTATATACTCAAATATTAAGCACACCCTAGACTAAACTATTTACATGGTATTTAAGGTACCAAATAATGTAATACTTCCAACACCCTTTGTATTACATTATTTGGTATAAAGATCCTTTGCCTTCATGTGCTTTTAGTCTTTCATTCTAGTTTGGTATTTCTATTTTGTCTCTAGTACTCATTTAAGTTTAGGTATTGAATCTTCTCATCTGTCTTTATTTAAGTAGTACTTGTTTCTGTCACAATGTTGATAGTATCTATCATGCTTTTGAGTAAGTGATCATAATAATATAACTCATGTCTTATATTATTATTGCCTTTATTGCTATCAAACTTGATATCAAATGTAGAATGTAACAATTCATCATTCTTGATATCATATCCCTATTTTATATTTCAACCTTTTGAATCAACACTTATGCCTTACGTACATTATTTGTCTATTTTCAAATTTATTTCTTGAATAAGGTCATAACACACATTGGATGTCATGGTTTTATGAGTACCACAAAGAACCTTTATGATGAATTTCTTTGTACTTGGATTATACATGAAGAAAGTTTTTCTTATCCATATTGGTTGGTTTTGTATGATATCATTGTTTGATAATTTCCATGATGCCTTAGTTTATTCTATATTCAAATCAAGGTTTACTTTTTTATATGTTATTGAAAAATATTTTGGAACCTTTTTACCATTACTCTTGGATGGTACCTTAGAATTCATCTTGATATTTTTTTAATAATTGCACATCAATAACATCTTTCCAAATCCTTTAACTATTTACCACTCTTGTTCTTGATAAAAATGATTTGTCTATACCTTGAACTTGCTTTCACTCTTTCTTTGAAATATAAATGCTTCAATATTTTCTAACTGAGATTTTTTTGTCTTCAAATTCTTTCTTTGTTTTGCTTATAATCTTCGAGTAGTCTATATTCAATATTTTCCTTTCTATTATTTTTACTTTGTAGTAGAAATCCTTATTACTCCAAATTTAATATTTCAAACATTTTTTTTCAATAATTAATATGTGGCTTCTATTAGGGTCCACTCCCATTAAAATACAAATATATATATTATAAAAGAAAAATAGTTATTTACTTAACAAAAAGATACAAAAATCTCTAATCAGAGAGATAAAAGTGAATAGAGCATTCTAGAAAATAGAACATGAAGACAAAAAATGACCTCATTATTAGAGTCCTTGTCATCCTCGCATACCACCCTTGCCCTTCTACTTCTTGATGATTTGGCGGTAATAACAGGGACTATATTATAGCCTGAATCACTAGTGTGTTGGCCTCTTTGTTGAATTCCTGCCTTATGTGTTGATAGGATATTTTACCAATTATCCTACCTAGTTATACAATACTATCTTGAATAATATTTAGTTATAAAGATCTAAGATATTTATTTTTGGCAAGAGCTATGATTATAAATTTATATTCCCCATAAACTATGACCTAAGTGATTCCTTGCTTTGCCATCAATTTTAAGCCGATTTCGCATCCAATAACCTCTACCACATTGTTAGATTTTATTTCCAAGCTGATCATGTATTTGAGAAGGATCTCATGGGGTTCTATAAGAATCAGTCCCCCTGCCACTGCTTGACCAGGGTTGTAATTGGATGCACCATCAAAGAAGAGCATCAAAAAATAAATATCAGGTAAGGAATTGTTTGCTTTATAGCCTCCCTATGTCAGGAAAAATATGGAGATTAAGTTGGTAGATCATTCTTCTTTCTATGGGTGATATGTCTTCTTCATACTAATGTTGATAGAAACTAGATTTGACATTTAAGACTAATTCTTATTTTATCCTTCGTATTAGAGTTATATTGTCCTTACCTTTGCCTTCAAAAATCCTTTGGTTTCTGTCCAACCAGATGTGCCAGATGACAAAATACTGTATAGAGCTCCATAGATATTTTAAGAGGGGCTTACCTTCCATTTTACCTTTATATTATTTGTTCCACTTGGTAAAAAATGTGTCTCTAGTTAACCTTCTAGAGTAAGAAGTGCCAAGAATTTTGGTTATTCCTAACCAAATTGAAATTGTCTTCGAGCATTCAAAAAAAGATGGAAAACTATTTCACTATTCTGCCTGTAACAAACATGAGGCCCTGCTATACTCCTATTTTATATATTATCACCTATTAATATTTTATTTTGAGAGGCTAGCCGTTTGAATACGTGCAGTTTAGGTGGTGTTTTATTTTTCCACACTTTCGATAGATTTTTGTCTGTAGGTCCAATCTACTGATGTTGGAATCTTAGATGCACTGAGTATTCCCCATTACTATTGATGCTACCCAAAATAAGTTTGTCTAGCATCATGGGATGAAGAGGTCTAATTCTCATCATGTAGGACTTAAAATAATTCCAATCTCCTTGAAGCTAAGATGGAATGGAAGGGGATATCTAGTTCATATTTTTTGAGGTCCAATAAAACAAGTCACCTAATTTGATTATTCCTTGGCTTTCCAAGTGATTCTACAATTCGATTGGAGTTCTCTATTTTGATGGTGGGTTTCCTAGGATTGGGTCCTCCCATAGATTAATTGACTTACCATCTCTTTGTAGACAAGAAATTCTATCCTCTTTTATTCTCTTTTCTGCCACTATATGTTTTCAAACCAACGAGGCTTTGGGAAGTTTGTCTATGTGTTTAAGCATTTGAATACCTGTTTGATTATTTACATACTATTGACTAGTATGCGCTACCATGCTCGATTGTGCTTAGGCATGTTATAGAGAAGTTTTTCTCTTAGTGCTTTCGAAACTATCTCCATTTTTTTGATTCCCAATCCTCATTGAATTTTACTTTTGGTGACCATCTCCCAATTGATCAAGTGGAACTTTTTTCTTTCTAATTGCCTACCTCCCTACCATAGGAAGTTGCATATGATTCCATATACCTTTTGCAAAATAAAATTGGGAGTATGGTATACTAATATCTGATAGACTGAAAGAGAAGCTAACACTAATTTGATCAATACTGCTCTTCCTTCAAGACCAAGCCAACTATTATTGTAACTTTGTATGCTTGATGAGCACCAAAAATGCTCATTTTTGTGCATGTTTTAATGGGGTTTTGTGTGGCATTATTAACATTAGAAATGTATTTTTATGTAATTATTGCATATATTTAATAGAAATTGATGTATTATGCTTGACTGGTGTTTTTAGTGGAAAATGTGTGTAGATGCAGTCTTTTGTTGCTTTTTTGCACCTTTTAGTCGAGGTCCCACATGGACCTAGCATTGGAAAATACTTGTAATGCATTTAAGGAATGATGAATGGCTTGAAGGAGATAGCGGTGTCAGGAATCGATGTTTGAAATTTTCTAAGGGACGATACCTGTATCTCAGCAACAGGCTAGAATGTGCCTGTATCCCCGTAATAGGCTAGAAAGGTGCTTGTATCCCGATAATAGACCGAAAGGTACCTATCATTCAGTGATGAAGGAAAAGCACCTATATTTTGATAGCAAAATAAGTGCCTATATTTAGATGTCTAAAAAGTGCCTATCTTTCAATGCTAGAAAAGTGTCTATCTTCCAGTAACAAAAAAAGTGATTATTTCTTGATACGTTGGAAGATACCTATATTCGATGCCTTTATCCTGATGATAGGTCAGAAGGTGCCTATATCCCGGTGATAGGCCAATAGGCACCTATATCCAGTGGGAATAAAGTGTGTTTATTCTGGGCATTGACCATTTGACTAGGAGACCATGCAAAGTTAGAAATATATTGTTATGTAAACTTAGGGAGTGCTATCATTATCATAAACGATTAAAATTAGACATGGCCACTCTTTTATTAGACATCGATTGTAACTATGCACACATCGACCGAAGTGAATCACGTCGAGTGATTAAAATAGGATAGTCTATTTCTGTAATAGGGGATGATCACATTCTGTATAAAATGTAGGCCACCCCTAAAGCAAGAGATCCCAAATTTTATCTGCAAAGTCTTGTTATTCTGTACTGCATTATTAATAAAAGTTTGAGTGTTCTTCATTTACGTGAGTTTGGAAGAGTGTGTGTTGTGTAACTAGTTGGGTGGACGTCTACGAGAGCCTGGGCCCACTCTAGGCAGTAATCCTCCCCTGTTATTTCAATTCTGCATTTATTTATTTATGTTGTGTGTTTCTTTCCTGCTTTATTTAATTCAGCAAGTGTGTTTCTTTTCTACAATTTTAATTTAGTCTGTGTGTTTGCTTTCAGTCATTTCCCTTTCAGTAATGTGTTTGATAATGATAGTTTAATTTTAGCAATTTATTTCCTGCACTTTCTTTCAGTAGTGTGTTTTAATTTTCTGTATTCATTTTTAATGGTTTGGATAAAATGAACTACATGAACAAACACAACACACCCCCCAAACCAAGTGATACATAGGACTCATCTCCCAATACTACAGGCATATATTTTGCATAGGTACTCAACAAGTTTATGAACTCCCAGATTGATAAAATTAAATGGAAGTAAATTAACTATTTTTAGAAACACCATTTTTTGCTCACCATTTTGGCATCATTTTCGGGGAGTGCCAACTATAGTATTTTAGGATCTATAGGTTAGTCAGCCTGAAAATAATTGTTTAGACTACCTTACCCATAGATCCCCTACCTGATAATGCATGAGTCCACCAAGATTAAGAGGACTGTATGGATGTAATATTAAAAGGGTAGAGGTCACCTCATAATCACCTAAAATATATTATAATATTCCTTCTAAAGCATCTGAAACACTTCCTAAAGCTGCACCATCATCTCCACCAGAGACACCTTGGCATATTAATCCAATATTTGGACAAACTTCCTTTAAAAATGATCCAGGAACCAAAGGGATTTACTTCAAGTTTTGATTTAGGATATTTGTTTGAAAACACAAGAACCAAGAGGGATTTATTGAATACCCAACGGTGGAAGGCAGTTGAAGATGAAACTATTTCACATTTGGATTTAGGAATATTATTAGAAGATAAGAAAAATGAGTGTGATGCCTTGTTAGCTACCTTAGAAGTAGTCAAGTAGACCCTACATCACCTAAAATGATGGCTAAAAATGAGGAAGCTTCTTCCAGTTTTGATTTTCCAATTGAAGAACCAAGAGGAGATACCAAAATGAAACATATCTCTCCTACACACCTTCCTACTTTTAGAGGACTACCAACTGAGGACCCTGATCTATTTCTTTTTAAATTTGATGTGCTTTGTAGATCAGTGGACTATAAAACTGATGCCCAAAAACTGAAATTATTTCCCTCTACATTAGATGATTCAACATTACGTTGGTTTATCGATCTAGGGAACAAACACATTGCCACCTGGGAAGACATGAAGAAAATATTCCTAGAACAATACCAAGATTTTGGTAGGGCATGAGATGCTAGGGAAGAGGTCCTAGATATGTCGCAAAGGGAGGAAGAGTCATTGGAAGATTACTGGGGTAGGTTTCATTTCAATATTCAATATTCACCCCATGCAAAACTAGGTGAGAAATCCTTGAGAAGCATATTCTTAAGGGGTCTCACAAATGAATCCTTAGAAGCCTTAAACTTGTTAGTGGGAGGTGATATTTACCAACACCAAATGCCAAATATTTGATAGTTATGTCAAAATTATTCTAGAAGAAAGGGTAAACCCATCAATCGAGGAACAAAAACCACAACCTCTATAACCAAGGCAGAAATAGGAAATTTTCTAGAAGACATGAAGAGTGATATTCTATCATCTCTTGCACTTCAATTAGACACACTCTAGCTTCAGAAAAAGAAGCAAGAAACTGAAGCAACACTAGCCTTTTTCTACCCAAGATGTAGAAGAAAACACCCCAAGAATGAGTGTTCGAGAGAATAATATTAGAGTGTGTGCTATTTGTCAAATGGATCACAAAATGAAATTGTGCCCAAAGTTAGCCAATATGAAAGAAGAACCTGAAGTAGCAGAAACTTATTTCATGGGTAACAGGAGAAACTGGCAACAGTCTCCTATGGGAGGCAATATGCCAGGAGGAGTACCACCCTATGGGGGATCCAACTTTATGAACCAAGGACAAACCCAACCACCCAACATGGGATGGTGGGGTCCATCACCTTGGATGAATGCCACCCAAGGATCTACTCCTTACACCTCTTATCCATGGATGCCATACCAACAAACTAGAATGTAGTGGTAAAATTATAATACATGGACTACACCTCCACAGACCACTACACAAGCCCCACTACAACCAAGTTTATCGACACCACCTACTTCTAGGCCACAATAATTATCGGCACAACCAACCCCAAATCCAAACAATAAGATAAATCAACCCACATATCAGGTAGACACGGGGATGTACCCTATGTATCATATTAGTGTAGATTGTAATCCTATTCAGCTTAGGTCAGGTAGAGAGATAGGAGTAGCTCCTGCACCTCCAATAGTGGAGGAGGAAGATGAGGTAGAAGTAGAAGTAGAAGAACAAACACCTCTGGTAGAGGGGGTGGAAGAAAATTCAACTATTGAACAAACCAATAATGAAGGGGTTCCACCCTTCCCCAAGAGGTTACAAGAACCCAAAAAGAAAATGCAACCAAAATTTGACATCATGGAAGGGTTGAAAAACCTAACTATCACAATTCCCCTCTATCAGGCCATACGAGATGTACCAATTTATACAAGGGCCATTAGAGAGTTATGTCTTAAGAAACTAGGAAGAAAGCAACCATCAAAAGTAGTGCATGTGGTAGGTCAGTTAGCTGACTTAATGTTAGGAAACACCTACCACCCAAAGTACTTTGATCCAGGAAGCCCAATTTTAATAGTCCAAATCATAGGCTTAAGGTTACCCAACACTTTGGTAGATCTAGGAGCAACTATAAATGTCATGCCCAAAGAAACCATGCAAAAACTATAACTTACAGATATGAGGCCAACCAAAATAGTTTTACAATTGGTTGATCGGTCTACAGTACTCCTAGAGGGAATGCTAGAAGATGTGATCGTGATAGTCGATGCATGGGAATATCTGGCAGAATTTTTAGTCTTGCAGTCTAGATCAAGATTGGGTGGATATCCACTCATATTAGGACATCCTTGGTTGGAAAAAATTGACACCTACATCAGTTGTAGGATAGGACAAATGATAATTTTAGATGGATACAACATTAAAAACTTAGTCATTTATCCTCCTACACAATCCACTGATGAATTGGGAGAACCAAATTTTGAATTTCTAAACAATGATGCCTTGCCAATGCTACAACCAATAATGGCTTTAGATGAGGTAGAAGATGAAACCGATGAAGATGGAGTCATAACAAACTTCTTCCAAGGAGAATCCTCACATCCTCCTATAGAGTCCCCACTTGTGGGAAACAAGGAAAATCATGTTAAATAGATAGAGATAGAACCTGGTAGAATGTTGAACATTGACAATGCATTATCAACCATTCAAGAGGATAAGTTGAAAGAAATATTAGTCAAACATAAAACTGCTTTTGCATGGGACTACAAAGACATGAGGGGGATTGCACCCAAAGTTTGCATGCACAAAATTTATTTGGAAGATAACACAAGACCGGTAAGACAACCTCAAAGGAGAATGAATCCAACAATGAAGGAAATAGTAAAAGCTGAGCTACAAAAACTTTTATCAGCCAGATTCATCTATCCAATTTTAGATAGCCAATGGGTTTCACCTTTGGTTGTAGTGCCCAAAAATAATGGCAAGTGGTGGATTTGTGTGGACTACAGAATGTTAAAAAAAGCCACTAGAAAAGACCATTTCCCCCTACCATTCATAGACCAAGTCCTCGACACCTTGGCAAGGATGAAAATATTTTTTGTTCCTTGATGGGTTTAGTGGATATAATCAAATTCAAATAGGGGATGAGGATCAAGAAAATACCACTTTTACCTATCCTTGGGGTACTTTTTCTTACCGAGTCTTACCATTCGGGTTATGTAACGCACCTGCCACCTTTCAAAGGGCAGTTCTTAGCATTTTCTTAGATATGGTAGGAGAGACTATAGAAGTCTACATGGATGACTTCACCATTTATGATGAAACTTTTGAAGAAGCTATAGATAATCTGGAGAAAGTACTCCAATGCTACCAAGAAATAAACTTGTCCCTCAGTAATGAAAAATGCTTCATGCTAATGCAAGAAGGGATAGTGTTAGGACACCACATCTCTACTGAAGGGATCAAGGTAGACAAATAAAAAATCAAAGTGATTAAAAATCTACCCACTCCCCAAACACAGAGAGATATCCATAGTTTTCTAGGCTCTATTGGGTACTACCGATGGTTTATCCAAGATTTTAGCAAGACCGCTAGACCATTGCACACACTGTTAACCAAAGATGCCGAATTTTTCTAGACTAGTGAATGTGAGCAAGCATTCCAAACTTTAAAGGAAAAATTGACAACTACTCCCATGCTGAGAGGTCCAAATTGGAACCTCCCCTTTCACATTTATACAGATGCATCCAATAATGTGATAGGATCAACACTAGGGTAGAAGGATGAAGATGAATTCTATGCCATCTACTATGTCAGTAAGAATCTTATAGGCGTTGAGTTCAACTACACTATCATGGAGAAAGAGTTTCTTGTAGTAGTACATGCGATCAATAAATTTTACCACTATATCATGGGCTACAAAATATTTGTACACACAGATCATACAACCATCAGGTATCTGATGAGCAAGTCGATGGTAAGTGGCCAAATTATTAGATGGTTGTTACTTCTACAAGAATTTGATGTAACCATTGTTGACAAACCTGACAAGGATAATATTGTTACAGATTTTCTCTCCAAGTTAATCTCTCAAGATAATACTACCACTGAAGATCAATTTTTAGATGAGCATCTCTTTGCTCTTGATGAAAAAATTCCATGGTATGTTGATATGGCAAACTACTTAGCTACCAAAAAATATCACCTACACTCACACCCAGAGAAGCCCAAACATTAATTGAGAAGAGTGCAACCTTCTCATGGATTGATGGATGCCTATTTAAAACTAGGCCCAATCAAATCATGCATAGATGTGTTGTAAAGAATGAAATAACAAAAATATTAAAAGCCTATCATGATGAGCCATGTGGTGGACATTTTGTTGGATGTAGAACTGCATTTAAAATTTTGCAAATAGGGTATTACTAGCCCTCATTATTTAAATATGCAATAAAATATGTCAACCACTATGACCAATGTCAGAGAATGGGTAGACCAACTCCACATGATGAAATACCCCTTCAACCCCATGTGCATATTGAACCATTCAATAAATGGGGGATGGATTTTGTTGGACCAATTAATCCATAGTCTAATGGGAAAAGATATATTTTAGTATGTACTGACTATGTGACTAAGTGGGTTGAAGTGCAGGCACTATGGAACTCAAAGGAAGACACCGTAGCATAGTTCTTGTATGAATTCATTTTTACCAGGTTTGGTGTTCCCAGGGAGATTACCACTGACCAGGGGACCCAATTCACCTTGAAGATGATTCAAGAACTGATGCAGTAGTACCAAATCTGACACAATAAAACCACCCCCTACCATCCACAAGAAAATGGGTAGGTTGAGGTCACAAATAGGGAGTTGGAGAACATTCTCACCAAAATAATGTAGCAACACAAGAAGGACTGGGTAAATCACCTATCGAAAGCAGTATGGGCATATCGAACTACCTAGAAAACAACCATGGGGTTTACACCATTTTAGTTGGTGTATGGAAAACATGCAATGATGCCAATCGAGTTTGAAATCAAAACTCTATAGACTACTATAGAGCTGAATCTGAATTTAGATGTTGCACAATAGGAACGAATTCACCAACTGAACCAGTTGGATGAATACCGGCAAGATGCGCTACAGCACACAAAAGTCATGCAGAAGTAGAGGGCCATGTGGCATGACCACCACATATGACCAAAATGGTTTAAAGAAGGATATTGGGCATTACTTTATGATTCCTAATTCTAGGAGCACAAGGGAAAACTCATGCAGAGGTGGATGGGCCCATATGAGGTGGTTGAAATAATTAATAATGGTGTTGTCCACATCAAAACCATCGATGGTAGTGACATCATTTTAATAGTCAATGACCACCACTTATGCCCATACCATGCACCTCCAATCCATGTGATCGACTCAGATGTAGGCATGGGGGAGACCCCATTTGATGAAAATATTTCAGCAATTTGATGAATGCTTATGCATTCACAAAAAAATATTAATATATATATATATATATAATTTTTAATGCTTAGCATAGGTTTTCTTTTTATTTATTTTCTATTTTGTAGGGTTACATGGACTCAGATGCAATCTATAGGCAGCCGGGTCAAACTAGGCCTATCAGGCATGAAGCCATGATCCCTATTTTTGCTTTTACTTTTTGTGTGTTTATTTTTGTAGGACACGTGGACTCAGATGCAATCTATAGGTATTCGGGTCAAACTAGGTCTATCAGGCACAAAACCACGTTGACCTACAATTTTACTACTTTCTATAAGGATAGCAAAGTGGAGAAAGTGTCAACTTTCTATCAAGAGGGCGACACTTACATTCGAGCTCATGCACAGGTGTTTAATTCCTAATGGAAGAAAACTCCTGTATATGGGTCAATACAGTGAACACTGACTTTTCATTGAAGAGAGGCACCTGTATCTGGACCAGGGAGAATATGCCTATCTTTTAAAATAAGGAGGTACTTATATTCGAACTGCAGGAAGGTGTCTGTCTTTGGATCAATCCAATGAACACTGAATTTCCACCATTGCGAAGGCACCTATATTCCAAAGCAACAGAAGGCACATATATCCAAAAAATCCAAAGATCACTTATATTCCATAGAAGGTTCCTATCTCCCACACACAACAGGCACTTGTATCTAGAAGAACACAAAAAATGTGCCTGTATCCCAAACACAATAGGCACTTGTATTCCAAACATAGAAGGTGCCTGTATCCACAGAATAAAAAAAGGTGCCTATATTTTGAAGTAGATATGGTTCCTATATTTGACATTAGAGAAGAAGACGGTGCCTATATTCCAAAAAAGAAGGTACTTGTATCCCAAAAAAAGGTACCTATATTCAGAGCAATGATGGTACCAATATCCATGCACATTCAATGAAGTCAACCTTTTCATGGAACCGAGTATGCCTATTTTTCCCATTATTGATGATAGAATCTATTTACTTCTCAATATTTGACCATTGGAGTCCACATATTCCCATTGATAAAACATGCATACTCTCAAGACATGCATATCAACTTCCAAGGGGGATGTGTGTCATCCCATAATAATTAAAATAATCATGTTTTTCTTCATTTTTTGCATGAGACCTCAAACTTAATAAATATGTAATACCCAATAACATTACTTTGACAAGATTTTTCTCCACAAAAAAAATGAAAGCCATTGATTCACCTTGGTACACTGTAATCAACATTTTTATCAATCAAGTTGCACCACCAAGCATTTGCACATCATATTTCATAAAAAACCACCCAAGTATGTACTAATTTTTCTATTATATGTGTGCATAGTTATCATAAAAAAATATTTTTGTGTAATGTGCCAGCACATGCCCCATGGTTCTATTGTCCAATCATGCAACCCTAAAGTCTACAATTTTCCATGTGGCACCAATCGAGCATAAGAGTGGTTGTAACTATATCCAACTATATCCTGACACATGATTTAAGGATTAATTACATAGATTCTATAATTACTATTGATTACGGGAAGATAGGTGCCTTGTATGCATGGATACAGTCACATGCTTTGACATGCTTAAAATGGATAAAGGTGCCCATTTTTGCAACCAGAAAAGACCAAAAAAATAGAGCAGATACCATGGGAGGACCTTCACACAATCATGCATTGAAGAAGTATGAGCCTACATATCTCTTAAGCATTACAAGTTTTATTCAAGAATAATTCGAAGTAGTAGGGTGGATGGATTATTGTCGCCTAGTCAACCAAGACCAAGACCTTATAGTAGCATGAGAATTTGTAGCTTCGATGAATAATGGAGTTGTGTGGATGCAAGGATTGGTAATACCAATAACAAAAGAATATGTAGTAGTAGTCATTGGCCTCCCATGCATAGGGGATCACACATACAAAGAATACAATATTGAAAAATGCACTCAAATATTTTTTGGGTAACCCACAATGTAGTTGATGTGGTCAGGGTTACCAAAATAGTATGTCCCTAAGCTATGGTAACAAGTGTTTGAGAAATTGGCTAGGTTTTTCACCTACATAAGTAAATACTCCTGGTTGAATGCCAATCACCTATGATTTTTGAATCATCTATTGCATGGGGACCACATTAACATCCCCTACTATCTAATGAGTGCCCTAAAGGATGAGGCGAGTAGATACCAGGTGGGTACTATAGTAGTATTAGGGCATCATGGGATGATTTTAGCCCTAATTTGACATGTAGAAGCACAACAAGTTGTGCTACCACCATAGGATATTGCAGTAGTGGAACCTACATCAGAATCATCCAATGGGTAATAAGAAGACAATGAGGATGGTGAAACAGGGGCACCCACCTCCCAACATAGTGACTCAAATGGGGAGGTAGAGCAGGCAACATCATCACCTACAACTCAAAGTGAGGCGATGGCAAAAAAATTGGTGAATTATAATTCATCGAAGGATGAGAAAAATCATACCATAGAGGATGAACTGGTCATCCAGGTGTTGCAGGGCATGGCCTCTAGTGAAGTGCCCTATAATGACTCTTCAAAGGATGACCTTCAGGGCCAATTAAGGGAATTCAAAGTGCAAGCCTCTAGTTGGGAGGAGAAATTTAATATAGTTCAAGTTGAATTTTAAGAATTTCATTGGGCTACCATCGCTTAGAAATAATCATTGAAACACACTGAGTGGTAGTTAACGAAAAAGGTGTAGCAACTAGAAAACATAGTGCAACAATTGCTCACTACAAAGGAGGATAGGGTTGATGTTGTTGTACAGATGGATTGGGCCATGGACCTAGAGATTTCCTCTATTGAATCAGAGGAGAAATTAGAATCCATGGGGGCATACCATTCTAATGCTAGGAGGGCATCAGATACCCAGATGTTTGATGTAGGGGACCAATAAGAAGATCCTATGGCAGATGCTTCTTAAGAATAGGGGAGCCTTATTTTGTAGAGTGGACCAATTTTTGTGGATAGATCATATGAGGAGGAGGACAAGGCTGCCCGATTGGTTAGCGAATCAAATAAAATCTCTAAGGCTACCCCATTAATTGGTCAGCCCAAATTTGATCGCTCAAAGGATGCTTAGTTAGATGGGGAGTCAACAGTGCACATGGATGTTACCCATTCAATTGGGGAGGCACTAACATGTGACAATATGGACTAGTTAGATAGGGAGTTGACTAAGAAGGATAATGTGGCATAATCAATAGTGAAGTTGACTAAGCCTTCAATAGATGCCCAATCAACTATTCAGCCAATGGTTTACCAAACCATGATTGGCCAGTCTTACGATCAACTAGAGGCTAAACCTCTTGTTGATGCATCAATGGACCAATGCCCATTGGAGACAACACCACTAGAAGTTTATATAATACCACCTGTAAGGAGGGAAGTGGCCCTTGGTATTAGGGTACCACCATCGAATGTAGAGGTCCCAGAAGCTAAGGTAGAAGGCTAAGGCGAAGAACCACCATAGAGAAAGAAGAAATTATAGCATAGGAACCCAACTATGATGAAGAGTGGGCTGCATCACTGGAATATTTTACCGATCACTAATAGAAGTTTGTAGAGCTCAAGGAGGATCTAAAGAAGAGCAAGAAAGAGTGGCGGGAACATAAGTGTATGGCTAGGGAGCCAAGTATCAATGTCAAGCCTACACATCCTACACAATTTTGGGCCTTGTATGGTTCTGTTGGTAGACATCCATCATGGATGATGAAATATTTCTAGCAAATGGGGATATTTGGCAAGGAGCCCATGATGCCATCACTGGTCAGAGCACCTCAACCTCTATAGTATGACGATGATGAGGATGATACAGATAGGGAAATTCTTGACCCAGAGGTGGCATATTTATCAAAATCCCAAGTAGTTGATATGTCATGATTCCAGCCATGGGAGAAGCCAATAATTGAAATAGTAGTATGGCTTCCTACACATCATTTCCTATGGTAGCAAGCTGAACCAGTCCTTGAACACGATGTTGTTACATTCATAGGGTTGAAAATGGAGGACACAAGTAAAAGTGGTCGATAGAAGAGGAAACCAAAAATAGAGGTAGGTCCCAGCCAACCCAAGAGAGCGTGGCAAACATAAATGAGACAAAGAGAAATATAAGACCATGGATCGAGAAAGGAGATACTAGAACAAGATGCATTGGAAAGTTATTGCTAAAATAGGGGATTACCAACAATGAGTGCCACGAGGATGTGGCAATACTTAGGCATGGGGGATGATGAGCACCAGAAATGCTCATTTTTATGCATGTTTTAATGGGGTTTTGTGTGGCATTATTAACATTAGAATTGTATTTTTATGTAATTATTGCATATATTTAATAGAAATTGATGTATTATGCTTGACTAGTGTTTTTAGTGGAAAATGTGTGTAGATGTAGTCTTTTGTTGCTTTTTCACACCTTTTAGTCAAGGTCCCACATGGACCTGGTATTGGACAACACTTGTAATGCATTAAAATGATGAATGACTTGAAGGAGATAGCGGTGTCAGGAATTGATATTTAAAATTTGCTAAGGGATGATGCTTGTATCCTAGCAATAGGTTGAAAGACGGCTGTATCTCAGCAACAAGCTGAAAGGTGCTTGTATACCGACAATAGGTTGGAAAGGTGCTTGTATCCCGGTAATAGGTTGAAAGGTGCATATATTCTAGTGATGGAGGAAAAACACCTATCTTTCGATAACATAATAAGCACCTATCTTCCAAAACCTAAAAAGTGTCTATCTTTCAATGCCTAAAAAACGTCTGTCTTTCGATGCTAGAAAAGCACCTATCTTTTGATAATAAAAAAAATGATTACTTCTTGATACACTGGAAGATACATGTATTCGATACCTTTATTCCAGTGATAGATCGAAAGGTGCCTATATCTTAGTGATAGGCTGATAGATACCTATATCTGGTGGGAATAAAGTGCATTTATTTTGGGCATTGACCATTTGATTGGGAGACTGTGCAAAGTTAGAAATATGTTATGTAAACTTAGGGAGCGCTATAATTATCATAAATGATTAAAATTGGACATGGATGCTCCTTTATTAGACACTGATTGTAACTAGGCATGCACCAGTCAAAGTGAATCACGTCGAGTGATTAAAATAGGATAGTCTATTTTTGTAATAGGGGACGACTACATTCTGTATAAAACGTAGGCCACCCCTAAAGCAGAAGATCCTAAATTTTATCTGCAAAGTCATGTTATTCTATACTGAATTATTAATAAAAGTTTGAGTTTTCTTCAATTACTTGAGTTTAAAAGAGTGCATGTTGTGCAACTAGTTAGGCAGACGTCTACGGGAGCCTAGGCCCACCCTAGGCAGTAATCCTCCCCTATTATTTAAATTATGTATTTATTTATTTATGTTGTGTGTTTCTTTCCTATTTTATTTAATTCAAGAAGTATATTTTTTCTACAATTTCAATTCAGTTTGTGTGTTTACTTTCAATAATTTTCCTTTTAGTCATGTGTTTGATAATGATAGTTTAATTTCAGCAATTTATTTCCTACACTTTCTTTCAGTAGTGTGTTTTAATTTTTTGTATTTAGTTTTAATGGTTTGGATAAAATGAACTACATGAACAAACACAACACACCCCCCAAACCAAGTGATATATAGGACTCATCTCCCAAATACTACAGACATATATTTTGCATAGGTACTCAACAAGTTTACGAACTCCTAGATTGATAAATTAAATGGAAGCAAAATAACTATTTTTAGAAACACCATTTTCTGCTCACCAATCCTCCTAACCATATTGTCCAATGTTGGGGTCCAGCAATTTGAGGCTTTGAGGTAGAAGCTCATGGGAACTCCTAGGTATCTGAAGTATTTTTCTGTGCCAGACTAAAATCCTAGGAGAGTGCAAAAGAGTTTGAATTTTATTACTGCAACATTTTATGTATAGAACAAACTCTTTTGAGTGTTTATATGAGCCCTGGTAGCTTGTGTGAACCCAAAAAAATGAAAAATACACCATTGCAATGAAATAAAATCTTTGTATTAATTGATAAAGTCTCTCTTTCGAGTACAAATGACCCTCGTAGAGGGTGTTTTTACAATCCTGAGACCCGCATATGCCAAATAAGAGAATAATCCTCTTTTACAATAAAATCATGGTGTCTTCGTCTTTCATGTTCCAAGCAAGTGTTGACGGAGGGTTTGTCGCGTGTGAACCACCGTGATGGAGGAGAATGCTTCAAACACCTACACACATGCAAACATACACTTTGTTAGTAGCACATGTTAAGATAGATCAAACAAAAATGAGATATGCAACTAGAAAATAACTGATGCAAATAACAAATGGATAATGAGTATTGCATACAATGAACCAATATTTGAGCAGCATAACAATAGCCTTCCCTTATTCTAGCCCTCTCAATATCCTCTTATGTTCTTGTCTTCTCATTATATTTTCCTCTCAAATGATAGGGATATTTATAGCCTTTGGGGCAAGGTGAGATGGGTGATGAGGTGTCCCTAGGTTAGGTTATGCATTCACCTAAGGTAAATTTATGGAGGGGTGGTCATATGGTGACCAAGGGCTAAGTGTAGAAAATGTTTTGAGTGGCTAAGGGGGCTACAAAGAGAAATATCCTTATTTAAGTGGTAAAAAATACTATTTTAGGCATAAGACTGCCTAAAGTGATTCATATGGTCCAAAAGGAGTCTATTTAGATAATCTTCTCAATATGACGTGATTTAGGTGTCTATAGATGCTCCTTTTTGGGATGTGTTGTGTGAAAAAACAATGCGGATAAAAAATAGGTGACCTTGAGTTAGATTGAGGGTTGATGATGTTCATGGATCTGATCAATGTTAGATGCCCCAACCATTGAAGGAACATTACATTTTTGAATCATTGATTTTGAAAAGTTGAAGAACTTGAGTTTTCGGTAAACCTTTAGGGTAGTAGGGAGACAAGATTGAGTCTACACTATGGCCACATAGGGTGCTTTGGAAGATAAACTTTTATCTGATCTCTAGCCTTCAGGAATACCAATTCATTTGTATTGTTGAAAGTTTTGCTTTTATCCTGACAAATAAGGATATGTATGATAGTCTCTAGCAATGATTCTTGAATGAATACAACTTGCATGATTGAGTTTTTGATTATTGATTTTGATTATGAATTTTGTTATGTATAACTATCCCCTCAAGCGACAAGTCAATGAGAAGATGGAAAGTGATGAAAGCGACGAGTCGCTTGACCAAGATGACTTATTTTGGATATTGTAGGACGTTGGTGACCATGGAATGGAAAAAATCCTATTACCACTGTGATTTCAATCATTATAGGTAATTGTATACCTCTATCCCTTGGAGCATTCTGACAACATGGTCTTCTTAGGGAGTGGATAGGGTAACAATTTGTTTCTTGCGTGAGGTGAATCACTATATTCGATGATCTCTTAAGGTGAAATGGGAGAATGAAATGTACACCTCTATCCCTTGGAGTAGTCTGACCGCATGGCCTTCTTGGGGAGTTGAGATGATAACATTTCAATTTTTATTGGAGCTATTTTTTGTTCAAGTGGCCTTATGATAACTTACCCATCCGACCGGATTGCATGGATAGTTAGTCGTTGCAACTGCTAGGTGTATAGGGTAAATCATTAGATATGAGGTTCACTTGATTTTATTGATTTTATGTGACCAAAGGGGTGAGGTGCCTTTGGAGCCTTTTGAAATTGATGTGACCAAAGGGCTTAAGTGCCTTTGGAGCATTTTTAAAATTGACCAAAGGAGTTTGGGTACCTTTGGAGCCTTTTGATTGTGACCAAAGGAATTTGGGTACCTTTGGGGCTTTTTGTGATGATGTGACCAAAGGGCTTAAGTGCCTTTGGAGCATTTTTTAATTTGACCAAAGGAGTTTGGGTACCTTTGGAGCCTTTTGATTGTGACCAAAGGAATTTGGGTACCTTTGGGGCCTTTTGTGATGATTTGACCAAAGGGCTTGAGTGCCTTTGGGGCTTTTGGATGAAATTGACCAAAGGATTTTGGGTACCTTTGGAGCCTTTTGATTGTGACCAAAGGAATTTGGGTACCTTTGGGGATTTTTGTGATGGTGACCAAAGGGCTTAAGTGCCTTTGGGGCATTTTGGATGATTTTTGACCAAAGGAATGTGGGTACCTTTGGAGCCTTTTGTGATGATTTGACCAAAGGGCTTAAGTGCCTTTGGGGATTTTTGTGATGATGATTTTATGTTTTTTTTTTTTTTTTATATATAATGAATCTAAGATGCAAAACAATCTAAATGTAAGCACCACAAATGTACAAAGGTCATCAATCAAAATTTTAACCTTTTCAAAAAAATCATACATTTGAAAGTTGACCATATGTAATATGATGAAAATGTAGATGATGGAGGGATGACCAACAAGATGTTATAAGGAAACAACATGGTTTTTAGGAGACTCAAACATCCTAGTTAACCATTCAAAAGATGCATACTGACTATACAAGATTTTGAAAGATAAAATTCTGCTAGGAAGACCAAGATATTCAATATCCCTGTGTGTGCATGTGATGTTCATTAATGATGCATAAGACTACCCCATTACCAGACGAGTTTTATTCAACCCATTTTTGTAATGAGGATCACCTTATGGTAATTATTATCTTGATGTTGGACGTAGTTGGACTTGACTACTAGGCAATACAAGCCACCAAAAGCTAGCTCAAACACAAGATGACATTGGTCTATACAAAAGAAGGTCGCTAAGGCTACTCCATTTCCAGGTGGATTTCATTCAATACATTACTATAATGGAGATAACCCCATGGATTTTGAATAACTACGGATTCCAAGGATTCAAGATAATTACCCCTATTTTTCTTTTGATTCCTTTAATTTGGGATTCTTGCTCATTTTTGGTGAGAAGCAAGGGGATTTATTTGTTTTAGTGGTGAAAACCACTTTTTGCTTGCTTTTGTTTTTTTTTAGGGATACTTGCTCATTATTGTGGAGCAAGGGATTTGATTGCTTTGGGTATGGAGGAGCTTGTCCTTTTGTTAATTATCTGTATCCTAGACCATACGCATAATAGGATGAGCAAGGGAAACCTTTTGCTTAAGGTGGAAAGGACTACATTGTAGGTTTATCCTTCTTTGTTCAAAATCAGATTTTAATGTGTGATCTTGTATTGGGATTTTGATATATGCAAGGTACAAACAAAGCAAGACCCTACCTTAAAAAATCAAGATAAATTTTGACACAATCTGAAAGGAAAACTAGGAAGGGCTGAATGAACGAAACCCTAGTGAATACCCCATAGCAACTTGAGTGGTTGTGTTGAAAAATAAAGTTACTCATAAAGGGAAATGTGAATGATATGATGTTTATGATGTGGGGAATTTCCATATGATCTCTTACGAACTAAAATATGTTCATAAAATAGTCAGTGACCGTCTAGACATCATTGCTGATGTTCATCCAGTATCTACCCTATCTTACAAAGACCCCTTAATAGGCAAGAGCTCATAAGAAAAATTCAAATGATGGTGGTGGATAAGGTTGGTTAAGACTTTAGATAATCATACAAGCATGGTGCTTATTTATGGAAATGAAGGATGTAGAATGCAGATGTTTATACTATTTTTGGTGTTTTGTAATCTAGGTATTACTTGAAATATCTAATATTTTGCTTAGTGTCTTCACTTAGAAGAATGGTATCATCTATAAATTAGGCATGTGTTACAACTTTACATCCTATTGTAGCCTCTATCCTTGTTATTTTTCTTTCTCTTCGAAGATGGTTAATTAATCTTCCAAGAGTCTCAACTAAAATGATGTAAAGGTATGGTGATAATGGACACCCTTGTCTAATTACCCTTGTAGCTTAAAAAAAAATTGTTGGTTCTCCATTAATTAAGAGGGCTATCCATAGGTTTTTTATGCATGCTCCGATCCACTTGATGACCTGATGTGGGAATCCAAACTATTGTAGGACATACTTTACAAATTGTATATTAACTTGATCAAAGGCATTTGCCATATCAAGTTTTATAAAAAATTATTTATTTTTTAATTTTTCTACCACTATGGAGGGCTTCATGCACCATTATGATTTTATCATATATATTTTTTCCAGGCATGAACCTCCCTTGCTCTTCTGATATTAGTTTGTCAAGTTTCTTCTTTATTCTATTGACCAACAGTTTGGTAATAATTTTATAGGAAGAGTTACATAGAGAAATTGGTCTGAATCTAGAGAAAGTAGTGACATTTTTTTCTTTAGGAATCAATGATAGAAAGGTGGAGCTGATGTCTCCAAGAAGCTTACCTTTCACCCTAACATCCTCAATCATGCGTAGTAAATCTTCTTCGATGATGTGTAAGTATTGTTGGTAAAAGTTGTTTATCAATTCATCAGGTCTGTGAGCTTTGTCCTTTGGTAGAGTTGCTATAATATTCTTAAGTTCCTCCATAGTGATTGGCTGACTAAGATCCTATTTGATTTTCAAACTTAATACTATCGGTATATGTTGTAGCAGTGTTCCTTGGGAATGTGGGTTGCCATTTTTTTTAGAGAGCATAGTTGAGTAATGTTGATTGGCAAGTTACTTAAATTTCTTTGTTTGTATAAGTGGTTCCTTCATGCTTTATCTCCTTGATTGTGTTTCTTTGGTAGTATTGCATGGTTTTCAGATGAAAATATTTGGTGTTACTATCCCCCTTGCCTATCCAAACCAATTAGGATCTAAGCATACAATGTGTTTCTTTTTCAATTCTTAATTTATTGAGCTTTTAAACTAGGTCATTTCTTGCATCTTCTTGCCATGGTTGAGGAGGATGATCCCCAATTACTTTTCTAGCTACTATAGTTATTGCATCAATTGCATCTTGTCTGGTTTGACTCTCACTTTTTTGCCAACCATTTTTTATCATGTGTTTCATTTTTTAAATTTTGCTTTTCCACTTTTCTTAGGGGTTGGTGGATCGTACTTGTTGGTTCCAAGTGTTTTCCACAAGTTCATTGAAATATTCTTCTACTGCCCATTTAGAGTTGTACTTAAAAGGAATTTTTTGGGTTGTAGGCTTTGGCCGCTACCTAAGAGAATTGGCTTATGATATGAGATAGAGTTATAAATGATGTGACTAGAAGTGAAGGGAAAGTGTGTTAGGAGATTTTCACTGATAAAAAATCTATCCAATATTTCTGTTGGAAATTTTGAGTAATTATGTTGTCATTGATGTCAAGTATTTGGTGCAAGGCAAAGTTCATTTTGATACAAGAAAATTGGTAAAAAGAAATGGTTATAATATTTTATATTATAAGCCAAAGAGGTTGGTTAAAAGGTTGAAGGCAAAAGTTTACGCCCATGTTTTTAAAAGAAAAGAGAAAATATTATAATATTTTAATATTATAATAATTAAGCCAAAAGGGCTTATTAAAAGGAAAATGAAAAAGTTGATGAAGGACTCCATGCAAAAGTATTGTTTAAATACTAAAGTTAAATAATATAATATTTAACACAAAGGTTAAATATTATATTAAATATAAAATTAAATTTGAAATTGGCAAGGGTGCCAAAATTCAAATTTAAATGAAGGTAAATAAAGGTTTTCATCGACGTCATAGCAATGCTTTGAATGCATATAAAAGGGAGGAGCTAAATTATTTTTCAAGTTAACCAATGTTGATGCGCAAGTATTAATCGAACGAGGAGTGTAGAGAAAAGTGTTCGAAACACCATTCATCGAGCAAGTGGCAACAAATAAGGACAAGGAGGTAGAATTTTTGGTTCAGCGAGGGTTGGTAGCCCAAGTGGCAGGCGGGTCCTGCGTAAGGTGCTGGCAGAGGAAAGGTTTGTGGTTTGATTCTCCCTAGCGCCAGTTTGAAGTGTTTTATTTTATTTTCATTGAAGGCAGCAAGAAATAAAAGGTGGAGGCCAAGGGTTAGGTCTCAACCGCTTGGCTAGCATAAGTGGTCGAGCATTGCGCTTAGGAGCTTGAGGTCGGAGGGTCGATTCCCATCCATGATAGCAAGGAATTAATTTTTATAAGGTATGCTCCAAGTTGATTAAATGTTGACTTTATTTGGTGTATAGTTTGGCATATAGGAGGTATAAGGAGAAATAAATTTTTGCATAATATTTTAAAGGGTATTGCTGCTATTTATCTTAAATGCAAAGGTTGGAGTGATAAGTTTGTAAATGGTTTATTTAGAATTGTAATTCTTTGTTCTTGGACATTAAAGTAGATTGGAAATTATTTTATGATAGAGGGAGATAAAAGGTGTAAAGGGTGATGTTATTGTTTGTAATTCTTGCTTCATGAAAAAGAAATTTTTGAGTGGGTTTTGTTGAGCTTTAATGCATTATCCTTGAGAACAAAAGAAGAGTCCTAGAACATTATTTTCAGAATTCATTGAGCACCTTATTGAGGGAAAATTCATGTGGATATTTTTGAAATAGAATTTTGCTATCTAACCCTTGAAGTGGCACAAAGAGAATTGGTTGTTGGTGAGATAGGTTTTGAAGACATATCTCCATCAAAGAAAATAAAGAGGTATGGGCACATCATTCCTTGTTTAAAGTGTTTTGTTGAAGTGAATGTTTTGAAACATAAGGTGGAGAGAAAAGGATTGATTGATAAGTATTGTTGGAAATATTTGAGTATTGGTTTGAGTGCTTTTGAATATGAATGAGCAAGTCTTTTGAGAAGGCTTGAGGACAGAGTTGAGCAAGTCTTTTGAGAAGGCTTGAGGAAAAATTTGAGCAAGTCTTTGAGAAGACTTGAGAGTAGATTTATGAGCAAAGTTAGAGCAAATTTGAGACAAAGTTTGGTGTAGATTTATGAGCAGAGTTAGAGTAGATTTGAGATAGATTTTGGTGTAGATTTGTGAGCAGAGTTAGAGCAGATTTGTGCTAGACTTGGGACAGAGTGTGGTGTAGATTTGAGATAGAATTGAGAGTAGGATTTGGAGGTGATAGAGTAGAGAGGACAATAGTCTCTAGTGGATAGAGATCCATCAACCAGTGTAGTGGGGATAGAGGTCTCCTATGGAGAGAGATCCACAAGCCAGAGCAGTGGGGGTAGAAGTCTTCTAGAAGATCACCAACTAGAGTAGAGGGGATAGAGTTCTCCTATGGAGAGAGATCCACAAACTAGAGCAGTGGGGATAGAGGTCTCCTATGGAGAGAGATCCACAAACTAGAGCATAGGGGATTGGTGTCTCCTTTGGACAGAGGTCCATAAACATTGTAATAGGGATTTGATTCCCAAATATTCATTGAGAAAAATTTATAAGGAATATTTTCTCCGTGGAGTAGCCCACATTGGGTGAACCACATTAAATCATGTCTCTCATGTGTGTGATGATGTGTGCATTATTTACTACTTTGATATTATTGTTGTTATCATTTGGATTGAGAAGTAAATTTTTTTATCTTATACTGTTCACCCCCTCTTAGTATAAGCTTATGTTCTTCAATTGGTATCAGAGTGGGTTCCTTCATGAAAAGCCTAACAACTTGAAGGAAGATCCCACAAGAACATACATGACCTCAAAAAATGGAGAAGAGGCCATGATCAACATAAAAGAGGAATTTATTGCTGCTCTTAGAAACTTGGAAAAGGTTAGAAGGAAGAATTCAAGTTTGAAGGATCAAATCCAAGAGGATGAGGAAGCAAAGATGGAACTTCTACAAAACCTCACAGAGCTCAAGATAAAAGTTGAAGAGGGAAGGAAAATTGAATAGGATATGGTAGAACAGTTAAAGGTAAAAGAGTTAGAATGTGAAAGATTAGAATATGAAATTGTCTCTCTAAGAAAGGAAGTTGAAAAGACTAAGGATAAGTTACAACAAGATAAAAAGTTAGGGAAACAGAAAGAGGAGTCAAGCTCCCAAGGAACAAAGATATCAAAAGAAGAAGAGCCCATGACTTATGCTAATGCATTGAAAGGCAAAAGCATCAAGAAGGAAGAAGGCAAAGAAGATCCATGGACAAAAGTCAATTACAGGAACAACAAAGGAAGAAGCATGCGACCATATTACTCAAGGCACTCTAACAGGTTACAAAATTTCTTCCATGGCTATTATTTTTCATGTAACAAATATGGTCATAGAGTTGTACATTGCAATATTTATGTGAGAGATAATGTTGATAGAAATTTCAATTCTTTTGCACCTCTCATGAATGACAATATCATATGTTACAAATGCAATAAATTTGGGCACAAGGCCAAATGGTGTAAAATGGTATTTCTTGAATTAAGAAAAAAGAAAGAGGATCAGAAGGCTCAAAAGAATACAACCTCAACAATTAGGAGAGAGAGAAAAGAGCAAGAAAAAGTGAAGTCAATGTTGGTACAAACAACTCTTCATGTGCAAGATAAGAGAAAATAGTGGTTTCTTGATAGTGGTTGTTCAAGTCATATGATAGGGGACAAGAGTAAATTTCTTGACTTAAAGAAATCAATGGAGGATCATTAAAATTTTGTGAAAATGGTTCAACAAAAATCTGGAAAAGAACTTTGATGAGTTTAGATAATGGAAAAAAAAAAATAAAAAATATATTGTATGGTCAATAGATTGAGGCAAAATCTACTAAGTGTAAGCCAATTTTGTCGGTCGGATGATAACTTTTCATCCCAAATAGATAAGAGAATAAAAAATAAAAAAAAAGCTCAATACAAACAAAAAAAAAAAAAAAAAAATCTACATGATAAGTGAGATTAAGGAAAAAAAGTCATATCACAAGAAGATGAGAGGAGGGCATATGAAGAAGGGAAAGGTCATCTAAATTTTGACAACATAGTGAAAATAAGCAACAAGCAAGCAGTTAGAGATTTACCCAAGATAAAAAGGCCACAAAACACAATTTGTGCACAATGTCAGCATGGAAAGCAAACAAGAACAAGTTTCAAGTCAAAATAATTTACGTCATCTGAACCATTGAAACTAGTTCACACTGACCTTTGTGGTCCTACAAGGACAAAGAGTCTACTAGGTGAAAGTTACTTCATGTTATTTATAGATGACTTCTCCAAAATGACTTGGGTAGCCTTCTTAAAAGAAAAGTTAGAAGCCTTTGAGAAGTTCAAGGCATTCAAAGAATTAGTAGAAAATGAAATAGGTAGAAGGATTAAGTGTTTAAGATCAGATAGAGGAGGAGAATTTACTTCAGGTGAATTCATAGATTTTTGTGAACAACATGGGATCAAAAGAGAATATTCAGCAACAAGAACTCCTCAAAAAAATGGAGTAGTTGAAAGGAAAAATAGGACTATTGAAAATATGGCCAGAGCCATGTTGAATGAGTCTAAGATTTCAGATGGGTTTTGGAGAGATGTAGTTCATACAATAGTATATATCATCAATAGAGCTCAAGTAAGAGTAAATCATCACAAAACCCCATATGAGCTCTGGAAAGGGAGACCAACTACTGATAAAATATTTCAAAATTTTTGGAAGCAAATGCTACATAAGACGGGAAGAGAAAAATTTGGGTAAGTTTGATTCAAGATGTGATGAGGGTATTTTCCTTGGCTATTCCACTAAGAGCAAAGCCTATAGGTGCTATAATAAGAGGACACATACAATTATGGAAAGTATAAATGTGATAGTTGATGAACAGATAGGGTCAAAAGAACCAGCTCAAGAAATTGAAGAAGAAATTTGCCAAGAAGAATTAGGTGAAGAATCAAAAGAAGAAGAAACTCAAAGAATACTACCTAAGACTCCATCCAGGTATGTGCAGAAAAATCATCCAAGAGATCTAATTATTGGAAATCCAGATGAAAGACAAACAAGGAGGAAGATAATAGGAACTAGTGAGCATGCAAATATTTCCTTGTTATCTAAAATTGAGCCCAAGGATTTCAATGAGGCAAGAGAAGATAAGTTTTGGGTCAAGGCAATGGATGAGGAATTGGATCAAATAGAAAAAAGTGAGACTTGGGAACTTGTCCCATGACCAAAAGATAAGAATGTAATTGGCACTAAATGGGTTTTTAGAAACAAGTTAAATGAATATGGTCAGGTAGTCAGAAATAAAGCAAGATTGGTATGCAAAGGTTATGCACAGGTTGAAGGGATTGATTTTGATGAAACATTTGCTCTTGTTGCATGACTTGAGGCCATAAGGATATTTTTAGCTTTCTCAAGTTTCAAAAACTTCAAAGTATATCAAATGGATGTTAAATCAGCTTTTCTCAATGGTGTCTTGGAAGAAGAGGTCTACATTGAGCAACCTGAGGGGTTCAACCTAACTGATAAGCCAGATTATGTATGCAAATTAAAGAAGGCTCTTTATGGACTAAAACAAGCTCCTAGAGCTTGGTATTCAAGGTTGGATAAGTATCTTCAGGAATAGGGTTTCAGGAAAGGAATAGTTGACAACAACTTATACATCAAAAATGAAGGAAATAACCTACTAATTGTGGTTGTTTATGTAGATGATATCATTTTTGGAGGTAATAATGATAAGATGTGTCAGAAATTTACAAAGAGTATGCAGAATGAATTTGAAATGTCAATGCTTGGTGAATTGTCCTTCTTTCTTGGACTACAGATTTCACAATCAGAGAAGGGTGTATTTCTCTCACAAACCAAGTATATAAAAGAGATGCTGAAGAAATTCAAATTAGAAGACTACAAACCAGTAAGTACCCCCATGGTTACAGGATGCAAGTTGAGTAAAGATGATGAATCTCCTAAGGCAAATCAGATATTGTATAGATCTATGATTGGCAATTTACTATATGTCACAACTACAAGACCAGATATAATGCAAGTAGTGGGATTGGTGGCAAGATTTCAAGCAACACCAAAGGAAACACATGTAATGGCAGTAAAGAGGATTCTCAGGTATTTAAAAGGGACTATGGATTTTGGACTCTGGTATCCCAGAAGTGATAATTTCACTCTCATAGCATATACAGATGCAGATTGGGCAGGCAGTATTGATGATAGAAAAAGCACAAGTGGAGGAGTGTTCTTTCTTGGAGATTGTTTAGTCTCCTGGCTAAGCAAGAAATAGGCATCAGTATCCTTATCCACAATAGAGGTAGAGTACATTGCAGTGGTTGCTTGTTGTACACAGGTGTTATGGATGAAGTAAACTTTAAAGGACTTCAAGATAGAGCATGATCATCCTATCTCCATACTATGTGATAATACAAGTGCTATAAACATTTCAAAGAATCCAGTGATGCACTCCAGGACCAAGCACATTTCGATCAAATACCATTTTCTGAGAGAACAGGTGATGAATAAGCAAGTCAGATTGGAATATGTTACTACAAAGGAACAAATTGCGGATATTTTCACTAAGCCACTTCCAAAGGAAACTTTTGAGTATCTTAGAGGAAAATTGGGAGTAGTTTTACTCCCACCCCAAAATTAATCACCTCAAGGAGAGGAGGTGGGGAGGGGGCTGAGCTAAGAGTCTTATATTTAGCCCCAAAGGAGTCCCTTTGCCATTGATGTCAAAGGGGGAGATATTTGAGTAAGGGGAGAGCATTCAATCAAGGGGAGCAGTTTCTCAGGGAGAGCAGATTTGAAAAAAGGAAAAAGGAATTTTTAGAAAAGGGTTGCCATCAATGACAAAGGGGGAGATTGTTGGAAATTTTGAGTAATTATGTTGTCATTGATGTCAAGTATTTGGTGCAAGGTAAAGTTCATTATGATACAAGAAAATTGGTAAAAGAAATGGTTATAATATTTTATATTATAAGCCAAAGAGGTTGGTTAAAAGGTTGAAGGCAAAAGTTTACGCCCATGTTTTTAAAAGAAAAGAGAAAATATTATAATATTTTAATATTATAATAATTAAGCCAAAAGGGCTTATTAAAAGGAAAATGAAAAATTTGATGAAGGACTCCATGCAAAAGTATTGTTTAAATACTAAATTTAAATAATATAATATTTAACACAAAGTTAAATATTATATTAAATATAAAATTAAATTTGAAATTGGCAAAGGTGCCAAAATTCAAATTTAAATGAAGGTAAATAAAGGTTTTCGTCGATGTCATAGCAATGCTTCGAATGCATATAAAAGGGAGGAGCTAAATTATTTTCCAAGTAACCAATGTTGATGCGCAAGTATTAATCGATCGAGGAGTGCAGAGAAAAGTGTTCGAAATGCCATTCATCGAGCAAGTGATAGCAAATAAGGACAAGGAGGTGCATGTTGTGTTTCAGTGAGGGCTGGTAGCCCAAGTGGTAGGCGGGTCCTACGTAAGGTGTTGGCAGAGGAAAGGTTTGTGGTTCGATTCCCCTAGCACCGATTTGAAGTGTTTTATTTTCATCAGAGGTAGCAAGAAATAAAAGGTGGAGGCCAAGGGTTTGGTCTCAACTGCTTGGCTAGCGCAAGCGATCGAGCACTACACTTAGAAGCTTGAGGTCGGAGGGTCGATTCCTATCCATGATAGCAAGGAATTAATTTTTATAAGGTATGCTCCAAGTTGATTAAATGTTGACTATATTTGGTGTTTGGCGGATGTGATTTGGTGTATAGTTTGGCATATAGGAGGTATAAGGAGAAATAAATTTTTGCATAATATTTTAAAGGGTATTGCTGCTATTTATCTTAAATGCAAAGGTTGGAGTGATAAGTTTGTAAATGGTTTATTTAGAATTGTAATTCTTTGTTCTTGGACATTAAAGTAGATTGGAAATTATTTTATGATAGTGGGAGATAAAAGGTGTAAAGGGTGATGTTATTGTTTGTAATTCTTGCTTCATGAAAAGGAAATTTTTGAGTGGGTTTTGTTGAGCTTTAATGCATTATCCTTGAGAACAAAAGAAGAGTCCTAGAACATTATTTTTAGAATTCATTGAGCACCTTATTGAGGGAAAATTCATGTGGATATTTTTGAAATAGAATTTTGCTATCTAACCCTTGAAGTGGCACAAAGAGAATTGGTTGTTGGTGAGACAGGTTTTGAAGACATATCTCCATCAAAGCAAATAAAGAGGTATGGGCACATCATTCCTTGTTTAAAGTGTTTTGTTGAAGTGAATATTTTGAAACATAAGGTGGAGAGAAAAGGATTGATTGATAAGTATTGTTGGAAATATTTGAGTATTGGTTTGAGTGCTTTTGAATATGAATGAGCAAGTCTTTTGAGAAGGCTTGAGGACAGAGTTGAGCAAGTCTTTTGAGAAGGCTTGAGGACAGAGTTGAGCAAGTCTTTTGAGAAGGCTTGAGGATAGATTTGAGCAAGTATTTGAGAAGACTTGAGATTCGACTTATGAGAAGAGTTAGAGTAGATTTGAGATAGAGTTTGGTGCAGTTTTATGAGCAGAGTTAGAGTATATTTGAGACAGAGTTTGGTGCAGATTTGTGAGTAGAGTTAGAGCATATTTGTGCTAGACTTGGGATAGAGTGTGGTGTAAATTTGAGATAGAATTGAGAGTAAGCTTTGGAGGTGATAGAGTAGAGAGGACAGTAGTCTCCAGTGGATAGAGATCCATCAGCCAGTGCAGTGGGGATAGAGGTCTCCTATGGAGAGAGATCCACAAGCTAGAGTAGTGGGGGCAGAAGTCTTCTAGAAGATCACCAACCAGAGTAGAGGGGATAGAGTTCTCCTATGGAGAGAGATCCATAAACCAGAGAAGTGGGGATAGAGGTCTCCTATGGAGAGAGATCCACAAACCAGAGCATAAGGGGATTGGTGTCTCCTTTGGATAGAGGTCCATAAAAATTGTAATAGGGATTTGATTCCTAAAAGATTCATTGAGAAAATTTATAAGGAATATTTTCTCCGTGGAGTAGCCCACATTGGGTGAACCACGTTAAATCATGTCTCTCATGTGTGTGATGATGTGTGCATTATTTATTGCTTTGATATTATTGTTGTTATCATTTGGATTGAGAAGTAAAAAGTTTTATCTTATACTGTTCACCCCCCTCTTAGTATAAGCTTATGTTCTTCAATTTTTGCAATATAGTTTACCCATGCTCTTCTGTTGCTCCAAGTGTACTTTCCTTTGATCGGCTGAATGTCTTATAAGCTTTCATATACCATAATTTTATTGAGAAAATCTCTATTTGGATCCCTTACTAAACTTCCCCCAGCCTTCTACCAATGGTAGAGAATCATGTTAAGATCTCCTCCCAGTATTATGTTGTCAATATTATCAGTTTCTAGCTATTGTGCTAAGTTTTTCCATGCTTCTCTTTTCAGGATAGGATGATTTGGACCATAAAAATGTATTACTGCTATACTAGTTCTATCTGGTAAGAGGAATTTTTTACCTATCTAGTTATTATGCTTATATTGTAAGGAAAAAATTAATTGTTGTGGGTCCCAATCCAAAGCTAGTCCCCCTAAAGCTCCCACAGAATCAACAATTATCAATTCTAATTATGCTCATATCTTTTGCCATTCTGTAGTCAGTGTTGTCTCTATTGTTTTTATATCCTGGATATAGACTATTGTTGGATTTTTCTCTTGTATTAGAACTTTGAGATAGTTTTTTCTAGAGCACTTCCTAGTCCCCTATAGTTCCATGATATAATATTTTGGACTGCTTCTTATTTTTTATGAAGCTCTCCTCAATTCTGACCTGCATTTTGGATTGCAAGTATTTTTGTGCTTGCTCATTTTTGAGTTGTTGGTTCGATTTTATTCCCTTAGCTACAGATTATATGGTTGACAAGCCCTCGAGAATCACTATTTCCTCCACTTGTGTTTCTTATACCTTTTCCTCTGAGTTCCCATCAATTTCTTCTTCAATTGTTGTGTTCTCTGGTGTATCTCCTAAGATCTCTGGCAAGTTGTCAACTTCAATTATAGTTATCTTCTCTTTATCTTTAGGAGAATTACCCATGCTTATGATAGGTTATACACTTGAATGGTATCTGCTCGTAGTCCAGGGGTTGGTTATGTATCCAATCAAACACCTTTATCCCAATATTCTAGGGCAAACCCTTTTTCAGATTGACTTGCACATATAACATTATTAGCCTTTGGAGGAGCCCAATAATGAATGTTCCAATAACATTCCCTAATAATTTCATTGAAGGTTTGTTCCATCGAAGGTTTTTTCTATAGGTGTAGTGGTAGAAATGACAATCTCACCCAAATAGAAACTTCTTTAGGCTCCTCCTCTAGAGGATCAAATGCCATACTCTATGGGGTCATGTAGAGTGGGCTAGATCCTAAAAACCAGAGACCTCCATGAAATATAGTGCTCTTGTCCTCCACATAGGTAAATGTAACAACAAAGTATCCTCTACCTATCATCATGAATTTATAAGAGGAGACTTTACCCCCTAATTTGTGTTAATACATTTTTGGATTGTGATTAGACTTAGGCCATATACCCATAAATTTGCATGTAAGGGATTGAGTGGAAAGCATGACCAAAGACTACTAGATGAGGGTTAGAGGCACCTCAATCACAGGAGACTCATCTAACTTGGGAATAAATATACCATTTTTAGAATGAGCAAGTGGTTTTGGATGGTGTGCTTTCCTTGCTTTAAGAACTTGATGCATATGATCCAAATTCTCCTCATCGAATGGAAATTGTTGTGAAAACATGAAGAAGGCCTCATTGCTTTATTATTTTATTAGTGAGTCCGCTATCATCATTGCAACCAACAGACTACCATAAATCACTTCCCAAAGAAGAGGTCCCTATTTTCAAAGCCCCAACCAATGAAATATTTTCAAAGCTAAAGCCAAAGGAGCACTATACTTGAATTGATACTCATGATATCTCCTATAAAATTCGATCAATGATATGGTTTTTCATCTTCCCCAAATTCATTCCTTCAATAGCCAATGAAATATTTTTCTAGAAAAATAAGTTACTATCACTTGTTACCAAAATATTACATTTACTGACGTATACCTTTTTGTCACAATTTTTTTATTTTCTTTTTCTCTTAAATATATTCTTCAACTTCATCGAAGTGCTATGTTTCCACAATAAATGCCTTGAAATAATTTTTACCAAGACATAAAATCTCACTTGGCCAATTGTCTTTTAGAATTTAAATTTCACCAGGATGAAGATCAACACCATAATTCACTAATTTATCTCCTATATAATTACCTTCTCTATAAATGTGCTCACACTACCAGGAGATTGCCTCTAGTAATAGGTGATGAGAATCAACAATAATATTATTTTTTATCCAATCTCCACATCCATTTTTGTTAATAGCATTGACGATAATTTATGAGTCCCCATCAATTGAAATATATTTGCATCCTTTTTCTACTATAATTTTAATCCTTGTAAGAAATGCCCTAGCCTTTGCATAGTTGTTAGTTGAAGTTCCATATGATTCTGAATAAGCAAGGATAATTTTTCCTTCACTATTTCTAAAAAAACCACCTCCACCACCTTTTCCTAGATTTCCTTTAGAAGCACCATCAAAATAAATTTTGATAAACCCAATTTTTGGACATTTCCATTTTACCATAGATCAAAGTAGATCCTTTGTTTTAATTATGTTGTCACAGATGACTCTTTCATGTATGTTCAAATCCTATAGCCAATTTATTAGCACCTCTTTTTATGTAATTGAGACTTCCCACGATGAGCACCATATTTGTAGATATTCTGCAAGAGAGGCAATAATATGGTTCCATACTTGGGCATGATTTTAAGATTTTTTTTAAAACATTGTTATTTTTTCAAGCCATAAATTCCAAAAAATAATGGTAGGGCTAGTCCTACAAAGAATACACAATGCTTTAGATTTGAAATAATATATTCAACATTTTAAAAACCTTTTCAATGTTGATGGAACTATCCAATATAATTTCATATTAAAAAAAAAACCCAAATAGTGTGAGCAAACAAACAATAAAGAAGTAAATGGTCCGATGTTTCTAAATCCTTACACAAGGCATATATGAAGGGTCCATAATATCCTCTTCTTCGTAAAATCTCTTGTAAGAATATTACTTTGAACTGCTAACCAAATAAATGTTGAGGCCTTAGGGAGAGCCTCTAATGACCAAACATTCTTCCAAGGAAAATCTTTGGGAGAAGAAATTTTTTATTGTTCTAAATCCTCATATTCCAACTTGACTGAGTATCCACCACCCTTTGATAAATTCCAAACCAAATCATCCTTTCATGTGAAAATCAGTAAATAAAACTCTCAAATATTCTTTTGAAGTCCATCTACAATTTGTTTGAGTTCCTCTCCTTCAACCAGGTTACTAAAATAAATCCATGATCTGAAGTTTTTGCTCATAATAATATAATATTTGACCTTTGGACCTTTACATGCTAGGTACACTTGACCTAATGGTTTCCATTTTGAGTCAGAGATAATTGGATAAGGCTTCAACCAAGCATCAGACAAAAAATTTGCATAACTCCCCTCATTGACTAACCATCTAATATGTTTCTTTATCAATTGTAAACTCTCTGATATGAAGTTCCATGTTGATGATCCTTTGGGTAGAGTTCTTTTCCTAAATAATTTCATTGATCAAGAGAACCTATATATTTTTGAATTAATATTTTTACCCAATTATTTCCTTGATATTTCAATAATTTCCACCCAAGATTTGCTCCTAATGCCAAAGTTATAAGTCTGCAATTTTGCAAGCCTGCTCCTCCAATATTATTTTTTTTGTAAACCCTATCCCACTTACAAAGAGGAAACCTAAATTTTTTCTCACAATATTTCCATAGAAAGTCTCTTTAAATTTTATCAATTTTTGATATAATACCTATTGGTAGTCTTGAAAGTGACATCATATAAATAGGAATGGATTGAAATGTAGTCTTTACGAGTTGTAGCCTTCTTGCCATGGTTAAAAACATACCTTTCCAACATGTCAAGCAATATTTCATTCTATGCAAAAAAGAGATCCAAAGCTCCATTTTATTTCCTTTATCAGACAAAGGAATACCCAAGTAGGTTGATGGAAATTTTCAATTTTAAACCCTAAAATAATCATAATAATTTTTTGTAAATATAGGGCAGTAATAATGAAAAAAATATTGGATTTTGTAGTATATACTATCCAGTATAATTCTCATAGTATGATAATATTGATTTAAACTCCATGGCCTCACAGACTGAGGGATAGCCAAAAAAAAAAATATGATCAACGAATTGGATATGAGATTCAAAGGGACCATTTTTTGCAACTTGAATACCCTTGATTTTTCCTTCCATTTTTGCCTTTGAAAAGGCTCTCCCTAATGCTTCAGCCAAAATAATGAATAGATAAGGAAAAAGTGGATCACCTTGATGAAATCCACAATATGACTTGAAGTACCCAATAGGAGAACCATTAAACACAATTATTTTTTTGTAGTGCTATAACAACATTTAATCCACTTACACCAACTATAATCAAAGCCAAACTTTCTGAGAATACAATGTAGAAAATTCTAGGAAACCCTATCACATGCTTTATTCATATCTAATTTCAAAAGCATACCTAGTTTTTTCATGGAATGAAGAGAATGTGTGGCCTCTTATGCAATAATTATACCATCAAGAATTTGTTGACCATGAACAAAGCCACCTTGTTCCTCTAGGATACGACAACCTAGAATGCCCTTCAACCTATTTACCATAATTTTTTAAACGATCTTATAAATCATATTACAAAGGCCTATTGGATGAAAATTATCAAAATATTTTGTGTCACCTTTCTTGGAAACCAAGGTAATAAAAGTGGAATTGATATCACTTATTATAGCCTTCCTTTTTTAGGCCTCTTCAACTACAACTAACATATCACTCTTCAATAAATCCTAAAAATTTTAAAATAAAATTATAGGAAATCCATTGGGGTGAGGTGCCTTGTTCGGATGGAAAGAGAAAACTGCTTCATGGATGTAACAACCCCACTAGAACTGCTATTTTTTAATAATAATTTATATTCATTTGCTTCTAGAGAAAGGTATTGCTGATAGCATTTGTGGATGTAGGAAAACAGATACCCTCCTTCAGGCGAAAAGATAAAGGTTGTTCGCATGAGGTAAGGATGGATATGATGGAAAACCATAGTCCATGAGTACATGGAAGCTCACAGGAAATATCTTCATGTAGTTGCATCCATATATATATCTTTTGCATGTGCAATATCTACTCCCTGCTTTGTTTTTAGTATTTTATGTTTGATAAATATTTGTTTAATTTATAATTTACAGTTTAGAAATATAAAAACATATAATAAAAATGTTATAATAAATAAATAATAAATTTTACTTTATAAATAATATTAATACCGTGTCATTGAAAGTAATAATAAACAATAATGTTAAAATTAAAAATATATATACATATTACCAAATTCTAATATTTGGAGCCAACCACCAATTGGTGCACAAATGAGATGGGTAGTTGCATGAGTTCTTCCACATGTTCAAATAAGATCATTGTATGCTTTCTATAAAATGGTGAGATTAGTGGTAAAATGAGGATATGGTCCTTACTATATGGAATTGGGAAATGAAGGTGGACAAAGCAATCAGAATTAGTTAGTGTAAAACTCTCCTTTGAAGAACTCAGGTCGGAGTTCTTATTCCTTTGGGTTGAGCATGGAATTTTTGTGAGGATATTATATTCATTGTTATGTGATTACTTGATTAATTAATATCTTGATATTAAGTGTTGTATGTTGTGTGCTTAAGTTTACCAGTAATAGGAAAAAAGAAATAAAAATACCTGAAAGGAACTGAAACTCCTAAAATAACCACAAGCTTCCTCGCTTTGTTATTTTTCTTGGTTAATTAGGATGTAGTGCAGTCCGGTTTGATTTAAGTTAAGGAGATATTATGATAGAACTAAAAATAAAATGTGTATGACACAAGAAGTTTTACAGTCTTGAATGTTAATGTTTGAAGCAATATTTGAGTTATTAGATGCATTATGTAGATAATATGATCTATAAATTTCCCTATTTATATAATTGTTTGTGCATAATAATGCATATAGGAAAGAATACATATGCATATATTATAGGACCATGCTGACACAAAACATACCATAAACTTTGTCTTTTCGTCGGACGCATCAAGATGAACTATCTAGGAGGTGGACTTGAGTCGGTTGACTGTGGGAGAAGGCCTATATCGTGTTGATGAGTCGATCTTTACTGTTGGTATGCATTGCATCTATCTTCCTATTTAAATCCAATGAGCCTTGTTGGAGCTCTTAATACCTACCAGTAACACTGTCTATAAGAAGTGTAGTTATTCATCATGATGGAAAACAATCTTTGTGTAATAAAATTTACTTTACAAAGTCATCTACGATTTGGTTGATTTAACTGTAGAATAAGTGATGAGACATCTGAATTTTGGAATTACCATCATAATCGTATTAATGCATCTTACCAAGTGTGAAATTATGTTAAGGACTATATATAAATATGTTGATTGTGATAGAGGCTAACTCTTATATTACGTCTTTGATACCTTTATTTTATTTGATGACCCTACCTATTTTATTTTTAAAGTATATTTGTAGTGCCAAGGATTGCTTTTGATTTCAATGAAAACTTTTTTTATATATATAATCCTTGTGTGTACATAATTGTCGTTGATATTTGCCTACAATTTAATATTGTTTTTAGATAGCTGGTAATGTATTACATAAAAACCTTAAGAATTATTGACATGCAAACGAAACTAGAGTTCATTGAATAATTAAAGACTGTATTGATGTTCTCTTGGAGCTCTTTCGAATTAAATCTTTGTATGTGTTATTTTTGGATCTGTGTGTTCGGTCCACTTATGGTATCCATTAAGTAGTGTCTGACTCTAAATATTTACAATTAGAATTACCTCTTATCTCATTGACCACCGCACAATATACTAGCACACCATATATTAGTATGGTCGAACTGATATTTATATGCTTAATTAAAATCTGAAATTGTTAACTTTTACCCAAAAATTTAGGTTTAAATTATTAACTTATATTTGCAGGCTTCTCATTGTGCATGATTTGAGTAATTATTGTATTTATAGTAATGAATTTCCACACAAAAACCAATTAGTTAAATGGACCCAAAGAACTAACCAACTTATATCATTTCAATCAAACCCAACAATTGATTTTCTAGTAAATTTATGTGTGCTGATAAATACCCATTGATATTAGTATGCTTGTTTTTTTTCTTCTTATTGCTTTTAAATCATAACAGGAAATATTTATTTATCCAAATTTTAATTATACTGGTCAATCTAAGGTATAATCTTTCCATGACAATATTTAAACTAAGAAATTCAGTACAACATAGTTTTGGATACATTTGGAATCTCCAATATTGGTTACATATTAGCTTTCAATAAGATTATTGTTTGCCTATATAAAATATATGACAATCTCGTTTATTAAACAATGATAATTTTTACTTGATTCAAGTTCATTATTTCTTTCCTTATTAAAGTGAATGTCGTATTTGCTTTAGAAAGGATAAATAAAAAGAATAGAAAGCAGTGTCATTGATTCAGTATAACATTATCATATTTATGAAATAATATGATAGGTATAAATAGCCACTCAAGAGAACACGATGCTCTTGTATCACTTTTCAAGGCAATAATGCATAACTTTAAATAAAGTAGAAAGTTGAATTTTAATATGAAGAATAAATTTAAAATTATTTTATGATTTTATTTTATGGTTAGGATTACTTACTAACTTTTTGTGAATTAGACACTTAGTCTACTTTGACATCAAACTATGTACTTTGTGTAGATATAGTAATTAGATTTTAGGTTGCAAGTTTTGTAATTCATAAAGAAAATATAATAATTAATTTTATAAGTTGAATGTCTAACTCTTTATATAGTCATATCATTACTTTTTGAAAATATAATAGCTAATTTTATTAGATGGTATTTGAATGCTTTATTATTAAACTTCTACTTGAATGATTTTGCTATATAAATAACTAAAGTTATAGTTGATTCCTTATTATTCCCAACTAAGGAATAAATTAATTATTTTACTTAACTATAACCATAGTAGAGCAAATTTGGAATCCTCTCCTAGAAATCTATTACTCTATTAAATTCATTAAGGAGGATGAATTATTAGATATTTTCAATGTTTCATCAAGTCAGATGAGCATCCACCCAACACCGATGACTGAGAGTTAGGAAATCACTATGATTCGAGAATGACTATTTTTTGGCAAACTAGCCTGGGATGAGTGGTCCTTGTGCTAAGACCAAGTAATCAGGGGCAGTATGGGATGTCACCTCTAGGTCATTGTGTGAGTAGTACGATGAGGGGTCCCTTGCTCATTGTACAGTTGGGATATAAATAACAAGATACCGGTACTAGAAAGTAGCTAGCAAGATATTGATGCTAGTAGACTCAGTAGTGAGTTGGTATGGGATAACTCCCCATCAATCATGTCATGACAAGAGATACCTAAACCTAAGCTAGTGTAATGGTGGGCCCTAGTTGACTCCAAAAGAAGTTAGACTCTCTACTAGGCATAAGATATGTCTATGTTACCCCCTTGCATGCTTAAAAACTAGGACATAAAATAGGCCAAAGGAACCTAAGTCCATGCTAAGAGATGAGGAATTATGCATCCACCCTCTAGGTTTTATGGGCCCTAAAAGATAATCCTAGTCATTAACCTAAACCTCTAGTAAAGGAGAAAATGGGTTCACAAAAAGGTACCTTTCTACGAGATCTAACCAATATCGACCACTTGAGAGACCATCTGCAATAGTCAGTATTATCAAAGTGAGTATCACTATGCTTTTGTACTAATAAAATGTTGGATGATCATCAAACTTTCTCCTTGTGCTTTGTTTAAGACCTTGAAATTGGTCAAAATTTTCACTTTGTGATTCTAGAGAGCAATATTGAAATGGACAACCAGGTGCGTTAGACTTGGGTTATTACAGTTAGTATAAGAGACCTAGGTTGTGAAGCCCTAGGCCATAAAACCATTTAGTTATGGGAAAATTTTGTGTTAACTTGAAATCTTAAAAAAATCTAAACTGTACAGTTAACATAGCTCTTTTGCATCCAAGAAAAAATGGTACCAGAACTACGAGAAAGCTCCTCAAAGAAACCTATAATAGCCCAATAGGAAGGTTTGGTTGTTATTTCAAGAAAGGGACTTAAAAAAGTTATCAAAATAAAATCCAAAAGAGGGGTTGAAGGAAGATATGTGTTAGAGAAACCTCAAAGAATAGTGAGAAAGGAAAAAGAACCGTTGGTCTGTGAACTTGCTCAGAAAGGTAAAACTTTAGCTAAAATAATTCAACTATTGAAAGGTTAGATGGACCAACAAAAGGAGCACATGGAACAATAGGGAGCTCTGATGGTGGAGCACATGGTGCAGCAAAAAGCTCATATGGCTCAACATCATGAGTTAATAGTCAAACAACATAAACTATTAGAAAGCCTAACTATGGGAAAAGAGCCTAAAGTCAAGCAAGATGAAGTACACATAGAACAAGAAGGGGCCAACAAGAGAAGGGTCAAGATTGAACTGAACAAGGAGCTGAGGAAGGTGGTGATCTCTAAATTTTATGGTAAATGGGATGGATATGTAGTCGAGAATTGGTTGAATGAGGTTGAAACTTATTATTCCATGAAACCTCTTTCATCTGAGTCAAAAACATCATGGGTGATTATCCATTGGGTCAGCCCAACTTTAGACTGATGGACTACCTACAAGAAGAGCAAACATGTTGAAGCTACCAATGTTCAGTGGGATACCTTCTTGAAGGAATTAAGAAAAAGGTTTTCGACTAGACAATTTTATGTTGAAAATTTTATTGAATTCTCCAACTTGCATAAGGAGAGTATGTTTATCAATGAGTATCACCAAAAATTTATACAACTATTAAAATATGTACCTGAGTATGATGGTAGAGAGGAGCTCAAGGTGAAAAAGTTTATTTATCTAGGTATGATGGTAGAGAGAGCCCTATTGACACCAAAATGGATATTCCCTTTTGGGGGATCTAAGCCACATCTCCTAGAGGGGCGCACAAGGTGGTGCGCCCCAATTTAGCCCTGTGCGCTCCATTTATTTGGAGCGCACTAAGAGACCCTCGGGTGCACGAGCTGTGTGCCCCAAGCCAAGCTTGCATGCTCCACTAGTGGAGCGCACAAGGACCCCATCGGGCGCACACCCTTGTGCACCCGCCTCTAGCCCGTGTGCCCCATTGGGGATGGGGCGCACAATGTCCCCTAGGGGCGCACGAGCCATGTGCCCCATCCAAAGTCAGTGCACTCCATGGGGAGGTGGAGCGCACAATAGTCCCATGGGGCGCACAAGGTTGTGCACCCCATCATAAAGCCCACACGCTCCAAAAGAGTGGAGCATGCAAAGTCCCCATGGGTGCACATCTTAGTGCACCCATCTCCGCCTTATGCGCTCCACTCTGTTGGAGCGCACCGAATGACCCAAGGGGCGCACAACTTCGTGCGCACCCTAAAAACCAATGCATGCTCCATCACTTTGGAGCGCGCACATGTGAAGCCTTGGAGAGCACAAGCTGTGCACTCCTCTCCCAGCCAATGCGCTCCACTCCGAAGCAGAGCACACAACCTTCGTTGGGGCGCATAGAATTGTAGATCCCATACCAAGTCTATGCGCCCCTTCCATCGGGGCATGCAAGAGTCCAAGTTGGGTGCACAAGCTGTGCGCCTACCTCCGGGTTGTGCGCTCCACTACGATGGAGCACACAAAGTCAGTTGAGGGTGCACAACCTGTGCACCCCATTGAGTCCCGTGCACCCCACTCCCTTGGGGTGCACAAAAGTAAAGTGGGTGCACAAACCTGTGTGCCCACCTCAGGAGTCGCACGCTCCACTCCCCAATGGAGTGTGCACATAAAAGTTAAGTCCAATGCCCTTTGTGCGTGGGCACACCTACCTGCGTCCTACCCTCTCCAATCTTGAGCCGCCACATGTCCCACCCGCTTCCTTCAGCCATAATTCCCCTCTACCAGTACTTTGGGCTGATAAAAGCAGCAATCGACGTGGCACGCCCGACCAATCCAGAGGCTCCTAAAAAGCAAAAAGTGCATATGCCCATCTGCCAAAATTAAATGCACATGCTTTATAAGAAGGTGGTGGACCTATTTTGCGCCATTCACGCATGCAAAGACTACTTATCGATGAGGTCGAATGTAGAGCAAAAGAGGGAGAAAAATTGTAGCTTCACTACCCAATTCAATGGCGTCTACCAGTTCTACTATCCTAGAAACATCAATTGTTCGAGCGAGAATTGGTAAAATCATGGGAGCATGGCCTATTGTAAGGAGGACGGGGAGGGCGCAAGACCCTAAGGCTTTCATAAATCTGTTAGATACGAGTAGGGATATTATAGAAGAATAGTAGAAGGAGGTAGAGGGGGTGACAATTTATGCATTCGACCCCACGGAGGAGGATAACCAGTGCCACCCGACGCTCCTAAGAAGCCTCTATATGCGGGCTTATCGGGACAGTACCGAGCCTCCTCCCGTGTGCAACAAATGGAACACAAACCTGGGTCGGTTGACTTGCCCAAAAGTATACCACTCTTTTGATTTATTGGCATGGCTCGTGGTCTCCTACGACTCTAGGAGCCAAACAATTAGAGATTATAAGGGCAAGGTGGTGGCCTAGGTGTCGGTCGATAGAATTAGGCAGGTCTTTAGATTAGCCACTACATCCAGGGTGGTGGACTTTTAGATGCTGGCCCTCCAGGCCAATTATATGTTAAACACCACATTCCCCTAGACTCTGCTAAAAAAGGGAGGAACAGGCCATCCAATTTTCCCATTAGGAAGTTCTTGCTTTGGCCTTGGGTGCAAGATTATGTCAATATGATTAATCTGGCATTGGGGGTTAAGGACCTAGAGCCAATTACAAAAGAAGTGATGTTTTTAATCCTCTAGTGTAACAGAACTGACAAGACTCCTCTCTACCGATGGGAGGATGTAATTAGTGATAATTTGGATAAGGAATTGTAGTAGCTACAAGAGGCCATATTGGCCAATAAGGAGGTGATGCCTCCTTTCTCCTATTATTCTTTCCTTATTCATTTATTTATAGCACAATTGGATAAGTCTTTGGTGGCCCATATGGGAGGATAAATCGCGCCAACTCTGCAAGACCAATTATTGTGCATCCAGGAGGGGTGCTCCAGTTATAAAACCTTCTTTGAGAAGGTCCTTATAGTGGTCCACTTCAGATTGTGTGGGAATTTTCTAGATAGAATTGGGGTAGGAGTTAGAAATTTTCTACACCAGGAAAAAGTGGGAGACTTCTTCTACGTGGAGGAGTTTTCCTACATCAGAATATACGGGTCGAAGCTACCCCCGAAAGCACTCCCATTACACTGCCCAACTTCCATCGCCATCCTGGAGATCACTCGACAAATGGTCAAAGAAGTTAAAATCAGACACTTAAGGAAGAAGGGACCAGTGAAATGGTTGCCCATTCCCTGCACAATGGGCCATTACACTTATCTTGGCCACTTTGTCATGTTACGGGCTATCTAGAACATGGATACCTATTATTTTCCAGAAGTCACTTGGAGGGCCTACGACCCAGATGGCCATCACAAAAAGAATGTTGTTGGCAAGCTCGCCCTTCTATAGGTTACGCACAACAAGGATGATTTTGAAGATGAAATGCAGAAGGTCTTTAGAAACAATCAAACTTTGGACTTGGTGTGGAGAATGGATAAGCGGCCTTACAACAAATTGGAAGTTGTTGGTGATTATAGTGCCCAACTAAGATTGCACCATGGGATGCTAGTTGACAAAATGGTCCCACTGGTCCCGGTGGCCCCTCCAGAAGAGTTTGAGGACCCCACATTTCAGATTGTCCAATAGGACACTGACCTTTTTGAGGTCATGATGCAAATTATTGATGAGGCCCAATAGGAGCAGGCCAAACTCCCCTCTTCTTCCAGTTCCCCCACTGCCACCTCAAAAGGGAAGGAGTTGGCTATTGGCCCATCCCAACAAAGTTCCACCTCATCAACATTGACTTTGTTATGCCCAGAAGAGCAGGGCCAATTGGTAGAAAGCCAACCTTCTTTATATTCTACCACCTTAGTGGTCAACCAAAAGGAACGCTAGGTCCCCCAAAGTCATGAAGAAGATAACTAAAGCCATGGGGTTATAAAATATACTTAGAGACTATAAGGTGCAAGAGAAGAGTCCTACGCAGTCCCCTACCTGCAAGAGAGCTAGGGTCGAGTCTTCAGCCTAGGGAGTCAAAAGCCTCACTATGGCAAGGGTCAGTGATACCTGCCAATTCATGGCTGATGAGGAGGATCAAATTCAAGATATGGAGGAACAAAGATCTCCAAGTAAAGGGATAGTCAGACCCAAGAGGACCATTGTAAAGGAGACAGCCGACATGTCTACCGCCACCTTCGAAATCCCATTGCCACCCAGCATGAAAGAAGCCACCATCGACACAAGTAAAGGTGTCATTAGAGCAGCAGCTGCACCTATTGAAATGATGAAGTCACAACTGGCCTCCCAAGCATAGGTGGCAGAGGTAGTAGAAAAAGAGCTAGAAGAATGGAAAGCAAAGGCTACAAAAGTAGGGCAATTACAGCTCAAAGTTAAGCAACTTCAAAGTGAAGTTGACAAATTGAAGATGCCCACTCCATAGGCCAGCATTCAACTTGGGTCGACTGATGAATTAAAATGGGATATGAAGGATAAAATAGGAGAGAATATGGAAGAGTTGCAGTCTATTTTCATTGATGTTTATGCCACTAGGCACACTATTGGCTTCTTGAAGGATCAACTACAATAGGGTGACCAACGGGTGAATGCCATACTCCCTATCTACTAAGAGTTCAAAGAAAACTACGTGCCCATTTTTGGGATGTCAGCCACCTTGTCAGATGATTCCCATTGTTTCTTTGTTGAAGAATTCACCAAGGTTTTCATCTTCTTGCATAATAGACCAAGTTGGCTCAAATGGGATCAAGAAGTGGTAGGTGCTGAGCAGGAAGTTGATGATGAGCTTGAAGACTATGGTTTCAAGTTGAATGAGTTCATCTAGGCTCTCGATATCAAGGACTTTGTATTCCAAAATATCCAAGACTTTGATCTGGATTCTAATGGTAAATTATCAAAGCGGTTCATGTCCTTGGTGGAGATGGTGGATCGCCTATGTGTCTTCACTGATAATACTGTGTAGTGGGTGAGAGATAGGGTCAACAAAGCCACTCAAGACTTGAATTTGTTGATATTCTCATTAAATTTTCATGACGAGGCATGGGAGTGTATCAATCAGGCCATTCAAAACTTGGAAGGGGGAGTGGGGCCCAGTTTGCCCGAAATGCATGCACCTAGAGATGCACAACCACCAACCTAGGGTGGTACAGGGAATGATACATAGTCTCAGCCACCACCTACATAGATAGAGGGACGTGGGCTACGTGCCCAATTTTTTTTTATCAAACCTCTGAGAGAGAAAATCCTAGGTATAGCTTCATCTACTATTTTAGTCATATTCTCCTTGTGTTAGCTTGTATACCTTCCTTAACACCCTTTCTCTTGTCATTCACTAAGGATTGCTTGAGGAGCATTGTTCATTATGATTATTTCCTATGGAATGCACTGGAGTTGAGAGCTCTTACATCACTGCAATCAGGATGGAGAGAAGATACCCCTTGTTATGAATATTCAAACTGGGGGTTTATTGTAATGCAATGGCATATAAGGATCAAGCACTCTCTTGATCTTTCTTATGTAATCATATTTTATATTAATGAAAATCTCAACTCTTTCCTTGGCATATTTTGTGTGAATGTTTTGTGTTAGCTTATTCATGTATTACTGTAATCAAAATCTATGAATAATACCTTCTATCACTAGTTTAATCATTTTTATTACATTACGTCATTTGAATGGATTAAAATGAACTAGTTCTTCTTTCCTCCATCATTTATATGTCATTTAAAACTTGCTACGACTACCCAATGGACAAGGCACCGGTCTAGTCTTGATAAGCTTCATTATTGATAGGTTTGGTCACTAAAAATTATCAAAGTAACATAAAAATATTTTGTCTAGCTTAGTGGGTCTTTGCATCATAAAAATCTATTAGAAGAACCCACCATTTGGGGTTTCCTTACCCAACCTAGTCTGTCTAGAGCTGTCCAAGGTAATCTATTCCTAGGTTAAAGAGGTGGATCAGCCAGAATCCACAGTGTTGGTTGTGATTTTTAGAGTCTCCCATGACGTGACAAATCTTCCAAGGGTAAGCGAGAAAACTCCACAATAGTTTTTGGCACCATTGTTGAGGAGGGCCTTTTTGATTTTTTATCATATCACTCCCCTTTGTGACATATATTTTTTCTTGTATTTTTCCTATGAGGGTTTTGGGCTGAGCAATCTTAGCCAAAGAGCATTCCTATTTTGCACCCAGTGTTGGTGACTCTAAAAACAAGGAGCTGATCTAGCAGCCATGAGACACAATGACGAGGAGCTCTACCCCAAACTACCAGACCCATAGGTACTTTTTAAAAAAAGTAAAAGTAAAAAGTGCACTTCGATTTTTATTCATTCTAGTAGTCAGAGTAGTAATAGTTCCCTGTGCATTCCTCAAAGTCCCCGAACTAGTACTTCTTTACCTATTACCTCCACTATCCCGAGGGGCCCAGTTCCACCAATGGCAAACCCACCTTTAAATAACTAGCATTTGAATAGGTACAGACCCTTTGTCTTACCTCAAAATCTGAACCCCTTACCCCCAAAGGCTCATAAATACCTACCCAAGTTTTTAGGGGACAATACCATGACTAGGGAAGATCACATGAAGGACTTTCTATATGCCATGGATAGTTTGGAGGTGGAGCATGAAGATGTTATCCTCCGACTATTTTTATAGACCTTGGAGAAATATGCTAGGGAATGGTTTAACAGTTTACCAGCAGATACCATAGGAACTTTCCATGACCTAGAAGTTGCCTTCCTTAGAAAATATGGAGAAAAAAAGAATGAACAGTCCCTTTTGACTGAGCTGGCCACCATGAAGAAGAAAGAAAATGAGATAGTTGATGATTTTAACAGGAGATTCACTAAACTGAGAAACCGAATCCCCACTGCTCTAAGGCCCAATGACCACCAGTCTATTTGCTTTTATAAAAATGCCTTCCCTGGTGATTTTAACTATGAGTTAAGGTAGCAACCTACACTCACTATTGATGCTTGTATGGAGAGGGCCATTGTAATAGAAAGGGACATGATAGAAAGTGGGAAAATGAAGGCCACCTCCATGGATCCTAGTCCTAGCCAGCCTGATAAGAAAAATAAAAGAGTGGGGTTCAAGATTTTAAAGAAATCTGAAGTAGATCCCATTGAAAAATTGTCATCACAAGTTACTGAGATGTTTTTGTCAATGAATAACCACCTATATAAAATTGAGAGAGACAAGAATGATAGTGGGGAACCCTCTCAACACCAGAATGATAGTAGACCTCCTTTCAGAAGGAATTTTAATAGAAATTGGAATAATGAGGGGGGTAGAAATTCAAATAATAGTTGGAAAAGGAAAGATACTCAGAAGGATCAGGACGTTGTCCCAAACCCCATGACCTCTGTCAATGTTGCTGTTGATTTTCCTTTCTTCTACCCAACCTGTGATGCTCCTCATAATCCTGCTGATTGTGGTGTGTTCCATGGTCTCCACTCAAATGTCAACCTGGAAGAAGAGTCTGATGAGGAGATCAGGATAAATGCTTGTTGGACATAGGAAGAGACAGTTGACACCCCCAAATTTTAGAAGAAATGAATTAGTCTCTGAATATTGATAACTGGCCCGCTTCCTTTGTCAATGATGATGTAAAAATCTTGAGGAGACCCCAAAACAACCGATATGAGCAAATAAGGTAGGGCAAGTTAACCCCTACAGCAGAAGAGGTTGAAACCTTGGAGAGAGTCCATGCTACCAAGCTGCATAATAGAACCCTTCCAGATAAATCTGATAAGAAAAATGAAAAAGAACCTGTTAAGGAAAAGAAAAATCCTGAGGTTGACCTACCTCCCCCTCCTGAAATATTGGAACCTGTTAATACTAGAACAGAGACTAAGAGGGTAGAATTTGACATAGGAATGAAATTGGCAAAGCAAAGAATTAACATAACTTTTGGGGAGTTAATGACCATCCCCAAGTACAGGGAGAAAATATGTAAGGCCTTTGGGCTGACTGATCAGGGAGAGAATCATGTCTTAGCAGCTTCAAGATCCAACCCTCCAAGCAGAACCCCTACCTCAGTAAGGCCATTTTACATCTCCCTGAGATATACATCCGATTATGGGGACCGCTATGTAATACACAATTGCATGCTTGATAGTGGGGCATCTCACAATGTTATGCCAAAACAAGTGGCTGATCAGTTGGGACTGATATGTACTAAGGATTCTCCCCCATTTTTATCATGGATAGCAGACAAGTGCCCTATGTAGGAATAATTATAGGCCTTTTAGTTTTCCTAGATCAATACCCAAAGAAAGGGATTGTTATGGATGTGGCAGTGGTTGATGTGGATCCATTCTTTTCCTTATTATTATCTAGGCATTGGGAAGAATAGTTAGGAGGATCAATTCAGTTAGATTGGTCATTTGCTACCATTCCCCTTTCCTCCAAAGAATAGGCTACATTAAGGAGGGAACCTTTCAATAAAATATCAGTAGAACTCATGAAACCTGATAATACCATAGTAAATTTGGTCAGCTCTATAGAGGAGAAAGAATTAGGTGTTTATTCCATTTGGCACACCCATTTTCTTAAAGAAGTACCCAATGCTGAAGGATTGGATCCCAAACTCAAAGCAGCTGTAGATGCTGAATCTGATAGAGTCCTCACCACTGAGATGTGGACTATGACATTTGATGGAGCCAAGTCACAGATAGGGGCTAGGGCCAGGATTAACTTAACTGACATAAAGGGTAATTATCTGGGAGTGCCTTACAGACTCGAATTCCCTTGTACTAACAATGTGGCAGAGTATGAGGCCCTACTATTGGGATTAAGAAAAGCAAAGGAGCTTGGGATCAACTATCTAACTATGTATGGGGATGCAGAATTAATCATACAACAGATTAAGGTAAGGTACCAGACTAAACACCCCAGGTTAAAATAATACAAACAAGCTATCCTGGATGAGATAAGCAGATTTTTGGCCTTCAATATTTCACATATCCCAAGAGACAAAAATCATGTAGCCAACTTGCTAGTTGTAAATGCTTCTGGGGTAGACAGTCCTAAGATTGATACAGAATTTATGGATAGATTCCCCACTATCTCTGTTTACCACCCCTCTATCCCCGACAATGTAGTATACCTGCAAGTTTTTCAGGATGATGTTGATATAAAGGATTTCATGACAGTCCAGAACTAATTTTTTGGGGTTATCTGTGATGAAGAGGATGAGGAAAAACTACAACATATGATAGGGACACCCACTGAAGTCATACAACTCAAAACAAATAAAATCCCTAGAGGATTGGTGTCTCTGGAGTCTCTGTTTGATGACTTTGATAAGGCCCATAGGACTACACCCAGTGAACCTGAAGGAGAAGAGGTCAATGTTGGAATAGTCAGGAATCCTAAGATGGTCAGAATAGATAAGTCATTGCCTACCAAGGAAAAGAAGTAGTATATACAATACTTAAGGAAAAATAGAGATAGTTTTGCCTGGAGTTATGAAGATTTGAGAACATTTAACACAGAAGTCATGACCCACATCATCCCCTTGAAAGAAGGTGCCAAACCCTTTAGGCAGAAGCAGAGAAATTTCAACCCCACACTGCACCCTATTATGCAAAAAGAAGTTCAAAAATTGCTTGATGCAAAAATAATCAAGAAAGTGAGATTTTCCTCCTGGATAGCAAACTTGGTGCCCGTCAGGAAAAAGAATGGGGAAATCAGGTTGTGTGTTGATTTTAGAAATTTAAATAAAAGCTCCCTCAAGGATAATTATCCTCTTCCCAATATGGAACAACTATTGCAGGTAGTAGTGGGGTCATCCCGAATATCTCTCCTGGATGGTTTCTCAGGATATAACCAGATTTTAGTTAATCCCGAAGATCGTTATAAAACTACCTTTACCACACCTTGGGGAACTTTTGAATACCAGAGAATGTCGTTTGGATTAATGAATGTTGGGGCCACCTTTCAAAGGGCTATGGATTTTGCTTTCAAGGGGCTTATGTTTAAAATAGTAGTAGTTTACCTAGATGACATTACTGTGTTTTCCAAGAATCCTGCAGATCATTTCTCCCATTTGTCTCAAGTGTTTCAAAGGTGTAAAGAATATGGGATTTCATTAAATCCAAAGAAGTGTTTATTTGGAGCCTCTCATGGTAAGTTATTGGGACATGTGGTCTCAAAGGAGGGAATCAACATTGACCCCGAGAGAACAAAAGCAATCGCCCAGATACCACCCCCCAAGAGCCTTAAGGGAGTCATATCTTTCTTTGGAAAAATAAACTTTGTCAGAAGGTTTTTCCCAAGTTTTGCTAAGATCACCAAGCCAATAAATGACATGATTAAGAAGGATGTAAAGATCAAATGGGATGAATACAACCTTAAGGTATTTTAGCAGATTAAGGAAGCCATCACTACTGCACCTATTTTGACCTATCCAGACCACTCAAAGGATTTTAACCTGTACTCTTTTGCCTCAGAACATACCATAGCAGTTGTACTATCTCAAAAGGATGAAGAGGGGAATGAGAGACCAATAGCATTCATGAGTTCAAGGATGAAGGGAGCTCAACTGAGATACAAGCCAATTGAAAAATAGGCTTATGCCCTCATACAAGCTTTGGAGCATTTTAAAAGTATTTTTGGTGCCTGTAAGGTAATCGCCTGCATCCCCTACATTGCCATCAAGGATGTTCTCACCCAGCCCGAGCCCACAGGTAGTTCAATTAGGTTTATTATTAAGTTGTTATAGTATGATGTGGAGTTTAAAACAATAAAAATTATTAAATGCCAGGGGTTGGCCAAGTACATGGCTTACAAAGAAGAGCAGGGAATGGATGATGTTGTCCTGGTACAGGGTGAACAACAAGATGAACAACCAAGGCATGAAACTTCTGAATGGTATAAGGATATTCTATTTTATCTGAGAAATCTGTCTTTCTTTCCTGGGAAGACTGCCGATAGGATGAGAAGCATCAAACAATAGTCTCAAAAATACCATCTCCAAGGAAATCGGTTGTACTGGAGACATCCAAGTGGAGTATTACTTATGTGTGTAACTGAAGAGGAGGTTCCTAAGATCATTAAAGAATTTCACTCTGGGTTCTATGGTGGCCATTTTTCCCCCAAAGCCATAACTAATAAAATCATGAGGGTGGGGTATTATTGGCCATCCTTGTTCAAATATGTTTACCAATCGGTCAGGAGTTGTTACAGCTGCCAAATCTTCACTGGGAAAAAGAACCTGTCGACCATGCCACTTCAACCAGTAATTGTTGAAACTCCATTTTCTCAGTGGGGGATAGATTTAATTGGAGAAATTAATCCCAATTCTTTAGGGGGACATAAATGGATTATTACTACCATAGATTACCTAACCAAATGGGTGGAAGCCACCCCTCTAAGAAGGTCAACAACAGCTACAGTTATTAATTTCTTGGAGGAAAATATACTAACCAGATTTGGGGTACCCAAGAAATTGGTAACAGACAATGCCAAGTATTTTACCTCCTATGAGATGATTGAATTCTACAATAAATATAGCATTGAATTGGCTCATTCTACCAATTATTATCCTCAGGGCAATGGGCTAGCCGAATCCTCAAATAAGAACATCATAACAAGGATTAAGAGGTCATTGGGGAAGAATAAGAGGGGTTGGGATAGTGAGCTTAAGTATGCTTTATGGGCAGACAGACTATCAATCAAGAGGGCCAATGGCATGACACCATACGAGTTGGTTTATGGAGAAAGAGCACTATTACCACCACAACTAGAAAGGGTAGCTCTCTCCTTACTACTGCAAGATCATGAACAACCAGATGAGTTGCAAAGAAGGATGGATCAATTGGTAAAATTGGAAGAGGATAGGAGGGAGGCTGTTACAAGGATGATCGGCCAAAAAAATAGGATAGTGGAATTATTCAACAAAAAGGCCAAAGGATAGACTTTTGCCATCGATGATGTAGTACTATATTGGGACCCTAAGAATGACAAGCCTAGGGAGAAGGATAAATTTGAACCAAAATGGCTAGGACCCTATCAGATTGCCAAAGTAGTGGGTCAACACACTTACAGATTGAAGGATATGGAAGGGGAGGAAGTGCCTATACCAATTAATGGGCAGCATCTAAAGGCCTTCGGTCCCATTGGATGAGATTTAAAAAAAAAGTGGAAGTGTGTGTATCAGTCCCTTGTCGATTTACCCGGAGAGTCTAGAGTCCTCAAGTCGGTGTCTTCCATCCACCCCCTTGTCCTAGTCAGAGCCGATGTTGACCCCCAAAAGGATATTCCCTTTTGGGGGTCTAAGCCACATCTCCCAAAGGGGTGCACAAGGTGGTGCACCCTAATTTAGCCCTGTGTGCTCCATTTCTTTGGAGTGCACTAAGAGACCCTCGAGTGCACGAGTTGTGCACCCCAAGCCAAGCTTGCATGCTCCACTAGTGGAGCGCACAAGGACCCCATCGGGTGCACACCCTTGTGCACCCACCTCTAGCCCGTGCACCCCATTAGGGATGGGGTGCACAATGTCCCCTAGGGGTGCACGAGTCATGCACCCCACCCAAAGTCAGTGCGCTCCATGGGGAGGTGGAGCACACAATAGTCCCATGGGGTGCACAAGGTTGTGCACCCCATCATAAAGCCCATGCGCTCCAAAGGAGTGGAGCACACAAAGTCCCCATGAATGCACATCTTTCCTTATGTGCTCCACTCTGGTGGAGCACACCGAATGACCCAAGGGGTGCACAACTTCGTGCATACCCCAAAAACCAATGCACACTCCATCACTTTGGAGTGCACATGCATGAAGCCTTGGAGTGCACAAGCTATGCACTCCTCTCCTAGCCAATGTGCTCCACTCTTGAAGCAGAGCGCACAACCTCCATCGGGGTGCACAACATTGTGCGCCCCATCCTGAGTCTGTGCACCCCTTCCATCATGGCGTACAAGAGTCCAAGTCAAGCACACAAGTTGTGTGTCCACATCTGAGTTGTGTGCTCCACTACGATGGAGCGCGCAAAGTTAGTTGAGGATGTACAACCTGTGTGCTCCATTGAGTCCCGTGCACCCCACTCCCTTGAGGCACACAAAATTAAAGCAGGTGCACGAACCTGTGCGTCCACCTCAAGAGTTGCATGCTCCACTCCCCAATGGATTGCACATGCAAAAGTTAATTCTAATGTGCTCCATGCACGCACACACCTACCCGTATCCTGACCTCTCCAATCCTAACCCACCATGTGTCCCACCCGCTTCCTTCAACTGCAATTCCCCTCTACTAGAACTTTGGGCCAATAAAAGCAGCAATCGACATGGTACACTCGACCAATCCAGAGGCTCCTAAAAAGAAAAAAATGCATATGCCCATCTACCAAAATTAAATGCACATGCTTTATAAGAAGGTGGTGGACCTATTTTGTACCATTCATGCATGCAAAGACTACTTATCAATGAGGTCGAACACAGAGCAAAAGAGGGAGAAAAATTGTAGCTTCACTGCCCAATTCAATGGCGTCTACCAGTTCTACTATCCCAGAAACATCAATTGTTCGAGCGAGAATTGGTAAAATCATGGGAGCGTGGCCTATTGTAAGGAGGACGGGGAGGGCACAAGACCCTAAGGCTTTCATGAATCTATCTAGATACGAGTAGGGACATTACAAAAGAATAGAAGGAGGTAGAGGGGGTGACAATTTATGCATTTGACCCCATGGAGGAAGATAATCAATGCCACCCGATGCTCCTAAGAAGCCTCTATATGCGGGCTTATCGAGATAGTACCGAGCCTCCTCCCGTGTGCAACAAATGGAACACAAACCTGGGTCGGTTGACATGCCCAAAAGTATACCACTCTTCTGATTTATTGGCATGGCTCATGGTCTCCTACGACTCTAGGAGCCAAACAATCAGAGATCATAAGGGCAAGGTGGTGGCCCGAGTGTCGATCGATAGAATTAGGCAGGTCTTCAGATTAGCCACTACATCCAGGGTGGTGGACTTTCAGACACTGGCCCTCCAGGCCAATTATATGTTAAATACCACATTCCCCTAGACTCTACTAAAAAGGGGAGGAACAGGCCAACCAATTTTCCCATTAGGAAGTTCTTACTTTAGCCCTAGGTGTAGGATTATGCCAATATGATTAATCTGGCATTGGGGGTTAAGGACCTAGAGCCAATTACAAAAGAGGTGATGTTTTTAATCCTCTAGTGTAATAGAACTGATAAGACTCCTCTCTACCGATGGGAGGATGTAATTAGTGATAATTTGGATAAGGAATTACAACAGCTACAAGAGGCCATACTGGCCAATAAGGAGGTGATGCCTCCTTTCTCCTATTATTCTTTCTTTGTTCATTTATTTGTGGCACAATTGGACAAGTCTTTGGTGGCCCAGATGGGAGGAGTAACCGTGCCAACTCTGCAAGACCAGTTATTGTGCATCCAGGAGGGGTGCTCCAGTTATAAAACCTTCTTCGAGAAGGTCCTTACAATGGTCCACTTCAGATTGTGTGGGGATTTTCCAGATAGAATTGGGGTAGGAGTTAGAAATTTTCTACACCAGGAAAAAGTGGGAGACTTCTTCTACGTGGAGGAGTTTTCCTACATCAGAATATACGGGTTGAAGCTACCCCCGAAAGCACTCCCATTACACTGCCCAACTTCCATCGCCATCCTAGAGATCACTCAAAAAATGGCCGAAGAAGTTAAAATCAGACACTTAAGGAAGAAGGGACCAGTGAAATGGCTACCCATTCCCTGCACAATGGGCCATTACACTTATCTTGGCCACTTTGTCATGTTGCGGGCTATCTGGAACATGGATACCTATTATTTTCTAGAAGTCACTTGGAGGGCCTACGACCCAGATGGCCATCACAAAAAGAATGTTGTTGGCAAGCTCGCCCTTCTGCAGGTTACACACAACAAGGATGATTTTGAAGATGAAATGCAGAAGGCCTTTAGAAACAATCAAACTTTGGACTTGGTGTGGAGAATGGATAAGCGGCCTTACAAAAAATTGGAAGTTGTTGGTGATTATAGTGCCCAGCTAAGATTGCACCATGGGCTGCTAGTTGACAAAATGGTCCCACTAGTCCCGACGGCCCCTCTAAAAGAATTTGAGGACCCCACCTTTCAAATTGTCCAACAGGACACTGACCTTTTTGAGGTCATGATGCAAATCATTGATGAGGCCCAACAAGAGTAGGCCAAACTCCCCTCTTCTTCCAGTTTCCCCGTTGCCACCTCAAAAGGGAAGGAGTTGGCTATTGGCCCATCCCAACAAAGTTCCACCTCATCAACATTGACTTTGATATGCCCAGAAGAGCAGGGCCAGTTGGTAGAAAGCCAACCTTCTTTATATTCTGCCACCTTAGTGGTCAACCAAAAGGAACGTCAAGTCCCCCCCAAAGTCATGAAGAATATTACTGAAGTTGGGGGGTTATCAAATATACTTAGAGACTATGAGGTGCAAGAGAAGAGTCCTACGTAGTCCCCTACCCACAAGAGAGCTAGGGCTGAGTCTTCAGCCCAAGGAGTCGAAAGCCTCACTATGGCAAGGGTCAATGATGTCTGCCAATTCATGGCTGACGGGGAAGATCAAATTCAAGACATGGAGGAAAAAATATCTCCAAGTAAAGGGATAGTCAGACCTAGGAGGACCATTGTACAGGAGACAACCAACGTGTCTACCACCACCTTCAAAATCCCATTGCCACCCAACATGAGAGAGGCCACCATCAACACAAGTAAAGGTGTCATTAGAGCGACAACTACACCTATCCAAATGATGAAGTCATAGTTGGCCTCCCAAGCACAGGTGGTAGAGGTAATAGAGAAAGAACTAGAAGAATGGAAATCCAAGGCTGTAGAAGTGGGGCAATTGCAGCTCAAAGTTAAGCAACTTCAGAGTGAAGTTGACAAATTGAAGATGCCCGCTCCACAGGCCAGCATTCAGCTTGGGTCAGCTGATGAATTAAAATAGGATATGAAGGATAAAATAGGGGAGAATATGGAAGAGTTGCAATCCATTTTCATTGATGTTTATGCCACCAGGCACACTATTGGCTTCTTGAAGGATCGACTGTAGTAGGGTGACCAACGGGTGAATGCCATACTCCCTATCTACCAGGAGTTCAAATAAAACTATGTGCCCATTGCTGGGATGTTAGCCACCTTGTCGGATGGTTCCCATTATTTCTTTGTCAAAGAATTCACCAAGGTTTTCATCTTCTTGTAGAATAGACCAAGTTGGCTCAAATGGGATCAAGAAGTGGTAGGCGCTGAGCAAGAAGTTGACGATGAGCTTGGAGACTATGGTTTCAAGTTGAATGAGTTCATCCAGGCTCCCGATATCAAGGACTTTGTATTCCAAAGATCCAAGACTTTGATCTGGGTTTTGATGGTAAATTATCAAGGCGGTTCACGTCCTTGGTGGAGATGGTGGATCGCCTATGTGTCTTCACTGATAATATTGTGCAGTGGGTGAGAGATAGGGTCAACAAAGCTGCTCAAGACTTGAATTTGCTGATATTCTCATTAAATTTTCATGATGAGGCATGGGAGTGTATCAATCAGGCCATTCAAAACTTGGAAGGGGGAGTGGGGCCCAGTTCACTCGGAACGCATGCACCTAGAGATGCACAACCACCAGCCCAAGGTGGTACAGGGAATGATACATAGTCTCAGCCACCACCTGCATAGATAGAGGGACATGGGCTACATGCCCAATTTTGAATGCATCTTAATTTTGGTACAACAGGATTCTTCCAGCTGGAGCAAGTGGTTGCAGCAGTCAGGTGAGCCTGCACTATAAGAAGATGAATGCTACAGCTGAAGTTTTTTTATCAAACCTCTGAGAGAGAAAATCCTAGGTATAGCTTTGTCTACTATTTTAGTCGTATTCTCCCTATGTTAGCTTGTCTACCTTCCTTAACACCCTTTCTCTTGTCATTCACCAGGGATTGCTTGAGGTGCGTTATTCGTTGTGATTATTTCCTGTGGAATGCACTGGAGTTGAGAGCTCTTACGTCACTGCAATCAGGACGGAGAGAAGATACCCCTTGTTATGAATATTCAAACCGGGGGTTTATTGTAATGCAATGGCATATAAGGATCAAGCACTCTGCTGATCTTTCTTATGTAATCATCTTTTATATTAATGAAAATCTCAACTCTTTCCTTGGCATCTTTTGTGTGAATATTTTGTGTTAGCTTATTCATGTATTACTGTAATCAGAATCTATGAATAACGCCTTCTATCACTAGTTTAATCATTTTTATTACATTACATCATTCGAATGGATTAAAACGAACTAGTTCTTCTTTCCTCCATCACTTCTACGTCATTTAAAACTTGCTACGACTACCCAATGGACATGGCACCGGTCTGGTCTTGATAAGCTCCATTATTGATAGGTTTGGTCACTAAAATACCAAAGCAACATTAAAATATTTTTTCTAGCTTAGTGGGTCTTTGCATCATACAAATCCATTAGAAGAACCCACCGTTTGGGGTTTCCTTACCCAACCTAGTCTGTCTAGAGCTGTCCAAGGTAATCTATTCCTAGGTTAAAGAGGTGGATCAGCCAGAATCCATAGTGCTGGTTGTGATTTTTAGAGTCTCCTGTGACGTGACAAATCTTCCAAGGGTAAGTGGGAAAACTCCATAACAAGCCCATAAATAGTTTGTTGAATCCCAAATATCTTTCTAGAGCCTATGATTTGGCTCGACTGAAGGAAATAAACCAAAAGGCTAGAAACTATGCCTACTACCAAATAACATTTGAGAAAGATAAGGAAGATTCTATAAAAAGGAAGAACACAAGATCCAAAAAGTGGAATGAGGATTGAAATAAAAAAGCTAAGGGAGATAGGACTAAGAATGATAATCGAAACAAAAATAGACATAGGTTTTGAGACAATAAGGATAGACAAAAAAAGCAAAGCTTTTAAGAAAGGATTGAGTAGAGGTCTCTAGCTCAAGATAAGGGAAAAGAAACAAACCCTCAAAGTAGAAGTGAAGATAGCAGAAGAAATAGAGATCCTCCTGATGAATGTTATGTATATCAGGGCCCTCACTATGCAAGCCAGTGAACACATAAAATCGATAAGAAAAAGGAACCAGAAGAGCCCACACACAAAATATATGTTGCCTCAAATAACTCTACATTCAATGGACAAGCAACACTTTTTCTTTCAAATGGTAAAGTATAAGGTAAAAATAGTACTTTGAGGGACATATCGAAAAGGCCATGATTTTTGGGTTATGGGTGGAAGGTCGAATATCAATCAGGAAAACATGTATAATTTACCAATATCTGCTTGACCCATAAATTACTATACCTTAGAAGATAACTAGTTGGCATTTGTATATTGCTTCCTTGCATGCCTGTGACATCATGTTGGGTGTATATTGGCTTGAAAGCTTAATATTAGCTTTGTGTATCACACAAAGATAGATGTGCAAATAGAAATAGATAACCAAGTCCTAGAAGATATGCTATGAATGTAATGCATGGACAACCAAAATAAATAGGAAGATTATCTCTAATTAGTAGAGTTTGTGTATAATAACAGTTATCATGCCACATTGGGCATGGATCCTTTTGAAGCCTATACGGGCAAAGGTGCAGGACACCTTTATCATGGGATAATCCAAAATATCAAGCAATGATCAGACCAAATATTGGCAAGAGTAATACATCAAAGGCTCAAAGAAGCCTCAAATTATCAAAAAAGCTATGCTAATCTTAAAAATTTTATGGAGTGAATTCTTTGTAAGTGACAAAGTAATTCTTAAAGGTAAAACTTTCAAAAATATCTATTAAGTCTTTCAAGCTTGACCCTAGAATTGTGGGACCCTTTGGTATTATTGGTAAAACTAGCCCTTTACCTATAAGTTGGCCTTGCCACCCAATCTGTCAAAAACTCATAATACCTTCCACATGTTCCTCATCAACAAATATGTTGTTGATCCTTACCATGTTTTTGCATATGCCTAATCCCCATCACCTTGAATTTCATCCAACTAAAATCCTTGGATTTAGAGCCAAAGAGATAAATAAATCAGTATAAGGTCTAGTGGGACCAATACTCTAAAAGAATGACACATGGGAGAATGTGACTGTTATGAAAAAATAGTTTCCTTATCTGTTTTACTGAATATTAATATGTATACTTAAAATATTTTATGTAAATTTATGGATGAATGTGAATTTTGTTTGATGTAACATAATGATGCATGAATATTTATCTATAGTTTGAGAAAGCATTAAAACAAAGGGATTGTGTTTAATCCTAGTGGGAGAGAATGTAATATCCCCACTAGAACTCCTATTGTTTTAAAAATAATTTATATTTATTTGCTTCTAGAGCAAGGTACTGCTGATAGCATTTGTGGATGCAGGAAAATAGGTACACTCCTTTAAGCATAAATATAAAGGTTGTTTGCATGAGGTAAGGAGGGATATGATGGAAAACCATGACCTGTGAGTACATAGAAGATCACATGAAATACCTTCATGTAGCTGCTTCCATATATATATCTTTTGCATGTGCAATATGTACTCCCTTATTTGTTTTTACAATATTTTGTGTTTAATAAATATTTGTTTAATTTGTAATTTATGATTTAGAAATATAAAAATATAAAATAAGACAATCTTATAATAAATAAATAATAAATATTACTTTATAAATAATATTAATATCATGTCATTGAAAGTAATAATAAATATTAATGTTAAAATTAAGAATATATGTACATATTACAAAATTCTAAGATTTGGAACCAACCACCAGTTGGCGCACATATGATATGGGTAGTTGAATGAGTTCTTCCACTTGTTCAAACACGATCATTGTATGCTTTATATAAAATGGTGAGATTAGTGGTAAAATGGGGATATGGTCCTTACTCTACGGAATTGGGAAACAAAGATGGAAAAAATAGCGAGAATCAGTTAGTGGAAAACTCTCCTTCGAAGAACTTAGGTCAAAGTTCTTATTCCTTTGGGTTGAACATGGATTTTTTCGTGATTACTTGATTAGTTAATATCTTGAGATTAAGTGTTGTATATTGTGCGATTAAGATTACCAATAATAGGAAATGAGAAAGAAAAAACCTTGAAAGGAACTGAAACTCCTAAAAGAACCATGAGCTCCCTCACTTTGTTGTTTTTCCTGGTTAATTAGGATGTAGTGCAGTCTGGTTAGATTTAAGTTACGAAGATATTTTATGATAGAACTAAAATTTAAATTGTATGACACGAGAAGTTTTACAGTTTTGAATGTTAATGTTTGAGTTTTTAGATGCATTCTTGTAGATAAAATGGTCTATAAATTTCCTTTTTTATATGTTTGTTTGCGCATGATAGTGCATATAGGAAAGAATGCATATGCATATATAATAGGGTCATGCTGACCCAAAACATGCCATAAAATTTATCTTTTCCACCAAACGTGTCAAGATGAACTGTCTAGCGGGTGGACTTGAGCCGGCTGACTGCGGGAGAAGGCCTATGTCATGTTGGTGAGTCAATCTTTATTGTTGGCATGCATTGCATCTATCTTCCTGTTTAGAACCAAAAAGCCTCATTGGCACTCTTAATACCTACCAGTAGCACTATCTATAAGAAGCCTAATTATTCATCGTGATGCAAAATAATATTTTTGTAATAAAATTTACTTTACAAATTCATCTGCAATTTGGTTGATTTAACTATAGAACAAATGATGAGACATCTGAATTTTGGAATTGCCATCATAATTGGATTAATACATCTTCCCAAGTGTAAAATTATGTTAAGGACTGTATATAAAGATGTTGATTGTAATAGATGCTACTCTTATCTTACATCTTTAATACCTCTATTTTATTTGATAATGCTACTTGTCTTGTTTTGAAAGTATATATGTAGTGCCGAGGATTGCTTTTTATTTCAATGAAAATATTTTTTTAATATATAATCCTTATGTGTACATTATCATCGTCGATATTTGCCTGCAAGATTATATATTTTTTAGATAACTAGTAATGAATTACACCAAACACTTGAGAATTATTGACGTGCGAATGAAACTAGAGTTTATTGAAGAATTAAATATTTGTATTGATGTTCTCCCAAAGCTCTTCCAAATTAAATCTTGGTACATGTTATTTTTGATATACGTGTTTGGTTCACTTATGGTAGTCGTTCAGTAGAGTCTCACTCTAAAGCTTTGCAATTAGAATTACCTCTTCTCTCATTGACCAACACACAATATACTAGAACACCATATGTTAGTATGGTCGAACTGATCTTTATATGTTTAATTAAAATATGAAATTGTTAATTTTTACACAAAAAATTAAGTTTATATCATTAACTTATATTTCCAGGCTTTCGGTTGTGCATGATTTGAGTAAGTATTGTATTTATAGTAATGAATTTCCACACAATAACCAATTAGTTAAATGGACCCAAAGAACTTAGCTTATATCATTTCAATCAAACCCAACAATTGATTTTCTAGTAAATATATTTGTCCTTATAAACACCCATTGATATTAGTATGCTTGTTATTTTTTCTTCTTATTGCTTTTAAACCATAACAGTAAATAATTATTTATCCAAATTATAGTTATACTGGTCAATCTAAGGTATAAGCTTCTCACAACAATATTTAAACTAAGAAATTTAGTACAACATAGTTTTGGATGCATTTGGAATCTCCAATATTGGTTACGTCTTAGCTTTTAAATAGATAACTAATTGCCTATATAAAATATATGACAATCTCTTTTATTAAACATTGATAATTTTTACTTTATTCAAGTTCATTATTTCTTTCCTCATTAAAGTGAATGTCGTATAAATAAAAAGAATAGAAATCAGTGTTATTGATTCATTATAACCTTAGCATCTTTATGAAATAATAGGATAGGTATAAATAGCCACTCAAGAGAACACGATGCTCTCATATTGCTTTCAAGGTAACCTTGCATAGCTTTAAATAAAGTATAAAGTTGACTTTAAATATGAAGAATAAACTTAAAATTAGTTCATGATTTTATTTTATGGTTAAGATTACTTACTAACATTTTGTAAATTAGACACTTAGTCTACTTTGACATCAAACTATGTAATTTGTGTAGATATAGTAATTAGATTTTAGGTTGCAAGTTTTATAATTCATAAAGAAAATATAATAATTAATTTTATAAGTTGAATGTCTAACTCTTTATATAGTCACATTATTAATTTTTGAATATATAATAGTTAATTTGCTTAGATGGCAATTGAATGCTTTATGATTAAACTTTTGTTTGATTTTTTTTGCTATATAAATAACTGAAGTTATATTTTATTCTTATTATTCCCAACTAAGGAATAATTTAATAATTTTACTTAACTATAACATAGTAGAGAAAATTTGGAATCCTCTCCTAGAAACCTATTACTCTATTAAATTAATTAAGGAGGATGAATTATTCGAGAACAACCATTTTTTGGCAAGCCAACCCGACATGATTGATCTTTTTTCCAAGAAAAAGTACCAAGGGGTGGTAAGCGACATCACCTCTAGGTTATTGTACGAGTAGTACTGTGAGGGGTCCCTTGCTCATTGTACAATTGGGATATAACTAGCAGGATACCAGTACTAAGAAGTAGCTAGAAATATACTGGTGCTAATAGACTCAACGGTGAGTTGGTATGAGACAACTCCCTGTCAATCATGCCATAACAAGAGATACTTGGACCTGAGCCAGTGTAATGGTGGGCCCTAGTTGACTCCAAAAGAAGTTAGACTCTCAACTAGGAATAAGGCATATCTATGCTACCCCCTTGCATATTTAAAAACTATGATAGAAATTAGACCAAAGGAACCTAAGTCCTCAATGCTAAGGGATGTGGAATTATGCGTCCACCCTCTAGGTGTTATAGGCCCTAGAGGATAACCCCAATCGTGAACCTAGACCTCTAGTAAAGGAGAAGATAAGTTCACAAAAAGACACCTTTTTGCAAGATCTGACCAATCTCGACCACTTGAGAGACCATCTATAGTGGTCAGTATTCTCAAAGTGAGTATCACTATGCCTTTGTACTAATAAAACATTGGGTGATCATCAAAATTTCTCCTTGTGCTTTGTTAAAGACCTTAAAACCGGTTTTCACTTTGTGATTACAAAGAGCAAGGCTTGAATGGACAAGTAGGTGCGTTAGGCTTGGGTTGTTACAATGGAGCTCCTCCAAAGATATCTTCTTCATAAAGCTTTCATTTTGTCCTTGAGTGATAATTTATGGAATATTTTGCAAAAGTTTTTCTTGTTCCTCTTTATCTTGCCTATAATCTGATAAAATATTTTTGAAATAATTAATTTTTTCCTTCCTAATATCTTCATCCTCAATATTTCTTCCATCTAGAGTTATAATATTTTTGATATGATGAAGAGAAAAAATTATTTTTGTTTTCATGATTTTTTTTGCATTTCTATCTCCTTGAGCCATTTCTCTTTAGAATTTTGGAACCAATATGACTCCTTTTTCAATGCATTATGATAATCATAAAGTAATTTTTTTTCTTTCACATAAAAATCCTAATCCATTCCATTAATTTCAACCCTCTTATAAAATTTGAGCTTGGACTCAATTTCTTTCTTTTCTTTAAGAATATTACCAAAATATTTGGCATTCCATATCTTCATTTGCTCCTTTATATATTTCAACTTTTGAACAAACCTATACATACATGATCCTTCAAATTTTGATTCATCCCACCATAACATAACCATATGGAAAAAATTAGGGTCTTGAAGCCACATAGACTAGAATCAAAATAACAGTGGATGACCATTATTAGGTAACTCACAAATCAAAAAAATGGGTTTGTGATCTGATCCTCCTCACAATAAAATATTTCAAGAGATTGTATAATTTTTTGCAACTATTTATTAGATAACAATAATATATCCATTCACCCAGGTGTTGTAGGTGAGTTGGAGAGGAGAGGGCAATCCTCCAAGGGAGGTCCCAGGTTCAAATCTCCACCCTACCAAAAAGCTGAATTGGGTATCCAAAATCCAATTGATAATGTTGGTGCGGGCAGTGTCGGGTGCGACCCCCGGGTGACTTTGACAGTGTATAACCCCTTGTTCATGGTCTCTCAGACCAAGGCAACTCCACAAGGGGTTTTTTGCTTAAAAAAAAGAATCTATCCATTCTTTATATTATATAATTTTTCTCAATGTGTCTATTATCCCATGTATATTGAAAGCTTGAGGAACTAAAATCCCAAAGGTCATTTGAATTGACAAATAAAATGAAATATTGCGTTGATTTAGACCATCCTAGAATGCCACCCTTATTTTCCAAAGGAGATATAATAGTATTAAAATCACCCCTAAGAATCCATAGATCATAATGAATCATCATTGTGTTTGACAAAAATATGCTAAGGTCCTTCCAACATATTTCATGAGTAACTATATTTGGAGCATATACATTTATAACCCTAACTTTGATGTTTTCCTCTTTCCTGCAAAATAATCCAACTTAGTTACTTTTTGCTTCTATTAGTTATCCATCCCATTTGCATTTATCCCATATTCTTGCAATACCATTTGAATATTTTGTAGAAGAAACTGCTAAACAATCACCTTTCTTCCAAATATTCTTAAAAGCATCCTAACATTCCTCACTGCTTAATTTTATTTCTTGTATTAAAATAAACTCAGGGCTATAACAACCTATTAATTCCTTAATAACTCTTTTTTTAGGGGTTTTATTCATACCCCTAATATTCCATGATATCATTTCCATCATCAACACTTTTTATTTTTATTAGTGGGCTTAACCCTACTTCTTGTTAACATCTATGATATTTTATTTAGCTTCCCAGATCAATATCCTTTAGAGTTTTTTATACCCTTTTTTCTTGCTTTGTGTTAGCTTTTGATGAAGTATGCAATGGGAGATACCAATCACAAGATGCAGAATAATATGAAAGAAAGTAAATTTACGAGATGATTGAAATATGCTATAAATAGAAATGACGAAAATGAATACAATGTAGCTATGAAGAAAATGGACACTCCATGAAGAAAGCTACTAGACTACATTGTACCCATCACCAATATATGGTGATCTACACAACATATGCTACTACTACAAATATGCTCTGAGCTTCTATATTTTGCTTGTTACTATGAGGCCCTTTTTATATAGGAAGATAGGTTCCTTGGCCAACACTCTACCTAGTTGTGCAAGGGACACCTTGCACATTGACACTTGTGCATTTATTACATTGCATGAAGTAACTAGATAACTTCCCCCTAAAGTAATCTAATGTCCTAAGTATGTACCTAGGAAGGTACATTTACATGACCCAAATGATATAATATAATATATTTCTAACATCCCCCTGTATTACATTATTTGGGTATTGAAGACTTTAGTATTCAATGTGGATCTTCTTCCATTGGATGATATTTGGCTTGTTTAGGTTCATTATCTTCTTCTTCTTGTGAGCAGTCTTGATCTAGTTCCTTTTCTATTGCTTCAGTCTTCATGTCATGGTCTCTCATATTTTTCAATTCTTTATTCTTTGATGTCAATCATATTTGATGGACCATTTCTCTCATGATATTACATGTCTTGAGTGGATAATAATAGACCCATATTTTTTCTTTTGAACCTATGTAAAACCTGTTTCTTTGTCCTTCATATGTATTAAACTTGAGCTCATTGTTTAGTAGATCCATCTTAAATAAGTTTGTGAAGGTAACCGTCTATTCTATGTAGTAATATTTCTTCATAGCTCTTATAGTACCTGTATTTATAATAGCAAGAGAAAGATGAGTGATTTATCCCATTACAGTATTTGCATGGATGGAAAATCCAATAGTTAACCTTTTTATGACCATATTGATTGCAATAGGTGCACAATAATGATGATCTGATAGTTTTGTAGTCTATTTTGGGAACATAATGTTTGTCTATTTCTTTGATAAGACCTTCTAACCATATGTGCACAATTGAAACTATCCATATTTCCCTTTTTGTATGATATCAATATTTTCCTTTTTCAAGTTTTCTTTGTCATCAGTCTCACTAGAAGAGTCTTCCTTTTCATAACTATTAATTTCAAAACTTATTTCACATCATATTGGTTCTTCCTTTTCTTTGTATTTTTAATCATTGTAATCCATTGAATTTTCAATTAGGATTTTAATCCAAATTGATATTTTCTTCATTCCACTTCTAAGAGTATTGCTTAGCGTGCTAGTGGCCATTTGTATTGCCCTTTTAAAATGAAAAATACCGGTATTATTAGGGATGGAGCCTTACTCGTAGTCTACCTTATGACTCCCTATATTAGGATATATGATCCCTAATTGAATTATATAATCTTTATTTGATAAAACCTTTATTAAATCCTTAGGTTTGTAGGCTTCCTTATGTCTCCCTAGTAAGGAGAGTATATACACCTAATGTAATTTTAGGTTTTGTAGAAAGATTTTATCTTCTCAATTATATAGAACTTGATAATCTCTGGTAGATGCTATTATTATCAAGTTTTGTAAAATGCCTTATGACTCCCTAGTGATTTTGGAATATGATATAGTGCTCTTATAAAATGTAGTTCAATTTTTGGTTGATTTTGTAAAGTTTTGTAAATATCAAAAATCAACTTTTCTAACATCTTATTACTCCTATTGAACTAATAACTTTTCCAATTTTGAAGAGGTTTTAATGTTGGATTATTTTGTCCCTTTTGAGAAATTTTGAGACAATAATAATATAAATTTCCAACCTTAGCAAAAACCTCAATAACCTCTTTTAATATCCCTTAGGATTTGATTTTAGTGTTTCTAATTTTTAATAACCTAATTTTGTGTTGTAATCCTTTTAGCTCCCAAATATAGAAAATTAGAACACATTAATATTTACAAATATTATAAATTTGATTTTTCAAGTAGTAACCCTTATTTCTCTTAGGTTTATTTTGCAAATATTATTTCGATTTGTTATATTTCACCCTTTGATTTTTTCTTTCAATATTGATATTTTCTCTAGGCTTTGACCTTAGTTTACAATCCTTATATCTCCCTAAGAATGAAAGCAATATTAAATAAGGGTTATTTCTTACATTTCAATGATGTATTACTACAATGTTCGACACCTTTTTTGGTTGTATATGATAGCAATGTATCCTCCTTTGGCACTAAAAACACTATCCAAGCTTTGGAATCTCCTTGCCTTCAATGCATGAATGTTGGCACTTCAAACTATGGGGTCTTTGACCTCCCTTGACCATAGCTTTTAATGCTCTCTTATCCTTGCTTCCATGCTGCACTTTGGCTTGCCTTTATTGTGCTATGAATATGGACTCCTTGGACTTGGGAACCTTTTTATGAAGGAGGAATCTTGGACCTTGTGACAAGTGTCACAACCATTTTTGATGAGCGCTTGAGAGAAGTAGAGATACCTCTTACCAATTGTAAATATTATATCAAGTCTGAAAGGAATGTTATGTTCTAAGATGAGCTCTGATTCTTTTCCATTCTAAGTATTTTTTTCTTTCTAACATTCCAACCCCCTTTGTGTAACACTCCTCGGTAAATCTTGTAATGGATGGGTGCTTGTGTGGGAACTTGTGTGAGAGTTATTAGGGTTATATTTAGATAACAAGTGTCATCACCTCCTTGTGCATGAGTCTTCTACGTAATGCCCTCTCAATGTGCCTTGGTAAAGTTTATTATTAACAATGTGCCTTGGCCAATTCTTTCTTTGTTGTGAATGTTCGATGAGGTGGTTCCAACTAATACTTTTGGAGGATTTTGAGTAGCTTTTGCTGGAGCTTTGGTGGTGCCTTGGTGGAGCTCTAGCAATGCCTTGGTGGAGATTTGGTGGTGCCTTGATGGATCTCCTTGGACGTATGTGGATTTCTATGCTTTCCCTCATTTTTAAACAGTTTTGTATGTTCCTTTGTAGATGATATTACCTTGTATGTAATGCTCTTTATTTACTTTGTATTGTGTCTTCTTTTCTTGCAGGTTCGACCATCCAAAATGGAGGAATTATGAGCCTTTTGAGAGGCTCCTTTGCTATGCTCAAAGTGTGCTAGTGTCCAGTTGTTTTAACCTTGTATAATGTGCCTTTGTGGCACCTCAAACTATGTCTTATCGCCTACGTAAAACAACTAAGTGATGAGGATTGATGTTTACATCTCTCATATGACCCCTCTAGTAGTTCCTAGCTAGGTTTGCATAGTTTATTTCTTGCAAATTAATATTGTAAGTGAGTCTCCTTCTCACATACACTTGTGTGCACTAGTTGTCTTCTAGTTGTCACTTTGGAGTGTTAGTTAGGAAGTGTGAACTCAAAGTAGGAAGTGTGTACTTCAAGATAGCTAAAAGGATCTTCTAGTTAGCATCTTACCTTTCTTTCTTAGCTTAGAAGTTACGTGCATTCTCCTTTGCACTATTGTAGCTTATGGTTAAGCATATTGGATCAAATCCATGATTTGGTGGGTTTGGTTATGTATTTTGGGCCTTTAGAGCCTATAAATTGAGTTGTAAATAATAGAAACATTAGTTGGATTTTCAATCCTTTTCATTGGTATCAGAGCCTAGTTCATGTTTGCACTAGGGCTTGTGAGGTGAGAGGGAAGGAGATAATTTTCTTATGAGAAACTCTTTCTCATTGAGGACTCGGTTCAAGCTCAAAGGGAGCTTGAAGACCATACGCAGAAGGAAGTTTCTTCGACGTCAAAATCCTCGTTCCAAATTTCTCCATATGCTCAAGGAGTATAGGAAAATTTTACCCCGATTTTGGTCTTACAAAAATCCCTTGGCAGGTTTGGATTTCAGCTACGATGAAATACGCATTAGGGAGCCATTTGTTCCTGCCAGTTTGGAGTCTTGAAGACCGAAGATCATCTATACCAGGTCGTGTGTCGACTTGGGTCTGGTGGCCTTTCAAACGCTGGTCGTGTGTCGACTGGATCTTGAAAGGAGTGCTACTTTGAAGGCGGGTGTTGCTGGTTTGAAGAAAAGCTATAGAAATTTGTTGAATTTCTGAGGTGAAATCACCTTAGTTTCAATCAATTTAGTGTGAAAATTAAATTTCAATTTTTTTTAAAAAAAAAAAAGGTTAAAAAAAAAAAAAATTTTCATCAATTGGTTGCTTCAATTTTTGTAAAAAAATTTTTTTTTTGGGGCCCCATTCGGCCGATCTTCCTCATAGACCGGTCGTAGGGCCCACTTGGTCGGCTTTCGGCTATATCCCGATAGCCACCGGTGCCTTTTCGACAGCACGCGGTGGCTTTTCGTGTGCGACAAGGGGTCGCACACGGCCCCGCTACACTGTTGACCTGACAGCGTTAGGCCAAATTAACACTGTCAGGCGACAGCAAGGCCGCTAGATGCTATCAACGATAATGCTGGTCAGAGGTTGTCAGTCGACAGCCTGTGTCAGACGTTATCCGATGACAGTGCCTGTGTCAGCCACTGCCTGGCGACAATGCCTTGGCTGGCATTGTTGGCCTTTGGGGCAGCCAGTGCCAGGCCGCTATAGGCAGCATCACCTGCTTTCGGCAGGCGCTGCCTGTAGTCTATAGGTATTAAGCCTGTTAGCACTGGTAGGCACGAGTTTCGAAGTCAGGAGTTGCCTGACAGGACTGCCATTGCAGGGTATTGGCATTCGGTGCTGCCATTGAGCCTCGTTCTTGCTTCCCCTGATTATTATGGACCCTTTTCTCCATATGCTCATAGATTGCTCCCCTGAACATGCAATCTAATTCCTCGAGCACAGTGCAACTGTAGTTCTCGAAATTTCATGCAAAGCGAGGTGGAGTGCAGTTGACAGGTCGATTCCTTTCGTCAAACAAGGGTAAAATTTTATTTATTTATTAATTTCCTTTTTTTAAGGTATGAAAGTTTTATTTTATTTATTTATTAATTTATTTTTAAATCTCTTAATTAAATTAATTAATATTTTTGATTAATTAAAATATCCATTTTTAATTAAGTTATTTTTAAATTAATAAATTATAAAAGAATTTTTTTTACTTTAGATTAAAGTTAAATTTTTAAATATTTAGCCTTAGGGGTATTTTTCAAGGCACTACATTGTAACAGGGTATTTCCAAATTTTTACCCTGCTTTTAAGTGTTTTTCCTTGTTACTCCTGGCTTATACCCGGTTTCACATGGCTTCTGATTTGGCTGCCCAAGTGGCAGAACTTGCACATGTTGTAAATGCTTTAGCAGATAAAGCTAATGATACTACCATGGCAGAAGTCCTTAGTAACCTTGCAGTGAAGGTAAATGACATTTCCATCCACAATGCTTCAGATTCTGCTCATGATTCTCGCCTGAGAGTTCGATGTGAAGTGCCACTTTATGATGGATCCCGAAACCCTGAAGTCTTGAATAGTTGGATTCTTGACATGAGTTCTTGGTTTTCTTACACTCAACTTTCAGATGATGATCAAGTTCCATATGCTAAGCTAAAACTTTTTGGTTTAGCTAAAGTACTTGTCGAAAGGAAAAAGGGTCATGATGAGCTTACCACTTGGGATGAGCTTGTAGACTGTCTTAAGACCAATTTTTATCCTTCCAATTATTCTAAGGAATTGGTAATTAAGTGGTTTCGGTTTTGACAAGGTCCTAATATGACTGTGCAGGAATATATCTTTCAATTCAACAGGTACAGGATACTTTTGAATGTGGAGGAAGATATTAAAGCTTTGATTCTCAAATTTCAAAGTGGCTTGTTGGAGCATTTGTACAGGGAAATTATGTTTGTTTCTATAGAAACATTGGACTCAGTTTTCAACCAGGCGCAGCTTGCGGAGGACAAGTTCAAAGCGCATTCGTAGGGATTCCATGCTCCTGTTACTCAAGTGGTTGCTAACTCATCAAAAGGGAATAATTCTTTCTCACAAAAGAAGAACTTTGCCCAAAAGAAGAATTCATCTTCTCCATCTCCTTCTTCTCCTTCTCCTTCCACTTCTACTCCTTCTTCTTCTTCTTCCAAACCTTCTTCTTCTAAGAAGTTTTGTAACTATTGTAAGAAAAAGGGTCATGAAAAAGCAGATTGTTTTAAGCTTAAGAAGAAGAGTTTAGTCATCACTACTCAAGAAGAGGATGCTTCCAAAGGTCCCCTTGAGTCAGTGGGAGAAAGTAGAGTATACACGGAATTACGAGGTAAGCTCAATGAGGTTACCTTGGTAAATGTAAGTTCATCAGGGGCGCTCGTGATGCTTTGTTCATCACTCGAGCTCATTTGCTCCATAATTTTGCAACAGATTGTATAGTGGATAATGGCTCATAGAAAAATCTAATTGCGAGGTCCATTATCGAGCGATTGAAGTTACCTATGGAGCCTCATCCTCAACCTTATTCTTTGGGTTGGAAGGATAGTGGAAGGGGCTCAGAAATCACTCACACTTGCACATTAAAATTTGCACTTGGCCCACAGTTCATAGATCAAGTCACTTGTGATGTGACTCCTATGGATTGTTGTGGGATTTTGCTTGGACAACCTTTTCAGTATGATAGGAGAGTTGTTTATGATGCTTTCAAAAGAACCTACACATTTCAAAAATATGGTAAGGTATTTCTCATAAAAAGCACCAACACTCCTAACATCATTCTAAATTCCAAGCAAACACAAAAGGCAATTAAAAAAGGTGGTGAGGTTGCTCTAATTTTCATTCGCTCTCAAAACACTCCTACATCAACATCCATTACAAAGCAACACTCTTCAATGGATAAAATATTGCAAAATTACTCACACATATTTCAGGAGCCAAAGTCTCTTCCTCCAAATCGCACAATTAATCACAACATTGAAATCATTCCTGGTTCTTCACTACCTAATGCACCCATGTATAGACAATCTATTTTGCAAAATGAAGAAATTAAAAGGCAAATAGAAGATTTGTTGTCTAAGGGTTTCATTAAGGAAAGTACTTCTGCTTGTGCATCACCTATTTTGTTGGTTCTTAAAAAGGATGGCACTTGGAGATTGTGCATTGATTTTCGTGCTTTGAACAAAATTTTTGTAAAGAATAGATATCCACTACCACGCATTGATGATTTATTAGATCAGCTCCAAGGAGCTAAGTTCTTTTCAAAAATAGATCTCAAAAGTGGATATCATCAAGTGCGTATCCAAGCTGAGGATACATGGAAGACAACTTTTAAGATGAATATGGGCCTCTTTGAATGGTTGGTCATGCCTTTCGGTCTTACAAATGCTCCTGCAACCTTCATGAGGTTGATGAATGATGTATTTCGTGATGTACTTGACAAATTTGTAATAATATATCTTGATGATATATTGATCTTCTCAAAAACTTGGGAGGAACACCTTGGGCATATCCATCATACACTTGATCTTCTTGCAAAGAATCAATTATATGCCAATTCTTCCAAGTGTTCTTTTGGCAATACTTCAGTTTCTTACCTTGGTTATGTGATTAGTGAAAGTGGAATTCAGGTAGATCCCACTAAAGTTGATGTTTTACTTAAGTGGTCCCCTCCTTCTACTCTCACCGAGTTAAGGAGTTTCCTAGGGCTTGCAAATTTTTATCGCAAGTTCATTCCTCAATATTCCACCCTTGCAGCTCCATTGCATTATCTCACTAAGTCTAAAGTTCCATTTCATTGGGAGAAAAGCCAAGAGGTTGCCTTTGAGAAACTAAAAAAGAAACTTTGTACAACACCTGTGTTAACTTTACCTGACCTCTCTCAACCTTTTGAGATTGAAACGGATGCCTCTAAAGTTGCTTTAGGTGTTGTGCTCAAACAGAATGGTCATCCAGTTGCTTATCATTCTAAAACTTTTTCTACTGCTAAGTTGAACTATTCTACATATGACAAGGAGTTGTATGCATTAGTTCAAGCTATCAAGTACTGGAGACATTATCTTTTGGGAAAATATACAGTAGTACACACTGATCACATGCCTCTCAAGTTCCTACAATCTCAAAGTAAAATTGAAGAATCAAGACATATGAAGTGGGCCTCTTACCTCCAACAATTTCACTTGGTGATCAAGTACAAAAAGGGGAAGAGTAATACTATTGCTGATTGTTTGAGTCGGCCTCCTACCTCTCTTGCTTTAACAGTAATGTCTACTTCACACTTGGGATTTCAGACTTGGCCTAATCAGTATTCACAGGATCCTGATTTTGGGAAAGTATTTGAGCAAGTAAGTAAACCTTCTTCTTCCAATTTGCGTCCTTTCCAAGATTTCTACATCAAAGAAGGACTTCTTTACAAATTGGACAAGGTTTGTGTTCCTTGTGAGCCAAGAGTGTCACTTCTTAAGGAAGCTCATTCAACACTTTATGGTGGTCACTTTGGGAAACACAAAACACTTCATCACTTGCAAAGATTTTTCTACTGGCCTAAAATGCAGAGGGATGTGCTGAGATTTCTCAAACAGTGTGCAATTTGTTGTCGCTCAAAACCAGCTAACAGGAAGTTTGGCTTAGGCATTCCTTTGCCCATTCCTTCTCATCCTTGGGAAAGCATTTCCATGGATTTGGTTAGTGGTTTTCCCATGACAGTGCGACAACATGATTGTGTGTTCGTGGTGGTTGACAGATTCAGTAAAATGGCGAAGTTTATTCCATGCCGCAAGACAAGTTCTGTAGCAGACTTAGCCCAATTGTTCTTTGATAGCATTTGGTGATCCTTTGGTCTACCTACCAACATTATATCGGATCATGATTCACGCTTTGTGGGTCACTTTTGGCATTCTTTGTGGAAAATTTTGGGAGTTTCCCTTAACTTTTCCATCGCCTATCATCCACAATCCGATGGGCAGACTGAAGTGGTAAACCGTACACTTGTGCAAAGTTTATGAATCTATCATCACACTTCACCAGCAAAGTGGGACTTGAGTCTCACTCATATTGAACATGCCTACAATAGGGCACTACATTCTTCTACAGGTCACTCACCTTTTGAGGTTTGTTTGGGATTTCAGCCCTTGGCACCTTATGAGTTACCTTTGTCTTTGCCTTCTCCTATCACTTCTCATCTTCAGAAGGAGCAAGACAAGGCACACTCCTTTATTCAGCACTTGCATAATCTTCAATCAAAGGTGATTGAAATTTTGCAAAAGACACAACAGCAGCAAAAAAAGGCCATGGATCGACATCGAATTCCTCATCCATTTCAGGTTGGTGACAAAGTATGGTTGCATCTTGACAAGCGACGTTTTACTGATAAGACTCATAGTAAAATCAAACCGATTCGCTATGGGCCTTATACTATCCTTCAACAGGTGTCCGAGAATGCTTTTCGCCTTGATCTTCCCGCACACTTGGGGATTCATGACGTCGTCAATGTAGATCTTTTGAAGTTGTACTTTGACTCTACATTGGAGACCGCACCAGCTATCAGTCATCCTGTGGACGTGGTTCCTGATTCTCAGTTACCATTGGATTCTGATCAGATCTATGACACGAAGACTCGACAGACTCGCCAGGGGTCTACCACCTCGTATCTTGTGGCTCGACGAGGACAGCTGCCGCATCAGGCTCATTGGATTTCTTTTCATCAGATGTCCCGTGACTTTCCTACTCTTCTAAAAGCATTGGAGGCCAATGCTTCTATTGTGGGGAGGCATGATGAGGATTGATGTTTACATCTCTCATATGACCCCTCTAGTAGTTCCTAGCTAGGTTTGCATAGTTTATTTCTTGCAAATTAATATTGTAAGTGAGTCTCCTTCTCACATACACTTGTGTGCACTAGTTGTCTTCTAGTTGTCACTTTGGAGTGTTAGTTAGGAAGTGTGAACTCAAAGTAGGAAGTGTGTACTTCAAGATAGCTAAAAGGATCTTCTAGTTAGCATCTTACCTTTCTTTCTTAGCTTAGAAGTTACGTGCATTCTCCTTTGCACTATTGTAGCTTATGGTTAAGCATATTGGATCAAATCCATGATTTGGTGGGTTTGGTTATGTATTTTGGGCCTTTAGAGCCTATAAATTGAGTTGTAAATAATAGAAACATTAGTTGGATTTTCAATCCTTTTCACTTAGAATGATGCAACAATATGTAACAATTATGGGATATAAAAACACCCCTTTTACACCTTTTTGCAATCCTTATGATTTCTTGATTTTATGGAAAATTTTTGGAGAAGTTATTCTGAATATGAAACTCTCCTTTTTGTTTGTTTTATGAACCCAAATTATAACCACTTTTGTAGATGCAATATAGCACTTATAGTGCTTTGAATCTAAGACTCACCAAGTCTCGATTTGAGGCAATCCTTTACTGATTTTATGTGGCTATTTTCTTCTCCAAACTTGGAGGATTGAGCGGTTTTTGGTGGCTTCCTTTGGCCACTATAAGTTGTAGATTTTGGTGCACTAATGGTGTCTTTAGACACTTTATTCTAATCTAATTTTGTGTCTTTCTCAATAACACAAACACTAAGCTTTTTTAGAGTAATATAGTAGTGCAAATGAACCCACTAATATTTCACTTTTAATGCACTAACAATCACACCTTATCACTTTAATAAAATCTAAAAATAACTTAGAAGTACACTTAATCAATTTACTACAGCTAATCAATAATAATTTGAAATAAATCTTGAAGAGTTATTCTGCAATTTCACTACAAACAAAGTTGTAGGAACTAGTCTTCTTTTTCTTTTCAAAGTAGATATTTGGTAGTTGATAGATAGTTGTAATTTTGTAATATAATCAAATCCAAAGCTAATGTGCAAATGAACCTTAAAAGGAACTTTTTCCTTTTGCACTTTTGAAGACTGTAATTCAATTTTCCTCTTTTGCAACTCTAATCCAAATTAAGGTGCTTTAACAAATCCGATAAGTAATCCAATTAATGAATCTACTTGCACCAATAGTTGCTTACTTTTTTGAAAGATTTTGTAGCTCTTTTACAACTTCTGTATAGGATGTAGATCTTGGTGTCTAAGATCACCAAGTTTCTGCTTTGAGTATGATATTGTTTCTTAGTTTCTTCTTCACCAAAAAATGGTCTTGAAATTTCTTTTATGAGCCTAGGTTTTGATGATTTGATCCTTTAAGAAATATTATCCTTTTGTTGTAGATTTGGAGAAGTATTTGTCTTTGAAATGATGCCTTCTTGCTATGAGATGCAATCTTCAAATCTCTTGGATTTGGTAAGCTTCTCTTGTCTTCAAGTCTTCTTGTTGAATTCTGACTTCAAGAAGGATCTTCTTCTCAAGATTTTGAATGTCTTGAGGTATTTTGAGATTTGGCACTCCTTACCAAATTCTTCTTCTTCTTTTGGGCTTGTTGTCGGATGGTGATAATTATCCCAAATATTTCACTATCTTTTGTAGTGAATTTATCCAATGAGTTCTCCTTTGATGATTTCTATAGTAAGGCTCTCCAAGCCTTTTTACTAGATGCTCGTTGAGACTTCCCCAAGGTCTTGTTGAGTGAAAAAAAATTCCTATTGAAAAATAGTCATCACAATCAAAGTATTGAATTGAAAACTCCCTCTTGCAAAGAAATTAAATGTAAACATGCATTTCTCCAAGGTTCTGATAGACAAACATTTCGCATATATGTATGAAATCAATGATAATTAAAACAATATATGCTAGAATAATCTCAATCAAGTGACAGTTAACAAGGAGCCTTGATTGTTTAATGCTTAGTGATTGTTGATCTTTAATCCTTAAGTGAATATGAAGTTTGCTTGTGTGAAAGTGGTTCCTTTTAATGTTCTTGGCATTAATCTGTCTTACCCTGAATCCTAGTTAGCAAGTCTATTTTATCTTCATATTAAAGGTGTAAAATGCAAAAGTGCGTGGAATAGTCCACTTCATTTTAACTCCATGCCTTTAATGTGAGATTCATTTTATAGTTAGTAGATTTATTTTATCTTCATTATGCATGTTCCACTAAAAGCTAAGTTAGAATTTGAACATGTTAGCCAGTTAGTAAGTCAACATTCATTTGCATTATCTACAATTAATGTAAAGTAGATGTTAGTATCCTCCCTCCTAAGGTTGATTTTATCTAAAAATTTAGATTTGAAAAAAAAACTGAAAATCTTGATGAAATTTGGAGGTGCAAAAATTATGGATGAGGACCAGAATGTAAATAAATGAAATGAATGTACAGGAAATTATGGAAAATGGACCAGAATGTAACTAAAGTTAAACAGAAAATGTACAAAATTTTTGGACAAGGACCAGAATAAAATAACTGAAAATGAAATGCAAAAATTTTGGAAAATGACCAGAATGTAAAGCAAAATGCAAAAATTCTGGAAAATGACCAGAATGTAAAGCAAAATGCAAAAATTCTGGAAGATGGACCAGAATGGAAAACAATGGACAAAAACAACCTTTTACAAAATAGAATGAACAAATTACAAAAAATAAACTTAATTTATTTACATAAAAGCTGGAAAAACATGCATGTAAATCCTAGTATCATACTCCCCTACCCTATAAAACCACAAATTATGAGACAAGTGTGAAGGTAACCCAATCTAAATAAACCTGTATAAACACAATCAGATTAGATCAAGTGCAAGACTCAAAGGATAAAATAGCGTTTGTGCCTATCTTAATCTTCACCTAGTATAACCCCAAAAGGCATTAAATACGTAGATACAAATTAAAACAAGATGCAATAACGGAATAAACAATAAACATAATAACCCTCAACCAAAAATCTCTTGTGATTTTGCTCACAAAGTGTATGCTTGCCAAAATGTATGCATTCGATTTCAAAAAATTGTCTTGTGTTACAAAAAATTCTAGCCCTTGTACAATAACCTCCTTAGATATTTAAGGTTTCAACCCTTTGCTCGTTTCAACTTCCCTCTTCTTTATAATGTTAAAAAAATAAAAATAAAAATAAAAAATTATTTTACTTTCCCTTATAACCCCTTTTAACATCATAATATAATAAGACAACATTCAATCTTGTTTCCCCTTATGACTCCCTTTTCACCTATCATAATATATAAATAAGAACCATTTAAATTTTATGTTACCTTATAACTCTCTTTTTTTTTTTAACAGATTATAATATAAAAATAGAACATTCAACTCTTTTTCCTTATACCTCCTATTCTTATATCATAATATATAAAAAAAAATCAAAGGGCTTTATACCTTTATTAATCCCTAAAGACAATACAAATCCAAGATACTTTACTAATCCCTTTATAAAAAAGCATAGGGCTTTTATCCGACCGCAACATTAAAATTAAAAAATATATATGCATGATTGTCACCTTCGAAAGCACTGGCCAAACTCAAACCAGAGCTAAACGAAGCGTACTCCGTAGTCTTGTCCATTTCGAAGCGTTGCGTATCCAGCAATCCACGTTTCATTGATTACATCTTCTTCCTCTATGCCGGGGTACTTCGATATCACAAACCGCCCATCATAGTGAGCATGATGTTGGAAAACCTTGCGTTTACCCATTTTGTTGTTTGATCTTCGAGAGTGAACCTTTCAACCTTTCCATCCTCTAGCTCTCGGTAATATAAAGTAGATGTATGGGGATTTAGGATTTTGGTCAAGTAAATTGGGTCTTTTGCCATTTCGATAATTCTACTGGGCACTGTCATTGTTTACCATTCGAGTGACGTTACTTTCAATTTTTCCCCCCGCTGTGGTCACCGAACCCTGACGTTGCCTACCGTGTGTTTTGATTATTTTTTTAAATGACCCTGGCTCCCGCTGTGGTCACTATTCAACGATCTCTGCACTGATAGTACTCCAGGAATGTTATCTTCAATGGTACAATTAACCCCTCTGTGTGGCCTTCATTAACCTGACTATCTGCATGACAGTTGCGAGCCCCTGTGCCCACGTCGTCTAGGTGCTATCGCCTTCACCTTGCTGTTGATCATCCACCAATTGGACTTGTTTCCCATTTGCCCTGAATACCATGTGATCAAATGTTGAAGAGGTCATCTGCAGCTTCATCGACCCTTTGTCTCCATATCATCGATACATCAGAGTGTTTTCCATGATTCATACCGTGTAACCACCCCAGTCGCCCGCGTAGCCTTCGCTTATGTTATACCCGACGATCTCGACATCCATTGTTGCTTCCTATTGGTAGACGTCTGGTGTGCTTGCTTCATTACATGCCCAAAAATCTGATCTATCGATGCCTGCTTGAAATCTTCTATCACTACGCCACTGGGTCTTATCCAGGTGTATACGATTTGTCATCGTTGCTCGATAAATACCTATGTATACCTGCGTTCATGTGTATTTTGATATTGAAAGTTGCATTGCTTGTCATTAACTTGCCTAGCTCTTATCCATGACTTCCACGTGACTTCTTTGCTTGGTTATTTAGTGATAATACCAACTTCCCTGCCAGGCTACTGAACGTTGGTTTATGACATGACCATTGCGTCCTTCCCGGCAGTAACCGCCACCAACTGCGAATTCTACTTCCTCTTGCGATGTCTCCGACGTGGCCACTGGCATCCAATGTGGTTACTATCTGTTCGACTCGCCCATGCATTCATCCTATATGGTGCCACATCCTTCACTTTAGTCGTTGGGTGTTTGTATCCTTTCCAATTATGCTCCACGTCAAAGCTCATCTTCCTGCATCTTGCCATGATGTCGTCTACTCATCATCGGTGATGATGTATCCACTGCCTATGTAGGCAATGAGGTACCTCCAGGACATTGTGAAATGCTACCAATCCATGTGGCATTGTTCATTGTTACCACCGACCCCGAGTCCAGTGTAGCATGGTGATCCTACCACCATTTTACCGTGCCACATCCGTTTGGTTTTTGTGCTGACTCTGATAGTCCATCACACGGATATTCACTGTTTGAATCGGCCACATCGTCACCCTTTTCATCAATGGTGACCAGTGCCATGCTATTGTGGTAGCCATGCAATCTGTCGTAGGGTCGCTTTTTTTTACACAGTGGCTTCCACATCACATGGGTCCCACTCCAAGTCATATGTCTACCTAATTCACCCATACTTGTTACTGCTCAATCTCGAGCATCGAACATAGACCATATGTTCTACCACATTCATGGACAACACTTGCTATACCCATTGCCATCACGAAAATACATCCACTTTACCACCAATGGCATTCCTCCTATCGTCGATCATGCTACTCGGTTAGTTGCTGCCTCCCCGAGTCCACTGATGTCCTTTATTCTGGCTAGACTACGTCAATCCAGCTAGATCCTACCTTGCAGTCGAGGACGTCTCCCCTCCATGTCGACTTGTAACTACATATGAAACAAAAACGTGAATGGTTAAAACCAAGCAAGGCTTAAAAATAAAAGTCTTTCATATTAAACTTTATCACCAACTTAATAGAGACAAAAGTTTCAATATTAAAGATTTTATTATTATTTTATCTTATTTTATATTTTCTTATTTTTATTTAAACTTTTATATATAAACATAAAAGTTTAACTTTTTATTTTTTTAATATATTATTATTATTATTATTATTATATATATATTATATTGTTTTCATGTTTGACACAAACAAAAGAAAACAAACACCAATATTAACAATAAAAAGCTAAAACACTCGTCGACACAAAAGTCATCGATAAAAAAATGATGACAAAAATTCGTCGATAGAAAAATGACGATAAAAAGTCATCGATAGAAAAATGATGATAAAAATCGTCGACAACTTTTGATGACAACGAATAAATAAACAACTACAAACTAACACCAATCAACCTACAGGACAATCGAAAAGAAACAAAAGCACCCAAACATAAACAATAAAAAGGTGGGTCCTTGATTTTAGGGTGAGTTGTACTACAGTCACAGCAAATGGTGACTCTACTGGGAAATGCTCCTGAGTATTTTGCGTAAAGAACCTAAACCGAAACAAGAACACACATAAGATCAGTGAAACATAAATTATTCAGCAATGTCCCAAGAAGATGGGGGTAAACAACTTTGAACATAAATAACTAATCCATCTGCCTTTGCTCAGTGTGTGTGCAAAAGTGATTCATTCTTGCATTTCTAAAAATCCTCTAGATTCCATCATCCATTTCTGCTTTAGGCTATGAAGTATTGCTCATAACAAAATGGCTAAGAGAGAGCCCCACTACCAGTCAAGCATCTATAGCCCTAATGGAGTTTATCTAACTCACCCTTGTGTCTGCTTAACGTTTTGCAAAGCCTTTCCTTTTACTCGAACTATGTCTAGACAAAGCCCAACTGCCGGTCAGGGGTCCATAGCCCCGGTAGAGTTTATCTAGATCTTGTGACTGATTTGATCAAGCTTTCCAATGCTCATTTTTTTTGTATATATATATATTTCAAAATAACAACCTGGCAAAGCTTTAAGCATCACTGGGGTTAAGCAGCCTACAAGTGGAGCGTGTTGATTTTCTCCTAGGGTTGCAAATCAAGATAACTTCATCCTTCATAATTCCATAAACACCATTTAATGTATGTGAATTACATGTGGATCTCTAGCGAAATCTTTCATTGTTCCACTCTCCACCATCTTAGTCCCAAACTCTGAGAATGATCACCAAATAATGCATCCCCCTTTTCTCGGGTTCACCTACTTTCAGATTAGATATTCCAACCTACTAAGCAAAGAAACACAAGAAATGGGCCAGAGACCATAAGTTAGTGACCACAAAACATTACCCCAAAACAAGGGAATAACCCAATACACAAAAGAGATAAACCACACTCTAAAACCAAAACTAGAAATAAATGATACACTCAAAACAAAACAAACCACACAAATAATCCAAGACAAAACTAAAACCAATAGATCAAGCTTATATACATATAATACAGACATATACACCTTTCAGGGTTTGAAATAGTGCTTTACCTATTTAACAACTAACTCTGAGTCTCCCAAAACTTTGAGACGCTTAACCTTCTTATTCAGAGCCAATTGAATTCCAAAAATCAGCGCTTCGTATTCTGCCACATTGTTGGTGGCTGGAAACTATAATTTATAGGCAGCTAGCATAGGTTTGCTACCCAAAAATTAAGTTCGATACCAGCTCCAGCACCTTACTTCAATTTGGATCCATAAAATCTTAGAGTCCAAACCAAACTATCCTCTTTAGAAGTGCCAGAAGAAAGGCTTTCCTTTTGAGGTTCTTCGGTAGCTTCTTCTATGTCAAAGTTATAGACCCCTAACTCAGTTTTGGCAAATTGGATTTCACTGGACCTATAATACTTTGTAATGATCTCTTTGAGCCTCGGCTCACTATCCACCCGAATTTGGTTTGCTACTCCCCTCCAAGGTAACCACATGTGGGAAGAATCTGTAACAATGTAACCATTGAGGTTCTTACTCCAATCTCTTCCTAACACCATGTCGTATTTGGTAGTGATATTGAGCACAAGTATATCCACATGATGTTGAATTCTAGGATCTGAATTGATTTGAATTAGTACATCATTCACAACTCCAACTACATCCACCATCGATATGTCCAATTGTATCAATTTACTTTTTGAAGGGATTGACTTGAATCCTAACCTTTGGCAAATATTGAGGGGTATGATATTACCCAAGGCACCCAACTCTATCAGATAATTATGCAAGTTTTTTCCTGCAATTTTGATGGTTATGATAAAAGGAAGCACTTATCATTTTTCTTTCCTCAACACTAATTGGGACTTGGAACCTTTGGCCTCATGGATTCGATTTTATGGATACAACTCTTTCACCAAAGCTTCCCCTTGACCCAATAATTTAGCAACCTTGAACATTGAGATATTAGTCTTAGTCCTTTTTATGTACTCTACTAGGGCATAAGTAGACTTTTCAAAATTTTGCATCTTTTGCGTAGGTTTGAACAATTCAACAGCCGAAGGAGGAGGTGGATTATTATCACCTTTGGTATCAGGAGGAAGAAGGGGATTTTTTTGTGGAGTGGAGGAAGTTTTGGGATCCTTAGAAATCCTTGTGTAGTAACCATGACTTCCTTTCCCTACACGTATAATAGCTTGGACTTCTTCTTCCATATTTTCATCATCCTCTTCTCCTAGAATTTTAGCATCCTCTTCTCCTTCCTCATTTTCTTGATAGTGGACAACGTCGATCACCAAAGCATCTTGTTTCCCTTGACAACAATGGGGTATTTCCTCACCAAAGGGTTCTAACTAACCATAATCCTCCAAAGCATCCACCTGATTGGCTATGGGGTTGGTATGCACCCATTATTAGGGTGAGTATTGTACGGTCCCGTCTTTCTATGGTTATGATTTCGATTAGACATAGTGATTTGTAATAGTTGTTTCTTCATGTTGACTATGTCACTACTCATTTTGACATTACTTTTCTTCAATTCCTCAACCTCAAAATTAGATCCTTGTGATTGGGGCACTACAGTGCCACATCCCAATGTGTTTCCTACGTTGGCTACTTCTTGACTGGACATGGGGGTTTTATTCTGAGCATTTTGATTCCACCAAGTATTCATGCTTTGAATAGGTGGGACCGTAGGATAAGTTGTCTAGGTCTACGTGTTGATTGCCTTGAATCATAACATGGTTATCTAATTGTTTGCCATCATTGGTGTGGTGGGTGAAATGGCTACATTAGGTGATGGAGAGCCAAACTCTCAAATCAAATTCTCATTCAACAAGTTAGAAAGATTTACAAAAATGGTAGCAATCTTCCAAACAAACTCCTTTATTTCGAAAGGTAGTTTTTTTGGTTCTTTCTTACAGCATTTTCTGCCCTTGAGGAAAAACAGCCCACACAGGTCCAGAATGGCCCTCTTGCCTTCTCTATCTGCAACTCTGCCCCGCAGTTTTCCCACCACTCAATAATTCCCTCTGTAACGGCCCCTGTAACCGCCTGCCCTTTTCTTTGGTCATGAAAATGCGACATGTCACGATATCGTGACACTTTTTCTCCTTTGCCAACATGTCGCGATATCATGACACTTTTTCCTTCTTACTCTTTCTCGTCTCTTTTGATCGCGAAAATGCGACATGTCGCGATATCGCGACACTTTTTCCCTCTGGCTCTTTCTCGTCTCTTTTGGTCGCGAAAATGCGACATGTCGCGATATCGCGACACTTTTTCTCTCCTACGCCTTCTCTCGCATTTTGGTCACAAAAATGCGACATGTCACGATATCGCGACACTTTTTCTCTCCTGCGCCTTCTCTCGCCTTTTGGTCGCAAAAATGCGACATGTCGCGATATCACGACACTTTTTCTCCCTTGCGCCTTCTCTCATCCTTTGGTCGTGAAAATGCGACATGTCACGATATCGTGACACTTTTTCTCCCTTGCGCCTTCTCTCATCCTTTGGTCGTGAAAATGCGACATGTCGCGATATCGCGACACTTTTCTCTCTTACACCTTTTCTCGTCTCTTGGTCACGAAAATGCGACATGTCGCGATATCGTGACACTTTTTCTTCTTGAGCCTTCTCTCGTCTTTTGGTCACGATAATGCGACATGTCGCGATATCGTGACACTTTTTCTTCTTGAGCCTTCTCTCGTCTTTTGGTCGCGATAATGCTACATGTCGTGATATCGCGACACTTTTTCTCTTTTGAGCCTTCTCTCGGATTTTGGTCGCGATAATGCGACATGTCGCGATATCACAAAAAAATTTCTCTCTTGATCCTTCTCTCAGCTTTTGGTCACGATAATGTGACATGTCGCGATATCGCGACACTTTTTCTTCTTTGCCGACATGTCACGATATCGCAACACTTTTTCCTCTTTGCGGTATTTTGCTTTTTGTTGGATGCTCCTGCATCAGACAACCGGGGTGGATTGAGAAGTGACCTTCACTTCATACTGTTCTGTCACCTTCTTTTTCAACATCTCAAAACTTGCAAAATATTCATCCTCAGCACTGCTCTTTTCTCTTTTATCCATCATTCTCAACTTAGAAGCATTCTTTGGACTACTCCCACATACAATCTGGTATGGTGTTTTACCAGTACTCCTGTTGATAGTCCTATCCAAAGTAACTGGGGCTGTACAAGCTCTCCAAGCTTCAGCAAAATCTGGGTCTTCAGGGTACAAACCCTTAAGTTCTTCAAACCCCACAACTTCCACTCTCATTGTTGTCAACAACCTCTTTTCATCCATCCCCTTCAACGGCTTTAGTTTATGGCGCACTCTTTCGTTTGTTAGGGAGTAAGTGTTGGTATGTCCATCATGGACTACACGGTGATCAAACTATCATGGTCTTCCTAACAGCATATGGCAAGCATCCATAGGCAGGATATCACACAATATTAAACTTGACTAAGGACTGTTCACTGACCAATTCCCTATGGTCCTTCTGCAACCACGCAATCTGGTATGGGTGTGGGTGTCTCCTCCTCTCTAGCTATAACTTAGTAACCATTTCTTCAGAGACCAAGTTATCAGTACTACCATTATCTATAACAACATTACAGACCTTACCTGAACATTTGCACCTTGTGCGAAACAGGCTCCTCCTCTGGTCTAGTTCTTTTTTCTCATTCAAAAAGATTCTCCTTGTGACCATAACTTCTCCTCTCTCTACCTCCTTAGAATGTTCTGATTCAGCACCTTCATCTGCTATCGTAGCTTTGGCATGACCCTTAGGTCTCTTATTCGTCCTCTCTTGGTGTTGGGGACACTCATATGCTCGATGTCCCTCTTCCCCACAATGGAAATAGGTTCCACGAAATCCTCCTCTTCCATATCTACCTCTTCCTCTTTGGTAACCATTGTTCTGATTACGGGTCTGTAATCATTATCCCCCTTTTGATCCTGACTGCTGCTAGCTTCTTCTTTCTTCTCATCTCGTCCTCCATCTATTCTTCCACCAGTTCTTTCTCCGTGACCTCTTCCTTTCTGCTTACCCTCAAACCTTTTGTTCAGCTTCTCTTCAACTTTTAGAGCAAATTGGTAAGCATCCTCAATGGTGTTCATCCTAAACAGACTCAACTCTTCTTGAATATTGGTTCTCAATCCATTGATGTAACAGGCTACCTTCTCCTTGTTAGCCTTAGAATGGCTAGTTCTGATTGAGATTTGGTAAAACTCCTCTATATATTCTTTGACAGGTTTGCTTGACTGTCTCAAACTCTGCATTTTCCTCAAAAGATCCAATTCGTAATTTGTAGGAATAAACTGTCTCTTCAACTTCTCTATCATTCGATCCCATTTGGTTATCTTTCCCTTTTCGCTTCTATTTCTTTCTAGTTGCACTTCTTTCCACCATATGCTAGCATGGCCTTTCAACTTCATTTTTGCAAATTTGATCCGATCTGGATCTACAACCTCCTCATACTCAAAATATTCTTCCATATCATTGATCCAATCAATCAACTCCTCTGGATTGAGATTCCCAGAATACGTGGAGACATCACACTTTGGCTTCTTCCCGATCCAAGATATGGCCTTCAATAATCTAGCTTCTGTAGGATCCATTTTTTCTTCTTTATCTGATGGATCATCAACCTCCCAAGCTTCATCTTCACTACGGTCTTCTCTCCTTGGCTCAATCCCTCTTCGTAACTCCTCTTGCAGGGCTTGCACTTACCTCTGCAAAGCTTTGAAATCTCCTTCAAGTACCACATTTCTCCCACCACCACGATTTCTTTGTGGAGGCATTCTTCCTCGTTCTCTTCTCACAACCCTTCCATAGATCCTGGTGCAAACTGCCTCACTTTCGACGATCTGCTCACACACTCAAGAACTCTCGCTCTGATACCACTTGATGGAGAGCCAAACTCTCAAATCAAATTCCCATTCAACAAGTTAGAAAGATTTACAAAAATGGCAGCAATCTACCAAAAAAACTCCTTTATTTCGAAAGATAGTTTATTTTATTCTTTCTTACAACATTTTTTGCCCTGGAAGAAAAATAGCCCACACAGGTCCAGAATGGATGGCCCTCTTGCCTTCTCTATCTGCAACTTTGTCCCCACAGTTTTCCCACCACTCGATAATTCCCTCTGTAACAGCCCCTGTAACCTCCTACCCTTTTCTTTGGTTGCAAAAATGCGACATGTCACAATATCGTGACACTTTTTCTCCTTTGCCAACATGTCGCGATATCACGACACTTTTTCCTTCTTACTCTTTCTCGTCTCTTTTGGTTGCAAAAATGCGACATGTCGCGATATCGTGACACTTTTTCCCTCTGGCTCTTTCTCGTCTCTTTTGGTCATGAAAATGTGACATGTCGCGATATCGCGACACTTTTTCTCTCTTGCGCCTTCTCTCACCTTTTGGTCGCGAAAATGCGACATGTCGCGATATCACGACACTTTTTCTCTCCTGTACTTTCTCTCGCCTTTTGGTCACGAAAATGCGACATGTCGCGATATCATGACACTTTTTCTCCCTTGCGCCTTCTCTTGTCCTTTGGTCATGAAAATGTGACATGTCACGATATCGTGACACTTTTTCTCCCTTGCGCCTTCTCTCGTCCTTTGGTCGCGAAAATGTGACATGTCATGATATCACGACACTTTTTCTCCCTTGCACCTTCTCTCGTCCTTTGGTCGCGAAAATACGACATGTCACGATATCGCGACACTTTTCTCTCTTACACCTTTTCTCGTCTCTTGGTCGCAAAAATGCGACATGTCACGATATCGCGACACTTTTTCTTCTTGAGCCTTCTCTCATCTTTTGTTCATGATAATGGGACATGTCGTGATATCTTGACACTTTTTCTTCTTGAGCCTTCTCTCGTCTTTTGGTCGCGATAATGCGACATGTCGTGATATCGCAACACTTCTTCTCTCTTGAGCCTTCTCTCAGCTTTTGGTCGCAATAATGCGACATGTCGTGATATCTCGATACTTTTTCTCTCTTGAGCCTTCTCTCGGCTTTTGGTCACGATAATGCGACATGTCGCGATATCGCGACACTTTTTCTTCTTTGCCAACATGTCGCGATATCACGACACTTTTTCCTCTTTGCGGTATTTTGCTTTCTGTTGGATGCTCCTGCATCATTAGGATAGGTGGGAAAGGATGGATACTTAAGCATGAATGGGTATTTTTGATGGTATGGTAGGGCGTTCATCATTGGCACTTATGGTGCCATAATCTGGTTCATCATGGAAAACTAATTGTAAGGACCATACTATCCTATTATAAGCAATTGAGGCATCCCCATGCCTTGTAATATCATTTGTTGCTCAATGGTCATGGTCGCCGCATAAGCTAGGGCTAGGGTTGTAACCTGAGGGTTTCTCCTAAAAAAATGGTTTTCATGGTATCTAGAGCTCCAAAATATAATTGAAGGGCCACAGCGGCATCCACCGCAAAATGGTGAGTTACACTCGTGTAAATATTCTAGAACCTAGCATTGAATATCCTAATCGGCTCATTGGGTAACCTTTTACAAGACACAAATTGATTATAGATGATGGTAGGATCTAAAAGTGACCTGAATTGATTAATAAAGGTAACCTCTAATTGGGCCTAACAAGTGATGGATCCTGCGATGAGATTCATGTACCAATCATGAGCCATCTGATCCAAACTCATAGGGAAAAGTTGACAAGTGACATCTTCATGATTTACTCCTTGTCTAATCATATGGCCTTTGTAATTTTGGACATGCTCTTCAGCTATGATAGAACCATCATGCTTAAACTTGGGTATCGACCTCTCAATATGCCTAGGTATTTCATGGACATCCCCGGGTATGTTCAAGGGAATACTTTGTGCACCATACCAAGGAGCTGGTGGTTGGGCCATGTTATTCAATGGTGGTGGCCCTACATGAATGATAGAAACCATTGAAGTGATAGGGATAGATACACTTGATGTAGCTGACGTAATGGAAATAGTGGGTGCATCGCACTAGATGTACTTGAGTCTAAAGATGACCCTAGATCAAGTATATTGGGTGGGATTTCGATCTCTTGAGCTTTTTTTCTTGGCTTCCTAGAATTGGGAGAAAGAATTTAAAATATGGTTTCCCCAGTGGTTTTGGACCTAGTAGCGATGTACTCAGGTTGGGCTAGCATGGGAAAACTAACGATCCACAAGGCTTCTCACAACTCACTCACAATAAAACCTGACTAAACATTGTACCTGCAAGAACAATAAGGTGGAAACAAAACTACCCACATTAACTGTTAGAAAATCAAAGATTTAAATCACAAAGCTATGAAAGAAAGCCCTCCTTCTAGCACTAAAATTTTGAGTGAATATTTTGCAATAGGGAAAATATTCACTCAACAGGTCTTTGATATTGTAGCTTCTTTTGGTCTTCCTTGAGACATTTTCTTCAACCTTCTGCTCCTAGAAGTGTTATTGGTAAGATCTTATTTTGGATCTCTGATTCTGCTACTTCTGGATTTGAATAGGACTCTTCTAGTCCTTCATCTTCTTCCAAGACTGGAAGTTCTTCAATGAGATCCTCTCCTGATCTCTTTACTTTCAATTTTTCTTCAGGTGCTGGATTGATTTTGAAGAAGATACTCTTTCTATATTTCTTGTAGGAAGTTTTCCAACTCACTAAATCTTCTTTCCCTACAGCAAAGTATTAGAACTGAAATATTAATTTACTTCTGAATCAGATACTCTCTTCTGGAGTCTTCTTCAGGATCAAGGCTTTTGTGGCCTTTTTTAAGTATTAAGGCTTTTATAGCCTTTTCTTCAGTATCAAGGCTTCTGTGGCCTTTTCTTTTGGGACAAGGCTTCTATGGCTTTTTCTTCAATATCAAGGATTTTGTGGCCGTTTCTTCTAGATTAAGGCTTTTATGGCCTTTTCTTCTGGAACAAGGCTTTTGTGGCTTTTTCTTTTGGATCAAGGCTTCTATAGATTTTTCTTCTAGATCAAGGCTTTTGTGGCCTTTTCTTCTAGATCAAGGATTCTATGGCCTTTTCTTCTTCTATGAAGTTCTCAATCTAGCAATGGAGATCTTCAGTCTCCTAACTTCACCATGACTCTTCTCCAGGAGTCTTCTTCCATAGTATTCTTTTCTTGCACGAGGAACTAATATTTGCACTATGAAGGCACACCGACCTTCGGGTAACGAAGTTGAAGTCTCCTAGATTTTTATTGTAGGAGGTGTCCCAATCATATAAGAATTAATATCCTACAACAAAAGAAACTTTGGGCAATAGTTAACAAATTTCAGATATCCTGAATGATCTTCACTAGTTGCTTTGTCAATCTAGTGGATTGAATGTTGAGTCCTAGTCTTCACAAGTTTTCCTTAAACTCTATGGAAATACTCTAGCCAAATTTTATCTCAGTATTTTTGGAACTGAGATTTCTTTCAGTCCTCACTTGTGGCTCTCCTTAATTCTACCACCTAGACTCTTCTGAGATTTTTTGATAGTGGCTAGTCTAGCAACACATTAGGTTGACAAAAAACTCAGGCTCAATGATAATGGTGGTTTTCCTATTGCTCTATTGTGGTTAGATCTACAATGGCTCTTATACCACTGTTAGCTTTTTATGCAATATGCAATGGGAGATAGAAATCACAAGATGTAGAATAATATGAAAGAAAGTAAATCTGTGAGATGACTAAAATATGCTATAAATAAAAATGCCAAAAATAAATACAATTTAGCTATGGAAGAAATGGACACTCCATGAACAAAGCTACTAGACTACATTGTACCGATCACCAATATATAGTGATCTACACAACACTATGCTACTACCTACGAATATGCTCTGAGCTTCTATATTTCGATTGTTACAATGAGGTCCTTTTTATATAGGAAGATAGACTCCTTGGCCAACACTCTACTTAGCTGTGCAAGGGACACCTTGCACATATACAACTTGCACATTGATACTTGTGCATTTATTACATTGCATGAAGTAACTAGATAACTTCCCCCTAAAGTAATCTAATGTCCTAAGCATGTACCTAGGAAGGTACATCTACATGATCCAAATGATGTAATATAATCTATTTCTAAAACTTTGATGGCCTTCCTCTCCTTCTTCCATTCCTGCAAACACTCTCATCTTCATCAATCTCTTCTATTTTTTCATATTGTTTAAAATGAGACTTATCTTCTAAAGATTTATGTTTCCCTAAAGAGTCAAAAGTGCAAGGAATAGCCTCATTAGCATTTTCTTCTTTATGTTGCCCTGAAAACTCTAAACTGCATAAATGATCCTCCATAGTCATCACTTATGTTGGCCTAAAAATCCTATATTTCCTTGGATATCCTCCATAAGATTTTCTTTACTATACTGCTCTTGAAATCCTAAAGTGTAAGGAATACACTCCATACTACTTTCATTTTTATTGTAAGAATATTTTAAGCTACTTGAGGATAATAAATGTGATTTACTTAGATTAAGATTGACCTCCTTCACCCCATTTACTTTGAAATTCATCTCACAATATTCCTTTGTTTTATAATTTTCCTTCTCCTCTTCCTTTGCACCTTTAGCTCCTATATTTGAACTTGTGCATTGTACTTCCTCATCCACTATATCATTTTTTTCTTCTAATGGCCGATTCCAGTGAACTGTAATGGCCTTTGCCATCTGATGATGTAGAGGTATTTTTCTAGCCACTTTCTTAGGAGTGGAAAATCCTTGATGTGGCCTAGAATTTCCTATGATATGATCTTGTTTCAAATTGAAGCTACCTTGATGCCCAAAAATTTCACTTTGTAGTCTTTTACCATGTGCCTAGTTTCATAACATTTGCAATATCAAAATGCAATTTTTTCATAATCCACTTGTTGATCAAATTCTCTTGATTCATATTTAACCCTAATCGACTATTGGTAAAGGTTTATAAATATCCATGGCAACACATATTCAAGTGTATACAACATACCTTCTCTCCTTAGTAGTTTGTCCCTCCTAGATGAATTCACCTAGAGTATTACCAATATTCTTCAAAATCTCCTTATTGATGAGTTGATAAGGAAGTCCAAAAAGCTTAATCCATACCATAAGCCTTTTAATAGTTTCTATGTCCATAAAAAAATTCTCACTCCAAGGCCTTAAACATAATTCATCTTTACCCCTAAACCATTATTTTATCCCTTATTTTTTAACTGGAGAATATAATGAGGAAAAATCCTTTTGGAAGAAAATTCATGGAATAATTTAATTCAATCCCCACTTCCACTTGATCCAATTTTGAATCTTAGAAAAACCTGGCCAATATCCATGAAACTTACATATTAACCCTTTAGTTTTAAGAACCATTATATCATGCTCAATCATCTCATCCTTGATAATCACTTCTAGTGTAGAATTTGCTACCTAGACTGAGTTTTCCATAGATTCACTCTTCCTCTTATTGCTAGCTAGGGCATCCATACTTCCAACTTGGCCATTCATACTTTCAATAAGAGCTTTCACAAATGACTTTCTTTCCATGTTACCTATATTTTCTCTAAATGAATCCTTTAAATTCTTCTAAGATTTGGAACAAGAATTGGAACTTATTCCTTGATCACACTTTGCTTTTTACTTTTTTCTTTCTTGCTCACACTTCCTCCTCACTCTTGACTTGTGCTTGCACTCACTTTTGGCTGCACTCACTCTTGGCTTGTGCTCGCACTCACTTTTGGTTGCACTCACTCTCGAATCATGCTCACACTTGCTTTCGATTGCATAAACTCCTGGCTCATGCTCGCACTCACTTACAATTGCACTCACTCTTAGCTCGTGCTCACTTTTAGCTACACTCACTCTTGACTCGTGCTCATTTTTTGCTACACTTACTCCCAACTCACGCTTGCACTCACTTTCGGCTACACTCACTCCAAGCTCATGCTTGAATATTTCAAACAATTATTCTTATTTTCTTCTTCAATATAAATTTTTCCCCTTCAATATTGTCTTCAATTATATTTTTAATCAATTTTTCTTTGTAGAAATTCTTTTAGATCCAAATTTAAAAAATTTCTTCTTCTACAATTATTCTTTATTCTCTTCAACTTTTTTTTCTAAAAATTTTTTCTTCAATATTATCCTTCACTCAAATAGTAATTTTTTTCTTCAATATTTAAATCAATATTCTTTTTCAATAAATAATATATTATTTCAAATAATCTTTCTTCAATTTTCTTCAATTTCAATTTAATATTCTTTCTTAAATAAATTTCTTCACTGTCAAATTCTTTATTTCCTTAATCTTTCTTTCAATTAATTTTCTTTCTCAATAATCTTCTTTTTGATTTAATCTCTCTTTCTTCAAACATCAATTTAATTTCTTCTTATAACTTCCTTTAATTTAATTCTCTTTTCACTTTAATAAGTGCCTGTTTTGCTCACTTTAATTAAACCTTAATAAATTAAATCTTCCTTCCAAATGCATGTAAACATTTCAAAGGTTGATAAATACCTTTCAAATCTTCTTTCACATTATTTTCCTTTTGGTCTACGCTCGAATATTAATTGACTTAACGTATGTTGCCTATGCTTAGATTTTACAATATCCATAATTTATGTTTACTAAATAAATATTCCAAATGTAATATTCGTCAAACCTTTGTTGCCACTATTTTTGCCTAAACAACTAAAGTTTCACTACGCTCGAAATTTCATTTATGTGGACTAAAAAAATGTTTCTCTTTCACTTTCTTGTCTATAACTCATATTTGTGTCTACTATTAGTCATTTAAATGTTATTACCTCTTGGTCTCTTGACTCAGGGCACCTAGTAATGACCTTTGGCTTTTTCTTCAACACTTTCCAAATTCCATTATAGGTTTCTCCGATACGTTCTTTAACACCCATTTTTATGTTTCTCTTGACATGTTGCTATCTCCTCTCACTTTTTGCATTTGATTTTCTCTACACTCCAAAATAACTCTAGTGATGTCTAGACCTGCAACTCTCCACCATAGCTTATCTTCTTTTCTCATGTCTTACATTCGAGTTTCTCTCCTCTCACGAATATTTCTTCTCAAATCCTTGCTCCAAATGTGGTTCTCACCAAGCACTACAGAGTGGCTTTGATACCATTGTTAGCAATCCAATATTATCCATAATATTTTCCATAGGATCTCATAATAAATCAAGATAAGATATTCTCACAAATTTATACATTTAACAATGAACAATAACTCACTGAATATTATTGATAAATATCTATTTTAAGTAATGCATAAAATGCAATGCTTATTTTATCACAATTACAATGCTTTATCTTCAATATATATATATATATATATATATATATATATATATATATATATATATTGAACATGAGACTCTTCACATTCACAAGACACTTAACCTTCATGCAATCAAGACCATAGAAATATTAGTATTAATCAATTAGCATATCTAGAAGTGATAGAATAATGTTAGTGCAGTCCGACATTTAAAGAGCATGCAACATTTGAGCTTGCTTTATTTCATCTAGTAAATGGTCCCAAAGGGACTTCATTACATCGATAGTTGAGATATTTGTATTCATTGATTTCATTTTTTTATTTAGTATTTTCTTAATTTATTTAATCCTTTCAATCTTGCAATCATATTATTTTATGGTTTTTTACACCTATTTTTTATCTCTATATATTTTGTCAAAACATATTTTTTATTCTAGTTGTTGCCTCCTTTTCTTTTCCTAATCTACTTGCTAATTTACCTCATCCTTTTTATCTTCAAAGCATTATGTTTTTCTTCCATATTTTTAATATTTTCTCTCTTCCTTCAAGCATCCATTTTATTTATTTCTAATACCACTACCAACTCCTAATTTTACCTTTTGCATCACTAATTTTCCTTAGATATATATAGCTAATTTAATGACATGGATAGGTTCACCTATTTAAAAGGTCCTATCCATTGTATGTCAAGTGAATTCAAACTAATAATGAATTAAAATGCTATCAGGAGTGGTTTATTAATATTCAACTAGTGTGCCATTTTAAATAGCATTTGAATCCCTCCCTTGACTACCTAGGTTCTAAACATGGGTAGTTCCATTATTGATATGAATTCACTTATAATAATTTTATTGATTTGTTTTTATGTCTTAAGAAGATTTTCTTCTATTGTGTCTATGCTCTCAACTCTTAGCGATATGATAGTCTAAATTAGAATGTGATATATGGCTTGTTGAACATGGGCATGTATATTTGTCCTAGCAATTATATGCAAAGGGATATGAGTTGAACTTGCCTATGTGGTAACCTAAATCCCTATATTAGGAACTGGACTTGGCTATGTGGCAAGTTGCATCCCTACCACTACAAAGGGGCCAACAATCTCTACTTGTTTAAGTGCACTTAAGATATAATTTCGGGTGGTAAAATAGGTTTACCATGTATGAGAGGCCATGATTGAGGTGGTTTATGTGGGAATGGAATTGGTGGAGATAGGTGCAGTGGGGATGAATTAATTAGTTGAACTTATGGGAGGTATGTATGGTAATTCAAAAATGGTAGAAATAATGAGAGTGAAAATTGGATATTAGATGAATTACATGGTGGCAATAGTAGTAGGTTAGTCATTATATAAGAAGGTAAATAATTACTTCTTTCACCTACAATTATGGCAACATCCATTTATGATGGAGAGGGTGTGATAGAAGAAGGGGAACTATACGGGGAAGTCAAAAAAATTGACATAATAAAGAGGAGAGATAAGAGTAATAAGGTGGTAGAGAGGAGATGGTGGAGATGATGGTGGATATAGATGATTCTAAAGGCTCTAAAATTACAGCTTCCATGAATACCATTTTGTCCTTGAAAAATTTTTGTTTTGCTTCTTGAAAACCTTCATAAGTGGCTATAAATACATCATAAGTTCATTCTTATTCACTTGTAGCTTCTACTTCTATTTTTTATCTCGTCTCTTTCTCATGTTAGATATATCCTTCTTCCATGGTGGTTTTGGGTGGGCTAATAGGGTCTTGTTGTTTCCCAACTTCACTACCCTATCATTTTCTCTTAATGGTGGTTCACATGGACTTTTTTTCATATAATGTTTCCCTCTAATATGCTTATTCAAGAAACTTTCATCCTAAATATTACTTCAATAATTGTCTCTTGGTTGGTAGATATTTGAGGGGATGAGACTTAGAGTCATTATTGTGCTTGTTATTATTTTTGTTCAACCTCTTATGGTTGTTGCTCATCCTAAATACTAGATAATTAAACATTAAACCTCCCTTTCATAACTCAATGTTGGAATTTTTTCTTGGAGTATATTACATCATTTGGGTCATGTAAAAATACCACCTTTGGTACATAACTAGAGTAGGAGTTTACTTTAGAGTAAAGTTAATTAGCTACTTCAAATATTGTAATAAATGCACAAGTATCAATGTGCAACTTGTAAATGTGCATGTAGTCTATGTACATAAGTCTTAGGTAGAGTAAGGGCCAAGGAATCTATCTTCCTATATAAATGCCTCATATTGAGTGATTTAGTAAAGCAGGAGATATAAAGAGTGAGTGGTAATAGATGTAGAGAGTGTATGGTATGGTACAATGTAGTTCTTTCATTTTTGTTCATGGAGTGTTCATATCCTCCATTATATAGCATTGTACTATTTTTGTCACTCTCATTAATGTCATATTTTTGAGTTATTTGCATATGTTCATTTTATTATTTTTCTAAATATTATTGTGCCATTAGTTTATAGTTATCTCATATTAGTTATATTATATCTTGTGGTTGTACTACCACCCCATCAAAATATAACAGTGGTATCAAAGTACATGGTAGATCAGATAGGAAATAGGGAGAGCCACAAGTGAGATTGAGAGAAATCCAAAAATCTCATTTATATAATTTTTGAGATTACATTTGGCCAAAGTCTTTCCACAGGGTTGCAAAAAAAGTCGTGAATACTAGGACTCAGCATAAATTCCACTAGATTGACAAATTAAATAGTGAATATTCATTATCTCTAGATTTAGAGTTTCTTCCATTACGGTCCTAATATTTTATTGTAGGAAAAAGGATATTCAAAGTGAGTTGGAAAGTTTTCTACAAAAGAGCTAGGAAGAATATCTTCTTTAGAATCAATCCAGCACTAGAAGCAAAAAACGAAAGAACAAATATTTGGAGACATGCAGAAAATGTTTTATTACTAGAGATTGCAGACCTACATAATGCAAAAGAATAATAGGCCATAGTAGCCTCACTGCTAATTCAAGAGACCCATAGAAGTGTTGAGTGGTAATTTCTCTCAATTGCAAAACCACACTCACCTTAGGATTTTGATCACAAAATCCTCTCTTGCAAATAGGTTAAAACAAAACTTCTCCAAGGTTCTGCTATATAAGCATTGCAAATGTGTATTAGTAATATCAATGAAGATATATCAAATGAATGTAGGAACACCTTAGTGATTGCAAATAACTGTTAACAAGGGCATGTGTTGGTTTATTTTATTATGCCATATTAATGATTGTTCATGAAACTTAAATAAAAGTGAATGTGAATTGGCCCTCATATGACCACGATGTAAGCCTTAGTTCCTTTTATCTTGAATTTTCTTAGGTAGATTTTATCTTCTTTTGATTAAGTAGATTTTAAACAAGTTTTCATCTTGCATTAAACCCTACTTTAAACATGAAAATGAAGATTAAAAACTATCTATGAATGTGAATCTGAAATGATAAATGGATTTATTAAATGTAGCTTCTATCATGAAGATAATGATAGCCTTTGATATATTTAATAAATTGTCTCTCTTTGATGAAATTAATTTTCATAAAGAGACCAATTTATTGCTTTACAATAATGGCCTCTTAATGTCATTATGAATTATCCCTCTTTAATGAAATCATTTTTCATAAAGAAGAAATAATTTAATGTTTTATTACACTAGCCTTTGTTGTAATGATAAATTACCTCTCTTTTATGAAATCAGAATTTTCATAAAGAGAAGTGTATTTATTGCTCTTAAATGATGGTCAATGAAATGCCATAAAAATTACCCCCCTTTAATGAAATTAAAATTTTCATTAAGGGAAGTCCATTTATGCTTGCAAATGAAAACATAAAGCAGAAAAATTTTATTTGCCTCCGAAATGTGAAAAAAATATAATTCTAAAATTGTAAAAATCTGCATAAAATAGTCATTTTCAACAATTTTTATAAAATCGAAATGACTTCAAAATGAGCTCAAATTTGTTCGGATGATAGATTGTATATCATTATTCATACCCATGTAATTATTTTTATCATTTTATTTTTTTCGATTTTTATTTTAATCATCAAAGTTTTAAAAAAAATTGCAAAATGAAAGTTAGAAAAATTAAAAATAAAAAAAATCTGAAATAAATTAAATGCTGAAAATGTAGAAATACAAAGCTTTATCAGTTTGATGGTACCCCATCCTACAAAACCAAAGATGTGAGAAACTCTTACATGCAACCTAGTCTATTCAAACTTGCATTTGTACAATCAAAATAAACTAAGTGCTAGCTCCTAAGACACAAAAATAAATTCCATATTTCCAACTTCTATGATGTGACCACTAAAATACATCAAACATAATTTATAAATTCAAAACCTAAAAAGAGGAAAGATAAAAATAATTAAATCCAAGCATGCAAAAATCCTCCTCCTATTTCACTAAGTCCAAATTTCTGAAAAACCCTTTGCATTAAAATGATGTTTCAATTTTTACATTGATATTTCAACAGCATTTCTAGTCTTTGCATAAAAAACCAGCCCCATTTCCATCTTTGCATGGCGTATTTAACATTTTCCATCTAAGCCTTTTCGCTTCCTTTGTTGACCCTTCATGGATTTTCACCTTCTTCTTTGAAACGCCCATTGTTACAATGATTTTCCCTTTTTAATTTGAAACGTTTTCATTCTCATAATTTAGATGAAAAATCCATTTGGTCTCCGTTTCATGGAGGCGAATATTTCCCTTGTGCATATGGTCAGAATAATTTTTTATCACAATGGTAGGGCCTTCTAATATTTCCCTTTTCATAATGATTATTTTATCCCATTCGTAATCGCCGCCATATAATCATTTATTTATAGATGCAAAAAAGAAATGTTCCCTCTTTATACTTTATTAATCGACTTTCATGCAGTGGGCCAATGCTGACACGCCAACAATACCCCGTTGGGTCGTTTTCGAACTATCCTATCCACATCTCTAGTCCACATGGACCGCTTCGCCCATCAGATTGTCATTGGTCCCACCTTCGTTCTTGCCTGGTTATCATTGTGCTCACTATGGCCATCGTTCTATGACTCTGTTCGCTTTGTCTTGCCATGTCCTTGATTATTGCTCTGCTGTTTTGGTTTCCATCTGCAAAACTTCCATCAAACCGCTCATCCATGCTGACATAGTCCAGGTTTGACCATGATATCTATCGTGTACTGCGCTATCTTCCGATAATCATTCTACCCATTGTTGCTTATCGTTTGTCATCAAGCCTATGCACCCACGCTGCTTCAATACCTTGATATGTGTCTTCCTTCCATGTTTATACCCTATGTTTGCATACACATGTATGAAAGTTTACGGCCATGGATATTACGAAGACCGCTTCTCCTATTGTGTCACTGCTCTATACTGTATTTACTAAAATTGTCCTAGCTCTTTATGCATTCAGGTTCATTCATAATTGCTAGTAGATCCTCGGTCCTCTATCTCAACAACGATGGTATTTTCATATTTAGATCTCGATAGACCCTCCACCCTGACTTCAAACATCCTGGAGCAGCGTCCCTTCATTTGCGTGAATGAAATTGCTATGTCATCGCTCAAGTAAGAAGGAGGGAGTTTCAGATCAATTCTCCTATCAACGGGAATGCCGAACTACGTCACCTTCATCATGCCACGGATAGACCATCTTACCCTACATCTGCCATGATTGCTTATTGTCGTTGAAATGTCCACTGGGTTGAAATCGTATACCTATTTCATCATTTTATTTACCATTTTTGGCCCTAAATCGGAGACATAACATTCGTTAAATATACACATCGTGTTCGATTTTGAATTACCTAGCCGCCAACGTCGTCTACGAGGACCATTCACCATTGTCATATATTTTCTACGTGCAAACATATTAGAACAATTTTTCCATGGCTTCTATCAAGACATGAGACTTCAAAAATCCCTTGATCGATGCATCATATACACAATCAGCATTCTATTCTATGTCATTGCCACTTCGGTGTATGCAACCTCACCTTCAGGTCAAGCTTTTCCAAATCCACCTTGTCTTTGTCAACAGTGTCATGTTTCTATTGTCCGAATGGTATCATCGCAGTCGCTGTCATATGTGGAGGCAGTGTTCTTTATTAATTGTTCTGTGACAATGGAGGGCACCCACACACCCACAAAGGACTGCCATACTATCCATGTTATTACCATCGCTTCACTGAATTATCACATGTTTTCCATCTTAGCTCTACTGGAGGAATATTAGCCTTCCTGTATGCTCATCGTCTCACGTATACGCTCACTGGAAACCCTCCAACTAGCCGTCTACGTCCACGCATGCCATAAATACTACTATCCATCGAGGTTTGCCTCATTATGTTGTGTAATCCGATCATGTCCTCTAACAAACGTCCATCCACTGCCAAGTCATGACGATGGAAACTTCTCACCTCCCCATCTTTCTCTTTGTGCATTGGTTTGACAAGCCGTCATCACGCCACCTCATCGCCTAGTTACACTGTTCAACGTTGAGCCCACATCATCATCCATGGTGGATCATCGCTTATCATGACGTGTATCCTTCATGAAAATGTTGCCCAAGCATCATCTAAGACACGTCCTCGGTATGTCAAATCTGACCTAGTCGCCATACTCGCACTTCTGTCGATCGCCGCATCAGATCTGTCCACACACTGGTCTTCTACAACCACGTCGCGCTCCACCTAAAACAAAGACCGAACAAAACCTCGTTAGACTTTTCGCACCAAAGCATTACCTAAATAACAAACAAAACTTGCTTGCGTAAAGCAACCCTTGAGGCTTTATTTTAATTCATATGAATATAAAATAAATTAACCCTTAAGGGCTTTTATTTCATTATATTTTTTTTTGTTATATTATAATTTTTTTATTTTTTTATTTTTTTTATTATAACTTTGTTTTAAATATATATCTAAAAATATATATATTTTTATCTTAATTTTATATACATATATAAAATATGTATATAAACTTCTCTTTTGTTTTATTTTAAACTCTTTTTTTTTTTATATTAGTTGACACATACAAAAGATAGAAAACGCAAAACTTAACAATAAAATAGCTAACAACAAAATTGATGATAAATATCGTCAACAACAAAATTTTGACGATAAAAATTATCGACAAAAAATGGATGATTAAAAGTCATCGGCAACAAATTGACGATAAAAATATCGTCAACAACAAACCGACGATAAAAATATCGTCAACAACAAATTGACGATAAAAAGTCATCAACAACAAATTGATGATAAAAAGTCATCAACAACAAACTCAACAATAAAAATATCGTTGACAACAAATTGATGATAAAAAGTCATCAACAACAAATTGACGATAAAAATTCATCAACAACAAACTCGACAATAAAAATATCGTCGACAACAAATTGATGATAAAAATCATCGACAACAAAATGACAAAAATTGCAAGCCCAGAACAAAGCAAAGCATTAGACACCCAAAACAAAATGCAAACATCCAAATACCAATAAAAAAGGTGGGTCCCCAATTTTGGGGTGAGTTGTGACAGTCACAACAAGAAGGTCCAATTATAGAACTCCTAGTTCTAGAATATTAGAGTTTGGTGATCTCCATTAAATGCAAAGTGCAGAAGTGAAGAAGGACTAGCAAGATCATGTTCCAGATTCTAGCAATAGTAGATTTCAAAGATCCGAGAGGAAGATCTCATTACCAGCACTTCCATGGTAGAAAATTGAAGGAAAGGTCTCATTTGGAAGACCATAAGAGCTACGAGATTGAAGACCTTGGTGAGGTCTCAAGGAGAAATAAGGAGGAGGCTTGGTGAGCCTCATTAAAGGAGATCCAGAGAAGGCCATTAAAGGAGTTCCTAGGAGAACTCATTGGATAAATTTACCACCAAGGAAAAAGTTCCTGATAAAGGAAGAACTTGGGACAATTGTTGCCATCCAACAACAAGCCCAAGAGAGAAGGATTTGGCAAGGAGCTTGACCAAATCTTGAAGGAGATTGGTGAAGACCTCAAGACTTTCAAATTCTTGAGAAGAGGGTCTAGATTGAAGTTAGAATTTGACAAGGAGGTTGAAGGAGAAATGAGCCAAATATTACTACCAAACATGAAAGGTTTGAAGACTACCTTTGAAGGCTAGAATGCTCATCCAAAGATAGGGGTTTGTTGAATATTTAGCATAACACTGAAGGGTTCTTGAAGGAAATATTTAGCTACAATTTGGACAAATTTCCCACCAAATTTTTGAGTTTCAAGGATAGCATTTCAGTGCAGAAATTGATTGTGAGAGGGTAGCAATTAGGATAGCATTACTAGCTGTAGAAATTTATATTTCTAGGATACATCCTGAAGGAGAATCGAAGTCACCTACTATAGTTAAAGGGTAGCAAGTTAGAGGGTTTTTAGAGCTACAAAAATGTGAGTTAGAGAGTTGTTTCGGATATCCAAGAATAGCTACAAGTTCATCCAGTTAAAAGGAAGTAATTTGGTGAATCAAATCACCAAGCAATCCTTCATCTATAGAGATCATTAAGGTAAGCAACTTGGGTGCAAATAGATTCATTAATTGAACTTTAATTTAATTAGTTATCAAGTTTCATTAAGCACCATATTAGAGTTTTAAGAAGTTGCGAAGAGAAGGTTGCATATTATAGTCTTCAAAAGAGTGCAGAAGGAAGTTTCTTTTAAAGGTTTATACCTGCACATTAAAATAGGAGTTAGATATATTTTGACAGAAAGAAAAATATCATCTTCCTATTACATTATTCTTAGTTGAAAGTTGTAGAGATTATTAGTGCATTTGAGAGTTCTTTAAGAGTTACTATTAGTGCATTAAAGGAGCAATAAGGTGAGACTACTATTGCACTATTCTAGATTATTCAACTTATTACTCTTAAATATTATTATGTGCATTGGTTGTTAACTTAAGGTGAAAACCAAAGGGTACAAAATTTGCTAATATCAAAGTGTCTAGAGACACTATTCGGTGCACAAAACCTACAATATATTGTGGCCTAGAGAAGCCACCTTATAGATTGATATCCCTCCAAGGAGTGGAGAAGAAGGCCACCATTGAAAGGAGCTACAAAATGAGACTTGGAGAGTCTCATATTTAAGGTGCAAACAGAGGTTATTATAGGTCATTATTCAAGCACCAAACTTATCTCCTACTACTACATCAAAGGGAGAGATTAAGTGTCATAAGAACACTCTATGTAGCTCTTGATCCTATCTACAAACATCTGCCAGTAGCACTAGCTAAAGTGCTCAAAGAGGAGCTATTCAGAAGGAGGTCAACATCCACTGTTCGTAAAGAGCAAGCACTAAGTTAGAGTGCTTAAGAGACAAGCCAACAAAAGGGCTCGACATCCAATATTGGTGCTTGAACATAGAGCCATCCTAAGGCTTAAAATTCAGATCACTTTGAGGTGTCCAAACATATGTCATTAGCCATAAAATTGAGTGTTCACAGGAGCATATACCTATAAGCATCAAATCCAATGTAAGGAGCTTGTTATCTAGCTCGTATCCACGTAAGAAGGACAACATATCAAGGTAGCTATCATCTATTGTAAGATAGCTCATTACAAAGAAGAAGAAGAAAGCTTGAGCTAAAACAAAAGGTGCATTACCATGGATGAATTGCCAACCAAGAGTAGCACCATAGAACCATATTCAAAGTATCCTACTATTGCCATCGAACTGGAGCCAACCTCTTGTGAAAATAATTACATCTTCGTAAGCATTGAGGACAAGATACAACTATGCATCCATTGGCAAGAAGAGAATATAAGGCTTGATAGACATTTAAGAAGGCTCTACATGCAAGCATGAAGGGTGCCACTTGTCACAATTAATAAGAGCACCCTATATTCCATAACGCTCATGCAAAGGAAATGCTCAGGGTAACATCTATTTCTTGGGTGTTGAAAGACATCATTCAAGCATACTCATCATAATTCATCTATTGAAGAAGGTTGGAACGTTAAAAGAGTGTTATTCAAGAACGTAATGCCTTTCAAGACTGTAATGACTTGTGGGTGCAACTCCAAGGAGCATAGAAGCTACATAAGCACCCAACCAAGATAGATAAATTAGTGAAGTACAAGCAAAGTCTAAGCAAAGAATAGGGAAGTGAAAATGTGCAACATTCAGGGTCAAAGAGTAGTGAAATACTGTCATATACCAACATCTTCAAGGAAGAGCATTGAATGCTCAAATAGCAAGGTGAAGACCAACACGTTCAAGAGGATAAAGAGCATTGAATGCTCAGGTTGTGATATTAAGACTAGTGTCATCTAGTAAGAGCATTGAATGCTCATCAGTGCTCAGATTTGGAATACTCACCGCTGTCCAATCAACTCATTAGCTATACGTTGAAGGGAGGTAAATACATATATCTTCTAATCATTTACTTTCCTCTAATTAGGAGTTATAAGGTGTTAAGTATAAGGTTGATTATTATTATTTCATTAAAGTATCAACCTTAGGAAGCAAGGAAGCAATTTTAGCAAAGGTAGAAGATATTATAAAATTGCTTACATTAAGATATTTGCAAATAGCTAAGAAGGAGATATAAGGGTTACTACTGAAAAACAACTTTATTATTGCAAATATTATTACTATTAATTTCTAATATTCCAAAGTAGGGAGATATAAGGTATACTACATCTAACATAGATTATTGGAATTTAGAAATATTAAACCATTGGATATTAAGGGCTATAAAAGGAAGTTTATTATTTACTTAAAGGAGTTGGAATTATTTACTTACACTTGTCTCATACTTAAAGGGACAAAAGAAATCCAACCATAGAGAATTTCAAATTGATAAGTGCATAGTTCATTAGGAGAGATAAGGTGAAATAGGAGTTGATTATTATTATTTACAAAACATTACAAAATCAACCCAAAAGGTGAACTATTACTTACTAAGCACTTTATCAAACTTATAGCATATTCTAAATCACTAGGGAGACATAAGGAATCCTAAAAAATCTAAGTCTAGAAAGGTTTTATCAAATTGGTTCACATACTCTAAACTAGGGAGTTATAAGGAATTCTACTCCAAAGGTTAATAAAAGGAGACATGGATGAAATAGTGAGAAATGCATTCAATGGTGAGGAACTATTTCATGAGGTGGAATTTTACTCTCAAAACTTAATAGATACCTTTGAGGGATACAAGCTTTTATCTACTAGTGAAAAGGAAATATTTTCATTATTCCTTAAAGAAGCAAAATAAGGTAAGTTTACAACATTAATTGGTTATCTCCATGGAGTCCTTTTTAGAACCTAGTGGAATGCACAAAATATAGTTATAATCACACCAAAATAATACCTAATGATATATCTATCATTAATTATTTTTGAACTTGTTCAAAACATGAAATAAACTAACAACCTCAATCAATATTATTGTGATGATAGACTAACTCATGAAGTAGATGTTCCTCTAGTACCAACATAGAAACAATGAAGAAGAAAGAGGAAGAGAAAGCATGACAGAATAAAAGGCAAGGACAACATGAAGAGCAAAGCAAAGGAACTAGAAGAACCTATAAAGGAATGTGAAATTGTAACTATGTCAGAAAATATACCATTTTATGAAGACACTAAGTACTTGCTTGAATAGGATACAAACATCAGAGAAGGAGAGTACAAGTCCCTAAAAGATAAAAGATCCATATTGAAGACCAAAGTCTTCAATACCCAAATAATGTAATATAGTTGGGTGTTAGAGTATATTACAGCATTTGGGTCATGTAAATGTACCACCTTTGGTACATAACTAGAGTAGGAGTTTACTTTAGAGTAAAGTTAGTTAATTACTTCAAGTATTGTAATAAATGCACAAGTTTCAATGTGCAATTTGTAAATGTGCATGTAGTCCACATGTACATAAGTCTTAGGTAGAGTAAGGGCCAAGGAATCTATCTTCTTAGATAAATACCTCATAGTGAGTGATTTAGTAAATCAGGAGATATAGAGAGTGAGTAGTAGTAGATGTAAAGAGTGTGTGGTATGGTACAATGTAGTCCTTTCATTTCTATTCATGGAGTGTTCATGTCCTCCATTATATAGCATTGTACTATTTTTATCACTCTCATTAATGATATATTTATGAGTTATTTGCATATGTTTTTTTCATTATTTTCCTGCATATTATTGTGCCATTAGTTTATAGTTATCTCAGATTAGTTATATTATATCTTGTGGTTGTACTACCATCCCATTAAAATCTAACATTTTTATCTATTTTACATTGCATCCTTTGATAGGCCATGATTTTCTCTAGGATCCATCCATATTTTTACCTTGTAAGTGATGTTATTGTCTTAATGATTGATGGGCACATTAGGGTCATAATCTCTAGATATCTGCAGGCATTCCCTTTTTTATGATATACCTATTAAATCCAAACCAAGAAAAAAGTTCTCTTTCATGGTCATGTACCTACTCTCTCAAAAACTTCTGAGTCTAGCCTTTTAATGGTCTCCTCCTAACACAAATTATTTTTGGCTCCTATGTTAAGTCAATGTTAATGGATATAAATAGTTGAAATATTATTATTTATAAATGTTCCAGTGAATATAGCATCATGATCATAGCACCATATATCATGTATCATTGCTAACCCTAAACTCTTGAGTCTCTTCTTAATTTCCATATACATCATTTGCTCAAAGTGGTCATGTTTAAGTAACTCTCATGGTCAAAAATATTTGATTTTTTATGACCTTTGCCAAACATTTTATCTACTAGATCCAGTTGGCACACCATGTACATTGAAGAAAATTGTATCTAAAGTAAATATTGATAATTTAACTTTTTTTTTTAAAGATATACAACCACAAAAAAGAGGAGGATTTTCTATGTAAAAGTCATCAAGTCTATTTCCTTTTATTTGTACCAGTACCCTTGCCTTAGGTGATAACCTTAGAATTCCATCTTGTATTCTCTATATAATTGGTTTATATGTATCTAGATTGAAATACTTATACATGTTTGAACTCTTGTATGGTATATCTAAACAATCATACATTGTTGATGGTTGTCCTCTATCTCCTATTTGGTTTAAGTTTTAAATAGGAAACCACTCTTTTCTTTGGTGTAGTATTAATCATACCAAGTATCACATAAAATTAAATTATTTTAGCTTCTCAAAATATCCTAACTATAGTATTAACTTTTTAGATATGTAGATTACATAGCCTAACAATTTGGGATACCATTCTATATCTTAGATTGTGTTGAGCATGCATAGTTGCTTCTCCTTAACCTCATTATTAGAACTTTTTTCCTTCACAAATACTATGGATAACAACACATGTTGAGCCTCTTCATTTTATGTCTATTTTTAAAGGTAACTTGAAGTTTTTTGGCATTTGAGGGCTCTTCAACTAAGTAGCTAAAAATGTTGACCACTCCTCTACGCTCTTATTTTTCAAAAATTGGGCATGTACCTTAGGAGAGCAAGTGATCCACTTGATATTGTTATTGTTTATGCATATTACTTCCTTGAAGGCTTTTGGTTGATCACTATAGGAGGTGCATTCCATTTATTTGGTTTTGATGGCCCTTTGTTGTTTGTTGTATCTTTGGGAACATGCATGTATGATATCAATGCAATCTAAATACATGGAACCAAAAATGATTCTAGACCTAAACCTCATAACTTGGGGATAACCCAAATATTATTAGGTTTATATTATAGTGTCTAATTTTTTCCACATGAGAGTTTCTAGGATTGTACTTGAGTTTTCCCTTCTAAACTATATTGTAGGTTGTCTAGAATGTGTTTCTAGGACCCCTGCTTCTCTTTTTCTTCCTTAGCTAATGGGAGTAACCTACATATTTCCTTGATGTGCAGAAGGATCCAACCTATCTTCTTGATTTTCTAGGTTTTTCTAGGATCAATTCCTTAGGGAATGCCTTTGAGGCCTCTTCAAACTCCTACTTGACCTCTATGTCAATTATTTCAATCTCTGTCAGGTCGATGGGAAAATCCTTAGGGTATATGGTTGATTATTTGATTATTTATCTTAGCATTAGAACACCAAAAAATTCAACCTCAAAAGTTTATACTTTTCTTGCTCTTAGTGATTTGCTTGAAAATTTTCTATTTAATATGACAAATAGTCGCTACTAATTGTAAGCAAATTAGTTGTTATACTAGTCAATTTTTGCACTGGAATTCGAAAAAAATATATATCTAACCTAATCTAGGAGATTCACCCTTTTTTATAATTTACTACTTGGTGAATCAAGTGCAACTAAACCTAGAAAAATTTAGAGTTTTATGGATCTCATGTTGGGGGTCCACACAAGGGTCAAAACAATATGATTCAACAATAAGTCATAGGGCAACAAGATGAAAGGGGTGTGGTGGTTAACCATGACACGGGTAGTCATAACATAGTAGGGAAGTAGTAGTGGTAGCCTCATGGTGTGAGTAATTGTATATGGTGCACCAAGAAATGGAAATAGAACCAAGGAGGGTTTCAACCAACAGTAAGAGTAGTAAGGATTTATGTGTAGGAGTAGTAAGGGTTTATGTGTAGGAATAATGGTGTTTTATATATATAGCAATAATAAGTGGGTTTTACAATAGGAATATTGTCAAACAAGGAGGCACATAAGTTACAAAGTGCATTTAGGTAGTTGTGTGTATGATTAGGCTCAAATTTAAAGTAGCAAGAGTTCTAAATTACATGAAATGATAAGAGAAGAGTGAGAGTTTAAGAAAGTTTTATATCTAGCCTACAAGGATCCTTGTGTATGCATGTAGAGGGGGAAAATCATGCACCAGTGTATGATTCTTAAATATAGATCCATAGGTAAGCCTTGAGGTTACCGCGGTGGTTGTTATAACTCTACACTCAGTGTGGGGAGGAATGAGTTCACCAGGAATGGTTTTAGGACTCACTCTAAGTCCGAGGATGGAATATGTTTAATGTGTTTAATTTAAGATAATCACCTAGGTTTGGCCTTTCTATAGCTAAGCTATGAAATGAAAGAACAATGCAAGAAGAAATATGCAAGAAGACAAGAGCTAACCCTAGAAGAATTCTTTGTTTGAATGATCTCTAATCGTAAGATTGCAAAATGAAATCTTTTGAGCAAGGGTTCAAGAGGAAATGCACAAATAGTATTAAACCTTAAATGCACACTATATGATTTTGTTCTTTCAAATGATTAAAAAACATTAAGTATTTTTCTTTATCTAATCTAGGGTTTTTAACAGAAATATAAATCACCCAAAAAACAACCTAAAAGATTTAATAGGACACTTATCTCATCTGGTGGTTTATTCAAGCTTTATCTTTCGTCCAACAATATCCCATGATTATGATTCTTGCAAAATAGTTTCACCAACACTTAAAAAATATGATCAACATTAGGAAGCCTACTTAGACCATTGTATGGTTGTACTTGGAGGTGCAACAGTCAAGCCCCCTAGGTCATTTTAGCTGACCTTTGAAGTACAAAAGTGAAAGTTGACCTTTGGAAGATGAACAAGCAAAATAGAATGCAATAGAATAGTGCAATAAATAGAATGTAAAATGTGATGTTATGGCCAAAAAACAACATAAAATATAGGTCTAGGTTTTGTATATGGTAGATTGCCCCCAATCCTAGCCTATTCAAAATTATGCTTTGTACGGAGCAATCATGATTTCATAGAACAGTGAAATCACACCCTAAAATTACCAGGTGTGATTTCACAATAGAGGGAAAAAATCCTAGCAAAAAGTAGATGAAATGATGTGAACTAAAAATATAACTAATATGTAAGATGCAGATGAGAGAAAATAACCTGGTGGTAGCAAAAAAGTAGACCAAAGGATGGAGACCTTAAAGTATCAAATTCCTCCTTAGGACTTCAACACTTGTCCACCAAGAGCAACAACATACAATCAAATGCAGTGAAATACCATTCCCAAATAGAGCTTCAATAGACTATATCAATATTTGCACAATGAGCATCAACGTTGGATGATAAATTATCAATTAGCGAGTTATCTTGCTTGCCTTGAAATTGAAAAATTGCTTGGAATAATTGGATCACTTGGAATAATTTTAGATGGTGGGGAAGAAAAATTTAAACCCTCTATTTATAAGGAGTTTGAAACCAAAAATGGGTGGGAAAACCAAGAAAATTTGACCCTAGAGGGGATTGACTTAAAAAAATAGGGTTTCCTAGGAGAAAATCCTAGCTATGCAAAATTGCTCCCCATAAATACTGATCGTGATTTCGCATAAAGAGGAAAAAAATAAGGAAAAGGGGGGAAAGGGAGGTCCAATATTGTTTAGGACAAGTTGGAGGATCTCCCTAAGTATCTAGGGAAAATGACTCACTCAAGTGGGTCAATTTTCTATGTCTATATTTTTCCCCCTCTTTGATGCACTTATGGCCTAATAAATGCATCAAATAAAGGTGTAGATGCCTACGGGTGAAGGTCGACAAGCAAAAAATGAGTGGTTAGGTTAGAAGAAAGTAGTGGTGCATAAATGGTGTCATTCTAGACACTTTCTTATTTTACATGCAAATTGAGGCATTAGGGACATTAATGCCTCTTAGGCCAGGGTGCCCCCTGGAATTTCAAAAGGAATATAAAATTCCTAATGATACTCAAAAAGGTAGACTTAGAATAAGGAGAGGGAAAACAAAAAGAAGAGAAGAAGAAAACAAGCAACAAGAAAGGGTGAGTGTGTGCACATGTGATTGTTATTATTTTATTTTTTGGTATGATGAACATAGACATAATGAATGCAAATGAGCCTATATGAGTGAGATGGGATGGTATAAATCTAACTAAATGCAATGCATCTAAAATACAAACCAAAATTAAATGCATGGGAGGATGAAAATAAATGCTCCAAAGGCCAACAAAAGAATAAAAAAACCTTGTATGGGTGTGTAGACACTAAAACCTACCCACTTGTCATCCATATGGGTCTTCTCGCCATTTTACCCACTTATTTATATATATTTAGGGATATTTATTAAATATATGTTTAATATTAATATTTTAATATTACATTTTATTAATATTTAATAAATATAAATATTATATATGTGAATAAATCCCACCCATCCGATTTGACTTAATCCTAGCCATCCATCTACATCAATCCATGCCACACACCCAAAATTAATATCCACCCTCCGATGTATTTTAATATGAGCCACATAATTTGTGTCACTCAAACCCTAACATTCCCTAATGTGAATTATTAATAGGAGCCATTCTGATGGCTCAACCCAAATTTTTTTTCAAATTTTTTACCTAAGAAGTTTTCGAGTATCTAGAGGCTCCTAAGCAATTCAAGTATCCCTAAATTCTCCATTCGTCCTCACTCACCATATCCCCTGCATCCATCATTGTCCATTTTGCTCAGCCATATCTACTTTTACAAATCTTCACCTTAGCTCCTGAATGCCTTCGGGTGCTCTCTATCACCACCGAGCACCTTCGGATGATTCCTCTCCATCGCCAAGAACCAATGGGTACTTTCCACCATTCCTCGAGTACTCATAGGTGTTTTTTGTTGTCATTGAGCACCTGTGGATGTCTCAGACCAAAGATCTGCAAACCTACTAGCCCTCTGGTGGTGCTAGGACATCGTCGCCCCAACTTCCTACAATAGTTACAATTAGATCAGAGAACAACAAGCATCACAAGGTAAATCTTTCATTTTGGTTATTATTTTAGTATTCTTCATATTTGCATGCAGTTTCATTATTGGATAGCTAGGGTTTCATTAATTTTTTAGGGTCTCACACAGTGGAGCCCTCATAGTTATTACTAACCCTTTGTTATCATCTTATGTGTGCAGATCTGGAGATACACAGGCATTGAGCAATTGTTTAAGCTGGAGTGGTCCAGTCTAGGATATCCAAGCCCACTCACCTTTGTTAGGATCGATCAAGCGTGAAGACACCACCCTAATTTTTTGGCTAGGGTTTTAGAGAACCCTAGCATTTTAAGATTATTGTATTGAGCAATAAAGCATTGTAAACCCCCAATTTGGGGCATATTTGGTTGTACTATCAAAAATTCACTTGGCAATAATAAAATCAAATTTATCATTATGCAATCACATGTGTTTATTTCACTTTAATTGTTCATTTATTTAAATTTAGTTATTTGGTGTTGTTCAATTTGCATCTACAAATGGCAATCATGGTGGGACTCGAACCCACAATCTCTCGTTATGCCTAGACTAGCTATGTCTAGCAACCTTGGATATAGATGATGTTGGAGGATCAGGAAGTGGAATATGATGCTCCATAAACCTATCCTCCAATGCCTCGATATACCTATGCCAAGACCGAAGGCATGCTATGTTGACATTATGTCGATGCACCCTATCTAACAGCTTTGCTTGGAGCCTCACGATCCTCTCATCTTGAACCATCACCATCGCATATCTCTCTGCTACCTACTGCTCTAGCCTCACCCAATCCTCCTCACTTTGACCTAAAGGTCCATCCGAAGTCTCCTCCACATCATCTCCCTCTCTATCATCGCCTCCACTCCCTAGAGCCTTCCTCACCGTACCCTTAGTCCTCCTCCTTCAACTATCTGATTAAAGGCACATCTATTGCTTAGGATCCTCATGAGTCTCCTTCACATCATCCCCATATCCACCAGCTACTACTAGATTTGATGCCCATGATGGCTATGTAGAAAACCATGCATCGTACTCTATAGTAGTCCCTACACTGTCTACATCAAGGAGATCTATCTCTTCATCATCCTCGTAGGCCTCCCTCCATGGATCTGCACATGGTAGTCCTATATCCTCTTGATGCCTCCTATAGAGCATCGATTCATCTAAAATATCTTGCCTCAAGCCAAAATTTTATAGTACCCATGAGAACTAAAAATATTTAGCCTCACTCTGATATATTCCAACTACCCACCTAGCTTGTTTCACTTGATGCTCCTCATATTCGGTCCACCTGCTATCCTACCACAGCCTCCATATCACTTGGGAAGATGTTAATTCAACCCACACATTGTAGTACCACTAGCTCATCTACACAGGCTGACTCGGTTATACCTCCTTAACCACAGCCCATATCTTCACATAGGGTTTCTCCCTACCCAAACTAGCCACTAGTAAGCCTTCCAATCTAACCACACTGAAGTGCTCCCATATCCAACATTGCAGCAGCAAGTTGTATCCTAATACCTTCCTCCCCTACCTCCTCACCTCATAAAGCTCTTAGTATGCCTGCACCAATAAGGCAAGATCCCATGCATATACCTATTGTATAGTGAGCATATCATTCACTAACCCTATTAGGTTTCAAGGAAACCTACACCTAGTACTATTAGGGCCACGATGTTGGCCAACATGAACATCACCAAGGTATGGAGGCCATCCAACTCCTTATTCATATACATGGACAAGTAGGGAATACCCCCACTCTCCACCCTCACATCTTGCCAGCTATTTCCAAACATCTTTATATTTGTACATCGATTGCATCCAACCTCGATGCGCATCCCCTCCACTGGCACCTTGAGGATGCGGTATACATCCTCAAGTGTAAGGGTCACCTCTCCCATGGAAAGCTAAAAATTTCCCCTATTTGGATCCCATCTCTTTGCCAAGGTAGAGAGGTACCCCTCATCTGCCCTAATCACGTCAATTCGGGCTAACTTCGCTAGCCCCACAACCTCCAACAACTGTCGCTTCTCCTCCACTAGTGCCTTTATCATCCCAGTGATGTAATATAACAACCGGTACTGAGCCTCCAAAATTTTAAGCTACAGCACAGTACAAAAAAATATTTATCATTAAAAAATCATTAAAATAAAAATATTAAACAAAAATATAAAAATTTTGCACAAAAATAAGGACATTACCTCAGCCACTCGCACTCTAGCTCTAGCCTTCACATTCACTCCTTCTGCTGACATAGCTTCCATGTTCAAATTCCCTAACCTCACTCCACTCCACTCCACCCAACTCTCCTAGACACAGCTTCTCAAACTCACAAGCGCACAAATGAGATCAAATTTCACCCAAGCAAGCTATTTATAGCTGCTTCAGGTGCCTTGAGATGCCCATGGGTATTTCTTAGTGCATTGAAGTGCACCAAGGCATTTGTAGAGTTCCCAAACACCAGTAGGCATCTGTGCATGCCAAAAGCGCCAACTAGTATTTGGCATCAATTTTGACAAAATAGTGGCTTTCCCCACCAAATCACTTCATATTGCATTCATGCATCTGTTTCATCATATTGATAGGTTTTGTGAAGGTTCCAACTGATTTGGACACATGATTTTTGTTTGCAACCACAAATTGTAGATCCACTTAACAAGTTACAAAAGCACTCCAAAATGGTCCAAATATTCACAAAATGACCATAGTAATCATTCTCATCATTAATACATCATTTTCACATCATCAATATCATTCCAGATTATCATTTGCATATTTGCCAAGTTTAAACAACATTCAAGTGAACCTTATATCTAGTGGGTTATTCTATATACTTGGTGATTACAGCGATTTGCATCCATGCAATTCGGTAAGATGAATAACCTATCATAAGAAAACTTGATCATTTTCATCATTCCATATCTCCTTGTTCAAAATCACAATCACATTTGGTACTTCACATTTTACGTGAAACCTTTCCAAGAATAATTTGCACAAAAGTTGTCATTGATGGCCTAGTTCATGGGGCTTAAAACATGGACAAAATCACATTTCATCATTTCACATTTCCTTGAAATTCATCATAGAGATAGGCACTAGCTAGGGTGATTGGTTCCAATTGTGGGAATTATTCAACAGTCACTAATAGACCCTCCAAAATTGACTCTCTTTTTTTTTTTGCATCTTCATCTTTGCATATCAATGACATTGACGGGCACATTCTTCAACAAATTGAATCACCCCAAATTTGGGGTAACCACATTCGATTTTTACTTTCCCACAATGGGATACATCTTACATGATCATGATATCTATACTTGGTAATATTTCACATTTTTCACCAATCCCCTTCTCATCATTGGGGAAAAAACGGTATCACATTTACATCATTCATATCGTCCATCATTCATTTACACAAATTTTTCAATTGGTTCATGAGATTCATACACAAACTCACTCACCAATTGAGGGGGTAAGCTACACAAATCCAAATTCTTTAATTATTTTGTCTTCAAGCTCATGTTTCACATCTCAAGAGAAAGTTGCTTCTGCGCCTAGCCAAAATAGGTGTCTTGTGTTTTTGCATTGCATTGTGTTTCACTCAACATAATACAAAAAGCGACATCTATAGACACAAAAACCTATCCACTTGTTGTCCATCCAAGTCTTCCTACCATGTTTCCCATTTATTTATATATATCTAGACATATTTGTTAAATATATGTTTAATATTAATATTTTTTTTTTAAGCGAAAAACCCCTTGCGGGGCCGCGTTGGTCTAAGAGACCATGAACAGGGGGTTCTACATCGTCAAAGTCACCTAGGGGTTGCACCCAGCCCTGCCCGCACCAACATTATCAATTGGATTTTGGGTACCCAATTTAGCTTTTTGGTAGGGTGGAGATTCGAACCTGGGACCTCCCTTGGAGGATTGCCCTCTCCTCTCCAACTCACCTACAACACCTAGGTTTAATATTAATATTTTAATATTATATTATATATATTTAATAAATATAAATATTATATATGTGAATAAATCCCAACAATCCAATTTGACTTAATCTTAGCCATCCATCTACATCAATCCATGCCACACACCAAAAATTAATATCCACTCTCCAATGTGTTTTAATTTGAGCCACACAATTCGTGTCATTCAAACCCTAACATACCCTAGCATGGATTATTAATAGGAGCTATTTTGATGGCTCAACCCCTAATTAATTCATATCCTAAGTCATTTTTCTAAGCCATTTGCCCCCGAGTTCCCTAAAGTATCTAAGCACTCTCACCTTTCGTCCTCGCTTGCCATAACCCCTACATTTTGTGCCACCCCTCTTGCCTAGCTAGATCTGCTTTTGCAGATCTTCGTCTTAGCTTTTGAATGTATTCGAGTGCTCTCTATCACTATCAAGCACTTTTGGGTGCTTCTTCACCACTATTGAGCACCTATGAGCACCCTCTACAATTCTCGAGTACCCACAGATGTTTTTTGCTACCATCGAGCATTCACAAGCATCTTACACCAGAGCTCTATAGCCTCGCTAGCCCTCGAGCAATGCTAGGGCATTGTCACATTGATTTCTTGCAACAAATACCATAGATCATAGAACAACAAGCGTCACAAGGTAAATCTTTCATTTTTTTATTATTTTAGTATTCTTCATATTTGCATGTAATTTAATTATTGGATAGTTAGGGTTTTATTAATTTTTGAGGGTCTCCCACAGTGGAGCCCTCACAGTTATTACTAATCCTTCGTCATTATCTTCAGTGTGCAGGTTTGGATATACACAAGTGTTGTTCAGTTGCTTAAGCTGGAGTGGCCCAGTATTGGATAACATGAAGCCCACTCACATCTTTTGGGATCAAAAGCAAGATTGAAGACACCACTAGTATTGTTTTCTAGGGTTTTGGATAACCCTAGCTATTGTAAAAATTTGTATCAAAGAAATCAATTCTTTCATTGTAACATTGGAGATTTGAGGCTCCCCCCATTAATAATAAAAATCATTTCTTCTTGTGCAATATTGGGTTTGATTTCAATTTGTCTTTATATCTATTTTGTGGTGTTTTGCTTTTGCGTCATAACTTTTCATCTCCTTTTACACCAGTCTTCGAGGATGCAGGTCGGGTAAAGTGATTGAGCAACCATTTAGGGATTCCGTGTAGGAATTGCTGCAATCATGAGTGGCCCTGAGGATATACTATTTTTCTTTTATTTTTGCATTTGCATACTTGCATATCAATGACGCCCAAAGGTACATTCTTGAACAGCATCGAATCGTCCCAAACTTAGGGTAACCATATTTGGTTTTTGACTTTCCCACAACGGGATACATATTACATGATCATGGCATCTACACTTGCCAAAAATCTCTTCATCTATTGGGGCAAAAATAGATATATTTTTCATCACATTTTCACAAAACCCTTCATCTATTGGGACAAAAATAGATGCATCATTTCACATTTTTATAAATCCCCTTCCCACCGTTGGGGCAAAAACGATATCACATTTACATCATTCATATCGTCCACAATTCATTTGCACAAATTTTTCAATTGGCTAGTGAGATTCATCCGCATACTCACTTGCCAATTGAGGGGGTAAGCTACGCAAATCCAAATTTTTTAATTCTTTTATCTTCAAGCCCATGTTTCACATCTCAAGAGAAAGTTACTTCCGTGCCTAGCCAAAAAAGGTGTCTTGTCTTTTTGTGCTACATTGTGTTTCATGCAACGTAGTACAAAAAGAGGCATCTATAGACACCAAAACCTAGCCACTTGTCATCCATCCAGGTCTTCCCACCATTTTACCCACTTATTTATATAGCTTTAGGCATATTTATTAAATATATATTAAATATTTATATTTTAATATTATATTTTATATATATTTAATAAATATAAATATTATATATGTGAATAAATCCTAGCCATCTGATTTGACTTAATCCTAGCCATCCATCTACATTAATCCATGCCACACACCCAAAATTAATATCCATCCTTTGATGTGTTTTAATCTGAGCCACACAATTCATGTTGCTCAAACCCTAACATGTGTTGGAAATATGGCCAGCCATACATTAAAACAAAAAATTGAGTTGTTAGATGACATTTTCAGCCTTTGAAATTGTCTCCTCTTCGAGGAGATAAACCAAAATCATAGAGCTTCAAAATCTATGCAATCGATAAAAAAATGGGCTCAAACGGACACCCGAGTCAAAAGTTATGGCCGAAATACTAAGACATGTAATAAAAACCGTCGATGTAGATCCGACGGATGTGATTTGTTAGGGTTAGGGTTTGCTTTGTTTTTTCTTACTTAAGGCAATTTTAGGGTTTTCTTTTATGAAGAAGAATTTTGCATTGTAGCATGTGTGTGAGCTCTTCCAAAGCCTGTGAGGAGATTGTAATAGAGTACTGAAACTCTGCCATAATTATTTCAGATAATAAGAAGATAATATTTGCTCCACTTTTGTTTTATTGTATTATTGCAAATTCTTCATTTGGCATCAAAGCGAGGCGATCGAGAAATTGGGTTCGAGTAACTATAGTTTTTGCTACAAGTTTTACAAAAGCTTCTCGGAGATCTCAGTTCGTGTTGAAGGGAGCTATTATGACCAACAACACCAATTCAATTCCAATCCCAAAATTTTATGGTTTTGACTACGAATATTGGAGCATCCAGATGAGGACAATTCTGAAGGCAAAAGGAGCTTGGGCCATTGTTGAAACTGGGTTCACCGAACCAAAATACTGGAGTGCATTGACTGTAGATCAAAAGAAGGAGATGCAGGAGAAAGATAAAGAAAATAATTTGGCTTTGGCTTTCATCCAGTCAGGGTTGATCTTCTTCATAATGTGCTGATTTTATCAGCCTATAATCCCTCACGACATATTGCAAGAGAGAGAGTCCAAAAGAAAAAGTGTTACGATTTTGGGACATATTGCAAGAGATATTGTACGGAAGAAAAAGTATCGCGATTTCGTGACATATTGCAAGAGAGAGAGTTCGAGAGAAAAAGTGTCGCGATATCGCGACATGTCGCGTTTTCGCGACCCGAAGGCAAGAGAAAGAGCAAAGGATAAAAAGTGTCACGATATCGCGACATGTCGCATTTTCGCGACTAATGGAGGAGAGAGAAAGTAAGAAGGCAAAAGTGTCGTGATATCGCGACAAAAGTAAAAAGGAAGAGTATGGAGGCGAAAGTGTCGCGATATCACGACATGTTGTATTTTTGCGGTCCAAAGCAAAAAGAAAATGCAAGGAGAAAAAGTGTCGCGATATCGCGACATGTTGTATTTTCACGGGCCGAAGCAAAGAGAAAAAGCAAGGACAAAAAGTGTTGCGATATCGCGACATGTTGTATTTTTGGGGCCAAAGCAAAGAGAAAGAGAGAAAGAAAAAGTGTCGTGATATCGCGACATGTAGCCTTTTCGCGACTCGAAAAGGCTAGGCAGGAAGAGAAACAAAAGTGTCACGATATCGTGACATGTCGCATTTTCACAACTCAAGAAGGGCAGACAGGTAGAGTAACAAAAGTGTCGCGATATCGCGACATGTCGCATTTTCACGACTCAAGAAAGACAGGTCGTATGTGCGCAAGACAAGAAGAAGAACCCAACTAAAATGAGAAGTATGACAATGGACCGACATCTCTATAGCATTTACAAGGGTAGATACAGAGTGAATTCATGCAGCTAAAATATGAAGAGTGAACAAAAGTTAGTGCGACGGCTACAGGGACTGTTACCGAATGAAATCTTCGAGTGGTGAAATTATCGAATATCTTCATGAGTTGAAGCCGACTAATACCGATGACAGCCGACTAAAATTAGGGTTTATAGTTGTTATGAAATCCGACTAAGATTAGGGTTTACATCCGACTAAGATTAGGGTTTTCATCATGAAAATATTGTTATAAAAGGAGGGCTATTTGGAGAATTGAAGTGTTGTTGCATATGTCGTCGAATGCATGTCGAAGTGTGAAATACGGCCGTAAGAGCGTAGAAAGCACAGAAGCGACGAGATGATGGTGAAGTGCGCAAAGTGAGCGAAGAGTCGTGTCGAATTGTCCTAAGTGCGTCTATGAGTGCGCAGAGAGAGCAAAGTGCACAGAGAGCAAAAAGGTTGAAGTTTGACCAAGTGCGGTTGTGATTGCGTAGAGAAAGCAGAAGGTGCAGAGAGTGCAAAGGGCGAAGACGAACGCAAAGTGCAGCTGTAAGGGCACAAAGTGTATGAAGACAGTGTGCATAGGGTGCATAGAGAAGTGACTCAAAGAAGGCAAAGTGCAGTTGTAGATCGTAGAAGATGTGTCTATTTCGTAAACAGTGAGAGAGATTGGGTAAGCAATAGACCAATCAGGGTCTTGTAAAAGCGAAGGTATTTTTTTGTTAAACTTCTAGATTCAAAATTGAAGTCCAAGGTTGCGACTTGGCATCAGGGGTTGGTGCTCCTTCCAGTAGGTGCTAGTAAATCAGGGGTTGGTGCTCCTTTCTGTTGGTGTAGATAAATAAGGGGTTGGTACTCCTTCCAGTGGGTGCTGGTAAATTGATTGTAAAGTTGGAGCTTTGCAAAGGCTGGATTTGGATGGTAGTCCAAGTAGTCATTCTTGAGGAGTAGCCAAATTGGTGAACCTCGTTAAATCTTGTGTTGTGTGATGTTCTCTTGTGATACTTGCTTTATCTGGTTTTAAGGTTTCATTATTTCAATTTTAAGAGCTATGAATTTAAGTTTAAAGAACTACACTGATTCACCCCCCTCTCAGTGCCATTGTAAGACTAACAATTGGTATCGAGCCAAGTTCCCTTCTCAAAGCTAAATCAGTCAGGGTTGATCTTGGATTAGTACACAATGGGTAAGAATAATAGATCCTCCTCCAAAAGGGCATCTCAGTCAGTTTCAGTTCTTGTGGAAGAGAAAATTGAACTAGAAAAGGTTGAAGGAGTGAATTCTGAAGTATGTGATGAAAACCTTGAGGCTGAAGTATATCTAGAAGGTGAGTTGATCGCTGCACTTAAAGAGTTGAATATAGAAAGGAAAAAGAACAAAAGACTGTCCAAGAAGTTGGAAGAATATGGGGATAATATTGAAGATCTCTTCTTACAAATTTAGAAAGCCAAGAAAATAGAAGAAACCTTGAAGTCACGCCTGGATGATAAAGGCGATGTATGCAGCAAACGTGAAGAGGAATCTAACAAAGTTATTAGTGATCTAAAGTTGCAAGTAGAAGAGTCCAAAAGGATTGAAGAAACTCTCAGGTCACAGATCAATGAGAAAGAGATTGTTTGCTGCAAACAAGAAGAGGAGATTGTTGTATTGAAGAAACAACTAGAGGAGGCCAATACAAATCTCAAATTCGAGAAGAGCACAGAGTTGCTAGATAAAATGATAAGCCAACAAAGAAGCTCCACGGATAAGCATGGTCTTGGATATGAAGTTGAACAACCTTCATCTTCCAACTCTGCAGAGAAGAAGAAGTTCACTGTTGAAGGATCGAAGCAAGAAAAGTTTGAAGCTAAATCTTCAAAAGGAAGAAAATATCAAAGGAGATCTACAGCAAAGCAACCACAACAAAAGAGGTTCTATCACTCTCACTCTATTCATAATAATACTTTTAATGGCTATTGTTTCGGATGCAACCAGTATGGTCACAAGGCAATTTATTGTGGATTGAATAACAAATCAAAGAGTTATGCTGGTAGAAATACATCTGCATTTTTGAGTGAACACTATGTACAATGTTTTCAATGTAATGGTCATGGGCACATAGCAAGGTTTTGTCCAAGCACTTTTGTATCTAATCTAAGGCAAAACAGTAGATTTCATCATACGCAAAGAACGCAACATAGACAGGGAATAAATCATGTACATAAAAGAAAGGAAAATAATCATTCATCAAGGATGCACAAGAGACAACCACACAAGAGAAATGTTCGAGTTCACGAAAAGGTGCAAAATAGGGATGTAGTTGAAAAATCCAAGCCCGAGTTCAAGAAAGTTTGGAGAAAGATAGAAGAAAGGAAATCGTGTCTCCTTGGACTAAAGGAGACTACTCCGCTATTGCACTAAGCAACTCCAGGTAGCACATCCTCAGGGGGAGCAATCTTGAAGTTTCATTTTAATGCTCCTATGTATTTGTTTGATTACCTGAGGATGAAAGGCAAGTAGTCGGGAAGAGTTGTCGTATAGTTGTCGAAGTGTGTTTTCAGTTCATGTAGTTGTTTGTGGAAGTGTCGTGAAGGGTGGTGATTAAATTGAGAGTTGTCATTATTGGTAGTATTGCTATATGTCATTTTTGTATTGTTGATGGTTCTTACTACCACTGTCCAAAGTTAAGGATTATAACAGTTCAGATAATTTGGTTAGTGAAAGAATGTTGCCTTAGCCGCATATATGTGTTTCGATAAAAGCAATGTGTATTTGAACTACACATTGACGTGAAGATTGTTAGATCTATTATGATGTTGTGGTGAAAAATATTGAAGTCTGATTATTGATTCATGTTTAGCTCATCAAGATGAGCGACTTTGCTTTGTGAATCATACCTATCCGAGGTCCAGAAGTATGAGTTTGAGTAAGGTGCACTATAGTTGGTCGTGAAGTGTTTGACAAAATGTTGTCTCCTGATTCGAACAGTTGAAAGTAAGGTGTGACCAGCGATGACTGTAGAAAACATAGACCAAGTTGAAAATGTAAAAAGGGATTTGGTTGGTGTTGTGGTACAGTGTTTGATGCTTGCACAGAGTTGGCGATAAAATTGCAGTGTCGGTACAGGTGTTGGACAAAAGTTGGTACAAGTGTGAGTCACTTGACAATTTTTTTGACAGATGTGAAATCAGCGTTTTTGAATGGGAAGCTTGAAGAAGAGGTTTATATTGAGCAGCCAAATGGTTTCCAACTTGGTGATGATCCCAACTTAGTTTGTAAGTTGAAGATATATGGCTTGAAACAGGCACCCCGAGCATGGTATGCAAAGCTAGACAACTATCTCACTCTACAAGGGTTTAAGAAAGATGATATCATATTTGGTAGTAGCAAATATGAGTCGTGTAAAGATTTAGCAAATAAGATGCAGAAAGAATTTGAAATGTCAATGATTGGTTGCAAGTTGAGCAAGGATGACAAATCTCCACCTGTTGATCAAACCATGTACAAATCTATGATTGGGAGCTTACTGTACCTGACAGCTACCAAACCAGATATTTTGCAGGCAGTATGCATGGTAGCATGATCTCAGGCTAATCCCAAGGAGACTCATGTGACAGCAGTGAAGAGGATTCTTCGGTACCTCAAGGGTACTATAGAGTATGGGTTATGGTATCCGAAAGGTAACAACTTCACCCTTATTTTGTATTCAGATGCAGATTGGGCAGGATGTGTAGATGAGAGAAAGAGTACCAGTGGAGGTGCATTCTATCTTGGAGACAGGTTGGTCGCATGGCACAGTAAGAAACAAGAGTTAGTTTCTTTATCGACAACAGAGGCAGAATATATTACAGCGACAACATGTTGTACGTAGGTATCACTTTTTGAAGGAGAAAGTTGCGAAAGGTGAGGTTAAGTTGGATTTTGTTCCAACTACAGAGCAAGTAGCAGATATCTTCACAAAACCATTGCCCAAGGAAGTTTTTTAGTACCTTCGCAATAAATTGGGAGTGGTCACACTTCCTAAGAATTGACTAGCTATTGCTCATGGTCATGATTTTTGCTAAGTGTAAATAATTTTTTCTTGAGAATGTTGTGCATGGACTCAGGGGGAGTTTGCAGTAGCCCTTTGGTATTATTGTCAAAGGGGGAGAAGAGTTACAGGAAATTGCACATGTGTTGCCAACAATTCCAAAGGGAGATATTGTTGAGCAAGGTGTAGCAAAAGTATTGTCATTGTTGTCAACACAGTCAAATAGATCGGTTGATGTAGTGGACAGGAGTTCAGAGGTTATTTAGAGTATGTATAGTGATTTTCCAAAAGATCGAAGTGGCCCATATGCTAAAAATCAAAATAAAATCACAAGGAAGAAAACTATCGCGATATCGCGACATGTTGAGCAAGAAAGAAAAACTGTCGTGATATCGCGACATGTTGAGCAAGAAAGAAAAACTGTCACGATATCGCGACATGTTGAGCAAGAAATAAAAACTGTCGTGATATCGTGACATGTTGAGAAGAAAGAAAAACTGTCATGATTTCATGACATGTTCGAAGAGAAAGCGCAAGCAAGAAAAACTGTCACGATTTCGCGACATGTTCGAAGAGAAAGCGCAAGCAAGAAAAACTGTCATGATTTCATGACATGTTGGAAGAGAAAAAGGCAAGTAGAAAAAGTGTCACGATTTTGCGACATGTTGGAAGAGAAAAAGGCAAGAAGAAAAAGTGTCGCAATTTCACGACATATTGCAAAAGAGATAGTACGGAAGAAAAAGTGTCACGATTTCGTGACATGTTGGAAGAGAAAAAGGCAAGTAGAAAAAGTGTCACGATTTCGCGACATGTTGGAAGAGAAAAAGGCAAGTAGAAAGAGTGTCGCGATTTCGTGACATATTGCAAGAGAGATTGTACGGAAGAAAAAGTGTCACGATTTCATGACATATTGCAAGAGAGAGAGTCCGAAAGAAAAAGTGTCACGATTTTGTGACATATTGCAAGAGAGATTGTATGGAAGAAAAAGTGTCGTGATTTCATGACATATTGCAAGAGAGAGAGTCCGAGAGAAAAAGTGTCGCGATATCATGACATGTCACATTTTTGTGACCCGAAGGCAAGAGAAAGAGCAAAGGAGAAAAAGTGTTGCGATATCGCGACATGTCGCATTTTCATGACTAAAGGAGGAGAGAGAAAGAAGGCAGAAGTGTCGTGATATCACGACAAAAGTAAAGAGGAAGAGTACGGAGGCGAAAGTGTCGAGATATCGTGACATGTATTTTCGCAATCCAAAGCAAAAAGAAAATGCAAGGAGAAAAAGTGTCACGATATTGTGACATGTATTTTTGTGGGCCGAAGCAAAGAGAAAAAGCAAGGACAAAAAGTGTCACGATATCGCGACATGTATTTTCGAGGCCAAAGCAAAGAGAAAGAGAGAGAAAGAAAAAGTGTCACGATATCACATGTCGCATTTTCGTGACTTGAAAAGGCCAGACAGGAAGAGAAAAAAAAGTGTCATAATATCGCGACATGTGGCATTTTTGTGACTCAAGAAGGGCAGACAAGCAGAGTAACAAAAGTGTCATGATATCGTGACATGTCACATTTTCATGACTCAAGAAAGACAGGTCATATGTGCGCAAGACAAGAAGAAGAACCCAACTAAAATGAGAAGTATGACAGTAGACCGACATCTCTACAACATTTACAGGGGAAAATACAGAGTGAATTCATGCAGCTAAAATATGAAGAGTGAACAAAAGTCAGTGCGACGGCTACAGGGACTGTTATCGAATGAAATCTTTGAGCAGTGGAATTACTTAATATCTTCATGAGTTGAAGCCGACTAAGACCGATGACAACCGACTAAAATTAGGGTTTACAGTTGTTATGAAAGTTGACTAATATTAGGGTTTACAATCGACTAAGATTAGGGTTTTCATCATAAAAATATTGTTATAAAAGGAGGGTTATTTGGAGAATTGAAGTGTTGTTGCATATGTCGTCGAATGCATGTCGAAGTGTGAAATGCGGCCGTAAGAGCGCAGAAAGCGCAGAAGCGGTGAGATGATGGCAAAGTGCGCAAAGTGAGCGAAGAGTCGTGTCGAATTGTCCTAAGTGTGTTTGTGAGTGCGCAGAGAGAGCAAAGTGCATAGAGAGCAAAAAGGTTGAAGTTCGACCAAGTGTAGTTGTGATTGCACAAAGAAAGCAGAAGGCACAGAGAGTGCAAAGGGCGAAGATGAATGCAAAGTGTAGCTGTAAGGGCGTAGAGTGTATGAAGACAGTGCACAAAGGGTGCATAGTGACTCAAAGAAGGCGAAGTGCAGTTGTAGATCACAGAAGATGTGTCTATTTCGTAAACAGTGAGAGAGATTGGGTAAGCAATAGACCAGTCAGGTTCTTGTAAAAGTGAAGGTATTTTTCTATTAAACTTCTAGATTCAAAATTGAAGTCCAGGTTGCAGCTTGGCATCAGGGGGTGGTGCTCCTTCCAGTAGGTGCTAGTAAATCAGGGGTTGGTGCTCCTTTCTGTTGGTGCAGATAAATAAGGGGTTGGTACTCCTTCTAGTGGGTGCTGGTAAATTGATTGTAAAGTTGGAGCTTTGCAAAGGCTAGATTTGGATGGTAGTCCAAGCAGTCATTCTTGAGGAGTAGCCAAATTGGTGAACCTCGTTAAATCTTGTGTTGTGTGATGTTCTCTTATGATACTTGCTTTATCTGGTTTTAAGGTTTCATTATTTCAGTTTTAAGAGCTGTGAATTTAAGTTTAAATAACTACACTAATTCACCCCCCCTCTCAGTGCCATTGTAAGACTAACAACTTTATTCTGTATGATTGAAGAAAAAGTGGAGCAAGCAACTTTCCTCTCTACACAGAATAGCACAAAGGAGACATGGATCCTAGACAGTGTGTGCACAAACCATATAACCAGCAAGAGGGATGTATTTTCATCTCTTGATTCTTATTATAAATCCAATATCAGGCTTGGGGATGAGAAGAGCTTGGAGGTGGTTGTGAAAGGAGAAATGGAGGTTCCTACCATGAGAGGAAAAATAATGAAGATTAAAGACATTTACTATGCACCTCATTTGAAGCATTCATTAATGAGTATTGGTCAAATGTTGGAAAATGATTATAAGTTAGTGTTTGAGGATAGAATGTGCAAAATTTATGATTAGAGGAGAAAATTGATTACCACTGTAAATATGACCAAGAATAGTCTCTTCCCATTATAGTTTTTGGATCAAAGGGGAGCTCTAGCATTTGTTGGTGTAGAAGGTAAGGAGAGGCTATGGCATTTACGGTTTGGGCATTTAAATTATAAGAGTTTGAAGATGCTTTAACAACTTGTCTATGGGTTGCCAAAATTTGAAGACTCCAAGGAGGTTTGTGAAGGTTGTGCACTTGGCAAACATGCAAGGCATAATTTTATGCATGGTGAAGCATGGAGGGCCCAACATCCATTATAGTTGGTTCATAGTGATATTTGTGGACCAATGCAGACACAGAGTATGGGTAAAGCTTCTTACTTTCTGACTTTTATTGATGATTTCTACAGATATTGTTGGGTTTATTTTATTAAGCATAAGGATGAGGCATTCAATTGCTTCAAGAATTTTAAGGCTCTAGTTGAAAATGAGAGTGGTCATTATATCAAATTTTTGAGGACAGATAGAGGAGGTGAGTTTTGTTCTCATGAATTTGATGATTTTTGTAGTGAGTTTAGGATTAAAATGCAGAAAAAAAGTCCTTACACACCTCAACTTTATGGGGTGGTTGAAAGAAAGAACATGACTTTGATGGAGATGGAACGGTGCATGATGCAAAAAAAAGTTATAAGTTTTATTGGGCTGAAGCAATTAGGACTACTAATTACATTTTAAATAGAAGTCCTACTAAGAGTCTTGAGAATATTACCCCTTATGAATATTGCAAGAAGAAGCCAAATGTAAATCATTTTAGAGTTTTGGATGTGTGGCTTTTGTGCATGTTAATAGTGAGAATAGGAAGAAGTTGGATGCAAAGAGTGAAAATGTATTTTTATTAGGTACAGTGAGCAATCTAAGGCTTACAGGTTCTTTAATCCTATTTCACATAAAATAATTGTATCTAGAGATACATTTTTTTATGAAGGGGGAAGTTGGGTATCACAAAAATTGTTTGTTGAGGATGTTTTTGGTGAAGAGAAGGTGGAACCAAGCCATGTTTCAGTTCAGTCCAGCCATGAAAAAGTTTCCAGTTCATCTTCTGCAAGTGCACCTTCAATTCCAAGAGAAGGTTTTTCCAGTAGTTTTCCACCTCCATCACCATCGGCCAAAGGAAAAGGTAAAAGGTTGTTGAAGTATCACCCAGAATCTCAAATTCTTGATAAGAATTTCCATAAGAGGGTGACAAGGAGTCAGCATATAGAGATGAATGCAGTAATAAAGATGTTAGAGAACCTACATATTTATGGAGATGATGACAGTGGAGATCCCAAAGGTGATGTTGTAAACTATGCACTTGTTTCACAAGTTTCTAAAGTTTTTAAAGTTGTTGATGATTTTGAGCCTTCATTTTTTGAGCATGCTAGTACTAACAAAGTGTGAATAAAGGCTATGCAAGAATAAATGCATTCTATTGAAAAGAATGATACTTGGGAGTTGTGTGATTTGCCCAAGGATAGGAAATGTGTAGGATGTAAGTGGGTCTACAAGATCAAGAAGAACAGTGATGGATCCATTGAGAGGTACAAGGCACGGTTGGTAGCAAAGGGTTTCACTTAGAAATATGGTTTGGACTATGAGGAAACATTTGATCCAGTGGTAAGGCAATAAACAGTAAGGATGTTGCTATCATTGGTAGCTCATAAAAGGTGGAGGGTGCATCATATGGATGTCAAAAGTACATTTCTCAATGGGTATTTAGATGAAGTATATATGGAACAGCCACAAAGTTTTGTTGTCCAAGGAAAAGAAGATCAAGTCTACAGGTTGAAGAAGGCTCTATATGGGCTGAAGCAAGCTCCAAGAGCTTGGTATGCTAGAATCCATGACTACTTCCTACAGTGTAATTTTGAAAGGAGTAAGAGTGAGCCCACTTTGTACTACAAAAGGGAAGGTAATGATATTCTTATTGTATGCCTTTATGTTGATGATATGTTATTTATGGGGAGTAGTTCTTCTTTGAATGATTCTTTTAAACATGATATGAAGGAGTTTGAGATGTATGATTTGGGTTTGATGAGTTACTTTCTTGGGATGGAAGTACATCAAACTAGCAATGAGATTTTTGTTTGTCAATCCAAATATATAAGGGATATGTTGAAGAGATTTGGTTTGAGTGAATGTAAACCTGTAGCAATACCCATTGCACATGGGGAGATCTTGAGTTTGGAGGATGGAGCTGAAAGGGCAAACAAAATAGAGTATAGGAGTATTATTGGTAGCCTTATGTTCCTTTGTAACACTAGGCCGGATATATGCTTTGTTGTTTCACAGTGTTCCAGGTATATGGCTAATCCATCACAGTTACATTTAAAGGCAGCGAAGAGGATTTTGAGGTATGTTTGTGGAACAATTGATTATGGGATCCACTACTCACAAGAAAATAATTTGAATTTAGTGGGATTCAGTGACAATGATTGGGGCAGTAATATTGATGATAGGAAATCCACGAGTGGGTACTGCTTTTTTCTTGGTTTAGGTTTGGTGACATGGAGTTCCAAGAAACAAGCTACAGTTGCGATGTCTTCTACTGAAGCAGAGTATATTGCACTTACATCGGCAAGTGCACAAGCATTTTGGCTTTGAAAGGTGCTAGGAGATATTAGGGAGAAGCAAGGGACTCCAACTACTTTATTCTATGATAATTAGAGTGCTATTAAGAAGGCACATAATCTTATCCACCATAGCAAGTCCAAGAATTTCGATATCAAGTACCACTTCATTTGGGACATGGTAGAGAAGGAACAAGTTAAATTGAGGTATTTCTCCACACATGATCAAGTAGCAGATATTTTTACTAAGGGAGTAGTAAAACCTCAATTTTTGCTACTAAGGGACTTGATAGTCAGGGGGAGAATGTTGGAAATCTGGTCAACCATACATTAAAACAAAAATTCAGGCTATTAGATGACATTTTTAGCCTTAGAAAGTATCTCCTCTTTGAGAAGACAAAATAAAATTGTAGAGCTTTGAAATTTGTACAATCTACAAAAAAAACGGGCTCAAACGGACACCCGAGTCAAAAGTTATGGCTAAAATACTAAGACATGTAATAAACACCGTCAATGTAGATCCGACAGATGTGATTTGTTAGGATTAGGGTTTGCTTTGTTTATTTTTACTTAAGGCAGTTTTAGGGTATTCTTTTATGAAGAATTTCTCATTGTAGCATGTGTGTGAGCTCTTCTAGAGCCTGTGAGGAGATTGTAACAGAGTACCGAAACTCTGCCAAAATTAATCTAGATAATAATAAGATAATAGCTCAATTTTTTTTTTATTGTATTATTGTAAATTCTTCAACATGCCCTAATGTGGATTATTAATAGGAGCCATTCTAATGGCTCAACCCCAACATTTTTTTCAATTTTTTTCCTAAGAAGTTTTTAAGTATCCAAAGGCTCCTAAGCAATTCAAGTATCCCTATGTTCTCCATCCATCCTCGCTCGCCATAGCCCTTACATCCATCGTTGCCCATTTTGCTCAGCTAGATCTACTTTTTTAGATCTTCACCTCAGCTCCCGAATGCCTTCAGGTTCTCCTTGTCACCACCAAGAACCTCTAGGTGCTTCCTCTCCACCACCAAGTGCCTCTGGGTGATTTTCGCCATTCTCGAGTGCCCGCGAGCATTTTTTACTATCGTCGAGAACCCACGGATGTCTAAGACTAGAGCTCTAAAACCCTACTAGTTTTTGGGTGGTGCTAGGGCATCGTCACACCAACTTCTTGCAATAATTATAATAAGATCATAGAACAACAAGCGTCACAAGGTAAATCTTTCATTTTGGTTATTATTTTAGTATTCTTCATATTTGCATGCAGTTTCATTATTGGATAGCTAGGGTTTCATTAATTTTTGAGGGTCTCACATAGTGGAGCCCTCACAATTATTACTAACCCTTTGTTATCATCTTATGTGTGCAGATTTGAAGATACATAGGAATTGAGTAGTTGTTTAAGTTAGAGTGATCTTATCTAGGATATCCAAGCCCACTCACCTCTGTTGGGATCGATCGAGTGTGAAGACACCACCCTAATTTGTTGGCTAGGGTTTCAGAGAACCCTAGCATGTTAAGATTATTGTATTGAGCAATAAAACATTGTAAACCCCTAATATAGGGCATATTTGATTGTAATATTAGAAATCCACCCAATAATATTAAAATAAAATTTAATTTTGTGCAATCACATGTTTATTTCGCTTTAAATGTTCATTTATTTAAATTCAGTTATTTGGTGTTGTTCGATTTGCATCTACAAATGGTAAATGAGATTCTTCCTAGTGATGAAATCTAGAAATTCTACTCATGGGTGACTAATACTTCTATGGGTGAGATATGATGGATGGATATGAAGCCCACCGTTGCCAATCTCAAATGATGGTTGGTGATAAAATCTAACTCACTATTGTTTATTGTGAAACGTGCAAAGTGTGTTATTCAATTTTAAGATTTATGTTATCTATTATGTTCACTCGATGTTGAAAACATACCTATTTCACTTGTCTAAGCTATAAGCAAGAACATGAACACTGAGCTCCTCAAAATAACCTAGGGGTACACCACTTAAGACCCACCCTGGATCATCAAGTGATTCTAACAATGGAGGGTTTGCCTAGTTCTTCCGTCCTGAATCATCAAGTGATTCTGATAGTGGGAGTATAAAGTATTATGATCTTGTTCCAACTTAGAAAAATAAAAATGGAAGTTTTCAACTCTACTATGCAACTATTTTATGCTTTTGTAATTTCAAATGCAAACAACATACATAAATAGTGAATGAATACACCATAAAGCAACATAAATCTAAAATAAATGTGATCTACAATGAATGCATGAATGCAATTCTACTCTATGTGCAATTTATATGATGGATGTAAATGCCTAAAATGTAAATAAAAATGCAACTGCTTTAAACAAAAATGAATGATTTTCTTTTATTAGTTTCACTGTTAAAAGTAAGAAAATGAAAATAGAAATGAGTTAGGGTTTAAAGTAGGCTTACCAGGAAGCCTACGTATTTCTTTCTCACTCTGTTAAATGTCACCCAGATTCTCTAGAATGTTGTAGGGCATTTCTTGAACGTTGCAGGGCATCCCTCGAATGTTGCAAGACATCCGCACGACCTCTGATCAAATTCTGCAACTTCCAAAAACCCTTATTTTTATGATTTTTGCGTGATCAAACTTTTGGAACCTGCAATATAGAAATAGAAACAAAAATTAGTGACAAGATAAATTAAAATGAAGAACCCTTTGGGGCACCCACTGTGATCACCATTTTGTAAATCAAAAAATGAATAACACCAATACAAAGATAAAGTAACAAAAGCACAATAACAAAATGGAATGCACAAAATGAATAATCTCTTTATTAATATGGGTAGATCTTCGAGTTGTACAATGAATGTGCCCCAATATAGGATTTTTACAATATATATATATATATATATATATATATATATATATATATATATATATATATATATATATATATATATATATTCTCATAACAGGGTTTCAAAACTTGGTTTAGTGAACATTTGGTGTCTTCTCGCTTGTCCTTGATCCAAACAAGAGTGTGGGTGGGCTTGTGTATCCCTACGGGACCACCCTAGCTTCAACAACTTCCAGAAAGATGATTCATGCACCTACAAACAACAAATAACATAAAAGGGATTAGAAGCACCTATGAGGGCTCCATTGTATGAGGCCCTCTAAAATATAAAACTACTAAAACCCTAGATGCTGCAGAATATAACTAAAAATAGAAATGCAATAATGTAAATAAAATGCACCAAATATATTTACCTTGTCAAGACTAACTTTTGCTCATGTTTTTGTTGTCGATGGTCGTGTAAATGCCCAAAAGGCACCTGAAGGTTGGGGAACTACATATATGCTGCGAGAAATACCTAGAGGTATTTTGTGATGTTTGTGAACGCCCAGAAGCATTCCAGAAACACCCAAAAGTGTTCTATGAACTCTCGGGAGCATTCGAGGGTTGAGGGAAGGGTCGCAAAACTAGATTTGGTTCGTGAGGGTTTTGGTTGCGGAGGAAATGGGGGATGCGATGGCGATGGAAAGGGGCGAAGATGATAGCCAAATGGCTAGGGTAAATTTTCTCCTCAAAATTTCTAAGGTGCTTAAAGAATTTTTGTGGACCTTGATTCATAAAAATGAATCACTTTTATAATTTGCCCTTAAACATGTTAGGGTTTCGAGATCAAAACATGAGGAAGGGTGGATATTAAGCTTGGGCAAGTGACATGGATTGAGATGGATGGATGGCTAAGATTAAAACATGGCAGATGGCTAGGATTTACTTATCTAAATACATATATTTATTAAATAAATATATAATATATAAAGTATTAAAATTTGCATATATATTAAGTTAATACACACACACACACACACACACACACACACACACACATATATATATATATATATAATGGAGGACTATGATTGGAGGACACGGATGGATGACAAGTGGCTAGATTTTGGTGTCTATAATTACAGTTGGACAAATCAGAGAGGAAACCCCATATTCAAAACAACATAGGGATAATAAGAATAAATATCATTATATATCAATACATAATCATCAAAACAACCTCCATGTCCATAACCAGGGAAGAAACCAACAAAAAAGAAACCAACAAAAAAAATAAAATAACAAAAATAAAATAAACAATTAAAATATGTCATAAAGTTCTAATCAATGGACAACTATCATAGAAACTAGGGGTATGATATGTGAGTGAAATATGAAACTCCATCCTTGATCTCTTTCATTTGTGAAAAACCTTATTGAAAATGTTGACATTGTTTTAATAACCTATCTGCTTCCTGATTTAATTCCTTGTAAACATGAGAAAAAGAGATTTTCAAAAAATATATCGCTTCCAACAATTCATCTCCCACCGGTTTGAGTAGATTATTTTGTAATTGAGTAGGACCAGAGTAGAATCTCCAAAAAAATGTAAATTTTTCACATTTTTCTCCAAAGCTTCATTAGTAATCTCAATGCCTAAAGCTCAGCAAAATTATTGGAACCCATCCCAAGACTTGCTTTAAATTTGATATAGTGGGTATCTGAGAATAACATAATGCCTCTCGTGCTACTAAAATTTGAATGTCTCTAACTGGCCCCATCAAAAAAGTCCCATGGTTGAGACTTTTCAATGAACAAATTGTCTACTTGTTGAGGTTTCTTATGTTTGCAAGGCTCTTTGTTGATTGAGACCAAAGTCTTCACCTAAAATATGACCTAAAATGAGGGTATAAACTTCCCTTCAAAAATAGTTGCATTTCATGCCAACCATATACCCCAACATAATAGATGGTAAATAAATAAATTGTTTTAGTTCTTTTTTCAAAAACCACTATCTTAATCATACCTCCATTGTTTCTCCTTTTCAAATATTTTGAACTCCAGTTATATGATCAACTTCTAACCAAACCTGTTGAGAAAAAGGGTATTTGATTAATAAATGTGTGATGTTTTCCTCCTATGACTGACACAACATACAAATACTTGGACCTTGTTTGCTTCTCCTCTGTAAAACTTTCCAATTCAAAGACTTATTTCTCAAAGCTAACCACGTGAAAATAACTATCTTTTTTGGGGTCGACAATTTTCAAATCTGCTTCCACCACCAAGCAAGCCCTTGGGAATCAGGGTCAAAACTTGCTTTGTATACCCAAGAAATAGTATCTGGTTCAACTCTCAACCTGATATGACTCTTATTAAGACTGTCTGTGTAAGCCTTCCACAAAGTAGCCTGCTCGTCGAAAAGACCCAAGACCTAATCCTACTTCCAACCTTGGTTCTAAACACCAAAATAATTTGATTCCCCCACCTAATGAAGAAAGTAAAAACCCTTGTCTTGTAAAGAACCTATCATAGCTTCTAGTAATAAAATTTTTTCTCCATAATCCAAAATATAATCAACCCCTATTATAATTTTTTCACCATAATCAAGTGGCATTAGCTCAACCGGTTAGATTCCTCAATATTTAAAGAGGAGACCAAGGTTTAAATCTTACCAATAGATACATGGATAATATCCAAGCTTTATTGTAATACCACTATGTGGTGATGATGTAATATAGGTAGGGCTTATTTCAATCCCATATAACCAATTGAAAAAAAAAAAATTCACCTTTGCCCACTTTCTAATCCAAATATTTTCCAATCATAGAAAAGGCTTGTACTAGTGCCTTCCATTGAATGGAAATATTTTTTATGTTTTTCTTTGGACTTCTGATCCAATCCATAAAGGTCCTTGGATGAATATACTTATGTTCAATAATCTTCTTCCATAATCCTTCTCTGGTTAGAATCCTCCACAAGTTATTTGCTACCAAAGAAGAATAAAAAAGATGGATATTTTTAAGTCCCCAACCACCTTTCTCCTTTGGCCTAGTAATACTGTACCACTTAACTAAAGGAATGCCCTCATGTTTCTTGCATCCAGTCCAAATAAATTTGAACCGGTATTTTATTATTTTCTCTAGAACTCCTTTAGGAAAGAAGATCAAGGAGTTCCAAAACATAGGAATTGCCTTGAGAATAGAATTTACAAGTGTTAATCTCCTACCAATAGACAACCATCTATTACACCAATGGTTAACCCTAACTTCAATATTCTCTAAAAGCCATCCCCAAGTATCTCTTCTTGTAACTATTCAACTTTAGTACAAAACCCAAATACTTAAAGCCTTCCTGGAAATCTAAGAGATTAAAAGGAAAAAGTCTGATTAGACCATATTCAGTCTCCTACTCTAGACCATTAAAGCAAATAAAGGATTTTTTAAAATTAATCTCCATACCAATAACAATATTATAAGTGTCCAATATTTCCTCCAACTTTCTAGCTTCTCTTAAACTGCCATTAGCGAAAAACAATACATCATGAGCAAATAATAAATGAGATAAATAAAGGACCCCCAGTTTGATCCTGATCATGGATCCTACCCTCTTTGCATCCAAAACAGCTCTACTCAATCCTTCAATAACCATCAAAAAGAGTAAAGGAGATAAAGGACATCCCTGTCGCAGTCCTCTTAAGGGTGTAAAGAATTTAGAAGTTGATCAATTGATAAGAACAACAAAGATATAGAATAAATGCATCCCATAATCCACTTTACTACTGGATTGCTAAAACCCACATATAAGAGCATCAATATAAGATATAACCTACTAGTTATATCATAAGCTTTAGATAGATCTAGTTTAAGGACCATTGCTAGAAGGTTTTTAGTTTTAAAAAAGTGAAAGCTCTCTTGAGCATATCCTATGGTTTCAAAAATCTGCCTACTTGCTATAAACCCAAATTGCTCCTAGGAAATAACTTCAAAGAAAGTCTTCTTGAATCTAACTACCATAATCTTTGCAATGGTTTTATTGATAAAATTACATAAAGAGATATGTCTAAATTCATCATAGATTTTAGGCTTCTCCTTTTTGGGAATCAAAGCTAAAAAAGTGGAGTTAAAAGCCTCCAAAACCTAACCACTCAACCTGACTTCCTCCATTACTTTAAGAAGATCCTCCTCAACAAGATCATAGAAAACTAAGAAAAACTCCACAGGCCATTCATTAGGCCCCAAAATTTTATCCTTTATGAAAGAAGTCAAGATAACTTTCAGTTCTTCCTTTGTGACCTCCTTAAGTAATTGATTATCCTTTTCTATCACAAAACTAGGGAAGAAAGTAGTTAACTTTAAAATTTCCCCAATGTTGACTCTATTAGGTTCTTTGTAGATAGATTGAAAATATTTTACTCCCAAATATTCTAACTTGGAGAAACTCCTAATGAGGACCCATTCTTCATTTTGCATCTCCTAGATTGTGTTAACCTCCTTCCTATTATTAGCAAAATTATAAAAAAAAACTTAGTATTTTCATCCCCTTTTTAACCATATAACTCTACTTTTCATTCTCCATTCAACTTCCCTTTACTCCAGGAATTTGTTCTTCTTAACTTCTAGTTCAACTAGTCTTGTTTTCTCTTCCTCTTTAAAAAAACCTATCTCATTATTTTTATGAATTTCTAAAATTTCTTTCTCCACCAACTTAAGATCTCTATTCATACTCTCCATTTTAACTGCAATCCAAGATGCCACAACTCCTTTTAATTTTTTAAAGCAACAACAAATTGAAAACTTGTTGATAACCTGGAACTTTGGTCATAACCAATCCATTATTTTTTAATAAATTGTTGAAATTTAAGTATGGGAAAAATGGTGCACCTAATGAAGAGGAACAATATGCATCTATCTCCTATGTCTCATGAGCATCAAATCGGAAGCATACAAGTAAAATGGAAGAAATACCAAGTAGCAAGAAATAAAGTAAAGCAAGTCTCTTTCTTATTAATTTTGTGGATCAAATCTAAGATTACATAGAAGTCCCCTTCAGTGCTCAAATATGATACAATTGTTACAAATTTTGGGTGCCAAGGATCAAATCCTTCAAGTAATTCGGTGCACTTCCAGTGTCTTTCCTCATACACATAATCGAGGTGGGCATGCTAATGCTACCATCGCTTGTATATTTGATCTTGAGGTCTTGTGCTCCTTACTAATGCACTATAGAAACCTACACCTGCACACAAGGAAATCAAAAATGTCAAATAGCAAGTGTGTATGATGAAAAACATGTAATCCCCATAGGCACTAAAATACTAGCAATGATAATATGCATGGATATTATACCTAATCATCTCCAATTGACTTAAAATTGTAGAGTGATGTAAAATATATGGTTTTGGGAAGATATAACTAAAAATAGAACCAAAATTATGTTTGATGATGTGTCGCATTCGTAGTGCATGTTTCCAACCTACAAACCCAAAGCAAGCAATTTGTGCCCCTAAACATATCCAAAACACATGAAACTTGGACAAAAGCTATAAAAAGATATTTTAAAACAACCCATGTGGTTAGATTTTCAAAATCAATAACAGTTTTAGGTGCTTCTCTAAATGACCTTCATAGACCTGCATAAGACCCTACAAGACACTAAAAATACGATATCTCGCTCAATATAGCTCCAAAATACATGAAATTTGGAAATAACATCATATGATAATCTAGAATCTAAATAAAAAATAAAAGCAAAGAAATCATGCACAGATAAGACACCATCCTGGAGTGGGTTGATTGGGACTGTCACAGACTAGGGACCATCTTGGGCTGGGATGGCCATGTACTTATTTTATCACCAATTCCTTTTTTAATTGGTTTGGGACCTCCTAAATAGTGTTTTCATCACATTCAATGGTAAAACTCACTCAGATAGTTTGGTTTTGAAATCAAATCGCACCTCCTAGATCACTCGCAAACCTTCTTCACTAGGTAGAGATTTCAAGGGAAAAGGGCACAAAATGGTGAGGGGAAATCTTGGTAGCACTCTGTTGTTATGTATCAAAATTCCTCTCTATATCTTGTGTGGAAAATTGATCCACTTTATAGCTAAAGGATACCTTTGGGTAAAAAGGCATGCAAGGGCAAGAGGCGCCATTAGGCCAACAAGGTGGCATGCATTGGAGGGAGAAGAGAATATCCCTATTTGGCCTCTTACATACAACATATCATAAGGATACTACATTATTTGACTTGCATGATTGAATATGTAGGGCAAATGATAATTTTTGGGCACCATTTGTCTAAATTTGACTTTTTGGGAGTCAAACCTTGTGGTTGTCCCACCCCAGGACGACCAGGTTACCACCATCCTAGGGTGGGCGACCATGAACTGTGGTCATCCTAAGGTGGGACGGTCATGCCTATATGGCCCAAAAGCTCCCAAAAGTGGGATAGAGCCTTCCAAGAGTGGTTATGACCACTAGTAAACATCTAAGGGTTGCCCAAGGGGTCATATGATGTCAATTAGCCAGTACTTTTGGTTGTCTAATCGGATTAACCAGATTTTAGTGTCGATAGATTCCCCTTTTTGAGATGCATTGTGTGCAACACAGTTCTAATAAAAAATAGATGACTAAAATGCTAAATTATTAGGGTTATTCAATAACCTAATCAACTTTAGATGCCCTAATCATGGAAAGAGCATGCGTTCTTGAATCCTTGCTTTTTTACGAGCTAAGGAACTGGCTTCAAGTACAACCTTGAATTTTGGGTTGACTTGATCTTGGACATTATTCATTTCATGAAGAGGCCAATTATTATGATCCTTAATGCTTCTAAAATTCCAAGAATTTGTTTAATTTGTGGTTGTTTGCTTCCCCAAGCAGGGGCATGATTGTCTTTGTCAAGGATTTGTTGGACAAATGTAATGTGCATGATTGAGTGTGTGATTGTTGACTATGATTATGAATGTGCTTAATATGACTACCCCCTCAAGAAATGAGTCAATAAGGGAGTGACCAGTGATAAAATCGATGAGTCACTTAACACATATGACTTTTTTAGGGTTTCCTCTAGTTTTACTCATTAAAAATGGAGCATTTTTTGAGAGGAGTGCAGTGATTTTGCTGATGTTGTATGGAAGAAAGGAGTTGAAAACTTCATTCCCATGGTGTATTCTAGCCACAATGGCCTTATTAGGGTGTGAAGTAAATGCTTTTCCACTTCTTCAAGATCAATTGAAATTCCTTATGATCTTATGTAAAATTTGACCAAATTTGAGCTATTTTTGGTGGGTTTTGGACCATTTTTGGTGCATTTTAAGTTGTTTTTGTGCAATTTTTCTATGGTCATCCTAGGGTGGTATGGTGGTATGTTTCATGACTATCCCAAGGTGGTACAACCATCCAATCAGCCACTTGGCTTACCCCAGGATGGTTAGGGCCGTAGGAGGGTTATTTAAGACAAAATGGGTCATTTGGGCTCATTTGTGCATTTGCAACTTTGTAGATTGAGAGGTTGAAGAACACAAGCTTATACTGAGAGGGGGGGTGAACAGTATAAGACCACTTTTTACTTTTTCTTTCAAAGCAACTTTCAAATCAATAACATGCAGAATAAAGATAGCAGTAATAACAACAGTAATCAAAACAATGCACAAAATATAATCCACAAAGTGACACAACAATTTACGTGGTTCACCCAAGGTGGGCTACTCCACGGATAAAACTTTTCTTCTAAAAGTTATATCAAAGTCCTCTGGGAATCCTTCCCGATTACAATGTTTATGAGCCTCGACTCAAAGGAGATACCTTCCCCTAATTCTGCTTTGGCTGGTGATCCTCTAGAAGACCTCTACCTCCTCTGCCCTTAGCAAGTGGAACTCTATCCACAGAAGACACCTGTCTTCCCTGCTCTGGCTGGAGATCTTTGTCCTCAACTCTGTCACCGCAAAGTTGGTCCTCTTATCTGCACCAAAACACAGTCCTTCGGTCTGGCACAAATCTGTCCTCTTCCTCTTTTCTTTTCTATTACAGTTGCACTTGGTCGAAACCAACTTTTCACAGTCTGCACAAACATAGCAGCACTCGATCAACTTATACTCTTCTGCAAAAACACAACAGCATAGTCTTCGCACATACAGTAGCACAGTCTTCGCATAAACCATGCAAACATAGCAGTATCGACTTCATGCACTCTGTGTCCTTATAGTCTCCTACACTTAGATGATTCGATGAAATGCACTCTTATACTGCAATCGATCTTCGCACTCTGCTTTTTCGATGATCAAACCTCACTGTCGCACTAAATCTGTGAATGCCACTCTTCGAACGCACACTTGGATCGATGATCAAATCTCCTCAAACAGCCCTCCTTATATACTCACAATCTCAAGATTAGAACCTTGATCTTAGTCGGTTGTTTACCCTTTAATCACGTCGGCTGCAAAACCCTACGCTGCGTCGGCCTAGATTTAACTCTGTCGGCTTCACTGCCTCCTTGTAGCTTCTGGCGTGAAACTACAACATGTCACGATATCGCGACATCTTTGCCTACTATACACCTTCTATGCTTATTGTCATGAAATCATGACATTACTGCCTTTGTCGACCTCCTTATCGCTTATGTCGCAAAATCGTGACACTTCCTATCTTTGCTGACGTCATCTTCTCTTCTATCATGAAATCGTGACCCTTCTATCTTCATGCCCTTCCTCTCAACTTTTGTCATGAAATCGTGACACCTTTGACTTTTGTTGACGTCATCTTCAACCATGTTGCAAAATCATGACACTTTCTGCAACTACAAGCTGCCAACTCAACTTGTCGTGAAATCGTGACACTTTCTGCAACTGCAAGCTGCCAACTCAACCTGTCATGAAATCGTGACACTTTTTGCAACTGCAAGCTGCCAACTCAACCTATCACAAAATCATGACACTTTTTGCATTCGTACAACTTCTTTGTAGCCTATCACGAAATCGTGACGCTTCTCCTTTCAGGCTCTTCTCTTTGTTGCAAGTCACGAAATCATGACAGTTCTCACTTCAAGCTTTTCAACATGTCATGAAATCGTGACAGTCCTCAACTGGAACTTTGCATCATGTCACGAAATTGCAACAATCCTCACTTTGTCTTTTGCAGCATGTCGCGAAATCATGACAGTTCCTGAATCACTTTCTCTCTCTTCAAACTTGTCGTGAAATCATGATAGTTAACATTGCAGACTTTCTCTTACTCAACATGTCACGAAATCGTGACACTTTTCCTTTCGGACTCTCTCTCCTGCAACATGTCGCGAAATCGTGACACTTGCTCGTCCGAACAACTTTCTTGGCAATGTGTCGCGAAATCGTGACACTTTTCTTTCTCTGCCTTCCTGCGCTTCCCGAGTCGTGAAAATGCGACATGTCACGAAATCGTGATAGTTTAGCCTGCTTTGTCTCTGCCTTCCAGCATGTCACGAAATCGTGACAGTTTTGCCCAAACTTTCTCTCTCCTCAAACATGTCGCGAAATCGTGACAGTTTTGCCGAGCTTTCTCTCTCCTAAAACATGTCGCGAAATCGTGACAGTTTTTCCAGCAGCCTGCAAACTTTTTCTAACTTATCTTTTTCTGGATCTTTTGCAACTGGGCTACTCTGATTTTCTTGGAGACTTACTGACCAACTGAAACCTTCATCAAAACACATACTTAGACATAAAAACAAATTGCTCCAAGAACTCCTTGACATCAAAGACAACAACTACCAAGAGCTCCTTGACATCAATGACAACAACTATACTTGAGCAAAGGCAATGTACTCAAGGTACCCAAAATTGCCAACAATCTCCCCCTTTGTCATTGATGGCAAACCTTTACTAAAAACACATCTTCAAGAGCCAAAACTGAAAACAATCTCTTTGAAGTTTTGCTCCCCTGACTTGAAGCTTTCCTCTTCACTTGAAGCTCTCCCCCTTACTCATATCTCTCCCCTCCCCCTTTGTCATCAATGGCAAAGGGTCACCTTTGGGGCTTGGGACTAAGAATGAGCCTCTTAGCTTAGTCCCTCCCCCACCTCCTGATGAGGTGATTAATTCTGGGGTGGGAGTACAACTCCCAATTTCTCCCTTAGATACTCAAATGTATCTTTTGGAAGAGGTTTTGTGAAGATATCTGCAATCTGCTCTTTAGTAGACACATATTCTACCTTGACCTGTTTATCTTGCACTTTCTCCCTTAGAAAGTGATACTTGATGGAAATATGCTTTGTCCTTGAGTGCATTACCAGATTTTTGGAAATACTTATGGCACTAGTATTATCACAAAATATGGAGATGGGTTGTTCATGCTTGACTTTGAAATCCTCCAAGGTGGTTTTCATCCATAGAACTTGTGTACACCCAACCACTGCTGCTATATATTCAGCTTCTGCTGTAGATAAAGAAACTGAAGGTTGTTTCTTACTTAGCCAAGAAACCAAACTCTTTCCTAGAAAGAATGCTCCACCACTGGTGCTTTTCCTGTCATCATTACTACCTGCCCAATCTGCATCTGTATAGGCTGTGAGAGTGAAATCATCACCTTTGGGATACCAAAGCCCAAAGTCCATAGTTCCCTTTAGATATCTGAATATCCTTTTAACTGCTATAACATGAGAATCTTTCGGAGCAACCTAAAATCTAGCTACTAACCCAACAACCTGCATGATATCTGGTCTGGTAGCTGTAACATATAATAAACTGCCAATCATCGATCTGTACAATTTTTGATCTGTCGTTGGAGATTCATCATCTTTACTCATCTTGCACCCCATAGTCATTGGAGTACATACAGGTTTGTTGTCCATCATCCCAAATTTTTTTAACATTTCTTTGATATACTTTCCTTGAGAGAGAAATATACCGTCTTTTGATTGAGCAATCTGAAGACCCAAAAAGAATGACAACTCTCCAATCATGGAAATCTCAAATTCCTTTTGCATGGTGTTAGCAAAATCTTTGCACATCTGGGTATTATTTCCCCCAAAAATGATATCATCAACATAGACAACTACAATCAGCATATCATTACCTTTATCTTTTATATACAAATTGCTATCTCGCCACACCTTTCCTGAAACCTTGCTCATGAAGGTACCTGTCAAGTCTTGAATACCAAGCCCTAGGTGCTTGCTTTAACCCATACAAGGCCTTTTTCAGTTTGCACACATAGTCCGATTGATCTGAGAGAGACACGCCTTCTGGCTGTTCTACGTAGACTTCTTCATCCAAAACTCCATTTAAAAATGCTGATTTCACATCCATTTGATACACCTTGAATGCTTTGAAGCTTGAAAGGGCCAAAAACATTCTGATGGCTTCGAGACGAGCAACAGGAGCGAACGTCTCTTCGAAGTCAACACCTTCTACTTGAGCATAACCTTTGCAAACCAACCTGGCTTTGTTTCTGACAATCTTTCCATCCTCATTGAGTTTATTTTTGAAAATCCATTTTGTGCCAATGACATTCTTGTTTTTAGGTCTTGGAACTAAATCCCAAGTTTCACTTTTCTCTATTTGATTTAGCTCTTCATCCATTGCTTTTACCCAAAATTTATCTACACATGCTTCACTGAAATCTCTTGGCTCAATCTGAGATAATAAAGAAATATTTGTAGAATCGTGTGCTTGAATGACTCTTCTTCTAGTTTGTCTGTTGTTTGGATCACCAATGATCAAATCTTTGGGATGATGTTTCTGAACATATCGTGACGAAGTTTTGGGAAGTAGTTGCTATTTTTCTTCTTCTTCATCTGAGACCTCTCTGAATTCTTCTTGAAAGATTTCATCACTGATTCCCTTGACAGGTTCTCTTATCCCTGTCTTTTCATCAACTATTACATTTATGCTCTCTACGACTGTATGCGTTCTTTTGTTGAAGCATCTGTAAGCTTTGCTTCTGCTGGAATAACCAAGAAAAATTCCCTCATCACACCTAGGATCAAACTTTCCCAAGTTCTGATCTTCCCTTCTGATGAAGCACTTACTCCCAAACACTTTGAAATGTTTTACTGTAGCTGGTCTTCCTTTCCACAACTCATAAGGAGTTTTATGATGATTTACTCTAAGTTGGGCCCTGGTGATAATGTAGACTGCTGTACTGATTGCCTCTTTCCAGAAACCATCTGAAAGTTTTGACTCATTTAACATAGCTCTAGCCATATTTTCAATAGTTCTATTTTTTCTTTCAACTACTCCATTTTGTTGAGGAGTTCTAGTCGCTGAATATTCTCTTTTAATTCCTCGTTGCTCACAGTATTCCACAAATTCATTAGATGTGAACTCTCCTCCTCTGTCCGATCTCAAGCATTTGATTCTTTTTTCAATCTCATTCTCAATCATTTCTTTGAAAGCTTTGAATTTTTCAAAAGCTTCAGATTTTTCTTTGAGAAAGGTCACCCAAGTCATTCTAGAGTAATCATCTATAAACAACATGAAGTAGCTTTCTCCATGAATGCTCTGAGTTCTGGTGGGGCCACATAAATCAGTATGAATGAGATCTAATGGTTTTGAAGAAGTGTACCCTTTTGATTTAAAACTGGTTCTGGTCTGTTTTCCATGTTGACAAGGACCGCAAACGGTGTTATGGGGCCTTTTTATTTTTGGCAAGTCTCTAACTGCTTCCTTGTTACTAATGTTGACAAGATTATCAAAGCTCAAATGCCCCAATATTTTATGCCATAACCAACTCTCATCTTCTTGAGTTAGAAAACACTTTTCCTTTTTTATCTCACTTAGCATGTAAAGATTGTTTGGAGTCCTTGTAGCACTAGCAATGAGTTTTCCATTTTTTTCTTTATGAATCTCACATCTATCTGAAAAGAAAGATACTATGTGTCCTTGATCACAAAGTTGACTCACACTTAGAAGATTATGTCTTAAACCTTCTACATAAAGCACATTTTTAGTTTTAGATTTCCCATCCAAGCTAAGAGTCCCTTTACCACAGATTTTAGCAGACCTGTTATCTCCAAAACTAACTGTTCCTCTGTTTGTGTTTTTTAAGACCAGAAACTTATCTTTTTCACCAGTCATATGTTTTGAACAACCACTATCAAGATACCATTTCTCTGCTTTGTCTTGAGCATGAAAAGTAGTTTGAACTATCATAGACTTAGATTTGATCTCATTTCTCTTTTTAGCAGACTTTAGGCTAGGTCTATTCAAACTGCACATCCTTGCTATATGCCCAACATTCTTGCAATTGTAACATATGACATTTTTATCCAAAAGAGGTGCAAAAGAGTTAACATTTTCCTTACTATGGCTATTCACGGATTTAATGCAATGTATAGCTTTGTGACCAAATTTCTTGCAAGAAAAACAGTAGCCATGGAAAGTATTATGTAACCTGTTTTGATGCCTAGGATGATTGTTCTTTTTGTGACCAACTGGAATCCATCGATCTTCAGGCTGAAGATTGATCTTGCTATCTCTTATTCCTGTCATGATTCTTGAGAACAGAACTCTCTTCCCTAAAATTCTCAAAGCCCAAAAGAATTCACTTTAGAGATCAAACTTAACCTCTTCATCCTTTTCTAAAACTGTATGTTCTTCTGAAAGATCCTTCTCCAAGATGTTATGCTTTTTCTGGAGAGACCTGCTCTGATACCAATTGAAGAACACAAGCTTATACTGAGAGGGGGGGTGAACAGTATAAGACCACTTTTTACTTTTTCTTTCAAAGCAACTTTCAAATCAATAACATGCAGAATAAAGATAGCAGTAATAACAATGAGAATCAAAACAATGCACAAAATATAATCCACAAAGTGACACAACAATTTACGTGGTTCACCCAAGGTGGGCTACTCCACGGATAAAACTTTTCTTCTAAAAGTTATATCAAAGTCCTCTGGGAATCCTTCCCGATTACAATGTTTATGAGCCTCGGCTCAAAGGAGATACCTTCCCCTAATTCTGCTTTGGCTGGTGATCCTCTAGAAGACCTCTACCTCCTTTGCCCTTAGCAAGTGGAACTCTATCCATAGAAGACACCTGTCTTCCCTACTCTGGTTGGAGATCTCTGTCCTCAACTCTGTCACCGCAAAGCTGGTCCTCTTATCTGCACCAAAACACAGTCCTTCGATCTGGCACAAATCTGTCCTCTTCCTCTTTTCTTTTTTGTTACAGTTGCACTTGGTCGAAACCAACTTTTCACAGTCTGCGCAAACACAGCAACACTCGATCAACTTATACTCTTCTACGAAAACACAGTAGCATAGTCTTCGCACATACAGTAGCACAGTCTTTGCATAAACCGTGCAAACACAGCAGTATCGACTTTGCACACTCTGTGTCCTTACAGTCTCCTACACTTAGACGATTCGACGAAATGCACTCTTATACTGTAATCGATCTTCGCACTCTACTTTTTCGATGATCGAACCTCACTGTGGCACTAAATCTGTGAATGCCACTCTTCGAACGCACACTTGGATCGATGATCAAATCTCCTCAAACAACCCTCCTTTTATACTCACAATCTCAAGATTAGAACCTTGATCTTAGTTGGCTGTTTACCCTTTAATCACGTCGGCTGCAAAACCCTACGCTGCGTCGGCCTAGATTTAACTCTGTCGGCTTCACTGCCTCCCTGTAGCTTCTAGCGCGAAACTACAACATGTCGCGATATCGCGACATCTTTGCCTGTCGTACACCTTCTATGCTTGCTATCGCGAAATCGTGACACTACTACCTTTGTCGACCTCCTTACCGCTTATGTCGTGAAATCGTGACACTTCCTGTCTTTGCTGACGTCATCTTCTCTTCTGTCATGAAATCATGACCCTTCTGTCTTCATGCCCTTCCTCTCAGCTTCTGTCATGAAATCATGACACCTTTGCCTCTTGTTGACGTCATCTGCAACCATGTCATGAAATCACGACACTTTCTGCAACTGCAAGCTGCCAACTCAACCTGTCGCGAAATTGTGACACTTTCTACAACTGCAAGCTGCAACTCAACCTGTCGTGAAATCGTGACACTTTCTGCATCCGTACAACTTCTTTGTAGCTTGTCGCAAAATCGTGATGCTTCTCCTTTCAGGCTCTTCTCTTTGCTGCAAGTCACGAAATCGCGACAGTTCTCACTTCGAGCTTTTCAGCATGTCACAAAATCATGATAGTCCTCAACTAGAACTTTGCATCATGTCACGAAATCACAACAGTCCTCACTTTGTCTTTTGCAGCATGTCGTGAAATCGTGACAGTTCCTAAATCACTTTCTCTCTCTTCAATCTTGTCGCGAAATCACGATAGTTAACACTACAGACTTTCTCTTCTTCAACATGTCGTAAAATCGTGACACTTTTCCTTTCGGACTCTCTCTCCTGCAACATGTCACGAAATCGTGACACTTGCTCGTCCGAACAACTTTCCTGGCAATGTGTCGCGAAATCGTGACACTTTTCTTTCTTTGCCTTCCTGCGCTTCCCGAGTCGCGAAAATGCGACATGTCACGAAATCGCGATAGTTTAGCCTACTTCGTCTCTGCCTTCCAACATGTCGCGAAATCGTGACAGTTTTGCCCAAAATTTCTCTCTCCTCAAACATGTCACGAAATCGTGACAATTTTGCCAGCGCTTTCTCTCTCCTAAAACATGTCGTGAAATCGCGACAGTTTTTCCAGCCGCCTGCAAACTTTTTCTAACTTATCTTTTTCTGGATCTTTTGCAACTGGGCTACTCTGATTTTCTTGGAGACTTATTGACAAGCTGAAACCTTCATCAAAACACATACTTAGACATAAAAACAAATTGCTCCAAGAACTCCTTGACATCAAAGACAACAACTACCAAGAGCTCCTTGACATCAATGACAACAACTATACTTGAGCAAAGGCAATGTACTCAAGGTACCCAAAATTGCCAACAAAGGTGACAAAGAGGAGAAATATTATGAGTAGTGGAGCACTACCAAAATCATCCTACAGTCACCATGAGCCAACATGCAGACTCATCCAACGATGGAGCCAATGCGAGACGAGTAAGAATTTGGATTTCTTATTGCACTATGCTTGAAATTGAAATTGAAATTATGGCTTATTTTTGCTTTTTAATAGAGCACACTAAATTATTGGTAATTAAACCTTATTAGGGATACCTTGTAATGTTTTATGCTTTTTTATGTTTTTATGTGATTTTATTGCTTTTTAGGGCTTTAATTTGCTATTATTTTCCTATTTTTGAGGGCCTAGAAGGCCCAATTTTGCCCATTTGGGGGTCGTCCTAGGGTGGGACGGCCAACCTGAGCTATTTAGGGGCCATCCCAGGGTGGGATGGTCACAAATTTGGGGGCCATCCTGGGGTGGGACGACCACAAATTGGCCTAAAAAAGGGCCCTTTTTGTCTTTTTTGAGTGTTTTTAGGGCATTTTGAAGCCTATTTGGAGCCTATTTTTGACCGACTTGTCTCTGCCAGGTGGTGAAGAGTCGATGTCATGTTCTAAACATATTTGATACCATGAGAGACTTATTTAATGACATGGACTAGGAGTGGCTTGACGCCATTGGCCTCAAGTAGGTGATGCGGTTAGAGCCTATGTCGGGCGACCGCGCTTACTTGACAGTGCTAATTGACCTATAGGACCCACACACCAACACCTTCCACCTGCTGAAAAGGGAGATGATGGTGACACTGGAGGATGTCTACTGAATATTACACATTTTAATAGAGGGGAGGCCAATTGATTCTACTCACTGGGACCGAAGAGACATAGTTTTGGAGAGGTATTTTGGTAGGGTCGTGGAGGAGGCGATAGGGAGATCTTCCAGCGAAGGTATACTTGTGGTGCATTGGTATGATGCCAGGGTACTGGGCATGAGGCACATGCTTTTGATGACATTGATCTCTAATATGCTTCTACCAGACTCATTAGGTGCTAGGTTTCCCTGGAACCTTCTGGAGTTAGTGTTTACTCTGGTAGGGTGCACTATGGAGCGACCACTAGTGATGGCATGGGGGATGACACTACTGGCATAGTTGTATGATGAGTTGTACGAGATCCACTCTCAAGGGTAGAAGGGCTTGGGGTGCAACTTTCTACTACAGGTTTGGGGATGGTAGCATATAGCGATGGATAGGCCGCAAGGACTACCATGGACGACACGAGTAGAGCTAGAGGATCGAGAGATTGGCTATGAGATCCTATGGTAGGGGGCCTAGGAGGTAGGATAAATTTTGACATTGGGAAGGTGATGTGGGTCATTATACCCAATATTTTGTAAGACTCAGAGTAGTTGATGTATTCTAGAGACCCTACAAGGATTGCCTAGCATGGGCTGAGGTTGAGGTGCAACTTCACTGAGTGAGGCGAGGGAGATGGTTGGTTGGCCGACATGGGATAGAGTAGGAGTTATTTCCATATGCTCGGGTTATACGGTAGTTTGAGCTATGACAAGGGTTGCCTAGTGAGCTAGTGGTTTACCGGTACCATGGGGATGAGAGGACACTGAGGTGGCCGATGGTGGAGGTGGTTAGCAGGGATGCGGATCCTATAGTAGACATTCCAGATGTGGATGATGTTGGGACTATAGAGGAGTATGACTCTTGGTGGGTGACGTACCAGTGGCGAGGAGAGGGGCCACTAGGGAGGATGCAATAGGGGCGGTAGGGGAGGCTCATCAGGAGGCTCCTGATGAGGACCAGGTCGAGGTAGGTGAGTGGCATGGGCATGGGCACATGGCAGATGAGCAGGTAGACCTCCTGGACTTAGGAGATCGGGGTGACTTTGGGGATGATGATACTAGGGATCAAGGGATGCAAGCATAGTAGGTGGCATAGGGTGACACAGAGACTGAGCTATGGGATGAGCTGATCAGGGTTAGGTAGGAGAGAGATCTCCTTTGAACATAGGTACAGGATGCTCAGGCTGAGATAGTAGCTCTATGGGCATAGTTGCGATCTCAAAGCCCTAGGCAGGAGGGATCCAATAGTGAGGATGTGGCTAGGCTATAGGTGGAGGTGACATGACTCCATTCCATAGTGGAGACCTACCAGGTGTGGTACCGATGGGGGTGGACCTACATAGATGAGCTAGAGAATGAGGTGGTGCACCTTGGAGGGCACCTACCAGATGATTCAACTATGAGTAGATCACACTAGAGTCGATGGAGTGGGATAGGGTAGTCTTCAGCTAGGATGGAGGCACCTGGATCTAGATGAAGGGCAGATAGGGTAGGTGGTAGAAGGTATGGGAGTTCACAATAGACTTCGACTATAGGTGGGAGTGTGAGTCATAGTACTAGTCCTACATGACCATGGTCATTGAGACTCTGATGGCTCTTTTTGGATTTTTGGATGTTTTAGCATTGTGAAGTCTAAGGACTCACTTTATTGTAGCCTATGGGTAATATGATGTATATTTTTACCCCATACATATACACATATATATGAGATTTTATGTGGTTTATCATCATGTGTTTATTGCTTTATGAGATGTATGCAATGTGTTTATTTGCTTTATGATATGATGATGGATGTCTATCATGTATGCATATGTTGTAATTTGATTTGATTTGATGATATGTATTTGCATGGATGCATATTGAGATGGATGATGTATTGATCTAGATGATGAAATGTATATACTATATGACATACTATGTTAGCACCATAGACTGTATAGAATTCATCAATTCATGTGTAATGTTGTCATGAGACTATGTAATGGATTTATGAATAATGTAAACTGACATAAATGTGATAAAATGGAATGAATGATAGGATGTTATAGGATGTCTTAGAGGTTTTCATGAGACTCAAACACTCTAGTCAACTGGTCAAAAGTTATATACTAACCATGCAAGACTTTTTGACAAGGTATGAATCTGCTAGGATGACCAAGATACTCAATATCCCTGTGTGTGCAAGTGAGTTCATTTTTGTGATAAGCATAAGATTACCCTAGTGCCAAATGGGATTACGTAGCCCATCTATACTGAAGATCACCCTATGAGTAGCACGATCCTAGGTTTTGTACTTAGTTGGATTAGACCACTAGGTAGTATAGGCTACCAAAAGCTAGCTCATCCACATGCAAACATTGGTCTGCACACACGCAAAAAGCTAATGTGATAGACATATCATCATGCATAAGGATACCACCATTGCCAAGTAGGCTTGATCCACCAAACCTGTAATGAGGATCACCTTATGGTTTTTCGAATGCTGAGAATTCCAGGGATTCAAGTTCAATACTCCCTTCTTTTCTTTTATTTGAATTCAGGGATATTTGCTCATATGTAGTGATGATAATCATTGTTTATTTTGTATTTTGTTTTCTTTGAGCAAGGGATTTGGGGAGTGGTGATAACCACTATTTATTTTTCTTTTGATTTTTTTATTTTTTGGGATTTTGATTTTGATAGTGGTGAAAACCACTATTTATTTTGGGGAATTGGGTAGGGAGGAGCTTGTCCTTTTGCCAATTCTTAGCATTCTTGAACCATCCGCATAGGGGGATGAGCAGGATAAACTTTTCGCTTAAGGTAACCTAGACCACTTCGTAGGTTTCATCTTTCCTTGTGCAAAACTTGGATTTATTAATGTGAAAATATGTTGGGATTTTGATGTATACAAGGTACAATCTAAGCAAGACTCTACCTCCTAAAAATCAGGATAGCTTTCTACAAAATCTGAAAAGAAAACTAGAGATGGCTGAGTGACCAAAAACCCTAATGACATTCTAGAACAAATGGCTAGGTGAAGGGAATGGACACAAATATAAAAAGTGGGAAATGTAAGTGGAAATGATAGGTGAAATATGAAATGATGTGAATGATGACTTGAACAACATAGATTTTGAATGATGACTAGTGTACAGTCATAGTGCTAGACATGTATGAGCAACTCTAAAATGCAAAGTGCAATGATGAGTATGCCTAATGCAATTGATGATATAATGCAATGGTATGCAATGTGATGAAATGCAATATTTTTGTATTTTTATATTTTGATGATGTTTTTTTTTGAATTTTTGATATATATGTATGTACATGTGACCAATGGGCTTATGGAGTGCCATTGGGGCATTTTGGGTGACCAAAGGGCTTATGGATGCCTTTGGGGCTTTTAGGTTGACAATTAACCTTTAACCTAGATTTTGGGTTGACCAAGGTGTAGACACCCTGGAGCATTTTAGGGTGACCTAGATGTAGCACAAAAATTTAACCCCTGAGCATTTTGGGTGACCTAGATGGTCATAGCACTAAAGGTGTAGACACCCTTGGAGCATTTTGGGGTGACCTAGATGGTCATAGACCACCTAGGAGATTTGGGTTGACCAAGGGTTGTAGACACCCTTGGGGACTAGTATAGATTTGGGAGGACACCCTAGAGTTTTGTGACCAGAGATAGACACCCAGGGGTTTGGAGTAAACCAGAAGTCATAGACCACCTAGACATTTTGGGTTGACCAAGTGGGTTGTAGACACCCTTGGAGCCTTTTGGGGTGACCTAGATGGTCATAGACCACCTAGGAGCATTTTGGGTTGACCAAGCGGGTTGTAGACACCCTTGGAGCATTTTGGGGTGACCTAGATGGTCATAGACCACCTAGGAGCATTTTGGGTTGACCAGAGGTTGTAGACACCTTGGAGCATTTTGGGGTGACCTAGATGGTCATAGACCACCTAGGAGCATTTTGGGTTGACCAAGTGGGTTGTAGACACCCTTAGAGCATTTTGGGGTGACCTAGATGGTCATAGACCACCTAGGAGCATTTTGGGTTGACCAAGTGGGTTGTAGACACCCTTGGAGCATTTTGGGGTGACCTAGATGGTCATAGACCACCTAGGAGCATTTTGGGTTGACCAAGTGGGTTGTAGACACCCTTGGAGCATTTTGGGGTGACCTAGATAGTCATAGACCACCTAGGAGCATTTTAGGTTGACCAAGTGGGTTGTAGACACCCTTGGAGCATTTTAGGGTGACCTAGATGGTCATAGACTACCTAGGAGCATTTTGGGTTGACCAAGTGGGTTGTAGACACCCTTGGAGCATTTTGGGGTGACCTAGATGGTCATAGACCACCTAGGAGCATTTTGGGTTGACCAAGTAGGTTGTAGACACCCTTGGAGCATTTTGGGGTGACCTAGATGGTCATAGATCACCTAGGAGCATTTTGGGTTGACCAAGTGGTTGTAGACACCCTTGGAGCATTTTGGGGTGACCTAGATGGTCATAGACCACCTAGGAGCATTTTGGGTTGACCAAGCGGGTTGTAGACACCCTTGGAGCATTTTGGGGTGACCTAGATGGTCATAGACCACCTAGGAGCGTTTTGGGTTGACCAAGCGGGTTGTAGACACCCTTGGAGCATTTTGGGGTGGGCCACAACACTCTAGGCATGGAAAGGCCACAAATGAAGGATGTTCAAGGGTTCAGGATCCTCTATTCCCTCAAGGGAGGCTAGGCGATAAGTTTTGGGTCCGATCTGACTAGTGATGACAAAGGGACCTAACCAGTTTACCATAAACTTGTCTCGTAGATGGGGCGAAAAATTAGAATTTTGTTGGTTCTCTTTCAGAACGAGGTCACCAACCTGAAAGTCTCTAGGATGGACTTTCATATTGTAGGCTCTCTTAAGTCGCTCTTGATAAACGCGTAGGTGCTCAAGAGCATTAACGCAATGTTCATCAAGCAACGTAAGCTGATCTAGGTGAGCCTACCATGCGGTGTCATCATCGATGAACTCCTGCATGGATATGCGTAGCGATGGGATTTCTAGCTCTAGAGGCATGACTACCTCGGTGCCATACACTAGTGAAAATGGGGTTGCCCTAGTGGGCATCCGAATGCTAGTGCGGTAGGCCCATAGAGCAAGGGGTATTTGCGTGTGCCAATCGATGTGATTCTCTTTAACTATTTTCTTTAGGATGGCAATCAATATTTTGTTCGATGCCTCTGCTTGCCCATTTTCTTGAGGATAATAGGGCATCGAAAAGCTATGTTGGATATTATACTTTGCTATCAAAGCATGCACATATTTATTCTTGAATGATGTCCCATTATCGAAAATGATCTTGGATGGAATACCAAAATGACAAATGATATTATGCAATATGAACTCCGCTATGCAGGGTCCTATCATAGTGGTAAGGGGAATTGCTTCCACCCACTTTGTAAAATACTCGGTAGCCATAATGATAAACGTGTGATGGCCCAAGGAGGTAGGTGAGATTTTCTCGATTAAATCCAACCCCCATTGCGAGAATGACCAAGCCGATTGGATCGGTTGCAAGGCCTGAGAAGGTACGTGTGTCAAGTTAGCATGGTGTTGACACTTCATGCACTTCTTAACATATGTGCAACAATCTCGCTCTAAATTTGGCCAATAATAGCCCATGCGAAGAATGCGCTTTGTGATGGCCATGCCACTGAAATGGCCACCACAAGTACCATCATGTGCTTGGGCCATTGCCCAAACTGACTCTTGATGCTCTAAGCAACGAAGGAGGATTCCTTCATAGCCTCGATGATACAAAATATCTCCGAGTAAGACATATTTTTCACCTTTCATTTAAATGTCCTTTTGGTGGTATGTGACAATCCAAGAGGGAGATTACCAAGCTTTAGATACTCCTTGATTTGTGTGGACCAGTCCTATTGTGAGGAAGCCTCGATTGCATGAATTGCTTGTCCCTCTTGAAGTTCCTCCCGAGCGAATGTTGATTGGGAAAGAACTTGTAAGAATAGCATTGTACTGCTATCAAAAGGGGTTTGAGGGAACAAAGTCCCCCAAGCGGCATGATTCAAGTGCTCATGAATGTGCGAGAATATCTCTTGATGAGGTTCAATTTGAATCAAGTGGACCTCTGGCATGGCTTGAGTGCTCTCACGCTCAACCGTAGATTGTGATAGCATTTTGACCTGAATGGTTGTCATCTCATCAGTAGGGTTCTATGGGATCAAGGACCCTAGGGAGGCCATGGTATCTGCAAAATGATTAGATGATCGAGGGAGTGCCTCGATGTCATACCATTCAAAATTTGCCAAGAGTTTATCCACAAGGGCTTTATAGGCTTGTAGAACTGGACACTTGCACTGGTAAATCCCTTTGACCTAGTTGACAATGAGCAAGGAGTCACCAAAAATGTTGAGCTTGGTTATTCTCATGGTGATAGCCATTTGAAGACCTATGAGCAAGGCTTCATACTCGACATTGTTGTTGGTGCACGGGAAATCGAGTTTAAATGATAGGGGTATGGGAGCCCCATGTGGTGTGAAAAACATGATCCCTATGCCACCCCCTTGCTCGCACTTGGAGCCATCGAAGAACAGAGTCATATCGGCCTGTGACTCAGGCTCATCAGAATCAGGTGATTATGATAGTTGGAAGACTCCATCATCGGGAAGCTCCATGCTAAGAGGTTGATCATCCTAGAGAGGAGCCTCTACGAGTTGATCGATGATGACCTAACCCTTGATTGATTTTTATCTGATAAATTCTAGGTCGAACTCCATCAACAACATGATCCATTTCATCGTGCGACTATTGTGATAAGTATGACTCATCATGTATCGCAATGGATTCTCTTTTGATACAACATACGTGGTATGGCTAAGCATGTAATATTGTAGCTTCTTGGTGGCAAAGACCACCGCTAGGCATAACTTCTCAACGTATGCATACTTGATCTCATAGCTGACTAGGGTGTGACTAAGGTAGTAAGTAGCATGTTCCTTATGCAATTCATTGTTCTAGGCTAACATGGCACCCAATGCAATCTCAGTGGTTGAGATGTATAAGCGGAATGACACTCCTGGTCTAGGTGGAGCCAACACTAGTGGTGAAGCCAGGTATTGTTTGATTGCATCAAAGGCATCCTGACACTCATCATCCCAATGGAATGCGACCCCCTTGTGCAATAATTTGTTCATGGGTCGACACTTGTCCGACAATTGTGCTATGAAGCGTTTGATGGATGTGATCTTACCCTACAAGCTTTAGAGCTGCTTAATGGTAGTTGGGGGAGGCATCTCGAGGATTACCTTGACCTTGTTGGGGTCCACTTCGATGCCTCATTTAGAAACTATAAATCCCAAGAGTTTTCCAGATGTGACGCCAAAGATGCACTTCTTGGGGTTCAATCTCACGTTATGCTCAATAAGGCGATCGAGGACTTTGCGCAAGACATCGAGATGCTCATGGCATAATAAATATTTAGCTAGTAAGTCATCCATGTAATCTTCCAAAATCTTATGCATGTAGTCATGGAAGATGTATGTCATGGCACGCTGGTAGGTAGCACCGACATTTTTAAGGCCAAAAGGCATGACCTTATAGCAAAATGTTCCCCAAGGCGTTGTGAACGCCATTTTGAGTTGGTCCTCTAGATTGATACGAATCTGATTGTACCCAGAGAAACCATCCATGAGGGATAACATTTTATGGCCCATTATGGCATCTACTAGGGTGTCGATGCTCGACAAAGGAAAATCATCCTTAGGACTCACTTTGTTTAGGTCTCAAAAATTAGTGCAAATGTGAATCCTCCCATCAAGCTTCTTGATGGGAACCATGTTGGACAACCATGGTGGATAGTCTACCAAAATGACAAACCTAGCATCCAACAACTTTTGTAGCTCATATTTGACCATTAGGGCTACTATGGGATGCATCTTTCTTAACTTTTGCTTAACCGGCTTGGCCTTGGGGTCAAGCATCAGATTGTGGGTGACTAGATTTGGATCTAGTCCTGGCATGTCTTTGTAGGACCATGCAAAAGCTTCCTTCTTCTCTATGAGAAGGGCTATGTAATCAGCTTGCTCTTCGAGGGATAGGCTTTCCCCTAACTTGATATACTATGGATTCTTGAGATCTGAGTCGATATCTTTATCAATCGTAGGCTCGATTGACATATGCGATCCCTCCTCCAACTGGTGAGGAGTAGGGATCAGGTGGATGTCATCAACTAGGTTTAGATCAGCAATTGGAACCTCGGGTTCCTCCTCAGCATGGAAGACATCATGAGTAGGCCTTGGAGAGAAATGAAATGGCTGCAACATCTCATCGCAAGGCCAGTACTCAGAAGGTGATGGGGGTGAATCTCCTTGATCAAAGTCAATTACCCCCAAGTCGAGGTGCAATGGCTTCAATGGGTTATTCGGATCTTGCAAGGGCTCGAACAAGTCTATGGAAATCATATTTATGGATGGATGATTTCCCCTATGTGGTGGGTGGTGTCCATGGACATCAGGATGTCGCAAGACTTCTGGAGGTGGTTGCGGTGGAGGCTGAATGACCGGAGGTGGTCGATGTGGCTACGGGTGAGCTTGCTCCTCTAGAGGTAGAAGTTATCGCCAGATGGGATCATGCAATGGGAACATGCACAAATAGAACTCATCCTCATCATCCAGAGGGATGATTCATGTGTACTTCTCCATTAGAACTATTAGAGTCAATCGGTGCGACTCCATAGTCTGACTCATCATCGGATGTCCACTCATAAGGGGACCCTGGATCCTCTTCCTCACTATCATGGGGAAGAGTGCATGAACCTTCACCTCTCTCATAAGATTGGATGACATCGCGAGGTGGGTCATCATCTCCCAAGGGCATAGGGAAGTAGTCCCCCAGTGAGTAGACATGATTGGGGTTGGTATAAGGATCTCGCGCAAGCTCATCCCTAAAGTCTAGAGTCATGCACTCTAAGCTATCTATGAGGACATCTAGGGGCACAGGCTTGTTGTGTCCCAAACTAGATTTGTCATAAGGCATTTGATACTATGGCTGATAAGGAACTCGAGTGCCTTGCTCATACAAGCCCAACCCATAACCATGCCAATTATAGAGGTGAAGATACTTCATGGCAAATTCAGGGTTGGACATGTAGTTGATGTCCTCAAAAAAGGGCTCTTCATCCTCCTCCTACTATTGGTAAGGCTCGATGCCATAGTCGAGACCCCCATAGATAAAATTCATTTGATTAGGGGGAAGACCGAGAGGCATGATAGTACCTATGGGAAGATGAGGTCGACCCATATCTTGCACCGACTCTATAGTAGGAGTAGTTGTGACATTCCTAACCATGTACTCTCCTAAATCGATAGAAGCTAGGTGCACTGTGACATAAGGCTACAGAGAAGGAGGAGATGAGAGTGAGACTTGAATTGACTCATCATTTGCCTCATGAGGTAGCTCCTCATCCATTGGGCTAGGAGTCTCACTGGTGGAGATGGTGGATATGATCGGAGGGCTCTCATCAATAAGCCTCTTCCCCGTGTCCCTTGAGCAAAGGATTCATCGATGATGAAGGCACATCTGGAGGTGCTGAAGATGAGGATGGTGTGGCATGAGATGATGATGGATTGAATGAAGGTGATGGTGATGGAGTCAAACCTTGGCTGGATTTATTCGGTTGAAAATCTAGATGGGTTGATGGCAAGGTAGACTCAGGGAGCTATTGCACCATATTGTAATACTTGAAGGGTTCTAGGTCCACGGGGATGACATGAACTTGCCCTTCATAGGTGTATTTGAGGCATTGGTGAGTAATGGAAGGGACACACTTCATGTCCCTGATCCAAGGTCTACCCAATAAGATATTGTATGCCATCTCACCCTCCAAGATGTGGCACAATGTCAGTATGGTCTTTTGTCCTACCTGGATGGGTAGGACTATTGTGCCAACTATTGAGCATATGGCATCATTAAATGCTTGAAGGGTGTAGGTAGATGCAACAATATGGGATGTTAGGAGCTTCAAATGCTTGAGAGTTGTTGTAGTGATGATGTTGCTAGAAGACCCAGTGTCTATCAACACTCTCTTGTATGGTGTCCCATTTACACATGCGATGATGTGCAAGGGAGGATCCACCATATCATTTGGAACCGGTTTAAGTTCATCTTCTTAAAAGGTAATCACCGATTTTATGCATTGTTGCACATGCCCCATAAAATTGTTGAAGGAGTTAGACTCTTGGGGTTGTAGCTCTATTGCCTTAAGGATCTCCATCAAGGCTTCTCTATGAGGTGGTGATTGCTGAATGAGCTCATAGATGGAGAGTCGAACAGATGTCATTCTTAGGCTCTGAGTGAGCTTGCTCTTAATTGTGACCATAGGCCTAGGTGGGAGGCTCAGCACAAGAGGTGGTAAAGGTTGCAACATCGAAGGAACATCACTTTGAGCCATAGGTGGTGTGACTGGACTTGGGTACCACCTATTCCTCGTTACAATGTTGATCATGTCGACATACCCTTGTTGAGGGGGTGCATGATGAACCTCATTTACCTAGGGCATTGGCTTGGCCTACTTCGCATGGGTAGGCAAGGGGTCTTTAAAGACCTCCATCTATTGGTTGTTTGGTGCGATAGGGTTGTCTACCTAAAGGGCATTCCTATCGATCATGTCTTGCACCACATGCTTGAACTTATAGCACATTTGCACGTCATGCTCATTTTGCCTATGAAACTTGCAATATAGGTCTTCTCTGTATCCTTTGGGCTTAGGTGCATTTGGGTCGACAAGTCGACTCTCAGGCAGATTGATCGAATTAGTCGCTAAGAGGCACTCAAACAATGAGTCCATAGACTCTACAATGGGCGTGAACTATCACTTGGGGTGACACTATTGATTTTTCCCTTGACTATTCTAGTTGTCCTTGGCATAGTTCCTAGGTGTGGCCTGATAATTAGGCTTTTGAGGTGGTGCTACTTGTGCTGGCCCTGGGACACTAATGGCAACCTGATTCACTACTGCTGGCTTAGGCTACACTAGGGTATTCTTAGCATTCTTGTTCCACTCCTTCTTAGAGGCTTCACAATCTCTCCCTCTTGAATCTTGATGTCTTCAATGGTCCTAGCTTAAATTGCTCTAGATAGGGAGGGGCAGGAACCGAAGGATGAAGGGATTGACTATGTAACTGGTGTAAAGTGGGATTTTGAGATCCAGACCCAAAGGTCTTGTTCTCTACTAACTCTAGGCACTCTAGCAATGCCCGATATGCATCTAAGGATTTAATCTCCTCATCCTTGCTCCTATCCTGCGGTGGAGGTCGAGGATCCTCCAACCTATTGTAGGGTGGTGGCATGTCACCCCCCTACCTTGGTAAGGTATTTCCAAATATTCTACCTTTGGCTCATGCTCAGTGTAAGCCCCATAGGGCATCTCTCGAGCTGGTCTATAAAGAGGGGTATCTACCCATTGTGGGTGCCCTATGTTTGGCCTAGGAGGCAAGTCCCGATCTGGCCTAGGAGGTCACAGAGGCAACATTGGATAAGGCCTAGGAGACCTATCTTGAATGAGCATGGGTTGCCTTGGGTGGACTTCTTGCCTATGTGTCTTAGGGGTAGGAACCCTCTCTCATAAAGTTTTTTGGAACAACTCATTGGTCTATCATTTGATTCTTTCTTTCTCAAGCTGATGCAAGTGGTCTAGTTGCTCTTTGTCTCATCGAAGTTGTTTGAACTATGCTTGGCATTCTGCATATCTTGCAACTACTTTAATTGATCTGTTCCACTGTACGAGGCCTAGGAGGCCTAGGAGTCTCACCTTGAGGTCGACCTCATTCAAGATAATCTATGATATCTATCATGTGCTTCCCTCGATCGAGGGTAGTCGCATTGACTTGAGGTTCGGGCTTGAGCATATGCTCATTGTACTCAATGGGTGTAGAGGCACATCATGCATGTGTGGTATACTACTCTTGAGGATAATAAGGGATTTCCTCATGCCTTCCTTCATGGATGAGGAAGGGAAGGGTAGAGTTAGCTCACCTTGAGCGATGAGTATCATACTCATCAGGTTGCCTAAGCTGTTGGACCCTATCAGGGTGATGTAGAGGTAAGGTTGGATCAACCTACTCTATCCAATATGTGAAGTCATGCTCTAGCCTATGAATAGGTGTGTCAGACCTATCAGGTACGTGGATGCATGGCACCGCTCTATCTACTTGTGCCTCAGCGTGTTGTTGCCTTTCATCAAAGAAGGCATGTGATGTGTCTAAATATCGAGAACACTCTCCCAAGTAAGGTCCATCACCCATAGGGGTGTCCCACATAGGGCTCCCTTGTAGGTGTGGCTCACGCCCCGCTATTCTAGGACTGGGGTGAGTAGAGGCTCACCAAGGAGGTATGACCAAGTCCTTGGGGCTATAGCAGAGATGACTCATGTCTCCTAGTCCACTCTCCATAGCTTCCACCCATGATTGGGCTTGGATGCAGGTGCACACCATTGTAACTCTCTACCAAACCCTAGATGATTATCTCCTTTACAAATTCTTAATGAAATAGCACACAAGAAAGGAAACACTCAATAAAAACAAGTGATTATCTCTTTTAAGTTTTAGATGTGAATCCCTAAACTATTTTGTGTGTTTTAGATGTGTTGTTTGTAAAGGACGACCTTGTGTCACGTGTTTGAAATCTTGTTGGATGATAATCTTGTGTTTAATTGGATTTCACCTATATACTCATAGCTCGACAACCTAGCAATGAACTCCAGGTCACATTATCCCACCTATAATGTGTGGTGATGAAGTCCACACATGGCCAGGGAGCACAGGTCCTACCAGTTCCTCACCCAGTTCACCCATAGTCTACGATATACCTCTCTAAAGAGAGATACGTGCTATAACCCATGGGCTATGATGGATCTTGGAACTAGCCTTGGCAAAGAACAAGGTTCATGGGATTTGAGACAACGGGTGGAGATGAAAGCCACCTCATTGAACTCTACTAGTGGATGGTGATGAAATCCACCTCACTAGCATTTAAGTGAATCATGGTGTGTGTGGTTCTTTTTAAGCCAAAGAAAGTAAACAATGAAGCATTCAATGATCATTCACTAAATGCATGCAAAAGGTGCATTTTACTTTCAGAAGAAGCTAGATAAAAGGAAACCTACGAAATGCAAACCCTAAATGATGGCCTACCCATTAGGTAGCCTACATGCAAGCAAACCATACAAGGGCATCATAACTTAACTTATTTTTTATTTTTCTTCTTTTTTTGTTATTTTTGTATTTATAAGAAAATTAAACTATCTTTCTACCTTCCTAGCAAACAAAGCACGCAAGAAAAACCAAATTTCAGCTAATTCTGACTGTGTAACAGAAAACCAGAAGTTTAGGTACCTACCTTATCACCCGAGGAACCTGCTATTTTTGTCATGAGTAGAAAAGGCTCTATTTTGTGGCCATACCGAGGTGGGATGGCTTCCATTTTTATGGCCATCCTAGGGTGGGATGGTTGTGTGGTCATCCCAGGGTGAGCTAAGGAGCAATCCAGAGGTCATTTCAGGCCAGGACGACCAGTACCTACAATAGAAAACAAGCAAAATCTGAGGTCAAACCTTTAGAAAATCAATAGGGATAGGGTCCCACCATGATCACCACTAAATTAGGGGAAAAATGGTGCACCTAATGAAGAGGAAAAATATGCATCTATCTCCTATGTCTCATGAGCATCAAATCGAAAGCATGCAAGTAAAATGGAAGAAATACCAAATAGCAAGAAATGAAGTAAAGCAAGTCTCTTTCTTATTAATTTGGTGGATCAAATCCAAGGTTACATAGAAGTCCCCTTGAGGGCTCAAATATGATACAATTGTTACAAATTTTGGGTGCCCAAGGATCAAAATCCTTCAAGTAACTCGGTGCACTTCCAATGTCTTTCCTCGTACCCACAATCGAGGTGGGTGGGCTAATGCTATCGCCGCTTGTATATTTGATCTTGAGGTCTTTTGATCCTTCCTAATGCACTATAGAAACCTGCACCTGCACACAAGGAAATCAGAAATGTCAAATAGCAAGTGTGTATGATGAAAAACATGCAATCCCCACAGGCACCAAAAGACTAGTAATGAGAATATGCATGGATATTATACCAAATCAACTCCAAATGACTTGAAATTGTAGAGGGATGTAAAATAGATGGTTTTGGGAAGATATCACTAAAAATAGAACCAAAATTATGTCCTATGGCGTGTCGCATTCGCAGTGCATGTTTCCAACCTACAAAACCCAAAGCAAGCAATTTCTACCCCTAAACATATCCAAAACATATGAAACTTGGATAGAATGCATAAAATGAGATTTTAAGAGAACCCATGTGGTCATATTTGCAAAATCAATAATATTTTTAGGTGCTTCTCCAGATGACCTCCGTAGACCTGCATAAGACCCTACAAAACACTAAAAATACGATATCTCACTCAATATAGCTCCAAAATACATGAAATTTGGATAGTAGAATCATATGATAATCTATAATCTAAATAAAAAATAATAGTAGAGAAATAATTCACATATAAGCCACCATATTGGGGTGGGATGGTTGGGACTATCATAGACTAGGGACCGTCCTAGGGTGGGACGACCACCAGTTCTGCACTTATTTTATCACCAATTCCTCTGTGAATTGGTTAGGGACCTCCTAAATAGTATTTTCATAAAATTTGGTGGTAAAAATCACTCATATGGTTTGGTTTTGGAATCAAATCGCACCTCCTAGATCACTCGCAAACCTCCTTCACTAGGTAGAGATTCCGAGGGAAAAGGGGCACAAAATGGTGAGGGGAAATCTTGGCAGCACTCTGTTGCTATGTCTCAAAACTCCTCTCTATCTCTTGTGTGGAAAACTAATCCACTTTATAGCCAAAGGAGGCCTTTGGGCAAAAAGGCATGCGAGGGCATGCAGGGCAAGAGGCGCCATTTGGCCAACAGGGTGGCATGCATTGGAGGGAGAAGAGAATATCCCTATTTGGCCTCTTACATGCAGCATGTCATAAGGATGTTGTGTTATCTGACTTGCATGGTTGAATAGGTAGGGCAAATGGCAATTTTTGGGTGCCATTTGTCCAGATTTGACTTTTTAGGAGTCAAACCTTATGGTCGTCCCACCCCAGGATGGCCAGGTTGCCACCATCCTAGGGTGGGACGGCCACAAACTGTGGTCGTCCCGGGGTGGGACAATCATGCCTATATGGCCCAAAAGCTCCCAAAAGTGGGGTAGAGCCTTCCAAGAGTGGTTAGGACCACTAGTAAACCTCTGAGGGTTGCCCAAGGGGGCCATATGGTGTCAATTAACCAGTGCTTTTGATTGCCTAATTGGATTGACCAGATTTTAGTGTCTACAAAAATACCTCTTCCTCCAACCAAATCGGATTGATCTTAAAAGAAATGGTAGGTTTTGCCTTCTAAATTTCTATTTGAAAAAGTATGGGAGAATGATCTGAGCCACCTCCAGTATCAATCCATGGTTGTTTTCTGTCTATTTTGTTGTATAATAACTCAGATCAAAAATATGTCCAACCTCTTTGAAATTCCATCTTTCCCAACTCTATTATTTCTCCACATAGGCAATAACTTTATTGGTTCTAAATCAATTAAACTAGCTTCTTCAATCTTATGTCTAAAGTAATATGCAAGTCTATCAAGTCTTGTAGATTCTCCTCATACCTCACTTTTGTTCATAGTAAAATTTAAGTCCCCACTAGTGATAACTCTTTCATCCCTAACACAACTCTGGGATAAAAAATTATCCCATAAGACCTGCCTATCTTCATAGGGACCATAATAGTTAATAACTTATAACCTCAAACCCAAGTCTTTAAAAAATAATTTTGTCTACAATCTTAAAACCATAAAGGGAGAATTAATTAAGGATACTGAGTTCTTCTAGCCAATCAAAACACCCCCTAAATTTTTGGTACATCTAGTGCCAAGAACTCCCAGTCCCTAAGCAATTTACTTAACCCTTCAATGACTTTTTTACTTGCCCCATGGTTTCTTGTAGAAGGATAACATCCAGATTATGAATCTCCACCAAAATGGCTAAGGCAAGTCTTTTAGAGGCACTGGAAAGACCTCGAATATTAAGGGATAACAAGATCATTTAAGCATCGTAGATGGGTTTTGTCATGCTCTAAAGACCCCTTTGATAGAATTTTGTTTACCTTATTGAATTTCTCTCAAAGCATTCTCCTATGCATGAAATAAAAAATATTTTCTACCTATTGAGTTTGCAAAAGAGTCGTTTATAAGGTCAAATCTAACCCTAACCTTCCAACAATTGCATAAGTTCTCAACATGGAGTCCATTTTCCTATAACGTAACAAATATCTGCAAGAGAAACCAATCTCCAAACCATCCCTTGAAATAGATACCTCCCTAGAAGAGTCACCCAATAGGTCAAAAAGACTTCCCCCAATAGTAGAAATATTTGGATCACAATCCCTATTCAATGTGTTTGAGGTTGTTAACCCATTGTCCAAACCCCTAGAAAAGTCCTTGTCCTTGGGTCTTCTCTCTAGAGATTCATAAGGAAGTGTCCAAACTTCTTTATTACCTAATTCTAGATTATTCTCCACTTGCATTGGATAGTAAGTGTCATAAGGCTTAGATGATTGACTAGTAAATTAATAGAATCAGGTTCCAACCCTTTCATAACTTTCTTTATGACTTTATCTCCTTCTCTAAAAACCTATGAATAGTAAAATGGAGATAAAGTCAGGCCTAAAACTTATTGCCCCTCGATATTTTTGGTTCTAATTTCAACATCATTTTTGCTTGTTTGTGCTAAATCATATAGCACTACTAAGTTCTAAAAAATAGGTATCTCCTTATTGTTGTTAGCTGACTTGAAATCCCCACTAGTCATTTGTTTTCTCCTCCAAACTTTATGTGTGAAATATTGAGTACATTCCTTAGCAATATGTCCATAAACATGACAACAAACACATCTAAAAGGAATCTTCAAATAGTCCAAGATTTGATTATGAATTGTATTCCCCACAACTATCTCCATACAGTCTAGTAAGCCTTCACTGATATCCATCTCAACCAAAATCTAAGCTATAGACCAAAAAACACTAGATCTAAAAGAAACATTTATATCCAAGGTTTTACGTAATGAATCACCAATCTCTTTCAAATCTATTTCTAACCATAACTTCATTGGTAGACCTAAAAGTTTCACCCATATTAGGATTCTCCTAGTAAATTTAGTCCTAGGATCAAAGCAAGTCATCCAAACCTTCAAAGCCAAAAATTGAAGACCTCCAATACCAATGACCTCCCAAAATTTTTTGTTCATCTTCCTTAGATTGGAAAAGGAAACCTATCCATCCTCTAGCAAGTAAGTGAAAAATAGGCCCATATCCTAAGATTGATACCAATACCTTCTGCAACCACTCATTGAGTGTATTATCAACTATTTGATATCCATGAAACTTCATGATAAGGTTCTATCCCAAACACTTCAGAACTTGGTCCACCCCAAGTACCATTATGATCTTCAACCTTATTTTTTTAACCACTTTGTGTACATTGTGCACTTTAGTAACCTAACCAGAGTTGTATTCTGTGTTGATTGAAAGTTTGAACCCACTCCACTTAGGGCCTCTAAATCAATACCTTTACCAATAAAACCAGAACCAAACAAAGGAAACTCCATCAAGCAAAGTGAATCTGGGTTGTTGGGAGATTGCTTAAGTTTTTTTTCCTACAATGAAGTACTTGCTCATTCAATAGACCCATCACTTGAGTATAGTATTTTTTGACACCTGAGAGTGAGTACTCAATAGGATGATCGGATTGATTTGAACCTACTAACATAGACTCCCCTTTATCCACTAAATTTTGATGACCTGTAGTCTTATTTTGGCCACTCAAAAAACCCAAGGACCCCTAGTTCTCAACTTCTAAGTCTTGTCCAAAAATGGGACCCTTGGCCCTTGGAGTTAAAAAGGTGTGTTTCCCCTCAAAGGGGTCCTCCAAGAAGTCCAAATGTTCCTCTTCATTCTCCATCAAACAAGAAACCAATTTCCTAATCTATACTACCATTTAAAAAATACCAAATAAAAATAAAGGTTAATATTTTACCTTTGCAAACCCTAGCTTTGCTACATGTACTCCATGATTCCAATTGAAAAACTTCTTCAAACAACCATTCACATGCACATAAATATTCCTCCCTATCAAAGTAACTCCTTTCACCTTTTGCATGCTCTAGTTCTAGAAATATTGTTGTCTAGCCTTCATTTTCTTTGCACGAACAAATTTTAGCACACTTCGATTCTGAAAAAATATTGATGCTTCTTGTGTCATTTTTTTAAAGACATCAATTAAGAACTAGACCCACCTTCATTTTATTTGCATGAATAGATCTCCAATTCTTGGATCTACCCAAGATTAATATTTACTACATTCTCACTACCAAATGGTTCTCCACTATGGAACAGTTAAAAAAAATCAATTCATCCCGTGATTAAAGGTTTAATATGGGAGGTTGAGACTAGAAAAAATATATATTTGGATGGATGTTTGGTGTGATATAAAACCTCTCAATCTAGATCTAATTTTAAAACCATTGATGAGATTACTTTAGGATAAATATGGTGATATGGTTTCAAAAATTATGATACAAGGACCGGGAAGGAAGATACAAATGGAAAGATTTTTTTACAAGTATACAAGACATTGATGCTAGGAGGCAATTGAGCAAAAAGATAACAACAATGATTATTCCGAGGGGAGTCGAGGATAAGCTAATTTAGGAGTTGAATAGATCATAAGAATACACAACAAGAAGCAGATATAATGTAAAGCACCAACAAAATAGGAATACTACAAGAACATGGAGAGATATTTGGGATAGCCTAAGTATTCCTAAAGTCAAAATATTTGTTTGGCTAGTAGGTCAAAGAATAATTTGATCTTGGGTTAACCTTATGAAAAGGGGTTTCCATGGCCCCTCACAATGTGTTCTTTGTAAAAAGGAGAAGGGTATAGAACTTCTCTTGGAACGCTACTCAATAATCTAGAAACTATGGCAATGGATTCTTAATATGTTTGGTACATGCATGGTGATGAATGACATAATTGAAGAATGATTAAAGCAATACTATAGGACTTTTAAAAGTGAGGTTTTATATCTAGGATATATCAAAGTATATAATACTTTGAATTGTATGGATTGAAAAGAATAGAAGAATATTTAAAGGAAAGGAAATAAAATTAGAGGTAATGAAAATAAATATTTGTTTAGCCATATAGGAGTCTAAACCAATCCTATCAACTCACCCAATCCCTAATCCTGAAGCAGAGAACCTTAATTGATGGATTCAAGTCATCAAATGGAATTATGATGTTGGGTAGATGAGAAAAAAAAAGAAAGCAAATAATATAAAGTGGGAACCACCAGATTTTGAGTTGGTCAAATTGAATCTTGATGGAGCATCTAAAGGAAATTTAGGACCAACAAGAGAAGGAGGAATGATTAGAAATAATAGGGGAGAGATTTTGTCTCATTACGCTTTTAATAGCGAATTTAAGACGAATAATGAAGTTTAAGCTTGGGTAACTTTGGAAGGGTTAAACATATGCAAACAAATGAAATGGGACATAGTAGATGAAAGGTGATTCATTAATAGTTATAAATGCAATTTTGAGCAAAGCAATGTCTCCATGGAACATACAAGAGATAATTGTGGAAATACAAGACCTTGCTATAGAGTTTGAAAAAATCAAGTTTACACATACATTAAAGGAAGGAAACAAATGTGTAGATAGGCTAGCCAATAGAGGGGTTTTAATTGAAGATTGTGAAGTTAAATTCTTTTTTCTATGGTTAGGGGAAGTAGTAAGTTTAACTGAAGTTGACAAGAATATGTTGACTGCTTGAGTCAATTAATGATTAATAGTTACTTTAATGTTTTTCATTGGTAATATTTGCTTTATTTTACAACATTAATGTGTTTTCATATATTTAAACTATTTATTACAATTTTTGTGGTTGCACTTATGCTTGAGGAAGGAAACTAGCAATCCAGATCTAGTTAGCACAAATTTTTGGAAATATTATTCTACTAAGATGCAATGCATAGATAGTAGAGGTGGATTTTTGGTATTATGAAGGTTGTTGTAGGAAAATGTCAACAAGAAGGATGTTGAATTTTGGAATATTTGTATTTACACAACAAATTAAAGAAGATCCAAAAAATTCAAATCAAGAATTCAAATCTTGTATGAAAATGATGTAGATATTTAGCTCTAACAACTCAATTGAGATGAGAAGATAATTTGTTGTAAACTCTCAAGTTCTAAATGAGAGAGTCATGATTTGTCAAGGGTGGGGGACCTAAGTACAACCCCTTGTTCTCTAGCAAAAAAATAGAATATAGATAGAGCTCTCCAATCTCAAAATTGTAGATTTCAATTATATTGAAGACTATATATCTCACTTTGAACCTCTAAAAGTTGATCTAGCTATGGTGGGAGGCAAGGTTAAAAATGATGAATAGTATGTCAAATCTATTACTTCTAATCTTCCATCATCCTTTCATACAGTTGGCTTAGTTCTTTATGCAAATTCTTTGATTATCAAAGAACCACAACCTATCTCTCTTGAAGGAACTTTCAAGCTTTTAATTCATTATGAAGCGACAATGAAGAATTTTGGATCTCTTTTTGATACACAAGCTTATCAAAAAGACCTTAAATAAATGGAATCTAAAGCTCAATTTTCTAAGGACAAGTCCAAGGTTTTAAAGAAATCAAATACTTGCAAATCTTGTAAAAGGGAAGGCCACTCCATAAAAAAATGCATTACGAGGTTGAAAATATTGAGACAAAATTCTTGAGGGCTAAACATGAGCTTTCTAATGATGAAGATGAGTGTGAATGAAGAATCACAGAGGCCCACTAGAGAATCCATTATGGGAAGGAGATATTACCTCCAATGCATTCTCTCCTTAGCCCTCTTAGCTAAAATTATGGGGGTGTTGAAATATGTGTAATCTAATCTTATCTAGGCCGAGACCAAAAGTATGAAGAAGTGATTATGAACATTATTAATGTAGCTTATGGGCATGCGATTATATAATCCTAAGGGCCTCTTTTCATATTTCACCCTTAGTGGTATTGGTTAATCCATCTTTATGGATAACCTTGCTTAAAGGGTAATTTATTATTATTTTATTATAAGGTTAACCTCAAGGTTAAGTTAATTTCATCCTAAGGTTAACCTCTCATTGAGGATTTGGTATCACTATAAATACCCTTCAATGAGGATCCATTTGTATGATAAGTGTGAAAAATGTGATATATTTGGGTGCCCACAAGCACCCACCTTCTACTTCTTCTTTTTGTCTCCCTTCATCTCTCTATTTTGTTTACTATTGCTATCTTTTAATTGCTTCTTCTTCTTCTTTTCCCCTTACAATTGTGGTGAATATATGATTTAGAATATTTCTAGAAAATATTATGAATTTAAACATTTTTTGTGGAGCTTATTGTGGTGAATGACTAGCATGTATGTTAATGGGCATCTTTATTGTTAATGGATCATGGTGTATGTGAATAGTCTATATTGAAGCACACTACACTATAAATAATTGAAATAAAAATTTGTAATGTTTATAGAACTTTGATAAACAAACATGGGATCTCATTTTTAACATGTTTGAGAGCCATTACAAGTAAAACACTTCTCCTTTAGATTATTCTTTTGCATAATTCATGCCCAACTTGATAATGTAGCACATCTAATTCTCAATATCTTTAATGTCTTATATCCTTATTCCATTATGTGACAAAAATTTGTAGTGGTCTATATTGTCCCCATATCCTACAAATGTGTTATAAAAAGTATGGACAGTATAAAGACTTGCAGACTCCACATTGTAGTCTTATCTCAAAAAACAAATAGATTCAATTAAGCTTTCACCATAGTTAGACATTGTTCTTTTTCCCTCTTGCATCCCATATGTTTCCATCCCATGTATGAATCATTCTCATCGTATCACTAGCTCTTTGTAAGTTGCTGATAAATATCCCATTTTTTGTAACATTAAGTGTCTATGGATATTATTATATAGTAGTGGCTCATAGTGCTAAAGCATGCTTACATCATGAACTAGGACATCTAGATTGATTTAAATAATTATGTTGAATAATGGGTACCATATTTTGGTTATCAAGGACCATACCATAGCTACTATGTTGAGCCATTTTGTAATCCATCCTATGCAAAATGCATCCCCCATAGTCCCTTGTTATTTGAGGTAATTTAGTGCTTACAAATAAACACATATTTGAAAGATACACTTTTATATCTCAGAATGTCTTTGCTCTTATAGAGGAGTTAAGGATGCAATTTTTAATGGTATGATTGTATTGCATCTTAGATCATATCATTGCAATTATATTAGGAAGTGGAAGATAGTTCTATTTCATAATTCACTCATGGTGTAATCAAAGTGACAACACTTGAAACATTTCAAATAGCTAATCGCCTAAAGTATAGTGTAAGCTATGTAATCTAAGTAGATTATTTATATTTAGCATGTCTACTAAGTAAGGTGTCCATGTTCATGTTTTTCTTGATATTATTAGACATTGACATTAATTAACCATTGTTTTTAAATATTGTTGCTTTCCTCTTCTTTTGTATTCTCTTATTTCATGGTTCAAATGTTTACCATTATTGGGCATGTGCTTTTTGGTGCAAATCAAAGATAACAACCGACAACAACAATTCTAAAATTACTCATTGATTAGCAAGTTGGTTTAATGCATAAATGACAAATACATAGTTGTTATTTTAGGATTTTATTTATTTATTTTAGTATTAATAATAATTATGAGGTATTTTTCGAGTGAAATTTGAGCTCTGAGGCGGGAAGCGATGAACTAGGGTTTCTGAAGCTAAGGAAAATCTAGGGCATCGGTTGGGTTTCCGAAGAGATCTCTGGTTACTGTGGATCTGAAGGCAAGATTGCTGCTCCAGGAGGGTCCAATGGGGACTTCTCCGGATCCTCTCCTAGAGAGGAATAGCTCTTATGCAGATATGCTAAAAGATAAATCTCCATCCAAGACGGACGAAGCTCAAAGATCTGCCTTTAAAATGCTCTTTACGGCCGCGGGAAACAGATCAACAACGCATCGAGTCAATGGATGCCTGCCATAGTCCGATTCACGGCCCAAGATTGTCATTGAGCCAAGGATGGTCGAAGAAATAGTCTTATACAGAGCCAATCACGATCTGATCTGCAAATTCATGGGTATTCGCCCTACCCTAAATTTTTTGCACTCTTGGGTCAGGCAAAACTGGGAGCCTCATGGTGAGTACTCTTTGTGGTTTATTAGCAATGGGTATTTTATTGTTAGTTTTTCCTCTCTGGCCGATAGAAACAGGGCTTTCGAATCAGAGAAGAGGAGTTATGGTCCGGCAGGTTTATTTGTTCAACCCTGGAGAGTGGGATTCGATCCCCGAATTGAACCCACTGTTGTCCCGGTCTGGATCCGTCTGTATGCACTTCCAATGGAGTTTTGGAGTGAGCAGGTTTTGGAGATGATCGGTAATTCCCTTGGAAGACATTTGGGTGTCTCCAAAGACACAATAGAAGGGAACACAACTGTTTACGCAAGAATATGTGTGGAACTGGATCTTAGCCAGCCTCTCCCGGCAGAGGTGGAACTTGAACTTGCAGGACTATCATGGATTCAATAGCTGGATTATGAGGCTCTGCCCTTTAGATGCAGAGTTTGCCACAAACACGGGCATTTGGCCCGATTTTGCCCAAATAATAGTACCACAAAAATGGAGGCTCCTCTAGGAATGTCGAATCTTCCTAAGGAGGGTAAGGCAACAATAAACAAAGAACAAGCCAATACCTCCCAGGTCAATGAAGCTCAGAGAGATGGTTTTGAACAGCCTAAAAGAAGGAAAAGGCAAAAGAAAAAAGATGGCAAGGAGCAAACTCACCTCAAACCCGCCAATAGGTATGAAATATTTAAGACACTAGTGGACCAAGAGGAACATTTCATGGAAGGCGTGGATGGTAATAGTGAAAATAATAACATTCACGTTCATGCTCCTCTTTCTTCTCCCCCGTCATAGAGCAGGTAATTGACCACAGTGGGTTACCGCAGTCTGAGAGTGTTGGGGCATTGATAGTTCATAACCAAGAGCAGCCAATGATCAAGGATGTCAGCATGGGAATAGCAGAAAAGAATAGAGAAAGGCCAACTTTAGGGATAACTCAGGTGGAAAAGAGGTCAAAGAATGGCAACTCTCAAGGAGTGGGTAGAAAATCAAATAAGGAATTGCTAGCAGCTCAAGGAGACAAACTGATCACTGGAGGATCGGTGAGGCCAATAGATTCTTATTGCTCTCAAGGTAACTAATGATTATACAATCATGGAATGTTAGGGGTTTAAACAGTAGAACCCATCAATCTGCTGTTCGAAGACTCTTAGAAAACTGTAGAACAGACTTTTTGCTTATTCAGGAGACAAAAATGTCGTTAGATCTTATGTGTAAAACAGTTAACAAAATTTGGAGGGGTGCTGGTCATATGGATGTGGCTGCCCAAGGGGCCTCAGGGGGGATTGTTACTCTCTGGAACTCTCTTGATTGGACTGCAATAGAACATCTAGCCTGGAGGGGTGTTCTCACATCACATTTTAGGAATAATGTCACAACTGAACATGTTTTAATCACAAATTTTTATGGGGCTCAAAACCTTGATGGTCAGCGGCTTCAATGGAAAGTTGTGCATAACATGAGAATCTCAAGGGAAGATTTAGACTGGATTATTGTTGGGGACTTTAATGCTAAATTATCCTCTAGAGATCAGGAAGGGGGAACCCCAATTTTGGACCCAGGGGATCGACATATGATTGCTCAAGTCCAGGCTTTACACTTAGTGGATATCAAAGGCCCTGGTATCAACTATACTTGGACTAATAAGAGGAGGGAGCCACATAGCAGGAAGGTAAAGTTAGACCATTTTTTGGTTTCAGAGGAGGCATTTGTAAAATGGAATACAAATTTTCAGATTTTGGAGGGTCCTGTTTCAGATCATTTTCCCATTTTTTTGGAAGGAGGGACTAAGACAGGGCAGCATCACAAACCATTTAAATTTGAGAATTTTTGGTTACAAAAAGAGGAACTTCGAAAGAAAATTCCTCAGTGGTGGGAAGAGGGCCGCCCAGCCTATGGGACAACAATGTTTAGATTCCACAAACAACTTCATCATGTCAAATCTCAACTGAAACTGTGGAGGCGAGCTAACAAAACAGACTTCCAGGTCCAAAAAGCTCCTTTGGTGGCCAGATGGGATGAGGTTCAAAGACAATTTAGGGAAGGAACAATTACTGAGCAGCTCAAAGCCGAGGATGATGCCTTGCGTAAAGCGGTTGAGGACATTGACAACCAAGAGGAGACCTTCTGGAAACAGAGAGCAAGAACCACTTGGTTATTAGAAGGTGATAGAAATACCAAATTTTTCCATCGGACAACATGTGCTAGGAGACAGATGAATAACATGGAAGCCCTTCAAGATGTGAATGGACACTCCTTTGATACTCTTCCAGGTATGCAGTCCCATGCAATGGATTATTTTTCTGAACTTTTTAAGGAAAGTATGGTGCAAGATGAAGAGGCTCAAAACGACGTTCTTGATGCCATACCTTCTGTTATCTCTGAAGAAGAAAATCAGTCCCTTCTCAAACCCATTGAAAGAGAGGAACTGAAGGATGTGGTCTTTGGAATGAGCACCAGAAAAACTCCAGGTCCAGATGGCTTTCCAATTGAGTTTTTTCAGGCCTTTTGGGATAACTTGGAGGAGGATGTACTGGCTGTTATAGAGGAGTCCAGAGGTAATAAAAGAATGCTTAAAGCATTAAATCATACTTTCATCACCTTAATTCCAAAAGGGGAGAAGGGGGTTCATATTTCAGATTATAGACCTATTGCCTTATGCAATGTGATATATAAAATAATCACAAAGGTAATGGCTGAGCGTCTAAAACCTCTTTTACATAACATTATCTCCTCAGAGCAAGGGGGTTTTGTTGAGGGTAGACAGATCCTGGATGGGGTGGTTCTAGCTCAGGAGGCAATCCATTCAATGCAAACTTCTGGTAATAAAGGAATGTTCATAAAATTAGATATGTCAAAGGCCTATGATAGGGTGGAGTGGAGCTTCTTGGCAAAGATGATGGCAGCCTTTGGTTTCTCTCAGGATTGGATAGAATGGGTCATGAGCTGTGTCTCTACTCCGACATACTCAGTGTTAATCAAGGGCCTCCCCTCGCAACCATTTGGAGCCACCCGTGGCCTTCGTCAAGGGGATCCCTGCTCTCCCTATTTGTTTCTCATATTGGCTGAAGGACTAGGTAGACTTTTCTTGAGAAGAAGACAACAAGGTTTGCTAACAGGTATCAAGGTGGGTGAGGAAGTTTTGACTCACCTACAGTTTGTGGATGATACTAGATTGGTGGGAGTTGCCAGCTTCAGGGAAGCTAGAATGATCAGAGATTCTCTTAGTGTCTACCTTAGGGCTACAAACCAAGTCATCAATGATAAAAAATCCAAAGTGGTCTTTTTCAATCTTGATCAGAGGCTTCAGGGCAGAATTTTAGAGATCTTGGGATTCACAAGGACTTCTCTCCCAGTGGTTTACTTGGGGGTCCCTTTGCACTTCAAAAAACTAAAAATAGAGATCTGGAGGAATCTTTTGGATTGTATCAAGGATAGAATCAATCATTGGTCTCACAAATGGTTAAGCTATGGGGGTAGATTAACTTTTCTACAGTCAGTCATTCAGGCCATGCCAATTTATAAATTCTCTATCCTGGCTGCCCCGCATTCTATATGGAAAGAGTTGGACAAGATGGCCAGAAAATTTCTATGGGAAGGAGCAAAAGGCGAGAGGAAATGGGCCTTAGTTGGTTGGGACAAAGTGACCCAGCCCAAGGTAAAAGGAGGTTTGGGTCTGAGAAGATCTAAGATAAATAATAAAGCTTTGGCTGGAAAGCTCTACTGGAGGTGGATTTCCCAGCCAACTTCCTTATTCAGCAGAATCCTTACCAGTAAATATTTGGGACATGTTAACCCAAATGAGGTGGGTCATTTCCCTTTGGAGGGTACTGGATCCTTAGTGTGGCAGGCTCTCAAGTTAGGATCTCAGGTTGTAAAAGATCGATTATTTTGGAAAGTGGGGAGAGGGGAGAAGGCACGTTTTTGGTCAGATTCTTGGGATCAATACCCACCTATCATTGTCGAATTTCCTGAATTGCAACCTTTAAAAGCAGCCATTGAAACCAAGGGATGGGTTCAAATTGAAAGTTATTTCACCACTAGTCATCTGGGGGATTACAAGTTTAAGCAGTTTAAGAAGTTGGATGAGTGGCCAATCTCAATCCCTCCGGATTTGGCATCCATCATGACTAAAATCTTGACAGAAATATTCCTCACAGGTAGAGACGAGGAGGATGAATTAGCTTGGGGCTATGGGAGCCTTGGTGTCTACACGGTGAAGGACGGATATGACAAGATCCTTCCAGAGCCTCCCCCGCATACTTTTCTGGTTGAGGATTGGAGAAAGATTTGGCATTCCAAAGGGTGGCTGAAAGTTAACTTTTTTGCCTGGCAGTTCATGCACAATGGAATTCTCACTTTTGATAATCTCAGATGTAAAGGAATCATCGGCCCTTCCCAATGTGTTTTATGCTACAAGAGCGAGGAAACAACTGACCACTTGATGTTTGAGTGCTCTTTCACGCGCCAGATCTGGAAGAGATGGTTTTCATGTTTTAAAACTCAAGTAAATAGTGACTTGAACCGAATTAATATCTGGGAAAGATGGAAGAGGGGTAGATTTAAATCTAAAGCTCTTCGTCTTGGTTGGGAGCTTGGATTAAACTTCATTTGGTGGCAAGTGTGGTTGGAGAGAAATGCTAGAATCTTTAGAGAAACTTTTTCTTCGTTAGATGGAGTTTGGCAGGTCATTTGGAGCAAAGTCACTGAAACTGTGGCCGTCTATGCTAAAGAGGAAACTCAGGTGGCTGTCGGGGCAATGGAAGAAGGACTTGAAGTGCAAGAGGAACAGATCAGAGCTAGTTGGAAACCACCCCCAGCAGGTTGGATTAAAATTAATACTGATGGTGCTGCAAAAGGCAACCCGGGTAGAGCTGGAATTGGAGTGGTTTGCCGTAATCATGTTGGAGCAGTGCTCTATTGGGAACTGCAAGGCTTGGGAAGAGCTACAAACAATGAAGCAGAAGCCATAGCTATCAAATCTGCTTCTATTTGGGCAGTTAAACAGGGCCATAGGAGGATAATACTCGAATCAGATTCTCAAATAATGGTCGGAGCTCTAGATTGCATGAGGAACTTTGCCTTGAAAGCTTGGAGGTTGAGAATTCTTGTCAATCAAATTAAGGAACTATGGAGACAATTAGATGATGTGGTTCCAGTCTACGTGAGTAGAGATTTAAACAAAGCGGCCGACTTCCTGGCTAAGATTGGTGCTGAGAAGGAGGTTGGGGTTCAGTTGCACAGTGACATGGCTACTGAGGAAGAGGCGATTAGGCAGGGTCTTGAAAGGTCCCTGAGCTAATGATCAAGGAAAAAGCAAAGGGTGGAATGGTGTCACGATTTCGCGACATGCTGCTGCGTCGCGGCCAAGGGAGGAAAGTTGTCGCGATATCGTGACATTTTGTTTCGTCGCGGCTAAGGGAGGTTAGTTGTCGTGATATCGCGACATGTTGTTTGGTCGCGGTCACTGGAGGAAAGGTGTCACGATTTCATGACTTTTTGTTTCGTCGCAGCCAAGGGAGGATAGTTGTCACGATTTCGAGACATGTTGCTTGGTCGCGGCCATGGGAGGAAAGGATAGTTGTCACGATTTTGCGACTTGGTGCTTGGTCGCGGCCAAGGGAGGAAGGGTGTCGCGATATCGACATGTTGCTTGGTCGCGGCCAAGGAAGGAAAGGCGTCGCGATATCGCGACATGTTGCTTGGTCGCGGCCAAGGGAGGAAAGATGTCACGATTTCGTGACTTGTTGCTTGGTCGCGGTCAATGGAGGAAAGATGTCGTGATTTCGTGACATGTTGCTTGGTCACGGCCGAAAGAGAGAAAGTGTCGTGATATCGCGACATGTTTGCTTCATTGCGGTCGAGAAAGAAAAAGTGTCACGATATCGCGACATGTTGCTTCGTCATGGCCGAAAGAGAAAAAGTGTCACGATATCGCGACATGTTGCTTTGTTGCGACAGAGAAAGAAAAAGTGTCACGATATCGCGACATGTTGCTTCGTCGTGGTCGAGAAAGAAAAAGTGTCGCGATATCGCGACATGTAAAAGGTGTCGCGATATCGCGACATGTTGCTTCGTTGCGTCGAAAGAGAAAAAGTGTCGCGATATCGCGACATGTTGCTTCGTTGCGGCCGAAAGAGAAAAAGTGTCGCGATATCGCGACATGTTGCTTCGTTGCGGCTGAAAGAGAAAAAGTGTCGCGATATCGCGACATGTTGCTTTGTCAGGCAGAGAAAGAAAAAGTGTCACGATATCGCGACATGTTGCTTCGTTGCGGCCGAAAGAGAAAAAGTGTCGCGATATCGCGACATGTTGCTTTGTCGGCAGAGAAAGAAAAAGTGTCACGATATCGCGACAGGTTGCTTCGTTGCGGCCGAGAAAGAAAAAGTGTCGCGATATCGCGACATGTTGCTTCGTCACGGCAAAAGGAGGAAAAGGTGTCGCGATTTCGTGACATGTTGCAACGCTGCTGCCCAAGGAGAAAAAGTGTCGCGATATCGCGACATGTCGCTTTGCCGTGGCCAAAGGACGAAAAAGTGTCGCGATATCGCGACATGTTGCAATGTCACGGACAGAAGAGGAAAAAGTGTCGCGATTTCGTGACATGTTGCATTGTCGCGCCCAAAGGAAAAAGTGTCGCGATATCGCGACATGTTGCATTTTCGCGGCCAAAGGAGAAGAGGGCAAGTGTGTCGCGATTTCGCAACAAGTGGCATCTACAGACCAATCTGACCCCCCTGGTTGCTAGTTAATGGTTTAGGAGATTTGGCCCCATTGCAAATCTTCCTTCCTTTTGTAAGCTGGTGTTCTCTTTGATGTCGGATGGGAAAATTCCCTTCCCAATTTGTAATTGATCTTTGTTTTAATACAAGTTTTTTCAAATTTTTCAAAAAAAAAAATAATAATTATGAGGTTTGTAGTATTTTAATGCCATCTCTCCCTCTTCATTTATTTCTTCAATAAATAAAATTAATTAATTTTAAAGTTCTACCATGCAAACATGACAAGATTACAATATGGTCCTTGCTAGGACTCATAAAATACAAAACACTATAGCTAATACCATGATAATTCTATGTTGATATAAGTCTATCATGGTCAAAACACAATAACCTATCATGTTCTTCAAATTTTAATTTATTCCTACTCACTTTTTTTTATCTAAACAAGTAGTATGTTGATCAATCGTGAGTAATAGATAGTTATACTTAGTTGACATTAAATTGATCTAAAATATTCATGTTTATTTACATTTTAGATTTATTCTAAGGTGTGTGCTACCAACTTCTATAATCTATTTAAATGCGTATTCCACAAATTTGCTTCACATCAAGGCTAAACATTTACAAAATTGGATTTCAACATATATTATTTGGTTTGAAATTATGGATGTATTGCAAGGGTCCATGTGCCTAAAACCATATCAAAGATATATCGAGTTCTTTCATCATATTGGCATCATGTGTTTATGCTAATGCATTACAAGGTTCATGTGTTCAAAACTACATCATAGATATATTGACTTGTTTTGTCATAATATTTATATCATCAATACATTGTGTTTCTTTGTCATTACAATTATATAATCCTATGCTTATTTAGAGTACATATTTCTACATTTTAATTTACATCATATACATTTTCCACTATCACATGAATAACACATATTCATTCCTATAGTAGCAACAAAAATAAGAAAGTTTCTTATCTAGCTTGTCAAGGTCTTGAATACCTTTTGTCATTATGATAATTGCTTTGTCAATTTAATGAGTCTTATATGAAATGGTTAAGCAATCTTTCAAAAAAATTTATTATAGCTTCTCAATCTTTTTTTCATGTCGAAGCAATGCTTGAAATTACTACTTGTGCACCCCATATGCTTTTATAGTTTTTTTTGTTTGGTCCATGTTTTTTTTTGCTGGAGAACAAGGGGTTCTACTTGGATATCCTACCCTTGACAAGTCACAACTCTCTTCTTTAGAGCACAAGAGTTTACAAATAAATTCAATTCTCATCTCAATTGAGTTGCTATATCATTTTACATAAAATGTCTGAATTCACAATTTTCATTTTTTGGATCCTTTTCAATTTTAAGTGTGAATACAAATATTATAAAATTCGACATCCTTCTTGACATTTTTCTACAACAACCTTCACAAAACCAAAACCTTACCTCTACCATCTATGCATTGCATCTTAGTAGAGTAATATTTTCAGAACATCACACTATCATAACTTGCTTTACTAGATCTGGATTGATAGTTTCCTTATTCAAGCACAAGTGCAACCACACAAATTGTAATAAATAGTTTCTATGAAAGAACATCAATGCTATAAAATAAAGCATATATTACCAATGGAAAATATTAAAGTGAAACTTAATCATTATTTGATTCAGATAGTTAATATTTTCTTGTCAACTTTAGCTAAAGTTACTGCTTCCTCTAACCAAGGATATTTTTTTTAACTTCACGATCCTCAATTAAAACCCTTTATTGGCTAGCCTATCTGCAAATTTGTTTCCTTTCCTTAATGTATGTGTAAACTTTGAATTTAAGTTTACATGGGTTTTAATGAGGGGTCCCAGTCCCCTCGTATCAAGGTTTGAACTTAGGTCTCCTGAATGAAAATCCAAGGACTTACCACTGCAGTACTCCTCACGAGTCTGGTCCATGTTGACTTAAGAGCAAAGTTATTTACACTTTACATTTAATTGTAGTAATCTTTGAATCTTAATTTCTTGTTTTTACTCTCTATCCTACTTCAAGGGAGTTTTGATAAGGTAAAAAATGTTTAGAAAAGAAAAATAAAAAAATAATAACATTAGTCTCGATACTAAATGAAAATGCCTACATAATTTTAAAAAACTTGTTTCATAACATATTTAGTTAGCATCAGATATTTGCTTGTACTAAAACTTATACATAATTGTATTTAATTATAGTGTTGATATTTGTGTAGCTAATAATGACAAAAGTAAACCTTGAATTGGGCTTGTTAAATAACTCTATTGAAAAAAATGGCAAAGATAAATCTTTTCCTCACAAATAATACTAAATGTAAATTTCTAACTTAATTACCAGAACAATTATATGCTAAATTATTTTACTATATACTAGAAAAAAAGGAATAGTTTAATGGGTCAACAACATTATAATTATATATATGTATGTTTTCATTCTCATGAAAGACTCATTTTTTATTGTTAGCACATATATATATGGTTTAGTGACTACACAATTATTGAATAGCTAGCCAGATGAGTGCATCATTATTTACAAAATTTAATACCAATATTATCATTAAATATTAGAAAATATAATAAATACTTTATTTATTGAGAGTTTACCTTATGATACGTATGACTAGTAAAATTTATTTGATGTGTAGATCATATATTTACACCTACACTTTCTAATCTTACTAATTTAAAAGAATGAGTGAATTTTCTGAAATAATTCCACCAAACCACATCTATGTATGTGGGAGACTCCAATCCTAGGGATGCTATGGATTGGACCCAACATGGGTGAAATTGGCATTGGATCCTCCATTCACATGGCTTCCAACAAAATTTGATGATAATAAGAAGAAATACAATATAGTCACCTCACTTCATGAGAAGTGAACAATAACGGATAAAAAATATTGAGAGTTGTTTATGATATGGTTAGATAAGGGATGGGGATCTCTTAACTTAGATAAATTACTAGAAAATGTATAAGTTTCAATTTGAAATTTATTCACTTTGGTTAGAGCAATACACTTTCCTAGTAATTAGATGGATAATGATTTTCAATCCCATTAAGAGATAACATGATATTTTAATAAGTGAGTTGCAATTTCATTGCTAGGTGGCCTCGTATTTGAACAAAATTGAAAAAAGACAAATAATATTCTAGCAAATCCATGACATGCCTTGTTTGTTGCAAACATAGATTATATTAGGCTTCTTAAGAACATAGAACAAAGTAAGAATAAATTAATAATTTTCCCAAAAGGGATAGGCTAGTTGGTAGCGATCGAGTGCTTGTCGGCGGGCTACCCTAGTTCAATTCCTTGGATGGTCGGGGTTCTATTGACTTCATATTTACCCACTGGGCTAGGGATTATAAAGGTTCCCTACACAACAAAAAAGAAGAAGAATAAATTAATAATTTAATCAGTGGCCACATTCTCAAAACTACAACTCATAATGACTTTCTACTTAGCCTTTTTAGGTAAGTGGATGACAATGCTCTCATTTACTACTTGTGCATGCTATATGCTTCTTATGGTTGTTTTTTTACATCGTGTTGACTTAAAAGTAAGGTTGTTTATGCTTTACATTGAAGTCTAATCATCTTCAAACCTTATTTTCTTATTTTTACTCTCCATCCGAGTTAAAAGGAGTTTTGATAAAGTTAATACATGTTTTGAAAAGGAAAAGTGCAAAATCTATAACAACAATCTCAATACTAAATGAGAATGCTTCCATAGTTTTAAAAAAATATATATTGTAATAACACATTTAGTTTGCCCAATATATTTGCTTATTACAAAACTTATACACAAATGTATTTAATTGTAACCTTGATGTTTGTGTAGCTAATTAAAATGAAGTAAGTCATGAGTTAGACTTGTTAGTCAACTCTATTCAATCAAATGATATAGATAATTATTTCCTCTGAGATAAACTTAACGTAAGTTTTCAACTTAATTATAAAAACAACTGTATACTAGAGTATTTTATAGTCTAACAATTATGGATACAACTATTAAACAATTTAACAACATAATCATATATATACATTTTCATAAAATACTCTCTATTTTAATTATTACCATGTGCATATTACTGAATAACTATCTACTAATCATGAAAATGTTGAGTGCATCATTATTTACAAAATTTAACATCAAAATTCTTACAAAAAATTAGAAAGAATAATGAATGATTGATTATTGAGAGTTACCTTGTCATATGTATAACAAATAAAATTTATTATATGCATAGATCATTCCTTTGCACCTGTATTCTAATATTCCTAGTTAAAGAGGGAGTTGAACTTCTGGACATCAATCCACTTGACAACATTTAGGTGGATGGTATATTCAAATCCTATGGATGCTATAAATTGGACTCAACAAGGGTGACATTGATGTTAGCTCCTCCATTCATGGGACTCAACAAGGGTTGGGACTTATAGTAAGATAATACAAACAATGACAATTTTTTTTTATCAATATTGCTTATACACATCTGTGCCATGGGATTGAACTCGGGTCTCTTAGCGATAATGCAAGTGGTGTCCTTGCTGGTAGACCACACATGGATCAAACAAAAATAATTGTCACCTAACTTCATTAGAAGTGAACATTAATAGATAAAAAAAGCTTACAATAATGGTGTTGTTTATAATAGGGTTACATAAGAGGTGGGGACTCCTTAACCTAGATAAATTGTCAGAAAAAGTTTTAAATTGAAATTTGCTTCACTTTAGTTGCAACAATGTGCTTTTTTAATGATTAGATGAATAATGATATGTAATCCCATTAAAAGATAAAAACATATCTTAATAATTGTCTACCTTTGCAGTGTAAGAGGAGAAGGTGAGCTAGGCTTTGTTGAACGGAGGCCCAGGTTTAAACCTCTACGACGCGAAATAGACAAAAAAAAAAGTTTCTTGTAGCTTTCCTTTAGACAATGGTATACTTGTATGGGATGACATTGTAGGCCACCTAAGAGAGGTTCTCGAGGTTTCTTTCTAATCCAAAAGTTTGTTCGCCTTTGTAGTGCAAGTGGAGAAGGTGAGCCTGACCCCGTTGAATGGGAGGTTCACGGTTCAAACCTCTCTGATGTGAAGGGGGACATCAAAAATCTCTTGTGGCTTCCCTTTAGATAGTGGTATACTAGGATGGGATGGCATTGCTAACCACCTAAGAGTAGCTATCGAGGTTTATTTTTAACCTAAAAGTTAGTCCATGGGAAACAATGCAACGATTCGGGCTTTGACTCTTCTTCGGGAGGTCCAAGGTTCAAACCACGATGTGGGTGAGTGTGTGTGTTTGGCCCCTATTGATAAACTCAACTTTCATCCTTATCAAAGATCATGGTTGGGATGAGGATGCCTAGCCTTGAGTGTCTTGGTCGTTGGGGAGTTGGTTACATCCACTTCCTTTATTAATTTTTTTTGGATACATAGAGGAGTTGGTTACATCCACACTATTTTTAGTAACTGTCAGTAATTGCCAAATGCAGGGTTCAAACCTTAAGGGCTGCTCCTAACAAACCTATACCACCTCGTTATTGTTGATCCAACGTGAGGGAGACCACTATTCGTTTGGGGTTTGTATCATTGTTGTCGGTCTGATACACACTAAAAAGATTCAGATCAAACTACTACCTTTGCAAACAAACATACATGCCCCCAAAGTTTGAACTTAGGTCTTGGTAAATGCCTGACAAGACAAACAACCACCAATCCACCTAACCCTTAAAAACACTTCTTTTATTAATTACTCAAATAAATTATAATATCAATTATTAAATAATTATTACCCCTTGTTTCATCAAACCACCTTATCCTAATATGTTTTTTTTTAATTACATAGGAGAGTTGGTTACAACCACTTTTTTTAGTAATTAGCCGTAGGGTTCAAACCATACCAAAAAACCTATCCATCTCGTTCTTGTTGACCCGACGTAAGATAAGGACCACTCATCGCCCAGGATTCGTACCGTCATCTATGTTTAATACCTATAAATATACTCGCAACTTATTAAGACTCACTCAATTTTATTACAAATGGTTATTGTCTCGTACATTTAAAAAACTAATGGAAGTTAAAAAAAAAAAATTCATCCCTCCAGTGAGTTATACGACTTTTAATTATTTTTACGGGTCAAGATTATCAGGGTAACCCAACAAAGACCTACTTAATGAATAATGTATCATTTTTAGTAGGACTGGCTGTTCCACGGTTACTTTGAACAAAAGCATGTTTATTTGTGTATATATATATATATATACTTTGGCTGGATGAATAGAAATAGGAATATGGGAATATTGTTACTATTATTAGTATCCACGTTATTGTCAAACTTTTATAGATCCAATAGTTAGCTAATGCTGAGCGGCGTGACTAAGCTCATGGCCAAAACTAAAACTAGCTTATACAACGTTTAAAAATTAATTTATAATTTTGCTTTACATACGTAGGCCAACCCCAAAGTCGCAAACCAGAGCTTATCTTAAAATTGCATTTCTTTTCCAAAGGAAGGTAACTAAGCCACAACCTTTCCTTACAACATCTCACACTCCTGTATTATAATAAATAAATAAATAAAATCCGTATGAAAGGGAGAGGGGAAAGGAAAACCAAACACACTAAAGAGGGTTAAAAAAAAAAAGAGGGTCTAAGATGCCTTTATATTAGAGGGAAAGGTTTAGATGAACTCGAACCAAGAAAGCAAAGCTTGCATTATATTCGTGTGTGGCGTGACAAAATATTCATTTTGGTTTTGTTTTCTATAAATCCACTACGGTTGGATTGTGTTGTTGCGAAGGGATGGAGGCAGTGGTGGGCAGGAAGTACAGACTCGGCCGCAAGATTGGCAGCGGTTCCTTTGGAGAAATATATCTCGGTAATTATAATTGTCAATCATCATCTTCATAGTTGCTTGCTTTCTTTCTTTTTTTTCCCACCTGGATTTAGGTCCGATGTGTTTTTTTTTCTGTGAATACCCATCTTTGGGGTGTTGTGCTGAGTGATCAGAATTTTAATTATTGGGAATTAAATTGGGTTAAAATTGCAGGAACTGATGTGCAGACAAACGAGGAGGTTGCTGTTAAGCTGGTATGCGCAATTTTGTAATCTTAATTTCTGTTGTTTTTAATTGCTTGCATATAACAACGGTAAATTTCACCAGCTAGATATGTTAAGAATGACTTTTGGAAGAATTGGTTGGGAGAGGGTTATATAATTTTAATCAAGGTGGCAATAACTGTGCCCTAGAATATCTTCATCTGAGCATGCTAAATTCAATTGTAAAACATATACCTTATAATAGTTGGCTTCAAGGGATGGTATATTAGAGTGGAATTTCATGACTGTCCATGATTGGTACGTTCCTTAGATCTATATATCTCAATTTTGTGATATGCGAGTTAGGCTTATTGCTTAGATTTATATAACTCAAATTTAAATATTAATTGTGATCTGTGTGTTAGGCTTATAAGACAAGGATGGTTGTGTCGAACCGCTTACATGGTTTGTTTGCCTAGGGTTGCATGCCACTTGTGAGATGGCTAAGACGAATGCCCTGAGTTGGATCCACTAGGTTAGGTCGTCTCCTTGGGGTGTGCTTTTTTTAATAAAAAGGTTGGAAAAACGGGTGCAAAAACAGAAGAGGTCACATGAAACAGTGGTCCTATGCAGGGGCTAATGCTCCAGTTGTTATGGCCCAAGTGATCCGACTGAATCTGATTAATTCAAGAAATGCAAAAATTGAAATGTTGACACTACAGTCGGGGCGCTTGTAGGGCCTGCCTAAGATTTTCTTTTTCATTTCTTTTTGGCCCACGTGGCAGCCCGCATGTAATGTACATTGTACAGTTAATGATACTTTTCTTCTAAAAAGTGTGGTGGTAACTTTGGATGGACACACTCTTAAGGATCTCGAGTAGTGCTGGAAGAGGCCATTACGCTAATGACCCCTAATTTTACCTAGCAGGGCGTGTTGAGGAAATTCTAGAAGCTTCCTTTAAGCTGCGAGCTCCATTTTACAAAGCATGCTTTTATAATATCTGCATTAACATGGGCAGTATGCCAACTTATGGTGCGACTACAGCCCATCTGAAATGGCCTTTGTGGAATCCATAACAGAAATACATAACAATTTTTTTTTCCCTCGGGAAGTACATAACAATTTATCTTTATGGTGATACAAGTTTTAAGCATATAATGATATATGGCATGTTTGGAGTTGTGTGAAATAGAATCAAGTCTATGGTTAAGTGCCAGCAATCAAATAAATACGTTAGATAAGAAGCATCAACTTTTTGTTTACTTGTCATTTGGTTTCAAATTTCTTTAAATATCAGTTGGACTAGTTTGAACAAGATTTTTCATGTCAATGATGTGATACTGTTATTGTTATTTTTGGAACAAGAAGATGAAGGACTGCTTACAATTATGCGAATGCATGTAACTTGTGCTGACTTGGTAGTTAATTCTTCAAGAAAAGAATTATCTTGAGTTTGGCCACTATTGGTGTTTAGCTATTCGGAGTAATCACATACATCTTGCATTTGGAGGTGTATTTGGGTTATATTCATGATTTGTGTGATTTTGTAAGAATTGAATCATAGTGTACTGATTGTTGAAAGTATCATCCCAAGCGACTAGACCAACATTACTATGGCAAAGGTTTAGGACGAAGTATCAATAGAACAATTTATTCTTTGAAACACTCTTGCATCTTTTAGTTGGTTTTGATGGTTGAAGTGGTGATGTAGTAACTATACACTATAGGAGATAGGGTTAACTGATGTCTTCAACATTTCTACAGGAAAAAGTAAAGACAAATCATCCACAGCTGTTGTATGAAGCTAAGTTGTATAGACATCTTCAAGGTGGAAGTAAGTAGTCTGGTTTGTTTCTGCCATTTCTTTCCCCCCACTGTGGTTACTGAGAAATGTGAGAAATTTAATGTAAAAATCTGGTTTCTAATTGCAGCCGGTATTCCACATATCAGATGGTGTGGGACAGAAGGAGATTATAATATTTTAGTTCTTGATTTGCTGGGCCCTAGCTTGGAAGATCTCTTTTTATTTTGTGGCCGGAAATTCTCATTGAAGACTGTCTTAATGTTAGCTGACCAGCTGGTATGCATAACTTATATATAATATGATTTCACAAGCAATAGATCATTATGATTGTTTGAATATTTACCTAATTATATATTATCATAATGCATTGCTTTCCTTGTTTCATATTTTGTAATTTAGCTTTTCCTTTTGGTTACTTTGAACATGCAACTTAGTAAAATATTATGAATTGCATTTGTTTGCATGATTGAGATTAACTAATTCTTTTATATTTGTAGATTAACAGGATAGAGTATGTACATTCAAGAAACTTTCTGCATAGAGACATCAAGCCTGATAATTTCCTTATGGGGCTTGGTCGGAGAGCAAACCAGGTAATTTGCATGTTTTGTTTTATTGAATTGTATCGCATGCATGCTATTAGTTTGTCTGCATACAATTATTTTTCTTTGGGGTGAAAAGTTATGTATTTTAACTATTTAATATGATGCAGGTCTATATAATTGATCTAGGTCTTGCAAAGAAGTTCCGAGACCCATTAAATAACCGTCACATTCCTTACAGGTGATGTTTTGTGATGGGTTGATGATTTTACTGTTGTCATTTATTTGATATTTAGGGATGTGCACAGACATAAGTAGATGATCTTAGTTGTTTTACTTCGCAGATATCCTTTATGATTATGCATTTGATCCTTCATGGCTTGTGACATTTCTTCCATCTCCTACACTTTTGTTCAATGGTAGTATATAACAAGTCCATGACAGCTCCATACATATGACATGGTAATGATACCGTGAAAATATTTTTGAAGCTCTTATTGACAGGGTTTTCGCTTTTTCAATGTTTGCTGTATCTTTTGCAAACCTCTTCAGATTCATCTTCACCCACAAATTTTGGACCCATGAAGTTTATGCCGTAATTTGCGAAAAATATGTCCCAATTAAGGGGATGGTCACTATGCCTTGACAAACTCCTGCATTAAGAGGGTCATAGTGCTAAAAGGCTTCTTTTCTAGAACAAGTTTCTTCATAAGAAAGAGGCAGGGATGACATACTGCAGGGGCTGCTGTATGCTCGACATATACACACCTTACACACTGTTTTATGTCAGTTTTTATTGGCATACACACCTTACACACTGTTTTATGTCAGTTTTTATTGGCATACACACCTTACACACCGTTTTATGTCAGTTTTTATTGGCATACACACCTTACACACCGTTTTATGTCAAAGGCCTCCTTGTGTGGCCTCTTGTCTCCAACATGCACTTTTTGATTTTTTACTGCCCTGAAATTTAGTGTTTCTCCCTTTGTATGCTTCCTGGTCTCATTTAACTGGAATATTCATGGTTTCCAATTTGACAGTTACCACTTGTTTTTCAAGATCTGTTTTCCCATGATGCGTGAAAATTGGACCACATAATTCAGCCTCAAAGTATTTTTAATATCGGAAACTTGCTTTTATCTTATATCACCTCTATTTGGGCATGTGTTTGGGATATGAAACAGTTTATTCTGGATTTTTATTTTCTTTACAGACTTTGATTCTGTAATATCTATTCCTTCAGGTCTGTAATATTCATACTCTGATGAATATTTATCTTCACTGGACTAACATTAGTGGCTGACAATTTGATGGATTTTTGGAGTATTCCAATGTCTTGTTTTACCCTTTTGCTACAGTTGTAATGGTTCCTAAATATGATACTTGTGAGTTGTTACAGTTACTATTCTTTTTCACTTTTTTAATTAGTTATATGGGTTTGAAATGGGCCCCACTTGTATTATATCATGATCATGTAACGACGATATTTCAACAACCACATAGTGGTTATACAACTGGCAATTATATTGTAGTGTTCATAGTCTTAGAGATCAAAGTTTGAATGGCTATGTTGAACGGAGAAGAGGTGACATGACCTCAAATTGATAAAACACTCCAAAAATCAGTTTTTGGGCAATCGGTTGGCCACTTGGCTGTATGAATAAATGACAACAATATCCATGAAGAGGTGACAAGACCACAAATTGATAAAACACCCACAAGTTCTGGTTTGAGGCAATGATGTTGGCACTTGGCTGTATGAATAAATGACAAAAATACCCAAGTCAGAAGAAAACAGCAATACAACTTTCTCCTGGACCATTGTTAGGCTAACATAGACCATTTTTGGTTGATAAGGATCTTTGAAATCATCTATAAGAACACATAACATTTTTAGTGAAATCATGATTAAGCTTCTTGCTTTTGAATGTAGCTAGAAATTTTAGTTCCTAATTTGAGCATTCCATGCATTCCATTGAAATTATCAGAGCAGTTGCTGCAACAATTTCCTTGTGTTATTGTAGAGCAACAGTGTCATCTGCAATTTCATAATTTCTTGTTTATTTTCTTGAATAACTTAAGGTGAGGGTGTTAAATATATAATACTCCATAAAGGATAAGTTTCACCCTGTTGAATTCTTCAGATGCCAAAAACTGATAATATTTCTAAAACCATTACCAGAAAAGAATAGAGGTATAGACCACATAAAACTACAAGAAAACTGCATCGATCTGCGTGCCAATGGAATTTACACATAATGGAAACCTATGTGCCCATCTATGGTATTGCTGGACTTCTCCTTAGTGCTTTTGCATGTACAATCCTGTTCTTTATTTCTACTTTTAGTCACATTCACTGAACTTGTAGGAATAAATTAAATTTTGCTGTATTCTCGAAAGTTGCAGCATTTGGTATCAACTGGCATGAGCTCAACCGGTTGAATTCCTTGACTTTCAAGGAGACCCAGGTTCGAATCTTGCCAAACGATGCATGCATAATTGTGAAGCTGTTGTAATACCACAATGTGGTCCCGATGTATTGCTGGTGGGGCCCATTTCAATCTCATTTAATTAATTAAAAAAAACGTTGCAGTATTTGGTGATAGTATTTGCTCCTCTCTGAACTGCAGTCAAACTTTTAATTGATCAGAGTTGGTGAAATATAAAAGTAGAACACTAAGTTTTCTCCTGCAATAATGTTGGTTTTTCTATGGGTGGTTCTCTTCCTATTGTAGCTTTCAACATTCATTTGCCTTTGCCATTTGTGCAGGCTTTTTGTTGACGAGCTGTTGCCCTCATTTGCATAGCAATTTGCCTTTGCAGTTGAGAGTTATAGATGCTTTTCCTTTTCTGTTCTTTGACAATGTTTTTAGGGTTTTGGATCTTTTCCTTTTACAAGTCTTTGACAAGCCTAGATCCATACATTTCCACAAGTTCAACCCCCACCTCTATGTTTTGGCATGGCTTGATAAGTTTTCCCAATCATAGGATCATAACCTTAGGTGATGGTGTGAAACTCCTTGCTCTGCAGCACTTTGCCCCAAACCTGTTGGGCTTGAATGTTAAAGTGAACATTAGGACAGAGCTCATGGAGAAGATAAGGGTGAGCTTGGGTATGTAATATGGCTATACTTGTCCTTCTTTATGCATTGCTATAACTTAGACCCTTACTACCAGGTGTCCTCATGGCACAAAAAGGTACCTGTAAGTGGGAATGGAACCTTGACTTACGGTGTGGAATTCCTCTGCATGCCTTGAACTCAATGGCAATTTTAGATTTATATTCTAGTTTTGTTTAGGTGATTTTGTTTATATATTAAATTTTCCATTAAATTTATTTATTTATTGTTATTTTTAGAAATTGGTGACGGTCCAACCCATATTACATCATCACTGTGTTACCATGGTATTTCAATAAATCGCATAATGGTATTTGGCACTTATGCATATATCGCCTAGCAAAATTTGAACCTAGGTTTCTACCATGAAAGTCCACGTTTTTAACCACTTGAGCTGATGCCATTTGATTCTATTCTATTTTATTTTGTTTAATTAAAGTTATTTGCAGTCTTATAATCTATATTATAGTTTTTGAATCATGTGTTGTGTCTGTTTATTTCATATTATAATTTTTTTCTTAGGAATTCTGAAAGAATTATTTTTCTATAGGTATATATTTTGAACTTGAAGTCTATCTTGAGCTTATATAGTAAGCCCTTCAATTTTGTTTTTGGTGCATTAGGATTATGTGACAAAGCTGGTAATTATTGATTCACTGTCATTCATTCTTAACTATTGTAAACCTGATTAAATGCAGAGAAAACAAAAGTTTAACTGGCACTGCAAGATATGCAAGTGTTCATACTCATTTGGGCATTGGTAAGCTAAATCTGACACTTCCAGATTTAGATATTAAATTATAGAATGCAATTTTCTCTATCAGTAATTATTGAATGTAACCTATAAATTTTTTATCAGTACTGAAATTGTGCTTATTGCTTGATTTTGACCCCAGAACAAAGCAGGAGGGACGATTTAGAATCTCTTGGATATGTTCTCATGTACTTCTTAAGGGGCAGGTCTATTTTTTTGACTTTTCATTACATGTTATCTTACTTAAGTTGAAAACTTGGTATCAAGGTAGGATGCATAGTAGATTAACCATTGTGGACAGCGTGGTTACCAGGTTTGGCTGAACCTACTTCAATCTGGGTCAAATTGGTTTGGTTTGGTCTGAACCTCACCCAAAACATATGCATTCATGACACTCATCTGATCCTATTACCATTTAATAGTAGTAAAAAATAGTTGCGTAATCATTTGACAGCCACTGCAGATTTACCAGGTGTTGGACTTCTGTTGAAGGCAGAAGTGGTGGGAAACATGTTCTATTTTGAAGTTGAAGGATTTACAGTTGTTTTAAATTTATATGTTGATTGCATTGAATTTCAAAACTATATAGTTTGAAATGTTTTGAATTTTTCAATATTATTCATGAACAATTTGTGTGGTATATATAATCTATTTTTCTGAACTGAAACCAAACTTTTTTGAAAAAAGCCAAACATCTGAACTTTTGGCCTTCTGTTTGAACTGAACTGTCCAAACCTGGTAAGGATGCTGTACATGACTAAACCTTATTTGGTTTAAATGGCTTAGATGGATAGTTATTGCCATTCAAAGGAAGAGTAAGGTCATTAGCTGAGGTGGCATGCTAATAAAAATGAACTAGGCACTTCTTAAAGAGCATTGTTGTTTTAAGATGAGACCTGGTTCATTTTTGACATGAATTATTATTTACTATTTAAACTTGTTATCATGAAATAACTATAATCCTGGTCTACCATTTATGTTTATTGGTGGTCATTGGTTGCGGTTGTGATCAAGTCTTTTTGATTTCTGGTTAGAAATGTGCAAAGGTTTCTTGGGGTCAGTTTGGCAATTTTATAAAAGTGAGGGTGTAATTGTTTTGAAGCATCTTGGTGTTGTTGATCTGTGGGGTATTTACTGTTTTGGAGTCTTTGCTATCAAAGTATAATAATAAAATTTTGTTTGATCTAGATGAACATAAGTTTTTATTTATTTATTTTTCTATACATGATATTTTTCTCACTGACCATTCTCATTAGCAAATGGATGGTTTGCAGTCTTCCTTGGCAAGGTCTAAAGGCAGGAAATAAGAAGCAAAAATATGACAAAATAAGCGAGAAGAAGATGGCAACTTCAGTTGAAGTAAGTCACTGATCTTTGGTCTTGATATAGTTTTATTTTTCTATCTGATTGTGATTAGTTTGTAACTGAACTGAGAATAATTTTCTTTGTCAAGTCATTGTGCAAGTCTTATCCTTCAGAATTTGCATCGTACTTCCACTATTGTCGTTCACTGCGGTTTGATGACAAACCTGATTATCAATACTTGAAACGCTTGTTCCGCGACCTGTTTATTCGTGAAGGTAAGCTTATTTCATAAACAAATTTTGTGTAGTACAACTAATATTTCCTTTTGGGAGGAAAAATGTGACAAAATTAATTAGGACAGTGTGAAATCTTACATACAATATATCCAATATTTTTGAGTGAAGATGGGTTGATCCATTGTTTATTGAAAGAAGTTATGTTATTCTTTAGAAAAAGCATAGGTGAAACTAGGGTTTTGAGTATCATTTTTTAATTGGTTATATGGTATTGAAATGGGCTCCACTTGTATCACATCATCACTACATTACTGTGGGATTTCAATGAACCATAGTGTGTGGGATTTCAATGAACCATAGTGGTATTACGATGAACCATATTATCACTGCATACATAGGAATTGAACCCTGGTGGGCTTATTTTTGGAGCATCATTATGGTATTGTTTTTCTTAGATGAAAGTAAATTGCTGCTATAACTTGCATGACATATATAGGTTATATGGTATCGAAATGGGCTCCACTTGTATCACATCATGACTACATTACTGTGGGATTTCAATGAACCATAGTGGTATTACGACGAACCATATTATCACTGCATACATAGGAATTGAACCCTGGTGGGCTTATTTTTGGAGTATCATTATGGTATTGTTTTTCTTAGATGAAAGTAAATTGCTGCTATAACTTGCATGACATATATAACTCGGTGGTAGCATGCTTTCTATTTGTTTTGTATGTTGACACATTATATTTTTCTTGTTGCTTCTCATGCTTGCCAGGTTTTCAGTTTGATTATGTGTTCGATTGGACCATATTAAAGTACCAGCAAGCACAGAGGTCTGGAGATGTGCAACGACTGCCTGTAAGTATGAAAGCAACTTGACATATTTTTGGACAAGGCATGGATGTAATGTAGTTTTGGTAATTTAGAAGTGCTTCTGGCCAGCTGATATGTCCTGTATTTTTGCAAGAGGTGCATGATGTATCATCTAACCCTATAATTTGGAGTGTTCTCTTTTATATTTTTCTGGTCCATTGCTAATTTTTCGGTTTTCTTTTCTTCTGTGCAAGTCAAATTTCCCCAGTGTATATACACATCTATCCCTATGTTCTATTATATTTGTATTCCTGGTGATAATTATCATTTTCATTTTGATAGCCTGCAGTTGGAGGCACAAGTAGCGGAGCAACACCATCTGCTGTGGAAAGAAAGCCAGGTAATAATGGGACTGTAATCTGTGATGTTGTATTTTGTTGCAAATTGGCCAAGCACATTGTTTATAATGCACTTGTCTATGCCTGTATGTCAAATTCAATTTATAGCTAGCATGCGCTTCAAGTTTTTTGCAAAATTGAAAGTTCAAGAATATGAATCAGTTTTTGTACTTGTGCATGTTAAGATTTTTGGGTTCCTAAGTTGAGAACAGTAGGAAGCTTTCATCCTTTTATGTCTTTTATTTAACAGCAACATTGGAGATCTGGTTATAATCATATGACAGTAAACTTGATGGTCATTATGAAAAAGCTTAGTAAGTAAAGTTCTTTCATTTATATAGGTATCATAAAAATAAGTTGAAAGGTTACAGTGAATGATTGCCTGTCTTGTTTTCCTTTGTATTTTTGGAATGCATCAAGGAGGGTTGATTTGGGATCCTACATGGATATATAAAATATATTGATCATTGATAGCATGTTGTTTATAATAACAAGTGTTTTTTCACAAACATTGTTGCATAGTTAACAATCATATAGCCATTTGCACATCATTTCTAATTCACTTGGGCATTTAGTTATACTTTCTGTTCTCTTGAAATTTTAGTGATGTAATGATTAATAAGATTACAAGTATAAATCTTTTCGTACAAATTTCGCTTTTGTCTTTGATTATTGCTTTGGAGACTTCTCTGGCAAGATACTTCCAGGTGATGATTCTTTCTTCCATTTTACATTTGTTGTTTTCATTATATTCTGCTTAGTAGTATTGTTTCCAAGATAGTGGTTATATTTCATACTTAGATGATTGTTTGCATACTAATATTTGGTTTGCAACACATGTTCTGTTGGAATATGAGTAAGCAACACTCTAGAGATGGGTGTGGTCCTGTTCTTGGCCTCCACTCGGCTTCTTGATGTTAGCCAATGTGGCAGGTTTTTTTAACCTGTTTTATATGCCACATTTTGTTGTTCTGTGCATTTCATGTTCTCTTGTGCTGGCAGAATTTTCACGACAATTGTTTCATGCACTTTTATTTTTTAAATATAAAAAAAGAATTAAGTGGATGGGGCTGGGGTAACAAGTTCCAGAGTAAGGTTCTTTTCTTTTTCTGGGCTACAATAATTTTTTGAGGGTTGTCAAAATGGTTTTGGTAGTGAACTTCTTATTAGTGTGCTAATAATTTCTTCCTTCAGGCGATATGCTGTTGACATGGGTAACTGTGTATGTATATATTTAGATGTAACAAAAAGTACTAGATGAGCATACCAGAGCAATAATTGTTTAGCTCTGATTTTGAGTGTCATGAGAATTTTTATCAGAGTAATTTCAACTTAGCAAATAATTGCATTCATACAATTGGCTACAGAAATAAAAGATGGTCATGGTACAGTTGAACGGGTTGAACCTGCAACAGACGCTCACAGGGTTCATTATGGAAGCACCTTACAGTTTGATATAACGAGGGACAGGACTAGTCGTGATAATCCTCGTGCTACTAAAGACGTATGTTTTTTGTTTTCTATACTACGGCATATTCTTCAATGATTTCAAGTGCTACTAACTGTAATTTTTTTTGTATAGAATGTTGTTTGAGTTGGGTGCCGTTTTGTGCTACGAAAGGTTTCTTATCCAGGAATGATACTTCTAAAACATGTTTGTCATTATACTATTCTGCAAGCTTTTCTAAGCAATGGACTCAATGCTGTTTAATTCTTCCAGGGTGGAATATTTGAGAAGGAGCAAGTTCAGTCCTCATCATTTATTCGAAGTGGAAGCACATCAAGAAGGCCTGCTGTTTCTAGTGTTCGACCATTTGCATCAACTGAATCTACTGATGTGAAACATACATTGAGTGGCAAGTTTGGTTCAACAAGAGTTCCACCAGCAGAATGTATTGCTTGTGTTTCATCACCAGACCGCAAGAAAATGGTAGTGTTACATCCCTGAGTGTTCTTTTAATTACACATTTTGGCATTCGGAGTAACAAAATCCATCCTTGCTTAACACTTTTAGGGACTGATGTGCAATGTTTGTGAAAGGGATTATCTGAATTATCTTCCTTTCTTTTATGCATCAGGTTGCTTCTAGATTGACAGATCCAAGAAAAAGATAAGTTTAAGGATGATTATGTTACAAATATGCTTTTCATGATTGGATTAGGTTGGCAGTGACCGAACTGCCCAGGAGTTGAAGCAAATGCAGGAATGAGATGCCCTATTAAGAATTTCTGGTAGAAATCCAGAATATTTTGATGCCGTTTTAGATCCTTGGAAGAAAGGTGGCATATACTGAAAGTCTCTGATTGCATGGTGTTCTCTGTAAGGTTATGAGCAGCGTTAACCTACAACCAGACTTTAATTCTTTGTATTGACCAATATATCTTTTTATGGCATCAACTGGCAGCAACTAGCAAGTAACCAATTATTGCCGTTTGTCTTTTGGTGGAAGCCTAAAAGGTTTTATGTTACTTGTTACATCCTTTCTAAAGATTTTACCTTATCATGTAATTAAACCATTTGGTTGACTTTAGCAAAATTACATCCTGTAGATTAAACAGAAAAGCTAATGATTGTACTATTGGCAAGTTATGTTCATGTCTATAGCAAAACAAGGTTGGACAGGATTGGATCATGTACAAGCTGATTTCAGTTAACAGGTACAGTTATTAAGACTTCTCAAGGTTGAATTTTAATTTGCCTTGGAGATGGTGTGTACGCTCTAGTCAAATGTTTGGGTTGCTCAATTACAATTGTCAAATTATAGTGTAGAGGATCTTTTGACTATTATTTTTATGCATTGTTAGTTAGCTATTACATTTGAATTGGGCCTCATTTGATGATGCATAACAAAGGATGTAATGCGAGCTCTTCTACAGTATCCCTGCTAATTATTTGCAGGAGTCTAATTTATTTATGAGAAGGTTAGTTACCACACTATGCATGTTGCTTATAAGCACGTTTGGGGAGAAATGCAAAAAAAGAGGATTTACAGTTGTGGGGATTATTTTATATGAAATGAAGGTCATATATGATAGGCCAACTTCTTTGTTTGAGCCTTGATCTTTTAGAAGTATTTTTTGCATCAAGGCTCAAGAGGCTTTATCTTCTTGATTTGGGAAACCAGCTACGAAAAGCAGAGACATATTAATCACTTTGCTAGTGATGAGGATATATATTTTTCTTTCCATGAAAAAGACCAAATTCTAATCGACTTCAAGAAGAGTATTGATCTTGGACAAAAATAATAATATTCATGATGGCAAATTTAGATATATTTGTATTCTCTTCTAATGTGCAGGATTATATGAAAGCAGTGTGTACTTATTTACATACTGTTATTTTTATACGTGGACATTTTACAACCCTATCTGGGCCATTCATTATTGTTCCCTCAAATTGCATCAGGAGCAGTACCGATTGAGAATATGAATCATGAAATTGGTGTTATTGTCTGGTTAACTGGTTTAACTGAAGTTGGATCTTTATGTGTATCTTGATGTTTGCATTTACTTTTTTGCAATCCTCTGCACTTTAGTTTCTATTACTATTAAATTTAAGTTTTTGTTCAGTTTCCCTTATGCATAACCTTAAGGATAATGTACATCTAAATGTGTAGGCATTTGTTAGGCTTGTGTTATGTCGACTTGAGGTAGGACGACTTAGCCTCCCAATGGTTAGTCCATCATGGGTTGATTTACTCTTGGTTGACTACAGTGGACTGATTCACCATGTTGTTTTGCACGAGATTGATCATTTGCACAATTCCATATTAGGCAATCTTTTAGTCCTTAGAGTTCAAAATCTTGCACCATAGACATATTCCATACATGAAATAACTCATTAAGGCTGAAAGCAATCCATTCAATCCATCAACTTTTAGAGAGGTGGACAAGGTTCATGATTTGAGGGTCGATGGGTCTTGCTACCTTGAGATGCTTGGTACATTTTAGTGGGGAAGGGGAATGGAAACAAGCTTAACATTGGTTGTTGATAGGTTTGCATATCTAGTATAAGGTGTTTGACAAGGGTAACTTGGGGTGGATGAGGGCATTGGTATTGTTGGATGGGTACTTGAGCTATTGTATGAAAACCACAAGATTTTGATGTTGAATGTATTGGGGCAATTGAGATGCTTATCCATACTAATGGGTTGGCCATGCCATCTTTACTAAGACATTATATAAGTGGTCCTTAGGGGCATAGGTTGCTTGTTGGGAATTTTGAGGATTCCATAATATACTATGCATCAATGGAGTCTTCATAATGCTGACCAAAGCCTAGCATGTAATGGTCGAAGATTTTAATCTTGTACTCATAAACAAATTTTAATCTTGTATTCATAAACATCTTGTAGGTTTCAAACAAATTTGAATGCTTTACAATTTAAGTTGCAAAACAAAGATTTTGGGTATGGGATGCACTTTAAAGAGTGAGGTGTATTGTTGAGTGAGAGCAAAGCTCACAATTGGGAAGCGAGGCATATTGGCCCCTTGTGAGCAAAATGTAACCAACTTTGAGTGAGCAGGGCATACTGTAGGGATCAAGGCGTGCTTTGCACTTTGGCAAAATATGCCTTATCAGGATTAGATGTAATATTGATAGATGGGGCACGTTGCATTCTTAAGATGACATGCACTTCCATTTTCACTCTTCAATAGTGAAACACTTAGAAATTTGGATCTCAATGATTTCTTGAAACATTGGCTTTCGAAGGGAAAGTAGATATGTCGAGCAAACGATTTTAATCAAAATTTTTAGATCTGAGCAAATTCTTGGGTTTTTTTTTTTAAAAACATGAGTCATCATTTACATAAAATATTTAACATTTACAAATACCCTTGTAAAACTTTGTGAGATCTAAAGACAACAAATCTACAAAATAATAATTGTTGGATGGTAGAATCATTTGATATGATTTGTGCCCACAAAACCACAAGAACAAATGGATGGGAAGAGATTACTCTTCTCAACCTTCAGTTTTGGGTTGACTCCTAGCTCATCCAACTAAAATGATGAAGTAAATATAAGAAATCAAATCAAATATATTTTTGTTGGAAAAGGATGCAATAAAGTCAGCAAAATTTATAAACAAATATGACAAAAACCAGAGTACAAGTAGTGTGGTCCAATGATAATCTCAAATAGAGGTTGAATAATTTCAATGAACCATGTACTTGCAGCTGGTGTTTAGGCATGTATGGCACCCTAATGATATATTAGATGACATATTGGGTGCATCAATGGTGAACCTAGTGCATTTTGTAGTGTGTAATTCCTTTTGACATGCACCCCACTTTTTTTGTGTACATTACATCTTATCCACCCTCATATTTGCATATCCTAACTTTGAAGGTTTGCATTTGGGACTTAGTATTGACATCCTTTGCACCCATGCATTTGTCCATCCATACAAACTTGGTTTAAAACAATTATTTAGCTATTGTGAGTTATGCTTAGAGAGTTCTAAAAGTGGACAAAAAATTGAAAAATATCAAGGGGAGTGGGAGAAGCATATTCAAATTGTTGAATTTCTATATTTCCCAGTATAACCCTTGTAGAAAATTGAAAATCATTAATTGGCATTATGAAAATTTGTGAAATTGTGAATGCATTTTTTTTCAGTCATAACCTCTTTAACAAAAGTGAATTGTATAATATGGAGGTAGATCGACCAAATCAACCATCATTTTTAAAATTGATCTTTTCATACTTTTCATGAGGAGGATCTAAAAAGTGTAAGTGTTCTTTAATCGTTAATTAATACTATTGTTTTCCCTCTAATTTTTATCCTTAATTTTTCACTTTCTCTGAATCTTGTTTTACCACTTGACCTTATTGAAAGGTTAAACTTAATACTCCTCTAAAAGATCCAAAGAAGATGGACCTAACAATATGGATGCTATAGCTGTCATTAATAGTTAGAGGAACATAAAGCAACCTTGTCGATTTGCTTATATTGAAGATAAATCTAGTCTTTGAATCAAATTGACATTTTCAATGGTCAATTTGATTCAAGGTTTATGGACATGCATTTTTAATGAAGATATGGCTACTAAAGGTTTATTGACATGCCCACTGGTCAATGTAGTTGTTGAATGTATCTTCTTCCAAGAGCAAACAATAGAATTTGGACTCTAATTTGGATAAAATAAAAAACTATATTCATTATCAAGTAGGGGATTCATAAGGTTTGATGTTGAGAACCCCCTTTTTTTTGGAGTTTTGTCGAGTCTCAAAGTATAATGTAGTTATTGAATGTATCGTCTTCCAAGAGTGAACAATAGAATTTGGACTCTAATTTGGATAAAATAAAAAAACTATATTCATTATCAAGTAGGGGATTCATAAGGTTTGATGTTGAGAAACCCCTCTCTTGGATTAAATAAATGGAACAATTATTGGAGTTTTGTCTGGTCTCAAGTATAATGTAATTTTTGAATGTATCTTCTTCCAAGAGTGAACAATAGAATTTGGACTCTAATTTTGATAAAATAAAAAAATATATTCATTATCAAGTAGGGGATTCTTAAGGTTTGATGTTGAGAACCCCCTATCTCAGATTAAATAAATGGAACAATTATTGGAGTTTTGTCTGGTCTCAAAGTATAATGTAGTTGTTGAATGTATCTTCTTCCAAGAGTGAACAATAGAATTTGGACTCTAATTTGGATAAAATTAAAAACTATATTCATTATCAAGTAGGGGATTCATAAGGTTTGATGTTAAGAACCCCCTCTCTTGGATTAAATAAATGGAACAATTATTGGAGTTTTGTCTGGTCTCAAAGTATATGAAGGGAGAAGAGTATATGTGGTATTGGTAGTTACATAGGACAAAAAAACATATTCTTGATTGGTCTTCTTTTGTAAAAAAAGGGGTGTAACTATGTTTAAAATGAGAATGGATCATTTTCCAATTGGAGGAGCAATTGAAAAATCACTTTACTAGTTAAACAAAGATGATTTAATTATGAAAAATGAGATAAATGTGGATCTATGGTGAGGAAAATTCTTGACTTAATGTCAAACCTTATTAAAAACATCTCATTAAAAAAACCTACTATAAGCAAACTCAAGAAAAAAATCTAAGTGGGGTGGGAATGGTTTAGACACCCTTGTTATTTTTTGCAAGGTTAGTGAGTGTGAGAACTTTTATTGAGGCCTTAAACGATGGAATATAATTTTGGTATAAATAAAACTATGTTTATGTCAATAAAATGTAGAGGAAGAATGCCTTAGTAATTGAGTCACATATAGATCAATCAAAATATCATCGATTTGATGACTAGAATAAAGTTCATAAGAAACCAACTTAATGCTATGGACAATCCTTGCATTGATCATTAATCCATGTATGTTTTTACTATTAAAGCGTTTCCAAAAGCATAATCAAATTCCTCTCCAATCTTAATCTTCTTGGAAGACATAACCTCCAATGTCTTGACTTAAGGACATGTATGTTTGTAGATATAATGACATAAAAAACCAATTACCATTTCCATGAATTTTGAAGAACTATTCATGAGCTTCACAATCAAAGTAAAACTTAAGGGCTTAAGGGTTTAATTAAGCATTCAAATTTAGTATTAGCTCTAATTACATGGAAAAATTACTCAAAAACTGAGTCAAAAGAGTAGCAAAATATTTTTCTTGATAAGTGAAATATAAAGGGCAACTTTTCTCTTCAATATTTATATAATATACTTGATAAACATAACATGTTTTTTTTTATATGTTCATAAGGATCCCCACTTTATTAGGGGTATGATCAGTTATCCAATTTTATGCTAGGTGGTCAAACCTTTGAATATTAAGCAACATTGCTACCCTTGGGTATAAAAGTGCAAGATTGAGCATCTAGTTTTGGATATGTTAGAGGCAAAAACTATTTTGACAAATACATATTCTTATCTAGTTTTCATGGTTTGCAAGAAGGATTTATCATGCTATATGTGTCCAAGTTATCATTAGTTAAGTAAGCCACCTATACTAGATATATTTCCATTTCAATAGTTGATCTATTAGATGAATTGCATGAAGATATATTCTTATCTAAGATTTTCAATATTGATACAACCAGTTTTTTTTCAATGGGTTTAGATAGGTTTTTATGAGGGGTCCCAATCCCCTCATACTGAGTGGGGTTTGAACCATGGACCTCTCAAAGAGAGGCCAAAGCCCTTACCATTGTAGTTAGCTTGCAACTTGTATGGATACCACAAAATTAGAATCAAGGAAGAAGAATTTTTCTTAAGACCCTTGTTATAATTTTTGGCTTTTTGCATTGGTCTTAATAATGTTCCATCTAACTTCTATAGTAAAATGTATTTGACAATAAAATTTTTATTCATAAAATATGCTATTAGTTTTGATAATACACTTCTCAATAGGCAAACATGGGAAGACTATTTTGAATATGTTAAAGTCTAACAATTTTTAGAAAAATATCATCTTTATATCAAATTATCCATATATGTTTCTAAGAGTATAGGACATAAATAAATATCTAGTATGTTGCTTCTTATGAAGGAATCAAAGTGGATCTTATTAAAAGTAAATTCACGATGGACCACTTAGTTCCTAAAAATATAGTTTGTGGGGATTATTGAGGCTTACTAATACTACGAGTCCAAATTTGTCAAGAACCATGGTTGCATTAGAACTGTCTTGAAATGACTTAAGAAAGATGATTTTATTTAGCTCGAGGTAATGGAAGAATTTGAGGTGTTTAGTAAGCCTCCTATATTAGATATATTTCCATTTCAATTGTTGATCTATTAGATGGATTGCATGAAGAAATATTCTTTACTAATATTTTCAATATGAATGCCACCAAATTAGAATCCAGGAAGAAGATTTATTTTTTAAGACTCTTGTTATAATTTTTAGCTTTTTGCATTGGTCTTAATAATGTTCCATCTAACTTCTATAATAAAATGTATTTGGCATTAAGATTTTTGTTCAAAAAATATGTTGAGTTTTGATAATACACTTCTCAATAGGAAAACATGGGAAGACCATTTTGAATATATTGATAGTCTTACAATTTTTAGAAAAATATCATCTGTATATGTCTATATACGTTTTTTTAGAGTATAGGACATACATAAATATCTAGTATATTGTCTCTTATGAAGGCATTAAAGTGGATCTAAATAAAAGTAAATTCAGGTTGGGCCTCTTAATTCCTAAAAATATAGTATGTGGGGATAATTGAGGTTTACTCAGACTGCTAGTGCATATTTGTCAAGAACCATGGTTGCATTACAACTATTTTAAAATGACTTAAGAAAGATGATTTTCTTTAGGTTCCGGCAATGGAAAAATTTGAGGTGTGTCCTTTAGTTCTTATTGCATCTTACTTGCATATAACCTTTATAGTTGAATATGATACTTTGTAGTGCCTTCCTTGACACTACCCCTTATATACTTCATCACTATAGTAATGTTAATCTAAATATTTATTCTCAATAAAATATAAGTAAATGAAAGTATGATCAATGATAAAAAATAATAAGGTGGACAACCTTCCCAAATAGATTCAACCAAGCTTACCTTTTTCCATGCCTTTTGCATAGGCCATCTAGTCCATCACTTGCAATAAAAGAGGTTCATAACTTCATATGTATCTAGGGTTATTCATTTTCTATATAAGGCCATTCATTCATCAAGTATCATATATCCATATCATTATCATTATAATATGTGCATAGATTTCATTAAACACTATCTAGATCAAGTATCATTAAGTAAATATCACGATCTCTCAACTTTGCATAAATCTTAAAATTGCACTTAAGGAGGTGACCCAACTCTTTACCTCTAATATTACTAATAGATTCTATGTTCATCCAATGGGGCACCTAAACCACAAATTTATGGCAAATTTCAAGGAGATTCTCTCAATCTCTTATCTTCATATCTACTTTATAGATCTAAAGTAGAATGAGATACTTGAACTATGATTTATATCACTCTTTGTCTAATCTCAAGAAGGTCCACCCTAACATCCTATCTCCTATGCTTCCATAGATCCATATCTACTAGGTGAAGTACTTAGACCACAAATATATGGTGTGTCAGGAGTGATCATGTCCCCTTCATCTAAGGATGGAAAAATTTATAAATCCAAGCCCAAATTATACATGACAATGAATAACAAATAATGTGGCCTAAAAAGATGTAAAATTAAATGGTAACATTGTTGAAGTATGTATAATCTAATCATATTAGGCCAAGACCAAAAGTGTAAAAGAGTGTTATGAGCACTATTAATGTAGCATATGGGCAAGTGTATATGTAAGCCTATGGGTGTTCTTCATGTCAAGCCTACAAGCATCACTTTTGTAAGCTTTCGGGCATCATTTATGTAAAGCCTACAAGCATGCTCATGTAAGCCTAAGGGCACCCTTCATATTTCACCTTTAGTGATATTAATTAATCCACCTTTATGGATAACCTTGATTAAAGGACATAAAATATATATCATATTGTAATTTAACCTCTAAGTCAAGTTATATTGGTTTGTGGTTAACATCTAATTGGAGTTTTATCACTATAAGTATCCCCTAATAATTGATCCATTGTATCAGTATGAGTTATATATGAAATATTATAGGGTTCTTATGGCAACCCACCCTTTATTCCTCTCGTGTCATATATCCTCCCTCTATTCCTCCTTATTTCATTTAATTTATTTATGCTATTTTTAAATTGATCTTACATATTTTCTAGATATGATCACGGTGAATGCATGTTTTAGAATGTTTACAAAAATTATTAAGAATTCAAACATAGTATTAGAGCAAGATTAAAGCTACATCACTCAACTACTAAATAGGGCTTTATCTCTTAGTGACTGAAGATGTATTCTAAAGTTTTTGAAGGATTTCCTTCATTTCTAAAATTCAAAAATTTAAATGGTATTGATGCTAATTTTTTTGTTGAATCGCTACCCTATTTCTGCACCAAATAAAACTTTGTGCTTTTCTTAACCAATGACTACCACTCAAATAGTAGGACGAATGAAGTGGTGGCCATCTATAGTGGTAGAAATGGCTATGACTCTTGCTATTTTATGCCAGGTCATGGTCTTGACTCTTTGCATTGTTTTCCTCTTTTTAATTCATGTTAATTTAACTTTTTTTGATCCTTGCCCTAACTTAGTATCTTTCTGAGAGGGTGTAGCGGTAGGTGAATTGTTTTTTTAGATTAGGTTGTAAGTTTAAACTCTAGAATTTCTAGTCTATGAAGAAATCTTTTTTTGCAAGGATGCTAACCACATGTAGTATTGGGGGAGGTTTACACACACCCATTGACCTTCTAGCAAAAGAAGATCTCATATTTTTCCTCCAACTATCACTATGGTACAATAGTTGGAGCATTTTGGTTTGAATTTTGAGAATATGTTTTTTGCACTGAGGATTTTAAACTGAAAAGGCTCATTTCAATTTCATTTTTTCTTCTTCATATCACCAAGATATGATGGTTTAGTGGCCAGTTCACTTGTTTGTGACCTAGTAGTTAGCAATTCAAATCATGTAAGCTTATTTTTAGAAGCATTTTCTTGATCAAAGGTCAAGTATAAGATGTTTTCCTTCCTAATTATAGCATCAATGTTGGTGCAATGGCTGGTAATTTGGCTTGTGGTTCTTAGATACTAAGGTTGAACTTTGGTTCTAACACCTTTTTTGAAGGTATGCACATAAAGTGCCTTCTTCATGTGTTTCTCTCATTCTTGGTTTCAAATAGTGCATATGGTGCAATGGTTTATTTAATCATTTTTTGGGGCAACATAATAGGTTCAAGCCTTGTGGGCTATGAAGCCTTACTATGGAATTATTTTTATATGTATATAAATATGAAGAACTTTATCCTCCAATCATATCAATCAACTTGTCAATCTATGACTTACAATTTAAAGGTAGGTATTATCCAATCAATTGTCAATATCAGATTGTATCAAGTAGCAAAATTTGATTTGGCAATTATTTCTAATGTTTGGTAGTATTTTTTTTTAATTGTGTTATAATATACCAAATCTTCAAGAAGCTATAAATTTTGCATATAGAAGTATTTGGAGCCCATTTTTTTAAATGTATGTTTTTTTTTGGTAAGTTGTAGTTGTATTTCAGAGGGTTTTAACTGGGTCCCACTCCCAGATATACAAAAACTTCATCAAATTGAAAGTACATTCATGTTGCATAATCCTCTGCCTAGGAGGGATCAGTCTACAACAGTCTAACCAATCCCGTGCAGGGGATATGTTTGCCAAAATTCCCTCGTAGGGGATGTAGAAGCCGGTAATCAGGTGGTGCTTGCCCTCGCAGGGGGTACTGAAGCAAACCAAAAATAATCCATAGATATTCACTAGAGCCCTCGCAGGGGCTGACACAGGGAGACCCAACCGGGTGGTTAGCCCAACACTAGACCAGACATCGCCAAACATTGCATCAAAAACCCCAACAAACCTCAAAAACAATGCAAAAAACCCACAGACCTACAACAGCTCAAGGGTCAATCTCTGTGATGTCCTCTTCAGGATGGTCGGCACTCTGCTCGAGGGCATGCTTCAGAGCGGCACTAGCGCTTTCAAAGGCGATGATGAAACTCCGAAGAAACATCCGAGTGAGACGGTTGGAGATGCCAGAAGTGGGGGCTGAGTCCCCGTTGAGGTCTTCAATTTCCAGAGGAGAATTTTGACTGGATTCTATTTTGGGCTTCTTTGCCCTAGAGGACCTACGGACAGGGGTTGCCGCTTCTTCGATTTTAGCTTTACGTTTTCCCACCGAAGGCTTCTTGCTGGTGGGGGGTGGTTTTGGATGGGGGCAGGGCGGGTTTGGAAGGGGAAGGGGTTGGATTGGAAGGGGAGGGAGTGGGGGCGGGGGGTGAGGGGATGGGTTTGGAAGGGGACGAAGATGGAATGGATGGGGAAGCAACAACAACGCCTTTCTCGAAGGTCGGGGTGCTGGGAACTCCATCGCTGGCCATAAGCTCGCTCGAGATGGAATGAGCAGGGCTTTGGGGGGCTTGGGAAAAGGGGGGGAAGCTTGCAAAGGGGTAGCCGCAATGGGGGGATTAGCCAAAACATGATAGAAGATAATGATGAAAAGCCCCTGGTGGGCGGGGGGTACCTTTCTTGCGAGCAACGGCTACAGAGAGACGCATAGACCGATAAAGAAACCCTGGAATGTTCATGGGTCTGTAACCCCGGATATGGTTGACAAGGGCAAGGTGGAAGCTTGCCATAGGCTTGTTGGGATCATCGTAGGCTAAGTACTGAATGAGGGGAATGGCAACAATTGGGAATGGGGGGAAGGGATTGACGGTCCAGCGCATGGCCATCCCATGAGAAGTTTTGGTAGTTGGGGAAGCCTTCCAACTCAGGTTCCCAACAATGTTTGTCTCGTCGGACAAGATGCCCTCCAACCGACAGCTCTGCAATCTCGCCAATCATCTCTGGAGTGACCTTGAAGCGTAGGTTCCTGACACAGACATGGTCGTTCGACCACGTGCGAACAAAGTCCTTCGTGATGTCATCCTCAGCTCCATAGAATTTTGATAACAGGGTGGTGAGTTGGGCGCCCTGCAGGTAAGCAGACGCTATGTTGTCCAGCTGGAGAGAGCTCGGTTCAAGGTAGGCCATGGTGGCAGAGGTGGGGATAGGAAGAGCGGTGGTGGATGAGGCCCACAGGATAGACTTGCAGAAGGGAGTGTCGTAGGCTAAGCTAAAAGGGGAATTAAATAGGTCGAGGGAGGCGAACAGATCATGTCGGGCCTTGCGGATGGGTGACAGGTGGATGGGGGGATGCCACGTCGAGGATGGCGAGGATTAAGGGGCAGCCTAGGGACCATATCCACATAGGTGGAGGTGAAAACTTGGGTGAGGTTTGCAGACATGGGAAGAAACATGGAGGGGAAAGGGGGTGCGGCTGGAAACGTGGTAGAGGTCACTGGCAGAGAGCGTTGGGACACCGTGGATGGAAAACCGCACTTTGACTTTGTTCGATGAGAACCAATGGGGCAACTAATCATCAGTGGGTGTTGGAGCACACATCATGAGGCTCTAGGACAATGGGACACCCGATGTAAATCTTGCACATTATAGAAACAATAAATCATTGGTTAGCGTGGATGGATTTGGAGTACCTGCCATGGCTGTCCGACGTCGCAATTTGAAGGACATCTGGTGGGAAGGAGTCTTGCCACATGGAGATGGGTGTTTGCCCTAAGCCCAAGTTGGCCAGCCTATCCGCAAGCCGATTGGCTTCTCTGAAAGTATGACTGGCTTCCACCTGGCAATGCTGATTTAAAAGCTTCCTGCTTTCTTGGATAAGGGATCTGATATTCCATGGAGGGACTTTGTTTGAAATGAGGTAGCCAATGATATTGAGAGAGTCCCCTTCGACATGGATCTTGGCACATGACCCCTTGATGAGGTGCAAACTTCACCACAAGGCCCACGCCTCGGCCACATTGTTGGTCTGATGATAAATATTCTCTGCAAAAGCCATAACTATCTTTCCTCTGTGATCCCTGATCACTCCCCCTACCCCGACCAGCCCGAGATTTCCTTTCGATGCACCATCAAAGTTTACTTTTATCCATCCCTCAGGAGGGGGAAGCCAACGAGCTTTGGTTCTGGGATGGATCGAGGGAGGGAGTAAGGTGGGGATGGGGATGTTGAGGGAATTGATGATGTCAACCTCATTCTTGCTCAAGGGGGAGCTGGACCAGGGGATGAGATGGGAGTTTTCAGAGGTGAATGAGATGGCTTTGGTGGCTAAGGAGGTGGAGTTGTAACGGGTGGAAGAAAAGACCCTATGGTTGCGTTCGAGCCAAACTTGCCAAATGAAATGGTGGAGATAAATTTTCCATAGGAAAGCTACTTTGGGGTTTCTGAAGGGAGCAGGCCATTGAATGAACATGTCCAATAGGGAGTTGGGGTGGGCCCAGTGGATTTGAAAGGTGGTGAACAACTGGTCTAAGCCCTCCCTAGTGAACACACACTCTAAAAGGAGGTGGTCAATGGATTCCTAGTTGGACAGACAGAGGTGGCATCTGTTAGGGACAGGGATCCCTCTTTTCATAAGATTGTCTGTGGTGAGGACCTTGTTTTGAATGGTTGTCCATGCAAAGAAACCAATTTTTGGGATGAGGCATTTAACCCAAACTAACTTGAATGGTATGGTGGGGACCCGAGATTTGACTAACATGGAGTGGGCAGACTTGACCGTGAAATCCCCACTATCAGTTCCCGCCCAGATGGGGTAGTCTTGGGAGACTATGGTAGGGATGATGGTGGTTCTCAACATCTTAGACAAAGTCTTACCGGCCCGCAAGAGGTGCTCGTTGTCCTCGGGGAGAATCTTCCATGTGCCCCTATCTATGTAATGCATCACTTTGCTTCCCCATCTCCTTTCGAGACTTGGTCTAAGTCTGGACACCTCAGGCAGATCCTTGAGGGGTTTGTCTTTCAGCCACGTGTCTTCCCAAAAGTCTATGGAAGCACCTGAGCCTAGCTGCCACCGTGTCCCTCTCAGGATAAGAGGTTTCATTTGGATAACACCCCGCTAGAAGGCTGATCCATTTGTAGGGATGCTATTGTCCATAAGGGTTAAGTTTTTGAGATATTTGCTTTGGACAATGGTGACCCATTCTGCTTTGTAGTTGATGAACAACTTCCATGCCTATTTTGCTAGCAGGGCAATGTTTATGTTTGTTGATCTCCTCATGCCAAGTCCCCCTAGGTTCCTGGGTTGGCATACTTTGTCCCAACTGACAAGGTGGAATTTCTTCGAATTTTTTGGGCCGGCCCACAGAAACCTTTTTTGCATTTGCTCAATTTTGGAATGAACTGAGGCAGGCGCTTTGAAGACTGACATGAAGTAGACCGGGATGCTTTGGAGGACTGCCATGGTGAGGGTTGCTTTGGCTGCTTGGGATAGGAGGGAGCCTTTCTAGGCAGCAAGCTTACGGTTGATCCTTTCAATGACATTGTCCCACATCAATTCCTTCGGGTTCATGGTGAACAGAGGGAGACCCAGGTAGGAGGTGGGGAAGGTAGCGATACAACACTGGAGGATACGAGCAATTTTCCTCTATCTGTTACCTGGAGTGTTTAGGAAGTAACACTTACTCTTGAGATAGTTGATATCTTGCCCTGCAGCAGAAGCGTAGGTATCAAGGATTCCTTTGATGGATTTAGCTTGGACAACGGAGGCCGAAGTTGCAACAATAGTATCATCCATGAACTATTGGTGAGACAAGGGGGAGAGTTGGAAGAAGCTTTGATACCTGACATGCCTCCCGAAGCCATGACCTATTTGAAAGCTCTACCCAGGGATTCAGCCAAAATGATGAAGAGGAAGGGGGACAGGGGATCTCCCTGTCTGATCCCTCTGAGGCTAGGGAAATAACCTGCAACAGACCCGTTGACCAGAATAGAGAACCAAGGAGAGGTGATGCATCCCTTTATGAGGTGAACCCAATCTGAGTGGAAGCCAAAATGAGCTAGCACTTTGAGAAGAAAAGTCTTGTCCACCCTATCAAAAGCCTTGCTAATGTCCAGTTTCAGAAACATGGCCGCTTTCTTGTTGCACTTTGATGAATGGAGGGTTTCATGAAGAGATATGATGTTGTCGATGATTGATCTGCCTTCGACAGAGCTTCCCTGGCATGGATCAATAATGAAGGGAAGAATATTTTTGAGCCTAAGAGCTAGGGATTTGGCTAGGATCTTGTACAAGATGTTGCAGAGGTTGATAGGTCTGAAGTCATTCATGGATTTGCATTGGGGGTTTTTGGGAACCAAGGCGATGAATGTGGAATTTGTTCCTCGAGGGATGGTTTTGGTTTTTTGGAGCTGCTTGATGGCGTCACTCACATCCTTCCCAACTATGTCCCAGAAAGTTTGGAAAAACCTAGGGGGAAACCCATCCGGCCCAGGAGCCTTGTCAGCTTTCATGGAGAATAAAGCACATTTGATTTCTTTCTCAGAGAGGGGTTGAATCAGGGATTTGTTCATCTCAGGGGTGACCAAGGGGGGATATTTTCAAGCAGGGCATCCTGGGCTGCAATATTGGATGGATTTTTAGAGCCCATGATGTTGTTGAAGAAGGTGGCGGCTTCTTCTCGGATCTGGATGATGTCCTGAGTGACAGAGCCATCCCTTAAGGTAAGTTCTTTGATCTTGTTAGTGCTTCTATTATGCAGAGTGGAAGCATGGAAGAACCTGGTATTGGCATCCCCCTCTTTGAGCCATAGGGCTCAGGATTTTTGGTGCCAGAAGGTCTCCTCCTTGGCTAGGATGTTATGATAATCGATGAGCAACTGCTTTTCTTCTTCCCTGAGCTGGTGGGTCCATTGATCATGCTGAGTTTGCTGCTCTAGATCTTTGAGTTTGCTTAACATTTTTGCCTTGAGATCAAAAATATCCCCGAAGACTTCCCTGTTCCAGGTTTTTAGGTTATCTTTTATGATCTTAAGTTTGTGAGATACTCTGGACATAGCTGAACCAGGGACAGGAGTCATCCACCAATCTTCAATCCGTTGTTTCAAATCCGGGTGTTGGATCCACATATTCTCAAACCTGAATGGGGTTGGGAAGGATGGAGCCTTATTTGATTCCAACAGGAGGGGGGAGTGATCAGAGCCAATCCTAGGAAGGGGGATCAGGGATGTGTCTCCAAATAGGGGAATGGCCTATTGAGAGAGAAAAAATCGGTCCAGCTTAACCTGAATATGCTCAACGCCCGCTCTTTTGTTACTCCAAGTGAATTGGTGGCCATGAATTTGAATATCCATGAGTTCATTTTCAGTGACAAAGGCCTGAAAGTCCACAATGCTTTTAGATGGGGAGGAAGCTCCCCCTTTCTTGTCAGAATGGAAGAGAGGAGAATTGAAGTCTCCTGCAATCATCCATGGGAGTTGGGAGAAGGCATCCTTCATGAGGGACAGGGACTTCCACATGTTGAATCTCTCCATAGGATTATTTGGGGCGTAGATGTTGGACAACACCCAAGTGAATTTGTTTTCTTTGCAATAAAACATTATGTTTAAGGTTCTGCTGGAGCTGGAGATGACTTTGCCTTCGACCTTCTCAGGGTCCCATAGACACAACAGACCTCCTACAGATCCCTCCACTGGGGATGAAGCCCATTGTCCAGTCTTCCAAATTTTTTGGACTACGCTGTGAGTTTTGTCAGCGTCAGTTTTCGTTTCTTGAAGGATGAGTATAGAGGGTTTGTACTCTTTCCTGGCGGTTCGAGCTAACCTTTGTTTGCTCATGCTGTTAAGCCCTCTGATGTTCCAGGAGAGGATCTTCATTTAGAAACTTTGGCAGGTTTCTTGCCTCCCTTGGTGGAAATGGAGGGAGGTTTGGGATTTTTCGTTTCATCCTTTGCCTGCATGAACAAGGCTAAACTTAGGGTTAGTTGTACTCCATTGGCAACCTGGTCATCCGTGTCCTTCTTGCTTTGCTCATAGGTGGTGGGTCGACCTCTTTTTCTTTCACCCCCTGTATCAATGGGGCCTTTCCTACTTCTGGTGATGATAGAGCTAATATCTGTCCTAGACTGAGTGGGACTGAAAGCATCCTCCTGAGAGTCGAGGTTGGATTCGAAAGGGGAAAGAGGTTCTTTCGAGGGGAAACCAACTGCAGAATGGGGGGAGGGTTGATCTGCAGCAAGGGGTCCAGGAGGGGATCGGCCTGGGATGGGGGTGGTGGGGAGGAAAAGGGGATGGAAGGCCCAGACCTGGAGGGAGAGGGATGAGGGTGGGGAATGGTGGAGGGTTGGAGCTCAGGGAGGGAGACAGAGGGAAGAACTTCATCATCAGAGCCGCTTAAGGGCCCAAATCTATTGGGAAAGGTGAACATGGAACATACCTGGCCTGCAACTGAAGAGGGGTTGGTGGACGGAAGGTCCTGGATAGCGGCCTGCTTTCCTTTGTCGTTGGTCGATCTGCGATTACCAGGTCCTCTGGATCGGTCGAAGCGTTCTCCCGTCTGGTGTTGCTGGGGAGGGGGGACCCTTAGAGCTTGGTGCTTCCTGCTGGGGCTTGAGGGATGGGCACTGAGCTCGAAGGTGTCCCTGGGTCTTGCATTCGATGCAGAATGCTAGTTTATTTTCGTACTCGATAGCTTGGCACCAGTGAAAATCCCCATAGATGAGGTTTAGGCGGGTTGGAAGCTGTGAAGCAAGGTTGGCATTGACACAGATTCGAGCATAGGCCATGCGGGACCTGGCTTTAGTTGTAGGGTCAAGAGCGACCATGTCCCCGATGTATGTTCCAATCCACCCTAGGATGTCCTCATGGAAAAACTGGATGGGGAGATCGGGGAGGCGAACCCAGATTGGAGCAATATTGATATCCTAGGTCCAGGGATTGAAATCTTGCTTCCATTTTGTCACAAATAGACTTTTCCTCCCATAAAACCAGGGGCCCCCGGTGAGGATTCGGGCATAGTCATTCTGATTGTTTAAGCATATCAGGAAGAAACCCCATGAGAGGGCCACAATATGAAGGTTCCCTATTGTGCGCCATTTGAATCTGGCCCATCTTCTTATGGATTCCATGTCAGGTCTCCCTCCCACGAACTTGTCGACCAGGGAGAGGGATTCTGAAGAGAGTTTGTCTGCCATGAGAGAGACTGGGAGGACCATATTTTCCCCATTGGTGATCATGGGGGGATGGTTAGGGTTACCAGAGGGGCCAGGTTTAGCCGTCCCTATTACCTTCTCCAGGTAAGTTGTCCCGCCCGGGTCCGGGTCGGGGTTTGTGGGAGCATCCTCCGAGGGAGGGATCTCGCCTTGCTCCAGATCCCCAGAAGGGGCTTGGGGAATCCCGCTCGTAGTTGCAGAGGGAGCTGTGGACGCCATCTCCTCTTCCAAAAAATCCTAATTGTATGTTTTTTTGAGCTCTATGTAGTAGTGACATTAGTTTATGAACTAGTTATAGTTAGGTGTGTATTCCCTATGCAAAATTGTTTTATTAAGGTATGTTAGTCACCTAAATGGGTAAATTTATAACACTAAGTCAATTCAAATGGAAGGATTTCTTAGAAGTAAAAATATCTAGTTTAATTTTATAATGAATCAAAAGGTCTTAGTGATCATGAACCTGGTAAGAACAAGGAAGCCCTTGGTCTTATTTTCATATTAGTTGAGCTAGATGTACTTTTCCAAATTAGAGAGAAAACTAATCCTATTTATGTATGGATAATATTGAAGGATCTCTATAAAAATTAAGTGCCAATGAAGTTAATAAAATTGAGACAAAGCTCTCCAATCTCAAAATTTTAGGTTTAGTAGTGTTGAAGACTACATATCACACTTCAAAGCCCAAATAGTTGAGATTTGCATATAATGTTTTTAATGATGAACAAAAGGTTGAAGATGGCAAATTAGAGGTCCAATAGAGCATCCAATATAAAGGGGGATGTTATCTATAATGTCTCCTCTCTATGGACCCTCAACTTCAATTATGGGGCTTGTTGAAGTATATGTAATATGATCTTATTAGGCCAAGGTCAAAAATTTGAAAGACTGCTTATTGACACTATTAATTAGCATACGAGAAAGTGTGTATGTAAGCCTATAGGGCTTATTTATGTAAATCCCATGGAAACCACTTATGTTATCCTTACAAGCATGATCATGTAAGCCTAAGGAAACCTTTCATATTTCATCCTTAATGATATTGGTTAATCCAAATTTAGGAATAACTATGATTAAAAGGTGTAATATATTTATTATATTGTAATTTAACCTACAAGTCGAGTTATATTGGTTTGAGGTTAAAATCTAATTGGGGTTTTGATATCACTATAAATACCCCTCAATACTTGATCCATGTATCAATGTGAGTAACATGTGGAACATTATGGGATTCCTAGGGCACCCATCCTTTATCCCTCTTATGTTGTTTATCCTCTCTCTTTATCTCTCCTTATTTTTTTTTATGCTAAGTTAAATTGCTATTGCATCTTTTCTAGATATGATTATGGTGAATGCATATTTCAAAATATTTTTGGAAAGTATTATGAATTTATACAAACATGGGGTCTTAGATACCACCATTGTTAATAATAAAAGATAATACAAAATGGATCATGTTAAGCAAGGGTGAAGTGAGTGCGTGTGATCATGCAACATTAAAAAGTGAGAAATAGAGTAAACTTGGATACTCACCACTAGTGGTTAAGGCCTAACCACTAGCAATTAATATGAATGGTATATTGATTATAGTCGAGTGAGGAGATTATAAGTTAAAAATTCCATTTGGAATTTATAAAATTAATGGGAGAAGAGAATACAAAGTTAAGTGATTGAGCTTTCTTACTGACTAAAATACATATTACTAGGACTAGTTATTGCTATTGAAACCCATATTATTGTTTGTTACATTTGATATTGACAAGATTTGAGGTAGGTCCTTGAAAATCAAAATGAAAAATATAATCCATTGAAAAGGTAATATGAAATATGTAGAGTCTTCCTATAGAGCTATATTTACAAAACAATATTTATCCATTGATTTTGCAATGCCCTAAGTATAAATCCTAGGGGTTTATGTTTTATATGATTTATGTGTAATTTCTCATTGTATTTCATGGACAAGTGTTATAATATCTTGTCTCTATGATGTATGGGCTATTTGTAATATTTGGTTTGAAATTGAATTCTTTATTATTTTTAGGTCATCTTGAGTGACAATAATAGGTAATGCAATTACTAAATCAAGTGATCTTGCTAGGCACACTAGAATATTTAGACATTATAGAGGCGTTAAAAATTTAGGTAATATTGGAAAAAAATGTAGAACAATAGATAGACCCTCTAATTTAAGCCACTCTATGATAGAGTACTGCTCTTATCTAGTTATAAATTTGCTATATATTTTATCATATATAAGTCTAGTTATAAATTTTATGATATTTTTACTTATAGGTGGAAAAGATAGATGGTTTAGGGAGAAAATAAATACCCCTATGGTTGGGACCAATAGTACTTAATAGCAAGGTATAGAGAGGAATGAACCCATCTTAATTAAGTAGGGTTTTATAATGATTATCCTAGAAGGATTGGGGTAACCTTGAAGAGTATCAATTGGGGGAATTACATGAAGGCCCTATGTGTGGCTCCATAACCATGTGGTCATCGAGGTATTACAAAATCAGTCCTTTGTTAAACACCTTTAGATAGGAGTATGGTGGGAGAAATATTGAGATCAACATCATGTTTGAGGATGTGTGTGCTTTGTTAAGAGTATAAATGATAGGTCAGTCACAAAGATATGTGGTCCTCACCAAGGATACGACATGATTAAATAATGGGGAGGATCATACAAATATGATAGTGAGGACAAAGGTGATGGGATCATTAGACTATTCAAAGATTCAAAAGGCCATGGAAAGTTTTCTTTGGGTTTTTTTTCATAAGTAAACAACCAATCACTTTGCACTCTATATAGGGATATATATGTTGTTGGAGCATTGAGTCTACTTCAATTGGGATATTCTGATGCTAGCCAACCTGTTTCATAATTCTAATGGGATTTGCAAGAGTGATAAATACTATATATAAGTGAAAATTCTCATAGGGTGTATTCATAAGATGTTCTTTATGAGCCCTTATGATATCTGTGTATTACCTCGAATTTACCTTGGAATTTATAATTTTGAAGGAGCATAAAATAGTGAAATTAAAAAACAAATGCCTTATAAAACCCTCCAAAATTTTTCTAAGTCTAGCATAGGTGTTTTTGGACTTAGTACCACTTTGTTTGTAGAATGACCTAATTGGTTGAGAACTGATTCACTTGCAAAAGGACTTGATTGGGCCTATGGAGCGAACCACTTGGGTTCAACTATAAATTTTCTAGAAAAATCAAATGATTTGATCACTAATTAGATTGAATGACTTGCTAGATAGTGAAGGGTAAAAATAAAGGTATGGAACCCATGGAAAATACTTTGAAAACAATATTTTTGTATGTAATGGCACACTATTTCATTTTGGAAGCTTTTAATTCCAATTAGAAGCAAATTTAGATGCATCTAACATTTGAAGGTGCATCATTTTGTTAGATATGCACCCAAATATTTACTTTTTCTAATAATAAGGGAATCAATAACACCATTGGGTGCTACCACTATAAATCCTAACTTGTTGGGTTAGACAAAGTCAATAGGACCCTTGCTCCTCAGGGGAATTGAACTGGGGTAGCCAACTGAAAAAACACTTGGTCGCTACCATCAAACCTATCCCTATTTGGATATGCCATGGTTTGAACCTTGGACATCCCCAAAGAGAGGCCAAATCCCTAACAATATGTTGTCCTTGTAAAAAAAATTGAGTTTACATGGGTTTTTATGAGGGATTTTAGTTCCCTCATACCAGGGTTTGAACTTGGATCTCCTATATGAAAACCCAAGGACTTACCACTACTGTATCCCTCATGGGTAAATTTTAAGTTTACATGGATTTGTATGAGGGGCACCGATCCCCTTGTACTAGGGTTTGAAATTAGATCTCCTAGATGAAAACCCAAGGACTTACCAATACAATATCTCTCATGAGTCCCAAATATTTACTTTTACTAAGAGCAATTGTTTCTCATCATAAGAACTTAGGGGTAAACTCTTACTAAATAGGATTTATGGGCTCCATTGTAAACATATTTTGTCCATGAGAAAATTGAGCTACAAAATGTGAAATTCATAGTGTGCTTTGACCTCATAGGATTGTTGAGAAATTGGCAAGACCTTAGGAATTCCATTAGTGGCACACCCCTCTTAGTTTGCTAAGTGCATGGTGATTGAGGCATTGTCCTTTTTCCCATCTTGTCATTCACTTGTAAATTTCATACTTAATGATTGGGAGAACATTAATGTTATTCAAATTCTTGTGTCAGTTGATCACTTGCACTTCCTAGCTACAACTAAACACTATATTATATTTAAATCACTTGCACCATTAATATTTTATGCATGCTTATTTTCCACACTTTAGTTTTTATGCAATTAGTATAGGTTAGTGTAGGAGTATTTTTGAAAGGAGAGTGGGAAGCTGACCTTAATTTGGATTTTTGGTGGAGCCATTGGCCCTTCCTTCCAACTTTGTTGAAAATAGAACTGAGGTACACCATTTAAATTAATCCAATAAAATTTCCCTGTTCAGCATAGTTTTTGGCATGCTTGGTGGGACTAATCCTCAATTTCCAATAATTTTGCTCAAAATTGGCATAATTCTTTGAATTTTATGTCAAATTTGCATTTATCACAGATCATGCAATTGGATTGAATTTGAGAGATTTTTTTCCAAGTCTAATCATAGGTAATAATTTTTTTCAATTTTGGAGTCATTCGCTCCTTTTTGAACCAATCACATGAAAATTGTTTTAGTCCATTTCTATGAGCAATTCACTCCAATTTGCAAGCATTTCACTCTAAATTTATAACTTTTACACAAATCAATTCTAGAGTGATTTTATAAGTCCAAAGACTTGATTTATCAATTCCACTATAAAATTGACCTTTAAATATACATAAAAATCCTTATTTGTGCTCAATTTTTGCTAGTGCTTTATGAATGGTGACTCTTCTATGAACTTTAAAATTTTGAAATTCTTATAAAATGAACAACACAAATCACATTAAAACTATGTCAAACTTTATATTTGGAATCTATTTACATTTTCATGGGTAGAAATCACTTGAAGTAGATTTTGCATCATTTTTTTCCAAAGGTCAAACTAAGTGATTTGCTTCAAAATAGTAAAATATCATTAAGTCAAATCTAAAGTGCGATTTGTTTAGAATCTATAAAGCGATTAATTAGGAAAGACATGATTATTTCTAAATCCTTCATAGGAGAGTGATTTACTCTACTTTTGAAGTGATTCACTCTAAGTGATTTGTTTGGATCCACTAAACGCCCAAATTTTTTGAAGTTCAAAAAATTGATAGCAAATGATCCAAAATTGCAAGTGAATCACTTTACAAGCAAATTGCTCCATTTTATAGGCTAATAACACTACAAGTTAAAAAAAATAATTGCTACAAGTTAATCACCTACAATTGTAAGTGAATCACCTTATTTTGTAAATGAATCACTCCATTTTGCAAGCAAATTTCTCTATAGACCAATTTTTTAAATTATTTAAAATTTTAACCCCAAAACTCCATTTGTGTAGATCCATATGTGCAAGTATATAAATACACACTCAAGGGTACAAATATCAAAATAATAAAATCAATATATGGAGATTGTTACATATCATCAAAGGAATGCAAAAGTGAAGGGTAAAGAACAAACAATTACATGTGTATGTCAAAACAATGAAATTGAGGAAGTTCTAGTGTCTATTCTAGTTTCCTCAAAAGGTAAAAGCCCAATGGCTAACATTGTTAGCCAAAATTTACATCCTAAGAAATTGGTTTCTCAGGTCAACAAATGAATCATTTGTACTAGTGAGGTTTATATCAGACCAACACTGATCCACTCAAACCCTCTTTATGGTAAACCCATCAATGTAAATAACATCACTAATAATACACTTTTTAGAAGCCACTACTATAATAGTAGCATGAATTTACTTCCCATATTTAGTACCTAAAACGTGCCTCCTATAGGCTATACTTCAATGCAAAGTCCACCTAGATCTAGTTTATCCAATACATCCAACCTTCCTCAAGGTCAAAACATAGTCTATTAAGGGAAATTATTTACAAATCAAATCAAGAGCCTTGCTTAGAATGTGCAAGTATTGAATAGACAAGTGGGAACATAGGTGAGATAAGGAAATATCAAGCACAACAAACATACAAGGTCCACCTCCTCCAAACCAATAGATTCATCAACAAGGCTTGCATTAACCTCCTCATTTTCTAGGTATGCAACCTCCTTCAAATCAATAGTGAGGTTATAAAAATTCACCACCTCATACTTTTCATTATCCTCTTAGTATCCTCCATATCCACATCCTACCACTTTTATGATAATGTGTATGAGTTTATCATGGAGAAATTAAGAGGAAAAGTACCATGAGTGTTGGCTGAGGCATGATAGCTCATCAAGTCAAAGGAATGATCCAATAGATACTTCTACCAAAGGAGGACCCAATCATTCATTAAACTTTAGTAATTTTTAGCTATGCCATTCAAGTGGTCTACACATGTGTTAGACTATATGTCGAGTCTTGAATATGTACAAAAAATTTACTACATGGAATTGAACTACTTCAATGGGTAAAAGAAAACCACCTTCTACCACTCAAATAATCAATCATTATTAGCAATCCGACTATATTCTTTCACAAAATTTTAAATTTAAATTCTCACACAATGAAATATATTGAATCATAATGAACAATAACTCACTAAATATATTATTGATATATACTTAAGTAATGCAAGATAATGCTTACTCAATACCTTATTACAATGCTTTATCTTCAATATATACACATTGGATGGAAGATTCTTCATATTAACAAGATTTTTGATCTTTCACTTACACAAAATTTTTATCTCCTTAAACACACGGGAAATCTAACACTTCATATTTCTCATAAGAGAAATATCACATTATAATAAATTTCCTATTGACTCCTCATATCCACATAAGGACAAAGACGATAATGATTGAATATACTAAATGAAAATCTCTTGCATATCTTACTAACGTGACACCTTATATACATAACTCTACACTTACATACATGATACCTACTTTATACTTAGACATTAAACACACTCTAAACTAATTATATGGTCCAAATAATGTAATACCTCCAAAAATTATGAATATTACACCAAAGCTACATAGGTTCCATCAAGTAGCAAAGGTAAGGTTGAGAGACATAGGTTCCAATTGGAGTATTCAATGAAATGTGAATGACCAAGAAACTAGATTTCTTCTTTACACATGAGAAGAGATATACCATCCTCAAGGAGACAAATTCAAGTGAAGAATTGACCCTTACCACCTTGGGGAATATCCATGGACATGAAAACAAAATCCAAGGATGGTAGAATGACCCACCAGAGCGGTATGATTTCTATACCAAGGTTAAGGAATATTTTGACCTTGATGTTAAAATGAATCATCAAAATCTAGGGGCCTTAAGAAAGCTAGGGTATACAAATAGAAAAATACTAACCTATTAGAAGATGCGATACAAGATAGACATGTTAATAAGACCTACTAAATATGGACTATTCAATGACCAATTCTCGTCCATCTAGGATAGAAAACACCCTAAAAGTACAAAGAGGTCAAAAACCATCACTAAAGTAGCAAGAAACCCATCAAGCCCTTTAAGACCAAAGAAGAAGTTATTTCTTGAGATAATCATTTTAGCTACACCAACAACATTGGTAATGGTCAACTCGACAATAAGGCACATAAATATTAAATATAAAATAGAATTTAAATGATATAGATCAATATTTGAAAAGTCACATTAACACAATATCAACAAGGGCAAGAAATTTAGCTCAAAGAGGAGGAAAATTCCTTGAGGATCCCATTTTAAGTTGGGAATGACCGACATCATGGCTATTACTACAATCATATCTACTTCCCTTCCAGGATTTTCTCTTTCCACTTCTTATATTTCCTCTATATTTTACTATACTTATCTCACCCTCCAATAGTGTAGCCCATGGTTCTCCTAGAGGTAATTCACCTCCAATAATTTCCACCATACCTAGGACCACATCAATCACTCCATTCTCATTTCCTTCCATCTAGGTGTCCACTACACAATCATTGGTACCTTACACCACATCACCACCCTTAGCTATGTCTTTAATATCATATTTGGCTAGAAAATTTTATAACTAGCATCACATCCCTCCACATCCATATTTCCTCCATTTTCTCTCATCACCATGTAATTTGGTCCACTTGCCTCATCTACCATTTCTAGATGTCCACCTTATCCACCATTCTAGATGAGGCATCTCATCTTGTAGGTGATTATGTTAACTACCCTAGCTTAAAGGATTGAGTTTATAGGGGTAGCCCCTAAAGCCAACATTGCTATAGGTCTAAGTCAAGCCTTTATATGGAAGACTGCATGCAAAATAGAATAGATATATCATAAAGGTATTTGATGTCCTTATTATCAAGGAAAATAAATGGAAGAACGAATACAAGTGACTTAATGACAAAGCCACCTATGCATTGATTCTCATATACTCATAGTTGACCAAAACAAAGAGAGGATTTATACTATAGAGGCAATACAATCTCATCCCTCTAAAAATTGTGATAACCCCTATTAGCTTAACTACCATGGTGTTTAAGTTGGACCTGAACTGAATGGATCCATGCAAATTGGTCCAAATTGTAGACCAAATTACACTTGGTGCATCAACGAATTGACTAGCAATTAAATATGAATCAATTCAAAAAAGAATAAGGAGCTCAAAGCAAAATTGGTGTAGATAAAAGCACTAAGGAATCAAATCTAGTATGAAAACAAGGAGCTAAAGAAGAATATCTTAAAAAAATATCAATTGAAGAAGAAAGTGAAGGGCCTCAAATCTCGACTTATCAAAGCTCAAAAGAACATGCAACAATAAAGGATATTTTAGAATAACTCATGCAAGGGTGGATATAGATTGAGCAACTTCAATAATACCTATAGGAAAATAACTAGAAATTATAGAGTTGATATATTTAGGATAGAAAAAAAAAATAATAGAACTTAAGAAGGATCATGACATCCAATGGGTTAAGTTCCTTTGGGATAAAATCAAAATAGAGGTAAATAATGCAAAATAATACTTTTGGTTTGTAACCTATATGGAACAAAGCTTAAAAACTAACAAAAACCATTGAACAAGTGGAAGAACATTTGTTTGCTAAAGGTGAATACTAGGAGCTTCTTATGCTTCTTTCCTCTATGTTGGCATCGTAGGTATAATAACTTAGGAAGGATTGAAAAGGTTTGGTTAGGAAACTAAAGAAGATCCTAGATGATTAAAGGGACATCTAAGGTTGTAAAAAATTTTTGCATCCATAAAGACCCTAGTGTAAGAAATTACCAAAAAAATTCATGGGTTAGTTGCTATAGTAATGTATGACATATTTGACCTATAAATAAAGATCCTAGATGATGCTATTGTTGATGCCATGTTTAAAGAAGAAAAGTATTAGGGTGACAAGGGGATGTAATAAAAATATATAAAAATCTAGAGTCCATATGTGCCAAGCTACATCTAAAGGAAACCCAAGACCAATAGGAGGAGGAGGAATAATTAGAAATAATAGAGGAGAGATTTTGTCTCATTATGCTTTCAATTGTGGATTTAAGACAAATAATGAAGCTGAAGCTTGGGCATCTTTAGAAGGATTAAAAACATATATAAATAAATGAAATGAAATAGATTTTGGATGAAAGGTGATTGCATCATAGTAATAAATGTAATTTTAAGAAAAGCAAAGCCCTTATGGAACATACAAGAGATAATTGTGGAAATTCAAGATCTTGCTAAAGAGTGTGAAGAAATCATATTTACACATATATTAATAAAATGAAACAAATATGCATATAAGATAGCCAATAGAGGGGTTTTGATTGAGGATCGTGAATTTAACATCTCCTTTCCATGGTTAGAGGAAGTAGAAAGTTTAGTTGAAGCTAACAAAAATTATTGATTGCCTAAATCAATTAATGATTAAGATTTACTTTAATGTTTTCCATTGGTAATATATGTTTTATTTTATAACAATAATGTGTTTTCATTTAGACTATTTATTATAATTTTGTGGTTGTGCTTGTGTTTCAGGAAGGAAACTAGCAATCCAGATTTGGTAAAATGGGCTATGTTAGTGCGATGTTTTGGAAATATTACTCTACTAAGATGCAAGGCATAGATAGTAGAGGTGGATTTTTGACATTGTGAAGGTTGCTATAGGAAACTATAAAGAAATATGCTAAATTTTGGAGTAATTGTATTCATACAGAGATTTGAAAATATCCAGAAAATGAAAATCAAGAATTTAGACATTTTATGTAAAATGATGTAGGTTTCTAATTATAGCATCTCAATTGAGATGAGAAGTATATCTATTTGTAAACTCTCAAGCTCTAAATAAGAGAGATATAATTTGTTAAGGGTGGGGGACCCGAGTACAACCCCTTTTTATCAAGCAAAAAAAAAGTGCCAATCTACAACATATAATAGGAAAAATATGAGCTATTAGACAACCCATTTAAAGAACTAATGGGGAAAACAAAGGGCCTTATCTCAATCCAATTACCAAGTTATGAAGAGTGATAAAAAGTATTGGGGTTTCTACCATAAAATATCAAATGAGAAGAACCATTTATAAATTATTTTGTAGCAAGCATCCCAATTTTATAGACTTCATACCAAAGGATAAAAATAGGATCTAGGATCTCTTATCAATTGAGCTTGGCATTCCCATGAAGTCACTAGATGTTATGGTACCTAGGAATAGGTATATGAGGATATGATATTATATTGTACATGGGTATTATGTATAGTTGACATGGGTCACACTTAACTGAAGGTTGATTATATTAGTATATTATATTATAATAATGAGTGGGATGATGGTTTATAAAATGGTATATAAAGAAGGGATATCATTGTAATTATAATCATTCATATGAAGTATTACTTGTAATTGTATTTTCTCATGAAGTGGCTTATGATAATTTGTCCTCTCTAAGTGGTGCTCTCACCTTGGAATAATCTTATGGAGTTTTCCTTCCATAAGGAGTATTATTGGTGTTGCTATATATAAGGATATTATCTATCTCTATCTCATTGTGTGGGTTGCTATTGTGGATGAATGATTTGATATATTTGCATATTGGTGAATGATTTATATTTATGAGAAAAAGGTATCATAACAAGTGGTATTAGAGCAATGATTCTAGTAACGTGAGGATTATTTTTTATGGATTACAAAATTAGGGAATTGTTTTCTAGAAAATATCTCACTTTTTAGGAGGCATATCTTTGTAAAAAGCTATCCAATTCAAATGAATCTTATTCCAATTTATTTGGAAGTTGAAGATATCTAAAATGAGTGGTCATATGAAGGAATATTAGTAGTATTTAGGTAGATACAACCCTATGAAGTCATTTGTATAGAATAAGAGAAGTGTTAGGCCATTTTTTTAAAAAATATATCTTTTTTAGGGGCCACATTTTTGTGTAAAATTCTCTAACTTAGATGAATCTTGTACCATTTTATTCATAATTTTAAGGGATTTAAAATGAGTGGTCATGTGAAGGAATACAAGTGGTATTAAAGGATATATAACTCTATGAAATCAATTGTCTAGGACAAGGAAAATGACAAATTTTCAAATCATATTTTTTCCAAAGAGATATTTGATAGTTTGGGTAATCAAATCATTTACTATTTTTAAGTTTTAGCTATTTATGTGGAATTTTAGCTTCAAAATATATGGGATATATATGTTTTCATAAAACCCTAATTTTCATTATCTCTTTTGTGAATATAAACTCATGAAGTTACACAATTTTTTGGAGATGATGATATTGATGTTTGGCGATGGCGGATGAAGTTTAGATCTTTATATTTTGATGATTATTGTTGGTGATTCCACCTTAGTAAATTTTTAAAAGGGGAATCTTCTTTTTGGTGGGCAAGTTTTGTTAAAGAAAAGGATTATAATTACACTTGTGATGAAGTGAAGCACACATTATTGAGTATATGGGAACCTATTCAACTCTAGTTATACAAAATCTTAGATATTTGTATGAGAAAACTTGAGGAAAAATATTAAAATATAGAATGATTGATGGGTGTCATCAAAGAAATTGAAAAAAAACTACAAGGATTCAAAATGAGAGAATTAAAATAAAAAGAAAGTGGGGATTTTTCAAGAAATAAAATGAAGACTATGAAAAAGAAATAATATTACACACATAGAAGAAAAAGGAATTGTTAAGGAATATAGTGAGAAGAATGAAAAAACCACATATTTGGATTTACAAAAGAAATATAAGGATCTAAATTAATATAAAAATTCTATTTTGCATGTTCAAGGATGCATTCAAAAGGAAAATATTATTATTTCCATTAATCCTAGAAATAGATATAATTTTACTAATTGTGCTTTGGCTAAGAAGTTATAGGTTCAAGCAACAAAAATTAAGGACATATAGCTTGAGGGTGGAAATATTTGGATTTTTGAAGATTTTAGGATCACCATAGATAAACATGTTTTGCATTCAGATTTTCATGCTACTAAGATGGATGATTAAGATATTGCTCTTAGTTATCCTTTATTGTATTATGTAGGTGCTGTTAACATTAATATGCAAGAGAATTTTATGAAGTTATGATACAAGAAAAAGAAGATAACATTATAGGATATTTCTTATCTTAAGGAGAAAGGATCCAAGGAGACATAAGAAGTAGTTATGGTAAAGGAACATGTTAAGGAACCAATAAAAGAATTAAAAGTTGAATCTATAGTAGCACTTTTAACAAAGTCTATGGAAGGAAAAACCAAAAGAAGTGCATAAGAGAAAAGAGAATTAAGAAGAATTTAAAAGATAGAGACAAAATGTTAAAGAATCAAAGGAAATAGAATGCTATATTTTATTGGATTTTAAGCCTAACTATATCAAAATATCATAGGTCCTAATATAAATAAACCATAATATTATAGGTCAAAATATCAATAATCAAGAGTAGAATTATATATATGAGCAATCAAATATATATCTAGGCCAATATACTCATGTAATAACATTCACATATAATATCAAATATGAATATAAACGGCCAAAATAATTCATGTACATGCATGAGGAATACTTACAATAAAATTGTTTAATTTTTGTATAAAAGCTTTATTAACAATGCTTGCTATGTGGTGATCACTACAAATCGTTTTCCCTTACATTGTATGAATATTTGTCTTCATAATATAGACATAGTAATGTGACTCTTCAATACTTCTCTATTGCACTCACATATCCAAGAGAAGCAACCTTTCCAATTATTGACCTTTAGCTTCTCATCTTGCCAATTGTATACTAGACTCTTCACTCTCTTCTTACATGCATACTTTAACTCTACGACACTTGCACACTTCTACATGACTCTTACTCTCCTAAATCCACTCATAATATAAAACACTTGTCCATATCCTTATGATATATTTGTACACTTACATACATGACACTTGTACACATTCTCTCAATATACACATGCACTCTTACTTACATGACACTCGTGCACATCCTACACATTGCACTCTTAAATGGCACTTGTGCATATCTTACACATAGATACATAAAAGGGAAATATAAAGCACTCATCTAAACTAATAACACAATCCCTAATCTATTACATATTTACATTTGTAACATAAAGGTACCATGGGAGTATGTTAGCATGTACAAAATAATGTAATATTCTTTGATACCCATTTTATTACATTATTTGGTTATTGAATATTTTAGTCTTCAATATTCATATTTGATCTTCAATATTCATGTGACCTTGCATTATTCATGAACCTTTGTTTGAGATTTGACTTTAGCTTCATTCTTGAGTTATGCTCTTAGTTCTCCTTCTTCTCCATTCTTTGATTCTTCTTTGTCCTTGGAATCTGGTTCATGTAGTTCTTATTATTATTCATGAATAGCTTAAATTTTTTTGTCTTTGGTCTTTGGTTAATGTGTTTCTTTCTTTTCTGCTTTCCTGCAATCTTGATATTGTCATGTAACTTCTGAACATTCACTTAGAGTATCATAATAATTTCCTAAATTAGAAGTGCTTGGAATATCAGTATTGCATGAAGAATGAAACATGGTTTTACTTGATTCACTTGTATCAATCTCTTCTTTTCTTACTAGATTTTTAATCAACTATTTTTTCTTTTGATTTTCATCTTTACAAATTTCAAGTGAAGCAACACTATATACATTATACTACCTATATCAATAGGTATCATAATATCATCCTTTGAATTATCAATTGCTTCAACAAGCTTTGAATGTAAATAATATTCAAATGTCTCAAAAATTTCATTCATTGCTTCTCTATAGATGAATTGTATTGCCATATCTAGCTTACCCTTAGATTTTTCAATCAATTTACCAATGCCAAACTTTATAACTTCTAGTATTTTCTTTCTGATTATGGACTTGATATTTTCTTCCATGATAATTAATTTTTGTAATTTAATGATACTATTCATTTGAAATTGAAATCCTTATTACTCCAAGGTTAATAATAACTTGCAATTTCACAAAAACTTCAAATAATCACTCAAATAAGAAATTTGTAAATTTATTTATTTTTTGATTGGTGAAAAAGGGTTTTGAAAGGGTCCCGTAACCTTTTATAATGCTTAGAAAAATTCCAAAAGCTCCCTGGAGACAAATAGACCCTAGGGAGGACATCCTCCTAGACAATAGGAGAAGCTACTACCGCAAACCAGAAACACACCAAAGGCCCATACAAGGGCAACAACAACTATGTACAAAATAAAAAGCTCGTACATGGGAAAAACCAACTAATTACATAAGCCCACACAGGGGCAAGATTAGGAACTAAACAAAAAAACCCACACAAGGGAAAAATGTAGACCAAACCACTACCATACAAAAACTGAAATAGGACTAGCACTGGATAATCCCCTGCATCCCAGGTCACACATTGGTCCCAAATCCATTGTCAGTAGGATTCTCCTCCATCAGGTTCTTGAACTCCTCGATGATCTTGAACTGGTTTTTATACTCCTCAAGGAGAGAGTCCACCTGCATCAACATGGAAGAGATGGTTTTGGCTACTCGTCCTAATGCTTTGATAAGGTCCTGGATCTCCTGGATATGCCCATGGTTGGTGAGGCTTAGGAAATATGTCACACACAAAGCCAAGAGGGAAGCTTGGGCTAAGGTCCCTTTGCTCTGGACCAAAAACCTCACCAAATTCTCTTTTTTAATTAGAATTATAGAGAGTCATTTGACACCTCGTCGATAACAAGCGAAGCCTTCCTTTTACTACTTCCTACCTTGGCTCAGATAAGGTACCGATGGGTTTCAATATTATAAGAAATTGGGGTGTCATCCAACCTGGATACTACGCTCAGGGTGCCAATGGGCGGGGAGGCATCAGCCCCAGCATCATATCCAAGATTGACTAGCCCTCCAGTGAGGAGGGGAGGCCCGATTAGCCCTCCGATGAGGGGGGCCCGACTAGACCTTCGATGAGGTGAGGCCCTACTAGTGCCACTGGTCCTCGGTTCTACTATGCCACCATGAACCTAAAAAAAATATGGTGCAGACCCTGATGGAGGGGGGATGAGGAGACCCCCATATTAACGCTCAAGATTTACCTTTCCATTGACCTAAACATGTATTTAGGGATATTAATGGTTTTCTTACCTCTAAGGTGATTTAAAAACGTGAGATGGAATATCCACAGAATAGTCGATGGATTATCAAGGGTGAAGTACTGAAGGACTGTTATTATCACCATGTACCATAGATTTAGGAGCATATCTATGACAATACTACCCTTCTCATTCCCCAAGGATTCTCCTTTATCCCTGAATAGTACCAATTCCCCTTGAAGGGAGTGTTTCTCTTGGTTGATGATTTCACAGTCATTAGGGAGACCAATTACCACTAGGAGGTCCACCGAAATAGTGAACCCCAAACCTTGAACAATGACATGCCCCCATTCTATGAATGGAAAAAGTCCATGGATAGGTCCAGCTTTGACCCATGGAACTACTACAAAAAATTTAATAGGTCATGGTCTCTAAAGATATCCTCGACCAAGGGGGTTAATTGGAGCCATGATGGCAACACTCAAAATATTCAAGGGATGACAAACTAGGTAGAAGGCGAGAGGGTGGCAAAAATGATGAGGAAGAAAGGTGGTGGATATAAATAAAATCCAAGGCATGGGCATATTCCCCCACCTAATGTGGCTCGTGCACAAAATATCCTAAATAAAGCAAAAAGCCGATGTCACGGGTGGAAGGGCACACCAAACAATGAGGAGGGCTAGGTGGAGGCTCAAAGAAAAGACACCACAACTGACTGAAGGGCCAAAAGAGCATGGGTCATGATGATAGGGATTAATCTCCTTGGTGGAATGATGAGCATGGCAGATAAGAGTAAGGGCGATGATGTGGACGATCACCATGAGGTAAAAAGGCCAAGAATCCACCCCCATGCTAGTGCTGATAGTGCATCTAGCCAAAATAGCATTGGAGAGGGTGTGGAGAGTCAACATAGGTTGACTAAAAAAGAGGAAGCACAAAGAGTACCTCGAGGACATAGGAACTACTGAGATGATCCAATCGAGGGCTCGAGTACCTGGGGTAAACATTCCCCATGTCCAGGTGTACTTGTTGCCACCTAAGATATGGTTGAAACTGATCTCAAGATGACACCTTTCAGTGTAGCAATGCTCCTGGTTATGAGGGAGCCCTTTTTCATGGATGGGCCTCCACTTTCAAAAGGACAATTGGCTTCAGCTGCAAAGATACTTGTTGGTGCACAGGTTGGGAAGAATCACATGGGGAGGCTTTAACCTGAAGGAAATTACACATGAGAAAAGAAATAAAATTGGCCTCATGGTGCCACTATAGGAAAGCACCATGTTAGAGCTTGGTTGATAATTCACTCTACAAATACAGGTGCAAGCATGAAAATTATGGTTTTCCATGCTGGACCACCTCGGATCACTGATTGGTGAGGTTACCAACATTTTCATCAATGATCGCTTGGAGGAAGGAAGGAGTCAGTCCACACCCAAAAACCCAACTTTGAGATATCGATGTTAGCAAGTTGGTCAGCCATGCGGTTACCCTCTCTATAGGTGTGGGTTACCTTAGAGTCTAATAAGGAACATAACAACTGCTTGGATTCACTTATCATGGTGGAGGTTCCATGATGAGGTGAGATATCCAGGGGATAAGCTATATATGATGTTCATGGAGTCACATTCAATCATGATGTTGGGAAAATGAAGCTTGTGGATCAGAATGGTGCCTTGGTATAGAGCTTAAGCAATTCCAAGTTCTCTGTATAAGCCACGATGATGTTGCATTTGTGATATTGGATGAATCCCTTGACACCTACAACTCCTAGAATACCTTTTGTTGTGCCATAAAAGTTGATATTGAGGAAGCCTATAGGTGGAGGAATCCACTTGACAAGGGATCGATCAACCTTGGAGGGGGACTAGATACAAATGCTATCCAGGGTTCCGAGAGTGGAAGTTAAGATTCATTCAAGATGGGGCTCCAAGCTATCCTTAATGTGAGTGATCGACACGTTCCCATCTACAGTGACAATGATTATGGCAAGGATGTGGCTTACATTATGGGACAAATATTTGAAGGCCTAGGTGTTGCGCTCTCTCCATATCTCCCATAAGAAGTGTGGGAGGCAAAAGGACCAGAAGGTCTTTAACTGGTACCCCATGAAAGGTTTTAGCCACTAAACACAAAGATCACTGAGCAAAAGGAGTGGGGACCAGGAGATGCTGACCTAGGAGAATAGGGGGGAAAGGATGGAATGGGAGAAGGTACAGGAAGAGAAAATGTGCTAAGTGAACTCACAATTTGTACAACATAGGTAGCAATAGTTGGGAAGGGACAGTTCATAATAATGGAGGTTAGGGATGGTGAGGATCTTATCCTAGATGGATAGCCACAGGTAAAAATTTACCTTGGGAGTCATGTGAGACCTCTAGATGAGTTTGGATGAGAACCAAGGGGGGCTGGGGTCTTCATATAGGGCATAGACTAACTTGACAGAAAATAGACCAGACGGGGAGGAAGCCCAAAGGATGGAGTCCTCTACAGGGATGAGGGGATGGCACAAAGGTGAAGGAGATCGAACAGGGTAGCAGAGGTAATTTGCTGATCAGCTGAGAGGCCAACAGATGGATAGACTTCCAAGAATAAGACTCTTGGAGGAGGAAATTACTTAATTTTGGCCTGAAGAGAGAATTTGTCACTGGTTGAAGGTAAACCGTGTCTTCTCTTTCCTGAAGCAGACCACTCTCTAGCCAGGGGTTACTCCAAAAATTGATTTTGGCTCCATTGTTGAGTTTCCATCTGATACCCTTCTGGATGATCTACATAGTTTTGGTGATGGAGTTCCACACCACATATCCTTTTATTGGGTGAGGGTTATCCAAGAAATTTGGGTTGTGCCAAAGGTACTTAGCTTTGATGATGGATACCCACAAAAAGCATTCATTGGTGAGGAATTGCCATCCTTGCTTGGCAATGAGTGCTAGGTTCATGTTGTGGACATTACACAACCCAATGCCTCCATGATCCTTCCCTGCACATACCTAATTCCAAGCCACCAGATGAATCCTCTTTTTATCCTCTGATTTAGACCAAAGGAAGTTCCTTTGGATATATTTGATGTAGTTGTAAACTTCAGCAGGGATCTAGAAGACTGATATAAAGAAAATAGGAATGCTCTATAAAGTATCTTTGGGAAGGGTGGCCTTGCTAGCTCGACTGAGTAGGCTGCATTTCTAGCTCATCAATTTTTTTTGAATGTGCTAAATTATGGGGTCCCAAATGGATTTTTTGGACTAGCCTCCGAAGAGGGGAAATCCTAGGTAAGTTTATAGGAGGGCACCAATGAAGCATCCAAGGGTGGCAACAATGCAGGCTTACCGTATTACTAGAGTGTTGAAAAGTAAAGCTTGATTTTGTCAAATTTCACCTTTTGTCCTACCATAGACTCAAAGGAGAGTAGGATGGGCTTGATGCATTTTGCTTGGATAACTGAGGCTTGGGTAGCAGGGATAGTGTTATAAACAAAATATTGGTGGGAGACAGCCTGGAGAGTCAAAGTCAGTTTGATGCTAGAGATGGGCCCTTCAAGACAAGCATGAGTGAGAGTTCTGCCAAGAACTTCAGTAACAATGATGAAGAGGAATGGGAATATGGGTTCTCCTTGCCTAAGGCATTTGAAATTATTTAAGTAGACCACAGGAGAACCATTGACAAAGATGGAAAAATTCACTGAGGTAATACACCCTTTGATCAACTCGACCCAATCCGGGTGGAAGCCAAACTTGTGGAGGACCACCAATAGGAAATCCTAGGAGATCCTATCAAAAGCTTTGTTCATGTCAAGCTTGAGGAGGAGGCCCGCTTGACCACTCGAGGAAATGAAGTGGATAAGCTCATGAATGATGATAATGCTATCAGTGATTTGCCTTCCATGGAAAAAACTACCTTTATTAGAGGAAATAATGGAGGGAAGGATGAGCTTGATCCTGGTGGCAAGGGCTTTGGTGAGGATTTTGTACAGGATATTACACAGGTTGATGGGGTAAAATTTAGAGAGGGTGCGGGCTTGGTTTACTTTGGGGATAAGGGCTAGGAAGGTGGATTTGATGTCTCTTGGGATTATATTATCTGACTACATCTACTGGATTACAAGAAACCACATCTGGGCCTAGGATGTCCCAAAAGTGCTAAAAAAATATGGAGAGGAACCCATCCAGAACTGGAGCTTTCCTCCCTTGCATGGAAGAAATAGCAGATCTAATTTCCACAGTAGAAAGGGAAGGAAGAAGCATACGATTATGGTCCTTAGTGACTAACCTTAGGATATGCTACGGGAGGCTCTTGAACATATGGCGATCACAACTAGAAGAGGTCCCAAGAAGCTCCTTGAATAAAGAAAAAACCATAGCTCTGATTCCCTGGATGTTAGAAACCACCTGACCATCCTGTTGAACTAGCTCCTTGATCCTATTGCTGCCTCTGTGTCTTACTATCGTGGCATGAAAAACTTGGTATTCAAGTTGTCTTCTTTGAGCCAAGTTACTCTAGATTTTTGCTTCTATAAGACTTCCTCATTTCTCATAATGTTGTGATAATCATCCAGGAGGACTCTCTCAATGTCTTGGAGGGTAGGTTCGGGGTAACCATCCTAAAAAGTTATCTCAATGTCCTTGAGCTGGGATTGGATTAGCTGCTTCTTATGGAAGATGTTCCCAAACACTTCCTTATTCCATATTTTGAGGTTATATTTTACATGCCAAAGTTTGTTGCTTATCTGGGATCTTTTGGGCCATTGGAAAGGCCTGGCCCACCATTGAGCAACAAGAGATCTGATGTTTGGGTCATGGAGCCACATTGCTTCAAATCTGAAAGGGGATTTTAAATATGAGGTATGAAGATGACTCTTAAGGAGGAGGGGATTGTGATCAGATCCAATCCTTGGGAGAGAGATCATAATTGCATCATCGAATAGGGGGATGGTGTTGATGGAAATGAGGATTCGGTCCAGATGCATATAAATCAACTGGTTGTATTTACTATGCTTAGTCCATGTGAATCTTGGTCCTCTAAGGTTAACATCCATCAATTTATTATTGTATACAAAATTGGAAAACTGCTCATAGAATATTTTATAGATAGGAGTCCCTCCTTTATTATCAAAGGAATAGAGAGGTGAGTTGAAGTCCCCAACCAACATCTAGGTCTCTACAGAAAAAATATTTCACAGCTAGATGAGGGAGTTCCATAAAGAGGTACTTCGAGAGGGAGAGTTTGGGGCATACATTTGATAGGATCCAATGGAATCTATCATCCTTTTTGGAGAACTTGATGTTCATGTAACTTTCTACCATTGAAAATACTGTACCCTAAATCTTGGCTAGGTCCCATAGGTATAGAAGGCCTCTTGAGGCTCCAATGGCTGAACTAAAATAGGAGGTAGAGTCTCTCCATATGTAATTTGAAATAGAAGAAATAATTTGAGAATATAGTTTCATTTCTTGGAGGAGAAGTATTGCAGGTCGGTGTTCCTTCCTCATGGAATTGATCAAGCACTACTTGTTTCACCCATTGAGGCCTCTCACATTCCATGAGAGGATCTTCATTTGGAGAGTCTGGTTGAAGTGCGCTTCCCTCTCCCAATTGGGGGGGAATATTGGTTCTATTCTATTCCTAATTTTTCAAGATTCGAGAGGACTCCCTAAGAGTGAGTTGGGTGCCATTTACGATGTCATCTAGGGCTTCCCTATTTTTTATGTCCTAAGTCGAGGGGTGACCCCTCTTCTTAACTGATCCCACATCCATCGAGGGTTTCTTGAGGGGGAAGGAAGGGAGGGGGCTAGGGGGCGAGGAGCTCAAGGAGGGGGAAGGGGAATATGGGGATGCCGAGGCTCGAGAAGGGGAAGAGGGAGGGGGGTGGGTGTAGTGGGTAGTTGAAGGCCGATTCGATAGAGTCAATAAGGGGTTCATCAGAGGACAATGGGAAGAAGTGGTTGGAGATAGGGATGGATGGGCTGCAAGGGGGGAGGGGTCTATGAGGGGGGACCAAGGGGGTACCATAACTACTCAAGGCCTATAAGGAGGGCCTGGAGGGTTTGGGGTAGGGCTAGGGCCCTAGGGGAGATGGGTTCTGGAAGATGGAAAATTTCTTCGTGAGGATGTGGTAGAGGTTCAGGAAGGGTATTGGAAGAAAATGTGGCCTTGGTTGGAACAAATATTGCAAAAATAGGTTTATTCTAATATTCAATAGTTTAGGTAAAGGTATAGACCTTGGAGATGAGATTGATTGACGATGGTAGATCAATGTCTAGGATGACATTAATGCACATGTAAGCCTAAGTCATTTGGATCCTAGTGCGTGTTGGAGGGTGGAAGGATATAAACTCTCCAATGCTTCTCACTATTCCATAGAGGATGTCCTCATACCAGAATTGAACGGGAAGGTCAGGGAGCCAGACCTAGATTGGAGCATAGTTTATGATCTAGGTTGCTAGGTTGAAATCAACTCCCCACTTGCAAAGGAAAATGCCCGTTCAGCCTTAGAACCAAGGTCCTCCAGTGAGAATTTACTAAGAATCCGTAGGGTTGCTCAGTCGAATTTGAAAAAAGTCTCTAATGAGGGCAATTAGCTCCAATGATCCCATGAGCACCAGGAGATGTTAGCCCACTTGTGAATGGATTCCATATTGGACCGAGACCCAAGGAACTTGTAAAATAGTGAGTTTGAGTTCTGATAAAGCAAGCTAGACATGACTTTACATGGGATCTCAAGGTTGCCATTGGTGGGGAGCAAATCCGCTTTGGGCCCAGTCATCAGACTAGGGTTAGGGTTTACTATATTTGCATAAGTTTAGGGTTATTTCTTCCACCCATACTCTACATCTAAGACTTTATCTTCTTGACTAGGAGGGTTTGCCTGGGATTCAATTTCCAGCTTTTCCTTTGAAGTTTAGGCTTCCATAGCTGACTCAGTTGCTGGGCTGAGGTATTCTGGTTGTTCTACACATATGCTATGCCAGCTGATCTGAGAGGTCTACATGAGAGATCATCTGCTTCCTACATAATTGGATGACATTATCTGTTTGTGTTGATGATTAGCCCCTTAATCGCAGTAAGGATGCTGTGTATCTCACTGGTTCATTTAGGGGAGGCTCGAAGCTCTTCAGTGGATTCTCTTGTATTGGGGTCTCGGTTCTCATCTGCCACAGTTGTTTTCCCTTCAAGCATTGTTGCATCTACTGTCCTCTTACCTAATTCTACTGTAATTTTTGCACGCAATCGCTCCTTCATTGCCATCTCCATTCTCATCAATGTATATGCAAATTTTAAAATTTCTAAACCTTTGATGTAGTAATTCTTTTAACTCCCTATTAAATTTACAAAATTTTCAAAATTTTTGATGTTTTCAAATGTTCAAATTTTTCAAGAACTTCAAAATTTTAAAAAGTTTTAAATATTCAAAAAAACTCTAAAAAAGCTCAAACCAAATTTCTTCAAATTTCTAAAAATATTCAAAAACTGAAAAACTCAAATATTCAAACCTTCAAAAATTAAAAGAACTATTATATTTTCAAACCTTTTAAAAAATTAAATCCTAGTAGTAATCCTTATCACTCCATAACTTAAAAATAAATTCAAATTTTCCAAAAAATAACTTTTGAAAAATAACCAAGGTGCATAAGTAAATTTCAATAAACATTAAAGTGGAAAACCTTATAACTCCATCTAATATTTTACAAATAAATCAAATTTGTTTTTCCCTCCAAAATGTAAATGATGCACCAAATATGAAAGCATAATGTTTGAATGTTACCTATGATGATCGGCTAATTTAGCTCCTCCTTTAACACTGCGATAAACTACGTGTTGGTTAGCATGCCAAGTTAACGCTTTATTCCTTCAACACTCATATTTCTAAATTATTAGAATTTCTTTTGTTGTTCTCTTTGTTCATTCTTCTCTTAGGTTCCTTCCTATTGATAACACTTGTATATTTGAATGACACTCTAGATGGTGCTTGTATTTGGTGACAATGCTTACATGTTTGAATGACACTTTGGATGGTGCTCATCTTAGGTGATAGTACTCGAGATGGTACATGCATATGGTGATAGTGCTTGTTTCTAAATGATGCTTTTAACAACATTCTAGATGAAAGTTTTATGTGATAGCTTTATGAATGGATATCTCAAGGTAGCACTTTGGATAATGCTCAAGTCTATGTCTAAATTTCACTGCAAGGGGCACTCTAAATAGCACTCAAATACCTATCTTATTCTCACTATAAATGACACTCTAAATATCACTTGAATCTATATATTGTTCTCTCTATTGGTGGCACTTAGAATAATGCTTGGATCCCTAACCGGTTCTCTCTAATGATGGCACTTAGAATAGTGCTTGTATCCCTATTCGATTCTCTCTATTGGTGGTGCTTAGAAAAGTGCTTTTGGATTTCCTATTTCCTTTAGATGCTTATGATCTGTTAGCACATGTGGCTTATTTATTTTCATCGAATTCTAGAACTATAATAGTGCTCAATTTTTTATTACAATGCTCTTAATAGGGATTCAAGTAGCTAATATAGGATGGTGCTTATAGCTCTCCTCTTATGACTCTTAGATAGTTGTACTTATAGATTATAGATATCCATGCTTATATCTCTTAGATAGCTACTATATGATAGCACTTATGGCTCTTAGATAACTACTATATGGCAGTGCTTATGGCTCTTAGATAGCCACTATATGGTAGTGCTTATGGCTCTTAGATAGTCATTGTATGGTAGCACTCTTGATGGTGCTTATGAATATCTACCTTCTTATGTAGCTTTTGTATGGTAGCCTCTACCTTATTTTACATTGAAATGGCTCCTCAAAGAATACTTCTTCAAAAAACTAATCCAAGGCCAAGACTAAAATAAATGTAGAATTTCTAGTCATTTTTATATTTTTGGTTATTTGATTAACCATAAATTCAACTTTTCTCTATGCTTCTATATTCTTCTCTAGAGGTTTATTCTCTATACTTCTTAGTACTAATCTCTTATCTATTCTTAGAAAGGTTATATTGCTTCTCTTATTTGTACTTAGGAAGCTTAGATGCTTCTCTATCTTTGGAAGCTTTGATGCTTCTCAATATCTTGGAAGCTATAACGCTTTTCAATCTATAGAATATTTGATGCTTCATGATCTCAAAAATCTATCTCCAATGTCTTAGGTCAAACCTAAGAACAAAATGATTCTCCTATTTTCTAGAGAATCTAAAATAAATATCAAGGTGACTATGAATATCCTTGCACGTCCAACTTCCTTTTGAGTTGATCCTTAATCAATTCAAGCCGAGTCCTAGTCTTCACTAGTTTTCCTTGAACCAAGTGGAAAGACCCTAACATCCAAATCAGGGTGACTTTTACTTGTCCCCTCAATATCTACTCAATCAAACCTTTATAAAATAGAGTCCAAGTCTTCATTGCTTTCAAAGTGGACAAAATCCAATATAATGGTGGCTAATAAAATATAACTCTATAAAAAATGGATAAAGTTAAGTGGTAGCTTTGATACCACTGTTGGATTTTAAGCCTAACTATCTCAAAATATCACAGGTCCCAATATAAATAAGCCACAATATTATAGGTCAAAATATCAATAATCAAGAGTAGAATTATATATATGAGCAATCAAATATATATCCAAGACAATATAATAATGAAATAACATTCACTTATAATATCAAATATGAATGTAAATGGATAAAATCATTCATGTACATGCACAAAGAATACTTACAATAAAATTGCTCAAAAATATGTATACAAGCTTTATTATTAATGCTTGCTATGTGGTGATCGCTATAGATAATTTTCCCTTACATTGTATGGAGCTTTGTCTCCATAATATAGACATAGTAATGTGACTCTTCAATACTTGTCTATTGCACTCCTCACATATCCAAAAAATGTAACCTTTCCTATTCTTGACCTTTGGCTTCTCGCCACTTATATACTAGACTCTTCACTCTCTTCTTACATGCATACTTTAATTCTATGACACTTGCACACTTCCACATGACTCTTACTATCCTACATGCACTCATAATACAAGACACTTGTGCATATCCTTACGATATATTTGTACACTTACATACATGACACTTGTAAACATTCTCTCAATATACACATGCACTTTTACATACACGACACTTGTGCATATCCTGCATATAGACACTTACATAAAAGAGAAATATAAATCACTCATCTAAACTATAGATACAAATATTAATCTATTATATATTTACATTTTTACCATAAAGGTACCATGGGAGTACATTAGCACGTACCAAATAATGTAATATTCTCCAACAGGTTAAGGTTGCAACATATCACCACCCACACCACCGTTAGTGACAATAATATTAGAGGCATGGATTAGGGCATCAATATTATTATGGATCTACATGTAGTCAGAAAGACATCAAGTATGGAAATTTTTGGTAGAAAAAATATAGTGATTCTATATCTCAAAAGGGTGTAGCAACATTGGGGAACAATAGAAACATTCATTCAAAATATTAGAGTAGAGCAGTAGAAGCATGGAACCAATAGATCAGTTATGGATATTTAAGGGGCATAATTGCAAATTGGTATTACTAAACTTTGTTACATTATTTTTGTCATGTAAACATTTTTATTACATTTTGGGGGATGTTAATTATTTCATCCTTTATGTGGGTGAATAGAACATCCAATGAGAAAAAATGAGAAGTTGAAAAGTTTCGATGAAGTTTAAACACCGAAGGGTATATTGAAATTAAGAAACACCATAAAGCATAAATATGGATTATGTACACAAATGCTGGCTGTAAAATATTTGGTGAGATGTGATAGAATATTTGGTGAAAATATGTTTTGTATTGAATTTGTTGCTTGCCTTCCCTCATTTCCAACATATGTTATCAAAGACACCATAAAGAGTTTGTGTGAGTACAAAGGGTTTGGTTGTGCGAGGAGGGATATTTTTTGCCATTTGATGATATACCCTTATAATTTATTTTGAGGGAAATCTAAGAAGACATTTCCATGCTGCATGAGAAATAAATTCTTAGATAAAATGCTGCATGCTGCTAGTATTACCGAGTCATGTGATAAGTGCCTCAGTTGAAGAGGAGGTTTAATTTTATATTGGTTGGGATTTTTAAAGGGAGCTCAACTAGTGTGTTCTATCATCTTCATCATGAATTTTTTCCTTCATGCAGGACATATATGACAACTATGACCATGCTCACAGTTTATTTTAAGATACCTGTTAAGTTTGGATATATTTTTTCCCTTATTTTCTTATATGATTATGCACTAATATGATTAGTTAAAGGTGTTATTAAAAATAATTAAATAGCATTTTTAATAGTGTTTTTGTTGTGTTGCTAGACAACGAGTTCAAAAATAAATCTTAGCATGAGAAGACAAAATGTCTTCATAGCCAACTTGAATGCTTGATGTTGCATAAGAGAATTAATTAAAATGTTGTTTGTAAAATCAATTTATTTTAAAAGGTTATAATATTATTTATTGCATGGTCCCTCTATGTTTGGTAAACTTTGATTAAACTCAAGAAGTGTGTGCATCTAATTAATTTTTTAATTGTTCCCAAATACAAAGAAAATTATGTTTGAAAATAAATATATAGTGAAATGTTCACTTGGAGGCTTACGAGAGTTTTGAGACAATAAATATTCTATTGGTAAATAAATAAAATATCCTTAAAATCTTAACAAGTAGATTATTACAAATAACAAAGTAAGCTATCTTGACTAGTGAGCATTCTCAAGCCTTGATGGTTAAACATGCCATGTTCAATCCTTATTTGAGAGGTACAATGCTTTCAATTGAAATATTTTTCCTTTTCACATTGCAACTTACATAGGAGAGTAGTTGGTGTTTGAAACAAAGTTTAAATTTTTTGAAGCATAGGTTGTGGGTTCAATTCACATAAAGGGCATATTTTATAGTTAAGATTTTTTTTAGACTATTGTGATTTTTTCAAAATAAAAAATAGGTGTATTTAGAGAGTTAAAAGTTTTTTAACTCTTGTGTATGGGCCTAGATGATTGGGTGAGATCCACTTGTTTTTGGTTAACTTGAGATACTCCCAATAATCATTATTATTCATGGGTAAGGCCTCTATTCTATCAGGTTTCAATATTGCATAGTACAAAGTGGTAGGATGACAACGTGGCTTTCTATGCTTGGGAAATGAAGCACTTTCTTAGCTCGTGGTACCTTTGGTTGGAAATATTAGTTAATCATTATTGGAAGAAGTGTAAAGATGGAAAGTTTTAGACAATGGGATCCTTTGTCACCTCCATAAGCAAGCTATGCATTGGAAGTGATCCTTCCATTTGGTCATCCTCTTAATCTGTGGCACTGTGAAACCTGACATCTTTTTCAAAATCTTGTTGAAAAAGCCTATCAAGGCCCAAATGGTTACAATTATTCTTTAAAGTCATTGAGGAATATTGTTTACTCTTCTTCTCTTTACAATATTAAAGAATTCAAATCCAAGTATTACTTTATTTAGATTCAGAATATGAGCCATAGAATCATGCAAAAGGTACAAAATATTTTACTTGAATCAGAATCCTTTGAGGTAGACGATGACATAAAAAATATTTTATGCAAAGGAGGTTTGCTAAATTGCATCTAATATTTCCACAAGCACCATAGAGGGTTTGCTAGATAAATGGCTCAATCTTGGAGGAAAGATTAGGTTCAGGTTGGTAATTTTAAGTTCAAAGTAACAATGGATCTAGTTGGGAAGGTGATGGAGCTGCCTGTGGATGGTTCCTACCACAATAGGAATAAGCACTCCCTAATTAGTGAACCAAGCTTATTTCTAGATGAGGATGAGTACTTTATAAAGTTGCAGAATGGTTACAATGCCAAGGACCTTAAGGCCCCATGGAAATGAGTTATTTAAGTAATTATGGATTATTTCACGTTGGACTCCAATAGGGATGTGCTGTGTAGTTCTTATGTCATGTTCCTAAACTAGTTGAGGAGAAAGTGGCTAATGAAAATTATGTCATTCTTGTTCTATTCTATACAAAAGTCCATGATAAACATTAGGGGTGGGAAATGGTTGGACCCTATCCACTAAGGACATGCTCTATTAATTTTTGAATATATGACTATGACCAAGGGGTGGCAGTGGATGAGGTCCTATCCCAAATTGAGAATTAGAAAGTGCCTCTTATTTTTGATCCTCCCTCGTCTCCTCCAATTCTTCTTCCAGGAACTCCTTGAAGTTTGATTTGGAGGATCTTAAGAGTCCATTTTTTTTCTAAACCAGTGGAGAAAGTCAAGAGCTCTGGTGGGTTATCAGTTTCACCCAAAGTAACCAAAGGAGGTCATGCTAGGTACTCCAAGTGTCTGTTATCTAAACTTGTCAAAGATGAAACCTCCCCAATCAATGTGGAGATGCTAGATTCTAAGGATCAATCTCCAACAAAAAAGAAGAAATAGATTTTGGAGGATTCAAATTAAGCTAAAAGATATTCTCCCACGCCTATGCTTGATGCTCTTGATAAAATATTATCCTTCCTCAGTAATATGGAAGAGAAAAACCAATCCCTAATTGGAACTCTCCAAGTGGCAATTGTGTTTGTGGAAGAAATTCATGGTATGACGCATCTTCAACGAGGAAAACTGGGAACTTCCAAATAGGTCTTGAGGGACTTTGGACTCGTATCCAAGTATTATGTGTCTAGTCATGGTCATGTTTTTCTTTCCATTTGTTGTATTTAGAGATACTATCCTATGGTGGATCTTTCTTTTTGCTGGTTGGTGGGTTTGTATAAGTTGCCTGATGTTCTTTTTTTGTGGCTTCTTTCGTGAGGTCCCCTTGGGTTTGGCCTTGGGATCTCTCAGCTTCTCTTTTGTAAAAGGTTTTGGGACCATTTAAAAATATCTTCTTTTATAAAATAATAAAAAAGGGTGTTTAGGTGCATTATATTGAGCAATTATTTAAAAAGTCATGAAATAAAAAAAGGGTGAAATAATTTTTTGAAATTTCAATTTTTTTGAAGTTAAGAAGCCCTATAGTCTATTGTGATTTTCTTGAAAGGAGTATTGTATTTTTTTGCAAAAGGTGCATTTTCGGTAGTGATTGACTCATTATTTTTTGAACAAATTTTTGCATAAAAAATAATTATATATAAAAATAAAAAGCATGTGCTTTGCACAATCACAACATATGGTATAAAAAATACCTCTGAATTACATTTATAGGTAAAGCTCACATTAAGTTATTACATCTAAAGCATAACATAGCTTCCATAATGATGTCTAGGCATCTACCCTATAAATTTTCAAGGAAGAATAAGAACATATTTTATGTGATATTTTATTTTACTCCATTCATTACCCTATTTGTTACTATCGTTAGATGCAAATCCTAAAATTGAGAAAATCCAAGTATATAGGGAAGTTACACCCATGTATGAGGATTTCTCTTTAAGTAGGTGTCATTGATAGGACAAATCCTTTTCAATACTACCTTGGTACCACATATCAATATCTTTCATATGCCTTACAGTATCTCTCATGTATGATCACATATATCAAGAGGACTAGCTCCTTATATGTACCGACAAACATATAGAAAGAGTAAGTATATCAAAAGGATCGGTATATAGGACTTATAAAAGAGGACCATTTGAGGAGATATAAGGAACCTTCACCATGGTTGCATCAAAAAATATTTCTTATGAAATCTTATTTGCTCAAAGATCCAAATTTTGCATTGTGGAAGACAAAAATGAGAACAATACTAGTGGTCAAAATTTTTGGGATATAGTTACTGGTGATGAAACTCGTCTTGAGGAGACTATAGATAGGCAAAAGTATGATGAAAGAGATGTAGGGAAACTTATGCTCATCACATTTGGAGTGGTTGATGAAATGCAAAAATATATTAGTGAAGCAAAAATATGAAAATATGCATAGGGTAGACATTGCACTATATTTGAAAGAAGGAATGAAGCTACAATACTTTATCTAAAATCTCAACTTCATACATCAAGGGTCCAATATGGTGAGAGTATTGAATAATTTCTTCGAAGAATTACAGACTTGAAATCAAAGTTGAACATCATGGGAGAAAATTTGGATGATAAGATCTTAGTTTTAGTTGTACTTAGAGATCTCCTTGAACCATTCAAACTATTGGTGATATCTCTCCTAGTATTAAATAAAAGAGTGTCATTTGAAGAATTGGTAAACATCCTTCAACAATTTGAAGTAGAAAATTTGTTGAGAGATGAGTTATCCAATAATGCCCTTATCTCCATAAAGAAATCACAAAATATTCAAAGGTTCATTCCACTTCCACTTCATCACAAAAGCAACCTCAATGGAGGAGGGGATATTATCATATTTGTGAAAAAGGATATAATACAAAATTTTATAAATACAATTCTTTGACTCATGGGAATCAATTTCGAAGGCCTCCTCAAGGAAAGTAACAATTTTAATCACAACATCAAAAAGGGTAATTTAAAAGAAAGTAACAATAGCAAGGTTATATTCTTTAGTGTGAATTAAGGTTAGATTGTGAAGAAGAATGTGAAAAAACACATAAGGTCCTCATGGCCAAGGAAGTGAAAAAAATATATATTGTAAACGAGCCAAGAAACAAGGTGAAATTCAAAAGTGTGTGCCATCCAAAGATAGTGAAGGTAGAGAATTTTTAAAACTAGGGTGTTTTTTGCAATCAATTCTCAAAAATGTTGGTGAAGGATACTTTGAAAAAGGTTTGAGAACTTCTATTGGTGTTATAAAAATAATGTGTATGACACTACTCACTCTTTACATCCTTGAGGTGCAATGTAGAAAGAAAATAGAAATATTTGAAAAAGTAAAAAATAAGGCCATAATGAAAAATGTTTGTTGTGACACAAGTTATCTTATTGAAAGAACATATTTTAGTTGTGATATAGGTGATTTGGAGATTATAGTGGCTAATGTGTGTTGTGATACATGTGATATCGTCCAAAGGGAAGATATAGCTTATGATACAAGTGATTTGAATATTGTTGGTGAGAGAAAATATTATGTAGAAGATGGTTGTATTGGCCATGACAAAGGCCATATTGTCAAAGTTGAAAGTGATAATGATTGTTTAGATTGTGTTGAAGGTCATTGTGATGATGATGTATGGTATTTGAATGTTGTTGGTGATAGTGATAAAGACCATAGTGGAAATGAGGAAATTGGTTATTTGAATACTATTAATGATTGTGATGGAGATCAAAGTGGTAATGAATAAATTGAATGCTTTGAAAAACACACCAAAGTTATTGGTTAAAGAATATTGAGAAAAATGGGATACACTGGTACAAGTTTGGGAAAATATGGGCAAGGTGTGAAAAATCGATAATACCAAATATAAAGTCAAAGAATAAAGGCCTTGGATATACACGTCAGGAAGGAAATAGTGAAACCAAATTTGTGAAGAAAAAATTCTTAGATAGAGTTGTAGCCATTATGGAATATTTAGACACATGAAAGCTAGGCGTTAGAACCTGCATCCTTGTAAAACTTGTGGAGGTAATGGTCACTCCAAAAGAAAGTGTTTGCACAAAGAGAAAGTGACTAAAAAGATACATATGAACCCTAAATGGATGAATATGTCAGAATGAGATAAAGTACAAGAAATGTTAAAAAATTTCTATAGGGGAAGATAAAGTTTGTTAAATAAGAAGAATATAAATCTTTCCATGGAAAAATATCTTTGAAACTCGAAATTAATTAATTTTTCTATCAAAAGAATATGACCCAAGCAATAATTGAAAGATCTATAGTGATAGAACCTATAGTAAGAAGTTATGTGGAGTATTTTGAAGATGAGGAATATTCTAAAAATATCATTTAGTGGTAATTTTCTAGAGATGATGATATAAAGGTAGATCTAGGGGTTGAACAAAAGGTAATGGTGACCCAGAGACAACCCAAAGTCAAAGGACCCAGAGGTGACCTAGATGTGATGATGACCTAAATGTAATCCCAAGGTGACCTAGAGGCAACGATGACCTAGAGGTAATGTACAGGTAATGACCCAGAGGAAATGATAATCCTAAGACAAAGACACATAGGTAATGACCCATAGGCAAACCCAATAAATTTATCTAAAAAAGCACACCCAATGGATATTATATATATCCAGAGCCAGAGCTAGAGCCACCAGAGTCAAAGCCACTAGATCTAGAACCAAAGCCAAATCCAAAATAGAGCCAAAGCTAGTAGAGCCAGATATAGAGCTAGATCCATATCCAATAGAGCTAGAGCTAGAGAGCAAGATATAAATACAAAGCATAATTATAGTGTACTACACATAGAATCATGGGGGGTAATGATATTTATACCAAATAATGTAATAAAGGGGTGTTAGAATTTATTACATTATTTGTTGTCATGTAAATGTAATCATTCTATTTTGGGGTATGTTAATTATTTCATCCCATATGTGGATGAATAGAATCTCTTATGATAAATAATTATAAGTTATAAAGTTTTGATGAAGGTGAAACACCGAAGCATCTATTGAAATTAAGAAACCATAAAACATAAATATTGATTATGTACACAACTCCTAGATGGTAGAATACTTGGTGGAATACGATAGAATATTTGGTGAAAATATATTTTGTGTTAAATTTGTTGCTTGCTTTCCTCAATTTCCAACATTCATTATCAAATACCACTACCAATAAATATTTCACTTGGATGTATGGATGATCAATACCAATAGTGGTTGTCAACATTGCTTAGAAGATCATATTGTTTAGTTTCTTCTCATGTTTTGAGGATGAAACATTTCTGGGGAGGGTAGAATGCTATAGTACCTAGGAATAGGTATATGGGGATATAATATAATATTATATATGGGTATTGTGGATAGTTGGCATAGGCCACACATAATCCAAGGTTGTTTATATTATTATATTATATTATAATTATGAGTGGAATGAGAGTTTATAATATGGGTATATAAAGAAGGGATATTATCATTGTAATCATGACCATTCATATGAAGTATTAGTTGTAATAATATTTTTCTATGAAGTGGCTTATGATACCTTTGCCTATCTAAGTGGTTCTCTCATCTTGGGAGATCTTATGGAGTTTTCCTTCGTTAAGGAGTATTATTGATGTTGCCCTACCCTAAGGGTATTATCTATCTCTGTCTCATTGTATAGGTTGCTATTATGGATTATTATTTGTGAATGAATAATTTGATATTTTTACATATTGGTGAATAATTTTTTTTTATGAGAATAAATGTTCCATAATATTTATGTTGTCCTAAAGAATCTAAAATGCAACGAATAGACTCATAAACACTTTATTCTTTATATTCACCTATAAATCCTAAAGTACAAGGATGATCCTCCATAATAATTGCTTTTTTATACAATTCTAGACACCCTAAATTTCCATGGATATCCTCCACATGCATTTATTTATTATGTTGTTTTTGAATCCTTAAAGTGTGAGGGATGCACTTTGTACTACTTTTTAATTTTATTATAAGAAGAGGATTTTATACTACTTGAGGAAAATGAAGATGATTTACCTATATTAGTCTTAATCTCATTAAAAAAATTTCCTCCCTATCATCCTTTGCACCTTAACTTATAAATTTGAAGTTGTGCATTGTATTTCCTCATCCCTATGTTATTTTTATTCTAATGGTTGACTCGAGTAAACTATAATGGAATTTTCCATTTGATGATGCAAAGAGGATTTCTTTGCTACTTGGAGTGGGAAATACTTGATTTGACCTAGCTTCCATTATGATATGATATCCTTGCTTCATATTTAAGTTTATCTCATGCCAAACAAATTCCATTTATTTTCCCATTATTTTTACTTTGTAATCTCTTGCTACGCTCTTTGTCTCATAACATTTACAATATTAAAATAAAATGCTTTAATAATGTACTCATTGATTCTATTCTCTTTATTAATGGATTGTAGCAAAGGTTTCAAAATATCCATGCTAACACATATTCTAGTGTATACAAAATGCCTTCACTCCTTAGTATTTGGTTCCTCTTTGATAAAATCCCCTAGATTATTGTCAATATTCTTCAAGACCTCCTTTTTAGTAAGCTTATATGAAATCCCAAAAAGCCTAAACCACATCAAAAATATTTTAATAGTCTTCGTATCCATATAAAAATTGTCACTCCATGGTCTCAAATATAATATTATTCTCCCCTAAACCATATGCCACCATTATTTTTTTCTCCCTAATTTTTGAACTTGAGAAGATGTTGAGGAAAAATCCTTTTAAAAATTAAAAAATATCAATGAGTAATTTGAATTCAGTCCCCACTTCCAATTCATCCGATTTTGAATCTTTGAAAAACCTAACCAATATCCATGGAGCTTATGTGTTAACCCTATGCTTTTAAGGACCACTATTTCATGCTCAATCATCTCATCCTTCATAATTACTTCTCATATAGTATTCAATACCTAGATAGGGTTTAGGGTTTGCTATATATTTGCCCTTGCTCTTTTCCTTGACTAGGGAATCTATACTTCTAACTAGGACATCCTTACTTCCAATTAGAATGTTCAAAAATAACTTTCTTGCCATCCTATATAGAATTTCTTCATAAAAATTCTTTAATTTTTAAAATTTCCCTAAGATCTAGAATTGAAAGTTTATTCTTGCTCATACTTCACTTATTTTTGGCACTCACAACATTTACTTACTTTTTAAAATGATAAAAGGTTAGGTTTTCTCTTGGATCTCACTTGATCAGTGTAATATAAACTCTTAAAATTAAAAAAAATGATCTATAGTTAAAATTAAATGGTCTCAACAATTTTTTTTTATTATACTAGAGGAATCAGTAACTCATTACAATTTTCTACGCCTCTTCATGGGTTTGAATCCTTTTCCTTATTGCCACTATAATATCTAGTTGCGTCGGGTAAAATTTTTCTACACCTCTTCATGGGTTTGAATCCTTTTCCTTGTTACCACTATAATCTCTAGTTGCGTCGGGTAAAATTTTTAACATAGCTAGTGACATTGGTGCGACACACCCTCCAATAATATGAGGCCTAAGGGATTGGAACTGTGGTCTTCATGCTCCCATGAAAGTGTTTTGACCACAAGACCAAGCCCTCAGACCGAGATGGTATTATCAATTTTATTATAATAAGTATGTCATTAATTTGATAATAATAAAAGATTTGATATGGGATAAAATATAATTAATGATAATGTCTAGCTTAAAGGGTCTAACCAATATTAAATTCCCATGTATATCATGATAATATATTTTATTATAATACCCCTATGTGGTTCATTTAAATACTATAATAATGGAGTCATGACATAATAAATGTGAGGCCATTTCAATCCCATAGTGCCATAATAGTTAAACAAGAATCAGTAAAAAGATAAAATATAACAATTGCCACCCTCATAAAGTTATGTGAAAATCACATAGTTTAAATAAGAGAATAAAAAATTTGTACACACATGCTTGGTATTGAATCCCATATTCCAAGCATTTTCCTCCAACCAAGTTTGGTGATATATGAATTTGATAAGAGTTTTCTAAATTAGTTTGATTTTGGAGTTGATCTAATGAATCATATGTCCTTTGAAGAGGATATCAATTCTTATTCATAATCCTATTAATGGATCTTCAATTAGTGTATAGTATCCATGTACCATCCTTCTCTATAATAACTAATATTAATGATCAACATGGACTAATATGTGGCCTTATAGCTCATTGATCCAAGAGTGTCTGGATTAGATTTTCATTTTATCATTCTTCATAATAAATTTCTAGTAAAAAGCAATATTGAGAAGGTGATTATGGAGCTAAAATTTAATTTCATATTCCTTTTCCCTCTTAGGAGGGACATCCTTTAGTGATTCAAGCCACTTCTTGGTATGTTTGTAAAATTGATATGAGTTGTAGACTTTGTTTTGAAGTGAATTAAATTTAGAAAAAAATGTTTTTATTTCCTTACCTTCTCTTATAGTTAAGATAATAAATAAAATATTTTTACTTGAATTTATTAATAGCTTTTTAAATTTTTGAAAGAATGTAAAGTTTTTTTTTTTGTTTCTCATTGTATGGATTAGTGATGATTTGTATTTCCTTATTTATAAGGTGGTATTTTTCTTCTTTATCATTAATAAAAAATAAAACTATATAACAAAGGAGATTATCAAATAAATTGTAGATGGAAAATTTTATTCATATTGCTTAGACACACACTCAAACTATGTAATTATGTAGAGATATTGAGATGTAAATGCTTAACAAATTTAAGTACCAATTTATTTACCATTTCTTTAAAAATACTTTTCTTAGAAAACTGTGGTCTATGAGAGCATTTGTCTTATTTTTCTTTACATGTAACTTCAAAGGTGTCTATAAGGACTTCACTACAAATGTTAAAAATACCAAAATATCATAAATATTTGATTTCTAACCAATTATTTCTTTAGATAAAGATTTCAAAAAGAAGCATTACATGACCATCTTCATCACAGTGGGAATAAATATTATCAGTGTCCTTATCCTATTAGGATGTACAACATTATTATTTTTTAACTATGATTTGTTACTTTCCATCTTATTGGGTCTATACTTTAGAAACTAGAGTGCTTATCTTCAACTAACTTGTTTCTAATATAGTTATTTGTAAACTAGTTTAATAAACAATTAAGGGTTTGAATAACAACACTTAAATCCTTAATAAATATTGGATTTGTACAAAGTACTGAACCATGATACTATATTTTTTTATATCCATATTCTTTGTGGAATAATAAAATGTGAAAGTATAATCCTCCTTTCTTTATCCATTCTGAATCATGTATTTTCCCATAAATGAATTTTATTCATAACTATTTGGATATATTTTTTCTAGATAGTCTCCTTGAATCCATTCTAATTGGCGAATATAGGACTTGTATTGTTAATAATTTAAAATTTCACTCTTACATCAATTAATATCATACTTGTCCATTTTCAATTTAGCATATTTAATTATCTTTTAATAAAATCATCCCATAACAAAATAATTTTTTAACTTTTATATATAATAATCAAATATATTTTTATTTCTTTGGATATAATATATTAACATCTAACTTTATCTTTAGTTTGAATCATGGGTCTTAAATTGAGTGATATTTTGTAGTTGAATTTGGTTTTACTCTCACAAAACTTCTAGTATGACATCCTCTAGTTTATTATAACTTTCAATAATAAGGATCTTGTTTTTCACCTTCTTTCCAAGGGATATTCAAATTTTTATATTGAGTATAATATTTTCTTACATAGCAACTACCCATATTTGATAAGATTTGAAATCCTCCCCACTATGATCTAATTTAGAAAACCTCACTTTTGCCTTCTTTACCTCATTTCCAATCTCTTGAATCAATATTTACATATGTTAGGGCCAATTGATTTTTTTCTATTTAGTTTATTTTAGTATAATTGACACAAATAACCATAGTCATAGGTTTATACCTCTAATAAAAATATACTTTTAAATTTAAAGGGTGAGTGAGAGGTCAAGTTGGTGTGAGGCAGTCAGTGTGGTCTGTGATCCATAATACAGGTCCATTCAACTTTGGTTCAAATCACTTTGGCTACCATAAGCCCTTTTGGGCACTTACCAAGAGGAGACCTAGGTTCAAAATTTGAGGGCATGTCCAATTTGGACAAAGGTAGTAGTTTGACCTGAGTCCACTAAGTGTGCACCAAATTGATGACGGTGGTACCAACCCCAAACCATCGGGGGTCTACCTCACTCCGGGTTGTGTTTATCGAGGCAAGATAGAGGTTATAGTGGTAGCACCATGATTTGATGCTATGATAAGAGGCAATGCGACTTGACCCTATGACCAATTGTTCAAAAAGGAAAGCTAGTTGTCGATTCCTCTATGTATCAAACAAAATATACTTTTAAATTTCTATTTAATGATCCAAATTAGTTATTCAATTTTAATGAAGTACATATGAAATTCACCATAAACTATACTTTATAGTTGTATGCATTCTATAAGAATTATACAATGCTTTATTCATAAGTCTATTAAATGGAAATAAATAAACACAATAAAAATTGAATTTATCTCACACATAAATGAAAAATGTAACAAAAAATTATAAAAATAGAAACATTAATAGTTTATATGCTTCTTTTTATAGTAATTACACTATTATATTAGCCTAAAGATATTTTCTATCATAAATATGCCATTTGTTGAATTATTTCTACTGTGTAAAATAGTTTATAACATCCTACTTACTCATAATGGTTAAGAAATCCATTAAAATCTTCAATTTTTTCAATCCAATATGAGGTGGTAGTAGAAAACTTCCTTCCTCATATTTTTTTACATTACTACAATTACAATAAAATTATAAGTCCTTATAAAAATTTCTTAATGATATGCGTACCACATGAGATAATTTAATTCATACAAACAAAACAATAAAATATATTATAATCCAATACAATATACTTTAATAACAATGCAATGCAAACATCAACAACCATACACATGCAAGTACAAAATCAAAAAATTGTAAGGCATAGTTTTATTTATCCATTGAGTATTTAGTATATTTATAGAGAGGATTCATAGTAAAAAATACTACTTACTACCATTATTGGTTGAGGCATGTAGCCCCATTAATGGAAGATGATGGACAACAATCATCATACCTATACCCCTACTTACACGTAAAATAAATAATTTACCTATCATATAACCCCTATACAAGTCATACCACAATTATATGTTTTATTTGAATCCATCAAAAGACCACAATATAATGATATTATCTCAAAAATCATAAAATATTGAAAAAGAGCAAAGACTTATTGCATTGATTTACATGATCAACTAGATTTAATTCATACTCTAAATAGGTAAGTTTTTTAAATCTATAAACCAATCATAAAAATATATGGGTAGGGTTAGGAATAGTTCTTATGGATTCTCAAAAAACAATATTTACTAAATAGTGATAATAAGATGAAGTAAGTGGTGATTTCTACTACTATGAAGCCTATCGAGGAGGAGAGAGCTAGGACAAAGGTTTTAAATGGTTTTAGACAAAATTGTAGAGATAATACAAAGGGCAAGACCTATTGGCCCTAATGGACAACAATAAATTTTTTATGGGGATGATCACAGTAAGAAAAAGGTATAGTTCGATGAAATGCAATGGATTCAAAATAAAGTAGACAACCAATTTTTACAAGCCACATAGAGTGAAGGAAAAATCAACAAGCACTTCCAATTCATAGTGCAAAAAAATATGAGAGATCACAATATTCAATGAAAACAAGGACAAGGGTTGAAGAGAACTAGAAAAAAATTTCATGGCATAGACTAGATTAAAGAACTTGAAGCAAGAAAAATAAATATGGTCTAGAACATGAGCAAGACTATTTCGAGGTCAAAATATCAAAAGGGATAGACTGTACCAATACCCAATATGAGGAAGGAGTTAGGGGAGCTATAATTTTTTTTTTTTAGGGATGCCCTTTGTAGGGAATAACCCTAGCCAAATGTGATAAATAATCTGAGGGCACCACAAAGACCTTTGATAATGTCGAAGATGGATGCCAAGAAAATGTGATAAGGTGTTTAAAGGCGACTAATGGTTCCCCAATAGTGAAGGTAAATATGGAGGATATTCAAAATGGAATAGAAGACATGGAGAGGAGAGAGTTGATATGCAAATTTATGGAGTTCAGACCAAACCTTTTATCATTTAAAATATGGGCCGCTAAACAATGGTGAATAATAGGTGAGTTCCAAATCTTTGCACATCCAAATGGTTATTTTCTTGTTATTTTTGCTTTTGAGGAAGATAGGGAACAAATATTCCCAAGGAGGCCATGATTTTTTGGAAGGGAAGGCCTATTTATGAAACCTTGGTAAACTAAATTTAAATCAAAGAAAGAGATGCCATCCAGAACACCAGTTTAGGTGAAGCTATTTGGCCTACCAATAGAATTTTGGAATATGATTTTTTTTTTAGCAATTAGGAATACCCTAGGAACACTCATGATGGTTGCTGACAATACATATAAATTTGAGCAAAATATTTTATGGTTGAATATGTGTCCTAATAGATTTTAACAAACCCCTCCCAAAAAATATCACTCTGTAGTTTGGGAAGGAAACATGGGAGCAGGAGGTGGATTATGAGAACATACATTTTTGCTATATAATATACGATGAATATGGCCATTTAGAAAGATAATACCTAAATTAGATCCTATATTATGGAAAGAAAATAAATCTTGAAGGGTTTCAAGTACCCAAAAAAATTCAAAAGAAATCGGTGGTGAGAAATCAGGTAGTGGTGTCAAACAATATGTTTGGCAATCTCTCCATTGATGATATTTTCGATGATGAGGAGGATACAATGGAGAAAAAAGTCTTGGATACATAGTTCCATGGTGGAAGGAAGGAATCTATGCTAGAAGAGGTAAATAGCATCCCTAACACCACCCTAGTTGTGTAGAGCAACAAACAGGAAGTAGTAAACCAACCAATAAACTACCAACAAGAAAAAAAGAGGGAAAATAAAAATAAGAGTAATAGTCTATTAAATATAGGTATTGCAAAAATACCAGAGCCTAGGGAAGACTTTTCTAGATCTACCAATAATACCCTAGTGCTGTACACACATACACCAGGGTTGTATGTTATTCTAGAATTAGGAGGGGTAAGCTAGGAGACAAGGAAGAAGATGAAAATGGACAACAATCAAAAGGTAGGATGCAAAACTAGTCAACACCATATGGGAAAAAAAGGAGAAAATATAATAGCAAAAGGTAAGGTCAATTTACTTACTCACATATTTAGCCCCCAATACCAATGAGAATAATTTCTTGGAATATTAGAGGACTCAAGGAGAGTCCCTAAAAAAAAAAAATTAGAAAAATAATACAAACAAATTGACCACAACTTGTCTTTCTTCCAGAGATGAAGGTGTCTATGGAAGAGATAGAGATGATTGCAAAGAAAGGGTGGCCTGTTGGAAGAATGAAATCCCTCATCTCCCAAGGGATATAAAGAGGTATTGTATACCTTTGGGACCCTAAAAAGGTAGTTATCCACGAAGTGGTGGGTAGTTGGGGTCTCTTGGCGATAGTAGCTCAGAGTAGGCATTTAAACCAAGTTATGCTTTGCGTGAATGTTTATGCACCTACTAGCCTAGAGGAGAAATGTAGACAATGGAAGAACACAAACTACATTATTACCCAATTATCTCAAGCATGGTCCTTTATAGGAGGATATTTCAATACCACCTTGTCCTTGGAAGATAATTTGGGGGGAAATGGTAGCTTAAACAAGAGCACAAACCTTATGAAGGAATATATCAAAAACCTCCATCTTGTGGATGTCAAGCCAAACAATGGTCTAATGCCCACTTTAATTGGAGGTAATAAAAATATTAGATAGATTATCATTATTAGATAAATTTTAGATTCATGGGCACATTCCTAGGGTGAAGATCTTAAATAATGTAGGCTTAGATAATTGTCCAATCACGATAAAACTATGGAAATCCAAGGCTAAACACTAGCAATTTAGATTCTAACTATTGTGGTTTAGAGGTAAGTATTTTAGGTCTAGAGTGTAGCAATGGTGGAAGACAAACCTTAGCATGGAACCAAGATGTATTACTTTGAGAGGAGGATTTAGTACATTAGATCCAAGATAAGGACCTAGAATTGGGAAGAGCTTGAAGATGTCAAGAAGAAAAAGTTGGAAGTGCAAGCCCAACTCAAAGATTTAAATGAACATATCTGTATGGATGACCTTATAGAGGATATGAGTATGGTAGATATTATACTTACATCTTGGCTAGAGGAATAGAAAAAAAGGAAGAGTTATTATGGAAGAAAAAATATAGAATCCAAAGGCTCCAAGAGGGGGACTGAAACACAAGATTCTTCCACAAATCTCTTCTAGCCCACAAATCACATAACTTCATACCCTCCTTGATAATAGAAGTAGGATATAATATCCATGCAAGACAAGGTATGTGATCTATTGCAGTAAACTATTTTGAGTCTATCCACAATATAACATCTAGATATGGAATCCCAACAAGCAATGTTATAGGAGATACCTGCACTAATCACAAAGGAGTACACTTTAGTTTTGAAAACACCAGTAATTATCAAAGAGTTATAATAGGTTATTTTCAAAATGCAAAAACATAAGAATCCTAGTCAAATAGATTTCCCATTGAATTCTACCAATTTTTTTGGGATATCCTACATGAGGACCTTTTGAATGTGGTTGAGGAAGCTAGGAAATCTAAAGATATGTTGAAGAAAATCAATAACTTATATATAGCATTAATCTCAAAGGCACAAGATGCAAATCATATTACCAAGTTTAGACCAATATCTTTGTGTAGTATCTTGCTCAAAATAATCACCAAGGTAATGACAAAGAGTCTCTAACTACTTTTGCATAAGATTATCTCACTAGAACAAGTTGGTTTTATGGAAAGTAGACAAATAGTGGATGAGATAGTTTTGGCTCAAGAGACTATTCAATCCATGGAAGTATAGAAATTTCCATCCATGTTCATCATATTAGACTTGTCCAAAGCATATAATATGGTGGATTAGGCTTTCCTCATCAAAGTAATGGGTTAATTTGGCTTATCACAAGAATGGATAGATTGGATCAAGGGATGTATTTGATCAATGTACTATTTAGTTTTGATCAATGACCACCCTTCATAATTATTTATTGCATCCAGAGGTATGAGACATGGAGATTCCCTTTCTCCATATTTATTCATCATTTTGGTTGAATTTTTGGGAAGGAAAATGGCAAAATGTAGGGAAAAAAACATTAATATAAATCACTAATACAAATGGAGCTAGACCAATAAATCATCTCCACTTTGTTGATGAATTTGCTCTATTAGGTAAAGCAACAATGAAGGAAGCCTCAAGAATCAAACATATTATAAGTTGTTTCTCAAGAGCCATAGGGCAACAAATCAATGAGGAAAATTCCAAAGTCATTTTATTCCATTACTCACCTAGATAGGAGATCATGGTTCTTGATAAACTAAGATTCTATAAGAACTTCCTTCCCATCACCTACTTAGGCATTCCTATTAAAATAGAGAGACAAAAAAATTAGGATTGAGCCTAGCTAGTGGACAGAGTAAAAAGGAAAATAGAAAAATGGACTAATAGATGGCTATCATCAAGGGGAAGAGTAACCCTTATGCCTCCATAGTTTTGGATATTCCCAAGGTAATGCTAAGAGAGTTGGATCAAATAAATCATCAATTCCTCTAGAGGGGCACTAAGGAGAAAATAAAATGGGCATTGGTGCATTGGAAAACTTTACGCCTTCGCAAACATGAAGGGGGACTAGAATTTAAATCAACACTTAAGAACAACAAGGCACTATAAACTAATGTATTAGAGTATGTTGAAAAATCCCAATGTAATATGGACCCAAAATTTGAGAGCTAAATATGCATAAAATAAAATTTTGGCAGCCATTATTCGACACCAACTACATAATAGAGGATCCCTCATCTTAGTAGTTTTAAGGATAGGAGAGGAGTTGATAAAGAATGAGCTCTTTTGTATAATTCATAATGGTCAACATGCAAGCTTTTAGATAGAATCTTGGGATGGGCACCAAAATTTTGTGGATCAATTTCCAAAGTGGAGATCTTTCATGGAATATGTACATGAAGCAAATTGGATAAAAGTAACAAAATACTACAGGTACAAGACTCAAATTTTTAAAGTTGGGAGCTAGGTCCCCGTAGCCAAATGGCCAATTCAAATTCAAGAGATGTAGAATATTGACATCCAAAAAAATCTATAAATGAGATCACTTTATTGGTCTCAGCCAAAGGATTACCTTCGGATGGCGCAACACGAGTCAGGGGGAGTATACAGTAGCAAGTGGATATGTAATTCTATGTCAAAGTACTACTAACCCACTTTGAGACTTATTCAAACAAATATAGGCACAAAAGTTATGTCCTAAGGTGAGATTCTTCATTTGACTTTAGGAAAAAAATTATGAATAAAGGCTACCATGGTCCTTTCAGTTGTGAGATGTGTGGGGAGAACCTTAAAACACTACCACTTATTTATTGAATGTCCTATAGCCTTAAATTTGTGAAAGATGATGGTTATCTTACTCGGTATTAACTAGTCTAGTTTTACCATCCTAAAGCATATGTGGAGGGAATGAACTACACAGGATGGAGTAGACTAGTATGTTAGGTAGATAGTATGGGTAGGAACTACTCTCCTACTTTGAAACATATGGAAGGAAATCCAAACCAAAGTATAAGGAAATCCACTATATTTGGTAAAAGACCACAACCAACATAGCACCGATAGTACAACATACACTAAAGTATCCCCAAGAACTCCACCAACAATTGGAATAGATCAAGAGCATATTAAAAATTATTCCTAAGGTTTTTAATCAACAAATGACAACCATAAGGTACCCAAAAATAGTCAGAAAGGAAAAGTGGTAGCCTCTCCCAGAGGATTGGGGAAAATTTAGCACAAATGGAGGATCATGGGGGAATCCATAAAGAGCTAATTTGGAAGGGATACAAAGACAATAAAATGGGACCCTAGTTTTCACCTTTACAAAGAATCTTAGCATTCTTTCCAACAATATAGTAGAGGGTTGTGGAATCCTTAGAGGGATCCAAGAGGTTGTTAAGGTAGGCTAGAAGAATGTGTAGGTAGAATCTAAATCATAATTCATGATCAACCATTTGAAGAATCCAAGGGAGAATAGGAAGCTTGATGGGATACTAAGGATAATTATAGAGAAGATTTAGATGGTACATACAAGCTTTCTATCTATGGAATACAATCAAATCCCTAGAGAAAAAAACAAATTTATAGATGCGATGGCCAATTGGGCTCTAGATAAAGGAAACCTCACTTGTTATGACTATCCCCCTAGATAGTGGGAAACATGGACTAGGGAAGATATCTCTATCCTACCTCTTGATGGTAGCAATATTAGATGATTTTAGTGCTTTAATTCACTGTATTAGGTTGTTCCTTTTGTACATGGGTTACTATAGTAGATTAGTTGATAGAGAATGTAACATTACATCTTTTGCTAAATCTAGTATCGAAAACCTGTCTATGGGAAGACAAATGATATATCTCTTCTATTTGAATTTTGTAATATAAATTATTTTTACCAAAAAAAGGAGTAGGTGGTGATATTTTAGCAACTCCTAGAATTACTAAATTTCCACTAAAACCTATCCTACATTATTTGTGTCTCATACAATCAAATTCTTTACTAGTGATTTATAGCTCCAAGTTGATGATGTGTTAATCATGATTTAATGTCATCTCTTTACCTATTATTTTACTATGTTGCAACTCCTACAACTTACATGTGTCCTTTTGTAGCTTTACCTTCAACTTTTATGTATTAACATTATTCATCCTAAAGTCCTATTCTAGACACAAGGCTCTACATTATTGATCCTCTACTCAATGCCTCTTTTACTCAACTTGCTCCTATATGATGTCATTATTCTACATAAACTGCAACCTATATTAATCTAGTTACTATCCTCCTTTTGTCTAATACAATTAAGTTTATGTAAGTTTGTATAATATCATTGACTTGCAAATATTAGAAAATTAAGATGTAAAAGATTTTGAACCAAATCTATTAAATTATTATCCTTAATTATAATCTAATATGATAGATAACAAAGAATCCATATTGTATTATACCATGATCGTTGAATTCCTCACAATCTACTATCAACTCAAAATATTGACAAACCCACAAAGTGCCTCTAACTATATATCACACATTTCATATATATAGTGATAAAGTGCTAACTTTATTAATAGTGGATTATGATTATTAGTTTGAATATATAATATCACAATTATCATCTCTCACATCACCCAATATGGTAATAAAAATCTTCTCCAAAGTATACTTAATTGTTTCAATAGGTTTAAATATTAAATTGTGTATTCTCACTACTCTATTGATATTGTATCATCATTCCAAATTTATAAAAAAAAAAATATTTATATCCCTCTCCTTAGTTTTTTAATCCTTATATTTGTCATTGTCCTTCCCTCAATGAAAATTAATGTCATAAGTTTGATCAACCACCTTCATCCTCTTGGTAATAGATATAACTTGGATTTTTTAAAAATTAAATAAATACCTCATTCTATATATTTTCTTATCCCAATATTGTTAAAAAAATATATTCATTCTCATAAGTAACATGTACTCATTCTCATCTATTTGGTTATTATTATCTTTTGCAATGATAACAACTTTATATTTCTTGATGCTTGTTAAATCAAAGGTCATACAAAAATATGGAATTATTTATAAATAGACAAGTCATTGAAATGATATTTACTATTCTATTGCACATCAATTTCCCTCATACTAGGTGTAGGATATATAGGAAAAATGAAAGTATTTGAGTATATGATTCCTTACCTTGACTAAATTCTAACTACATCGATAAAAAATCATGAATGTGAGAAATTATTCTTGAAGACATTAGATCTTAAGATGTACTTGATATTAAGTTTTGTATTAATTCTATCATTTTTATTACCCTTGTACTCTATCCATTAGCCTTTTCATTTGTGAACATAGATTACTCCTATAAGTTATCTTAAAGTACTTTAGCATTCTTTGTTTACTCTTTATTACTCTTATCTTAGTCTTTCTTCCATTATTTTTTGGCTAATTAAATTAGAATATTTCAAGTAAAGAATAAAGAAATTATTATGTTCTAGTGTCAATGGACATCCCATTTCTATAACTTCTACAATTTTCATTTGTGTTACTCGAGTATTCCTTATTAATAATCATCATATTTGCAATATCATTGAGGCGATCTTTATTTTAAATAGAGTCAACATGTGATTTTATCTACAAAAGATATAATTCTTAATGATAATATTGTTAATGAGACCTATTGCATGTATAATTCTAATTAAATTGAAATTAAATTTTCCTCAAATATTCAAATTTTTTATACATTATGAGATCAAGTACACATGTATTTCTCATTATACATTAATTGGATCTTGGTCACCTTGTTACCAAGTAATCCTAGTCTCTTTATTTCTACTAATTTAACTACCTAATGATATTACTATTTTTATTAAAAGAAAGACCTAAAAGTTATAATTTTATTAGTCACCAATCAACCTCAACACCTTAAAGACACAAGTGAAATATGTGGGTGTAAAATTCATATAGGTATTTCATCATTATAAAAATGTTATTTTGTGTTGTGTATGGATGATATACCATAACTATAAGAAAATATATAATTGACTTATTATCAAATACCAATATCTATAAAATATGGTGGACTAGGTATCAATCTAAATGAAATAAAGGATCTCTATATGTCTAATTTACAAAATTTTACATTTATCCTTGAGTAGCATGTACTATGGTATTTTGTCAAGTTCTAACTTCTTATTATCATTTTTCATTAAAATTATTATTCTGTAGATATATAATTTCTATAATGGAATTAGAATGTATCTATATACACCTTTAGGAAAAAGTTTTTTCTTAAACCCAAGAAGGGAAAAGACATGGTTCCTATCCTAAATGCATGCATTAGACCTTTCAGCTATCAAAATTAAAGACATTGTCTAGGGTTAGATGACTTGATAAAATATAACAAGACTTTTTGAACAAGGAATATAACAACAAAGAGTTGATTATATAGAAAGGTCACAAAAGGTATGACAAAAATGAAGAACTAGAAGACCTACATTTCTAGACGTTAGAAAAGAAATTAAATAGCTATAAATTTCTAACACTCTAGATAAATTTGACTCTATCATCTTAAAGGTTACATAGTAAAATTCCATGTAGGATGTAGCTAAATAGAAAAATACTACTATATAGAATCTACTAGTGGATAAAAAGAGTCATATTCATGTGGAAGTGAATTTTTTCCAATATTTGCAATATTTACCTCCAACTTATCATGTAGTACACTAGCATAAGATTATGATATGAAAACTATGAAGATCAAGAAAGATACCCATAATATTAGATAGAAATAAAAGACTAAATGGGAATAAAATAATGGGAAAAATAGTGAAAGCATACAATCAAACATAGGAATCTTGTTGCACCAATCAAGTTCCACTAGCATAAAAACAACTAATATAATAAAAGTATAGATATAGGTTACCATGGTTAAAGTAACTATTAAGTGTGGCATTCATTACCTTTTCATGAATATTTTAGTGATATTTTATTTACCCATTTAAGAATTAGAGAGGTAGTAGGTTAATTAGATTAAAATATAAATATAATAGTTTAGTGGGTCAAAGTTTTGTTAAACATTAAATTTAGCTTAATTAGAAGAATACAAAAATATGATTAATGAAAACAATGTAAAACAAATTAAGTAACAAATAGTGAAAACTTAAAATTGTAAATGCGCAAGAATTTAAGTATACATATGCCAATAAAGTAGAAATATATTGCATGTAAATTAAAAATAAACTAATTATGACATGTAAGATTCAAAGTCATTTTTAAAAATTAACAAGGCAAATACAAACTAGGTTTAAGAAAATAATTATTCTTTATATTATTTCATTTATGAGTATAAAATATGACATGGTTATATTTTTGACATGACAAATGAAAACATAAATAATAGTGAATCCTTTTCAAATATCATCCTATGTAGAAAATATGTAAATGGAAGTAAAGTAATAATAACTATTTTAAGCCTACAACCAATGGTTCTAAATAAGGATAGGATTAGTAATTAATAAACGCTTCCAAATTAAGAACTTATTAAGAATGCTTGGACCATAAATAGGAAAATAAAATATAAAAATAGATTAAAAAAAAAAAATATTTTCTTATTTATGTTTATGTGACTATATGAATGTGAGAAATGAATAATAAATATATAAGGTAACAATTTTCAATATTTTATGCACACTAATATGTCTAAAATGATCTTTTTCTAGTTGAGGTCATGATGGATGTAATCGCCATATTTAGATAACTAAGTCAAATTATTGTTTTGAAGATTAAAATCATGTTAAATATATTTGGAAGATAAAGAGTTAAATATGTCACTAACCATATTTAGATTTGAGCTTTATTTGAAAAGAGATTTGTTGCCTTAAAATTAATAGGAGGTTCTCAAGTCTAGGTTGTTAATACGTATATAAGAGATACCTTTCCAATAAGTTAGGTATAACTTTACCAAAATTATATCAGTGTAAAAGTTGTCAATATTAGAATAGGTTGTGAAAGAAAATTGAGAACGTGAAATAAATACATGGTTAGGTTGGATGGAGGAAAGAGATATCTACAAGAAATTTATCTCACAAGGTAATGCAAGTGAATTTGATAAGGCCAAAGAAATTACACAATACAATACAATAAAATGCAATAGAGGTAAGATAGTAAAGTAGACTAGATATTATACCATTTAAGATAAATAAGGATAGTAAGACTATTTAATTCCTATCCATACATGTTATATAATCTAAAGGATTAATCTTTACATTTATAGTTTTTTTGATAAGGCCCAAATCAATTAAGAAAAATATTAGTCCTTTATCAAGATTATTGTCTATACTTGAATTCTACTTAAGAACCAAGTCACCTACTTCCAAAAAATGAAACCTAACCCTCTTGTTATATTAGTGAATAAGAGTAATAAGATAAGCCGTATAAAGTTTAAGACTAAGGCACACTTATCTTCTAAGAAATCTAACGTAAATAATGGGATTTGCATTTTATTTACTAATGGAATAAGTATGATAGAGAGAGATGAACATGCATTTAAAATAGAATCTAGAATGAAGATCATAAATATCTTTATTTTTGAAATATTTTTTCAAATATGATGATCAAAGAGATACCAAACCTCTAGAGAATATCATTTAAAATTAAATTTAATACTATATATCTACTAATAGTGTTAAGAGGCATGAAATGTACACATTGTGTAATATTAAGCAAACATGATCTTGACAAGGTCAAAATACCATGCAAAGAATGATGATAGAGTCAAAATAGAATGTATGCACAAAGAGGTGTATGTAAGATATTGAAATGAAACTAACAATAGGAACATCTATGGATAAATTACTAGAAATATTTCTAAAGGGTAATCCACACTATTTATTAGAATACCTTGTATAGTAACATGACCACCAAAATGGCCACCACATATAACATTATGAACTAACTCAAAGATGATGTATAGTATCATTAATGCAATACATAAGCATAACATTAGAGGAATAGAGATAGAGAATGTATCCTAGAATGTTATATTTGGAATCAAATATATAAATTTTCTTCTTTTATCAAGGAGAAAAATAATTAACTTATGACTAATAAAGCAGGTGTCTAATGATACTATATTACCATATATATTAAGAGAGAATTTTTTGTAAGGATAATTTCATTAAAAACCACCATCTATAAGTTCCTTCAATTTGATAGGTAGGTCAACCAACTAAATAATAATAATTAATTGACCATATAAGAATTTATGTATCATAATCATAAAGCTTAAATGAAATAAATCTCAAAAGATTGATTCAATGAACAACATGAAAAGACAAGGTAGTGTGCATTAAGAGGATCATCATACCCTAGGATTTATGATAGGCAAAATTTTAGATTCAATATATAATGACAAAACTACTTATATGAAATAATAAATTTCACATACTCATTAAGATTAATTATAATCAAGTTAAAATCTATATAGAGTGTAGTAAATGAAATAAAAAATACTTAGATCCTTTGAATCATCCTCTTAGAATAGATGTAAATAATTGAAACACTAGTGACAAAGTTAAAAAATCAAAGTTTTGATATTAAAGATAGTATTATGAGAGGGAGAAGAGTTCTAAAACTTATTTCTAGTCTAAATTTATCTTGTAATAATTGAGATGGCTTGAAATATACATCTTATGGATGATTTGATCTCATGACCATATTTTAAATGAGACATACCAAAAATTGATTTGTTCATGGATAGTTCAATGATAATACCTCTCCTACAAACCATGAATCCAATCAAATTAAAAAAATTATACTTCTTTTACTAACCCTTCCATTGAATTGAAAAAAATAAAGGAAAAAGTATTCTAAAATCCATGACATATGAATCATAAAGCTTAGACTTTCCCAAAATGTATTCAACATATAATACCTTAATATTTTAAACTAGATCATGTAAAAAATTATCCATGGGTTATTCTCAAATTTCTATTACATTCTTGAGATCAAAGGGCATGTTGACAACGCACAAGATGCCCCAAGGGGTAGTGAAAGAGGTATTACATTGGTTTTGAATAGAAAAAATAATTTGGTTAGTTAGATAAGTCATCCATTAAGGGAAAATTATTATACTATCTAGCACAATTGATGATCATATCCATGTTAGATAGAGGTAAGTAAACCTAAGAAAAAATCAATTAATATACTTGAAGTCAATATAAAAGTAAAATATTTTTATTCTTCCTAATAAAATGGATAATGGCTTAGCTCCTCGGATTTTTGTTTTTAGTTCCCTATTGGCTCCTCTAGGAGGCTTCCTTTCTCTATTCGTTGCTCATTTTTGGTCCTTCAGGGTGATCTTTCGAGTTCCTCCTCTTTGTAGTTTCTCTTGGATGTGTCCTGTGTGGACCCTCCTATTGGGTTTTTGTTTGAAAAATATTTTGGGATCCTTTCAAAATCCCATCCTCCAATATATCAAAACAAAAATGGATAATGTTGTAAACATAGTTAGAATAATCTAGTAGATTGATGAATCCTTATTAAAATATTTTTTAATCTATTCCTTAACTAGGAAGAATGTTTTTGGATTTATGATTGATACTTCTACTCAAGTAGCTTACCCCTAGTTTAATGACCAATTTATGAACAACAATTGAATGGTATATGCCATGCATATTAGAATAATCTAAAGTAAAAATGTCATTGCACTTTAGGAAGATTATTGATAATGATTTTGTTCTTCAATATTCAAGTGTGTCTAAATTTTGGATATATAGGTTGTTGAGGGAAACCATTATCAAGATGAAAAATAATATATGATAGAGAGATATGTTACTCTTCAAACTTAGGAGCTGATTAAGGAAGATTAAAGTGATAGTTTGAAATTTTTCTTAATTTGTTGTTTTAATTGGTTTATTTGAGATTGAAATAGAACCACCCATATAGCACCCTAACCATATAGCGATATTATAACAACTTTGAAATTATACATGTATCAATTAGAAATATTTAAATCTATGTATTTTTCTTGAAAGTAAGGGATTTAACTAGTTTAAATCATGCTATTTTATGATTATATTTTGAAAGCTTATCAATAATATGATCCTCACTAAAATTACCATTAAGATGAAATGAAGCAAGAGGCTTTATGATAGTTTTAGATCATATAGCTTATGAAAAATAAGACTCAAAATAAGTCTATTGACTCTAATTAACTAATTGATGACAATTTGGGAGTGGAGAACCTAGTCTTAGTTCTAGTTCTATTAGTCAAATTGCTGGCCTCGCAGCTGCTGAATGACAACCTGGTTTGTTGGGCGAGTACTAGTTTGACCAAAAGTTTTGAAGATTTTTTTTTCTTGTTTATTAGAAGATTGATCCAACTAAAGGAACTACAAAACTTGGGATAAGAAAAAGGATGGATCAGTTGAGGGAACTGTAATAGCAAATGATACTTTGGGGTGGACGGTTGGATTGGTGAGTGCTAAGTGTTGGGGGTCCATTATCTGATGCATGAGCTACAAATATTTGCATCAAATATATGTACTCTAGTCCTTTGGTGGACCTTCATGGTCTTGATGGTCCTTTTCAACATTCAAGGGGAAGTGAAGTTCCTAATATCGATCTAGTTTTTTGGATGTTGGGAGGGAGGTTGCTTCATTTTGAGCATGAAATTAAATATTTAATCATTTGTCCTCTTGTTTTTATCAAGGTTCTAGGAAAATTTCTGATCCCTATGGTCCTATTGGCAATCGAACCGGCCTAGATACAAGTTTTCTAAGTCTGCAGCGCCCTAGGCCCACTACCAAGCATTGAATGCCCGAAGGAAAGGGATGTCCTCCATGGCAATCTCCAGTAGGGCTGGTTCCAAAAATAAAAATGGGGGTTTGGAGATAAGGGATAGAAAGATACTGAAAGGAATGGGAAATTATGAAAAGGAATGGGAAATGGCCAAAGGCCAGAAATACGGGGTGATGGACCGGAAGCATGATAGACAACTTAGTTATTTGAACCAACAACAATCAAAACAATGACTTTTAATAGAAACCAATATAAAATCCTCAGAACTATGTAAACTCCAACAAGTATTCCAGGGATTAGTATTCTATCAACAACAAAATCCAGAAAACAGAATTAAACTGTATAATAAAGACACTAATTTAATAGAAATCATAGAATAGAAGTCATACATAGAGATAGAGAACTTGAACCAGAGCCAAAAGCCTTTATTTTGGAAGCAGATTTCAAGTACACAACTACTTTTCTAGCAGAAGTTATCCATGTAAATTACAGAAAAGAAGTTGGCTTTTATAGAAGAAATCTACCGCTTTAAGACATTAATACCTAACCACTCCCAAGATGGGTAGATTCAATTCCGGTGATAACCAAAAATAGTCAATTTTTAGCCTTACAGATAACTTAGTATTGAAAATAGAAGGTTTTGATACTGACTTGAACAGTCAATCCGACATTATAGGTAACTTGTTTTCAAAGTTAGAAGGTTCTAGCAATGATCCACAAATGGATGGTCTAAAGTGTAGCTTAGGAGCAGGTGCAACCAAAAAATGTTGAATGGGTCTCATCTTCTCTTTTTTGATCCTTCTTACTTGATTTTATACTTAGTTTGAAGAAGTGCTCCCTTATGGAGCACTTTCCACTTAAGTGCTCCCTTGTGGAGTGCTTTCCACTTAAGCACTCCCTTTTGGAACAATTTCCACTTAAGCACTCCCTCATGGAGCACTTTCCTCAAAGTGCTCCCTTGTGGAGCGCTTTCCACTTAAGCACTCCCTCATGGAGCGCTTTCCTTAAAGCGCTCCCTTGTGGAGCACTTTCCACTTAAGCACTCCCTTGTGGAGTGCTTTCCTCAAATCAAGCGCTTTCACCATTGTTGTTTACACTTAGTCATTTCCTCAACTTTCAATCTTCGGCTACTTGGTGTTGTTAGAACACATTTTCTCTTTTAAAAGGAAAACTTACCTAAGTCAAGGGAAAATGAGAATTACAAACATATGGAAAGAAATATTTTTCAAGTGCCAAGGAAGAATTTATGAGTGGATTGCCCATGCTAAAACATTTACAATTTTGCATGCAACATATCAAGAAAGATATAAAAACGTAGAAAAATACAGAAAGGGTAGGAAACCAAGCAATGCATTGCATACAACTTTTATAGAAGAGACAGTTGGTGGAAGTGCAATAATATAACAACACTTTAACCATTTTCAATGGGAAAAAGAGAAGTTTTACAATGAATGATTCCAAACTGTATGCAAAACAAAAAATAACAATAGTGTGTCAAAATTGGCAACACATCTGGCGGCTCATGGGGCATTGAGCCTGCCTCAATGTAGGGATCCCAACCTTCATCCTTGGGCATCAGAGTCTTCCTTCTTCTTAGAGTCTTCTTGCTACCTTTCTGATTTTTTATCGTTGCTGCTGCCCTCTTCATCTGAACTCCTAGACTCTTTGGATTTCGAATTGGCCTCACTATCTATTTCTTCGGTCTCTGAACCTGTCTCTCCAGTTTCTGAATCAGCAACACTATTTGTTCCCTTTTCCTCATTCTACCTATCTGGTTGAGGGAGATATTGTTTCAGTGATCTTTTGAAAACATGCTCATATATAGCTGAAGCATCAACCCATCTCTCCAAAGGAAAAGTTGACTACTTTTCTAGCTCTTGGATCAGGCAGCGGAATGTTTCAATGCGCTCGACATCAACAAATTCTAGTATTCTATCAAACTCTGTCAAGCAAGATTGAATCTGGGCATATTTGGCCATGAGGAGGATTACCTGAGCATTAGAGCTGGAGGCTTCCAAAGCATCGATGTCTGAGGCATTATCCATGAAAGCGGTCCACAAGGGTTCCAACTCCTGAATTGATGGAATAGGGCCTTTTAGGTCCATGAAACCTGGGATGCCAATTTTAACCAAGGCATCAAAATATTGCAATGATATGTCATGCTCCTGCATAAGGGAATCTGAGAGTAGGTGAGCTTTCTTTTCTAGTTCCACTTTGGTGAAGAAATAGTGCAAAGTGGTTTTTGTCATTGCCAACGACCGAGCCAAGTCGCTCATAGGGGCAAGGTGAATAGGAACATCCTCAATCTTCCTGAGCTGGGTGGCTAGATCCAGCCAATAGTTAACATCCACCTAGGTGGACTCCAAGATATGTCTACCAACAACCACTACCTCATGTGCTTCTCTAAAGAATGCCAAGACTATAATCCCATTTGCTGCTTTTATTGGGAAATCTTGTAAGAAGTCTAGGCGTATCTCCTTGAGGTGCTCCCTGGAAGGAAGAATAGGTTATTCATTTCTCTTAGACAATTGAGCCTGTAATTCATTCCTTTGGATAGTGAGCACCTATATTTCTTGGTTAGCTTTGGTGATCACCTTGATGTGGTGATCATGTAACTTGGATGCCTCCTTGTTCTCATCATCAAGCAACCGAATATTTTCTTTAAATTCTTCAATCTAAGCCTCCAGAGCTTTAACCTGCTTTTTATACTGTGCTTCTAATGCCTCATTTTGTCGCTTTGCCACAGCTAGGGATTCTTCAAGCTCATCAATTTTGGACTATGCTCCAAAAAAGTATCCCTTGTAATACTCGCCATGGGCGTAGATGGAACCCATACCAACCTGCACATCACCCATTTTTTGAGCAGTGTCCATCTTGGCAACATCCTCCTCAGTGTGGTGAATAACATAGTCAAGTGGGGTCATCTCTCCCAAAGGTTTATGCACCAGTGGTATCTTCTCAATGGTGTGCAACTTCATTGTATCAGGATCAATTATGCAAGCCTTTTGAGCTTGCACCAGGGCTTGCAACTCCCTCTTCTTTCGATCTCTCAGGTAGCGCATCATGTTGGTACGAGCTCTTCGGATACTCTGTGCTGCTATGAACTATTGGGCTATCTTTAGCTTAGATTCCAATGGTTCCTGGACTCCAATCCCGAGGACTGGAGTAAAGGGGAGGAGGGGGAGACCAGATTCAAAACTCGTCATTACCTGGGAATCCGAAGGGGAAGCGACTATGCTCACCCTCAGAGGTGCTTGGGTAGCCACAACAGAAATGGTGGGTTGGGGCATCAAGAAACCAATAGAATGGGAGGGGTTTGAAGGTAGATCAAGCTCCCTGGTGTCAAATATATCAGTGATGTGCTCGGATGAACCAAAAATAGGGAAGCTAAAAGAAGAAGGGACTACAAAGGCATTGGGGGCTCCGGCAAAAGGTGTGAATATTCCAGATGAGGGAAGAGATATTGTCGAGATGGTTGAAGAACTAGGAAGGGTGGACTCAGGCAATGGAAGTACACTTGATACAGGAACCATTGGGGCTGGTAATATAGCAGTATTTCCTAGACATCGAACAAGTGCACATAGGGGTTAGAAAAATCTAACAATGGGGATGAGGAAGAAAGAACAAAAAGGGATAAATGCATACCTTGGGGCTCCATGATCAAGGGGGCCATGGAAGATGTATCGAGCATTTTCTCCTTCTCTTCCATATTTTCTTCCATGTCTAGTGCATCGATGCTTACATGGCCATGTCCTCATCTACCCACTCCTCATGTGTGGTGAGGCATTATTCATTTCTACCTTCATGCTCCTCATGTGTGGTGAGGTGCTCTTCATTTCCTCGCTCTTCATTTCTACCTTCATGCTCCTCAATCTCTACAACCATAGTCATTTTGGCTGAGACTATAGTTTTCTTAGTAGAGTCTTCTTGGGAAGCCTTGGAAGTAGTATGGACAATCGACCCGAAAGGCTTCTGAGTACCAATGCATGGCCTTTTTGTAGTTGGTGATGAAAAGGGGGCCTCCAAATTTCTCTTTGAGGGGGCGCTTGCCATCTGTGGAGATACTAGGCTCTTTTCTTCATTATATAATGATGCCCCCAAGATGGCTTTGCCTTTGCCCTGCACTTGCCTGGGATGCTCCAAGTCATCAACTTCTTTGGGGTTGCATCCGCCAGGGGGCACTATATCAGCGAATGAGAAAGGTTGATAAGTATTGATGTTTTTGTCATAATGGGATGAGAATTTATCATCAATCGCCAGTGCACCATCTGAGGACGTCTTATCATTGTGGACCCTCATGATCCACCATTGTTGGATTTTATGATCTATCCAATCCGGGTGCTTGACCTTCATTTTGGCGATAATAGCCCTAGACAGTCTCTACTCTTGATTGACGGTTGGATTGTACTCCATATCCATAGTGTAAAACTCCAACCATGGGGGCAAAGGCATCATTTTATCTACATGCCACTCTAGCTCTAGACCCAATGGATTATTATGTTGGTTCTCCATATCATAATTGGGGCAAGAGTGAAAAGATTTGACATGGAGGTTCCTCTGAATGATGTCATGTGGGTCCCATTTCCAGTGGTGTGGAAGCTCAATCAGCCCGTAGTCTGAGAGTGTTATCATCAGAACAACATTCTGACCACACTATGTTATCTTAAAGCCTCCAAACTCGAAAGGAGTAGAGACTATCACCCTCCTGCCCTAACCTTTTTCGTATTCTTCATTGGTGTGGTCGAGTTGGCGGGCAACCTCCAAGGAGAAAATATAGGGCATGGTGTAATAGGGCAATAGAAAAGGCTTTTCTGTAAACCCGTAGACTCTAACTACCAGGCCCTGGGTGAGCAAAAAAGTGTCCCCCAACTGCTCATCTACCAACTGGTTCCTTAACTCCATTGGAACCCGCTCACATTGGCCATATACTATCTTTAGCGTTGGCCCAAGGAAAACCTGATTGAAGATGTAGTAAGACTCATTTCTAGATAGGTTGTTCATCCAGAGATAGACTGGCACAGGATTACCCTTTTCATCCATCTAATTTTTTGCTATGCTAGGGAACTTTTCATGCATATGCTAGAAGAAATACCACACCAGTAGGGAGGAGAGTCAAAATTGTTCGTCCTTAGGGTCAACACACCGAACATGAGCTAAACATCCATGCAATTGTCATGCCAAGAACTCTACCCAGTCATAAAATACTAGAATAGCACCTGGACTTACTTTGGAAGGAAAATAAATCTCATTTTCTAGTATGGCCTGCGCCATCGAAACCTGCCAGTCATACACCCATTCATCTGTTGGGAGACCTGATACATACGCCAAGATGGAAAAAATTTTAGGGTGCATGAACTCGACCAGGGGTTTTGAAAGACGGGGAAATTCACCTATAGCTACGATGCTCCCTAGCTATCCCCTTGTGAAATGTTGTATCTCTGACGTTGATTGGTATCTTTCACTTTCTTCATCTATGTGTATTTTTCTCGGAATGAACTCGGATGAGTGCTTCCTCCCATAGGAAAAAGCTTCTTAGATAGAGTTAGCTATAATGGCAAATAATGGTTCTGCCTGAGCATTCCGAACCATTCTTGATTAGGCATCATAGAATAGTGACATGACCTTTATGAATTTTGGGCAGTGATGTACCGGCATGCATGTGTAAAAATATAGATGTGAGTGGTAAATAGTTGATAGGGGATTCATGGTCGGGGCCTCCCTATGTGCTTCTTCAAATTCTAAGCGCAAAAGCTCCACATCCTTATGGGTGACCAAGCAATCTCGATACTGAAAGAGGGGATGTTGTGGTGCTACTAATTCGACTACCTTCTTTTCCCACTTCCATATCTTCTTTGGCTTTTTTGAACCAGATGCCTCCACCTGCATCACCTTTTCTTTGGGTTCTCTCTCCTTTTTCTCCTTTTTCTCTACCCTTTTGCTCTCTTTGCCCATGTCTACTATAGAAAACTAGTGCAATTCATCCTTCAAAAGTGTTGGTTCTCTAAAAGAACGTTGAACGCAATGGTAGAGGAGAATACAAAAATGTTCCAGGTGACTAAAATTTTTTTAACAAGGAGCCCACCACCTTATAGCATGAAATTTTAGTCTACCACCTTTTAATGTTGAGGACTTGAAATTAATACTGATAGAGAATGTGTAGGAAAGTGTGTGCCTTGAATTACCCACATGTTGGTGGTTGCTATTTTGGAAATGATAAATAATGATGGCAGACAAGGACATTCCCTTGGGGCATGCATTGCACATTGGGAGAAGCATTTGTACTAATCCACATGGAGGGCGCACTTTGGCTGATGGAGAGGGGAACGACTTTGATTGGGTAGCCACATGGTTCTCATTTTTTAAAGAAAATTCTATGCTTTTAGGGTTAGGGTTTGAAAGTGACCCTTTTATCGATGCTCTTATCCCTCCATGACACTTGGCGAGATCTGGATGGTTAGTTCAAAATGAGACAAAAAATAACTTTTAATGATGGACTTTACTTAAGCACTCCCTTGTGGAGCACTTTTGCCTTAAGCACTCCCTTGTGGAGCGCTTTTCCTTTAAGCGCTCCCTTGTGGAGCACTTTGCTTAAGCGCTCCCTAGTGGAGCGCTTTTCCTTTAAGCGCTCCCTTGTGGAGAACTTTTCGCTTAAGCACTCCCTAGTGGAGCACTTTTCCTTTTGATGCTCCCTTGTGGAGTGCCTTTGGCTTGAGTGCTCCCTACTGGAGCGCTTTTCCTTAAGCACTCCCTTGTGGAGCACCTTAAGGAAGAGATTTTTTTTAGAACCCATGGGTGCTTTCTCTTAGAGTGCCCCCTTGAGAAAAAAATAATACAGGAAAAAAGAGAAAAGGTGTATTTTACAAAGAAATCCTAATTCTACTAGCAGTAAAACTAAAAGCCAACTATCTCATCCTGGCTGAAAAAATCTAACTATACATAACTTTTAAAAGAAGCTTATATACATGAGAAATACCTGGAAGATCAGCTATCTCCATCTGAGCTCGACGGATGATAAATTTTTAGAAGAAAGGCATTTACCATGATTGGGAGGGTGAAACCCTCCATATCTTGGAGAATGAAAGAGTTGATTTGGTTAACTCCAGAGATTCGAAATGGGCCTTCCCAGAAGGCGTCAAACTTCTCATGGTTCCCTGGCTTGGATTTGTTTTCATTCCACTTTAAGACCAAATCCTACACAGAAGGCTCGATGAGAAGTCCTTTTTCTAAACCAGCCTTTGGTGGATTCGGCATGCTTGGCGAAGGCTCCATAGGCTTTCTCCCTTTCTTCTTCCAATTGTAGTAACTGGGCTAACCTTGCATCCATCGGATCGAATTGACCCTCTTTAGTATCGAGCCACTTAAGCAACTGTAATTGTGGTAGCTCGATATGTGTGGGCAAGACAACGTCTTTTCCATACACCAATGAGTAGGGTGACATCTTGATTGATAATTTGATAGAAATTTGATCAGCCCAAAGTGACTGGTCTAAGAGTAGATGCCAGCTTTGCTTATTTTTCAACAACATCCTCTTCAATATCCACAACAGGTTTTTATTTGTAGATTCAGCCAACCCATTACCCTATGGGTAATAGTTGGATGAGGTTTTTAAATAGATCCCATACTTGATTGTGAACTCGTAGATCTTTGCATCGATAAAAGGGGAGCCATTATCAGACACAATGGCTTCAGGTACATCGAAGCGAGTGATCAACCCTTCGAGGAAGGAGATAACCATGTCTTGGTTAGCCTGCTTGGTCAGAATTACCTTTGACCACCGAGTGAAGTAGTCTGTGGTGGTCAAAATGTATTTGTGGCCGATGGAGGAGTTGGGATTGATGACCCCAATAAAGTCTAGACCCCATTGTTGGAAGGGAGATTCCACTTGAATAGGGTGGAGAGGAAGCGATGCATTCCTAGTCCTTCCCGAGTAGCATTGGCAACTATCACAGTGTTGACTGATCTTGAAGGTGTCAGAAAAAAGAGTGGGCCAATAGTAGCCTACTTTGATGATCTTCAGTGCCATTGGTCTACCTATGAAATGCCCTCCCAAAATCCCGAAGTGAAACTCCTCTAGGATTTTTGCCTTCTTTGACTCTTTAATACATCTCAGGAGAACTCCATCAATGTTCTGATAAAACAATCCATTGGGCGTTGGGATGTACCTACTAGCTTGTAGATGAAATCTTCTTCTTTGGGAAGCATTGAAGTGAGATGGGCATCTGCCTATGTCAAAGTACCTAACCAGATCATCTATCCAATCTAGACTATTGACTGATGAATTAGCGAGATTATGATTGGGAGTAGGGTTGTCTGAGTCGGGACTTGTAGCTTCAGCTGTGGCATTTTTGGCCAACTCTTGGCATAGTGCTCTGCCTCTTACCAGCTTGGTGGGGCGTATCTCAATGTCAAACTCTTGGATCTTGGTGACCCATCCGACTCTCTTATTGCCCAACTCACCTTGGATGATAAAATTATGGACGTCTGGGTGTATCACGTACACTATCATCTTACTCTGAGAGATAAAATATCAGAAATTTTGAAGAGACCTCATCACTACATGCACCTATCATTCAATAAAATTGAACTTTTCTTCATGTGGCTGGATGATTTGGCTGAGGAATGCTATTGGGTGCTCATCTCCATCTTCATCTTTTTGTGTCAGAATGATGGCGTAGCTCTCTGGTTCTCCAACCACGTATAGGATAAAATCTCATGAATAGTCGAGATTGATGAGGATGGGAGCTTGGGTGATCCGCTCCTTAATTTCTTGAAAAGCTTATCTTCTTTCATCTATCCACCTGAATTCGACATCCTTCTTTAGGAGTTCGGCCATCGACTTTATTACTTGGGCAAAGTCAGCTATGAACTTTCTGATAAAGTTTATCTATCCGAAAAAGGACTGAAGGGCCTTTTTATTTGTTGGTAGTGGAAGGTGGAAGAGTGCCTCAGCTCGAGCTGGATCAATAGTTAACCCCTTTTTAGAGATCACATGACCGAGTAGCTTTCCTTATTTCACTATGAAGATAGACTTCTTGGGGTTGATGGAGACCTCAAACTCCCAATATTTTTCAAAAACTTATCGTAAATGTAGGCCATGCTCCTCCCTCTTATGGGAGAAGACCGTCATGTCATCTAAGTAAATTATGATGACATGATTCAATAGTTCACCAAAGGCAAGGTCCATCGCCCTCTAGAAAGTTTCCCCAACATTTGAAAGGTCGAAGGGCATGCGTTGGTAGGTGAATGTTCCCCACTTGGTGGTGAATGTGGTCTTATGTTGGTCTTCATCCTTGACCCAGATCTGGTTGTAGCCAGAGAAACCATCCAGTAGGGAAAACCTTTGTGCTCCTGCCACCACATGAAGGATTTGATCTATCTGGGGTAGCGGGTAGTGATATTTGAGTGACGCCTGGTTGAGGTTTCGGAAATCAATGCATAAGTGGATGTCACCATTCTTATTTCATACTGGAACCAGGTTGGCCACCCAAGAGGAATGCTTGATCGGATAAATGATCTTAGCTTCAAGCATCTTCAGAAGCTCAGCCCTCATTAGCATTTCAATTTTTGGATTAACGGGTCATTGCTTCTACCTGAATGGTCTGACTCCCTCCTCTAACTCGATGGTGTGTTGGATGATATTCTTATCATACCCCTTTAGGTCTTGGTAGCACCAAGCAATGATGTCGAGGTATTCCTTGCATAGGGCACGAACCTATTGAAGCTCTTCGATTGTGCAATCGACCCCTACCTTGATAATCCTTCCTGGTTGTAACTCTAGGTCCATGAACTCTTTCTGGTCCACCTTGATCTTGTGGTCGATAGACCTATCATTCTGGTCGAATAAGCTCTCCAACATGATCAGGCCCTTCGGGATGTGATTGTTTTTCAGTTGGATTAATCCCTCATGATCTTCTTCATTGAGGGTCCGCTCTTCGATGGAGGATGCTTCGCTTACCAAAAAATTGACCAATTGCTCATCATTATCGAACACCTACCAGTGGAGTTTTTATCAGGCATAGAAGGCCTGTAGATTAGCCTCACTATCTTTGGCTTGTGCATCATATCATCTGCTAGTGAAAATCGGGCGTCGATGGAGGCCAAGATATCTGCAAGTTTGTTTCGCTCTCACGAAATTGACTTGATGTTGAGTGTCGTGAAGGATTCAAGTAAATCCCATACCTTATTGTGGTATGCTTTCAAGTAGTGCTGCTTGGAGATGCACTTACTAGTAACTTGGTTGCAGATTAATTTAGAATCTCTGAATATCTGCAATTGTTTGATATCGAGCTTTTTAGCTTTCTTGAGTCCTAGGCACAAAGCCTCATATTCTACTACATTATTCATATAGCTCCATGCGAGCCTGTACGAATAAGTCTTATGCTCACCTGATGGGGCGATGAGCATGATACCATCTCCTACACCATTCTTACAATGGGCACCATCAAAGTACAACTTCCATAGCTGATCGGGTGTAGGGGAATCTTCTATGGGTATTTTAATTTTGGCCTTTTTAGGCTTTATCAATGAATAACAACCCAAATCAGTCCCAATGATAACATTGAAATCTATCATAGAAAAATCCTCTTTGACCTGGAGATCGCCGAGGGACTCCTCCATCAGGTCTACTATTTGTATTTCCTCCACCATCAAGTTGACAGAGACCGAACCCTTTTCCTCATCTTCAAGCTTTTCAACATGAAAAGGAATAGGTTTTTCATTGAAGAGCTTGAATCTTTTCCCCTTGAATGGGATCTCCAAGTGTGAGTAGTCGAGGGAGAGATAGCCTCCCAACTTAGCCATGAATTCTCGTGAGAGGCACATACTAAAGTATGGCTCCAAGTCGACCACCACAATCTCCTGGATAATCGTAACCTGTGGCATTTGGTGGAGTTGGATGGGGACATCCTTGATAACTCCTACTATCTTTACTAGAGTCCCGTCCAGCTGCAAGACTCCAAGACTACTTTGGGTGTACTCCATGCCCATGATTTCATAGACTACTTTGGGCATGATGGTCATTGCGATGCCTGAATCGATCATGCAGTTATGGATGACCCATCCCTCCATCCGAAGGGAAAGGTAGAATGGTGGGGGCCGATTCTTACCTATGGCTGAGGTGGTCAGTGGAGATGCAAACACTATCTGCATTGGCTTACTCCATTTATCCTTAGAGGATTTGAGGGATTCCTACAAAAGATCAACTTGACCTGGGAGTTGGAGAGCATCGTAGAGGCTTACCTTAGCCGGGGACCTTTTCATTTCTTCGACGATGTTGTACGTCGAAGATCTCGGTTCTCCTACTTCCTTGGTTGGCTCGTACGCCCTTCGATACTATTGTGTGGCATCGACCCACTGATGCTTGGTCAACGAGGGATATTTGAGTTTTTCTCTAGCCTCATCTTGCATGTCTGCTTGTGGTTGAGAGAGTGGCACTTTAGGCTGGAGGACCTTCTCTTTAGCATGAGGTGACAAGTAATATTTCAGTGGACCAGGTGGTTCTAAGGTTTCCATTGGATTGGAGGCTTTTGCTGAAGGTTGTGCCTTTTGGTATCATGGCTTGGGTGGCGTTGGTACCTTTAATGGCTCCATCTGAGCTGGATCTACTTCAATAGCTTTCTTACCAGCTCTAGTGAGGACCGAGACTTGCTCATCGGAAGGGATCATGAAATTGTGATCAGCTTCATGGATTATATTGACTTGCTCATAAGCGCCACCGTACAACGTCTGAACATAGTTGAGGTGCACCACGTAGGTTTCTTCACTATGTGGATCATTACATGTAGTGCACCAATATGTCGGGTCTGAAGGGCCGGCCTCTCCACTGCTCATTACAACCGAATTTCTTTCAGGCTGTCGATGGGCAGATGAGGCCTGCTCTTTCATGATCGAGGGAGGAGGAAATATTCTTTGGTGAAAGCCTTGGTCATCCTACCTTTTCCTCATGACAGTCATCTGATTTTCCATAGTCTTCATGTAGGCCTTCACCTCTTGTAGCTCCTTGGCCTAGGCCTCATTCAAAACTACCTAATTTATGGATGCCTGACTTGTAGATAGCGGTAATGGGGTCAGTGGTGTAGGCAACGCCAGATACTAGATAGGGGTTGGTAGTTGGGGAACTAAGGGTACCTGATATTATGGCATAGGTGTTTGGAATTATGAAGTGGGTACCATTTGGTACTAAGAGGATGGGTTCCATGATTGGTTGGGATACGTCTGATGTGTAGGCGGAGTGGATGCACTCGGGTACATATTTTGTGAAAAATCTAGATAAATCGAGATTGTCGCCTTGGGGGTAACTTCCCGATAGCTATTAGGTCAGCCTCTACCTTATGGGCTTGTTCATAAAGAGCAAGAAATGCATTGATATTAGCATGTCGAATGCTCATGCTAATATCTGAGTGGAAAGCCCTTAAGTAATAAAACGTGGCCTGCTCAGGTGTGGGTCGAAGGTCGTCTGTGACTCTCTTCTAGGTCCTTGCGAACCTAACATTGAAGTCGACTATCTCTTCCTGAGGATGCCTTTGAATAGTAGTAAACTGGTGCAACAGAGAGAAGGGGTCCGCTTGTTCATTGAAGCCCCTTATCAGTTGTCCAACTAGTTGATCCCATGTAGTAATGGTGTCAGGCGAGAGCGACCGATACCAGTAAAGAAGCTTACCTCTCAGTGAAAGAACCAACAACTTCACCATGACATCTTCATTGGTGATTTGATGGATGGTCGCCAGTCCTATGACGTCTTGGATATGCTCTTATGTCATCTTTCTCATGTCATCGTAAGTAGGTAGAGCTTTCAAAGTTATGGGTGGCACCGTATGTTGAGCCTATAAGGCGAGTGGTCCCGTATGATTCCACATGGTAAACTACCTAGGTGGAGGTGGTTGCACCATGTGGAGTGGTGGATTTATATGGAGAAGTGGAGCTTGCTGAACTAGAATGGTCGGAACACTCAGAGCACCTGATTGATCATTCGATGGAGCCGGAGTATACTGATGATCCAGAGAATTCGGTGGATTTGGAGGTAAGCTAGTCATTGTGCTATCGGAAGTTGGATTCTATGAATCAAGAATAACTTCTTGTGATGATGTCTCGACAAGCGGAATGTTTGACCCGACCACCCTAGGATGTTCTCCTAAAGCGTCGATGTCAAGCTCATAGAACTCGGTTTCTTCTTCTGTATTTCTAGCTCTCCACCTCGTACGCATGAAGGCATGAGTTTTTACACTGGTCTACGAGATTCGGAGGTCTTTGAGTTCAGCAGAGTCACCAGATGTTCAGATTGGACAATACTAAGATGAACATCACTTCTTAATACTGATTAAACGTGGAACGTTTGCGTCCCACCGGGCATGCCAAAAACTATTGGCAATCGAACCGGCCTAGATACAGGTTTTCTAAGTCTACAGTGCCCTAGGCCCACTGCCAAGCATTGAATGCCCGAAGGAAAGGGATGTCCTCCATGGCAATCTCCAGTAGGGCTGGTTCCAAAAATAAAAATGGGGGTTTGGAGATAAGGGATAGAAAGATACTGAAAGGGATGGGAAATTACGAAAAGGAATGGGAAATGGCCAAAGGCCAGAAATTCGGGGTGATGGACCGGAAGCACGATAGACAACTTAGATATTTGAACCAACAACAATCAAAATAATGACTTTTAACAGAAACCAATATAAAATCCTCAGAACTATGTAAACTCCAGCAAGTATTCCAGGGATTAGTATTCTATCAACAACAAAATCTAGAAAACAGAATTAAACTGTATAATAAAGACACTAATTTAATAGAAATCATAGAATAGAAGTCATACACAGAGATTGAGAACTCGAACCGGAGCCAGAAGCCTTTATTTTGGAAGCAGATTTCAAGTACACAACTGCTTTTCTAGCAGAAGTTATCCATGTAAATTACAGAAAAGAAGCCAGCTTTTATAGAAGAAATCTGTCGCTTTAAGACATTAATACCTAACCACTCCCATGACGGGTAGATTCAATTCCGGTGATAGCCAAAAATAGTCAATTTTTAGCCTTACAGATAACTTAGTATTTGGAAATAGAAGGTTTCGATACTGACTTGAACAATGGATCCGACATCATAGGTAACTTGACATCAAAGCCAGAAGCTTCTGGCAAAGATCTACAATTGGATGGCCTAGAGTGTAACTTGGGAGCGGTCTAACCAACCGATGCAGAATGGGTCTTCATACTCCTCTTTTCTAATCCTTCTTACTTGATTTTATATTTAGCTTTAAGAAGCGCTCCCATGTGGAGCGCTTTCCACTTAAGAGCTCCCTCGTGGAGTGCTTTCCTAAAGCGCTCCCTTGTGGAGCACTTTCCACTTAAGCGCTCCCTCATGGAGTGCTTTCCTCGAAAGTGCTCCCTTGTGGAGCGCTTTCCACTTAAGCGCTCCCTCGTGGAGCACTTTCCTCGAAAGCGCTCCCTTGTGGAGCGCTTTCCACTTAAGTACTCCCTTGTGGAGTGCTTTCCACTTAAGCGCTCCCTTGTGGAGCACTTTCCTCAAAGCGCTCCCTTGTGGAGCACTTTCCTCAAAGTACTCCCTTGTGGAGCACTTTCCACTTAAGCGCTCCCTCGTGGAGCGCTTTCCTCAAAAGTGAGCACTTTCACCATTGTTATTTACACTTAGTCATTTCCTCAACTTTTAGTATTCTGCTACTTGGTGTTGTCAGAACACATTTTTTCTTTTAAAAGGAAAACTTACCTAAGTCAATGGGAAAATGAGAATTACAACCATATGGAAAGAAATATTTTTCAAGCGCCAAGGAAGAATTTATGAGTGGATTGCCAATGCTAAAACATTTACAATTTTGCATGCAACATACCAAGAAAGATATAAAAACGTAGAAAAATACAGAAAGGGTAGGAAACCAAGCAATGCATTGCATACAATTTTTACAGAAGAGACAGTTGGTGGAAGCGCAATAATATAACAACACTTTAACCATTTTCAATGGGAAAAAGAGAAGTTTTACAATGAATGATTCCAAACTGTATGCGAAACAAAAAATAACAATAGTGTGTCAAAATTGGCAACAGGTCCTACTAGAAAAATGAAAAATGAAAAATGTAAAAGGTAAGGACCTGCTTTATTTTAAGGTTTTGGGTTCCTTTCAAAACCTTGTTGAAGGTTTTGGGTCCCTTTCAAAACCCTATGGTCCTCCTAGGAAAATGGATAAATGTTGAATTCTAGACCAAGTGTAAAAAGGTTTTGGGTTCCTTTCAAAACCTTACAAAGGTTCTGGGTTCCTCTCAAAACCTTGCGGTCCTACTAGAAAAATGGATAAATTATGAATGTTGGACTAGGTGTAAAAATATTTTGGGTTCCTTTCAAAACTCTACAAAGGTTTTGCATTCCTCTAAAAACCCTGTGGTCCTACTAGAAAAATGGAAAATGTAAAATAATGGGACCAATTTTGTTTAAGGTTCAGGGTTCCTTTCAAAACCCTTTGTTTGGATTCATCTCTCGGGCAGGTATTTTATAATATTTTTCTTTGTGTGCCTATATTTTTCTCTTCATCCTGTCTTGAGTAGGAAATTTTCTCTATTGACATCTATTAAATGCACATTCTCTATTTTTGGCTATTTCATCACATTACTTGGTTGTTGTCTATTGTTGGTTGGTCACGGGACATAGAAAGGATATTGGGTAGGAATTGTTGTATTTCAAAAGATTAGGTAGAAAGTCCAATTTTTGAATTTACCTCAGCCTCCTAGAGCACCTAGAAACTCAAGGGTCTTTTTTTTTTTGTTAAACTCGTGGGTTTGTTGGACCCAAGTTTTTATTCATTTTTAATTGGTTTTATTAGGTAGGAAGGCCCAATTTGAATTCCCCTTTTCAATTTCCCTTGGAGATCCATTGGTTAATTATTTTTTGGGTGCTCAGTTTTAAATTTGAATTTCTTTTAGGTAGGATTTTAGGATCCACTTGATCTAAATTGTTGAAATATTCTATCGGATGTTGGATCAGCTCTGTTTTTCTCTAGTGCTCATTGAATATTTTATATATTTAGGTTTAGGGACCCTTATAAAACCCTTTTGTAAAAGGTTTGGGGATCCTTTCAAAACCCCTTCGTTTACCAAATAAAAAAAATGATGACAATTTGAGAATTATTGTAAAATCTAATTGTAAATATCCATATGATTAGTGGTAAGCAATTCTAAGGTAATCCTAAGGCTAGAAATTCTAAAGAGACCAACAGGCTAAAGGGTTTAAAAATCACTTCTAATATCCTGAATTAGACCCATGTTTAGTTTGTTGATGATATCATCCTTATGGGATTAGGAACTATAAAAGGAAGCAACAATTTTTAAAAGAGTACACCAAACCTATGAGAAGATGTCAAGGAAAAACATTTAATATAAAGAATTAAGGTTTTCTTTATGAATGTTAGAGAAGAGAAACAAGTCATAATTGAAAGGATACTAGGGTGTAAAAGGGGTAACCTTCCAACTAGATACTTGGGAATGCCCCTATTTCTAGGGAGGTTATGAGATCAACACTAGAAAAATATCATCAATAGCTTCAACAAGAAATTAGAAGGATGGAAGGGTAATACATTATCTTAGGTTGGGAAATATCAATTACTAAAAGTAGCTATGCCATCCATGCTAGTTTATATGATGTCAAATTTTTTAGTCTCACGGAAAACTATATAAAATATAGAAAGGATCATGAAAAGGTTCTTGTGGGTTGGGGAGAATATATAGATAAGATTCATCTAATTAGCTATGATAAAGTTTATAGATAAAAACCATAGGTGATCTAATTATTCAAAGGAAAAATAAATTAAATAAATATCTAGAAGGAAAAATTAGATCATGAGTGATAAGGGAACAAAATAGATTATGGACAAAGATCCTATAGCACAAATACCTAGATAGTGAATATAGATACTATAACCTCAACTATGAAAGGATTTGTAGAGGTTTATCCATCTGGAACCACATTGTAAAATGTAGAGAGCCATTCTAGAGGGGGTTTAAATGGAAAATAGGAAGAGGGGATGATGTGTACTTATTAGAAAATGCTTTGATTATGAATAAATCTCTAGCAAGGATGGAGTGGGATGCTCTTAAAGATATAATTTTGACAATATATGGAATAAGAGTCCAAGACTATTGTCATGTAGGAGAAAAATGGACTAATTAGAAGGCAATAGGTATTCCCAATTGCATTTAAAAGGAAATAAAATTAAATTTAAGATAATAATAACCTCTTGGAAAACTTCTAGATTTCCCCTAGAGAGAGAAAATACCAATTGATATGGAGCCATAATGTGGAATTAAGTATTTAGTCAAAGTAGTCTACAATCTAATAAATCCTTATTATAGTGATGATTAAGTGCCTTAGAGAAATATATGGAATAATAATAGTATCCCAAAAGTCCAATATCTTCCTCTAGTCAATGTTGCATAACAATATCCTGACTACTAATAAATTGATGAAGCAAGAATGGAAGCTACCAAATAGGTGCATTATGCGTAAAATAGAGGAAGAAATAGTAAACCACTTGTTCTTGCATTACCTATTTGCAATGGAAATATTGGAAAGGGTCCTCCATGAAAATAAATTAACTTGGATATTCCCATAGAGTGTTAAATACTGGTACACACAATGGGAGAGTCCCTTTCAAATCCAATCTATGCAATTTTTGTGGGGTATTCATCCAAAAATAATTGTTTGGTCCATATGGATAGAAAGGAAGAGGTGGATTTTTAAAGGAGAGGAGAATGATAAGGAAAGGACCTTCATGAAAATTACAAACTAGATAAGAGAATTAGTGGTAAATAGAAAAGAAGACCTTTTAGTGGATTCACAACTGGAAAATAAGGTAGCTAAAGAGTGGGAACAATATTGATTTAGCTGAGGATGGAATATAGGATAAATGCTTGATACAACATCACATAGAAATAACCCCTATCATGGTGGTTTAAACTCAATTTTACTAGAGCAATAAAGGGAAATCCAAGGTTGGCAAGGGAGGGGGTGTAATCTATGACTTTATTAGAAACTTCTTGAGAGCATTTGTAGATCCTTATGGAACAAAAAATAACCATATGGTAGAATCCTATAATATCATATATGGTATGTTATTATTATTCCAAAGTGGATTCAAGAAATCTATAATAGAAGGAGACTCCCTAAATATCATCAATGTTATTAAGAGTAACAATACTAGATGATGGCAAATTGAAATTTTATTTTAGAAGATAAAATATTCTTGGAAGGATTATATTAATTTATTTTTCAACACACCTATAGAGAGAGGAATAATATAGTAGATTGGATGGAAAACAAATATGTCCCTATTTCCTTCAAGGAAATTTAAACTTTTAATCAAGTCCTACTAATAGGTTTTATCCAAATTTTAAATTTTAAATAGAGAAAATAATATTTTAAGAGGATAAAAGTTGTGAGGAGATCAAGATAAAAATATTGGTTGTGGGGATCTATTTATGAGGGAGAATATGACTCAATTTCTATAGCAGAGTTCTTGGATAGGACAATTTACTCTTTTTAGAATATGTACTATTTAGGTAGCATGTAGGTCTTGTTAGACTAACATGGCCTTGCTATTGCAAGGAAATAAAAATATGTTGCTAGTGTTGCAACTATGATTGTGATCATTGTTGTGGCTGCGTTTGTGTCCATGGTTGTGCCTATAGTTGAATTTGCTATTATGATTGTGTTTATGACTATGGAATATCTTATTGCTACTATAGAGAACCCATTGACAAATATTGCTACAGTTGAAACTAGAAGGAACCTACTATAGTGTTGGGGTGATATGAAACTACAATGGAGGCTATGAAACTAGTAGTTGAACATATAATAATAATTAATATTTTGATGATAACTAACCAAGAGAAGACTATGGATGAAATTTTATGGATGAAGATGTTGGTCAAACTATTATATAGGTTATTAGAAATATTGCACATGAGAGAATGACTATTGATCATGTTGATGTTGTTGATGCATATAAGGGGGCAATTGCTACTACAATTAAATGTGTTTTTAGTATGATGTTGGTTATTGTACATAAGCCTAATTTTTTTGTTGATGCAACTATTGAGGTGGTTGTTGCTATATTTTGCTTTTATAGTTATATATTCTAAAAAGTAGTATTCTTGTGCACTTATTTATTTGTTGCTTATTTATAGAATAGATTATAGGGTTCTATGGGACTCCAATGGATGTTAGTTGGGGAAGTTTAGGCTTGTGATCATATAGTTCATTTTAACATGAGGCCAAGACTTAACTTTGACAATGCAAGGGAAAAAAGGAAAGTTGATATCTGGTTTTGAAAAAGATATTTTTTATAAAAGGGAAAAGGTAATTTTTTAAAAATCTACCTTATTATTAATACATAAAGGTAAAATACTCATGCCAAATTATATTTTTGTAGTCAAAATTTAAATATAAACCAAAACAGATGAGATACCTATTGGGATTGGTCAAAATCAATCCTAACTAAATCATAATAAATATTTGACTCCATTGAATGACAAGGTTTAACAATAAGAGGGAATATAATTCCCAAAGTCAAAGTCAATAAAATGTAAATATGTAAAAGAGTACTTGTCATTCTCATGAATATATGATATATGGACAAAAACATTTATTTCAAATCTAGTGTTAGTAGGCAATTAAATAAACTATGTCCCATCATTATGTTAGAACCATAGGCTAGCATCACTTTATATTATGGTGCCATAGTTAAAGTAGTTATAACTCAGTTAATAGATTGGTATAACGATATTTTAGAAGGATGAAATGGTGCATCACTTCCAAGGGATGCCTATTAGATATATAAGGCTATATGTCTTCTTATTATGATATAGTGGAATATATTTTGTGAATATGATATGTGATTGGTACTAGTATATATGTGTGAATGGTTCATTGAAATATTTTTCTAATTTCTATGTTTAGAACTAATATTTTATTAATATAGCTTAAAAGGATGTCCCTTGCTAATAATTTTAAAAAGAGATAAATTGTGATGTACCAACAAGGAAATATTATATTTAACTAGAAAAAAGAGAGGTCATATTGTAGGGTTCTTCAATGTCTAGTTTGGTTGGTGGAAATAACAAGACAAGGAGATCCAAATGGTAAATGCATTAATACAATACCTATAAACCAACACATGTTGAAATTAAAAGGTGATGATTTCATAAAATGAATAAGAATAAAAATTTTGCAGTAAAGAGAATTGAACAAGAACTTTAGGAAATAGAAAACTAATTTAATGAGATATATATAAAACCATCTATATAGAATTCTCATAATTGGTACAAAAATGAATTATGAATCAACTAGGTTTTAAAAATTTAAACACCTATAAAAGTGAAGTGGACCCTATAAAAGTTATAAAAATTATGAGATAACACATCAATTAGGCAATAGTTATAAATCATTGTATATACCACACTACATGGATATATAGAAGAGTGGACACTAGAAGTTCCATAAAATCTAAATTTGAATGTCACATAAAAGAGGTACTCATAAATAACATCCCATGATAGATTAAGGTACTAGTTTTAGAGAAAATACTGGTACTAGATTTTGATTCTTACCAGTAAGATTAGTTATTATTGATATGAGATAGTAAGGGGGGATAAATATATAGAGTTATAAAGAAATTCATATCACCAAAAATCAAGAAATTAAATTAGCTAGAGAAAAAAAATATTAAAAAGATAAAACAAGGTAAGGAAGGAGTGATAACTCAAGAACATGGGCTTCAATAAGGAATTCAAAGGGAAGAAGGACTAGGAAAATCTTAACATCATTGTACCAAGTGAGGCCACAATAGAAATATAAAAGAGTGATAGAAATACTAACATAAGAGAGATGATAATGTCATCACATAAGGGGTCTATGAAGACTAATGCTAATATTATGGCTAATATTAGAAGGGCCTAGGTTATTGAGGAGGCAATAGATGAGGAAGAAAATAATAATTTTAAACTCTTACTAAATACCTAAAAAATGCTAGTGTTAAGAATATGAAAGATAATAGAAGCTGATATGGTTGCAATAAAATAACTTTTAAAAATAGCAATAATAGTAGCAAATAAAAAATGTGCAACAAAAAACATTCACTTGAACAATAGATAAAATTTTATAGCATGAAATCAAATATCACAAGAAATCTATTCCATATAAGCAATACAAATCCTAGCCACTCAAAGAGGAAAAATGTTGGACATTTTGAGTCCCTAAGCTAAAATGTTGTCATTGATGTCAAAAGAGCATTTAATGTCAAAAGGATCTATGAAGGGTTTTTGTGAAAACCAAGGTAGGAAAAATAAAATGTTTTAGTTAAAACCATGGATAGCATATTTGATCTGGGTTTTTCTTAAAACCCAAGTTGGGATTTCGTTTCATCGAAAAAGGTGCCCCGGTGATGGAGTTATTTGAGTTTTAATATTTGGTTTAAATTTTAATTATTTAAAATTTAAATTCAAATTTAAATTTAAATGCAAAGTTTCCCGTTGACGTCATCAAGCAAACATAAATTCATATTTCCATCGATGTCTTCGAAATATTTTAAACACTATATAAAGGGGTGGTAAATGAATCAAAGTTTTATCCTTGCTCTTGTGATAAATGTTGGACATTCGAATAAGTCTATGAGCTCGTGCAAATTTTGAGAAGAGAAGCAACAAAGAAAATGACAGTGCTTGGAAAGTCAAAATGTGGTGGGAAGCATGGTTTATTGGCAAATCATTTTGTCTAAGGGACAAGGCAGTGCAAACACCAGGGATCGAATCCCTTGGATGGCGTTTCGGAATGCGTGTGGAAAGCTCTTTGGTGCTTTGTCTTTTGTGGAAGGTGGAGGAAGGTTTAAGGCACTTTGGGCCTTTGCCTTTCCAACGAGCACCTAGCTTGTGTGGAATATTAGCCATGGCTAAGATGCTCGCGGTGTGGCAAGTCAAGGGTTCGAATCCCCTTGAGGAGGTAATTACATTTTGCATTTAAATAATTTTTATTAGCCCTAAAGTTTGGAGTTATAAGGTAGTTAATGGAAATTAAAGTTTGTTATTAGGGCTGTGATTATTATTGCAAAGCATAATTGGTTTATGATTTATTTGATGGTTATGAAGAATTAATTTTAGGAGAAATAAGGAGTTGTTTTTTTAAAAGCAATTTTGAGAGGTTTATTATTTTTGATAAGGGTTTTAATAAAAGGGACTTTGGTGGATGTGTTTATTAACTTGGAGTAAAAAGGGTGTAATTTAAGTAATGCTTTATTTTGTGATTATTTGAAGTCCATTAACCCTTGTTTAGATTGGAAAGGAAAGTTGTGTTTAAGTGTGGCAGATTTTATGGACAACTTATTGGCATCAAAAAGGTATGGGCACATTCTCCTATTGATTTTTTATGGTGGTTGATTTATGAAATATCATTGGAGAGAAAATGATTGATTATGGTTTCCTTTGAGAAAATGATTGGTTGAATGCTTCAAGGTTTTCTAGTTTGTGAGTTCTATTTAAAACTTGTTTTATTAGCATTGTTGTTGAAGCCCATTGATGATGAAATGAACTTGAACTTGTGTTAGAAAATAACATGAGTATCATTGCTATGTGAAACTTGTGCTTGAGCATTGTTGGAAACATTTTGAGTTGAGTTGGTTAATACATGCTTGGAATAGGGTTTGTGAGAAAGGATTGTTCCTTGAGGTGATTGGTTGAGTTGAGTTGGTTAATACTATAGCACCCTAAAATTGGCGCAGTAAAATTATAATAATTACATTCACCTTAGTAAATAATTTAAATTCAAATTTAACCTCCCAAACCGCCCGTTAACCGTCGGGTAATCCGTTTCCCCCTTTTCTGTGCCATTTTTAGAGGTTGTTTTGACCGTTTGACGATATCGTCGCCGATCAGACGATATCGCCCCAGATCTGACGATTTCGTCTGGGCTAGGACGTCCAGACGATCTTGTCGCAAAACTGATTTTGCAAAATTAGCTTCTGTTCCAACGGGTCTCCAATCCGGGCAGAAGCGTGTCTGCGCCGTTAGGGACCCTCCCCCGTTGGAGATCTCCCAAATTGGGATGATCTCCAACCTCCTAACTACTCCCCTAAGCCTATTTAATCCTAAGCTATCCCCTTAGCACCCCCCCTGGCTGAAATTCCCTGTAAACTGACTGTCTACACGTTAAAACATCTCAAACTCTATTTTGCATTGGTTCTTTATCAATTTTGTTGCAGGTACCACCTTATTTTTTAGCCGGAGCAAGCATACATCGTCGTCGACGAACCTGTTCAGATCGGAGGTGATCTTGTCAAATGCGAGATGATTTCGTACTGATACGAGGTGATCTTGACTGCAGTCCACATTGAGGCAATCAGTGCCTGAAGTTTGCATTTCTCAACCTTTTCTTTGCTGTTTTCTTCTGCAAATTAGATAATTTATTCAGTATTTTATACTATTTTGCATTTGGAGTTCACCCATTTAGATTAAGTGCATAATTAAATCCTAATTATCATCTAATTAGCATGATTTATTTCTGTTTCTGTGCCTAAGTTTCAGTTTGATAACACTGCTGTTATTTTATGTCATTTTCCTCTGTTATCATTGTTGTATTCTTTGTATTTTGCATCTATTTTTCTGTTTGTAGGTTTCTGACGAATTCGTCTGATGAATTCGTCAGATCTCAGATGATCTTGTCTGATCTCAGATGATTCTGTCGAATTCCAGATGATCCTGACTGCTTCAAACACCAGAATCTTCATCAGACATCCGGATCAGGTATTCTGCTTTTAATGTTCAGTAATTTCTCTGTTTTCTGTCTTTAAATCTGTTTCCTGTATTCATTAAATCTGCACTTTCATTTAGATTAATTTAGAATCATTTGGCCAAACCTAGGATATGAATGCTTAAGGTTAAAAATGAACACATCAAAACACATTCCAAACCTAGGCGTGGAAACTGCCATTAAATGTTTCCTGGTGAACCCACCATCCATCAAAAAATCATCAAAATACACCTCCCTTGAGAGGCGGGACCTTCGCAAAGTCCTCTCAGTCCGAGGTACCGCACCATCCTTTTCCCATCCTCCTTTCGGGCACGGATCCTATAGCCTGAAGGTAAGGGTGTGAAAAATTTGGAGCGATACATTTTGGTGAACCCGACGTGAATGCATCATAACCTTTTGAAAACAAAAACAAAACAAAAACATATATAGAACAACTAAAACATAGATGCATTTTAAAAACATTTAAAGTTTAAAATCATGTTTAGATGGTAGCTCCTAAGAAAAGGTTAGCAGTTACTATAAATGTAGAAAACCAATTAGCAGCCGTAGAAATCAATTCTATGCTTAATGTGCCTGAGACAAGTAGAAATCAATTCCTGTGGAACGAACTTGATAGAAGACTTAGTCTCATCTCATCTAGGTCCACACAACTTAAGCAAATCAAGAGGCTAGTCCTAGATAGAATCCTGGATCCTCATCAACTAGTTTTTTATCATGAACTTCAGAGAGCCCTGCCATAGATGGTTAGCTTATAGGAGAGCTCTAGTATCTTCAAAATTGTTCACCTTCGAGGAATACCTCGAGAACGCAGCCATTGTGCACCAGTTCCTAGGTTGTGTAGAAGACCAAGAGGTTGTTCTTACAGATAGGGAAATATGGAATAGAGTTCCGTGAGCTGTGCTATATCGAGAGTATTGCCATGAGCTTTACTTTTATCAACCAGCATCTGAAACAGACAATATCACTATAGCTCTTTTCATCAAATTTTTAAAAGAAAACTTTCAATTTGAAGAAGAACACTTCATGACTCCTGAACAACTCGAGCCTATTAATGATATTTATAAATTGTTTATAGAAAACTAGATTATTACTTCAGTATTATTTCTTGCATTTATTGTGTTATTTGCTGTCTTTATTATATTATTTCAAAAACAAAGAAAAACTAAAAAAAACATAGCAAAAACTTAAATATTTCATTTCAAATATTGTAGTAGGTATATAGTAAATATATACCTCTTAATTTGTTGCATATATATATATATATATATATATATATATATATATATATATTTGCTGAAAATCAAAACTTAGCACCATGCCTAAACTTAGGAATGGTAAAGAAACTTTAGGAGAAGAAGAAGATTGGTTACAAGATACAACTGGAAACCCAAATGTCCTTCCTGAAGATCCAACTTCGGAAGGAAAAACTCTAGCTCAATCAGAACATGACCTAGGTGAAGATAAGGAACAAGAAGGAAGTGTTAAAGAGGATGGATCCTCATCCCCTAGAATAGCTCCAAATGGAACTATTGCTTTTGACAACATAGATCATTTCAAGAAATTTCTCAGTGATAACATTGATGACCTTAATGTGGCAATTCGTATTGATAAAGGGCAAGTTAGTGACACTCAAGCAGCTTTGGAACATATGTATGATGTGCGCATTAATCCCTTATCTTTCATTGATCAAGAAAGTGATAAGGCTGGACCATCCAATACGGATATGGTCACTATGATTCAAAACATGTCAAAACAACAGGCTATCCAACCTCCTAAGGAACCTCGTTATTCAACCTAAAATCATTCCCACACAAAAGAAACCTTCCTTCACTACTTTATTCCGCCAAACTATTGAGCAATATGCTTCAAGTAAACAAAAACCTAAAACGAAGCCAAATACAAATTTTCAACAATCTGAAATACATCATAATACAACTTCAAAATTCCTTCATAATACTTTTCCTACCAATACTTTACACAACAGTAACATGGCATCTAATCTTCATGTTCCTCCATCCTATGCCCATAAAACCCATGTCAATGCCCTACCGAACCAATATGGGGGGCAAACTAGTAATCTGGAAGCCATGGTGAAACAGTTAGCTTCGCGTATGGACCAGATAGATCCCTACCGTCCCTCGTATAATTATCGAGAGATATGTAGTCAACCTTTGGATCCCATAGTTGTAGCTCAACCATACCCTAAGCATTTTCCCATGCCCATCCTGCCTATATATAAAGGAACCGAAGATCCCATAGAGCATCTTCGCATGTTTAGGATAGCATGTCATGATATATCGCATGATGACTTGCTATTACTAAAAATGTTCCCAAAAAGTTTAGGTGGAATGGCATTAGAGTGGTACTATCAATTGCCCACTCATTCTTTGAGAAACTTCGAAGAAACAATGGAATCATTTGTCCATCAATTTAGTGCCTACATCGAGAGGCATGTAACTATTAAAGATTTATACAATTTAAAACAAGACAAAGATGAATGTTTTGCCGATTTCTTAGCTAGATGGAGGCAATTGATAGGAAAACTGCACTTTGTGCTACCTTATAGGGAAATGTTGGACATTTTCATCAACAATTTACAAGAACAGATATCTTATGAGCTATCGACTGCTACCTTAACTACCTTCGACCAAGCTATAGATTTAGCTCGAAGAGTAGAAGATGCCCTCATTAGGAGAGGCCAACTTAGGAAGAAGGATGATGAGAAAACATCCAGAAATCAATATAAAAACAAACAAGTTGTCGGTGATGGAGTCACTGACAACAGGAATGTTGCTAATATCAATGCAACGAAGACAACAAAAAAATTTATATTGAAACCTCCTGATAAGCCTCCTCGAGAATTCACTAGATTAAACCAACCCTTATCAACTATTTTACCTCAATTACTCGAAAGAGGTTTGATCCAATTACCAGCTATCCGGGAACCTGATCCAACTATACCCGGATACAGAGCCGACTTACACTGTGATTTCCATAGAGGACCTGGACATTCTACCAACGCTTGTAAAAGGTTGAAACATAAAATACAGGATTTGATTGACAATAATGAAATGGAAGTGCAAGCCTTCCAACCTAAACAAAACCCTCCTAATAATACTCAAAAGACCGTTCCCCAAAATCAAAATCAAAATGCCAATCAAACTCTAGACATATTTCAACACCCTTTACCACGACATGGTAAAGAGGTAGCCAATCAAATCGAACATCATAATGTTCCCCCTCCTACCCGATATGTAGGAACCATTAGCGGACAATTACCTGTTCAGGATCCTCAAATATTTGACACAACCTTATCCCTGGTTACGACCAGGCCCTTACATAATTTTCAAACTTTTGATTCTAGTGATATAGAATCAGATAGTGAAAGTGAACTAGACATTACTTCAAACCAATCGAATAGTTCTGAAAATGAATCAGATCCTATTCAACCCATCACAGATGCTATGGTTCCAGAAGAACCATTTCCTAGAAGAGTCACTACTCGACCTTCTTCTAATATATTCCTTTCTAATGAACAAGCCATCAATGCTCAACCGAGACCAGTTCAACGTCTTCATTATAACATTGTAGGTACCATTGGAGTCGTCACCCGACAACAAGCTCAAAATTCCCAACAAGAACCAAACCAGAACGATGGATCGGCTCCATTTGTTTTGAAAAACCCCAATAAAGGGAATCATGCTCCTACTGTTCAACCTAAACCCCCTTACAATATTAATGAGCAATTGTCCAATACTACGGCCAGAATTTCCCTCTTAGATTTATTAAGATCCTCTCCCACCCATAGGGATGAGTTGATGCTTACATTGAGCCAAATGATGGTACCTCAAAACATTCAACCCGAAGCTATGGCCAATACTATCATCACTCGAGAGATTGATTGTATTGACTTTCGGGATAAAGATATCCCACAACACAGTTTACATAAGGATAATCCCTTATACATTACTGCTCTAATTGGAGATGTAGTCGTCAAACGAGTCTTGATTGATAATGGCTCATCTCTAAACATTTGCACTTTTGACTTCTACCAACGATTTGGCTTTAGAAGTGATGAAATGAAGAAAACTGATATGATTATCAAAGCTTTTAATGACGAAACACAAGAAACGTGTGGAGTTATTACCCTCCCATTGCAAGTTGGTCCTAGAACCCTAGAAACAACCGTGTTTATTGTACATTGCCCAACATCGTACAATATACTTTTGGGTCGCCCTTGGATCAACGCCATGCGAGCGGTCCCATCAACCTTACACCAATGTGTTAAATTTGAGTTTAAAAATCAGTTGGTCACTATCCATGGTGACCCTAGACCTTTTGATATGTGTGCTTTGGCAGAACCCGTTGGAGTGCAATTTTGCCCTCGCTTTGTCATCCACACATCCTAGTTCTTATTTGTCATCTAAAATCGTGACACATACACCCATAACTTCACCTATTTCCCCTCCATTAATTTCATCCTCCTATATAGACCAACAACCCTCTAAACAAATCATTTTAGAACCTCAAAAAGATCTTAAATCTACAACCAATCCTTCAAGTTCTACCCCTATAAATTCAAATCTTATAGAAACAACTATCATACCTTCCACATCTAAAGATATAGGTAATAAGCCTTCTACATCTTATGCCCTTTCTGATGAACTTTTACCAGATTTATCCACAACCTTAATATCAGAAAAAACAAATGCTTTCATGCAAGATTCAATTCTTTTAAATAACTTACCGCCATCTCCCCGTACTTTGGGCCTCCCACAACCTATGGGAAGTACTTACCAAGTCGGGAGTTGTGCCTTCATTTATAAAGGATATGACTGGGGAAGAATCCCTCGGAATATCAAAACTCATCATGAAGGATATGCTCGGTGTTATTTTACCAATGATTATATTAAAGCTAAACCCATGATGCTTAAAATGGGATATAAAGGGAAAGGCTTGGGACCTTTCCAAAATGGCATGAAAGAACCTTTCGAGGTAGAACCGTGGCCTGCCCGCTGTGGTGTGGGCCTATTTCCTAGTAAGGGTCAACCCTTTCCTTTTGAAGATGATGATCATCTCATATGCTATCAAGATTATTTGGATAGGCATGTTCATTTGCCTCTTAAAAATCAGTCGTTTTCATGTAACATGCTATCCATAGCTTACCCCGAAATGATTGTTGACCCCGATGAAGAGTTGGAAGGAGATATCTTCCATGATGTCTCTGTTGAAGAGATGTTACACAATGGATTTTATTTTGATGGTTCTATACCAACTATAGCCCAACTTGAGGCCACTAATCCTCAAGATGAATTATCTAAATTAACCTTACAAGAATTACAAGAATTGGGCGTTTCACCCGCCCCACCTAATTTTGAAAGAGATCTACACATGGAGGTAGAAAACGTCATTAAAATTAATATTGGAACTGAGGACAATCCTCACATAATCAATATTGGATCAGAATTAAGTCAAGAAAAACAAGAACAATACATTGCATTTCTTAAAGAGTATGAAGATGTCTTCGCTTGGACATATGAAGATATGCCAGGTCTAGACCCTTCTGTAGTCATGCATCATCTAGTGGTCCATCCGGATGCTAAACCCGTTAAACAAAAACTTAGAAAAATGCATCCCAAAGTGGCTCGCTTAGTCAAAGGGGAGTTAGAAAAACTCCTGAATGTTATCTTTATACAAGCTATTGATTATGCTGAATGGATCTCAAATGTAGTTCCAGTCACCAAGAAAGAAGCTACCAAAGTTAGGGTTTGCACAGATTTTAGAGATATTAACGCTGCATGCCCTAAAGATGACTTTCCTCTTCCAAACATGGATCAAATCATTGACTTTACTACCGAGAGTGGGATGATGTCCTTAATGGATGGATTCTCCGGTTATAATCAGATCAGGATAGCTCCTGAAGATCAGGCTAAAACAGCCTTTATTACCCCCTGGGGTACCTTTTGTTGGAAAGTGATGCCATTTGGCTTAAAGAACGTAGGTGCAACTTATCAACGAGCTATGACCTACATTTTTCATGATATGATGCATGATATCCTACATGATTATGTAGATGATATCATAGCTCGCTCTATTATTGAAGATAATCATTTAGATGATTTGAGAAAAGTTTTTAATCGATTACGAGAATATCTTATTCGATTAAATCCAACAAAATGCATATTCGGAGTTAAATCCGGCAAGCTATTAGGGGTTTTAGTTTCTTTACGTGGTATTGAAATCGACCCTCTCAAGATTGCGGCCATCACTGATATGCCCGCACCTACTAATATATTCGAGTTACGAAGTTTACAAGGTAAACTTCAAGCCATCCGTCGCTTCATTGATAAGCTGGCGGACAAAACCGGTCCCTTTCTTAAACTCCTTAAGAAGGATGTCCCTTTTAATTGGGACACCGAATGTAGAGAAGCTTTTGAACTTCTCAAACAATACCTCCTTAATCCACCTGTGCTTTCACCACCTAAATCTGATCGCCCATTTCTCCTATATATTTTCGCTTCAGATTCTGCCTTAGGAGCTATGTTAGCTCAACTTGATGATGAAAAGAGAGAACGTGCTAATTATTACATTAGCCGAACCTTCATCAGTTATGAAACCCGCTATACAACGTTAGAAAAACTATGTCTAGCAGTCATGTTTGCTACGCAAAAATTATGACATTATATGCTTAGTCAAAAAACTTATGTCATTGCCAAATACGATCCCTTGAGGTATCTCATGAGTCGACCTTATTTATCAGGTCGCACAACCAAGTGGGTTCTTGCTCTAAGCGAGTTTGATCTCACATTCATAGGACAGAAGTCTGTTAAGGGTCAAATCATAGCAGATCAATTAGCTGCTGCACCCTTAGAATCTACCCATCCCCTCATCATCGAATTTCCTGATGAATGCCTTCAATTAGAGGCCGACCATACTGAACAATGGTCCTTATACTTTGACGGAGCCCGATGCATGAGTGGGGCTGGTGCGGGTATTATTTTAATATCCCCACAAAAACATCTTATTCCTCTGTCCTTCAAATTGACATTTGCTTGCACCAACAATATTGCTGAGTATGAAGCTCTAATCCTTGGATTACGAGCTGCCCTAGCGCTAAAAATTAAACATCTTTTAGTTTTTGGTGATTCTCAACTGGTTATAAACCAAATTAATGAAGTTTATCAAACTCGAGATGATAAACTGTGCCCATATAAGGCCTATGTTTTACAATTAATGTCTTTATTTGATCAAGTTACCTTGGAAGCTATTCCTCGAACTAGCAACCGTGCAACTGATGCTATGGTCGCGACTGCATCTCTCCTGCCCTTGGAGTTAGATGACGAATATGCCACTATCATTATTCGTCGACTCCAGGAACCCGCTTCAAATAAGTCATGCTTAGAGCCTTTGGATGTGTTTCTAATCAATGAAACTACTCCCGAACCTTGGTATACGGACATATTTGATTTTCTCCAAAATGGGACTTTCCCTGCCAATTCTAATAGAAACCAACGTCGGTTATTACGTCGACGAGCAAGTCGATTTGTAATAATTGGCAATACTTTATATAGGAGATCTTTTGAAGGTATCCTATTAAGATGTTTAAACTTAGAAGAGTCTAAATCAGCCTTGAGTGAAGCCCACGATGGATCTTGTGGAGGACACTTTAGTGGTAGTGTTATTGCTAAAAAGCTCCTTCGGATAGGATACTTTTGGCCTACCATGGAAACGGATGCACATGAGTATGTGCGCCATTGCGACAAGTGCCAAAAACATGCTGACCTTGTCCATGCGCCTGCACAAGAGCTGCAGGCTATTTCATCTCCATGGCCCTTTTCTAAATGGGGTTTAGACATTATTGGCAAAATCAATCCTATGTCATCTGATGGACACAAGTTCATCATAACCGCCACTGAGTATTTCATGAAGTGGGTCGAAGCTATGCCTTTAGCTTCCTGCACTGGCACACAAGTCTCTAAATTTATTTTTAATCAAATCATTTGTAGGTTCGGAATTCTTGCAAATCTCATCTCTGACAATGGAACTTGTTTCAAAAATAAAGATGTTAAAAAATTATGCCAAAAATATAAGATTCAACATCGCTGGTCCACTCCCTATTATCCTCGGGGTAATGGTCAAGCGTAAGCATCTAACAAAACCTTAATCAAAATTCTCAAAATATTAGTCAATAAAACTGGCCGTGACTGGCACATTCAATTATACCCAGCCTTGTGGGCCTATCGAACTAGTGTTCGAACCCCCACTGGAACTTCACCATTTGTTTTGGTTTATGGTGCTGAAGCAGTTTTTCCATTTGAATTGGAAGTTCCTTCTTTGGCTCTGCTACTTCAAGATACCGAAGTAGGAGATGAATATCGAGCTGGCAGACTCAGTCAGCTGGAACTCCTAGATGAAAAATGCATCAATGCTTTGGAGCATCTCCGTGCTTACCAAAACAAGCTTAAAAGATCATATGCTAAGAAAGTTCGTCATCGATCCTTTGAGATCGGTGACCTTGTTTTAAAAGAAAATCAAAAAAATACAAATGCAACTAAGGACCTTAAAGGTAAATTTGAGCCCAACTGGCTCGGACCATACATTATTACTGCTAAATTTGAATCAGGAGCATACAAATTATCTACCTTAGATGGTAAAGAACTTAAAGAACCCATGAATATTTTGCATCTTAAACGTTACTATGCATAAATTTGGTCATTTCATCCTTGTATATAATTGTTTAAAATATTCTCAAAATTTTTATCTTATATTTCTTTCAAATTTATAAAAATCCAAAAACATCAAAAATATTCATAATCATCAAAAATCTTCAAAACTATTTATTGCATTTATTTATGGCACTTGTTAAATTTTTTGCTCAAAAACAAAAATAAAACCAAACATCAAAATAATGATAAAAATATAAAAACAATAATATGCTTGACTCTTTCGAAACTAAAACAATATAATGAAGAAAGAGAGAGTCAGTATTCTCAAAACTTCTCAAAAGTGTTTATATATATTTTCTTACAAATGTTGCAGTTATATGTTTCAAATTATTTTGGATAAATTAGCATTTATTTGGAATCCCTCACTTGCACACTCACAAAAATAAATATCTTGATTTTATCTGGCATGATTACTAATCTCTCTTATATCAAAGTCCACAAAATTCAATTAAATAAAGTTTGAGCATAGAGAATTGATCTTGTTATTTACTTAAACCAAGCACATCTTTTCACAATAAAATGATTATATTTGTAATTTCTATGCTTTGCTACATAGTAGAAGTGATTTCTTGAGCGAAAAGTTTCCCCGCTATCCTATCATGCACATGGTCTAGAATCTTTGAGAATTGGCAAAAGGACAAGCTCACCCCTACCCGGAATAAAAATCCCTTGCTCTACAGCTAATCCGAGCAAGTATCCCTAGCAAAGAAAAAGAGAAAAGAAAAGTTCAAGAAAAAGAGAAAAGAAAAATGTTCTTTTATATCATTACAGCAATGTTCCAAGCATTATACAAAAGAATACAAAAGAAATACAAAAAGAAAAATAAGCAAAGTTCAAAAGAAAGCAAGAAAGCAATAAAATCCCTTTCCCTACCCTTTGAAAAGAAAAGAAGGGTTGATGAGCTTGAATCCCTGGAATTCTCAATTATTCGAAAACCGTGAGGTAAGCCCCATAACAGGTGGTTTGTGCCCAACCTGCTTGGCCTTGGGTAACTCCTAGCGTGGTGATATGTCTGTCACATTAGCGACCTTCTTTTGTACAGACCTATGTCTGCTTATGGATTAGCTAGCTCTTGATAATCCGATCTACATAGTAGTCTAGTATGGTTATATGCATCTACATCATGGTTAATGAACACTTATTTGGTTTCTTCAAATCACTTGTATCATATTATCTTGCTCAAAACTGGTAAATGCACAAAGCAATTGCACACACATTTGTATTTGAGAGATTATGTGTATCAATATGATAAATCAAGATTGGAAATGAATTCACATATGCACATGGGATTCCTTATAAATCTAACTTTTGTCTTCAAAATACTTTGAAATATTATTTTTGCAACTTGTTTGAAATAAATCAAGTACAGTTGTTTACCATAAAGACAACTATATAATAGAAAAATCAAAAATTTCTTTCAAAATATACAATCAAAACATATATATCTGGTTGACTTTCGCGACGATGGTATAGTTCCAAAACTAAAATGGGAATCTTATGCCTAGCGCAAGTCCTCCTCTTCATATTTTCTGTTTCTTTTCAACAATTACAAATCAACCATGCAATAAAACAATCTATCTCTTTTTTGGATTTTCGCGATGATGGTATAAGTCTATACCTACATATTCTATGCCTAGCGCAAACCATTGTAACAATTTTTATTCCCCATTTATTTAAAATCATGAAAAACATATGACTTAAATCATTATGTTACACAAATTATGCTTTAAAACAAACAAACACATTTTCATTATTTCATGTCATTATGTCAAACTTCAATTTTGCAATGATGGTATAATTCCTAAAGAATTATCCAAAAATTTTATCATACTTAGGAATTTATGCCTAGCAAAAGTCATTTTAAAATATTTCATGCATAATATTTTCATGGAAATCTGAAAAACAAAATCATCATCACCTTCATTTTCATCATTGCACCAAAGTCTTAAGACAGTCTCTTAAGCACTCTTTTACTTTTAACCATATTTCTATACTGGGATTAGCTTGACGACCGAGTGAGCAGCGACTCCATGAAATGGTCTATAATAGCGACAATGTCCTTTGAAATTATTGTTAGAAGTCTCTTTTTATCTTTTACTCATCACATCACAAACAACCAATTTGTTACATCAGATTATTTCATTTAAAATCTTACAGCATGACATTCAAATTATAATATTTCCAACGACATAATTACATGAATTATCAAATCAATCAATCAATCAAAAAAGCATCATAAGCATCATACCATTATACAAGTCATGTGATCAAAAACATATCTCATATCATATATATGTCAACAACATATATGTACATCATCAAAACTGGATTGGTATGCCACAATCTGTACCTCGGCATACTCAATCCTCTATCAACAAAAAAATAATAATACAATGTCAGTGCAACTCTCTAGCCTCGAGAGCCCCTCGAGCTCTCTGCCTCATCTCCTCCCCCGCCCTGAGGTGGACGAGGTGGCCCCATCGCAGTCTGAGTAGTCCTAGTCCTCGACCGGGACGTGGTCCTCGACGACCCGATCCTGATCGGATCTGCAATGTTGGCTGGCAGGGGTAGTCTATCCGCCTCTGGCACCAGCTGGTAATACAATGTCTGGTAGAAAGTGAGTTGGGCAATAGCCCGTGTCAGCTCCCCAGAGCTCGCCCCTCCGCCCCGTGCCCTAAGGCGTGCAATCTCGTCCCGTAGCTGTGACACCTCAGCTCGATGGCGTGCAGCCTCATCCTGTAGAGTCTGCACCTGTGCCTGGAGACGATCTCTCTCCGCCCGAAGAGTAGCCATCTCGCTACTCTCTCCTGTGTCTACGCCCTTGCCCTTATCGGGCGATGGTGGCCTCTATGGAGATGGGGGTCTCGCCTCCCTCCTCTCCCTCTGTCGTGGCCTCTCCTGTGCCTGTGGCCTCCTCGCCTCTCTCCCGTCGTGACCCTGGGCTGCCTCCATCGCTGCCTGGCACCGCCTCCCTATCCGATGCACAACCGCATGAATCGGACCCTGTGCCCTCGTCATCCGAGGAGGGCGGATGCCTACGTACCAGGCATCGTAGCCATCGGCTACCCCTGCGTCGTCACCATCCACTGGCTGGATGGGGGCATCGTCTGCGTCTTGGCTCCAGAACCGCTGCATGTCTGGCGCCCCGCTAACTATGGTGTTATCCCGGATAGTCCGAGAAAACTCATAATCCCTCAGAGATGGGATCCCCTACTGCAGATCGAACTGTCTCAAAACTCGGTCATAGCGGTGGAGCTCCACCTCTCCTCTCTCCATCCGTAGCCAGCAGACTCGCTTGACGTGAGCCAACTCCTGTCCATCCTCGGCCCACCCTGGATGCTCCCTCCATGGCCTCCAGGTGATCTGATCCGAGACTAAGTCATCCAATAGCCTCCGGGACATAGGGAGGTCGATCCGTCGCTGTGACCCTCTTCGGAGCCACCAGTAGAAGACTCGGGGCCTCTCCCCGTCTACCCCTATCAGAGGAAGCCCTACCGGCCTTCGCACTGCAATGTGCTCCCAACACCAAACCTGTAAGAGCGATGTCATCACCAGACATCGGCCGCCCTTGTACATGACCCCATATAGGATCCTGTACAACCGGCATAATACAAAACTGCCCCAAGAGAACCTGTACCCGTGGTCCCGCATATCGTAGATCACATCTACGAGCATCCACGACACCTTGCACCCGCTCTGGTGGCACAAAAAAAGTCCACCAACCACTCCAGCTAGCACCCGTGTGAGTCTAGATGCCCCAGGCATCTGGCGTAGTGCCTCGATATTAACTCTGCCCTTCTCCAGGGTGAAGCTCGGGTCACCACACAGTCGTCCCATAGCGTGGCCCTGATTGGCCGTAGGAGTGATCAATCATCCTTGTATGGGGATTCTTAGAATCCTCCATACATCCTCTAGAGTGGGAGTCATCTCCCTTGTCGATAGCCGAAAACATGAAGAACCCGGATACCACCTCTCTGCTAGGGTCGTCAGTAGCCCCATATCTGTGGATACCTGTGGCATCTCTGCCACATGCTGCAAGCCGGCCTGTGCCAGCTGATCTCGCTCTGCCTATGTGAGAGCGGCCAAGTCATCTCTCAACCCTCCATACTTCCATTCCCTGCTCTTTAGTAAACCTCTCTGCAAACATAAACAACAAAACAACAAACAATCATTAATAAACAATTCAAGTAATTAATAATGCAAGTTAAAAGTTCAATTTTATGCAATTGATGATATCGCCCACTATTGGACGATATCGTCCCAAATTTGAGCAGAATCGTCTCCGATTTCGCTAGTCGAAATCGTCTCTAATTTGACGAAATCGTCCCCCTTTCGTCGATTTCGCCCTTGGGCGAAATTGATGAAATTGAGACGATTTCATCGAAATCGGGACGATTTCGTCCCGACGACGTCGACGGCCCAAAAACGGCCGTGATGCTCAAAATTCACCTAAAAATTACCTACAAAGCATGTAAATTCAAATTAAAGCATTCTAGTTAAGTCTAGACTCTTACCCGTAGACCGTGTCGGACCTCTGTTGATCTGTGCGTCGTCTCCACCATTTTTGCTTCAGAGCTCTAAAAAACCAGAAAATGAACAGTAAAAATGAATTAGGGTTTTACCCTATTTTTCTTAATTTTATTCAAAAATAATTTTTGCTTTTTCGTGTTTTTACCTCAAACGTTCGATTTGGGTAAAAACACGGAGGGGGCACCATAGTAAGCTGTCGTACGATTCGACCAAGAATCGTCGCCTAAAAATGGGAATAATTTTTGCTTTCTCGTAGATCGAGAAGAACTCATCTTTAACGCATTTTCTTCGAAAAATTCGCTAAAGAGGGGGCAAAATGTAGCACCCTAAAATTGGCACAGTAAAATTATAATAATTACATTCACCTTAGTAAATAATTTAAATTCAAATTTAACCTCCCAAACCGCCCGTTAACCGTCGGGTAATCCGTTTCCCCCTTTTTCGTGCCAATTTTAGAGGTTGTTTTGACCGTTTGACGATATCGTCGCCGATCAGACGATATCGCCCTAGATCTGACGATTTCGTCTAGGCTAGGACGTCCAGACGATCTTGTCGCAAAACTGATTTTGCAAAATTAGCTTCTGTTCCAACGGGTCTCCAATCCGGGCAGAAGCGTGTCTACGCCGTTAGGGACCCTCCCCGTTGGAGATCTCCCAAATTGGGATGATCTCCAACCTCCTAACTACTCCCCTAAGCCTATTTAATCCTAAGCTATCCCCTTAGCACCCCCTCGGCTGAAATTCCCTGTAAACTGATTGTCTACACGTTAAAACATCTCAAACTCTATTTTGCATTGGTTCTCTATCAATTTTGTTGCAGGTACCACCTTATTTTTCAGCCGGAGCAAGCATACATCGTCGTCGATGAACCTGTTCAGATCGGAGGCGATCTTGTCAAATGCGAGACGATTTCGTACTGATACGAGATGATCTTGACTGCAGTCCACATTGAGGCAATCAGTGCCTGAAGTTTGCATTTCTCAACCTTTTCTTTGTTGTTTTCTTCTGCAAATTAGATAATTTATTCAGTATTTTATACTATTTTGCATTTGGAGTTCACCCATTTAGATTAAGTGCATAATTAAATCCTAATTATCATCTAATTAGCATGATTTATTTCTGTTTCTGTGCCTAAGTTTCAGTTTGATAACACTACTGTTATTTTATGTCATTTTCCTCTATTATCATTGTTGTATTCTTTGTATTTTGCATCTGTTTTTCTATTTGTAGGTTTCTGACGAATTCGTCTGACGAATTCATCAGATCTCAGATGATCTTGTCTCGATCTCGATGATTTTCTCTTCGTATCGAATTCTGACGATCCTGACTGCTTCAAACACCAGAATCTTCATCAGACATCCGGATCAGGTATTCTGCTTTTAATGTTCAGTAATTTCTCTATTTTCTGTCTTTAAATCTGTTTTCTGTATTCATTAAATCTGCACTTTCATTTAGATTAATTTAGAATCATTTGGCCAAACCTAGGATATGAATGCTTAAGGTTAAAAATGAACACATCAAAACACATTCCAAACCTAGGCGTGGAAACTGCCATTAAATGTTTCCTGGTGAACCCACCATCCGTCGAAAAATCATCAAAATACACCTCCCTTGAGAGGCGGGACCTTCGCAAAGTCCTCTCAGTTCGAGGTACCGCACCATCCTTTTCCCATCCTCCTTCCGGGCACGGATCCTATAGCCTGAAGGTAAGGATGCGAAAAATTTGGAGCGATACAAATACATGCTTGGACTAGGATTTGTGAGAAAGGATTGTTCCTTGAGGTGATTGATTGAGTTGATTTGATTAATCCTAGTCAAGTGGATGCATGTGGTTGTTCAAGTTCCTAGAAAAAAACTATTCAATATTCTGATTTGAGTTGAGATTGAGGTTGATTTGAGTTGAGATTGGGATTTGAGTATAGAACATATAGAGTCTCTAAAAATTCTCTTTATGCTTCTATGAGATTGATTTGAGATATTGATTATACATTGAGCTTAGAACATATTGAGTCTCTAACAATTCTCTTTATGATTCTATGTGATTGAGACAAATTTTTGAGAAGACTTGTGGACTATTTTGAGTTAAGCTTTTATGAAAGATTTCTATGCAGATTTGAGCAAGTCCTATAGAGGACTTATTGAGAAGATTTGAGCAAGTCCTATAGAGGACTTATTGAGTAGATTTGAGCAAGTCCTAGAGAGGATTTTTTGAGCATATTTGGACAAGTTCTGTGTGAACTTGTTGAGCAAATTTGGACAAGTTCTGTGTGAACTTGTTGAGCAGATTTGGACAGGTTTTGTGTGAACATGTTGAGCAGATTTGGATAGGTTTTGTGTGAAACTATTGAGCATATTTGAGCAGGTTCTAAGTGAACCTATTGAGAATAATTGTACTAGACCAAATGTACTGTGTTTAGTGCAAGAGATTGAGCAGAACTGTGCTAGATCGACTGAACTGTGTTTGGTATAGTATTGAGACAGAGCTTTGGAGGTGATAGAGTATAGAGGAAAGAGTCTCAGTGGATAGAGATCCAAAGTAGCCAAGACAATTAAAGATAGATCTGAGTGAGGAGTCTTCAAGTGGAGAGATATCCACAAGTCAATGCAACAGAGAGACAGAGTCTTCTAGAAGATCACTAGCCAGAGCAGAAGGGGAAAGAGTTCTCCTGTGGAAGAGATCCACAAACTTAATATTTAGGGGATCAACATCTCCTTTGGACTAAGGTCCATAAACATTGTAATTTGGGAAATATTCCCAAGAGATTATTTGAGAAATATTTAGAAGAAATATTTTCTCTGTGGAGGTAGCCCACATTGGGTGAACCACGTTAAATCTATGTCTCTATTGTGTGTGGAGTTTTATGCATTTCTTTGATTATTGCTATTGATATTGCTATCTATACACTGCATAATATTAATTTGAGAAGAAAAGTAAAAAGTGGTCTTATATTGTTCACCCCCCCATATCAGTATAAGCTTGTGTTCTTCAAAAAATATCATAGATAATTGGAGAAGGTGAAGTCTCATATGGACACTGGAAAAATAAAAAATGTGCAACAACAACATTCACTTGAATAATAGATAAAATTCTATAGCATGGAATCAAATATCACAAACAATATATTTCATATTCCATAGCAATATAAATCCTAACCACTCAAAGAGAAAAAATCTCATAGAACGTGGAGAAGGTGAAGTCTCATATGGACACTAGAGAAAGCGTAAAGTAAAAAATATGAATGATGAGTCAACTAAAATATAACTCATATAGTTATAGATGAGAACAAGCAATAAACCTAACCCTAATGCTCAAGGACTAACTAAATTAATCCTAGGGTTTGAGTTAACAATAATTAAGGTAGCTGACGTGGTTATATTGGAGCTAATATATGGATCTCTCCTTAGAAAGATTTACCCTCAAAGTTGAGAATTACTAGATAATTCTTGTAGTATCCCATCACTACACCAAAAAAGGCTTTTAAGGGTGGCTAAAATATGATGCTTATTTACGATGGTAAAAAAAACCCTAATAGATACTAAGAAGGTGGTTTAAAACCACCTTGGATTTTAAGGGTAGCTAAAATACGATGGTTTTTTGTGGTGGTAAAAAACCATCTAATATACCTAAGAGGGTAGTTTAGAACCACCCTTAAAACACTACACTAGATTTTTTTACAATGGTTTTTAACTATCCTAATAGACCTAAGAGGGTGGTTTAAAAATGCCTTAAAACAATACATCTATTTTTTTTTACAATGGTTTTAAATAGCCCTCATAGACCCTAAGAGGGTGGTTTAAAACCACCCTTAAATTTCACCCTAATATATATATACACACATATACATATGTGGTTTCCCATGCAGGGGAGGAAAAAAAGAGGCTTTTAGAAGCAAGTAAGCCTTGTGATCGAGAGATCAAGCTGCTATTCCCAATATATCGAGCCCTATGAAAAATAAAGACTTTTAGAAGCGAGTTGCTATTCCCGATTTAACAACTAACCCTTTCCAATATCATGGGCCAATCAAAATCACCCACGAGGGAAAAGAGAGGGGGGATGATAGATGGGCACAAGAGGCTTCTCGTGCGAGAGAGGGAAAAAGAGAGGTAGGCCTTGAGCGGTTAGTGGGAGGGGAATGCTTAGGGCAAGCCATAGGAGGTAGGACCACACGATCAATCCATCACAATATCTATTTAGGGGTGATATTTGGTAAGCACCCATTTAATAGATTTTTATTCAATTATTTTGGTTCTTGTTAGTTTAATATCGACCATTTAACTGCCTAGAGTTTACTATGTTATCTTTACCCCTTTTTGTTTTAATCCCTGAAAGGCTAATCTACAATAGCCCAATTACACCTAGGGTTTGTTCTATATTTTCTGCCCATGGGATAACTTGTTTTGTTATATAGATCAAATTTTGGGATAATTTGTAGCTAATAATTTAAAAAAGTTAAAATAAGATGGAATCCCTCGAAAGAACATGGAAATTCTACTAACAATTATTTATGTAGGAAACCCATATCAAGCCTTAAATGCTATAAGTCCCTCTTTGTACCCAATTTTTTTGGGCTTTCTTGCTTATGGAAAATTCTCACCAACTTTATTTGCATTGAGTTCTTTAGATTTCCCGTATTGGATGCCAATTTTTTTAAATGTTGGGTGACTCTTCAATGTTATGATCTAGAGATTTTTTGTGCAATTTCTTTCAAATTCGAATAAAAAATCAGGTGGGCAATGTTGTCCTCTATGGTTATTCTTGTTGTTGGTCAAATTTAGAGACAACAAGAGTGGGTCTTTAGTTGGAAGTTTGCTTGCAATGGCATGCTTATGCATTAGACATAGGTCTAAGAGATATAACCATTGAGATAGACATGAAGTTAGAAATTAGACACCAACTATCTTATGAAATGATAGGTGTACCTTTTTTTCCTTGGGATCTAAACTCATGGTAGTGAGTCTGGAATCCTTACTTCAAGTAATAGGTAATAAGGTGATATTTTTAGGTCTTACTCTGGCTACGACGTCTACCTGGTGTATGATACCCCTTGGTTGGAATAAGGAATCTTTCACTTTATGTAATTTCATGTTCCAAATTGGATGTTTCTATTGGTGACTTTGAATATCTTAGTCTAGCTAACAAGCCTACTAGGGCTATGAGATTTATTGGATAATTCACTTTACCTTTTATATTGTTTCAAGTTATATACTTCCTAAGCTATATTTTTTTGTCTCAGTCTAAATCCCTTTGGTCTAACCAAGGATATTTTGCCTTACCTCCTTAATATTTTAGGTCTTAATTTAGCAAGCACACCTACTTTTAGGTCTTAATTTAGCAAAAAAACTTACTTTGGATATATATACCATATATGGGATGGAACTAGATCCCTGGGCCTATATTATATGATTTTTGTAAAGGATTTGATCTTGGGTCACACACATTCGATCACATCATTTACCATTTGCTCCACAATGCCATAGACTATAATGTTTAATGTTATTAAGGAATTTTATTTCCACCTTGTTGCCCCTTTTAGCGAGTATAGCACCAAAGGAAGTGAGTGAAATAGGCCCATGTATTACATCATGATTGCAAAGAATTTGGTCTTGGGTCACATACATACAATCACATCATTTACCATTTGCTTCATAATTTCTTGTACTATAATGTTTAATGTTATCAAGAAAATATATTTCCACATTATTGCCTCCTTTTTTTGGGAAATAAAAACATAGTCACCTGAAGACTTGTCTTCCCCATACTTGGTACCTGGTACTCAAATTGGATAGTGCTCATCACAATATCTATTCATGGGTGATATTTGGTAAGCACCAATTTAACATATTTTTATTTAATTATTTTGGTTCTTTTTAGTTTAATGTTAGCCATTTAAATGCTTGGAGTTTACATTGTTATCTTTACCCCTGTTTGTTATGATCCCTAAAAGGCTAATCTAAGGTAGCCCAATTGCACCTAGGGTTTGTTTCATATTTTATGCCCATGGGATAACTTGTTCTATTAAATAGATCAAATTATAGGATTATTTGTAGCTAATAATTAAAAAAATTTAAAAGAATATGGAATCCTTGGAAAGAACATAAAAATTCTACTAATAATCATTTACGTAGATTATGTATTTTCATCCCCTGGAATCGAGAACATAGTATTGTTCCTAATTGCTAGTCATATATAGAATAACATAAATCCATCAAATTTTGAATTTAGACATCATATAGAAAAAACCGTCCTTTGTCACCCAATTTGTAAAATAAAATCCTAATAATACACTCACTCTTTCAGTCCATAACAACATAAAGGAAACTCACATTCTATGGCTACCTTTACTTTCATGGCAAAAGGTTAAATAATACAATGCAACATATCATATATCAATTTCTAGTTTTATTTCCACAAGGGAACACAAAGTATGTGTTACAGTTGGATCAAATGTCCATAAAGAACTTGTGATTTATTCTTGTGAGATAGTTGGATACAATGTAATGACAACATTGTTAGAGCAAATCTATACAAGCTCTTTGAATTGCAAGTATACCTCTTTCTATTTAGAAATTCATTCTTAGATTTGGGATTAGCATCATGCTAAGTCATGTTGATACTACTACTTGCATCTGGTTTGTTGATCTTCACTAAAATTTTTATTTGAGTCACCCTATCATCTGCATGATGGTCTTGATATAAATGATGTTGTTGAGATCTTCTAACAAGTGATCTCACCCAACAGATTTCATAGGATGATAACTAACTACATACTGATAGGTCAAATTTTAGGTCTACCTTTTTCACACTCATTAATGACTACCAGATGTTAAATAATGCCACTAATAGACTTTTGCATATTCATACCTTCTAACACATAGCCATTTCAGTTGCTTATGCATGTGATGGAATTTTGGGACCCTAACAGGCTTCGATCGGGTACAAAACCTCTAGTGCATCTCATACTTAGTTGTTTTAGCTATCATCGATATTTTGGTCATGCGATAAACTTTTGGTACATTGGCAGACTCCAGATGGATATAAAATTTTTTATGCATGCCATACTTAACCAATTTTGCTCTCTTGAACCTCCAACACTATGATAGAATTTTGGTACCTTGGCAAAATTTTATGGGGTACAAAAGTTCTGGTAAGCTCATCACTCAGCCAATATTGCTGACAGATATATTTCGGTAGTGTACCTTGATGGGTTTTGACCAAGTAAAAAAGTTCTAGTGCATGCCATACTTAGCCAATTTTTCTATCTTGAACCTCCAGTGGTGGAATGAACTTTTGATACCTTGGTGGGATTCAAATTGGTACAAAATGTTTGGCAAGCTCATCACTTAGCCAATCTTGTTGGCATATATATTTCGGTAGTGTGATGAATATTTGGTACCTTGATGGATTTTGATCAGGGAAAAAAGTTCCAATTCATGCCATACTTAGACAATTTTACTATCTTGAACGTCCAACACTAGGACAAACTTTTGGTAAACTAACGAGTTCTGAATGGGTGTAGAAGCTCCGATAGGTCCATCACTTAGCCATTTTTGCTTGTTGCTATCCCTCGATAGAGTGATGGAAAGTTGGGACCTTTCCAGGTCCTGTCTGGTGTGGCAATTTCAGGCGAGTGCAAGAGTTTTTGACATGTGCATTAAAGGTTTACTATGGATGGTGGGAATTGGATAAATAATTTCTATTTGAATTGATACTTGGTGTGATAAAAAACCACTCAATTTAGATCCAATTTTGAAACCTTGGATGATATTTATTCAAGAAAAATACGATGATAGGGTTTCAAACAATTTGTATAAGGATCGAGAAGGAATATACAAATGGAAAGATGTTTTTTTTACAAGTATACAAGACATTGATGCTAGGAGGCAATTGAATAGAAAGATAACAACTGTGATTATTTTGAGGGGTGCCAAGGATAAATTTATTTGGGAGTTGAATAGATCAGGAGAATACACAACAAGAAGTGGATATAATGTTCAACATCGACATAATAATAATGTCACTAGAATATGGAGAGATATTTGGGATAGCCCAAGCATTCCTAAAGTTAAAAATATTTGTTTAGCTAGTAGATCAGAAGAATTTTATCCTGGGATAACCTTATGAAAAGGGGTATTCATGGTCTCTCTCAATGTGTTTTCTATAATAAGGAGGAGAGTATTGACCATCTCTTGGGATATTTCTCAATAGTCTAGAATCTATGGCAATGGATTCTTAATATGTTTGGTAAATGCATGGTGATGAATAGAAACTATGGCAATGGATTCTTAATATGTCTGGAATCTATGGCAATGGATATTTCTCAATAATTATAATGAGATAATATCTGACAAGGAAATTCTCTTTTATTGAGGGGATTTAACATTATTTTACCATGAAGTGTTTTAGAAACTCAAATAAACTATATCACTTACTCTTTATTATTTTATTTTTGTATTCCCTCATACTAAGGAGACAAAGCATTTTGCACACTATACTTTTTTTTTTTGATGAAAAAAGCAAATTTATATTAAATTAAGATAAAAACATTTACAATAAGAAAAGTGGGTGGGTTAACTACAAAGTTTTTCATCAAATTTTTATCCATATTTTTTGGGGTATTGGGAGGTCAGTTGTATGTTTTTTGGGAGTTGAAGGATATATGAGCAGTCGAAGGTGTATCTATTATTTTTTACTATGGCATCATAGCCATTAAAACACCCACAACAACGTACATGTCACTTCCACAAACACCCACCTAGCATGTAATATGCACAATAGTCTTAGTACCACATGGCACATAACACCCTTGATAGCTGATTACTTATCATCGTGGACATGCAGATCATGATCCTCCATGTGCATAGAAACTATAATACTCACTCACGTTCGATGAAATAGTGGAGGTGCCCTTATTCGATAAACTAGTGGCTCCTCCACTTCAGTTCACCTCAACACAACATTGTAGTGGGTCTTTTGTGTTGTGGCTTGATGGCCATATATTTGAAGGCTATATCATTGCAAAAACTTGGTTGTCTAAATGATGCTGCTCAAGAATGTGAAAATATTTTGTTGACTATGCAAACAGTGTTTCCTAGTGGTACGCCTGATTTCATAGGTGACAACAAACTACAAGAAACAATTAGTAAGGTTGTGGAGCTTCTTCCAAAACTATTGAAGCAAGCAGACTGCCAACATGATGCAATGGCTACATATAGACAACCTCTTCTTACTCATTGGAATCTTGATGTTGATTGTTGTGCAAGGATACAAAATGAATTTTCTCTTTTATTGCTATACAAAAAGACCAACAATCCCTCACATTCGTGCCCTAGTCTCATCTACTTGGCTAGACATCCGATGTTTTTTCACCTCAAATCCTAGCGACCTTGGTTTCACTAGATCTGCAGGAGTCATTTTGCTAAGATGTCACTGTTAAATATTATGTTTAAAAGAGGTTGGACATAAAAATTAATACCATTTTTGGGTTGATTTTCCTGTTGCTGGCTTTGAGTGGTTTCTCGTCCATGGATACCGGTGATGTGCATTGCTTCTATTTAATTTTAAATAATATAAATTCATTGGTATGACCGACTACAAAGTTCATGATGTTCTATTGTTCTATTTTTTGATTGCTTTATTTTGAAGATATTATTTTCAACAATTGGTATCAAAGCGTATTTTGATGAAGCACCTAGGGTATTGTTTATGGTGAACTCCTCCAGCGAGGAGAGTCTTTTCTCTTTTCGGCCTGTGCTCAAATAAATTTTCCACCTCAAAAATACGATGGCTCCATAATCTATAGGGCCCATACATTTGTTGTAGTCAAACATAGACCACTATGCTGAAGAAATAGTGGTTTATGCAGTCGATGTGACAGACTACCCATACTGGGATTTAGGCATAGAAATCATTGTAAAACGTTTGCAAATGTACTAGTTGGCCATTGAAACTCTAGCATCTGCAGAAGTCTATGTGGAGGCTGATGGCAAAGGTTTGTGCCTATCGACAGAGGTAATTTTTGCGTGAAATCATACATGGAGGTAGCCCATTATAGGTGGGAGGCAGGAATTGTAGGGTGGTTTCCAACAACCCGGGGTGCTATAGGTTTTTTTTCCTCAATTAGGGTTTTAATTAATATTTGAATTTACATTAAGTGTAATATTGGCGAGATAAGGGTTGCGAAGTTGACAAATTCAAAACAATGAGAAAAACAACAAATGATTTATTTTTTTAAGGAGACAAACGAAAAAATTGAAAATGTTTTTTCAATAAAAGGAAAGTATTTTCAAATTTGTTGTAGAAAAAAAACAATTAAATTTTTTGAAATTTGATTTTTTAAAGTAGGAACATACAAGGTTTTCCACTTTAAAGGTTGACAAAAAAAAATTCTGTTTTGTTTTTTCTTGAACTGTTTTAATTTTGGGAGGTATAAGGTTTTCTACCTCAAAGGAAAAATTAAATAAAAGGGGAGAAAGAACAAGAAAAAAAATGACAAAAGGCAAGAAACAAAATTTTCTAAAAGAATTTGTTCAAGAAGCTAAAGAAGATGAAAAATATGTGTCAGACAAAGTATGGAAAGATTTACATTCCATTATTAAAGAAGCCAAAAAAGGAGAATATTTGGTACTTCAACAATGCATGCAAGGAATCCTTAATGATGCTAATGATAGTAAGGACAATTTTGTCACTATACCTACTAATTTTTGGCAAGCAATATTTAAGGGGATATTTACTCTTAATGTTTCTAAAACCAAAGCACAAGGAAACAAGCCATTGATGAAAGATGTTGTTTGTGATACTAGTGATTTGAAGCCCATAATGATGGATAAATGTTGTGACACTAATGCTTTGAAAACCATGATGATGGATGAATGTTGTGATACTCATGATCTTTGTGAGAAGAAAAAATATGAAGGTTGTGATCCCTTTCCAAATCAAAGTGACTTGACCATTGTGGTAAATATGGTCATAGGATAGAGAAATGTTGGAATCTCTATTCTTGTAAATTTTGTGGAGGACATAACCATTCACATATGTTTTGTCTACAAAAATAAAGGAAAGAATGTAGATTAAAAATGAATTGTGGATGGATTGATATGAATGGATGGAATAATTTAAAAGGCATGTTGTATGGTTTTTCAAAAGGAAACCAAGTGTGATCACAATTTGATAATACATAGAGATAGTGGCACATACAGAATGAAGACAATTTTTATGAAGGGGGAATGTTGGAGCAATGAGCAAGACTCCTTCATTTTGGATCATAAGATCATAGGTTGGTTCAATGAGGAACTAGAAAATCCTAGTCTGTTCATACCTTTAATAGGATATATGAGTTGCAACAATAAAATAAACAAAAAAAGAAGAGGAAAAATATGAAAGAGAAAGAGCATCAACAAAAGTATACCCCAAGGAAAAAAGAGAAGTGATGAAAAAAATTGAAAGAATTCTTAAAACTGGTTGTGGATTTGTTAATTATATCTTTTGTAGTGAGACCATGTTCAAAGTCTCATACTCATTCTAAGTGAGTGAATTTGTTAGAAATTGCATGTTGATGTTGTTTCTAATTTGGTGAATGAATTTGTTGAAATTCATTTTGGGGTGTCAACCAATAGAGACACCATTTCCTTACTTGTTGCAGAATGAATTTGTTAAAATTCATTTTGGGGTGTCAGAGACACCATTTCCTTGTGTGATGCACTTGGAATGTTCGAGGATACATCATGACCAAAAAAATAAAATGGATATTGCAGTTTGAAAGCATGGAGAAAGTTTTGTTTGAGAAATTACAAAACCTTAAGCATTAAGGGGGATATTGTTGGAGAATATTATTTAGTTGTAATGCTTAAGGATTTGATAAGATAAAATAAGCAATAGTTAGGTGCTCAACGACATGCAGCCAGTTAGGTTTTGTTATAGAAACCACATCTAACTATTTTGTACTCTTATAAAATGTATCAATATTATTGAATGTATTATCATCAATATCATCATGATCATAATCAAAATGATCCTTCCTCCTTCGAACACGTTCAATGGTGCTTGGCTCTTTGATAGTTGGTGCTCAATTTTTCCAACCCTAGTGTTTGACTCTTCAATTACTAGTGTTTTAGGTCTCCACCTTTTGCATAGCTCTAATTGGGCTCTTCTTCTTTATTATGGTCATCGACGAAAACTCTGCAAAAATAGCCCAGTGAGGGTTTGAAATGGCCACGTGAAACGACTTAGTGAGGGTTTGAAATGACCATGTGAAACAATCCAGTGAGGGTCTAAAAAAAACTACAGTACCAAACCAAATTGCTATGTCCAAAGTTTTAACTCCATGCAATTCCTCTCTGGGCTACACTACTCTCACAACCAATGCTTTTTATCAATTGCTCTTCGAGTTGCACCACTTAAACAATATTGTGTTGTTCTCAATGCTGTTTGTTGGGCTTCGAAGCCTTTGTGACCCTGTGGAATCAAATTTAGGGTTAGGATTTCATGTTGTTCGCCTAGAGTTGAGCCTCCACCATAGTAGAAGCTTCCTTCGATGCCTTCGAACACTGTGAAAACATCAGATCTGCAAAAGTCACAAAAATATGAGCCTTTCTTTGAGATTTCACACTAGATCTAATACCCAAATGAACAACAACCATTTATATAAACATGATACCCAAAATCAATGCTACGGAGGAAGGATCATTTAGATTATGATGATGATATTGATAATTTGATGATTAATACATTCAAGAATATTGATACATTTTATAAGAGTACAAAATAGTTAGATGTGGTTTCTATAACTAAAACCTAACTGGTTGCATGTTGTTGAGCACCTAATTATTGCTTCTTGTATCTTATCAAATCCTTAAGAATTACAAATAAAACAAATAATTAATATTCACCAACAATCTCCCCCTTAATGCTTAAGGTTCTATAATTTCTCAAACAAAACTTTCTCCATGCTTTCAAACTGCAATATCCATTCTATTTTTTGTTCATGATGTGTCCTTGAACATTCCAAGTGCATCACACAAGGAAATGATGTTTCTGATTGACACCCAAAAATAAATTTTAACAAATTCATTTTCAACAAATTCATTCTGCAACAAGTAAGGAAATGGTGTCTCTATTGGTTGACACCCCAAAATGAATTTCAACAAATTCATTCACCAAATTAGAAACAACATTAACATGTAATTTCTAACAAATTCACTCACTTAACAAAGACATAGAATGAATATGAGACTTTGAACATAGTCTCACTATAAAAAGAGAACATTAACAAATCCACAACCAGTTTTAACCACACGAACATGAAAGCATTCTTTCAATTTTTTTCATCACTCCCCCTTTTTCCTTTGGGTATACTCCTGTTGTTGCTCTTTCTCTTCCATATTTTTCCTCTTCATCAAAATTATCTTCATTCTCTATATCTGATCAAATTTTGATCACACTTGGTTTCCTTTTGAAGAAACCATACAACATGCCTTTTAGCTTATCCCAAGAATTCATAATCCATCCACAATTTATTTTTAATCTACATTATTTCCTTTAATTTTGTAAACAAAACATATGTGAATGGTTATGTCCTCCACAAAATTTACAAGAATAGAGATTCCAACATTTCTCTATCCTATGACCATATTTACCACAATGGTCACATCTATTTTCTTGCACCAACTTGCCATCACTATTACCTGTTACAAATTTTGTGCTTGAATCATGTGGATTCACCTGTCCTATGTAACCAAGACCTTCATATTTTGGTCTTACTATGGGTACAAATGGTTCTTTCATGCCTTGGTCATGCTTTCCCAAGCCTTTTTATTTGTAGCCCATTTTATGTAGCAATTTGGAACTAGTTCCCTTAGTGTGCTTCTCAAAATGGCCAAAACCATCATCACATTGCTCAACACAAATTTGAGCATCACTAAGTCTATCATCATTTGAGTCTATGTCCTCATCAATTACAATGGCATAGGATCTCTCTGAACAATCATGAACCATGGTCAAGTCACTTTCATTTGGAAAGGGATCACAACCTGCATCTTTTTCCTGCTCACAAAGATCATTAGTATCACAACATTCATCCATCATCATGGGTTTCAAATCATTAGTGTCACAATATTTATCCACCATTATGGGCTTCAAATCACTAGTATCACAAACAACATCTTTCATCAATGGCTTGTTTCCTTGTGCTTTGATTTTGGAAACATTAAGAGTAATTATCCCCTTATATATTGCTTTCCATAAATCAGTAGGTATAGTGATAAAATTTTCATTACCATCATTAGCATCATTAAGGATTCCTTGCATGCATTGTTGAAGTACCAAATATTCTCCTTTTTGGGCTTCTTTAATAATGGAATATAAATATTTTCATACTTTGTCTAACACATATTTTTCATGATCTTTAGCTTCTTGAACAAATGCTTTTAGAAAATTTTGTTTCTTGTCTTTTGTCATTTTTTTTCTTGTTCTTTCCCCCTTTGATTTAATTTTTCCTTTGAGGTAGAAAACCTTTTACCTCCCAAAATTAAATCAATTCAAGAAAAAAATATTAAATGCCCCCCCATTTTTTTTTATTTGTGTTGGAAACCTTTGAAGGGAAAAAAAAAACTTTTATCTCCCTAAGTAAAAAAAACTTAATTTTCCTTTTTTTTTTCAAACTTTTAAAAAACTGAAAAAATTGCCTTTGCCTTTGTTCTTCTAATTTCAATTCCAAAAAAATCCTCCTTATTCAAATTTCAAATTTCAAAATTTATTTATTTATATTTTAATCTCTTATCTTCTTTTTTTATTTTTAAATATTTCAAACTCCCCTTATTTTATTTATTTATTTATTCTATAACCTTATCCCTCCAAGAATTTAAAAACTTAATAAAAAATTATCTCCACTTAATATAATTCAATCTTTTACCTTGGTACCTCCACCACACATTGTTGCCAGAATAGTCATAAGTCTATTTAATCTGCAGAGATTGGACCATTTCACATCCACGTTACTACAGGTCGCACAGGTCCAGTCAGAATATTCAGAAGTAGGGGCCACAATCTAAAAAAAATGACCACCAAAAAACGTAACAATTGAAAGAATTCCTAACGACTAGCAAAGCTAGGGTAGAAGATCCACTTTCGTGTCACATTTTCCTATGGTAACCTCCTTTCGTTCGGGAAAGGAACGACTAATTCCTCTAGTGTAAAGCAATCCAGGTCTATCTTTTCACTGATTGCACATGTGTCATAACGCCTCTTTTTGGATAGATGTAAAGGTTTTCCTTCTTAGAGGATCAAGCAAAGGGAAAAGTGTTCACCGTACCCCCTTATATTCCCTCAGTATTTATCTGCTTCATGCAGGGATAGATCATCGTACAGGTACTCATCAACCATAGCAGGTAGGATTTGCAACAGTATCATAGTGTCTTCCACAACCCTGATACCAACTTCTGAAAATAGGATCTGCAAGGTAAAACAATCTACAATAGAACAACAAAATAACAATGACCATTTATATAAACAAGATACCCATCATCACTCCCCCTTTTTCCTTTGGGTATACTCTTACTGCTACTCTTTCTCTTTCATATTTTTCCTCTCTTTTTTTTTTCGATTGCTTCAACTCTCATACCCTATTAAAGGTATGAACAAACTAGGAGCTTTTGGTTCCTCATTGAACTAGCCTATGATATTATGATCCAAAATGAAGGAGTCTTGCTCATTGCTCCAACATTCCCCTTCATCAAAATTGTCTTCATTATCTATATCTGATCAACTTTTGATCACACTTGGTTTCCTTTTGAAAAAACCATACAACATGCCTTTTAGCTTATCCCAAGCATTCATATCAATCCATCCACAATTTTATTTTAGTCTACATTATTTCCTTTCTTTTTGTAGATAAAACATATGTGAATGGTTATGTCCTCCACAAAATTTACAAGAATAGAGATTCCAAAATTTCTCTATCCTATGACCATATTTACCACAATGGTCACATCTATTTTCTTGCACCAACTTGCCATCACTATTACCTATTACAAATTTTGTGCTTGAATCATGTGGATTCACCTGTCCTATGTACCCAAGATCTTCATATTTTGGTCTTACTATGGGTACAAATGGTTCTTTCATGCCTTGGTCATGCTTTCCCAAGCCTTGTTTGTGGCCCATTTTTTGTAGCAATTTGGAACCAATTCCCTTAGTGTGCTTCTCAAAATGGCCAAAACCATCATCACATTGCTCAACATAAATTTGAGCATCACTAAGTCTATCATCATTTGAGTCTATGTCCTCATCAATTACAATGGCATAGGCTCTCTTTGAACAATCACGAACCATGGTCAAGTCACTTTCATTTGGAAAGAGATCACAACTTGCATTTTTTTCCTGCTCACAAAGATCATGAGTATCACAACATTCATCCATCATCATGGGTTTCAAAGCATTAGTGTCACAATATTTATCCACCATTATGGGCTTCAAATCACTAGTATCACAAACATCTTTCATCAATGGCTTGTTTCCTTGTGCTTTGATTTTGGAAACATTAAGAGTAATTATCCCCTTATATATTACCTGCCATAAATCAATATGTATAGTGACAAAATTTTCATTACCATCATTAGCATCATTAAGGATTCCTTGAATGCATTGTTGAAGTAACAAATATTCTCCTTTCTTGGCTTCTTTAACAATGGAATATAAATCTTTCCATACTTTGTCTGACACAAATTTTTCATGAGCTTTAGCTTCTTGAACAAATGTTTTTTAAAAAAATTGTTTCTTGTCTTTTGTCATTTTTTTTTGTTCTGTCTCCTTTGATTTAATTTTTCTTTGAAGTAGAAAACCTTCTAACTCCATTCTAAAATAAATTCAAAATTTCTCCTCTAAACTTTTTTATTTATTTTTTCTTTCCTTAATAAAACTTATAAAACTTCAAGAAAAAGAAAAAACCCTTATACCTCCTCATCAAGCTTAACCCTAAGAGTAATTCAAATTTGAATAAAAAAACAAACCTTATTGTTGTGCATTCACAATGAGACGAGATTGAGATTGTCCACAACTGTTTGAGGTGAATCAGGCGCTATGCATTCACAATGATCCTCGGGCGTTTTATTGTCCCCACTATGTCAAGAAATGATTCACTTGCTACTATTTTGTCTTCCTCCTTTGTATACTTTCAACGACGCTTGGCTCTTTGATAGTTGGTGCTCAATTTTCCAACCCTAGTGTTTGACTCTCCAATTGCTAGTGTTTCAATTCTTTGCATTTTGCACAACTCCAACTAGGCTCTTCTTTGTTACGACCATCGACAAAAATCATCCAGTGAGGGTCTGGAAAAATTGCAGTTCCAAACCAAATTGTTGTGCACTACAGATAGATTATAAGCAACCAAGAGTCTCTACAGTAATAGATAATCATCCACATAAGCACAGACGCTTTCAAATTCAACACCAGAGGAAAATATAGGTGCATATTCCAGCCATTTGTCATTCAAACTGTCAACAGTGGATCATTGCTGCATCGCTCTCAGAGCTACGCCGCTTAATCAAAATTACATTGTTCACAATGCGATCTATTAGGATTCAAAGCCTTTGTAGCCCCGTGAAATCAAATTTAGGGTTAGGATTTAATGTTTTTTGCCTAGCTCTTATACCATTTGTTGAAAACAAGTTTTAAAAAATAAAGCAATCTACAAATAAAGCAACACAATAACAATAATTATTTGCATAAAGAAGATACCTAGTTGAGAAAGGATCATTTGATTATGATCATTATGATATTAATGATTAATATATTCAAGAATATTGATATATTTTATAAGAATACAAATCAGCTAGATGAAATATCTATAACAAAATAAAATTGATTGCATACCATTGAACACCTAACTATTACTTTTGTATCTTATCAAATCCAAAACATTACAAATAAAATAATTAATATTATGCAAGAGAGATATCGGTGACGTGCATTGCTTCTATTTAATTTTAAAAAATGTAAATTCATTGGTATGGCCGACTATAAAGTCCACACAACACCATGTGAGCAACAAAACTTAAGAAGACAAAGGAGATAGAGGAGATAGTGGCGCTCTTTCTGCGTCAACCGCTTGAGCGCTCCACTAGCGAGCCCTCCAAGCCACTTCCTCCATGCCCTCTTTCGAGATCGGACTGATCTATCCCCTGCATACTGGATTTGACGAAGCAACATTTTTTCGTTGCAATATTGTAGAAATATTGGAAGTACAAGCTGAATGTTTTTCCTTAGCAAGGAGGTGTGTGCGCAGCAACAGATGTCGACGACGTTGAGACCAGAGCCATCGGTGCACAATTGGAGCATTGGTGGCGATGCCATCGGTGGCATTGTCCTACTCAGAAGATGTGGGTATCACGTCTGATGATGAGGGAATGATCCGTTGATATAGAGGAGGCAGGAGACATGGACAGTGGTCAACAAGAGCAGTATGCCCGCAGATAACAACAAAAATCACCAGCCATGGTTTAGAGCAATGGGTCCTCGAAAAGTCTGCCAAAAGAACCCTCCACTTGCTTCTATTTTACTTGTTTGCATCTTCCATGCTCAAATTTATATGTTTTCCCATATGGATTTACTCATAGAGTTCCACATTTAGGCCACTTCTGTGTCGCTACCCATTTGACTGTTAATGATACCAATATTTCTTGAGCATAGCAACATCCCACAACGTATCAACTAGACGATCCATCAAATAGGTATAGCGTGTCAAGGTTTTTCTATGCCTTTTGAACAGACCTCTAATGCTACCAGGTTCCTGAGCAACAAAGTGGAACTTGTTCTCTTAAATCTTATATCCCTCATAATCTTATTAATCTGTGTTAATGGTTGGGGATCCCCTTCGCCGCTAAGTTCCTCCTCTGCTTGTGATATCTCTCCATTTGATTTGGAAATATTAGAATGTGCTTTGCCCAACTAGTTACTTGTGATGAATAGTACTTTCTGCAGCAGAAATAGGGGTATTTGATTACACTGTCTTTCTTGATTGCATGCCAAAGCGGGGTCTTTCTTATGGATTGCAAAATACGGGTATTCCGAATTTCGTTCCATTTTAATACTTCTTCTTCTACATAGCATTTTTTACACAAGGAAATTAAGACCAAAATGGCTGACCTATGTTGGAATTTCTTATGGATTGCACCGACTTTCTTTCCCCTCATCTGCGTGTGACCAAACTTTAAAAAAAATGCTTTTAAAATGCATTTTTTTTTTTTCATATGGGCTTTCATATAGACTGTTGCACTCACAAGCAAAGCACAACACTGATTACTTATAAGACATTGTTTCACATGGTACATGGTACCCGTGGACATAGAATATTCACCAAAGGAGGGAATATTTTGTTTTTGTAAAGGATGACATGTCCATCTTATTTTGCCCTAAGGAGAGCTTTTTATATTTTCCCTAAATCAAAAACTTATTCAAATTTGAATATAATTTTATATAGTTGTTGAAAATATTTTTTTTTGGGCTGAACACATTGGTGGTCTTTATTTATAGTTTTGAAATTGTGTAATATATTTTTTTGGATCAAAGTTTTTTTGTATTAGAGAGTGCATTTTCGGTTGAACCCTATACTCCTCTTCACAATGTAAGTGAATCTAGTACCTAGTCATCTTCTCTATAGTACTTGGTGGATGTAGCGACTAGTTATCCATGTATTCCGATAGGATGAGAAGATTACCATAAGAACACTTACTATTTCGAAGACTACAAAATCTTGACACTTCGAACATTAACTTTTGAAGACTACATACATAAACACTCCAGAGATTCTTCTTTCTTCATCCTCCAATTTTAGATTCTAGTCTATGACTCATTTTTTGTAATTTGGAGTGCATTTTTGGCAGAGATCGACACTCTCAAATGGCTCTAATATTGTATCAAGGTGTGTTTTTGACAAAGACCAACACCTTCTAGATGAGTTTCACCATGATGGGGGGATCATACCCATGGTGAACATAGTAGTAGTGACCTACAAAGGCAACAAACCTAGAGGCTGACCTATAGAGGCAACATATCCAAAGGAAGAGGTTGATCTTGAGGCAACAGACTCAAAGGTTGACCCTGAGGCACCAGACAAAGGTTGACTTACAGAGGCAACATACCCAAGACAGAGGTTGAACCTGAGACAAAAGACCTAGAGACAAAGTTCTTTTTCAAAGCAACAAAACCAAAAATCAAGATCCAAAGAGCAAGAACTAGACATTATCCCAAATTTATGTTAGGGATGTTTACTTTTTTATATTTAGGAAAGTGCACCTTAAGGGGGAATGTTAGAATTAATGTGCACTTTGCCTATGTTGCATGTTATGACACTTGTCATATGACAAGTGTTATAATCTCATATAGGCTCCATGCCTATATATTTGTACTTATTTTATGTACAAAAACATATCTCCTTCCAATATTGTAAGTATGCTTGACAACTTACATAGGTGGCTTGAATGGTAATACGATTTAATTTGACCATGTTTGAAACTAAGCACCATAAATATTTGTTAATTTAAAACAAATAAATATATATATATATATATATATATATATATATATATATATATATATATATATATATATATATAGTTCAAGTGGGCCTAATAACTAAGGTTCAAAGCTAAAAATGGGTAGGTTGTACACCATACTCTAGTATGTGTGGATAAACACTTGGATAACCATATTGTCCCATATGACCTATGACATGTGGATTAATTTAATTCATATATATATATAAAACAAAAAAATCATAAGGTTTGATAGAGTGGTGGCTAGAGGCTACTCAATATGCCAAGGTTAAAGGTATAACCCTTATGGTCTCAGATTCTTGTGTATGTGCATAAAATCTCCACTAAAAATAGAAATATTATTTAAAAAAAATAAAACTAATTATTTTTTAATGAGTTTACACATATTTTTATAAGGGGTCATGATCCCCTCATAGTGACTAGGGTTTAAATCTTGGACCTCTCAAAGAGAAACCAAAGCCCTTACCATTACAGTAAGCTTGCATCTAAAATAAAATTAATTATTATTATTTTTATAAAATCATTTTGTAAAAACCAACACCAAAGCATATGGCTAAAAGTTGTTTTTGCAAACAAGAAAATAAAAAATCCAAATTTTTTTGTTTTAAAATTTGGGTAAAATATCTTATAAGTTTTTAGTTTAAATATTTTTCAAGCAAAGAAAGACAATTAAAATAAGTTTTAAGATCCATGAGCATTACATATATTAGAATTTCTAATACTCCATAGTCCACGGTACATTGGAGGAGGCACTCATATTGTGCTATCCTCCTATGGGGCATGCATGTCCTACCCCTTCGTATTTTAACCTTATATTTCTAGTTTGGAGTACCCAAGACTACACATTAAAGCATACTTAGATTGTATGACATAATATTATGGAATAAGTTTTGGGCTGTACACCTTAGCATACTTAGATTGTATGACATAATACTATGGGATAAGTTTTGGGCTATACACCTTAATCGAATCGTAGAATGCATTACCATGGAACATAGATTAAAAATCTACCTTTATTTTTGTTTTAACGGACCTGCACTTATGTCTTGAAGTCTTTGATCTATTTAATAGGTGCATTTAGGTAGCCTACGATCTATGTAATAATTATTCTTTGTTGTATCTCTACTTCATATTCTTTAAAAGTGTGTGATATTTGGACTACTCTTTTCCCTTTGGTCACTCAAGGTTTAATGTGTTACTCAAGTGGTACTACCCAGAATCATCCTAGCACCACCATATTATCAAAAAATGTAAAAAATTCAATGTAATGGGATTTAAAATATTGTAAATTGTAATGTGTCAAATTAGAAGTTAGAAAAGGGAAGTGGGTTATAAGTCGAAAAGAGAGGTTTACAGGTTATCAAGTTCATGTGCATGAATTTGACAAAGCTAAAAATAAAAATTTATAAGAAAAAACATATATAAGAATTATCATGAATTTCAAAATAAGAAAATTCATTTAATTAATTTAATGATCTAAATATGTTTTATATTTTAGACAAAAATAGTGTTGACTTAGAAATGTTTCATGAATGAGATTTCATAAGAATATTTTGTCTTATTGATATTGTTCTTATATTTTTCATTTGTTTTAACCTTTAGTTTATGTAGATGTAAAATCAAACAAATGTGAAATCAATTATGCAAATGGGACAACCATTAAGTCTAATTTTATTTAAATAAATAATTATTTTTCATTATTTATTATTTGTTGGATTATGTTCGTTAAATTTATTCATGCAACATAAAATTGCTAAGATTCAAACAAACTTCAAATAGAGTTCACCAATTATACTAGCATTCCTTGATTTCTCCTTCTGTGTAAAGCAAATAATTAAGAAAAACACTTAGTGTAACATGATAACTTGAATATTGTGTATGAGTTATTAAGCTCACATCTATAATAATTGGTAAATAGGTCTCCAAATATCACAAAATAATCATAGACAAACTTTGTGAATTAATCTTGCAATAATATTGAAATGAATCACAACTAAGCTCTTGAATAAAGAAAAAGTTTTTTTTTTATAATATTTTTTTTTCTCTTTTCTTTTCTCTCTCAAAGATCATATTGGATATCCCATAGATGAAATTAAATCTTTTGTTTTATTTCATCTAGGATAAAGAGAACTAAGTTAGGAGGATATAGGTTATAAATTAGAATGGAGGGGATATGTAGAATGGTCATTTTTAATATGTTTTATGTGATATTTTTAAATTTTATTTGCATAGCTACAAGGGGAGAATGCACAAAGAGGCACATGAATATTTATTTTCTAATGCCACACTTTATTTTTATATATAATTTTAAAATATTTGATGGAAACTTAAGCTTTATAAACACTAGAACTTTTAAAATTAGAGCTTGTATTACATTTGCTCTTAAAATCCTTGTTGCTTCATATGGAACATAAATAAATGAGCACATGACTATCTAAAAAAATTAATGATCCTTTTTAAGTTGATTTCTAATCTATGAATTCACTCTTAACAATATAATTAGTCTTCAAACTAAACTATAGGGAAATGCATAATAGAATGTATGAAATATCTCTATAACAATTTTTTTTTTAGAACATGATACATAGAGTATTTTCATATGATTGTCCCATTTATAATCTTGACCTATCAAAATAAGATTTGGAACAAGTTCAGTTCAATTTAAAGTCCTAAACTTAGGATGAAGGTTGGTCTCAAGACACTATAAAATATGTTAAAAAGGAAAATTGATAAAAGTGATATGCCTATAGGTTCATCAAGAATGTGAGAATATAATTTAATAAAATCATAGATAAATATGCAATGTCATATTCTTTTGTAGACCAACATCTAAGAGAAATACAATGGTTACAATTATTAATATTCTTTTCTATAAATAAAATTTGATTACCAAAATCATGTAGATTAGTGTAGTTACTATAAGAGATTTAATTTAATTCCTAATATAATTAATTAAAACTAACCAATATATTAAAATTTGATTAAATTTTTTCAATATATTATGAAACTATATAAATGGGATGCAATCATATAAGCTTGACCTAAGATTAAATCCACATATTATGATGGACAATACCACCATGACATGTTTGGCAATAATATGGTTTGTAATAATGTGCTTCATTAAAATAGACATAATAAAGACGAATCCCATTTTAACCCTATATAATTAATTAGAAAAATAAATTAAATTTATTAATAATATACTTTCTTTGCATTCACCTAATTAAATAACCCCATCTAAAAGAAATTTAAAATTATATTTTTTATAGTAGCTATATTTTTTTTAATTTGATAAAAGGAGTTTTTAAAGGATCCCTAAACATTTATACAAAAAGTAAAAGTAAAAGAGCTCAAGGTCCAACACAAGAGACTCTAACTAAAAGATCCAACCCAACTAAAATAGAAAACTGCCCTTACAAACCAGTCATCCAAACAAGACCATCATTGGACTAGAGCACCGAAACTCGTAGGGGAACAAAACAACAGGACTACCATCCAATATAGACCAAACCTAGAGAACTACAAAGTAGAAACAATTATGCCTTAGGAGATGATTTCCTTAAGTTCCCCATGTCCTTTTTGGGGGTTCTCAGTTTACCAAACTGTAAAAGAGTCATGCCTTGGATCTCCTCAATAAATGAGATAGCCACATGAAGAGACCATATCAGGGCATGGTGCTTCTCTTCAAGCTTGCTGAGGAAGGGTATGATGTTGGAAGACTCATGCCTCAGAGTGGGAGACTCCTCTATAGCTTTATTCAACTCCTTTGCCAACTTTTTTTTTCTTTGTTGGGGACTGATCCTCAGACTTCAACATCTCCACATTAATAAGGGAGATCTCAACCTAAACTAGTTTCGTGGATAGACGCTTGGAACATCTAGCCTGCCCACCTCTAATTCTTCTAGGTGAAATTGACATTATAGTAGCTACATTGAGTTATATATTCCTAACATATTTAATAACTTAAATATAAGTTTCTCCCTACCTAACCTACTAGTAGTTTTTCCTATAAACCTAAACCATGTCATTCTCCCTAATCCCTTCCAATATTTGCAAACTCTCATATAAACTAATGTTATAGGTGGAGGTATAATGGTGCTATATTTGAACAATATCATAGTGGTATTATGGTGAAACTAAAATGAATTCATATGGCACCACAATGATGCCAACATAATACCAAATATATAGTTCCATTGTAGTGCCATCATAGCATCCAAAATTCTCAATGTTAGGTAATGCTACATAGGTACCATTATTTTAAGAAAATCAATGCTAGATTAATTCTATGGTGCTAGTAATTTATTCCTTATGATAAAATTTTAAAATTGTCTAATGAAACTAACTCAAGATAAATCTTGTTATAACAACATAAAAATGAATATCACATAATCACACCCATTCTAGACTTCCATCCTATGCATTGTAAGATGCATTTCTCTATAGTCACCCATGTTGAAGGAACTTCCTATGCATCATTAGATGCACAACACCATACCACTTTTAGTCATTTGGATAATTCTTAAATTCAATGTTGAAACTCTATAGATATCATGTTCTTAATCTTGATATAAATTTTTGTAACTATTTAATTTAAATTTACTTTTTGTGTATACAATTCTCTCATCATTAAAGAAGAAATCTTCAAACTTGTCTTCATAATTCCCTTCTCTAGTAAATAATTATAAGGAGATAAATATCTGATAAGGAACTTCTCTTTTATTGAGGGGATTGAGCATTATTTTACCATGAAGTATTTTAGAAACTCAAATAAACTATATCACTTGCTATTTCTTATTTTATTTTTGTCTTCCCTCATACTAAGGGGACAAAGCATTTTGCACACTATATTTTTTTGATGAAAAAACAAATTTATATTAAATTAATATAAAAGCCTTTACAATAAAAAAAGTGGGTGGGTTAACATACCCCATGGGGAATCAAACTAACCCTCATTGACAAGGGTTAGTAAACAAAGCCGCTAATAAAAAACACAAGTTTACCAATCATGATAATTGATGATCATTACATCAAAGAAAGCATATCATATGGAGTAATGTGCCCTAGCGTGTTTTCTTACATAAATTGCTAGTGATTATGGTATGGGAATCCACCCATCTGCATCACGATTAAGGCCTTAAGTACCCATATCTCTCCAACTAACAACTGGCCCAGGTGAAATTGGTTACACATAATCCCACCCCTAACATGGCAGGATGAACAAATAATGTCAACATTAGGCCACTTCTTGAATGATGAGGGCTGGGACCAGTGCCTATTTATGAGAGCACTTCTTGCATATGATGGAGGTCGATGATAAGAGCGGGATCGAAAACGCTCTTGAGAAGAGCACTCTAGGGGGATCCAATTGATTGTACATAGAGCATTGGCCCAGTGCACCAGAATAACTTGCAGATGATCCAAATCCATAGCAACTTTGTTGGCTTGAGTACATATCTATAGCCACATGTCATTAAAAACTTCTATTTTTTTAGCATGAGTAAATGTGACAAAATATGTATACTATTTAAAAATAATTCTATTACGAGCCTTCCAAATATGAAATATTAGGCTAATACTAAAAACCTGCCACACTTCAAAAAGTGGGAGAGATAAAGTAAAAGACTCCCCAATAAGAACTTGGGGCCAAGAAAATCTTGCAACTATAAATGGAGAAAAAAGAAAAGAACCCATTCCCAAGCTTACCTAGATATTTTACAATTCTAAAAGAAGTGAATACAAGACTTGGGTACACCACACAAAGGATATTTAGGATCAGGAATTCCAAGGTACTTCAAATGTTTCCCCAAGGGAAGGCCTTGACACAACAAGCTCCATGCAAAAAAAATTGCTTGGGCTCAACATAAGTAGCCCAAACATTCTGAGATCTAGAATTCCATCTAGTCATTGTAGAAAATAAGTCCCAACACTGATTGAGGTTAAGCACCAACGAAAGATGAGGATATAACCATTATACCCAAAACAAGCCTTATAATTAAGCAAAGGAGTGTCAACATTGCATCTCCAATATGACCACCGAGGACACTGTGAGCGCACACCAATCTTATGCAAAATAGAAAAAGGGGTGAGAGCAATAACAACATCATACGTATATTTGTTTGCACCATTCATCCTAAAGGTGCATTTGAACTTATTCCATGGGATCCAATCCCTAGTATGGCAAGAAAATAAATCAACTATTATAACAATGCCCTTTTTGAAAAACCACTGAGCATGATCCATTGCACCTAAGCTAAGGGAGAACCTTGATGAAGAAACACGAGGGACCACCAAATATTCATAGAATTGATGGATAAGCCTTTACAAAAGCTATCTCCTCTCCAACAGATCTAAGGAGTGAGCTACTGCCAGGCTTTCCATGTACTTTAAATAACAAAGTAGCCAAAAATATTAATAAAAGTTGGAGCGACAATGAGAGAGGTAAAATCCAACCCTCTCCATGCTCTACGGTTTAAGAGAAGACCAGAGGAAATAAAATGTCAAACCAAAACTTTTCAAGATTCAGCTCCCCTCAGAGCACTGACCACCCACTTAGGACACATAGCAATACCTTACCATCTACATTCCAACAGATCCATTCTGCCAGATTCTCTAGGAGGACAAAAAATATCCCAAAAAACTCTATGAATTCTCTTTGTTTCAGAAGAATTATTCCAAAGAAAATCTCAAAGTAGTTTATCAAGCTTCTTATATCAAGCCTATGAAGGAACCCAATAAGATGAATAGTATACATGAGTGGAAGCTAAAAATTTAGAGCAAATCTAAAATTTACCTGCTAATGACAACTTACTAAGCTAAAAATCAAGTTTCTTTTCAACTCTTTGAAGCACATAATTCCAAAGTTGAGTAGGGGAGCCTTGAAAGGCAAAAGGAATACCAAGAAACTTAAAAACTTCTCTAAGAGGGATCCAATTCCAATGATACCCTTAAAGCCAAGGTGAGATAGACAAGGGAGATTGTCTGAAGTAGGAGGTCTTCCTCCATTGTATGCTAGAACCAGAGGTTGTGCAAAATATGTTCAGACAAAATAGAGCATTAGAAATAGATTGCTCCTCTTCCCTTATAGTAAGAAAAGAGTCATAAGCAAAGTGACCATTAATAAGTTATCCCTGATTATTTAGAAGAGAAATTCCTTTAATAAGACCTATAAAAGCTTGAGAAACTAAAGTATAGCCGAAGGCTTCAGCAACAAGCACATATAAAGAGGGAGCAATAGGACACCCTTGCCGAATAGACCTAAAAATACCCACTGCTTCAAACTATGAATTGTTCAGATTGAGAATAGTCGAAGCATCTTTGAATAGCATAGAAAGAGTCTGAATGAAAACTTGCCTGATCCTAAAGCTTTGAGCATAGAAAGAATGAATATCCATTCAATGCAATCATAAGATTTATAAAAATCAATATTAATAAAAATCATATTTTGGTTTGACATTTGGACCCATTCCATTCCCTCCTAGATAGCCAAAATATTGTCGAGGATGTACCTTCCTTGAATAAAGCCATTTTGCTCTGATATGACTATAAAAGAAAGAAGAGACCTAAGGTGAATATCCAAAGCTTTGGTAATGATCTTGTAACAAAAATTTAACAAAGAAATAGGCCTCCAATTGGTGATCAAATATGGGTCCCTTTGCTTGGGTATGAATTTGATACTGCCCTTGTTAATAATTACTCCCAAAGAGCCTACTCAAAGATTATCCAGATAAAATTTATGCAAATCAGGACCAACTAAGTCCTAAAGACCCTTGTAGAACTCATAAGAAAATCCATCCAGACCAGACGCTTTATCATTTTCCATTTGAGACAATGCATCCTCTAGATCTGTAAGGAAGAGTAGTTTATTACATCCTGCTCTTTGAGACTTCGAAACCTTAACTGGTACAACTACCATACAAGCTGCCAGTGCTTGCTCCCGCTCAGGGGAGTAAGCTTGAGCATAAAAACATTAGTATAGTTCTTGAAAAAAACATCAATCATATCAAGAAGAGAGGTAAACCTTATTCCATTGTCTTGAATGACCTTGAATTGAGTAGCTTGCTTGGGAGGGCAAAGCCTTTGAAAAATTCTTTGGTGACCCCATCACAAAATATAAGCCAATGAAGACAATATTTAATTTGAGATCCTAAAGCCTCATAAAGTTTAGTAAGTTTAAGTTCATGCCTCAGTTGGAAAACATGAGATTGAAGTTCAAGATTAAACAGACAAGCCTAAGAGAAGCTTTGGCAAGCTCATCATGAAGGATAACATTGGAATGTCTTATGAATTGCACCACCTTTTTTTACAAAGTATGGAGCAAGATAGTTTTACAAAAAATGGCATTATTCTACCATTCTATCCAACCCAACTCTCCAGTAGGTCTAGGAACTAGATTCTAGACTCTGCGGATATGACAGACCATGGAAGGATGCTAAAGAAAGGAAGTATTGAAAAAAATTGTGACTATATTATTTCTTGAACAACTATTGTAGAGGATTCAAAAATTTCCTTCCCTTGTCTTGAGAGGATGTTATAGAATGTTTTCCTTCTACAATTCATGTTGAAGACAGTGGATAACTCCTATTATGTTCTTTGACTTTGTCATAATTTAAGTGCATTATGTGATTTTCCATTATCTATGTTTATGGACACATGCTCTATTTTATGTAGTTCCTATAAAATTTCATGTCAATTGATATTTTTATTATTATTTTCCTATGAAAGCAAGGGTTTGAATCAATTTTAACTCATCAATATTTACACAATGAACCCAAACTAGCATAGGTAATAACACCTAATGTAGTTTATCAGTGTATACAAGTTATACAAAGCACCAATGTATAATGTCATTCAATGCAATATAATATGACATTATGTAATAGAAAAATAAGTTACATGGAGAAACATGTAATAAATGGATCAATTAGTGAATATTTATATTTTGACAACCTAAGTGGGTCTAATGGTGAAGACTCTGGATCTCTTAATAGAGGTCTAAGGTTCAAATCCTACGGGGGGTAGGGTTGCAAACAATGCTTCAATAACCAAGGTATGCTTGGATAATCACATATTAGATAAAAAAACATCCTCTATGAGTGTCATATTCATATGTCCTATGGCCTTGTTAATGTTAAAAAATACTTTTTTTTTACCATTGTATAGTGTAATCATCAAAAGTAGACATGCTGAATATGTTGCTTAAGACCAAGAAAATTGGATACATATAATCCCATGGATAAAGAGTGATAGATGAAAATAATTCCATATATCAAACCACTTGTAAATTGTAAAAATAATGTAATCTCAAACAATTATTCCATATACAAACCATACCATCATTATATCTTTTATTCAAATAAAAATAAAAAAACACAACAATGAAATATATCGGACATCATCAAATATTGACAAGAATGAAGGTTATGCTTTGAATCAACATAACCACATATAATGTGGAGGTTATTTGATTAATGTTTCATAATTATACTTATGTGTAATTTCCTCCCAACGTTTATCTTTTTTAGTTTTTGATAATTCTCTAAAGCCACTTTAATTTACAACTTTTAATTTTTCCAACTAGACTGCTTTTCACATTTATGAAATAAATCATATAATTCTGGTTGATTTTTGATATAAATAAAAAACTTAGCTCATCTTCACTTATGTGTAATTTCCTCCCAACATTTGTCTTTTTAAGTTTTTGATAATTCTCTAATGCCACTTAATTTGCAACTTTTAATTTTTCCAACTAGACTATTTTTCACATTTATGAAATAAATCATATAATTTTGGTTGATTTTTGGCATACACTAGCCTATGTCATCTATAATAAATTAAAAAAACTTAGCTCATCTTGAGCTCATATGATGGATAAATAAAAAATATATATTAGACTATTTTTTACTATTTTAAGGTACCAAACAAATACATTTTGGCATGAAACTCATACAATATTATAGATTATATTTCTTCCATAAAATCATGTGATTTTAATTTTTTTGGGTCAATTGTGATAAAAAAAAAATCATAGTATTGATTTATTGCTCATTATATTTGCAAGGTCAAATTGGTAAATTTTAATGTGAGCATTTGCTTTTACTATTAAGAACCTTTTACAAACTTCTGTCAAGTTTGATATTGTTGGCACAACTATAGCCAAGAGTTAGTTGGACCTACCTATGATTGTCTATTAGAATCCATTGCTACTCAAATTCTAAAACTATAAATTCATCATATATCATTTAACTAAATAGATTTATTTTGTAGTTGTGCAATAAAGCATGCATAACTAATCAAATAACATATGTAAATAATACCTAAAAGTAGCATTTACTTTCTATAGTTAATATGTCACCTTTTTATGAGTATTTAGAAAAATTTCCTTCTCAAAAATATAATCTTTATCATACCTTTCTATAAGTGATATAATATCCAAGCTTTGTTTTAATACCACTATGTAGTGGGAGGGATGTGCGAAGGATTTGGATTTTTTCTTGAAAAATATCTCATATTTTAGGAGCCATATCTTCACGAAGAGTTATTTGATTCAATTGATTCTTGGAATAACTTATGCATAATTTGAATAGCTTTAAAATGGGTGGTCATATACAAAAATATGAGTAATATTGAAGTAGATACGACCATATGAAGTCAACCATTCAGAACAAGGGAAGTGACAATTTTTCAATTCACATGAAATGAAACTACAAATATTTGTCAGCTAGGGTTCGAATGATGGGAAGAGTAATGAAGGGCTAGGACTTCAGTGAGGCAAGATATTCTATCGGGACAAAGATTTTTTGACTAAGTTTTTTTCTCTTTATTTATTTAGAAATTGTGCATGAATTTTTTTTAAAGTTTTTATCAAATATTATATTTGCTATAGGACATTCAGATAGATTTCAATAGATTTTGAGTTTTAGTTTCCTTCCATGGACCGATTTATAGTTAAATACTTAGAATAATATCTAGTGGTAGAGGTTAGTGAGCACACCTTAGAGAGATCCTTGTTGCTCCAATATAGGGTAGTTTTTGGTAAATTTAATGGGTATTGGCCAAGGGCTTCAACCTTGAGAAAATGGATTGATAGGAGTTGGAAGTCTCTAGGAGTGATTCTATCATTTCTTCTCAAATGTTTCTTCCTAGCTATTTTTTATTCTAGGGAAGAAAGAGAAGAATCCTAAAAGAGGGTACTTGGTTTATGGGAAGAGTAGGACTCTTCCTTACCCGTTGGTATGAAGGCTTTTCACTTAAAAATGTAAATCTATCCCTAGTACCAGTTTGGGTTAGGATGTTTGGGTTACCTATTGAATTTTGGGAAATATATACCTTCAAGGTAATAGGCAACACTCTAGGAGAATTCCTTGATATTTCAAATATGACAAAAGATGGATTCTTGGCTATTTATGCTCGAATATTGGTCATGATTGATATAAGTAAAGCTTTACCATAATAAATCAATCTTAAGTATTGGGATATGTGGAACCAAACTATAAATTCTGAAAACATATCTTTTAGGTATAGAAGATGTCATGAGGTGAAGCATATTGAGAGATCATGCCCTAAAAAGAGCCCAATAGAATCATTTGTAGAAAACTACAAGAGAAATTTACAAATGGTTATATAAAAGATGGTTTTCAACTTCCAAAAAAGAGATCTAGAAAAATAAAAGAAAATAAATAATGGAGACCAATAAGGAAGGATATTGAAATAAATACCAACTCTTTTGAGGCTTTAGCCTATGAAGAAAAAATAGATCAAAACTTAGAGGACACAATACACCAATTTCAACATATTAACAAGGATCCATCTATTTAGTATGATTCTAATTTAAGGAAGAACATTCTTGATGAACCTAAGGAATGTGTATCATCATATTTTGAAGACTCTATTGAAGTACCATGCACCATTCAAGAGAAAAAAATTGATAAAAAAATGCAATTTTAGAAGTTAATACCTCTTCCATTAATAAGGAAATACCAGAAAATGAGTAGGACAAGTCAAAAAATTCTATAATAGAGCTAGGAGAGGATAAATATGATGAAAAATAAAATTATGAAAGAATATTGAGGAATAAAATAATAAGACCTACTCCTAATATAGGCAAGGAAAAAAGAGGAAAAACCTAAAATTATCAAGCAAGATCCAGGGAAGCAAGAGCAAACATAGAGAAAGGAACACAAACTAAGTTGGTTGAAATTCTATTTACCAAACAACAAAATGATATTGGTAATACACAAGTGGGGCCAAAATCCCTAATGAGACATGATTATCATCTCATGTAATATAAGGGGTTATAATGCCCTCTCAAAGCAAAGGTGTATTAGGGACCAATGTTTATGTAACAAACTTGATATTCTATGTATCCAGGAAACTAAAATGACAAAAAAAAGAAGTTTCAAAAATTATGAAAGCAGTATGGGCAAGATGTGAATAGGATGCTATGGATTTTGAAGGAGTATCAAGGGGAATTCTAACTTGTTGGAATACTTCTAGAACTTCTTGTGTAATTCATACGACTAGGCATTGGATAGCCTCTTTAGTCACTTGCTACTTTGCAAATATTCATTTCATCCTTATCAATGTCTATGGACATACAAATCAGTAAAGTAGATTAGAATTTTAGAGTGGGATTGAAGCCTTTATTAGAAGTAAAGACCAAGAAACTCAAATCATGATCATTGGATATTTTAATGCCATAACCAAGTTGGATAAAAATTTGGAGGAATTAGGAAATTGACCCAAAGTATGAAAGATTTCTCAGCTTTTATTCAAAACAATAATCTACGGGAAGTTGAGTTTGAAGAATACAACTATACATGGACCAACAACAAGAGAGGCCAAAACCTAAGAGTAAAAAAACTAGACAAATACATTCTCTCAAATTATTGTCTAGATGAAGTAACTTGTGCTAAAATTAATACCTTAACAAGGATTGATTCAGATCACTGGGCAATACGAGTTAAAATGGTGGTAAGTGAATTCAAAAATATCATATTTTAAATATGAGCATATGTGCGAAGAACATCCTCAATTTATTGATATGGTAGCTCAAACGTGAAATTATTTAGGTAATAGGATTTAGGGTAGCATAAATTTAAAAAATCCTAATTATTACAATAGGGAGATATGAGGAGCGGTGGAGGAAGCATAGGAGGAGCAAAAATGACAGGCATAAATTTTGAACCAACGGAAGGAGAAGATCCAGAGGCAATGCAGAATGCTGTAGCTAGAAAGGAAAAGGATTCTCTGTCAGCTCAGTTTGAAAAGGCTAAAGGTATAGATCCTCCAGATAAACCCTCAGACAAAGGGTCCCACTGGGATTCGGGATATGGCAACAAGGGCTCAACCTTTTTGGAAATGCTGAAAGGGAAAAAGAAGGAGCCAGTCAGTGAACTGCCACCCATAATACCAAACAATAATAGGTTAATTGCACCAGTGGAGATTATGGAAAGATTATTGGATATGGAGGCATCATCCTTAGTTGGCAAGTTTTTGGGAGGAAGGCCGGACATTGAGACTATTCGCTCATGGGCCACGGCAAAGTGGAAAACTTTAGGAAGCTTAGAAATTGTAGCCATGTCAAGAGGTTTTTTTTATGATAAGACTCAACAAAAAAGATGATGCAGAGCACATATTGACAGGAGGACCCTGGTTTCTAGGAAGGCGTAGCCTCTTTCTGAGGAAGTGGGGGGAGGATTTCAACCATGAGAAGCAGAACATTAATATAGCACCCATTTGTGTCTGCTTACCAAACCTCCTAGCACAGTTTGTTAATGAGTACTGGCTTAGCAAAGATGATAGGAGAGCTCGTGGCAATAGACCATTCAACCCAGGAAAAGACTAGACTGATGCATGCCAGGATCTGTGTAGATGCAAAATTGGATTCTGATCTACCTTCTCAGGTGGAACTAGCATATGGAGAGTTTCTAAGGATTCAGCCTATGGAGTATGAGAACAAGCCGACATTTTGTAGCGTGTGCAAAACCCGGGGCCACCTTCAAGCCCAATGTCTGACAATAACTACAAACAAGGAAGCCACAAGCGAAGGTTTTTTGGGGAAAGCTAATGGGAGAGGGATCCCAAAGTTTCAAGGACCGCGTCTTAACTTGGAAGGTGTATCGCTCCAAATTTTTTGCATCCTTACCTTCAGGCTATAGGATCCGTGCCCGAAAGGGGGATGCGAGAAGGATGGGACAATACCTCGGACTGAGAGGCCCTTTGAAGGTTGCGCCTCTCGGGGAGGGGGTATAAGGGTGAATTTTTGATGGATGGTGGGTTCACCAGGAAACTTTTGAGTGGCAGTTTCCATGCCTAGGTTGAGAATGGGTTTGATGTGTTCATTTTTATATTCAATCATTCATATCCTAGGTTTGGCCAAGATGAATCTAAGCTATTCTATATGCCAATGCTGATTTATATGGATACAAAAAACATGAATAAGTGCTAAACACAGAAAGTGTGCTAAATAAGATAGAATGTACCTGATTCTGGATGTCTGATGAAGATTCTGAGGTTTGTAGAAGTCCAGATCATCTCAAATCTTACATAATCATCTGAAATTGCATAGAATCATCTCAGATCACAGTCGGTCATCTGAGATCAGACGAGATCATCGTCGACCTGATGAATTCGTCAGACGAATTCGTCAGAAACCTGCAATCACAGAAACAGATACCAAAGACCAAAAATGCAACTGCAAAAGCAAGGGGAAATGATAGAAATAACAGTAAACTTGCCTAAATGATAAATCCAGATAACAATTAAAGGAAATGCATTAATTTGATAATTTATTTTAACTTTATCATGCATCTATGCTAAATGAGGTGAACTCCAGGATGCAGAAATAGAATAAACTAAGTCAATGCATAAAGAAATGAAGATAGAAGATAAAGAAATGCAAACTCTAGGCTCTGATTGCCCCCAATATGGACTACAGTCGAGATCACCTCCAATCATACGAGATCATCGCCGATCTATGACAGGATCATCCAAAATCATCTGGAATCGTCAGCGACGATCCGAGCTTGCTCCAGCTGAAAAATAGTAAAATTCTTGCAAGAAAAACTTGAAATACACAATGCGACAATGGTATGAAGGTGTTTTAATGCACAAGAAACTAAAGTTGCAGGGAAATCAGTCAGCCAGGGGGATAAACTGAGAAAATCCTAGTTTATATAGGATTAGGGGGAGGTTAGGAGGTTGGAGATCATCCCAATTTGGGAGATCTCCAACGGGGGAGACTCTAACCATGCAGACACGCTTTTTGCCCAAGTTAGAGAAGTTGTTGAACAGAAGCTAATTATGAAAATTTAGTTTTGGGATGAAATCGTCTGGACGTTCTGTTCCAGATGAATTCGTCAGATCTGGGATGATTTCGTCTGATCGTCGACGATATCGTCCAACGGTCAAAACAAATCCTAAAAATGGCATGGAAAACAAGGGGAGCGGGTAACGGGCGATTAACGGGCGGTTTGGGGTTAAAATTCAAATTTTTATCTTTTACTAAGGGTTTAACTATGCCAATTTTAGGGTGCTACATTTTGCCCCCTCTTTAGCAAATTTTCTGAAGAAAATGCGTTAAAGACGAGTTCTTCCCATTTTACGAGAAAGCAAAAATTTACTCAATTTTCTAGATGATGATTCTAGGTCGAATCGTACGACTGCTGACTATGGTGCCCCCTCCGTGTTTTTACCCAAATCGAACGTTTGAGGTAAAAGCATGGAAAAGAAAAATTAAAAATGTTGTTTTTAAATAAAATTAAGAAAAATAGGGTAAAACCCTAATTCATTTTTACTGTTTTTAGAGCTCTGCAGACAAAAATGGTTGAAACAGCGCACAGATCGACAGAGGTCCGATGCGGGCTACGGGTAAGAATCTAAACCTAGTGAATTATGTTTTAATTTGATTTGTGCAATTTTTGATTGAAATTTTGACTATTTTGGGGCATCGCGGCCATTTTTAGGCCGTCGACGACGTCGGGACGAAATCGTCCCAATTTCGTCGAAATCGTCCCTAGATCATCGATTTCGTCTGAGGGAGAAATCGACGAAATAGGGGCGATCCCGTCCAACAAGGGGCGATCCCCAAGTTGAGAAATCGGAGATGATTTCATCCTACAAAGGATGATTTTACCCAATTTAGGACGATATCATCCAATGGTGGACGATATCATCATTTTTATGAAATTAAGCTTGTTTGAATTGCATTTAATTGATTTTAATAATTGGTTTATTAATGAATTTTATTGTTTTATTATTTATTTTGCAGAGGGATTACTAAAGAGTCAAGAATGGAAATACAAGGGGCTGAGAGATGACGTAGCCGCGCTCGACCAGGCGGAGCGAGACCGACTAGCACAGGTCGGACTACAACATGTGGCAGAGATGCCACAAGTACCGACAGACATGGGGCTACTGATAGCCCTAGCAGAGAGATGGTATCCGAGGTCATCCTGCTTCTAGTTATCGATAGGGGAGATGGCTCCCACACTAGAGGACGTATGGAGGATCTTGAGGATCCCCATACAGGGATGGTTGATGACTCCTATGGCCAATCAGGGCCAGGCTATGATGAGGCTGAGCGGAGACCCGAGCTTCACCCTGGAGAAGGGCGGAGTGAACATCGAGTCATTGAGGCAGATGCCTGGGGCATCTAGGTTGACTCGGGTGTTGGCAGGGATAGTGGGTGGCCTACTATTGTGCCACCAGAGCGGGTGCAGATTACCCTGGCTCCTTTCAGATGTGGTCTGTGACATGAGAGACCACGGGTATAGATTTGCATGGGGCAGCTTTGTACTGTGCCGCTTGTATAGGATCCTGCATGGGGTCGTATACAAGGGAGGCCGATGTCTGGTTTTGACATCACTACTGTAGGTATGGTGTTGGGAGCACATCATGGTGTGAAGGCCGGTAGGACTCCCACTAATAGGGGTTGACCGAGAGAGACCCCGAGTTTTCTATTGGTGGCTACAGAGAGGGTCACAATGATGGATAGATCTATCGATGTCACGGAGGTTGCTAGATGACCTCATCCCAGACCAGATCACCTAGAGGCCATGGAGAGAGCATCCAGGGTGGGCAGAGGATGGGCAAGAGCTAGCTCGCATCAAGCGAGTCTGCTGGCTGAGGATGGAGTGGGGAGAGGTAGAGCTCCACCGCTACGACCGAGTTTTGTGATAGTTCGGTCTTCAATAGGGGATCCCTTCTCTCAAGGATTATGAGTACTCCCAAACTATCCGGGATAATACCACATTGAGCGGGGCTCCGGATATGCAATGATTCTAGAGCCAGGATATGGATGATGCCCCCATCCAGCCAGTGGATGGGGATGATATTAGGGTCATTGATGGATACGATGCCAGTATGCGAGGCATCCACCCTCCTCGGATGATGAGGGCATAGGGTCCGATGCATGTCATTGTGCGATGGATGGGGAGGCGATGCCAGGCAGCCATTGAGGCAGCATAGGGTCATAGAGGGAGAGAGCAATGATGGTCTCCATAGGAGAGATGCCAGAGGATGCCACAAGCTCCATAGAGACCATAGCAGACAGGGAGGAGGGAGGAGAGATTCCCTTCTTAGTAGGGGAGAGGCCACCATCACCCGATAAGGGCAAGGGTGTCGAGGTGGGGGAGAGCAGTGAGATGGTGGCTCTCCGGGCTGAGAATGCCCACCTTCGGGCTCAGGTGCAGACTTTACAGGATGAGGCTACATGGCTCAGGGCTCGGAGTGGAGGGGCGAGCATGCAGGAGTTAGCATGGTCTATGGCTTAGACCATGTTCTATCAGGGAGTATACTTCCAGCTAGTTCTAGAGGGCCAGAGGTTACAGCTGCCAACCGGCATTGTGGAGCCGATCAGGGTGGGATCATCGAGGACATCCTCACGATCGATGATGAGGACCCGAGACACAGCCCAGACCTCTATGGGACCACCTCCTCCACCTCAGGGTGGGAGAGGAGATGAGGCTGAGAGCTCGAGGGCTTCTCGAGACTAGCTGCTATAGACTGGATTGTATATATTATTATTATTTTTTGAGAGGATTGAGTATGCCAGGGTATAGATTGTGGCATACCAATCCAGTTTTGATATGATGTACATAATTTATTGATATATATATGGTCTTTTTGATGATATGACTTGTGTATATGTTGTATGATGCTTTAATTTTGGATTTGTTTGATTGATTATTCATGTAATTATGTCATTGGAAATAAATTATAATTTTATGTCATGCCATAAAATTTTAAATGAAATAATCTGATGTGAACAAATTGGTTGTTTTGGTGGTGTGATTTGATGAAAAATAAAAGGGACTTCTAACAATAATTTCAAAGGACATTGTCGTTGTTATAGACCATTTCATGGAGTCGCCGCTCGCTAGGTCGTCAAGCTAATCCCAGTATAGAAATATTGCTAAAAGTAAAAGGGTGCTTAAGAGACTGTCTTAAGACTTTGTGTTGTGATGATGAAAAATGATGATGGTGATGATTTGTTTTCAGATTTTCATAAAAATATTATGCATGAGATATTAAAATATGATTTTTGCTAGGCATAAATTCCTAAGTGTGATAAATTTTTTGAATAATTCCCTAGGAATTATACCATCATTGCAAAATTGAATGTTGACATAATGAAATGAAATAGAAAAATTTGCGTTCCTTTTAAAGCACAATTGTGTAACATAATGATGTAAGCCATATGTTTTTATGAATTAAAATGAATGGGAAAATAAAATTAGAACAATGGTTTGCGCTAGGCATAGAATTATAGGTATAGACTTATACCATCATCGTGAAATCCAAAAAGGAAATTGATATAATAGTTTTATTGCATGATTGATTTTTGATTTTGAGATAAACAAAAAATAATAATATATAAACATGACTTTATTTACTAGGTTTTTGAAGATGTGAAAGAAAATTTTGGTTTTTGGAAAGAAATATATTTAATTGTTTTTATGCTAAGCAAATGTTCTTAAATAAGAAGATGAAATGATTCGAAAAGAATTGCAGAGATATTTTAAATTATCTCAAAGACAAAATGTAGATTTATAAGGAACCCTCATGTGCAAATGTGAGTTCATTACCGATCTTGATTTATCATAATGATACAAAATCTCTCAAATACAAATGTGTGTGCAATTGTATTGTTCATTCACCAATTTTGAGCAAGATAATTTGATACAAGTAATTTGAATTAACCAAATGAGTGTTCGTTGACCATGATTTATATGCATGTAACCATACCAGACTACTATGTAAGTCGGGTCATCAAGAGCTAGCTAATCCATAAGCCGACATAGGTCTATACAAAAGAAGGTCGCTAATGTGACAGACATATCACCACGCTAGGGATTACCCAAGGCCAAGCGGGTTGGGCACAAACCACCTGTTATGGGGCTTACCTCACGGTTTTCGAATAATTGAGAATTCCAGGGATTCAAGCTCATTCACCCTTCTTTTCTTTTCAAGGGGTAGGGAAAGGGATTTTATTGCTTTTTGCTTTTTCTTTTTTTGCTTTTTTTTTTTGTATTTTTGCTTGGAACTGAGATAATGCTGAAATATTGCTGCGATGGTACAAAATAATATTTTTCTTTTTCTCATTTTCTTTGACTTTTCTTTTTCTTCCTATACTAGGGATACTTGCTCGGATTGGCTGTAGAGCAAGGGATTTTTATTCTGGGTAGGGGTGAGCTTGTCCTTTTGTCAATTCTCAAAGATTCTAGACCATGTGCATGATAGGATAGCAAGGGAAACTTTTCGCTCAAGAAACCATTTCTACTATGTAGCATCATATCGAATTTGCAATGAAATCATTTTAATGTGAAAAGATATGCTTGGTTCAAGTAAATAACAAGATCAGTTCTCTATGCTCAAAACTTTATTTAATTCAACTGTGGACTTTGATATAAGAGAGATTAATAATCATACCAAATAAAATCAAGATATTTATTCATGTGAGTGTGAAAGTGCGGGATTCCAAATAAATGCTAATTTATCCAAAATAATTGAAAATATAACTGCAATACTTCAAGAATTGATAGGTACGAAAATAAAAGATGTTTTTGAAGATTTTGATGATTTTGAAGTTTTTATATTTTGATTTTAATTTATGAATTGAAAGAATAAATAATATTATTGTTTTTGAAATTTTTTATATGGATGACTAAAATGAAACAATATGCAAAATAACAATATATACAATGATGAAATGACCAGATTTTATGCATAATAGCGCTTAAGATGCATAATGTTCATAGGTTCTTTAAGATCTTTACCATCTAAGGTAGCTAATCGGTATGCTCTCGATCCAAATTTAGCAGTGATGATATACGGTCCAAGCCAGTTGGGCTCAAATTTACCTTTAAGGTCTTTAGTTGCATTAGTATTTTCTTTGATTTTCTTTTAAGACAAGGTCACCGATCTCAAAGGATCGATGATGAACTTTCTTGAGGTATGCTCGCTTGAGCTTGTTTTGGTAGGCACGAAGATGTTCCAAAGCATTGATGCGCTTCTCATCTAGGAGTTCCAGCTGACTAAGTCTGCCAACATGATATTCATCTCCTACTTCAGTATCTTGAAGTAGTAGAGCCAAAGAAGGAACTTCTAATTCAAAGGGAAAAACAGCTTCAGTGCCATAAACCAAAACAAAAGGTGAAGTGCCCGTGGGAGTGCGAACGCTAGTTCGATAAGCCCACAAAGCAGGATATAATTGGATGTGCCAATCTCGGCCAGATTTATTGACCAGTATTTTGAGGATTTTAATTAATGTTTTATTAGATGCTTCTGCTTGGCCATTACCCTAAGGATAATAGGGAGTGGACCAACGATGTTGAATTTTATATTTTTGACATAATTTTTTGACATATTTATTTTTGAAACAAGTTCCATTATCCGAGATGAGATTTGCAAGAATTCCGAACCTACAAATAATTTGATTAAAAATAAATTTGGAAACTTGGGTTCCAGTGCAAGAAGCTAAGGGCATAGCTTCAACCCACTTCGTGAAATACTCGGTGGTGGTTATGATGAATTTGTGTCCATCAGATGACACAGGGTTGATTTTTCCAATGATGTCTAAGCCCCATTTTGAAAAGGGCCAAGGAGATGAAATAGCCTGCAGTTCTTGTGCAGGCACATGGACAAGGTCAGCATGTTTCGAGCACTTGTCGCAATGGCGCACATAATCATGTGCATCATTTTCCATGGTAGGCCAAAAATATCCTATCCTAAGGAGCTTCTTAGCAATGGCGCTACCACTAAAATGTCCCCCACAAGATCCATCGTGGGCTTCACTCAAAGCTGATCTAGATTCTTCTAGATTCAAACATCTCAATAGGATGCCTTCAAAAGATCTCCTATACAACGTATTGCCAATAATTACGAAGCGACTTGCTCGTCTACGTAATAACCGACGTTGGTTGCTATTACAACCTTCAGGGAAGGTCCCATTTTGAAGAAAATTAAATATATCGGTGTACCAAGGTTCAGGAGTAGTTTCGTTGATTAGAAACACATCCAAAGGTTCTAAGCATGATTTATTTGAAGCGGGTTCCTGGAGTCGATGAATAATGATGGTAGCATATTCGTCATCTAACTCCAAGGGCAAAAGAGATGCAGTTGCAGCCATAGCGTCAGCCGCACGATTGCTAGTTCGAGGAATAGCTTCCAAGGTAACTTGATCAAATAAAGATATTAATTGTAAGACATATGCTTTATATGGACGTAATTTATCATCTCTAGTCTGATAAACATCATTGATTTGATTTATGACAAGTTGAGAATCATCGAAAACCAATAGATTTTTAATTTTTAGTGCCAAGGCAGCTCGTAATCCAAGGATTAGAGCCTCATATTCAACAGTGTTATTAGTACAAGCAAACATTAATTTAAAGGATAGAGGTATAAGATGTTTCTATGGAGATATTAAAATAATACCTACACCAGCCCCACTCATGCATCGAGCTCCATCAAAGTATAGGGACCATTGCTCAGGATGGTCTGCCTCTAATTTAAGGCATTCATCGAGAAACTCAATGATGAGGGGATGGGTAGACTCTAAGGGTGCAACAACTAATTGATCTGCTATGATTTGACCCTTAACAGACTTCTGTCCTATAAACGTGAGTTCAAACTCGCTTAGCGCAAGAACCCACTTTGTTGTGCGACCAGATAAATAAGGTCGACTCATGAGATACCGTAAAGGATCGAATTTAGCAATAACATACGTTTTTGACTGAGCATATAATGGCATAATTTTTGTGTAGAAAATATGATTGCTAGACATAGTTTCTCTAATGTTGTGTAGCGGGTTTCATAACTGATTAAGGTTCGGCTAATGTAATAATTAGCATGCTCTCTTTTCTCATCGTCAAGTTGAGCTAACATAGCTCCTAAGGCAAAATCTGAAGCAGAAATATACAAGATAAATGGGTGATCAGGTCTAGGTGGTGAAAGCATAGGTGGGTTAAGGAGATATTGTTTGAGGAGTTCAAATGCTTCCTGACATTCATCGTCCCAATGAAAAGAGACATCTTTCTTAAGAAGCTTAAGAAAGGGTCCTGTTTTATCCGCCAACTTATCGATGAAGCGACGAATAGCTTGAAGCTTACCTTGTAGACTTCGTAATTCAGATATATTTGTGGGTGCGGGCATATCAGTGATAGTCATGATCTTGAGAGGGTCAATTTCAATGCCACGTAAAGAAACTATAACCCCCAATAATTTATCGGACTTAACTCCGAATATACATTTGGTTGGATTCAATCGGATAAGATATTCCCTTAACCGATCAAATACTTTTCTCAAGTCATCTAAATGATCATCTTCTTTGATGGAATGAGCTATAATATCATCTACATAATCATGTAGAATATCATGCATCATATCATGAAAGATATAAGTCATGGCTCGTTGATATGTTGCACCTGCATTCTTCAAACCGAATGGCATCACTTTCCAACAAAAGGTTCCCCAAGGGGTAATAAAGGTTGTTTTAGCCTGATCTTCAGGAGCTATCCTGATCTGATTATAACCAGAAAATCCATCCATTAAGGATATCATTCCACTCCCAACAGTAAAATCAATGATCTGATCCATGTTGGGAAGAGGAAAATCATCTTTAGGGCATGCAACATTAATATCTCTAAAGTCTATGCAAACCCTAACTTTGGTAGCTTCTTTCTTAGTTATTGGAACTACATTCGAGATCCATTCAGCATAATCAATGGCTTGTATAAAAATAACCTTCAAGAGTTTTTCTAATTCCCCTTTGACTAGTAAGGCCACTTTAGGATGCATTTTTCTAAGTTTATGTTTAACAGGTTTAGCATCCGGATGGACTACTAGGTGATGCATAACTACGGAAGGGTCTAATCCTGGCATATCCTCATATGTCCAAGCAAAAACATCTTCATATTCTTTAAGAAATGCAATGTATTTATCTTGTTTTTCTTGACTCAATTCTGATCCAATGTTGATTATGTGAGGGTTATCGTTGGTTCCAATGTTAATTTTTATGACATTTTCTACTTCCATGTGTAGATCTCTCTCAAAATTAGGTGGGGCGGGTGAAACGCCCAATTCTTGTAATTCTTCCGAGGTTAGCTTGGATAATTCGTCTTGAGGAGTCGTGGCCTCAAGCTGGGCTATACTAGGTATAGAGCCATCGAAATAAAATCCGTTATGTAATAATTCCTCAATGGAGACATCATGGAAGATATCTCCCTCCAACTCATCATCGGATTCAGCGATCATCTGAGGGTAAGCTATGGATAGCATATTACATGTAAATGGCTTATTCATTAAATGCAAGGCATCACGTTTATCCAAATAATCTTGGTAACATATGAGATGGTCATCATCCTCAAATGGGAAGGGCTGACCTTTACTAGGAAATAGGCCCACACCACATCGAGCAGGCCATGGTTCTACCTCAAAAGGTTCTTTCATACCATTTTGGAAAGGTCCCAAACCTTTCCCTTTATATCCCAATTTAAGCATTATAGGCTTAGCTTTAATATACTCATTAGTAAAATAACATCGAGCATATCCATCATAATGAGTCTTGATGTTTCTAGGTATTCTTCCCCAGTCATATCCCTTATAAATAAAAGCACAACTCCCGACTTGGTAAATACTTCCCATAGGCTGTGGGAGGCCCAAGGTACGAGGAGAGGGTGGCAAATTATTTAAAATAAGGGAATCTTGCATAGCAGCGTTTGTTTTTTTGATATAAGAATTTTAGATAAATCGGGTAAGAGCTCATCAGTAAGAGCGTAAGAGGTAGAAGGAACATTTCCTACATCTTCGGATGCAGAAAATATGCCTCTGGTAGGTGTAGATGTTGTAGAGATGTCGATGGATGGGTCTATAGGTATGGAAGTTATAGGAGTAAAACAAGAAGCATTGGTTGTGGGTTTAGGATCTTTTTGAGGTCCTAATGTGGTTTGTTCGGAAGATGGTTGAACTATATGTAGAGGTGGAGTTGATGGAGAAAAAGTAGATGATGTTATGGGTGTGTGTTTCACACGTTTAGATGGATGATTAGAATTAGGATGTGTGGATGACAGAGCAGGGCAAAATTGAACTCCAACAGGTTCTGCCAAAGCACACATATCAAAGGGTCTAGGATCACCATGAATGGTAACCAACTGATTCTTAAATTTGAATTTAACACACTAATGTAAAGTTGAGGGAACAGCTCGCATCGCGTTGATCCAAGGGTGACCCAAGAGTATATTGTATGATGCAGGGCAATGTACAATAAACACGATCGTGTCTAAGGTTCTTGGACCAACTTGCAATGGGATAGTAATAACTCCACATGTTTCTTGTGTTTCGTCATTGAAGGCTTTTATGATCATATCAGTTCTTTTCATTTCATCACTTCTAAACCCAAATCTTTGGTAGAAGTCAAAAGTGCAAATGTTTAAAGATGAACCATTATCAATCAAGACTCGTTTAACTGCTACATCTCCAATTAGGGCAGTAATATATAAGGGGTTATCCTTATGTAAACTATGTTGCGGTATATCTCTATCCCGAAAGTCAATACAATCGACTTCTCGAGTTATGATAGTATTGGCCATGGCTTCGGGTTGAATATTTTGTGGTACCATCATTTGGCTTAATGTGAGCATTAATTCATCCCTATGTGTAGGAGAAGATCTTAAAAGGTCCAAAAGGGAAATTCTAGCTGTAGTATTTGATAATTGTTCATTAATATTATAAGGAGGTTTAGGTTGAACATTAGGCGCATGATTCCCTTTATTAGGAACTTTCAAAACAAATGGAGCTGATCCATCATTCTGAGTTTGATCTTGTTGAGAATTTTGAGCCTGTTGTCGAGTAACAACTCCGATGGTACCTACAATATTATTTTGTGGATGATGAATGGGTCTTGGTCTAGCATTTATGGCTTGTTCATTAGAAAGTAATTGGTGAGAAGATGGTCTAGTAGTGACTCTTCTTGGAAATGGTTCTTTCGGAACCATAGAATTTGTGATAGGTTGAATAGCATCTGATTCATCTTCAGAACTATTCGATTGATTTGAGGTGATTTCCATGTCACTTTCAGTCTCGTATTCTGTATCACTAAGATCAAGTGTCCGAATATTATATAGAGGTCTGGTCGTAACCATGGATAAAGTTGTGTCAAATATTTGCAGATCATGAGTAGGTGAATGTCCACTAATAGTCCCTACATATCGGGTAGGAGGGGGAACATTATGATGCTCAATTTGATTAGCCACCTCTTTACCATGCTTTGGTAAAGGATGTTGAAATATGTCCAATGATTGATTGGCATTCGATTCTGATTTTGGGGGATGTTCTTTTGAGCATTATTAGGAGGATTTTGTTTAGGTTGAAAGGCTTGCACCTCCATCTCATTGTTATCAATTAAGTCTTGTATTTTATGTTTTAATATTTTACAAGAGTTGGTAGCGTGTCCAGGTCCTCTATGGAAATCACAGTGTAAATCAGCTCTGTATCCGGGTATAGTTGGATTAGGTTCCTGGATATTTGGTAATTGGATCAAACCTCATTCTAATAATTGTGGGAGAATGGTTGATAGAGGTTGATTTAACCTAGTAAATTCTCGAGGTGGTTTATCGGGAGGTTTTAGTATAAACTTCTCCGTTGTCTTTGCAGCATTAATAGTAGCAATATTTCTACTATCAGTGACTCCATCACCCACAACTTGTTTATTTTTATATTGATTTCTGGATGTTTTCTCATCATCTTTCTTTTTAAGCTGACCTCTCCTAATGAGAGCATCTTCCACTCTTCGAGCTAAGTCTATAGCTTGATCGAAGGTGGTCAAGGTAGTAGATTGATAACTCATAGGATAGTTGTTCTTGTAAATTATTGATAAAGATATCCAACATTTCCCGATAAGGTAACACAAAGTGTAATTTTCCTATCAACTGTCTCCATCGAGCTAGGAAATCAGCAAAACATTCATCTTTGTCTTGTTTTAAGTTGTACAAATATTTAATGGTTACATGCCTTTCGATGTAGGCACTAAATTGATGAACAAAAGACTCGGTTGTTTCTTCGAAATTCCTCAAAGAATGAGTGGGTAATTGATAATACCACTCTAATGCCATTCCTCCTAAACTTTTTGGGAACATTTTTAGTAATAACAAGTCATCATGTGATATATCATGACATGCTATCCTAAACATACGAAGATGCTCTATGGGATCTTCGGTTCCTTTGTATATAGGTAGGACAGGCATAGGAAAGTGTTTAGGATATGGTTGTGCTACAACTATAGGATCTAAAGGCTGACTACACATCTCTCGATAATTGTACGAGGGATGGTAGGGATCTATCTGGTCCATGCGGGAGACTAACTGTTTCACCATGGCTTCCAGATTACTAGTTTGTCCACCATATTGGTTCGGTGGTACATGAGTATGGGATTTGTGAGCGTATGATGGCGTGACGTAAGGATTAGATGCTATATTGCTATTATGCAAATGGTTGGTAGGGAGAGTATTATGAAGAAGATTTGTAGTAGCATTATGTTGTATCCCAGATTGTTGGAAATTGGTGTTTGGTTTTGTTTTGGGCTTTTGTTGATTTGAGGTATATTGATCAATAGCTTGGCGAAATAGAGCGGTGAATGAAGGTTTCTTTTGTGTGGGAATAACTCTAGGCTTGGTAACAGGCACTCTAGGTGGTTGGGTAACCTGTTGTTGTTGCATGTTCTGGATTATAGCGGCCATATCCAAATTGGATGGTCCAGCTTGATCACTTTCTTGATCAATGAAGGACAAGGGATTAGTGCGTGTGTGATATATTTCTTCTAGGGTTGCTTGAGTGTCACTAATTTGATCCTTGTCCATATGGATTGCTCTATTAAGAGTGCCAATATTAGTATTGAGGAACTTCCAGAAATGTTCCATGTTCTCAAAAGTAACAGCTCCTCCCGGAGACATTTTAGGGGATGAGGATCCTTCCTCTCTAACAGTTTCTCTTTGTTCATTTCCTTCAACAAACTCTTCTTCTTGTTGGTCTAGGGTTCCTTCTTCCTGAATTGGGTCTTCAGGAAGGACATCTAGTTTATTTAATGGTTTTCCTAACCAATCTTCTTCTACTTCAATCTGTTTTCCATTCCTAAGTCTAGTCATTATGCTTAAACTTAGATTTTAGCAAATATATATTTATATATATATATATATTTGCAACAAGTTTGGGAGGTATATATTTTAATTATATACCTACTATAATACTTAAAAGAAAACGTTTTGATTTTTGTTATATTTTTGTTTTGTTTTTTGTTTTGTTTTTATAATAATATTATAAAGACAACAAACAACATACTAAATGCAAGAAATAATAATAATAAAAGAATGGCTTAGTTTTCTATAAATAGTTTATGGATATCATTAATAGGATCAAGTTCATCAGGAGTCATGAAATGCTCCTCTTCAAATTGGAAATGGTTTTTCAAGAATTTGACAAAGTGTGCTATAGTGATATTATCTGTTTCAGACTTTGACCTGTAGAAATAAAGTTCATGGCAATACTCTCGATATAACACAGCTCTAGGAACTCTATTCCATCTCTTTCTATCCATAAGAACGACCTCTTGATCCTCTATACGAGATAGAAATTTATGTACTACAACTGCATTGTCGAGGTATTCCTCAAAGGTGTACAACTCGAAAGACACAAGTGCTCTTTTATCGGCTAACCACCTATGGCAAGCTCTCTGAAGTTCATGGTACAAAGTCACCTGATCAGGATCCAGGATTCTATCTAGGACAAACCTCTTAATTTGCCTAAGTTCTGTTGACCTAGATGAAATAATACCCAATCTCCTATCAAGTTCGTCCCACAAAGGTTGGACTCTATATGTTTGAGGTACTCTAAGCAAAGAAGTAATCTCTATGGTTGCTAATTGATTTTCAACATTTATGGTGACAACTCATCTTTTATTATAATCTACCATCTAAATATGATATGCAATTTTAATTGTTTGTCTGATGATTCTAAATGCATTTATTTATTTTTTATTTTTGGATTGTTTTCAAAAGGTTTTAGTTTTCACGTCGGGTTCACCAAAATGTATCGCTCCAAATTTTTTGCATCCTTACCTTCAGGCTATAGGATCCACGCCCGAAAGGGGGATGCGAGAAGGATGGGACAATACCTCGGACTGAGAGGCCCTTTGAAGGTCGCGCCTCTCGGGGAGGGGTATAAGGGTGAATTTTTGATGGATGGTGGGTTCACCAGGAAACTTTTGAGTGGCAGTTTCCATGCCTAGGTTGAGAATGGGTTTGATGTGTTCATTTTGTATATTCAATCATTCAATATCCTAGGTTTGGCCAAGATGAATCTAAGCTATTCTATATGCCAATGCTGATTTATATGGATACAAAAAACATGAATAAGTGCTAAACATAGAAAGTGTGCTAAATAAGATAGAATGTACCTGATTTTGGATGTTTGATGAAGATTCTGAGGTTTGTAGAAGTCTAGATCATCTCAAATCTTACATAATCATCTGAAATTGCATAGAATCATCTCAGATCACAGTCGATCATCTGAGATCAGACGAGATCATCGTCGACCTGACGAATTCGTCGGATCGAAACACTGCAATCACAGAAACAGATACCAAAAACCAAAAATGCAACTGCAAAAGCAAGGAGAAATGATAGAAATAATAGTAAACTTGCCTAAATGATAGATTCAGATAACAATTAAAGGAAATGCATTAATTTGATAATTTATTTTAACTTTATCATGCATCTATGCTAAATGAGGTGAACTCCAGGATGCAGAAATAGAATAAACTAAGTCAATGCATAAAGAAATGAAGATAGAAGATAAAGAAATGCAAACTCCGGGCTCTGATTGCCCCCAATCTGGACTACGGTCGAGATCACCTCCAATCGTACGAGATCATCGCCGATCTGCGACAGGATCGTCCGAAATCGTCTGGAATCGTCAGCGACGATCCGAGCTTGCTCCGGCTAAAAAATAGTAAAATTCCTGCAAGAAAAACTTGAAATACACAATGCGACAATGGTATGAAGGTGTTTTAATGCACAAGAAACTAAAGTTGCAGGGAAATCAGTCAGCCAGGGGGATAAACTAAGAAAATCCCAGTTTATATAGGATTAGGGAGAGGTTAGGAGGTTGGAGATCATCCCAATTTGGGAGATCTCCAACGGGGGAGACTCTAACCGCACAGACACACTTTCTGCCCAAGTTAGAGAAGTTGTTGAACAGAAGCTAATTATGAAAATTTGGTTTTGGGACGAAATCGTCTGGACGTTCTGTTCCAGATGAATTCGTCAGATCTGGGATGATTTCGTCTGATCGTCGACGATATCGTCCAACGGTCAAAACAAATCCTAAAAATGGCACGAAAAACAAGGGGAGCGGGTAACGGGCGGTTAACGGGCGGTTTGGGGTTAAAATTCAAATTTTTATCTTTTACTAAGGGTTTAACTACGCCAATTTTAGGGTGCTACAGAAGGATACAGACAAGTTAAGAATAACCAGGCTGACCAATCCAACACAGAACTGGCAAAAATCTAGGAGAAAGGAAAGCAACATAATGAGGGAGGCAAAAATCATAAGGTATGTAATAAAGATCCCAACTTGAACATGTTTGATATCCTAGAAAATCTAGAAGTTGAAAAAGAAAATAGTAAGGATGATACCATCAGTGTCAAGTTTCCTAAAACCCTAGACTCCCCATCCAAATCGGGACCATCCACAACTATGAAAAAAAGCCCCAAAAGCTATGCTCAAAATGAAGAAAAATTGCCAGGTCATTCCAGTTTAAATATGGAAAAAATAGAGTCAAGATTCAAAGTTGTGGAAACAAGAGCCAGGAATGTAGCTCCTAATATGGTAGTGGAGCAAATTATCCCTTATCAGACGAGGCCAACGGTAAAATGTTCCTTGAAGGAAAGCCCCCTATTTAGGAACCAGATAGGAGAGGTAAACCAAAACAAGGCTGAGGATGAAGAGGGAATTGAAAACCCCAAAAATGAGGAATAAGGTTCAAGCCCTAGACTATCACAGTATATGCCCCCTCATTTTAGTCCAAAACAGACTAGAAGCACTACCAAGCCTCCGATAGATTATGGAAGTGAAAGAAAGAAAGGGAGAATATCTACAGTAGAGCACTATAGAATGAGAATCAATGAAGAAATTGCAAACAAAAAGCAAAGAACATTGTTACAGCAAGCTATTCTTGGCCAGGATAATAGCAAAATTGACAAACCCCCTTTGGATCAGGGAAGGGGGTAGGGAAAAAATATCAAATAGTCTAAATGAAGGTTCTCTCATGGAATGTGAGAGGAATAAACAACCCACCAAAATAAATGATGGTGAAGTCTATAAGGAAGGATTGGAATCCTACTATCATTTTTCTTCAAGAAACCAAAACAGATGCAGCACAATCAGCACTTATAGCTAGAAGGATTTGGAAGCAATGGGAAGTGGCATTTCAACAGGCAAGAGGAGCATCTAGGGGCCTCATGATCTTATGGGATCCTATTAAAATAGAAGGAAATATTATTTAGGCAAATGAAAGAGTCTTAAGCATATTATTTCATGATTTTAATACTAATAAGAATTGGATTATGTCAAATGTTTATGCCCCCACCTTTGCCCAAGGGCGGTCTGAACTGTGGGAGTTTTTGGGGCATTTGAGCCAAGCTTTTAAAGACATTCCTTGGGTGATTGGGGGAGATTTCAATACCCCCCTTTACCCATATGATAAGAAGGGAGGATCTAGGTTACCCTCAAGGAGCATGGAGGACTTCAATGAATTCATTAACACAAATGAATTGATGGATGTAAGACTAAAAGGAGCTAAATTTACATGGAGTAACAAGAGGATAGGAAGTCAACTGATTCAAGAAATGTTGGACAAGTTTTTTTTATCCAAGGAAGCTACAACAATGTTTGGTGATTCAGTGTTACAAGCCCTTCCTAAATGTGCTTCAGACCATAATCTTATTCTATGGGAGGCATTTCAGGCTAACTCCTTTAAAATGCCATTCAGATTTCTTTCAATGTGGGTTAAACATCCAGACTTCAAGAAAATAATAGAGGAATGGTGGAAGCAGCCTATCCATGGAAGTGCTTCCTTCAAACTATCTCAAAAACTTAAGATGGTGAAAAACAACCTTAGAATATGGAATAAAGAAGTATTTGGAAATATTTTTGAGAATAAGAGAGTAGTGGGGGAAAAACTGAGAATAATAGAAAGCAAAATCCAAAATGGAACCTATAATGAGGTGACAAGGACTGAAGAGAAGGAAACACTTTGTGAGTTTTATAATATTTTAGCTTGTGAAGAGATGTATTGGAGGCAGAAATCAAGGGCATTATGGCTAAAGGAAGGGGACTCTAATTCAAAAATTTTCCATGTTACCACATTGAGCAATAGAAGCAACAATAATATTAGAAATTTAACTAAGGTGGATGGATCCTCAACTCAAAACATTCAAGAGATCAGGGACGAGGCTGTTAATTTTTTTAGTTCATTATTCAGTGAAGAATGGGCCTGTAATGCCCAAGCAAAGGACTCTCTACTTCAATTCATTCCACAAATCATTGATGAAATGATTAACGAGTCTCTTACAGTAGCTTTTTCAGACGAAGAGATCAAGGAGACTTTGTTTAACATTGATCCTGACAAAGCTCCTAGGCCGGATGGGTTTTCACTGTGGTTTTTCCAAGTTTGTTGGGATATTGTTAGAGATGAAGTTATTGCTGCAATCAAGGAGTTCCAAAGTTCAAATCATATTCCAAGGGGTTTCAATTCAAATTTCATTGCTTTGACACCTAAAGGCCCCAACCCCAAGACTATGGCTAACTCTAGGCCGGTTAGCTTGTGTAATATATCCTATAAAATTATGTATAAAGTTTTAGCCAACTGTTTGAAGAAAGTTCTACCGGTTATCATTGATCCAAGTCAAGGAAGTTTTGTACAAGGAAGATCAATCTTAGATGGAGTTATTACTGTTCATGAGGCTCTTCATACAGCCGCTCAGACCAAAAAAGCAGTTATGGCTTTAAAGTTAGACATGAAAATAGCTTATGCCAGGATAAATTGGGAATTCCTAGAGGCAGTTTTATTAAAATTTGGCTTCAACATGAAATGGGTCAAGTTAATAAGAGAATGCATTTCTAAGCCTTGTTTTTCAATTTTGGTTAATGGGTCTACTGCAGGTCTTTTTCAAAGAAAATGTGGTCTAAGACAAGGAGATCCCATAAGTCCTATGTTGTTCATCATTGTAGCTGAGGCCTTGGGAAGAACCATTAAGGCATCAGCGATAGCTGGACTCATATTAGGTATCAAGGCCACGTCGCTAACTACCTTGGTGACACATCAGAAATTTGTTGATGATACATTGCTACTGACTTTGGCTTTTGTGGTTGAGGCAAGAAGGATTAAAAATATTCTCATAATGTATGAAGAAGCGGTTGGAAAGAAAGTGAATTTTGATAAGAGTAAACATTATTTCATCAATACCCCCATTCCTAGGCAAAACAACATAGCAAGGATCATGGAATGTCAGATTGCATCCCTTCCCACCTCCTATTTAGGTCTTCCCTTGTTTACGGGGAAACTTGAAGGATCAATGTGGAACATAGTTCTAGAGAGGATCCAAAAAAAGCTAGCAGGTTGGAAAGGACATCTGTTATCTCAAGTAGAAAACACAGTTTTAACTATGGCTTCACTTCAAAGTATACCCGTTTACTTCCTATCAGTCTTCAAAGCTCCCAACAAGGTGTATCACAAAATTGAGCAGCTTCAAAATAAATTTCTCTGGTCAGGGACTGAGGATAAGAAAAGGATCAATTTAGTAGGTTGGAACAAGGTTTGCAAACCTAAAGCTGATGGGGGGTTAGGATTGAGGAGAGTTGCTCATCTCAATACAACTCTATTAGCTAAACAAGTGTGGTGGTTATTGACTAAGGTCGATAATGAATGGAATGCCATAGTTAGGAGGAAATACCTCTAGGGTGTGAACTTCCTTAATGACAACTTAACAAGCAAGGGGTCTACTTTTTTGAAGGCAATCCTCATGAGCAGGGATCTTGTCAAGAAAAGTCTTAGAGGGATTCTAGGAAATGGGCAAACAATAGACTTTTGGAAGGATCGATGGGTGAGAGCTGAGGAGTTATCCTAGAATCCTCGTTTGGCTAGGATTCAAGAGCATATGGAGCAGCATATTGGGAAGAAGGTTGCAAATTATATGTGGCAGGATATAAATATCAACAGGTGGAAACACATCAGAGTATAGGGTTTTGAAGCAGAGTCTGAAGAGCTTTATAACATTTTAACTTAGCAAATTATTCCCTCTGGAGAGGATGAAGATCACATTGTTTGGTCTGAGACTAAAAGTGGTGACTTCATAATTAAGTTTGCCTATAATTTGCTTCTCAATGTGGAAGGTCAACAATTTCAACCGAGTTTGGTTTGGATCAAAGGCTTAATTCCTAAAATATCCTTTTTTTCATGGTTGGTGATTCAAGGAAAAATCCAAACTATGGACAATATGTTATCCAAAGGTATGGTTATTACTAACCATTGCTACATGTGCAGGGCAGGATGGGAGACAACCCAACACTTGTTTCTGGAGTGTCTGGTAGCGAAGTCCATCTTGGATGAACTTTTCCAAGCCTTTAGGATCTCGTGGGTTAAGCCTGCTCTTATATTCGAAGTGTTCCATCAATGGACTCAACCCTTTGTTAGCCTAAAAATTAAGTACCTATGGAAAATTTGTTGGCATCATTTTCTCTGGAAGATTTGGCTAGAAAGGAACCATAGAGCCTTTAAGAATACCATTCACAACCCAAAAACCAACCTCAATAGGATTATTGTCTTTGCGAAAGAAAACCTTAGCACCTTAGTGTATGAGAACCACTCAATTCTTTCCCAAGAAAAACAATTAGCTCGGGCCTTAGGTATTGAGGACAAACCTTCCATTCCTTTGCCCAATCCCAGAAATGGGATTTCTTGGGAGCCATCCCCCAGGGTTGGTTTAAACTAAATTTTGATGGTGCAGCCAAGGAGAACCCGGGAAGAGGCTGGAGTCGGAGGAATAATTAGGGATCATCAAGGAAATCTGGTCAAGGGCTTCGCTGAACCATTGGGAATCAGAACTAATAACGAAGCAGAAGCTAGAGCTCTTTGGAGAGGGTTGCAAGTATCCCAAGCAACTCAAGGTAACTTGATGATTTAAGGTGATTCTATGAACATCATCAACCTGTTAACCAATGGCAAAAAACCTCCATGGAGAATCAAGGGAGTCATCCATGAAGTGAGGATCCTTTTTGTAGCAAGATAGAATAGAAGGGCTCGTCACGTGTACCGTGAGGCCAATAGGTCAACTGAAAAATTAGCCAACATAGGTGTTGATGTTGGTCGTTTGGTGACATGGACACAAGGTGTGCCACGTGAAGTGGAAAACATTATTAGTCATGCAAAGAAACCTACTCGTTAAGGAGAAATATGAATGGGTGTTATTTCCCCATGGAGCTGGTAATAACTATGGGGTTTCCCTCTAAATCATACCAAATTGGAAATGAAGGTAACAGGGTGTAAGCCTTGGAATATTCCGACAGAGAATAGGAAATGGGCAAGCAACAGGTTTCACAAGTGCAAAGTTCCAAACTTCAATTCCTGTCAATGTAAGTAATTTTTACAGTTATGTTTAGGTATGGGTGTGCTTTGTTAGTAAGGTGTTGTAGGGGATTCAACATAATTTATGGTAAGAAAGTTTCAAGGATGACTAGGATCCACAATCTCAGCAGAAGGCTGTATATTGTAATAGGTTTTGGGTTAACCTGCAAAACCCGGTAATTAATGAAGACCTTTATTTACCAAAAAAAAAAATTATTTAGGTAATGGTGGGTTGTGTGCTCTTCCAAATCACATTAAATCTATGACATCTAGAATAAAATAATTGAACAAGAACACCTTTAGAAATATTTTTGAGAAGAAAGAACTAAAATATAAACTTTCAAAGTTCCAAAAAGATGATGATAATAATCCAAGCTCGGAGGAAAGGGAGTTGCTTAGTGAATATCATAATATTTTAAGTAAGGAAGAGAAATTCTGGAGATTAAAATCAAGATAGACTTGGTTAAAAGGAGATAAAAATACAAAGTTTTTTCATAGGATGGCTATAGTACAAAGATAAAATTCCAGAATTAGTAGAATTAAATCAATAGAATTGAAAATTAGAGTGAAATTAGAAAAGAGGTAAAGTTTTTTTTATCAGAATATTCTAGGTTCAGAGGAGACCGGAGTTCTTAATGATAAACTCCTTCAAGATGTTCCTTTAGTTATAACAAATTAAGACAATAGGAAACTGATGGAGCCTATTACTATAGAAAAATTTTATTTAGCTCTTTTCTATTTTAATAAGGATAAAACCCTGGGTCCAAATGGGTTATTTGCAGCTTATTACAAACATAATTGGGATATAGCAAAGAATTCTTTATTGGTGGCAGTAGAACAATCTAGGGTAAAACAATACATACCTTATAAAATAAATGTAACAGATCTTACCTTAATTCCAAAAAATAAGGATGCTAAATTGTTTGATTCTTTTTTATCCATAATCCTATGTAATATGGCATATATGATTATTTCCAAAGTGATGGCGAATAAATTAAGGTCATTGCTAAACAAAAATATTTCAAAAGAGCAAGGAGGATTTATGAAAGGAAGACAAATTTTGGATGGGATCATAGTAGCTCATGAAGTTATACATTCAACAAATTCAAGAAAAGAGAAAGCTATAATTTTAAAACTTGATACGAGTAAAGCCTCTAATAGGGTTAAATGGGATTTTATTTTTGCAGTTTTAGATAAGTTTAGATTTGGAAATATATGGGTTAGATGGATTAAATATTGTGTCTCTACAGTTTCTTATTCAATGTTGGTTAATGGGTTAGTGAAAAAATATTTTAAAGCCAAGAGAGGCCTTAGACAAGGAGATCCTCTATCTCCTTATTTGTTCATTATTATGGCAAGATTTTTGTTAGCTTTTTATAAGTATATGATACAATAAATGCAACCACAAGATGCGAGATAAAAATGCTATGATATCTATATGATAATGGCACTATAATATGCAGGAAAATAAAGATATAAACTTATGCAATAGCTTAGAAATATATCATTAATGAAAGCTCATGAAAATAGTACAATGTTATATAATGGAGGACATAAACACTCCATAAAATATTTTTAAAGGAACTACATTGTACCACACTACCAATCTATACTATGCACACTCTATATATTCTCCTCTCTATTTTACCCACTATAAGGCCTTTATATAGGAAGATAGGTTCCTTGACCCTTACTCTATCTTTGACTCTATCCTATGACTCATGTACATGTGGACTACATGCACATTTACATCATTGCACATTCTAACACTTGTGCATTTATTACATGCTGAAGTAACTACTTAACTTTACTCTAAAGTAAACTCATACTCTAGTAATGTACCAAAGGTGGTACATTGATATATACCCAATAATATAATATATTCTCTAACATCCCGTTGTATTAGAATTATTTGGGTATTTAAGGCTTTAGTCTTCAATATGGATCTTCATCTTTAGATGTTCTTCAACTTGATTTAGTCCTTTGTATAATTTTTAATTCACCTTGCACTGTATGCCTCTTTGATTTGATTCCTCTTCTTCTTCTTCTTTATTCTTGTATTTGGAGTTAGTTATTGCACTTTCATAGGTGGATGTATCATCACCTGATTATTGCAAAAGTACCTTCTCTTTGCCTTTGTCCTTTTTATCATTTTTCAGGTTTTGTATATAATTTTATGAACAAACACTTAAGGCATCATGATAAGATTTTGAGTTAGTAGACCTTGATGTATTAATACTGCATGAGGATTGAAATATATTCTCTAGGTATTATTAATCCATTTATGTTTTCTTTTTAAGTGATTATGTCAATCCTTTTTGTTCTACATTCTCATCCTTGTAACAGTTGAATGTAAGTAATGCCATATATAATATGCTATAAAAGTCTAAAGGAATTTGAATTTCACTTTTTCCATTATCAATTTCTTTAGTAAGTCGAGCATGTAGATAATATTCCATAGTTTCAAAGTTATATTTTAAAGCTTCACTATGAATCACCTTTGAAGTAAAGTCTAAGTTTCCTTCAGACTTTATAAGTAAATTCTTAATTCCAATTTTTATAGCACTTGCCCTTTCCTTTATAATAGTGTTCATATTATTATCCACTATATTCTTTGAGGTAGACATATTCCTTAGTTTTAACTCTTTATATTTTAAAAACACTTTTGATAGATACTTTGTAGTAGACTACCTTATAACTCCCTAGTTTAGAGTATATAAATTGGTTTGATAAAACCTTTTCTACAACTTAGGTTTTATAGATTCCTTGTCTCCCTAATGGTTAGAATATTCTATAAGTTCGAGGAAGTAAAATTTCACCTTTTGAGTTGATTTGGGAATGATAATTATCAACTCCTATTTCACCTTATTTATCCTATGAACTATGCACTTATTAATTTTATGGAGTTCTCTATGGTTGGATTTATTTTATCTCTTTAATGTGACTATGAGACAAGAATGTACAATAAAATCCAACTCAATTATCCAAGCAATAATTTTTCTCTTCTATCCTTAAATTTTCCAAAGGTTTAATTTTCTAAATTCAAATTAATTAAAGTGTGATATAACACTCCTTATATCTCTCTAATTTTAGAATTTTGGAAAACAATGATATTTTGCAATAATAATTTATTTCCAAGTAGAAAACCTTATACCTCCTATGATATTAATTGCAAATGTTGCATTTCAACTATTTAAGGATAAGACTATGATATCCTTTGGATTTCTTTCAAATCTATTAAGGTTGATTTGCATATAACTTCAAATGCAAATGATAATAATAATTTCAACCTTATACTATCCCTTATATAAAAGCAAATTTGAAACAATATCTTAAGATAATGAACTTTTTATTTGATTGCTTTATCTAAGGTTATATACTCTAATGCAATATTACTTTAAAATTAGAAATATACATTCCCTTATACCTCCTTTTAAATTTTAACGAAAGCTAGTATTAAGTGAAAATATACCTTTGAAATCGTGTTGATTGGTGTTGATTCTTGGAGTTGATTGTGAGTGTTGGAATCTCCTTGCTGATTTATGAAAGACTTGGTGGATGTCCTCTTATGACAATATTTAATGAACCTTTGACTTCTAAATTATAAGAAAGTATGTCTTTTACCTCCCTTCAATGTATAGTGAGCGAGCTGATTGGTCTATGGTGAGGAATTTAAGTCTAGGTGTTGATATTCTCCTCACAACCTGAGCATTCAATGTTCTACTTCTTTTCAAATGGTGTTTATATTCACCTTTCAACTCGATCATTCAATGCTATCTTTAGTTGGTGTTGGTATATGGTAGTCTCTTGCTACACTTTGACTCTGATCATGATGCTTCATTGGGTGATTTCAATTTGATACTGATTACCTATTCACTTCCCTCTATAAGCACTCATTTTTATGGTAGCTACAAATATGCTTCTACCTTCTTGATGCATGTGCCAAGTGGCATGAGGTGTTATTCCAATCATTGGTGCACTCCTCTTGTGCATTACTCTAATATCTAGTGCTCTCTTGGACGAGCGTTACTCTAATGGATAGTGCTTTCTTGGATGAGCATTACTTGAATGTTACTATAATGGTTGGTGATCTCTAGGATGAGCATTACTCTAATGAGTGTCTACCTTTGAGTGCTGGTGTTATGGCTATGATGGAAGGTGTTACTGAGTTGAACACCTTTCTATTGAGAATTAGAGATAAAAGAGTGAAGATGTCCTTTGTTCCAATTGGCACAATATTCCTTCCTCCTTAAATACAAATGTTGATATCTCCTTTGCATGCACACTCTCTTCAACATACCAAAATATAACCTTAAGGCTTTCTCAATGCCTATTCATTCCAACCATTTGCAAGCCTATTTGGCTCCTTTGATAGTAAATTATTTCCTCCTTGCAAGTTGTTCTATTCGAGGATGATGATTTCCTTCAAGGTTGGCTCTATATATGATGATCCAAGAGCATTGGAGCAAAGGTTCTATGAATATCTAATGGTATATTGTGGTGCTTTTTCTCGGATGACGTATTGGGTATTGCACCTTCATTTTATCCCTTATATTTTGCTTGTTGTACACTGTCCTTGCTCTATCTTTTACATATATATTTATAGTATTTTTATGTATATACTCTATGCTATCTTCTACATATATACCATGAAATTTATGTGTAGATTTTCTTATGCTATGATAGATCTTTACGTAGGTCCTTGTGCTACAGGTTGATGGCACTGGATAAGGTGCTGAAATGGTGTATTTAGACACCCAAAAATACAGCTTTGTGAGCCCTTCATTGGCTCTCTACCTTGCTTGAATTTTACTCAAACTTTAGTGATGTGACTACTTGGATATCGTGTCTTGTTGCTTTCAATAGTGTCTTTAAGAAATTATTATTTTTATCCTATTTTTCTATATTTTGAAAGGACAAAACCGATGCCAATGTAATGCAAAAATCTTTGCAATAGGTTATGCTGAAACATTGTATTTTGTATTGAAGTTATACATCTCCTATTGAAGCTTTCCTTGATTCTTAGATATGGCAGCTCTCTGATCTAATCCTTGAGAGTAAGATATATTGTATTATTGCCTTCCCTTCTAGATAACACTAACCTCTAACTTCTTTTCTTGGATAACTTAGTAACAATGAATCCAAGCTTTTAATCATGCAACTAATATGCTATTTTAGAGGTTTAGCTTTACACTAATTTTTACTACAACTAAAATATTTAGTGCACCTTAAAAACTATTAAGAACAATTAGTATAGTGCAATATTGATCTCACCTTATCACTCCTATAAAAGAACTCTCAAAGTAAGATGTATCAATAATAATTCTTAAATGCACTATAATCTTTGTAAACTTAATGTAGTCTTCTATGCTTAAACTTAAACAATAGGAAGATAATATTTTCTTTCTATCAAAATATATCTAACTCCTATTTTAATGTGTAGGTATAAACATTATAAGAAACTTCCTTTTGCACTCTCTTGAAGATTCTCCTTGTGAATTCTTGAAACTCTAATAAGGTGCTTAATGGAATTTGATAACCAGCCAAATTAAAGTTCAACTAATAAACATATTTGCACCCAAGTTGCTTACGTTAACGAACTCTATAGTTGAAGGATTGCAAGGTGAATAGATTCACCTTATTATTACTTTTTATTGGATGGACTTGCAACTCTTCTTGGTTGTCCGAAACAACTCTCTATCTCACCTATTTGTAGCTCTAAAACCCTCTAATATGCTTCCTTGAAATTATAGTAGGTGACTTCAATTCTTCTTCATAATGCACTCTATAAATCTAAAGTTTGATGCCACCCAACTTGCTGCTTTCTTTGTATCCTCAAATCTGGAAAGATTTCAGATTGTAAAGCATTCAATCTCTCCACTGAAATGCTATCATTGAATCTAAAAAATTTGGTAGGGAACTCCTCCAAATCACAACTAAGATTATCCTTCAAGAACCCTTCAATATTCTCCTATAGATTTAGCAAACTATTATATTTGAATGAGCCTTCTAGCCTTCAAAGGTAATCTTCAAACCTCTTAGGTTTAGTAGTAATGTCTAAATATTTTCTCCTTAAACCTCCTTTTTGAATTTTAACTTCAATCAAGGCCTTATTCTCAAGAATCTAATAGTATTGAGGTATTCACCAATATCATCTAAAATTTGGCAAACTTCTTGCCAAATTCTTCTTCCTTGGGATTGTTGTCGGATGGCAACAATTGTCCCAAGTTATTCCTTTAGCAAGAAATTCTTGGTGGTAAATTTCTCCAATGAGTTCTCCTAGGAACTCCTTCAAATGGACTTCTCTAAATATTCTTTAATTAGGTTCACCAATCCTTATCCTTATTTCTCCTTGAGACCTCTTCTTTAGGGTCTTCACTCTCATAGATTCTCTGGTCTTCTCAAAGTGATGCAGGAGCATCCAGTGGCACCTGATGCAGAAGCATCCAGTGGCAGGAGGGCCACTTCTAAAAAGTTGGATAAGGACGAAAGACATCACGATTTCACGACGTGTCGTAAAATTGCGATAGAAGAAGAAGCAGAAAGCAAGGAGAAAAATATGTCGCAATATCGTGACAGAAAAAGTGTCGCGATATCGCAACACAAAGTGGAGAAAGAAGGCACAGTGGAGAAAATGTCGTGATTTCATGACATGTCGCGAAATCGCGACCGAAGCAGGCGAGAAGTGAGGCCGTTGAGAATGTCGCGATTTCGTGACATGTCATGAAATCATGACCGTTGCGAAATCGTGACCAGAAGTTGCCAGGAGGAGGAGCAGTTGGGAATGTCACGATTTCGTGACATGTCGTGAAATCATGAAAAAAGTGCAGACGAAGAGAAGACAGTTGGGGAATGTCACGATTTCGTGACATGTCCCGAAATCGTGACTATCATGAAATCACGACAACAGTGCAGACAAAGAGAAGGCAGTTGGGGAATGTCGCGATTTCGTGACATGTCACGAAATCACGACTGTCGTGAAATCATGACAATAGTGCAGACAAAGAGAAGGCAGTTGGGGAATGTCGCGATTTTGCAACATGTTGCAAAATTGTGATAGTCACGAAATCACGACAATAGTGCAGTTGAAGAGAATGCAGCTGGGGAATGTCACGATTTCATGACATGTCACAAAATCATGACTGTCATGAAATCACGACAAAAGTGCAGTCGAAGAGAAAGCAGATGGGAATGTCACGATTTCATGACATGTCGCAAAATCGTGACTGTCGCGAAATCATGACTAGAGCAGAAGAGCGGGGGCATCCGAAGGCAATTGTCGCGATACCGCGACATGTAGAGATATCGCGACATGTAGCGATATCGTGACTTGAAGTCAAGAAAGGCAGTGGTGGAGGAAAAATGTCATGATATCGCGACATGTCGCGGAATCATGACCCGACGAAGAGGAAAGGTAGTGAGGGGGAAGATGTCGTGATATCACGACATGTCACGAAATCATGACATACTACAGGTTCACGATTCAAGAAGGCACGTGTTTCAAGATGGGTATTTCTCGAGGCAATCAAGTGCCTCATAAATGCATGGTTTCATGCCCGAAAAGTGTGTTGCACATTTATAGCCACTGGAACCGAAGCATCAGTCTCTATAGAGGATCCCGAAGATCATGGCGGCCATTCACGCACGACATGCAGAGGCCAAGTACACACAGACGGCTCATCAATGCATCTTCTCACATTTGACCCAGGTGGTAGTTGGCAGTTTCGTGAACAGGTTGAAAACTCAGAGCATCGAGTTGACGTTGGAGAGTAAGTGCGACAGTGAACGGGAGTCAGGTGGCGATTGCAGTGGGAGTGCAATAATGACTCATAGGATCGAGGTGCAGGCGGTTACAGAGTACTCTACCATTTTGTGACAGAGGGTCGGGGCCTCTATAAAAACCCAAGCATTGTAATAGAATGGTGGTGGATTGGAAGATTGCACGCAGTGTAGTTAGAGAAAACCAAGTCGAAGCGCTGGTTATTGTAAAGCCTGCGGGCTATTTCTGTAAATGTTTCTAGATTACTGAATGAAAAGTTGGATTTGAGTATGTGGTGCAATTTTTTCCGTCCCCCATCAGTGGTATCAGAGCTAATGTTCCTGAGTGTGTAACAGATCGCCAGACGTGAGGCAGTTACACCAGGATCTGTGGAAGGGTTCTAAGAGAGAAGAGAGAGCCAGAAGTTCCTGAGTGTGTAAGCAGATCGCCGAAAGTGAGGCAGCTTGCACCAGGATCTGGGGTTAAGATTTGTGAGAAGAGAAAGAAGCTATGGTCACAAGGAGAACCTTGCTGAATGAGGAGGAAGAACCAGACCAGAGGAAGAGTCTGTTTCGCACAAGGTGCAAATGTGCAGGGAAGGTCTGCAATGTTATCATTGATAATGGTAGCATAGACAACTTAGTTTCAGAAGAGATGGTTACTAAGTTGAAACTGGAGAGGAGGGCGCACCCGCATCCATATCGGATTGCGTGGTTGTAGAAAGACCACAGAGTGCTTGTCAGTGAACAGTGCTTGGTCAAATTTCACATTGGAACTTATCAAGATGAGGTTCTGTGTAATGTTTTGCCTATGGATGCTTGCCATTTGTTGTTGGGGAGGCCATGGCAATTTGACAGAAGTGTGGTGCATGATGGGTATGCGAATACTTACTCTCTGAAGAAAGATGGAGTGCACCACAAGTTGAAGCCATTGAAGACAGTGGATGAGGAAGTGTGCAGCAGTGGAAGAATCTGTCTAGAGGTAGACAGAAGTTCTTTTGGCCAGGAGACGGGGTTTGAGCAGGCTACAGAGGTAGGTGCACATTTGGAGATGTTACCGAAGGCGATGACCAAACAACACAGAAGTGAAGGTCACTTCTCCACCAACCCTGGGTGTCTGATGCAGGAGCATCCAGTGGCACCTGATGCAGAAGCATCCAGTGGCAGGAGGGCCACTTCTAAAAAGTTGGCTAAGGAGGAAAGACATCGCGATTTCATGACGTGTCACGAAATCACGACAGAAGAAGAAGCAGAAAGCAAGGAGAAAAATATGTCGTGATATCACGATAGAAAAAGTGTCGCGATATCGCGACACAAAGTGGAGAAAGAAGGCGCAGTGGAGAAAATGTCACGATTTCGTGACATGTCGCAAAATCACGACCAGAAGCAGGCGAGAAGTGAGGCCGTTGAGAATGTCATGATTTCGTGACATGTCACAAAATCGCGATCATCGTGAAATCATGACCAGAAGCCGCCAGGAGGAGGAGCAGTTGGGAATGTCGTGATTTCACATGTCACGAAATTGTGACAAAAGTGCAGACGGAGAGAAGACAGTTGGGGAATGTCGTGATTTTGCGACATGTCATGAAATCGCGACTGTCGTGAAATCACGACAACAGTGCAAAAAAAGAGAAGGCAGTTGGGGAATGTCATGATTTCATGATGTGTCACGAAATCGTGACTGTTGCGAAATCACGACAACAGTGCAGACAAAGAGAAGGCAGTTGGGGAATGTCATGATTTCGTGACATGTCACGAAATCACAATAGTCATGAAATCGCGACAACAGTGCAGACGAAGAGAAGGCAGTTGGGAATGTCATGATTTTGCGACATGTCATGAAATCACGACTGTCGTGAAATCATGACAAAAGTGCAGCCGAAGAGAAAGCATATGGGAATGTCGTGATTTCGTGACATGTCACGAAATCGCGACTGTCGTGAAATCGTGACCAGAGCAGAAGAGCGGGGGCATCCGAAGGCAATTGTCGCTATATCGTGACATGTAGCGATATCGTGACTTGAAGTCAAGAAAGGCAGCGGTGGAGGAAAAATGTTGCGATATCGCGACATGTCATGGAATCGCGACCTGACGAAGAGGAAAGGCAGTGAGGGGGAAGATGTCACGATATCGCGACATGTCACAAAATTGTGACATACTACAGGTTCACGATTCAAGAAGGCACGTGTTTCGAGATGGGTATTTCCTGAGGCAATCAAGTGCCTCATAAACGCATGGTTTCGTGCCTAAAAAGTGCGTTGCACATTTATAGCCACTGGAACCGAAGCATCAGTCTCTACAGAGGATCCCGAAGATCATGGCGGCCATTCGCGCACGACACGTAGAGGCCAAGTACACGCAGATGACTCATCAATGCATCTTCTCGCATTTGACCCAGGTGGCAGTTGGCAGTTTTGTGAACAGGTTGAAAACTCAGAGCGTCGAGTTGACGTTGGAGAGTAAGTGCGACAGTGAACGGGAGTCAGGTGGCGATTGCAGTGGGAGTGCAATAATGACTCATAGGATCGAGGTGCAGGCGGTTACAGAGTACTCCACCATTTTGTGACAGAGGGTCGGGGCCTCTATAAAAACCCAAGCATTGTAATAGAATGGTGGTGGATTGGAAGATTGCACGTAGAGTGTAGTTAGAGAAAACCAAGCCGAGCGCTGGTTATTGTAAAGCTTGCGGGCTGTTACTGTAAATGTTTCCAGATTACTGAATGAAAAGTTGGATTTGAGTACGTGGTGCGATTTTTCCTGCCCCCCATCACAAAGAGACCTTTTATTCAATATTATATTGTGGAAGTTTGGTAATGATATCTCCCTCTTGGTTCTCTGAAATCTACTGCTTCAAAAATAAAACTTTTGCTAGTCCTCTCTTTCTCTTCCAAAAATTGGAAGTTCTTCAATAGGACCTCTTGTAGGTCTCTTCAGCTTCGTAGGTTGATTTCTTCTACTCCTTCAAGGTGAAGTATTCAATCTTCAATGGAGATCACCAATCTCCTATCTTCACTAATATTATTTTCTAGAGTCTCTTTAGTCTACTATTTGCAGTCTTCAATGGAGATCACCAATCTCCAATATTCTCTTGGACTCTTATCTGGAATCTCTTCTTTTGCAATAAGTCTCATATGGCCTTTTATTCACTTCTACAATATGCAGATATACAATATCTAGCAATGGGACCTTTTCTTCAGGCCTCCAAATCTTCATTCTTATGTTTGTTGCTTCTAGTGTTGGATTGATTCTAAAGAAGATATTCTTTCCAGCTCTTTTGTAGGAATCTTTCCAACTTTCTTTGAATATCCTTTTTCCTGCAACAAGGTATTAGGACTGTAATGGAAGAAATTTAAAATCTAAATATAATCAATCTTCACTAGTTGATTTGTCAATTTAGTGGAATCCTTGCTGAGTCCTAGTCTTCACAAGATTTTCTGCAACCCTATGGAAAGACTCTAGCTAAATGCAATCTCAAAAATTCTATAAATGAGATTTCTAGATTTCTCTCAATCTCTTTTGTGGCTCTCTCTATTTCCTATATGATATACCATGTGCTCTGATACCACTATTCGCTTTTAATGAGTATATAATATAGGAAATGCAACCACAAGATGTAATATAAGCAAGCTATGATATCTATATGATAATGGCACTATAATATGCAATAAAATAAAGAGATAAACTTCTACAATAACTTAGAAATATTCCATTAATGAAAGCTCATGAAAATAGTACAATGCAGTATAATGGAGGATATGAACACTCTATAAACTATTTTTAAAGGAACTACATTGTACCACACTACCAATCTATACTATGCACACTCTATATATTCTCCTCTCTATTTCACCCACTATAAGGCCTTTATATAGGAAGATAGGTTCCTTGGCCCTTACTCTACCTTTGAATCTATTCTATGACTTATGTACATGTGGACTACATACACATTTACATCATTGCACATTCTAACACTTGTGCATTTATTACGTGTTGAAGTAACTACTTAACTTTACTCTAAAGTAAACTTCTACTCTAGTAATGTACCAAAGGTGGTACATTGATAATGTAATATATTCTCTAACAAGTTCTGAGTAGGAACTTAAATAAGGCTTACAAAGGTGGGCTTATAAGTGGACTTAAGGTTAGTAATAACATCAATACCATCACCCATCAATAGTTGGTATATGATACAAACATTTTTAGAAGGGCAAGGATAAATGAGGCTAGATCTTTGAATAACTTTTTAAAAGAGTACGAAAGAGCTTCTAGGAAAAATGTTAATAGGACTAAATCCAAAATTTACTTCCTTAACAATCCTGTTAATATCAAAGAAAGAATTTACAGGTTGCTTCAAATGGATGAGGTAAATTTACCTACAACTTATCTAGGGATGCCTTTATTTGAAGGGAGAATGAGGATAGATTTATGGAATCCAGATATTAGTAAATTTTAGAATAAACTTTCAACTTGGAAAGGTATATGGTTATCGTTAGCAGGAAGAGTGCAATTAATTAAGTTTGTCTTACAAGCCATTCCAACATATTATATGTCATTGTATTCTATGCCAAATTTAGTTGAAAATTTTTTAGTCTATATTATGTGATCCTTTTTATGGTCAGGTTTACATGATAAAAGGAAATTTCTTTTGGTTAAATGGAACAAGTTGTGTGATGATAAAACTAGGTGAGGTCTTGGTTTAATAGTTATTACAGATGTAAAATTAGCTCTTAGGGGAAAAGATATTTGGAGATTGTACAAAGAGAGTCAAAGAAAATGGGCAATAATTCTTCTAAGTAAGTATGTTGATACCAATGACCCAAGTTTAATATTTACTGCATTCTCTCTACCAAATGGTTCCCCTCTTTGGAAAGGTGTAAAAATATATATTGATATTATGATTAAAGGTTTAAGATGGGTGGTAGCAACTAGAGAAAAAATTTCTATTTGGATGGGTACTTGATGTTTTAAAAAATCACTCAATTTAGATCCAATTTTGAAACCTTGGATGAGATTGCTTCAAGACAAATAGGGTGATATGGTTTCAAATATTTTGTACAAGGATCGAGAAGGAAAATACAAATGGAAAGAATATTTTCTTACAAGTATACAAGATATTGATGCTAGGAGGTAATTGAGTAGAAATATAACAACTATGATTATTCTAATGGGGGCCAAGGATAAATTTATTTGGGAGTTGAATAGCTCAGGAGAATACACAACAAAAAGTGGATATAATGTTCAACACCAAAAAAATATAATATCACTAAAATATGGAGAGATATTTGGGATAGCCCAAGCATTCCTAAAGTTAAAATGTTTGTTTGTCTAGTAGGTCATAGAATTTTATCCTAGGATAACCTTATGGAAAGGGGTTTTCATGGCCCCTCTCAATGTGTTTTTCGTAAAATAGAGGAGAGTATAAACCATTTCTTGGGACATTGCTCAATAATCTGGAATCTATGGCAATGGATTATTAATAAGTTTGGTAAATGCATGGTGATGAATAGAAGAATTGAAAATTGGTTAAAGCAATGGAATAACACTTATAAAAGTGAGGCTTTACAAAAAATACGGGATATATCAAAAGATACAATACTTTGGACTATATGGCTAGAAAGGAATAGAAGAATATTTAAAGGAAAGGAGGGCAGTTTAGAGGTAATGAAAAAGAAGATTTTTTTAGCCATAGAGGAGTCTAAACCAACCCTATAAACTCACATAGTCTCTAATTTGGAAGCAGAGAGCCTTTGTTGAGCAAGGGCAGCGACAGTATTGTCATTGTTGTCAACATAGTCAGATAGATCGGTTGATGCAGTGGACAGGAGTTCAGAGGTTATTCAAAGTATGTACAGTGATGTTAAATGTTTATGAGGATGTTTTTGATGTTTCGGTGAAGTTGTTACAGGTTGTTTGTGCAAATTTGCAAAAGTTGAAAAAATCGTCAGAAAGTTGTCAAAGCAACAAAATAGTCAAAAAGTTACAAAAGTCGCCACGGGCATAGTTGGACAGGATGGATCAGTTTGGAATATGCTAGCATGTCAAGAATTAGTCCAGAACAGCATTGGAGATGTCAGCACAGTGTTTGGAGTGATCGGTGGTGTTTCCGGTATCTTGGCGGATGATTTTGCAAGTGTTTGTACAGGCTAAAAAAGTGCAGGTTTTGTCAGAAGCACTGCGAACAAACCGTAAGGATTTATGCAGAAAAATTTGAACTGGAGGTGGTAGTTATCTTCAAAAACATATTTTCCAAATTTCAATGAAAACGGAGAAACGAGGAGAATTTTACAAGCGTTGCAAGACTGTCACAAAAACGCTCTTTTTTGAAAAAGTGTGTCAGTAGCAGTTTTTGTGGAAGTGGTACAGGCGAACCGTAAGGATTTAGGTAGTGAGTTTTGGTTTGGACATAGTCAGTGTTACAAATATTCTACATTTCAAATTTTAGAGAAAATCGAGTTACGAGGTGAGAGTTATGATTTTTACAAAAACGTTACAGGTCTCTTTTATGTCAATTTGTGCCACTTGGGCAAAATCCTTTAGTTGGCCGTTTCGACCTTGAAGAGTCGCCAGAGTTTCAATTTCAGTGTTGTTACACCTTCAAGGCATCAAATAGATCATATTTTGTTTTTGGTTTGAGTTGTCACATGGCTCCGAAGTATGAGAACGAGTAAGGTGTCAATTCTTTGCATGTGACGTGTTTGACGAAATGCCTTCTCAATATAAAAAAAGGGAGTTATATTATTTTAAGTAGTTTCATTAAATAAAGATCTTTGGAGAAAGTGAAAAGTGAAAAGGAATGCAAGTGTGTGCATTTAAGTTAGAAGTGTTTTATTGAAGAGTGTGATTTTATTTTGTGCGGAGAGAAGAGTGTGTGGAGAAAAATAAAGAGTGAAAATCCGTGTTTTTGGGAAAAAGGTGAAAAATGTCACTTTAGTATTTTGGGCATAAATTTCTCATACGATATCAGTTTTGGCTAAAATTTTGAGAGGAGGTCATAGACAGAGTTCTGCACAATACCCAGAAAGTGTTTAGCAATTGATAGAACGAGCTAAGATAATGGTCAATTTTTATGTGAGAAGAGAAGATTCATATATGTCATTTTATTATCAATATCAAAATCAAGTGGGTGCTTGGTAGAGGGGTTGGTGCTCCTTTCTATTGGTGTAGATAAATCAGGGGTTGGTGCTCCTTCCAGTGGGTGCTGGTAAATTGATTGTAAAGTTGGTGCTTTGCAAAGGCTGGATTTGGATGGGAGTCCAAACAGTCATTTTGAGGATGTAGCCAAATCGATGAACCTCGATACATCTTGTGTTGTGTGATGTTCTCTTGTTATACTTGCTTTATTTGGTTTCAAGTTTTCATTGTTTTGGCTTTAAGAGTTGAAGATTTAAGTTTTAAAAGAGCTACACTGATTCACCCCCCCTCTCAGTGTCATTGTGAGACTAACAATTGGTATCAGAGTGAGGTTCCTAAACAAGCTTAACCGGCTAGGGTGATCTTGGAAGTGACACAATGGCAGGTGGTGAAGGCTTCTCATCAAACAAAACACCATTATTTGATGAAACTAATTACGCATTTTGGAGACTCAGGATGCAGACATATCTTTGTGCTTTGGGATACGACATTTGGGATTCAATAGATAGTGGATACACAATACCCACCACTTCTCCAACCGATGTTGCTGGTAAGAAACTATTTGAGAATGACTCAAAAGCAAAGAATGCTATCATGTGCGGATTAGTGGACAGTGAACTGGTAAATATTATGAGTTGTAAAACGGAAAAAGAAATATGGGACAAACTGAGGAGCATTCATGAAGGAGACGTTAAGATCAAGGAGGCCAAGTTACAAACACATCGAGCTCAGTTCGAAGTATTAAAGATGAATGACGATGAGAACATAGAGGCATATATGCTTGAGAGTTAATGAAGTCATTAATGCGATTAGAGGACTCGACGAGGAAATCAAAGATTCTATCATCGTGAAAAAGGTATTAAGATCTCTTCCCCAAAGATTTGATTCTAAAGTTTCAGCTATAGAAGAAGCTAAAGATCTAAATTCTTTTAGTATGGATGAGATGCATGGTTCTTTGATTGCATATGAGATGAGAATAGGAAAATCTAAACCCACAGACAGAGAAGCTACTTTTAAAGCCCATAAAAATATGAAAGCAAAACAAGAATCCGAGGAAGAAGAGACATCAGATGAAATGGAAGCAAACTTTGTTCGAAAACTAAAAAGGGGAAAAGAAAAATACAGAGGAAAGTTATCGTTTAAATGTTTCAATTGTGGAGGCGTTGGGCATTTTGCAGCTAAATGTCCACTTAATGAGAAGAACAAAAGTGATGAAGGATCGCACCAAGAAAGAAGTGACTGGAAGAAAAAAACAAATTTCAGAAAAGGCAACTTCAAGAAGAAAAGTTTCATCTCCAAGAATGTCAGTTCATCAGAAGACAGCTCTGGTGAGGATTCTGAAAAGGAAACAGGTGAAGCTCTTTTCATGGCACTCAAAGAAGAAAAAATAGAAAAAGAACAGGAATGTGATGAAGAAGAAATTGATGTAGAAGTAAATTTGGAAGAGGAACTAATTGCAGCTCTGGATGAATTGAAGATAGAAAGGAAAAAGAATAAGAAAATTTCAAGAAAGCTTGAGGATGCAAATGAAATCATAACCAGTTTGAAAGTACAGATAGAAGAATCCAAGAAAATATCTGAAGATCTCGAAGTGCAAATAACCATGAAAATAGATTATTGCAACAAGCTAGAAGAAGAGATCTTGTTGGTTTAAGGATGCGAGATAGAAGAGATGAATCGTAAAATTAGTTGTTATCACAAACATGAAGAAAGTTCTATGAAGCTGGATAAGATCATAAATAACCAAAAGACTACGAGGCATCAAATTTGGTTTGGGCTTTGACGAAGGAGAATCATCAAATGGATCAAAGGCCATAAATGAAGAATCCATAAAGAATGAAGATAAGAAACAGGTTGATCAAGAAAAATTGACTCATGCAAAAGAAAGCAATAATGCAAGGCACGAAAGGAGAATTGACAATGATGGATTCACCAATGTCACACATCAAAGAAGAAGAAGATTTATGGCTCCTACGACAACATGGCAAAGACCATCACCCAGGTTCAATCATCTCTTTTTTGGTTATTGTTTTAAATGCAATGGTTATGGACATAAGATTTCAGATTGCAAGTATAATGTAGGACCAAGGAATTTTACCAGTAGAAATGTTTTTTCACCTTTGATGGATTATGCAGTAGAATGTTATAACTCTCATAATTTTGGGCACATTGCAAGAAATTGTCGAAGTACATTTGCATCAAATCAATTTCAGGGAAGAAAATTTCAACCAAATGGAATGAGACAAAATAGAAAATTTCTCGAAAAACATGCACAAGCTACTGAAAAAGAAAAGTCAAAACAAGAGCCCAAAGCGTAATCAAACTAGAGTGGAAAGAAAAAGAGCGATCTAAGGAAGAAAAGGAATCCCTGATCGTACAAACAACATTTAAAGCACAGAATAAATCTGCACCATGGATACTTGATAGTGGATGCTCCAGTCATATGACAGGTGACAAACAAAAATTTGAGAAGTTACGAAAATATGAAGGTGGTTCAGTAAAATTTGGAAATAATGATGGAGCTAAGATAGTTGGCAAAGGTTCAATTAAGATCAGTGACAAAAAAATCAAGTCAAAAGAAGTCTTGTTTGTGGTTGGTTTGAAGCATAACTTGTTGAGCGTAAGTCAGATTTGTGATAGAGGTCATGAAGTGATTTTTAAGAAGCAGGGTTGTGAAGTCAGAAAAGCAAACAGTGGAAAGTTGATAGCAACTAGATCGAGGACATCTGGCAACCTGTACACTCTCTTAGAGACTTCAGAAGGAGCTTGCTTGATTGGACAGGAAGAAGAAAATTGGTTGTGGCACAAGAGGCTCGGTCATATCGGTTTTGACAATCTAGTAAAAATCAGCTCAAAAAAGGCAGTGAGAGATATTCCCACCATTGGAAAACCATCAAATAGCATTTGTGCTTCATGCCAAAAGGGGAAGCAAACTAGAGTCTCATTTAAAACAAAAGAGTACTACACAAGCAAACCTTTGGAACTAATACATACTGATTTATGTGGACCCATGAGAACGCAAAGCATAAATGGTGACAAATATTTTATGTTGTGTATAGATGACTATTCTAGGATGACATGGGTACTATTTTTGAAGCATAAATCAAAAGCTTTTGAGATGTTCAAGGTTTTCAAAAACCAAGTTGAGAATCAAACAGGAAAAATGATTAAATGTTTAAGATCAGATAGAGGAGGAGAGTTCATTTCAGAGGATTTTACAGAGTACTGTGAAAAATATGGTATTAGGAGACAGTTTTTAGCAGCCAGGACACCTCAATAGAATGGTGTGGTAGAAAGAAAGAACAAGACGATGCAGGAAATGGCACGGACTATGTTGACTGAGAGCAAAGTAGCAGACAGATTTTGGAAAGAGGCAGTCCATACTACGGTATACATCCAAAATAGGTGCATGTTGAGGATGCATGAAAGCAAAACTCCTTATGAGTTGTGGTTCGGTAAAAAGGCAACAACAAGATACTTTAAAGTTTTTGGCAACAAGTGTTACATCAAAAGAACTGAAGAAAACCTTGGTAAGTTTGAAGATAGAGCGGATGAAGGTATTTTTCTTGGCTATTCGTCAAAAAGCAAAGCTTACAAATGCTACAACAAGAGGCTAAGGAAAATTGTGGATAGTGTCGATGTTAAAGTTGATGAAGGTAGGGAACGAGTAATTAGCTATGAAGAGAACTACCCAATTTATGAAGAGGTTATTGAAGGAGATGAGGAAAAGGAAACGAAAAAGAAACAAAAAATTGACTCGAGATGATTCAAACGAGTGATTCGAAGTGGAAGAAAATAAGAAATTCAAAATAGGCGATGGTGAGAAAGATCATCCTAGAGAGCAAATAATTGGAGACCCCACGGTTGGTGTTCGGACAAGAAGAAGAGTAGTAAGTAACTACTCTCTATTATCCAACATTGAGCCCAAAAATGTTGCTTGATGCAAGCAAAGATGAAAGTTGGATGAAGGCAATAAATGAAGAATTAGATCAGATCGAGAAAAACAAAACTTGGGAGTTAGTACCAAGACACTGCAAATAAAAATATAATCGATACTAAATGGGTCTTTCGAAACAAATTGAATGAAGACAGACAGGTAGTCGGGGAATAAAGCAAGATTGGTATGTAAAGGCTATGCACAAGTTGAAGGTATTGACTTTGAGGAAACCTTTGAACCTGTGGCTAGACTAGAGGCAATTAGAATGTTTTTGGCTTTAGCAGTTTACAAGAATTTCAAAGTTTATCAAATGGATGTGAAATCAGCATTTTTGAATGGGAAACTTGAAGAAGAGGTTTATATTGAGCAACGAGATGGTTTCCAACTTGGTGATGATCCCAACTTGGTTTGCAAGTTGAAGAAAGCATTATATGGCTTAAAGCAGGCACCCAGAGCATGGTATGCAAGGCTAGACAACTATCTTACTCAACAAGGGTTCAAGAAAGGTATGGTGGATAGTAATTTGTATGTCAAAACAGAAAATGGCCATCTTATTGTTCTTGTTGTATACGTAGATGATATCATATTTGGCAAAAACAAAGATGAGTCGTGTAAAGATTTAGCAAATAAGATGCAGAAAGAATTTGAAATGTCAATGATTGGTGAACTTTCGTATTTCCTCGGGTTGCAAGTTAATCAAAATGAGAAGGGCATATTTATTTCTCAAATTAAATATGTGAAAGAGATGCTAAAAAAGTTCACAATGGAGGATTGTAAGCCAGTTAGCACTCCCATGACGATAGGTTGCAAGTTGAGCAAGGATGACAAATCTCCACATGTTGATCAAACCATGTACAGATCTATGATTGGGAGCTTACTGTACTTGACAACTACCAGACCGAGATATTTTGTAGGCGGTATGCATGGTAGCATGATTTCAGGCTAGTCCCAAGGAGACTCATGTGACAACAGTGAAGAGGATTCTTCGGTACCTCAAGGGTACTATGGAGTATGGGTTATGGTATCCGAAAGGTAAGGACTTCACCCTTATTGTGTATTCAGATGCAGATTGGGCGGGATGTGTAGATGATAGAAAGAGTACCAGTGGAGGTGCATTCTATCTTGGAGACAGGTTGGTCATGTGGCACAGTAAGAAACAAGAGTCAGTCTCCTTATCCACAGTAGAGGCAGAATATATTGCAGCGACAACGTGTTGTACATAGGTATTATGGATGAAACAAACCCTAAAATATCTTGGTATTAACTTCAGTGAGCCAATTTCAGTTAAGTGTGATAACACCAGTGCCATTAACATCTCAAAGAATCCGGTTATGCATTCTTGCACAAAACATATTGCTATCCGGTATCACTTTTTGAAGGAGAAAGTTGCGGAAGGTGAGGTTAAGTTGGATTTTGTTCCAACAACAGAGCAAGTAGCGGATATCTTCACAAAATCGTTGCCCAAGGAAGTCTTTGAGTACCTTCGCAATAAATTGGGAGTGGTCACGCTTCCCAAGAATTGACTAGCTATCGGGACCACATTCTTAGGGGGAGCATTTGTGTATTTGTTTATCTTTTTGCTCATGTTTGTGATTTTTGCTAAGTGTAATAATTTTTGCCCGAGAATGTTGTGCATGGACTCAAGGGGAGTTTGCAGCAGCCCTTTGGTATTGTTGTCAAAGGGGGAGAAGAGTTACAGGGAAATTGCACGTGTGTTGCCAACAATTCCAAAGGGGGAGATTGTTGAGCAAGGTGCAGTGACAATATTGTCATTGTTGTCAACACAGTCAGATAGATCGGTTGATGCAGTGGACAGGAGTTCAAAGGTTATTCAGAGTATGTACAGTGATGTTAAATGCTTATGAGGATGTTTTTGATGTTTGGGTGAAGTTGTTACGGGTTGTTTGTGCAAATTTGCAAAAGTTGAAAAAATCGTCAGAAAGTTGTCAAAGCGACAAAATAGTCAAAAAGTTGCAAAAGTCGCCACGGGCACGGTTGGACAGGATGGATCAGTTTGGAACATGCCAGCATGTTAGGAAATAGTCCAGAACAGCATTGGAGATGTCAGCACAGTGTTTGGAGTGATCGGTGGTGTTTCCGGTATCTTGGCGGATGATTTGGCAAGTGGTTGTACGAGGCTGAAAAAGTGCAGGTTTTGTAGAAGCACTGCGAACAAACCGTAAGGATTTATGCAGCAAAATTTGAACTGGAGGTGGTCGTTATCTTCAAGAACATGTTTTCCAAATTTCAACAAAAATAGAGAAACGAGGCGAATTTTACAAGCGTTGCAAGACTGTCACAAAAACGCTCTTTTTTGAAAAAGTGTGTCAGTAGCAGTTTTTGTGGAAGTGGTACAAGAGAACCGTAAGGATTTAGGCAGTGAGTTTTGGTTTGGACATAGTCAGTGTTGCAAATATTCTATGTTTCAAATTTTAGAGAAAACCGAGTTACGAGGTGAGAGTTATGATTTTTGCAAAAACGTTACAGGTCTCTTTTATGTCAATTTGTGCCACTTGGGCAAAATCCTTTAGTTGGCCGTTTCGACCTTGAAGAGTCGCCAGAGTTTTAGTTTTAGTGTTGTTACACCTTCAAGGCATCAAATAGATCATATTTTGTTTTTGGTTTGAGTTGTCACGTGGCTCCGAAGTATGAGAACGAGTAAGGTGTCAATTCTTTGCATGTGACGTGTTTGACGAAATGCCTTCTCAATATAAAAAAAGGGAGTTATATTATTTTAAGCAGTTTCATTAAATAAATATCTTTGGAGAAAGTGAAAAGTGAAAAGGAATGCAAGTGTGTGCATTTAAGTTAGAAGTGTTTTATTGAAGAGTGTGATTTTATTTTGTGCGGAGAGAAGAGTGTGTGGAGAAAAATAAAGAGTGAAAATCCATGTTTTTGGGAAAAAGGTGAAAAATGTCACTTTAGTATTTTGGGCATAACTTTCTCATACGATATCATTTTTGGCTGAAATTTTGAGAGGAGGTCATAGACAGAGTTCTGCACAATACCCAGAAAGCGTTTAGCAATTGACAGAACGAGCTAAGAGAACGGTCAATTTTTATGTGAGAAGAGAAGATTCATATATGTCATTTTATTATCAATATCAAAATCAAGTGGGTGCTTGGTAGAGGGGTTGGTGCTCCTTTATGTTGGTGCAGATAAATCAGGGGTTGGTGCTCCTTTCTGTTGGTGCAGATAAATCAGGGGTTGGTGCTCCTTTCGTTGGTGCAGATAAATCAAGGGTTGGTGCTCCTTCCGGTGGGTCTTTGGTAAATTGATTGTAAAGTTGGTGCTTTGCAAAGGCTGGATTTGGATGGGAGTCCAAACGGTCATTTTCGAGGATGTAGCCAAATCGGTGAACCTCGGTACATCTTGTGTTGTGTGATGTTCTCTTGTTATACTTGCTTTATTTGGTTTCAAGTTTTCATTGTTTCGGCTTTAAGAGTTGAAGATTTAAGTTTTAAAAGAGCTACACTGATTCATCCCCCATCTCAGTGTCTTTGTGAGACTCACAGCCTTGATAGATGGAGTCAAGTAATTAAATGGAACTATGATGTTGGGTACAAGAGAAAAAAAAAGAAGGTAAATAATATAAAGTGGAAACCACCAAATGTAAAGTGGGTTAAATTGAATTTTGATGAAGCATCTAAAGGAAATCCAGGACCAGCAGTAGGAGGAGGAATAATTAGAAATAATAGATGAGAGATTTTTGTCTCATTATGCTTTCAATAGTGTATTTAAGACAAATAATGAAGTTGAAGCTTGGGCGACTTTAGAAGGGTTTAAAATATATAAACAAATGAAATGGAATAGAGTATGGATGGAAGGTGATTCTCTCATTGTAATAAATGCAATTTTGAGGAAATAAAAGGCTCCATGGAACATACAAGAGAAAATATCGAGTTTACACATATATTAAAGGAAGGAAACAAATGTGCAGATAAGCTAACCAATAGAGGGGTTTTGATTGAGGATCATGAAGTTGAAGTCTCGTTTCCATGTTTAGAGGAAGTTGAAAGTTTAGTTGAAGATGAAAAAAATGTTGATTGCCTGTATCAATTAATGATTAAGATTTAGTTTAATGTTTTCCATTGGTAATATTTCCTTTATTTTGTAACAATGATGTATTTTCATGTAGACTATTTATTATAATTTTTGTGGTTGCACTTGTGTTTCAAGAAGGATAGTAGCAATCCAGATTTGGTAGAGTGAACTATGATAGTGCGATATTTTGGAAATATTACTCTACTAAGTGTTGTGACCATTGCACAACTAGACCCAAACTTAGGGACCCACCTTTTAAATCTTGATTTTTGGGAATTTTAGCTCGTTTTAGGGCTATTTTGATTTGTTTTGAGGTCTAGTGTTGGTTAGTGTTAGTTGTTAATTATTCCCTTGGTGTTAGTTTATGCTTTGGGTTAGGATTGTAGTGTAGGTTTTAAGGATGTTTTGTTGAGAGTCCAAGTCCTTGGATGATAATTAAACCAATTAAATAGGAAAAAAATAAAAAATAATAATAATAATAATAAATATATATATATATATAAAATAAAAGAGTGGAATGAAATAATATTTACATTATATATATATATTTACATTATGTCCTTTCTCACTTGTGTTGTTTTGATTAAATTAATTTTAGTTTTGTTATGTTAGTCTTATTTATTTTATGTTTTGAATTTAAATCATATGGGGTAATTTTGAATTGTAGTTCTTGCATTTATAAGTGATTTAATATTAAGCCCCTTTTAATCTTACACATGCAGGAATACGACCCGAGCGTTTACCGTGAGGAACGAAGATGCGAGTGCAATAGGAGTTTGGAGGCTACCGAGGCAAAGACAACGTGGATCATTCCACACGACGTGACAACAGTAGACGACAGAGTGCAGTGGGTGACCCACTACAATCTAGATTTAACACATCGACTACGTTGAAGACTTGGATGTCGGATGCAAGGCATAAACTGGATGACACCTGGATCGATGATGTGGTTAGTCAGGATATGAAAGGATGGTAATGTTAGAGACAAGTGCTTACAAAGTTGTGGACCCGATTGAGAGGACTCGGATAGGCAAGGGTATGGTAATAGGGGCCTACATGCCATAGTGGATGACTTAAATGATAAAGGTACCAACTAGAACTGAGGTGGACCATGTTTACATGGATTGATGACAACATTGACTATGCAGGATGCAGCTCATAGTAACCCTGTGACTTGGATGGACATTTTAAGCATGAACGAGGGAGCTACTAACGAGGATTTCCAGGTTGGTTTTAACATGATACAATAATGACAAGCGAAGGTGGCAATGACGTGGTGAATCGAGCTGTATTGATAGGCCCCGATTGATGCAACAAGGATAGCATATTTTCTGGTGAATATACAATATTAGGTGGAAGCAGAGGTAGTTAACAAAGGTGCCAGGAAGGTTATATTTAGATATTTTCAATAGTATCCCAATAATCCTATTTTTATAGGTGAATTAGACCAGATTTTGAAGAGGATAACACAGGATTTTGTCAGAGCGTATAGACAACGTCAATGCCAGTTGATAACGAGAAATCATGACACTGTTTATAGCAAGTGAAAGAAAATTACGCAAGAAGGAAGGCATCACCCATACCATGGATGTCGAGGATGATAATTAATTTTAGCTTAGTCAGGATAGCGATCATTTTGTGGAGTGGTTGCAGAAGCTATATAGGGAGCCCAACTCCATGCACGGTGACACAGGTGGAGGAGGATGTAACATAGATTACACAGGGTAGAATAGGACATTCTCTTCGGGTGGCATAATGGATACATGATAGCATGGATAGTTGCATTGATCACACCAGAAGGATTAGGATGAAGAAATGGCCTCGTCTTCATCCATGTTGACAGATTTTCTCGAATGGTAACAGTGAGTAGATTACAAGATTTACGTCTTACACGGGCATTTAAAAGAAAATGTATTTAGTATTTGTAGATGTAGTTTCAATCTTCATTAGAGCTATTTGACGAACCCATCAGAGCCATTGCATGATAATAGAGCGACTACATGGATCAGGGCACATTTTTGAGGATGAGATGGTAGTGCGTGGGTAGGCGCTAAATTGTAAAGCAGTTTCAACATTATTTATGTAGCTGGGTTTTGACAGTGAATATCAAAGATGGAGGTTTCATCGGGGAGATGATTGCATTTTGCAAGATGTTTTCCATTCCATTATAAGAGGCGTAGGTAAAATCTATCAGAGATACAGTCCCTCTACAGTGTAAAGGTATTGCATGAATTGTGGCTAGGGGGAATTGTAAGGATGGTAATTGTGCATTTGAAATGTATAAATCTTATTTCAGATAAAGTCCATATCTCTAAAGACTTCTCCATTAAAATTGAGGGATGTAGACACAATGGATCCTTGTACTTCATTGCTATAGAATGAAAAGTGTGGCTGTGAAAGCTGATCGATAAACCTATGGTGACCACATGCAACATTTTAAAGTTATTTACTTTATTCTCCTCAACATAGCTATGGATATGATGTAAGATAGTTGTGCCCAGAGTAATGACGATCGTCTCACCTGCAAAGTGGGCCTTCGTCGATAATGCAGACATGCTAAGGTGTATGAGTGTTAACGTAGGTAAAGTGGAGCTTCAGAGCATGGGTAGTCAAATGGAAGGACAAACTTGGTATGATTATGCAATTAACACCACTCACGTAGTCTGTGCTCTCGGTGAGGTAGGAATGGCATGGTGCTGGTGACGCGCCTATCAAGTTACACTCGGGATGTTGAGATGAACGGTGGCTACACAAAATGGGTCATCTCAAAGGGTTTCGTAAGGTATAGCCATAAATAAAGATAATGGAACGAACATTCCTTCCCATTCAAGGATTCTATGAGATTGATAGACTCCGATAATAATATCCTCTCCACCAAATAGTGCGGTTATGAACTGAATGAGGTAAAATAATTATTTGTGAGATGGAGGTGAATGGTAGCATATAGTAGCATTTCTACGAAACATTTCTTTTGAGAGGTTAAGATAGCTGTCGCATGATGGTTACATGGGAAGAATCTGGTAACGTGGGTAAATATTTATCCTTTGACGTTAATGTGAAAACATTTAAAATTTCTTCATGGTTAAGGGTCAGGGAAAAAAAAACGTTGTTGAGAGGGAGTTAAAATTGTCAGCTATTATTGGCAAATGCCATAACAAGCCAAAATGAAGAAAGTGAAAAACCAAACGGTTGAAAACATAGGGATAATTTTTGAAACACTTTAAACAAGCGTTAAGGAGTAAAATGCGAAAGGAGGTAGAGGGAACTCTTCGAAGTCCAAATGAAAAGAGACAGAAAAATGAAGAGACATCCTAAATATTTTAAAGAGAGCATTGAACCTAAGTAGAGGGCTAGAAATTTTTTGAAAGCTAAGGGTTAGAAGTTTTGGAACAGAAGGGGAAATGGTTGGAAGAATTTCAACTGTTGTCCTCATTTTGTATGCAGGAAAATAGATTTTGAATGCAATAAAAAGCTTTAATGAATATTTTTCACCACATGTATTGGAATTGTGTAATGATGTTTTATGTGTGAATACAGTAGCATTGTTTATACACTTTCATGCATGTTTACTCCTTAGACTCTCCCCTTTACCAATCTTAGATTGTGTGTATGCAGGTCTAACCTGGTTCTTTTTTTTGCGGGACCTAATGTTCTCTGCAGGATTGGGGAACCAATTTATAGTAGCCCTCTTTGATTATTTTCTGTATTCTATTTCATGTTTTCAGATTTTTAATTTTATTTCTCTAACCCTATTTCCTCATTTTTTAAAATTCTTCAAGTAAAATAAAAAATAAAAAAATCAAAACTTCAAAAACAGATGCACAGATGTGAATAACAAGCTTCATTGCTCCATTTAGAACAAGTTTGATTCCATTTTGAAATTACAAAAATTATTCAAAGTTATTTTTAAAGGAAGTTTGTAATTTTAGATTTTACATAATTTCACATTTTGAAGGTAAATCAAACTTTAAGTTTTGCATTTCATTTTTCAAAGAATAAATTAATTTTTCTTTATGAAAATTACAATTTCATTAAAGGGGAGTGATTTATATGGCATTTCAAAAGGCCATTATTTTTAAAGCAATAAATTAACTTCTCTTTATGAAAATTCTAATTTCATTAAAGAGGGGTAATTTATTTATCATATCAAAGGCTATTACATTCGAAGTTAGTCATGTAGTCATTTTCATTTCATGCTCAAAGCAACACTAAAATGAATCCAATCATTATTTAAGGTTCACATTTTGGAGATAGATTTTAATATTTTGTTTCATGCTCAAAAGTAGGATTTAAGAAAGATAAAACTGGTTTAAAATTTGCTTAACCAAAATAATATAAAATCTACCTAAAATACTCTAAGATAAAATGAACTAAGGCTTTACATCATGGTCATATGAGGGCCAATCACATGTTCTTTTTCTTTTAAATTTCATGAACATTCACTAGTATAGCAATAGAATAATACCAACACAGGCCCCTTGTTGACAGTTATTTGCAATCACTAAGGTATTTCTAGCACTTATTTGATATATCTTTACTAGATTAAAAGCATGCGTTAAGTAAAATGAATCTTGGAGAAATTTTTATTTCTTTGCAAGAGAGGGTTTTCTAATAAAAATCCTAACTATGAGTGTGGTTTTACAATTGGTAAAAATTACCACTCAACACTAAGATGCAAGGCATAGATAGTAGAGGTGAAGTTTTGGCATTGTGAAGGCTGTTATAGGAAAATATCAAGAAAGATGCTAAATTATGGATTAACTGTATTCATACAAAAATTTGAAAAGATCCAAAAAATAAAAATCAAGAATTCAGACATATTATATAAAATGATGTAGGTTTCTAGCTATAGGATCTCAATTGAGATGAAAAGAGTATCTATTTGTAAACTCTCAAGATCTAAGTAAGATAGATATAATTTATCAAGGGTGGGGGACCCGAGTACAACCCCTTATTATCCAATAAAAAAAATATAAAATCTATCATGAACTTAGAATGATATCCTTAAAGCAACATAAAATTTCAATTCATTAGCAAATACAAAAAGGAGTCCCAGGAGGGATACTATAATGATAAGTCCTCAGGATTTCATCTAGGGGACCCAAGTTCAAAACCTAATACAAGGGGACAAGGACCCCTCATAAAACCATGTGCTTTACCCTAACATTTTTTCCATAAGGATAGCACAATGATAAGGGCTTTGGGCTCTCTTTGGAGAGACCCAGGTTCAAACCATGGCATACCTAGAAGGGGATAGACTAGAAGGTAGCACCTAAATTTTTATCAGTTGGTTGCCCCAATTTGATTCCCTGATGGTCAGGGTTCCCATTGACTTCGTATCACCTAGTGGGATAGGCTCTATAGTAGCAACATCCTAGTTTGATCTAGTGTCTTACCTCATATAAGGCAAAGGTGTATGTAGCAAAAAATACAAAAGGGATATCTCAAATGATTCACATTAAACTAATTCAATCAATGGTTTAAATAGTTATTTGGTTAAACGATGGGGATATACCTCATTACACATATATTTTATTAACATTTAAATGATGAAATTTAAAAAAATTACATAAAAATAAAATATTTTTGTAAATTCAATTCCTTTGAAAATCACAACGAATAAAATCCCATGTAGTATGATGAAAACAATGTCATAATCAACATTACATTGGAAAAAAATTCCAAAGGTAATTATTCATGTATATAATAATTAAAAACATCATAAAACCAAAGTTATATATATATATATATATATATATATATATATATATATATATATATATATATATATATAACAATATAAATGATTATTAAAGAAAAATGGTAAAAAATTGAATCTATATCTAAGCTATTACAATAATTTCCAAATTAAATAATAGATTTTATTAGTTTAAAAATATAAACAATTACTAAAGAATAGTGGTAACAAATTCAACCTATCTCTTAGTTATTACAATTTTTTTCAAAACTAATAAGTAGTCAAGTTGTTTATGTTTTGCATCTTCCAAATTCACATGAGTAACTCATGATGTCTTTTAGGTATTTTAACTAATAAAGATTTTAAGTGCATATTAATCAAGTTAAATGATGTGTCATATCTAAAATGAATCTAGAAAATTTCATACTTCTAAGGGTATTATGAAACTAAAGAATTTATTTACATTGTAGTTAAAAAAAAAGTATAAAGTAGTGGAAAAAATTCTAGTAAAAGAATATTTTTAGGAGAATTAGTCCTATGTAGATTGCCACCCTTCTCTTTTTATAGTCTAGGGAGAAATCAATTTTCAAATGCAATGCTTTATATATATGTAATACATTGATAGTAAAACATCTAAGGTAACAAGCCTACATGTCTCTCATATATAATATTTATACTACTTTGTTATCTAAATTTTTATCATCTCTAAACATAGTTTTTGTTACATATACGTTAATGTATTATATGCTCATTATTTGGGTGAATATCTCAATTCCCCTTCATCACTACATTAGGGACACAAGGTATTAACTTTAGTCAATAGGAGAGGGAGGATGACTCTAGTATTGATATATAAATGACTAAAAAAAGTATTAAAATATTGAACATGACCACATTATATTTAAAGAAAATGAAAGGCCATCATACTAAAGAGGAACTATTTTGTACAATAATATCAAGACTAACAAGAACTCAGAAAGAATGGATTAAACATATTTTATATAGTGAAGTCATTCAAATAAAACTCCTCATCAATAATACATATGCTTAAATATGAGATTGGGGATTAGCAAAGTAAACATGGTAGCTACATTTTATACTTGAAATGGCATATGAGTTATGTCAATGTGGAAAATATAATTCCTTTGATCCAAAGTAAACTAATATTCTAGGTTCAATGTGCCACAATTGCATCACACTAATATTAGATCAATATTCTCCATTAAACATGAGAAAGAAAATGGGAAAAATGATTAAAGCCTTGAATATAAGAAGGAAGAGACCTAAGAAAATAAAAAAGAAGTACTTTTAAGAGGTTCCATAGGAATTTTCAAAAGGACATTACTAAGCACATCGAGGTTTAGATAACTATTAATCTATGTAAGTGAATGCACCCATGGAATCATGCTTTAACAATTGAAAGAAAGGAGATTAATACTTTTAACCTCCAAATTGAGGCTACTTCCTAGTAATCTATCTATACTAAGACTGATATAATGCAAGTAAAGTAAATCTAATAGGAAAAGGGATGTAAGGAATAAAGCAAATGCAATAAAATAAATACAGTCGAAGATCATATTGAGATTAGTGTTGTTAAATCAATGGATTTGGAAGTGCTTGAATAATATTAATGTGATCAAAATGACATATAACCTATAGTAAGAAATTTTAGTACTAAAATAAAGTGGTAGGATAGAGTCACGAGTAGTATCCATCCATAAACTAAGAGATCAAAGGATATATTTGATCCATAAATGTCATGCATAATATTTCCATTAATAGTGGTGTGATGTCAAAATTTATAATTTAGTAACATGAGTCATAGCTCTATTATTGACAAATGACCAAAAGATACTTACAATTGAATCTTTATCTCTTATTTATAGTAAAATCTTTCACCTAAAAATAAAATTGAAATAAAACATTTCTACTCCTAGTAATTCCTCTAATTTAGCAACAACTTAGAAAAACTAATGCTTTACTAAATCTAATTGAATAATGTTGACCATTATTAGAACCTTGTCCTTTACATTTGCCTTGACCATGGCCTCAACCACGACTTCTGTTACCTTTACTATTTGAAATATTTGCATCTTCATCCACTTGAAAGGTTAAGTTGTCAGGGTCAGAACTAGTAAAATTTGTGTCAAAGGTTTTATCAAGTTCAACAAAATTTTCTACTAAGGCTTTAAAGTTGAGAGTTTTTAAGGCTCCACTAGCTGGTAAACTAGAAAGCAAGTTCTTGTAGTCTGGAATGTGAAGATATGACTGAATGAGGAAAGCCCATGTGATACATTAATTTTTTAAGTCTTTATCAATGACCTATTTAATAGGGAAAATGAGGTTGATGGTGGAACTGGAGTGTCTTTTTTACATCTTTATTTGATTCGTCTTGAGGACAAGATAAAAAAATTCTAGGTCAGATTTGATGTCAAATTTTTTATTGAAGACTTTAATAATTGACCATGATGTGTCATGCTTGGCTTCATCAATAAAATTATGAAGGTGATATTCTATAACAAGTAGGATGTCAGCACAAATTTGGTCATTATATATCTACCATTTTCCTAGGGTAACAACATTTGTGGGTGGTGTGGGATTTGTGTCTAGATGGTTGTGCCATAGGTTCTCAAATTTTGCAACTATCCTAAGGCCTGTGAACCATTGATCCCAATTATCCTTACCTTTGAGGGTACATCCAACATTTTATTTGAAGTTGGAAATCATTATGACCTGTGACACTATAAAGACCTAAAAGAGGTGTTTCAAGGTATGAACAAGGAATATATGACTAAGTGAGGTAAAATGTGTCAGTAAATAATGAGCCAAGTGATGACAATGAATGAATGTGATCCACTAGATATTGCTCACCATCCAAGTGGAATCTCTTTTACAAATGATAAATTATACAAGTAAGTGGCTATGAGTCCTAATGTAACAAGATGATGATGTGGTTAAATCTAAAGTACTAAAAAAAATGTGTGTAGCCTAAACTAAAATACTGCAGATGAATGTAAAAGCTAATATCTCGAACAGATGAATGTGTAAGCCAATATCTCCAACACTAGATTACACAATTGAATACTAAAGTGTGGGATGTGCAATTCTAGTAACCTCAATCTTATGAATACAAGTAAGTGAGGTGCTAAAAGTTGGATAGGTATAATGAGCTTGTCTCAAATTAAGACCTTCACCTAGATGCCCACATGTAGACGCTCGAGGATGAAATACAAGCCATTATGGAACCCAAGTCCTACTACTCCTCACCCAATTTACTATGGTCAGTGATATACTCTTTGAAGAGAAGTATGTGCTCTATTCCACAACTATGATAGATATTGGACTGACTTAATTTTAATCTTGATTAAGAGTTTTTAGTTTGAGCACAGACAAAAGGATGATTCCTTTCCAAAGGTTCATGGATATGGCTAATACCCTTCACTGTGTATTCTTGTTAAGTCCATTATAGCTTTGAATCATAGGGCCTTTAGTGCAGATTTACCACCACCAAGAAAGTGGCACCCTATCACAAGGCTAGGTTGCAGAATGAATCATCAGATGCATTCATTTTAGGGATGATGCAAATATCTGAATTGATTTACAATGAAATAAAGTAAATGAAAACTAAAAATAGAATTGGAGTGCTACTACAATGCTATTGTGGCAGTATGTATGATAGGTGTGATCCACTAGATCTTGCTCACCATCCAAGTAGAATCACTTTTATAAATGAGGGCTATAAGTTAGCCAAAAGCAATGTGGAAAATTTTGTAAGCCACTTATACAAGTACAATGGAGAGACTAGAATCTTGTTGTGTTGTAAAAAAAACACAATGAGTTTACACAAAGGCCATAGAAATCTGTCAGATATAGCTTTTAGATATTGTATGGTTGTGTAAAAAATAAACATGGTCAATTTACACAGAGGCTGTAAAACTCTGTCAGATATAGATTTTTGATACTATATGACTATGTAAAAAAACATGGTTAGTTTACATAGAGTCCACTGAACTCTATCAGATTTAAATATTTGATATTGTATGGTTGTGTAAAAAAAACATGATCGATTTACATAGAGGCCATCAAACTCTATCATATCTAGAGTTTAGATACTGTATGGCTATGTAAACAATGAACATGGTTAGTTCATACAGAGGCCACCAAACTTGATTAGATCTAGATTTTGGATATTGTATGGCTATGTAAAACAAAACATGATCAATTTACATAGAGGTCATCGAACTCAATCAGATCCAAATTTTGGATACCTACAAATAGAGATACAAGCTAATACCTACAATTTAAAAAAAATTATGGAGGTTTTATGAAACCTCATGCTCTCCTTCAACTCAACATATAAACTTATGAAGGAAGAGAGGAGGGGAATGCAATTCTTCTCCAATATTAGTTGTGGGACAGGAAAGCATACAAGCTTTGATATCACTTATAGAAAGAATCAATGCTATGTGACCAAGCTCAACCATATGAAACAAGAAAAAGGAGGAGACAATTTTTGATAATGGAGAGAATAAAAAATCACATCTCTCCCTTTGTGTTATGGAATTATATATTGAGAAAAATGAGATTAGGGTTAGGTTTCCCAAATCCATATTACATGAAATTCAAATGAACATAAAATGAAATTACACATTAAAATAACCTATTTTAATGAGGTCTTATTAAAGCCTCATAACAATTAATTTGGAACCTAACTAATAAACATGACCTTGTAGCATTAACATGTCTTCAACTACTTCCTCTAACCATGGAAAGGAGAATTTAACTTCATGATTCTCAATAAAAACCCCTTTATTGGCTAACCTATCTACACATTTATTTCCTTACCTTAATGTATGTGTAAAATTGATTTCTTCAAAATATTTAGCAAGATCTTGAATTTCTATAATTACCTCTTATATGTTCCATGGAGTCTTTTTTTCTCAAAATTGCATTTATTACTATGAGATAATCACCTTTCATCCATACTTCATTCCATTTTATTTGTTTGCATATTTATAACCCTTCTAAATTTACCCAAGCTTCAACTTCATTATTTTTCTTAAGTCCACTATTGAAAATGTAATGAGACAAAATCTCTCCTATATTATTTATAATTATTCCTCCTCCTACTAGTCCTATATTTCCTTTAGATGCTCCATAAAAATTCAATTTAACCAACTCCACATCTTGTGGTTTCCACTTTATATTATTTGCCTTATTTTTTCTTCTCTTGTACCTAACATCATAATTCCATTTAATGACTTGAATCCATCTATCAAGGCTATTTGCTTCTAAATTAGGGATTAGGTGAATTGATAGGGTTGGTTTAGACTCCTCTACATCTAAACATATCTTCCTTTTCATTACCTCTAAATTGATTTTCTTTCCTTTAAATATTTTTCTATTCCTTTCTAGACATATAGTCCAAAGTATTGTATATTTTGATATATCCCATATTGTCTATAAAGTCTCACTTTTATAAGTGCTCTACCATTGCTTTAACCAATATATAACTCTACTATTCATCACCATGCATTTACCAAACATATTAAGAATCCATTACCATAGTTTCTAGACTATTGATCAATTTCCTAAGAGATGGTCTATACTCTCATCCTTTTTACAAAGAACACATTGAGAGGGGCCATGAAAATCCCTTTTCATAAGGTTATCCCATGATAAAATTCTTCTATGACCTACTATCCAAAAAAACATTTTAACTTTAGGAATGCTTGGGCTATCCCAAATATCTCTCCAAATTATAGTGATATTACTATTTTGTTGGTGCTTTACATTATATCCACTTCTTATTGTGTATTCTCTTGAGCTATTCAACTACCAAATCAATTTATCATTGGCTCCCCTCAGAATAATCATAGTTGTTATCTTTCTCCTCAATTGCCTCCTAGCATCAATGTCTTGTATACTTGTAAAAATGTCTTCTTCCCATTTATATCTTTCTTTCTGGTTCTTGTACAAAATTTTTGAAACCTTATCACCATATTTATCTTGAAGCAATCTCATCCAAGGTTTCAAAATTGGATCTATATTGAGTGGTTTTTTATCACACCAAGAATCCATGAAAATAAAAAAAAATTCTCTAACTCCCACCACCCATCTTAAACCTTTAAGAATTAGAGTAATATAATTTTTTAAACCATTCCAAAGAGCAAAACCATTTGGTAGAGATAATGTAGTAAATATTAGACTTGGGTCATTGGTCTGAACATACTTAGAAGAATTATTACCCATTTTATTTGACTCTCTTTGTATAATCTCCATATTACTTTTTCCCTAAGAGCTAAGTTTGCATCTGTAAGAACTCTAAAACCAAGATCTCCCCTAGTTTTATCATCACGCACCTTACTCCATTTTACCAAAGAAAATTTTCTTTTATCATGTAACCTGACCATAAAAAGGATTGCATAATATAGATTAAACTTTTTTCAACCAATTTTGGCATAGTATACAATGAGATATAATATGTTGGAATGGCATGTAAGACTGAATTAATTAATTGTACTCTTTCTGCTAACAATAAACATATACCTTTCTAATTTGGTAGTTTATTTTGAACTTTACTAATTGTAACAAAATAAATAACACCAAAAAAATACACAGAAATGAACACTTTGCAAATAAAAGAATGATGTATCTTGTATTAAACAGGGGAGCCTAAATCTCCCAATATTACAAATATTTGCTTTTGAATTACCCCAACTGTGTTGGGTGCAATATTACAATATGTGAGACAAGTGCTCAAGTCACAAAATAGGGCTTCTTCGAACAAATCAACTAGTTTTCTTCCTTCCTCTTCTACAACTCCAAAAGGTGAGTGGGATTTGGTATCCAATGCGGGGACCAATATAGATTTAATAGCTCTCCAAGATACCTATTTCCTACACATACAAAATAGATAGGGGTTATTATTACTTGTAAATTAAGATATAAAATGTTGCTATAAAACCCTAACTAAAGCAAGCATGCGATGTAGAAAATAGAGAGAAATAAACTAAAATGCCTTGTTGAATGGAACTTACTAATCTGATCTATCGTGTGCTCTCAACTCTGAGAAACCATAGATGCATGATGGCAATTGGAAAACCATGCACGGGTAGTGGAGAAACCACACAGGTGAAATTCCAACTATGAAAACATGGATGGGCGATGTCAATTGAATGATAGATTACTACAAAATAGGGCCTCCAAGATTTATATCTATTTTCTCCTTAGGATGCGTTCAGTGTTCTGGTCCTATTTTGGTAGCTTGATGGTACAAATATTTAACCTCCTTTGGTGGATGGGGTAAATATATCTTTATAGGCCCCTTAGGGTTTTAGATATAAATGAGAGGTGGCAAGCCAGGACTACCAAGTGGAAATCCTAGGCTATAAAATGAAGGGGGCAGTCACAGTGAGTCACCTAGGATGTCTCACTTAACTGGGGTGATGTGGATGTGAGTAACGTGAGGTGTAAGGGTTATCTCATTTGAAGGGATAAATGGGACAAGGGTGTATGATATGTGGCAAGGGATGTTGGTGAGGTGTCTAGGACACATGTCTAGTGTGTAGGTAGAGTATCCTAGGTTGATTTTCTAGACTTAATAAATATAGAAAATAGGATAATGTGCAGGATTTGTATACCTAAGTCTAAACTTACGCATATAACTTTATTATGCAAGATTTTATGCAGGGGTGGCAAATGTGATATTAAGGATGCCTAGGTTTTAGTGTCTACAAATACCCCTTTTTGTACTGCTTTGTGTAAAACACAATGTGGTACAAAAACCAATGAAACCTACCTTTATTGGATGGATGGACTCAAATATTCTCAATGCACAAGAATGACCAATTTTTGAAAAATTTGATGCTATTTTAATTTTTTATTTGTTTGCTTACCCCCTCAATTGGTGAATGGGTAAAGTATGAAACCCATGAGCCAATTGACCTATTATGGATGATGAGATGAGGTGAATATTGAATTATGTGAATGTGATGTATGCAAATGTAGCCATTTAAATCAACATGATACCCCAAGTTAGGGATTATTGTGTTTTGCAAATTTACCTTTGGTTCATTTGTGGCAAAGGTTGTGTTAGGACCATCAACTACATTTGGAGTTATAGTTCCCTTGTGACTTTAGCAATTCCTTCCAAATGATGGGTTTAAGGAACCAGTAATTCTAGGAATTCGATGCTCGGGTGATTTTTGATTATTACCAAATTTGATTTAATTGTTTTTTGCTTTTGCAAAAAAAAAAGGGTTGAAGTATAACCTTGTGCAAATTTGGTTTGAACACAGCCAAGCTCAAATATTGAGGGACCTAGCTCATTAAGAACAAGATCTCCCACTTGGAATTCATGAGGATGGACTTTTGTGTTGTAGGCACGCTTGATGCAATATTGATATACTCATAGATGTTCTAAGGCATTGATCCACCTTTCATCGAGGACTGTTAATTGGTCAAGACATGCTTGTATATCTGTGTCATCATCCATGAATTATTGCAATGCAACTCGTAAATAAGGGATCTCAAGCTCAAGAGGTATGATTGCTTTGGTGCCATAGACCAATGAAAAGGTGTTGCTCTAGTTGGAATTATGATGCTTGTTCGATAAGCCCATAATGCCAAGGGGAGTTGAGTTTTCCAATCTCTATGATTCTCTTTGATAAATTTCTTGATATTGGCTATCATAGTCTTGTTGGTCGCTTCAACTTATCTATTTTCTTGTGGGTAGTAAGGAGTCGAGAAACTATGTTGGATATTGTATTTGTTGCATAAGGCTCGAACATCCTTGTTATTAAAAGACTTGTCATTGTCAAAAATAATTTTGGAAGGAATCCCAAAATGATAAATAATATTTTGGAGTATAAAATCGGCTATTCAAGGTCTAGTCGTAGTGGTCATTGGAATTTCTTTGACCCATTTGGTGAAGTATTCCATGGTAGTTATGGTGAGTTTATGTTGTTCCAAAGAGGTAGGTGAAATTTTACCAATCAAATATAGGCCCCATTGTGAGAAGGGCCAAAGGATTTGAATGGGTTGTAAAGCTTGTGATGGTACATGAGTCAAATTGACGTGATGTTGATATTTTTGATATTTCTTGACGTATTGACAACAATAATTTTCCATGGTGGGCCACTAATAACCCATGCATACAATATGTTTTACAATGACCATTCCACTAAAGTGGCCACCACAAGTGCCATCATGTGCTTTTGTTATGGCTCGTTGTGTCTCTACAGGATCTAGACATCGAAGTAGGACTCCATCATAACCATGTCTATACACGACGTCCCCCAAGAGAGTAAAATGAGCTACTTTTTGTTTGAATGATATTTTTGTAGTTCATAATAATTCTAATGGGAGGGTCCCAAATTTGATAAAATCTCTTATCTCATAAAGGTAAGAATTATATGGCTTTGTGTGTACCAAACAAACACTCTTCTCACCTTTATATTCTGCTCATTTTATTGCTAACTTGGAAACTATTATAATGATAAGCAGTTGGACTTCTCCATGTTTGTTATTAAGAATAAAGGATCCCAAAGAAGCCATTGCATCTATAAATTTGTTAGTTGATTGAGGCAAGTTGATGATCTCATACTAGTTGAATTTGGATAGCAACTTCATTGCTACTTCATGACATTGTTTCAAGATAGATTCTTTTCATTGGTACTCTCCCTTCACTTGGAAAAAAATAAGATAATAATACCAAAATATTCTTATTCATTTAATACCCATAGCTATAGCTAATTGAAGCCCCAATATTAGGGCTTCATACTCTACATTGTTATATGTGCATGGGAAGTCGAGTTTGAATGATAAAGGAATTGGAATTCCTTTGGGTGTGTAAAACACAACTCCAACACCTTGTCCCTTTTCACACTTTGATCTATCAAAGAAGAGTGTCATGTCAACATCATCATCGGGAGGGACTAGTTCTTCTTATTTAGTGATGAAAAATACCAAATCATCTAGAAGCTCGATAAGTATTGGTTGATCATTTGGTAATGGAGATTCTGCAAGTTGATCGGCTATCACCTGATCTTTGATGTATTTTTGGATAATGAATTTGAGGCTGAATTCCGTTAAAAGAATTATCCATTTTATGGTATGTGTGTAGTTGTATGTGCAAGTCATCATGTAACGCAGAGGATTTTCTCTAGCTATGACATAGATAGTGTTACTTAGCATATAATGCTTGAGATTCTTAGTGGTGAAAACCATTGCTAAGAATAAATTCTCGATATAAGCATATCTTGTCTCATAACTTACCAATGTTTGACTAATGTAATAAATTGCTTGCTCCTTGTGATTCTCATTTTTTTGCACAAGCATTATCCCTAGTGCAAAATATTTTGTAGAGATTTAAAGGTGAAAAGGCATTCCTAGATGAGGCGACGTTAGAACTGGTGGTGAAGCTAAATATTTATTTATGTCCTCAAAAGCCTCTTGACATTCAGTTGTCTAGGAAAAAGTCATCCTCCTCTATAGAAATTGATTTAAAGGTCTGCATTTGTTTTAAAGTTGTGTAATAAATCATCATATAGATTGAACCTTTCCTTGTAAACTATGCAACTCTCTTAGATTGGTTGGAGGTGGCATCTCGATGATGACCTTGAACTTATCAAGGTCCACTTCAATGCCTCGCTTAGAGATAATGAATACTAAATTTTTTCCTAATGTGACACAAAATACACACTTATTAGGATTCAACCTTACCTTATGTTCAAGCAATCGATCAAAAACTTTCTCTAGAACCTCAATATTCTCAAGACGTGTTTTAGATTTGGCAATCAGATCATCCACATAATCCTCAATGATTTTATATATATTGTCATGGAAGATGTACGTCATGGCATGTTGATAAGTAGCTCCTGCATTCTTAATACCAAAATGTATCACCCTGTAGTAGAAAGTCTCCCAAGATGTAAATGTTGTTTTGTGTTGGTCCTAAGGATTAATTTGAATCTAATTGTATCCTAAGAAACCATCCATTAATAAAAGCATTTCATGGCCTACACAAGAGTCTACCAATTGATCAATATTAGGTAGCAGAAAATCATCCTTGGGGTATGCTTTGTTCAACTTGTGAATGGGTAACATGTTTGAGATCCACTCTAGATAATCAATTGGGACTACGAAATTCACGTCTAGTAGTTTTTCTAGCTCTTACTTGATAATCAATTCCATGGTTGTATAAAGTTTCCTTAGTTTCTACTTGAAAGGCTTAGCATCTAGCTCTAAGGTAAGGTTATGGACCACCAAATTGAAATCAAGGCTAGGCATGTCCTTGTATGACCATGCAAATATGTCTTTCTTCCTTGTTAAGACATCAATCATACGCTCTTTCTCTTCTACGAATAATTTTTTTACAATTTTCACTATTTTTGGATTGTCTGGATCTTGAATGAGGTTCACATTGATGGATTCTTCAATAAGCATATGAGAACCTTCTTCCAACTAATGTGTAGTTGGTATGATATGGATATCATCCTCCACATGCTCAAATAACTTAGGCGACTTCTCCTCTACTTTGGTTTGAAAAATTGAAGCAGATGAGGATGAAGGTTGTTGTTTGATATAAGCATTTGAAGCTCATAGAAACTCTTTGGATAGGATAAATTTAGTGATGGATGGTGGGGATGAAATCCTATCCATGTCGATAAGTCTAGAATCGATTAGAATAAGCTTCACTAAATCGTATGGGTTATGAAGTGGGGTGAAAAAGTCAACAGAGATCATATTGACTTGGTGGAAATGATATGGTTGTGATTCGAGGAGTGATGGCTCACTCTCTCTAGGTTTAAACTGACCTAATATGGATGAATGACAATGCTATGAGATCAACCAAGGTGGTGGTGGTAGATCTGGCTCAGGGTGCTCACGTTGCTTGTTGAAGTGAAAGATGGTGTGATCTATAGGAAACATTTTGGTATAACACTCATCTCTCTCGATGGACTTTGTAGGGGCCACATATTCTTGGGGACCATCAAATATTTGAATGATCCAATCTAGGTTTACTTCCATCTATTGGAATTACATAAAATTATCATCAAATATATAATCCCCAAAATATTCATCAAAGATGTAATCATCTGGAATATGATCATATCATGAATGCATGAAATAAAATCTATGGAAAGGCCTAATTTAAATGAGGTATAAATTTAGGGTCTAGCTATTCATCATCAGTATCATCACAATCATCACAATCATCGCTCTCCTCATCCTCTTCTTCACACTCAAGAGTGAGTTGTTGAAAGGTATGTTCGAAAGAAGAGTTTGAGGTATAAGGCCTGTATCCTAGACCAGAGAAATTATGTGCTTCTTGGTATTCAAGATCAAAAATATGATGTGGACCCTGCTCATGTCATCCAAGTCTGTATCCTTACCAGTTGACCCTGTGAAAATATCACAAAGAGAAATTTGGATTGGATAGATATTCTAAATTGGCATTAAACTCTTGTAAGGGTTCCTCATTAGGAGGAGGTGGATCAGATGAAGAATCCAATCCCCCATATACAACTTTGATCCAATTAGACTCGAAACCCATTTTTTACACTACACCTATAGATAAATAAGGACTACGTGGGTGACCATAATCTTTGGTTGACTCAATAGGTGGTGTAACTATGACACTTTCAACAATGTACTCGCCAATGCCTGGATTGGTGAGATGGATTGTAACTTGGGATGGTTGGAATGTGGATGGCTTAGTGGATGAGGAGGGAAATTCAGTGGTAGCTTGTGATTCAGGTGGAGGGGATGACTCCTCTTAGATAGGTGATCCTATCTGCAAGATGATGGGTGGTAAATTTTGAGGTGGATTAGGCTTGATTGGGTTGTTAGTTGATGGAGGTGGATTGGGTTGTGCTAAAAATGTAAAAGGTGTTTGTGAAGTGGATGGTGCGGTTAGTGAAGTTGGTGATTTGTTAGAAGGATTATCGAGTGTGGTGGAAAAATTAAATGTGGTGGATGAGGGTTGACTAGATCTGACGCTTTTGTATGCAAAAGCAAGATCAACTATAAGTAATTCCTTTGAGATGGGGGATTTTGATGAGGTTATGTTAGTGGGTGTGGTTCGAATGATGAGTGACTGAATGAAGAGTTGGGTGGATGGAAGCAATGGCTCATAAGGATTTGAGATCAAGTTATAATATTTAAATGACTCAATGTCTACTTGGATGCAATGTACTTTATCCTCATGTACATATTTTAGATATTGGTGTAATGTCGAGGGTACACACTTCATCTCCATGATCTAAGGACATCCAAAAAGTATGTTGTATTGCATTGCCTCTTCCAATATGTGGAAGAGTACATGAATAGTCTTCACCCCCATGGTGATAGGTAGAACTACGTTCCCCACATTTGAACATAAAGTGTCATTAAATGTCCTTAAGGTGAAGGTGGATAATGTAATGTGGGATAATGGTAGGTTTACGTGCTTTATGGTGGGTGTGGTGATAAGATTTATGGAGGATCCAATATCAATGAATACCCTCTTGAATGAATTTCTATCAATATGAGTGACTATGTGCATTGGGGGATCTGGTAGATCTGACGATACACTCTTCCTCTCAAAGTCATAAAATACTATTGAAGGATCTATGCATTTTTGTAAACTTCCCAAAAAGGCCTTGAAGGTATTAGGGTATTGAGATTGCACTTCAATGGACTTGAGAATCTCCATCAATGTGTCATGATGTGGGGGTGATTATTGTATTAGCTCATAAATTGATAGTTTTGTTAATGCCATTTTCAAACTGTGTTAACCGACTTCCTAGGGTGATGATGGGGTGAGATGGATGACTCATATTATGGATGGGTGGAGGTGGAATGGATGGTCCTAGTTGTATGGGTAAACTAGGTTGTGCTATAGGATCATTGGTTATGCGATTCACTTGTCTTTGCCCATGGGTGACCATATTGATAGCCCCTACAAAAACTTGGTACAGTTGGGACACATGGTTAACTTGGTTGGAAGGAACTACAGAAGTTGACACTCTCATTGCTTTTTGATTTTCCTCATGATGAGGTAAAGGTGTCTGATATATCCCAAGGTTCTGATTAGGTTGGGCTAATGGATTATCGACTTTGATCCTTCCCGCTTCTAATAAATCTTGCACAATACATTTAAAACCATGGTAATTTTTTATGTCATACCCTTTTTTGTGATGATAGATGTAGTATAAATGCTCTTTGTAGGCCTATGATTTTTTCTTGCTAGGGTCTTCGTGTTTAATATTAAAAAACGTGAAAATTTGTGTTGCATACAACTTATAAAATACATATGAGTAGGGTTATTGCAATGGTGTATAATTGCATTTAGGCCTAAAATGATGCTATTGTCTTTTTGCATGTTACGTTTGGTTCTGTACCTGCTATTGGGGTGGAACCACTTGATAATTCAATATTTTTGGTTGCTATTTTTGGTGTTGGGGTTGTTGGATCTAGACTTGGGCTTGTTGATTTGGCTATGAAGTTTGACCTAGGACTATCTGATTAAATTGAGTAGCCTTGGACTGGCCATGGTTATTCCCATTTTGGTTCTTATTTTTCCACTCCTTTTTCTTAGGATTGATCTCACCCTCTTGAATTTTTATTTCCTCTATAACTCTAGCATGGGTGAGTGCCTCGTTGAATGTTCTATACTATTGCAACTGTAGCAACAAAGATATGGGCTTGGCACAACTCTTTGTGAACATTCTTGTTAGCTCTATCATGGAGAGGAAGAATGGCAATTTGATCATAACCACCCTCCAATAGTTTCCAAAATCATGGATTAATTCATCATTGTATTGCTTCAAACTAAGCAGATCGATCAATGTGGTTTTATTTTTGACATTTATGGTGAATCACTCCAGGAATTGATTTACGAGTTGCTCAAAAGTGTAAACACTCTGATGCGGTAAGTGGTTGTACCAATCCTGACCTTCTTCCTCAAGTTTCTGAGGAAAGGTGTGAAGCATGAGTGCATCATTATTTCTAATATTGAAACATGCATTAACAATCTAGTCACATGCTCTCGGGGGTCCTCATCTCCCTTGAATGTATAAAACTTTGGCATCTAAAAATCAGTTGGATAAGTTTGTATGGGTACCGAAGCATGGATCGGGTGATCGAGTAGCTACCATAAGGTAGGATTTTGGTATTGTAAACTTAGTGTCTGCATGGCAAGGCTATCAATATAGTTTTGTAAAACTTAGAACTTAGGATCTTCCATGGGGTTAAAACTTGGTTTACTTACTATTGTTGGTAATACTATGCATTGTAGGTGGAATGCAGATGATGGGGGATGTTAGGATGAAATGCATTATGATATTATGGTTGATGAGGGTTATGATATTGATGAGGTGATAGAGGCATGATAACATGCTGACCTGATGAGTTAGCCTACATGTAATGAAGTGGGTTAGTTGTTATGGTAGTGGTTGGGGGTGTAATACCCAAGATGGATCTTGGATAAAGGTGTGGGTTTTATGAGATTATGATGGTGGGTTCTAATAAATCCTCTATGAATACTATTGTGGGTCAATATTAATGCTATGGTTAGCATTATCTAAAATTATTTATTGTTGTTGCAAGAAGGCCTATTGCATGACAATCATAGATGATGTGGGTACATTCACATATGAGGTGGATGGTTGGGCTAGTTGTGAGGCAACCATTTTAGTAGATGTAGGTGGGGGGTAGGTGGTATCAGGTACTCAATCACTAGTACATGGTTCCTCAGGTCCAAAACCATAGGTGCACAATTTCATAGTAACAAGGCTGAACAACAATAGGTCTTAGATCCATCAATCTCGAGATCAATTTTTTGCGTACTTCAAACTCCCGAAACCTGCAACCATAAAAAATAGATCAATATTCAGATAAAAGTAAGGCAAAAACAAATGAAACCCTTAGGGGGTCCTACCGTGATCACTATTTTCTTTAAAAATAAATAACACCAGACAAATACAAAAAAATGAATGCTTTGCAAATAAAAGAATGGTGTATCTTTTATTAAACAAGGGAGCCTGAATCTCCCAATATTACAAATATTTTCTTTTGAATTACCCCAACTGTGTTGGGTGTAATATTACAATATGTGAGACAAGTGCTCAAGTCACAAAATAGGGCTTCTCTATACAAATCAACTGGTGTTCTTCCTTCCTTTGCTACAACTCTAAAAGGTGAGTGGGATTTGGTATCCAATGCAAGGATCACTCCAACATTAGTAGCTCTCCAAGATACTAGTTTCCTATATACATACAAACCAGATAAGGGTTAGTATCACCTGTAAATTAAGATATAAAATACTGCTATAAAACCTTAACTAAATCAAGCATGTGATATAGAAAATAAAGAGAAATAAAATAAAATTCCTTGTTGAATGGAACTTACTGATCTGATCTATCGTGTGCTCTCAGCTTTGAGAAACTGCGGATGCACGGTGACAGCTAGAAAACCATGCATGAGTGATGGGGAAACCATACAAGTACGATTTCAACAGTGAAACCATGGATGGATAGTGTCAATTGAATGATAAATTATTACAAAATGGGGCCTTAGAGCTTTAGATCTATCTTCTCCTCAAGATGCATGTAGTTTTATAGTCATATTTCAGTAGCCTGATGGTATGCATATTCAACCTCCTTTGGTGGATGGGGTAAAGGTGCCTTTATAGGCCCTTTAGGGTTTTGGAGGGAAATGAGAGGTGGCAAGCCAAGACTGCCAAGTGGTAATCCTAGGCTACCAAATGGAGGGGGTAGTTAGAGTGAGTCACCCAAGGTGTAACACTTAACTGGGATGATGTGGATGCAAGTAAAGTGAGGTGTAAGGGTTATCCCATGTGAAGGGACAAAGGGGACACGGGTGTATGATATGTGGCAAGGGATGTTGGTGAGGTCGCTAGGACACATTTCTACTGGGTAGGCAGGGTACCCTAGTCTGATTTTCTAGATTTAATAAATCTAGAAAATAGGATAATGTGCAGGATTTATATACCTAAGTCTAAAATTAGGCATATAACTTTATTATGCAAGATTTGATGTGGGGGTGGCAAATATGATGTTATGGATACCTAGGTTTTGGTGTCTATAGAGGCCCCTTTTTGTACCACATTGTGTAAAACACAATGTGATACAAAAATCAATGACACTTACCTTTATTGGATGGATGGACTCAAATCTTCTCGATGCACAAGAAAGACCAATTTTTGAAAATTTTAATGTTATTTTGATTTTTGATTTGTTTTCTTATCCCCTAAATTGGTGAATGGATAAAGGATGAAACCCAGAAGCCAATTGACCTATTGTAGATGATGAGATGAGGTGAATGTTGAATGATGTGAATGTGATGTATGCAAATGTAGGTATATAATTCAACATGATACCCCAGGTTTGGGATTGTTATGTTTTGTAAATTTTTCTTTGGTTCATTTGTGGTAAATATTGTGGTAAAATCATCAACCATGTTTGGAGTTTTATTTCCCTTTTGGCTTTAGAAATTCCTTCCAAATGATGGGTTTAAGGAACCAGTTGTTTTAGGAATTTGATGCACGGGTGATTTTCGATTATTACTAAATTTTATTTGATTATTTTCCACTTTTGACCCAATGAAAAGGGTATAAGGATAACTTTGTAAATATTTGGTTTGAACACAACCAAGCTCAAATATTGAGGGACCTAGCTTATTAATGCCATTTTTATTTGATGTTCAATTTCCTTATGGTGAGCTATCCATCCTATCGGATTGCATGGATTGCTAGTCACTACAACCACTAGGTGTATAGGATAATTCACTAGATATGAGGTTCACTAATTGATTTGGTGATGATGATGATGATTATGATGCTTTTGTAAAAATGGATGATGTGATTTGGTTGGGGTTTTCTTTTTTTGTTTGTTTTTTTTTTTGAAGGGTGAAGGTGGAGCTTGTCCTTTTGTCAACTCTGTAGCATTCTAGACCATGCGCATAATTGGATGAATAGGGGAAAACCTTTCACTTATGGCAATAGCAACTTTTGACTTTGTTATTCCCAAGGTTCACAATGTTTTAATGTGTTTTGATGTGTGTGGTCCAAGAGGAAACTTGATTGACCAGGAACAACTTATTGCTTCTAAAGATTGTTTGACTTTGAATTAAGTTTGCTCAAAACACTAGGAGTGGCTGAGTGATTGAAAACATTTGGAATTTGCTTATGGGTTGATGTGGTTTGTGATGTTTGTGATACTTTCGATGCAATATTTTGAAAATTAAAAGATGCACACAAAATAGTCAGTGGTCGCATAATCGTTATTGCTAACAATTATACGGTATCTATCCTACTTTATGTGAGTCCCTTAATTAGCAAAATATTATAAGGAAAGTTGCATATTATTGTGATTGATGGATTGTTGAGTGATGTAGGATGCCCCTGATTAAGGCAACTAGACATAGTGGACTAGTGATCATCCAAATTAACCAAATGATCTAATGTAATGAATGGTATGAACAAAATGCCTAAAATGCATGTATGGAATGCATGGATGGATGTATGAGATGCAAATGAAATATTTTTGGTATTTTTGCTCTTTTTTTTTTTTTTAGCCATGTATATGTACATATATATAAGTTGCACTATGCATAAAATACCTTTAGATGTATTATGTTCAATGGCTCAGGTTCCAATGTTCCTTCTAAGTTGGCAAGTCTATACGTTCCTGGACCCACCTTCTGCTTGACAATGTATGGACCTAACCAATTAGCCATGAATTTATCTCTCAAGTGTGGTAATGCATTGGTGTTCTATTGATTCTCTTTAAGAACGAGATCTCCCACTTGGAATTCATGAGGATGGACTTTTGCATTGTAGGCACGCTTGATGCGATCTTGATATACTCATAGATGTTCTAAGGCATTGATCCACCTTTCATCAAGGAGTGTTAATTGGTCAAGACGTGCTTGTCTAGCTGTGTCATCATCCATGAATTCTTGCAATGTAACTCATAAAGAAGGGATCTCAAGCTCAAGAGGTATGATTGCTTTGGTGCCATAGACCAATGAAAAAGGTGTTGCTCTAGTTGGCATTCTGATGCTTGTTCGATAAGCCCATAGTGCCAAGGGGAGTTGAGTGTGCCAATCTCTATGATTTTCTTTGACAAGTTTCTTGAGAATGGCTATCACAGTCTTGTTGGTCGCTTTGGCTTGTCCATTTGCTTATGGGTAGTAAGGAGTCGAGAAACTATGTTGGATATTGTACTTGTTGCATAAGGCTCGAACATCCTTGTTCTTAAAAGACTTGCCATTGTCAAAAATGATCTTGGAAGGAATCCCAAAATGATAGATAATATGCTGAAGTATAAACTCCGCTATTCGAGGTCCAGTCATAGTGGTCATTGGAATTGCTTCGACCCATTTGGTGAAGTATTCCATGGTAGTTATGATGAATTTATGTTGTCCCAAAGAGGTAGGTGAAATTTTGCCAATCAAATCTAGGCCCCATTGTGAAAAGGGCCAAAGGCTTTGAATGGGTTGTAAAGCTTGTGATGGTACATGAGTCAAATTGGCGTGATGTTGATATTTTTGACATTTCTTGACGTATTGACAACAATCACTTTCCATGGTGGGCCAATAATAACCCATGCACAAAATGCACTTTGCAATGGCCATTCCACTAAAGTGGCCACCACAAGTACCATCATGGGCTTCAGTTATAGCTCATTGTGCCTCTACAAGATCTAGACATCGAAGTAGGACTCCATCATAGCCACGTCTATACAACACGTCCCCCAAGAGAGTAAAATGAGCTACTTTTTGTTTGAATGATATTTTTGTAGTTTACATCAATTCTAATGGGAGGGTCCCAAATTTGAGAAAGTCTCTTATCTCATCAAGGTAAGAATTGTATGGCTCCATATGGACCAAACAAACACTCTTCTCACCTTCAGATTCTGCTCGTTTGATTGCTGACTTGGACACTATTGTTATGATAAGTGGTTGGACTTCTCCATGTTCATTCTTAGGAATCAAGGATCCCAAAGAAGCCATTGCATCCACAAATCTGTTAGTCAAATGAGGCAAGTTGCTAATCTCATACCAATCAAATTTTTCTAGCAACTTCATTGCTACTTCATGATATTATTTCAAGACTGGTTCTTTGCATTGGTACTCTCCCTTCACTTGAAAAATGACAAGCTGAGAATCACCAAAGATGCTTATTCATTTAATGCCCATAGCTATAGCTGATTGAAGCCCCAAGATTAGGGCTTCATACTCTACATTGTTATTTGTGCATGGGAAGTCAAGTTTGAATGATAAAGGAATTGGAATTCCTTTGGGTGTGTAAAACATGACTCCAACACCTTGTCCCTTTTTGCACTTTGATCCATCAAAGAAGAGTGTCATGTCAATATCATCCTCGAGAGGGACTAGTTCTTCTTGTTCAGTGATGAAAAATATTGAATCATCTAGAAGCTCGATAAGTATTGGTTGATCATTTGGTAATGGAGCTTCTACAAGTTGATCGGCTATCACCTGACCTTTGATGGATTTTTGGCTAATGAATTCAAGGTCGAATTCTATTAAAAGCATTATCCATTTTATGGTATGGGTGTTGTTGTATGTGTGAGTCATCATGTAACATAGAGGATTCTCTCTAGCTATGACATAGGTAGTGTTACTTAGCATGTAATATCTGAGTTTCTTAGTGGTAAAAACCACTGCTAAGCACAACTTTTCGACATAAGCATATCTTGTCTCATAACTTACCAATGTTTGACTAATGTAATAAATTGCTTGCTCCTTGTGATTCTCATTTTTTTGCACAAGCATTGTCCCTAGTGCAAAATCTATTGCAGAGATATAAAGGTGAAAAGGGACTCCTAGACGAGGTAACGTAAGAACTGGTGGTGAAGCCAGATACTTCTTTATGTCATCAAAAGCCTCTTGACATTCAGTTATCCAGGAAAATGTCACCCCTTTTGTAGCAAGTGATTGAAAGGCCTACATTTATCTGAGAGTTGTGCAATGAATCATCGAATAGATTGAATCTTTCCTTGTAAACTATGCAACTCTCTCAGATTTGTTGGAGGTGGCATCTCGATGATGGCCTTGACCTTATCAAGGTCCACTTCAATGCCTCACTTGGAGATAATGAATCCTAGAAGTTTTCCTAATGTGATGCCAAATACACACTTCTTAGGATTCAACCTTACCTTATGTTCAAGCAATCGATCAAAAACTTTCTCTAGAACCTCAATATGCTCAAGACATGTTTTAGATTTAGCAATCAGATCATCCACATAATCCTCAATGATTTTATGCATATAGTCATGGAAGATGTACATCATGGCACGTTGATAAGTAGCTCCTACATTCTTAAGGTCAAAAGGCATCACCCTATAACAAAAAGTCCCCCAAGGTGTTGTAAATATTATTTTGTGTTGGTCCTCAAGATTAATTTAAATCTGATTGTATCCTGAGAAACCATCCATTAATGAAAGCATTTCATGGCCTACGTAAGAGTCTACAAATTGATCGATGTTAGGTAGAGGAAAATCATCCTTGGGGTATGCTTTGTTTAGATATCAAAAGTTGGTGCATACGCATACCCCCATTCACTTACGAATGGGTACCATGTTAGAGAGCCACTCTAGATAATCAATTGGGACTATGAAATTCATATCCAGTAGTTTTTGTAGCTCTTCCTTGATAATTAATGCTATGATTGGATGAAGTTTCCTTAGTTTCTGCTTGAAAGGCTTAGCATCTGGTGCTAAGGTAAGGTTGTGGACCACCAAATTGGGGTCAAGGCTAGGCATGTCCTTGTATGACCATGCAAATATGTCTTTCTTCCTTGTTAAGACATCGATCATACACTCTTTCTCTTCTATGGATAAATATTTTACAATTTTCATAATTTATGGATTATCCGCATCTTGGCTAAGGTTCACATCAATAGATTATTTGATAAGCATATGAGAACCTTCCTCTAACTGATGTGGAGTTGGGATGAGATGGATATCATCCTCCACATGCTCAAATGACTTAGGTGACCCCTCCTCTACTTTAATTTGAAAAACTAAAGCAGACGAGGATGAAGGTTATTGTGGGATGTAAGCATTTGAAGCTCGTAGTAACTCTTTAGATAGGATAAATTTGATGATGGATGGTAGGGATGAAATCCTATCCATGGTGATAAGGCTAGCATCGATCAAAATCAACTTTACCAAATCGTACGAGTTATGGAGTGGGGTGAACAAGTCAACAGAGATCATATTGACTTGGTGGAAATGAGGTGGTTGTGATTCGAGGAGTGATGGCTCACTCTCTCTAGGTTGCAACTGACCTAAGGTGGATGAATGGTGATGTTATGAGAGTGGCCAAGGTGGTGGTGGTGGATCTAGCTCAGGGTGCTCATGCTCCTTGTTGAAGTGAAATATGGTGTGATCTATGGGAAACATCTTGGTATAACACTCATCTCTCTCGATGGGCTCTATAGGGGCCACATCTTCTTGGGGACCATCAAATATTTGAATGATCCAATCTAGGTTTGCTTCCATCTATTGGAATTCCCCAAAATCTTCATCGAAGATATAATCCCCAAAATCTTCATCGAAGATGTAATCATCTAGAATATGATCAATCATGAATGTATGCAATACAATATCTAGAAAAGCCTCATGTAAATGAGGTGCAAAGTTAGGGTCTAAGTATTCATCATCAGTATCATCACAATCATCACTCTCCTCATCCTCTTCTTCACACTCAAGAGTGAGTCATTGAAAGGTATGGTTGAAGGAAGAGTTTGAGGTAGAAGGCATGTATCCTAGACCAGAGCGATCATGTGCTTCTCGATATTCAAGCTCAACAATGTGATGTGGACCCTGCTCATGTCATCCAAGTCCGTATCCCTACCAGTTAACCCTACAAAAATATCACAAAGGGAAATCTAGGTTGGATAGATATTCTAAATTGGCATTAAACTCTTGTAAGGGTTCCTCATTAGGAGGAGGTGGATCGAATGAAGAATCCACTCCCCCATATATAAAATTGATCCTATCTAGTTAGGAACCCATTCTGTACACTACACCTATAGCTAAAGGTGGGTCGCATGGGTGACCATAATCTCTGACTGACTCAATAGGTGGTGTAACTATGACACTTTCAATAATGTACTCGCCAATGCTTAGATTGGTAAGATGGATTACAACTTGGGATGGTTGGGATGTGGATGGCTCAGTGGATGAGGAGGGTGCTTCGATGGTGGCTTGTAGTTCAGGTGGAGGTGATGGCTCCTCTCGGATAGGTGATCCTATCTACGAGATGATGGGTGGTGAAGTTTGAGGTGGATTAGGCTTGATGGGGTTGTTAGTTGATGGAGTTGGTTGAGCTAAAAATGTGAATGGTGTTTGTGAAGTGGGTGGTGTGGCTAATGAAGTTGGTGATTGGTTAGTGGGATGATCGGGTGTGGTGGAAAAATGAAATGTGGTGGATGAGGGTTGACTAGAGTTGATGCTTTTGGATGCAAAAGTAGGATCAACTATCAATAATTCCTCTAGGATGGGGGCTTTTGATGAGGTGATGTTAGTGGGAGTGATTTGAATGATGAGTGGTTGAATGGAGAGGTGGGTGGATGGAAGCAATGGCTCATAAGGATTTGAGATCAAGTTGCAATATTTAAAAGGCTCAGTGTCTGCTTGGATGCAATGTACTTTACCCTCATGTACATATTTTAGACATTGGTGTAATGTCGAGGGCACACACTTCATATCCCTGATCCAAGGGTATCCAAGAAGTATGTTGTATTGCATCACCCCTTCCAAGATGTGGAAGAGTACATGAATAGTCTTCACCCCCACAGTGATAGGTAGAACTACGTTCCCCATAGTTGAGCATAAAGCATCATTAAAGGCCCTTAAGGTGAAGGTGGATGATGTGATATGGGATGATGGTAGGTTAAGGTGCTTGATGGTAGGAGTGGTAATGAGGTTGATGGAGGAGCCAATATCAATAAGTACCCTCTTGAATGGCTTTCTATCAATATGAGTGAACTATGTACAATGGAGGTTTATTAATCTTCTCCTCATTAATACTTGATGCCACTCCATTTTTTTTCTCATTCTTTAAAAATATTATGGGGGGTGGGGGGTTTTTTTGTTTTTTTTAGTGTTTTAATTATATATTAATTTAATCTCCATCAATGCCTCATGATGTGGGGGAGACTGTTGTATTAGCTCATAAATTGATAGTTTTGTTGATGCCATTTTCAAACTTTATGTTAATCGACTTCCTAGGGTGATGATTGGGTGAGATGGATTACTTGGATTATGGATGGGTGGAGGTGGAATGGATGGTCCTAGTTGTATGGGGACACTAGGTTGTGTTGCAGGAGCTTGGGTTGTGTGATTCGCTTGTCTTTACCCATGGGTGACCACACTGATAGCCCCTACAAAACCTTGGTATAGTTGAGACACATAGTTCACTTGGTTGGGAGGAACTATAGAAGTTGATGCTCCCATTGCTTGTTGATTTGCCTCATGATGAGGCAAAGGTGTCTGATATATCCCAAGGTTCTGATTAGGTTGGGCTAATGGATTGTCGACTTTGATCTTTCCTACTTCTAATAAATCTTGCACAATACCTTTAAACCCATGGCAAGTTTTGATATCATGCCTTTTTACGATGATAGATGTAATATAAATGCTCTCTGTAGGCCTTTGATTTTGGCTTGCTAGGGTCTTCAGGTTTAATCTTTGGTAATGTGAAAAGTTGTGCCGCATACAACTTCTGAAAGATAGATGAGTAGGGCTCTTGCAATGGTGTGTAATTGTGTTTGGGCCTAAAATGATGTTGTTGCCTTTCCGTAGGTTGCGTTTGGTTTTGTACCTACTATGGGGGTGGAACCGCTTGATAATTCAATTATTGTGGTTGTTGTTGTTGGTGTTGGGGTTGTTGGATCTGAACTTGGGCTTGTTGATTTGGTTGTGAAGGTTGGCCCAAGACTATCTGATTAACCTGAGTGGCCTTGGACTGGTCATGGTTATTCCCATTTTGGTTCTTATTTTGCCACTCTTTTTTCTTAGGCTTGATCTCACCCTCTTGAATATTTATTTCCTCTATCACTCTAGCTTGGGTGAGTGCCTCATCGAATGTTCTATACTATTGTAACTGTAGCAACAAAGAGATGGGCTTGGCACAACTCTTCATGAACATTCTTGTTAACTCTATCATGGGGAGGGAGAATGGCAATTTGATCATAACCACCCTCCAAAAGTTACCAAAATCATGGACCGATTCATCATCATATTACTTCAAACTAAGAAGATCGATCAATGTGGTTTTCTTCCTAACATTCAAGGTGAATCGCTCTAGGAATTGGTCCATGAGTTGCTCAAAAGTGTAAACACTCTGATGCGGTAAGTGGTTGTACCAATCCTAGGCTTCTCCCCAAAGTGTCTGAGGAAAGGTGTGAAGCATGAGTGCATCATTATTTCTTATCCTAAAACACGCATTAACAAATCTAGTCACATGCTCTCAAGGGTCCTCATCCCCCTTAAATGTATCAAACTTTGGCATCTAAAAATCAGTTGGATAAGGTGGTGTAGGTACCAAAGCATGGATCGGGTGATTGAGTAGCTACCTTAAGGTGGGCTTTTGATACTACAAACCTGGTGTCTGCATGGCAAGGCTATCAATATGGTTCTATAAGAACTAGAACTTAGGATCTTCCATAGGGTTAAAACCTTGGTTTGCTTATTGTTGTTGGTAATATTGTGCATTGTAGGTGGAATGTGGATGATGGGGGATGTTAGGCTAAAATGCATGATGATATGATGGTTGATGAGGGTTTTGATATTGATGAGGTGATGGGGGTATGATAGCATGTTGACCTGATGAGTTAGCATACATGTGATGAAGTGGGTTAGTTGTTATGGTAGTGGTTGGGGGTGCAATACCCAAGATGGATCTTGGATAAAGGTGTGGGTTTGATGAGATGTTGATGGTGGGTTTTGATCAATCCTCTATGAATACTATTGTGGGTTAGGATTAATGCTATGATTAGCATTATCCAAAATCATTTATTGTAGCTGCAAGAAGGCCTATTGCATGGCAATCATAGATGATGTGGGTACAATCACATATGAGGTGGATGGTTGGGTTGGTTGTGAGGCAACCATGTCAGTAGATGTAGGTGGGGGTAGGTGGCAAAAGGTATTACCACTGAATGAGGGATGATAGGATGTGTGGGGCCCATAGGGGTGGTAGATGGAATGGATGTGAGGACCTACGAAGCAACCTGAGTTGGTGCTTCATAAAGGGGGTTGGTGCAAATGATGTTTTGATGTGGCAAGGTGATGGGTGGTTGGCTAGATGATGATGGGTGACTAGCTAGGGTGGTAGTAGTCGGCTCAAAAAGTGGATTCATAAAGGTTGGGTTGAACTATTATGGGTGTGTGAAGGTAGACTCCTGATGTAATGATGGCATGGTGCGAGATGGGATGGTAAGTGGTGGTAATGATGGAAAAACCATACTAGCTACATTTAGGTACATCCTAATGGTGTCCATGTCTACAAGTGTGACATGACCATCCATTGGTGTGGGTGGCTCACTCCTAGGAGTCTCAAGAATAGTGGTATGGGTAGCCCTATGCATAATATCTATATCCAAAATAGGGGCACTACTAGAGGGCCCTACATTTAAGTTCTGGGACATAGGAGGAACTACACTAACTTGCCCTACCATCAAAGTGTTAGGGACCTGACTAGCCTGAGATGGATCCATAGGGGAAGACAACTGACTCTGAATTAATGCTAACTTTTTGGCTTGACCATGGGTCGTTACCATACGCTAAGGTGTGATGATGTGTGAAATGCAAGTGTAAGTGTGTGAATGCATGAAAGAAGCACAATGCAAAACAACACTCAAAGCAAACAAACAAACAAGGTTTTTGTTCCTAAGTTTATGCAAAGTTTGATTTTTTTTTTTTTTTTTTTTTTTTGGAGTTTTGAAAGTTTTTGGAAAAAAAGAAAAATCGATGTGCAAAATATTTGCCCTAAAATGAATCTAGGATTTCACCTATATGCCCGCACACACATATCCGGTGATGAAGTCTAGATTGTGAATCCCATCAGACTATGGAGATGAAACCCATAATCGATGAGGGGACACAGGTCCTACCAGTCCTCACCCAGTCTCACTTGGGTAGTGATACACCCTCCGAAGAGGAATGCATGCTATTTTCCAAGCTACGATGGTTCTTGGAGCCGGCCTTGGCCATGAATAGGGTAATAATATGTTGGGGGTTGGTGATGAAGTCCAACCTTGTCCAATGTTCAAGTGAGTGTGTGAGGTTTTTAATTTATTGTGTGATGCAAACTATGATGCAATTCTATTTTTATGCCTAATGCAGAAAATAAGAAATAGAGAATAGCAAAAAATTCAGATCAAGGGCTGAAGTTGCTGATTTCAAGCAAGATCTAGCCAAGTTCTATTGTTAGGGCCAAACCATGGGTGGGTGGTTGGTTCTGATAAACCGTATTTGCATGGTTTACCAACACATGAGCATTTGGGAGATCCCAACCAAAGGTGTGCAGTTTTGACTAAACAATAGAGCAAGGGCAGATCAAGCCCAAACCTCAAATATCCTAAGTTATTTCTAACTCGACTATGCAAAATGCTCTGTTACCTATCATGAAAATGTAGATCCTTTTATTTTTTTTTTATGTTTTTATGAATGCTTTTATGAAAAATAAAGATATCTATCCTAAGACCTAAATGCAAACAAGAGGCACACAGGACAGAGACCTTTAATCTAGCCTAGATGCAATGCTAAAACTAGAAATAAGGGAAAGAAAGTGCAAGGGTACAAACCTATGTTCCTTTCGTCGCTCCTTCTAGTGCTTCAACCGCAGATCCATGATGTCACAATGTAAATCCCACGTGTGTTTTTAAGTACTCCACCATAGTGATGGTTCTTAGATCAAACTATGCACATTTTTTAGGTGTTCAATGATTAGTGCATGGTTCCTCAGATCCAAAACTATCTTCACACTTATAACACATGAACACTTTGCAATTAAAAGAATGATGTATCTTGTATTAACAAGGGAACCTGAATCTCCCAATATTACAATGATTTTGAATTACCCCAAGTATATTGGGTGTAATATTACAATATATGATACAAGTTCTCAAGTCACAAAATAGGGCTTCTCCAAACAAATCAACTAGTGTTCTTTCTTCTTTAGCTACAACTCCAAAGGGTGAGTGGGCTTCAAGTATCCAATGTAGGGACCACTCCAGCTTCATCAGCTTCTCCAAGATACCTATTACCTACACACATAAAAACCAAATAAGGGTTAGTAGCACCTACAAATCAAGATATAAAATATTACTATAAAACCCTAACTAAAAAAACATGCGATACAAAAAATAGAGAGAAATAAACTAAAATGCCTTGCTAAATGGAACTTACTGATCTGATCTATCATGTGCTCTTAGCTCTAAGAAACCATGAATGTGCGGTGAAGACTAGAAAACCATGCATGGGTGGTGGGAAAACCACGTAGATGTGGTTTTAACTATGAAACCATGAGACATGTGATGTAGATTGAATGATATATTGCTATAAAATGGGACCTCCGAGCTTTAGATCTCTCTTCTCCTTGAGATGCGTGTAGAGCTCTAGTCCTATTTTGATAGCTTGATGGTACAAATGTTTAGCCTCCTTTGATTTGGATGGGGTGAAGGTGCCTTTATAGGCTCCTTAGGGTTTTGGAGGGAAATGAGAGGTGGCAAGCCAGGATTACCAAGTGGCAATCTTGGGCTACCAAATGGAGGGGGCAGTTAGAGTGAGTCACCCAGGGTGTCTCACTTAACTGGGGTGATGTGGATGCAAGTGGAGTGCTATGTGGAGGGTTACCCCATGTGAAGGGACAAAGGGGACAAGGGTGTATGAGATGTGGCAAGGGATGTTGGTGAGGTGGCTAGGACACATGTCTAGTGGGTAGGCAGGGTATCCTAGGCTGATTTTCTAGATTTAATAAATCTAGAAAATAGGATAATGTGCAGGATTTATATACCTAAGTCTAAACTTAGGCATATAACTTTATTATGCAGGATTTGATGTGGGGTGCCAAATGTGATGTTGTGGATGACCTAGTTTTTGGTGTCTACACTAATAATTGGATTCCACAATTCTATCTTCATTCTCCCCTCAAATAAAAGCATCCTTAGATAAGTTAATAGAAAATTTACCTCCTCCATTTAAACCTACAAATTCTTGCTTTGATATTAGCTAGAGTGTTAAGGAAGTAAATTTTGGATTTTGTCCTATTAAATTTTTACCCTGATGCTCTTTCGTATTTATTTAAAAAGTTATTCAAAGCTCTAGCCTCATTTATCCTTGCCCTTCCAAAAAGGGTTGTACCATCTACAGACTACTGATGGGTGATGTTATCGATGTTATTACTAACCTTAAGTCTACTTATAAGCCCATATTTGTAAGCCTTATTTAAGTTCCTACTCAAAACCTTTGCCATAATAATGAACAAATAAGGAGATAGAGGATCTCCTTCTCTAAGGCCTCTCTTGTCTTTAAAATATTTTGTTACTAACCCATTGACCAACATTGAATAAGAAACTGTAGAGACACAAGCTTTAATCCATCTAACCCATTTCTTCTCGAATCGAAACTTTTATAAAATTTCAAAAAGAAAACCCCATTTAACCCTATCATAGTTTTACTCATATCAAGTTTTAATATCATTGTTTTCTCTTTTCTTGAAGCTGATGCATGTATAACTTCATGAGCTGCTATAATCTCATCCAAAATTTGTCTCCTTTTTATAAATCCTCCTTGCTCTTCTATCGATTTTTCATCACTTTGGAGGTAATCTTATATGCCATATTACATAGGTTTATGGGTCTAAAAGAATCAAACAATTCAACACCCTTTTTTGGAATTAGGGTAAGATATATTGCATTTATTTTATAAGGTATGTATTATTTTACCCTAGACTATTCCACTGCCACCAATAAAAAATCCTTCACTATATCCCAATTATGTTGGTAAAAATATGCAGAGAGCCCATTTGGACCTAGGGATTTATCCTTATTAAAAGAGAAAATAGCTAAATGAACTTCTTCTAGAGTAGTAGGCTCCATTAGTTTTCTATTGTCTTCATTTGTTATAAATAAAGGTACATATTGAAGAAATTTATCATTAAGAACTTTAGTCTCCTCTAATCCTAGAATATTTCGACAAAAATAAATTACTTCTTTTCTAATTTCACTTTGATCATCAATCCAAAAGCCTTCTAATGATTTGATTCTACTAATTTGGATGTTGATAAATGTACTATAGCCATCCTATGAAAAACTTAGTATTTTTATCTCCTTTTAACCAAGTCTTTCTTGATTTTAATCTCTAGAATTTCTCTTCCTTACTCAAAATATATGATATTCACTAAGAAACTCCCTTTCCTCTAAGATTGGATTATTATGATAACATTTTTGCACTTTAGAAATTTTATATTTTGGTTCTTTTTCTTCTCAAAAATGTTTTCAAAAGTGTTCTTGCTCCATTCGTTTAATCTAGATGTCATACAATGATTTTGTTTTGGAAGTGCATACAACCCACTATTTCCTAAATAATTCCATGTTTGTGCTATCACATCAACAAATTGAGGATGGTCTTCCCACATCTACTCATATTTAAAATATGATATTTTTTTAATTCACTTACCACCATTTTAAATCTTATTGGCCAGTAATCTTAACCAATCCTTGTCAAGGTATTAATGTTAGCATAAGTTCCTTCATTTAGCCAATGATCTAAGAGTATGCATCCTTCTAATTTTTTTGCTATCAGGTTCTAGCCTCTCCTATTGTTGGTCCATGTATAGTTGTCTACTTCAAACTCAACCTCCCATAGATTATTGTTTTGAGTAAAAGATAAGAAATATCTCATACTTTGGGTTAATTTTATAATTCCCCTAAAATTTTCATCCAACTTGGTTATGGAATTCAAATCTCCTATGATCATGAATCATGTTTCTTGGTATTTACGTCTCATAAAGGCTTCAATTGCAATCCAAAATTCTAATCTACTTGACTGAGTTATAGGTCCATACACATTGATAAGGATAAAATGAATATCTTCAAAGTAGCAAGTGACTAAAGAGGCTATCCAATGCCTAGTTTTATGAATGGTTACACAAGATGTTCTAGAAGGATTCCAACAAGTTAGAATTCCCCCTATTGCTATTTAAAAATAATAGCATCCCATTCACATATTTACCATACTACTTTCATAGTTTTTGAAACTTCTTTTTTTATCACTTGGCATAGTTAAAGAAGATAAAAAAATTTGTTTGAGGAAAATGTTGTTGGCCTATTCAATAGAGGCCTTAAATTAGAATAAAAATAAATATAATAGAAGGGATAGAACCAACTTAGAAATAAAATAAAGGAAGTAAGGCTACTAAAATACTAATAAGGGTAGCGTTGTCACTGCACAAAGAACAAATAGTGTATATTCAACCAAAATAATAGAAAAATAATGTTGAAAAGAATACAGTCATTATACCCCAAATCAGTACACAAGCAAAAAAGGGAAAATGGGTTGATAAGGGAAAATAATCCAAAAAGATAAAAGGAGACCAAGAGGTAACAAATAAACCAAAGGATAAGCAAAATGAAGAAAGGGATAAATTATAGAAGAAGTATATGAAACATATAAAATAACTTTCTATCACTAGTGAAGGATGCACGATGACCATAGGCAATATAGGAATTTTACCTCATATAGTGAAATTAGTTTTGTTAAATTCAAATTCTATGTAGTGGAGGGTATGAAGAAACACCAAAAAAAGTAATAATGCTATAATATCTATCCCTACCAAGACAAATATATTTGATACAATAACCCCTTAAAGAGAAAAAAATAACTTATTCCAAGAATGGATAGGCAAAGCCAACTCAGCTAATTCCAATAGAGCAATAAAACTTGATGGTAGAAGATCCTTCAAACATCCATATAAATGAAATAGTTACTTTGAATGCTTCTAATCCATATACCCTAAAATTATTATCATTTTCTATAACTTTGAATATCAATAATTATCTACTAAGAAGTTGTATAGTATATTCAAGGGTTTTTATGACTATAATGCCTAAAGATATCTATGAATAATGGGCTTATAATACACAAATATATATAATACCAATCCAAATTTATGGAACTAGGGTGAATGTTATAGAGGTTTTAAAAGCTTTGATCATGATAATTGAAAAGCATCTTGAATTAGTGTTTGCTATAGAGGTTATAGTTGATTATCTTCTTTTGCATCTTGGAATATGGCTTTCAAGGGAATGGACACACAAAGTTCCTGGAGATGGATGCTTAGTGATGGATTATACCCATATGAAGTTATTTAGAGATAGAAAAATTAAAAATGAATCACTAAGTAAATACTTGCTCCATAATATGGATAAGGATGACATGGTTTTTTTTATTAGGTAAAGGAAGGGGTCTTGAAAGGGTCCCTGAAACATTTACAAGGAGAAAACTATATATTTTAAAGATGATGTCAAAAAATACTTGACCAAAAGTTATCCCATCCTATGGGACTTACAACACACTAAAATATCACCTACCAAAGTAGAAGGATTGCAAGAAGAGCAAAAAAAAAGGGATAATCGAGAGAACAAAGAGAGCCTTCATCCCCAAGATCCTCATTCTACTACAAGACCAAAAAAAAATAGATCAAAATTTATCCCACCCTATGGGACTATCAACAAGTCAAACATCACCTACCAAAATATAAGAACTACAAGAAGTATAGGTAAGGAGCAGGGAGAACCAAGAGAACAAAAATACCTCAATCCTCAAGATCCTCATCCCCACTAGTTTCCTTTCCTACCTCAGAGTATTTTCAATCCCACTAGTCCCATTCCATCATTGCTTTGACCTCCTCTATGCACGAGATAGCCACTTTAAGGGTGCTAGTTAAGGATATCATAAATTATTTATTCATTCTTCTTGTCGATTTAACATTGATTTGTCTAAATTTGTAGATGATGAAATCATAGGGATGGTCAAATTTATAAAATTTATATAATCATTGGTATGCTTTAGGATGATGAGGACTCAAAAGCAAAATTTTAATAAACTAATCTTGGAAATTATTTAATATGTTAAGGGCCTACTAGCTTCCCATATTTGACTAGTTAACAAGCATAAGTATCTAATAGGATATGGATCATTCATTTTTGATGGCACTAGAACTAAAAATAGGACTATCATTGGTATTTATTTCATAGACTACCAAGGCACTCAAATGAATTTTTATTATAATTTTATTTTAAATGCACCAATAATATGGTTGTGTATGAAGCACTAAGTATAGAATTAAGGAATGCTAAAATACAAGGATTAAAAACCTCAAGATGGTAGGTGACTTTGATCTAGTGATAAATCAGATCAAGTCATATTGTGCAACCAAAAATAAACACTTAAATTCATACGAGGAAAGGGTTTGGGATTTTTTGGAGAGTTTAAACACTTATGAGATCAAAGAAATTTGAGAATTGAATATTAAAGTAGATAAATTAGCCTCTATGCTAGTAAGGTTTGACCCTAATTTAGAGACATGGGATAAACCAAAGGAAGTGAAAGTAGTTATGAGGCCAGTTACCCACTATAATTCTACTCATTGGCAAGTTTCATATAATGATGAGAAAATTACCAAATTCATCATAAAGGAGGCTCAACATGCTAAAAAAAATAATGAAAATGGGGATATACAAAATATGGAGTAATTGAACTAAGGACTAATTAGTTTCCAAAGGGGCTAATAACATTAAAATGCTTGTTCAACTTTTGGGATAGTATTAGGAAGACTAGCATTAAAGTGAAATCATTTTTCTATCATCCTATCAATATTTTTGAAGGGAAGAATCTATTAATAGGCCAAAAAAGCAATGAGGAAGATATGTGTATTTTCAAGGAGCTTTGTGGGAAGTATGGTGATATCATTGAATTATCCAATAAGGATCTAAAAATCTATAACAAAAGCATCATAGAGCACACCATAGAATCAAAACCTCGTGTAAAGCCCTTCTAGCAAAAACAAAGGCTAGTGAACCCCAAAATAAAAATAGTTATGAAGAAATATCTTTTGAAGATTTTGCAAGCCCAAATTATTTTCTTGATCAATCATTCTACCTAAGTGGCTAATTTTATTTTGGTTCAAAATAAAAAATGGTGATATCAAATTGTGTTAATTTCAAGAACTTGAAGTAAGCATAATTAAAGTATCATTACTTGTTGCCAACCATAAATCAGGTTTTATAGAAAGTGGTTGGATATCATATGTTTCACTCCTATATGGCTTATCAAAATTTCTTAGGGTACAATTTATTTATGTCCATAATGACAACCAATATATGAAACCCTTCACAACTAAATGGGGAACCTTTGCATATCAATGACTACCTTTTGTGTTGTCAAATATTAGGGACACCTTCCAATAGACTATGGATATTAATTTTATAGATATAATATGTAAAATTATACTTATATATCTTTATAGTTTAACTATTTTATCTAAAGAAAGAGGTAAACACATTAAACATCTATATTCTATCTTCCAAAGGTGTAGGGAGTGTGGCATTTCACTAAACCCCCAAAAGACAATTTTCATGGTTCAATAAGGAAATTCTTAGGGTACACCATATCAAAGTATGGTCTCGCAATAGACCTAGATAGAATAAATCAATCTAGAGCTACCTCTACCTAAGATAGTCAAGGAGATAAAGTTTTTCCTAGGTCAAATCCCATTTGTAGCTAAGTTCATAATCAAATTTTGTGCAACTGGTCAAGTCAACAACCCAAAGATATTAAAAGAAGATGAAACTATTGAATGGATAAAAAATGGTAAGAATAATTTTCAAAATACAAATGATGTGATTATCATGGACTCATTTCTCATCAACCTAGATTTTAAAAGGACGAGAAATATGAAGAACATTCAATTTTTTTTATGAGTTAAGTACTCTATGATTACAAGGAAAGGTACATGTTAATTAATAAAATACCTAAGAAAAATAGGTGGAAACAATATCCTCATAACAAAATTTATTTCAAGTGACGTATCTAGATCATCCACATATCCTATTGACTTCATTGTCATGGTTTTAGAGCTAGATCTATCAAGAACATATCCCTACCAAATGGTCTAGCTTACTAACCAACTTTACATTTGGGTGGGCATGCAATATGGCCAACTAGTAGTAGAGAATGAAATAAACAAGTAGCCTAAGTTATAGTAAATAAGATTTAATTATATCATGAGATAGAATCCCTTAGGAAGGATGTCATTGAAGGAGCCCAATTGTGATAATTAGTTGAGGAACTAAAAACCCAACTTTTTAAAAGTGACAACCAAAAAAAGCAATTAGAGGATCTCTTAGAATAACTTACTTGTGTTAAAACCAACTAAAGCAAAAATATACACAATAAAAATCATAATTGCTATAATAGATAGAAGAGATGCAAATAGCCTAGCAAGAGAGGGCTAATAAAATCATCAAGTTATAGGAATAAGTTGCAATACTAGATATAATAGGTATGGTGCTAAGAGTGTGTCTTACTATGGGAGGTGGTGTACTTCTAGGAGAACCTCTAAGAGAAATATATGCAATAAAATAATAGGGAGTGATTGAAGGATTAGGAATAGAAGAAGCATATAGGAAACAAAATGTGAGGATAGAAGAAAGAGAAAGATAAGTAAAGAGACAGGGAAAATAATAATCGAGAGACCAATGGCAACCTCCAACATGGTCCTTGAGATTATTTATTTATATTTTGCTATATCCATGGAGGATTTTGTGTTCATTAGGTCCTATGCCATTTTCTTCTTTCTTGCTTCATCAAATGCCCTTGTTATGCTCTCAACAAAGGAAGTTAATGCCTTAAATTGGTCCTCCATTGCCACAAACCTAGGAAGAGGTACCTTTTGATAAATTCCCTCTTCCTTAAATGGGGTAAAGTATTTTATAATTTCATATAATATAGTGGATTATATTTTTATAGCTTGGGATTTCTCTTGGTGTACACTCTATCTAAACTACCATCCTTTCAAAAAATGATCCATGAGGGTCTTTCTATTGCTTCTTTAATATTTCCTTGACTTCCTACTAAACTATAGCACTAAACATTTCCCAATTTTTTGGTGTTATAATTATAGCAATTTTGGGCACATCAATAGGAGATCTTATTTCCATGGGACTACCTTTTAGGTATCCTTCTACAATTCTTGGTCTCTTGGCCAAATTTTATGTTTTTGATCCCATATTGCCAAGAATTGTTCATCAAAGAGAACACTTCATACTAGTATTTTGTTATTCTAGTATGGAATCTCATTATTTTCTATGCTACGATCTTCTTCCATGAATAGCCCAAGTTTTTGAAATCTCTTAATGCTTGATGATTCATTTTATAGTTTAGGTCAAAGTCATATTTGACTTTGTCCTTAGCATAGAAAGCAAACCATTATGGTGGGTGGGCATACCATTGTTGAATCTCTTGTTAATATCCTTGACCCTCCTCAAAAATGGGTTAGTCCACTTTCTTAGATGGTTTATCTTATTCTTTATATTGTATTGTTTTCATGGGCATAGAATATGTGTAACCATTTTGACTCTAGTTGCCTCTAGAAATTTTCTCTCTTGATCATAGGACCATACATACCTTAGCTACTTGAGTCCCATGCTTCTCTATTTTTAATTATTGAATGGAATTATCATACATTTAGGGTGATTTACATAATCCAGTAATTAAAAGGGTAAAAGGTCACCTTTTTCTACCCTAAAAATGAATTGTGGTCAATGTAGTATAGTTGTGTGGCATATTCCAAGTTGAACTAATAGTCTTTCATTTATGGAAGTAGCTTGAAGGCTATGGAAAAAATATAGATGAAGGATCTATGTAGGGTTATGCATAAGGGGGTGGCCTCAAAATGTATTTATAAAAATAAGGTGAATCATATCCAAACTTATGTAGAAGACATGGAAAATTATATTTTTCCCACCAAAAATTATAAAAATGGGGTAAATCAATTGCAAAATATTGCTACCACATATTTTTCATATATTTTAGTGATAAGACAACAATATTTACCAGATCCATCATTTTAGGTTACCAAGATCTAGCATCCTTTAAGGGTTTCTGCACATTACCCTTACTAGATCTCTACTTGATTTTTTTGTATCGCACTTTAACAACTTTAGAGCTCATTTTGGAGGTCTTTTAAGGGTTTTTTGAGGATTTTACCAAGTGCCAAATTTATCATAGAGCTAAGTGGTTTAAAAAATGAAAATAGAGCTCTATATCAAAAGTTATGCCTTATAGAATATTTTCTATTGATCGGTTGCTCCTTTACAACCAATTAACATTTGACTGCTCTTTTGTAACCAATCAATAATCGACTACTCCACTACAACCAATAGAAACTTGACTACTCCTTTGCAACCAATTGACACTCGGATGCTCCTCTATAATCGATTGACACTTGATTGCTCCTCTACAACCTGTCAACTATCACTAGTTCTCTACAACCTATTGGCTATCAAAAATTCTAAATCGATTGACTATTTTGATAGTCCTCTACTACCTATAAGCTATCAAAAATCCCCTTCAAACTATCATCTATTGACACTCCTATATAACCTATCGGCTATCACTAGTTCTCTACAATCTATCGACTATCGTTAATTCTCTACAACCTATCAACTATCGACAATTCTAAATTGATCGACTATTCTTACAGTTCTTTGCTACCTATGGACTATTGACACTCCCCTATAACCTATAAGCTATAAACACCCCTCTATAACCTATCAACTATCAATACTCCTTTGCAACCTATAGTTTATCGATAGTCTATAAACTATAAGCTATCGACACCCCTTTACAACCTACTGGCTATTAACACTCCTAGACTATCAACTATCTACTTCAGGTCTTATTTATCTATTGTTGGGTTTTTGCTACTACAAATCATTTTTTCAAGGAGTTTGAATGTTTTACATGAATTTGTACCATTGTCATGTTTAGTATATATATTGGTGGTATAAGAGATAAATTTAGTAGGATAATTTTTTTTTTTTAATTTGAAGGTTAAAAAGTCCACGGTTTAGGTGGGAGTGTTGGTAATTTAAAAAAATGGTGAAATTATTATCAACATGGAGCGAGCTGACCCCAAAAAACATTTTGCTCCTAGAAATTTTGGCCAAATGGACCGAAATATAAGGTCCCTATATTCACCAATTTTAAATTTCAAAAATCCTAATATTCATGAATTATTTATGATTCATCGCTATGCATAAACTTGGATCTATGTTTCCCCAAATAGAATTTCTTATTTGACTATTACTTAGACTTTAGTAGGTTTTATGCCTCTTTTGATAGCCTTGGGACCCTTCACTTTAACTATACCATTACCAATGATATATTGTGTTATAGAAGTGGTATGATGTCTTTCTCACATTTTGGTATACCATATTTGTGCAATATACTATGCTAAGTGGATTGTTGTCAAATGCTATTTGGTTTACTTGCAAGAAAGGTAACCACTCCTCCTTTTGGTATAAAATTAGCTAGATCAAGTATGATATATAGATAAAATTTTAGTCATACTTAAACTCCCTCAATGGTTTAAACATCTTATTGGGGATATATTTCATGTAGTAGATAATTTGAGAATGGTTTGGATATTTCTTCACCATATGAAGAAGGGTGACATTCTCTTTAAACCTAGGAATTAGTTTTATCCTCTAGAACTATTGTTATTCTAGCAAGTACTAATTGGACATCATATTTTAAGAGTGCTAATGCTAATAATATGCTAAAGTTAGGTGCCTTGGTTGGGTCCTTCATATGCAATGCCAAGAAGTCCCTCTAGAAATGATGGTAAAAATGGTAGTAGTAATATTTTTTGGCATTTAGGTTATATGTGGCCCACATTGTAGGATCATCTAAAGAACATGTGCTTATACTGAGAGGGGGGGTGAACAGTATAAGATAAAACTTTTTGCTTTTCAATCCATATGATAACATCAGCAATATTAAAGTAGTAAACATTACACAAAGCATCACACACATGAGAGACATGATTTAACGTGGTTCACCCAATGTGGGCTACTCCACGGAGAAAATATTCCTTATAAAATTTTCTCAACAAATTCTCTTGGGAATCCTTTCCCTATTACAATGTTTATGGACCTCTATCCAAAGGAGACACCAATACCCTAATCAATTTCATGGATCTCTATCCATAGGAGAACTCCTTCTCCTCTACTCTGGTTGGTGATCCTCTAGAAGACTACTGCCTCCACTACACTGGCTTGTGGATCTCTCTCCACTGAAGACTCTGTCCTCACTCAGAAGATCTCTATCCTCACTACCCTGGCTAATGGATCTCTATCCACTAGAGACTACTATCCTCTACTCTATCACCTCCAAATCTTGCTCTCATCTCTGCTCAAATCTATACTAAACATAGTCCTTCGGTCTAGCAAAAATATACTCAATATCTGTCTCTCTGGTCTAGCACAAATCTACTCAATATTTGTCTCTAATCTACACTAAACATAGTCCTTCGGTCTAGCACAAATCTGCTCAATATTTATCTCTAATCTTGCACAAACCTGTCCTCAAATCTGCACCAAACTTTGTCCTCAAATCTATCCTCAAGTCTTAACACAAAGCTTGACTCAATCACAAATAAAATCTGCTAGATCTTCCCCAAGCCTTAACACAAATATTGAACAAATAATTAATCAACTCTCTCAAGTCTTCACTAAGACTTACCTCAAATATTCTCAACAAGTCCTCACTAGAACTTGCTCAATTTTCTTAACAAGTCTTCACCAAGACTTACCTTAAATCTGCTCAACAAGTCCTCACTAGAACTTTTCCAATCTGCTCAACAAGTCTTCACCAATACTTACCTCAAATCTGCATTGTAACACTTCCATAAAAGCTTACTCAACTCAACTCAATCTATCACAGAAAACCTCTTCAATAACACAAACAAGTTTCACACAAAATCTTGTTTTAATCTCATAAAAACATATAGAGAATGGTTAGAGACTCAATATGTTTCACACTCAATCACTTTCAATCTCTCTTTCAAATCAAATCAGAATATAGAACAATTTGTTTCACAAAACTTGAACTATCACTCCAACACTTTCCAATAAACTATTCTCAATCAACTCAACCAATTATACATATGAAACCTAACTCAACAATGCTTATCAAACAAACCTTTTCACTCCAACTTAGCATTCACAACATCCAACAATCACTCACAAGGAAGATGTGCCCATACCTTTTGTTTGATGAAGAATTGACCTCAAAACCTGTCTCAATCACAATCACCCTCTTTGCCAATCTCAAAGGTTAGGTAGCAAAAACCTCTTCAAAACTCTCATTCAAATAATCCCTCAAAATATTTCACCATACAAAGCATCAATTCTCAATTACACCTTATAATCTCCACACTTCAAAATATAAGCCAACAATTTGTTTAAAGAAAATAACCACAATAATCTTCTTTAAACACCTTATGTCTTTCCTCAAAATAATCAATACATCATAGCTTATTAAAATATAATTTCCTTTTCAAACCTTATAACTCCTATCTCAATTCAATTTATCAAAATCACAATAAAATATTTAACTTTCAAAAACCTTATAACTCCCTCCTAGCAAAAATAATCATGCCACATTAAACCTTAGGAGCAAATTTAATTTTGAAAAAATTAAATACCTTTTGCCCTCGATGGGATTTGAACTCCCACTTGCGCTGTCCACAATGCCCTAGCCATGGCCCACTTGCCACGTGATCTAGGTGCTCACCTTAGTAAGAAGAAGCACCTCGTGCACTTTATTGTTTATGCCTTGGCACCAAAACCAAAACGTGAATGCCAACAAAACACTATCATCGGGGTTCGATCGCGGGACCTCCCGCTCGTTAGCACCCTAAACACACAACCGCTTGCCACTAGCCCAACCACCATGGTTGGTTATGAGGCTCCAAGCCTCCCTCCTCTTATTCCTTCGATGGCCGCCACATAAGAAAAACCTTATCCTCTTCTTTCTCATGGATCGCAATAATTTCGCATGCACTCGCCAATAATTCGATCGAAGGTAAGTTTGGATTTACCAAAGGCACATGGTATTTATACCATTGTGCTATCTCCTTTAGCACGTCGACGGATGAGAATAATAATCGACGTCGACACCATTAAATTAAATTGCTTGCCCTTGTAACCCTAACCTTAGGGTTTAATTAAATTAAATTATAAATTAATTTATAATAAAATTATTATAATTAATTTAATTACTTTAGGTCTATACTTTAGACCTTTAATATTATAATACAATATTATAATATTATTATTTTTAGGTCTCAACATTAGACTTTTAATATTATAATAAAATATTATAATATTATTTTTCTTGGGCCTTCCTATTGCTCCTTTAGACCTTATCTGACCACCTTGAATATTATAATAGGAGATATTATAATATTATTTCCCTTAGGCCTAGAAGCAATCTTTCTCTTGCATTGATTACTGAAACTGACTCTTGACATCCTTCCTTTTGCACTGCTCACTGAAACTGACTCTTGACATCAATGACAACAAATCTTGCTCATATTTCCAACAATATCCCCCTTTGTCATTGATGGCAACCCATTTACCTTTTACCATTTCCTTTACCTTTTTCTTGTTCTGCTCCCCCTAACTGAATGCTCTCCCTCTAACTCAAATCTCTCCCCCTTTGTCATCAATGGCAAAGGGTCACCTTTGGGGCTTGGGGCTAAGAATGAGACTCTTAGCTTAGCCCCTCCCCCACCTCCTCTTGAGGTGGTTAATTCTGGGGTGGGAGTAGAACTACTCCCAAATTTCCTCGAAGATACTCAAAAGTCTCTTTCGAAAGTGGCTTAGTGAAAATATCCGCAATCTGCTCCTTTGTAGTAACATATTCCAACCTGACTTGCTTATCTATCACCTGTTCTCTTAGAAAGTGATACTTGATCGAAATGTGCTTTGTCCTAGAGTGCATCACTGGATTCTTTGAGATATTTATAGCACTTGTATTATCACACAATATGGGAATAGGATGATCATGTTTTATCTTGAAATCCTCTAGAGTTCGCTTCATCCATAATACCTGTGTACAACTAGAAACTACTACAATATACTCTACCTCTATTGTAGATAAGGATACTGATGCATGTTTCTTACTTAGCCAAGAGACTAAACAATCTCCAAGAAAGAATGCTCCACCACTTGTACTTTTTCTATCATCAATACTGCCAGCCCAATCTGCATATGTATAAGTTGTGAGAGTGAAACTATCACTTTTGGGATACCAGAGCCCAAAATCCATAGTCCCTTTTAGATACCTGAGAATCCTCTTTATTGCTGCTACATGTGTTTCCTTGGGTGCTACCTGAAACCTTACCACTAATCCCACTGCCTGCATGATATCTGGTCTAGTAGTTGTGACATACAATAAGCTACCAATCATAGATCTATATAATTTCTGATTTACCTCTGGAGATTCATCATCTTTACTTAACTTACATCCTATAACCATGGGAGTACTTACTGGTTTGCAATCTTCTAACTTGAATTTCTTTAGCATCTCTTTTATATACTTGGTTTGTGAAAGGAATACTCCTTTCTCTGATTGTGAAATCTAAAGTCCAAGAAAGAAGGACAACTCACCAAGCATAGACATCTCAAATTCATTCTACATGCTCTTTGCAAATTTTTGACACATCTTATCATTGTTCCCTCCAAAAATGATGTCATCCACATAAACAACCACAATTAGTAGATCATTCCCTTCATTTTTGATGTATAAGTTACTATCCACTATTCCTTTCCTGAACCCCTATTCCTGAAGGTACTTATCCAATCTTGAGTACCATGCTCTAGGAGCCTATTTTAGACCATATAGTGCCTTCTTCAATTTGCATACATAGTCTAGTTTATCTATTAATATGAATCCCTCTGGTTGCTCAATATAAACTTCTTCTTCCAGAACACCATTTAGAAATGTTGACTTAACATCCATCTGATATACTTTGAAGTTTTTAAAACTTGAGAAGGCTAAGAACATTCTTATAGCTTCAAGTCATGCAACTGGAGCAAATGTCTCATCGAAGTCAATTCCCTCAACCTGTGCATAACCCTTGCACACTAACCTTGCTTTATTTCTGACCACCTGACCATCTTCATTTAACTTGTTTTTGAATACCCATTTAGTGCCAATCACATTTTTATCTTTTGGTCATGGAACAAGTTCCCAAGTCTTACTTTTCTCTATCTGATCTAATTCCTCATCCATTGCCTTAATCCAAAACTTATCTTCACTTGCCTCATTGAAGTCTTTTGGCTCAATTTTAGATAATAAAGAAAAATTTGCTTGTTGAGTTGATGTTATTACCCTTCTCCTTGTCTGTCTCTCATCTGGATTCCCAATGATTAGATCTCTTGGATGATGTTTTTGTACATACCTAGATGGAGTCTTAGGAAGAAGTCTTTGTGTTTCTTCCTCTTCTTCTTTTGATTCCTCACGAAACTCCTCTTGACAACTTCCATCTTCCTGATACACAATTTCTTGAATTAGTTCTCTTAATCCTATCTTCTCATCAATTATTACATTTATACTTTCTACAATAGTGCATGTCCTTTTGTTGTAGCATCTATAGGCTTTGCTCTTAGTAGAATAACCAAGAAAAATACCCTCATCACATCTTGGGTCAAACTTGCCCAAGTTTTGCTCTTCCCATCTTATGTAACACTTGCTTCCAAAAACTTTGAAGTGTTTCATAGTGGTTGGTCTTCCCTTCCAAAGCTCATATGGAGTCTTGTGATGGTTTACTCTTATTTGAGCTCTATTGATGATATAAACTATTGTGTTGACTACATCCCTCCAAAAACCATCTAAAATCTTGGATTCATTTAACATAGCTCTAGCCATATTCTCAATAGTCCTATTCTTCCTCTCAACTACTCCATTTTGTTGAGGAGTTCTTACAACTGAGTATTCTCTCTTGATTCCATGTTGTTCACAAAAATCTACAAATTCATTTGAGGTAAACTCTCCTCCTCTGTCTGATCTCAAACACTTAATCCTCTTACCTATTTCATTTTCAACTCATTCTTTAAATACCTTGAATTTACCAAATGCTTCTGACTTATCTTTTAGGAAGGCTACCCAAATCATTCTGGAGTAATCATCTATAAACAATATGAAGTAACTTTCACCTTGAATACTCTGTGTTCTGGTAGGACCACATAGATCAGTATGTATTAGTTTCAATGGCTCAGATGACATATATCCCTTTGATTTGAAACTTGTTCTAGTTTGCTTTCCATGTTGACAAGGTGCACAGATTGTGTTTTGTGGCCTTTTTAGCTTGGGTAAATCTCTGACAACTTGTTTATTGCTTATGTTGACTATGTTGTCAAAATTCAAATGACCCATTCTTCTATGCCACAACCAACTCTCATCTTCTTGTGATAGAAAACACTTTTCTCCTTTAATCTCACTAAGCACATAGAGGTTGTTTGGAGTTCTACTTGCATTTGCAATGACTTTTCCAGTTTTAGACTTTCTTATCTCACATCTATCTGGATGAAATGTAACCATATGACCTTGATCACAAAGTTGGCTTACACTTAGTAGATTGTGTCTCAACCCCTTGACATATAGTACATTTTCTATTCTTGTTTTCCCATTATCTAAACTCAGAGTTCCTTTTCCATAAATTTTTGTTGATCCATTATCACCAAAACTTACTGATCCTCTATTAGTTTCTTTGAGTACAAGAAATTTATCTTTGTCTCCTGTCATGTGACTAGAACAACCACTATCAAGAAACCATTGTTTTTCCTTATCCTGAACATGAAGAGTTGTTTGAACTAACATTGATCTAGCTTTCTCATGCCCCTTTTTTCTCTTTCCTAGTTGTTGAAGTTGTATTCTTTTTACTTGACTCAGGAAGTACCATTTTGCACCATCTAGCCTTGTGCCCAAAATTATTGCATTTATAACATATGATATCATCATTCATAAGAGGTGCAAAAGAGTTGAAATTTCTATTGACATCATTTTTCACATAACCAGTGCAATGTACAACTCTATGACCATATTTGTTACATGAAAAGCAATAGCCATGGAAGAAATTATGTAACCTGTTTGGATGCCTTTGAAAATATGGTCGAGTGCTTCTCCTTATGTTGTTCTTGTGATTAACTCTCATCCATGGTTCTTCTTTGCTTTCTTCTTTCCTAATGTCCTTTTATTTTGGGGTATGAGTCATGAGCTTATCTTTGTTTGATGTCTCTGTTTCTTGAAAGTTGGATTCCTCTTTCTATTTCCCTAACTTTATATCTTGTAGTAGCTTGGTCTTTTCAACTTCATGCCTTAGAGAAACAATTTCTGCTTCCAATATTTCACACTCTGTTTCCCTTGCTCTTAATAGATCTGTCATATCCTGTTCAATTTTCTTTCCTTCTTCTACCTTTATCTTGAGTTCTGTGAGACTCTGTAGAAGTTCCATCTTTGCTTCTTCATCCTCTTGAATTTGTTCCTTCAAGCTTGAGTTCTTCTTTCTAATCTTTTCCAAATTCCTGAGAGCAGTGAATAATTCCTCTTTTATATCAAACATGGTCTCTTCTTCATTCTCTGAAGTCATGTGTGTTTCTGATGGATCTTCCTCCAAGCTGTTAGTCTTTTCATGGAGAGACCCACTTTGATACCAATTGAAGAACATGTGCTTATACTGAGAGGGGGTGAACAGTATAAGATAAAACTTTTTGCTTTTCAATCCATATGATAACATCAACAATATTAAAGTAGTAAACATTACACAAAGCATCACACACATGAGAGACATGATTTAACGTGGTTCACCCAATGTGGGCTACTCCACGGAGAAAATATTCCTTATAAAAATTTCTCAACAAATTCTCTTGGGAATCCTTTCCCTATTACAATGTTTATGGACCTCTATCCAAAGGAGACACCAATCCCCTAATCAAGTTTATGGATCTCTATCCATAGGAGAACTCCTTCTCCTCTACTCTAGTTGGTGATCCTCTAGAAGACTACTGCCTCCATTGCACTAGCTTGTGGATCTCTCTCCACTGAAGACTCTGTCCTCACTCAAAAGATCTCTATCCTCACTACCCTAGCTAATGGATCTCTATCCACTAGAGACTACTATCCTCTGCTCTGTCACCTCCAAATATTGCTCTCAACTCTATCTCAAATCTATACTAAACATCTTCGGTCTAACACAAATCTACTCAATCTCTATCTCAAATCTACACTAAACACTATCCATCGATCTAGCACAAATCTGCTCAATCTCTATCTCAAATATGCACTAAACACAATCCTTGATCTAGTACAAATTTACTCAACATCTCCACAACTATCCTCAAACCCTATCCCAAGCCTTACAAACACCAACCAAACACCCAATCCCAACCTTAACACAAAGCTTGAACAAATCAATCAACAACCCCTCAAGTCTTCACAAGACTTACCTCAAATCTACTCAACAAGTCCTCACTAAAACTTGCTCAATATGCTTAACAAGTCTTCACCAAAACTTATCTCAAATCAACTCAATAAGTCCTCACTAGAACTTGTCCAATCTGCTCAACAAGTCTTCACCAAGACTTACCTCAAATATGCATTGTAAGCTTCCATAAAAGCTTACTCAACTCAACTCAATATATCATAGAAAATATCTTCAATCACACAAACAAGTTTCACACAAAATCTTGTTCTAATCTCACAAAAACATATAGAGAATGGTTAGAGACTCAATATGTTTCACACTCATAAATACTCAATCACTTTCAATCTCTTTCAAATCAAATCAGAATATAGAACAATTTGTTTCACAAAATTGAACTATCACTCCAACACTTTCCAATCAACTATGCTCAATCAACTCAACCAATCATACATATGAAATCTTACTCAACAATGCTTATCAAACAAACCTTTTCACTCCAACTTAGCATTCACAACATCCAACAATCACTCACAAGGAAGATGTGCCCATACCTTTTGTTTGATGAAGAATTGACCTCAAAACCTATCTCAATCACAATCACCCTCTTTGCCAATCTCAAAGGTTAGATAGCAAAAACCTCTTCAAAAATCTCATTCAAATAATCCCTCAAAATATTTCACCATACAAAACATCAACTCTCAATTACACCTTATAATCTCCACACTTCAAAATATAAGCCAACAATTTGTTTAAAGAAAATAACCACAATAATCTTCTTTAAACACCTTATGTTTTTCCTCAAAATAATCAATACATCATTAAAATATAATTTCCTTTTCAAACCTTATAACTCCTATCTCAATTCAATTTATCAAAATCACAATAAAATATTTAACTTTCAAAAACCTTATAACTCCCTCCTAGAAAAAATAATCATGCCACATTAAACCTTAGGAGAAAATTTAATTTAGAAAAATTAAATACCTTTTTCCCTCGATGGGATTCGAACTCTCGCTTGCACTGTCACTAGCGCCCTAGCCATGGCCCACTTGCCACATGAGCTAGGTGCTCACCTTAGTAAGAAGAAGCACCTCATGCACTTTATTGCTTATGCCTTGGTGCCAAAACCAAAAGTAACGTCAACAAAACACTGCCATCGAGGTTCGATCGTGGGACCTCCCACTTGTTAGCACCCTAAGAACACAACCACTTGCCGCTAGCCCAACCACCATGGTTGGTTATGAGGCTCCAAGCCTCTCTCCTCTTATTCCTTTGATGACCGCCACATAAGCAAAACTTTATCCTCTTCTTTTTCACACAGATCTCAATAATTTTGCATGCACTCACCAATGATTCGATCGAAGGTAAGTTTGGATTTACCAAGGCACATGGTATTTATACCATTGTGCTATCTCCTTTAGCACATCGGTGGATGAGAATAATAATCGACATCGACACCATTAAATTAAATTGCTTGCCCTTGTAACCCTAACCTTAGGGTTAATTAAATTAAATTATAAATTAATTTATAATAAAATTATTATAATTAATTTATAATTAATTTAATTACTTTAGGTCTATACTTTAGACCTTTAATATTATAATACAATATTATAATATTATTCTTCTTGGGCTCTCAACATTAGACTTTTAATATTATAATAAAATATGTTTGTGGGTCTAGGTGGATTTGTAAGTTGGGGTGTTTATCGAGAGGAGACCTAGGTTAAATCCCATGGGCATGCCCATGCATAGCCAGTAGCCCGATCTGACACCTCTGTGTGTTGCACTTGACTGATGACGATGGTTTGTTTCCTGCTTGTTCGGTGGTCCCCTTCATGCCATGTGTTGAACCAGACTAATGAATATGGTGCGAGCCCTGTGCATTCGGTGGTCCCCATCTCACGCCTGGTTACCATTAATGAGATGGTTGGTATGTTGGAAGCCTTCATTGATAGTTTGAACCCTCCAACTGCGCTGATAGCTACTAAAAATTATGATTGTAACCAATTCATCTATGTAACCAAAAAAAAATATTATAATAATATTATAATAATATTTTTTTGGGGCCTTCCTATTGCTCCTTTAGACCTTATCTGACCACCTTGCATATTATAATAAGAGATATTATAATATTATTTCCCTTAGGTCTAGAAGCAATATTTCTCTTGCACTGATTATTGAAACTGAATCTTGACATCCTTCCTTTTGCACTGCTCACTGAAACTGACTCTTGACATCAATGACAAAAAATCTTGCTCATATTTCCAACATCATCTACTATATTTAGCATCTCATTAATGTTGTCCTCTTGGATTTAACATGACTCTTCTTTCTCAAAGAAATTGATGTCAACCTTATATTTCCTAAGATTGCTGAATGCACACAGTCAAAAGAAGCATGTGAGCTACTAGAAAGTGCCTACAAAGGGTCCTCCAAGGTAAGGGTAATCAAGCTTCAACTCTTGAGAAGAGATTTTGAATCCTTATGCATGAATGATGATGAATCAATAGAAGTTTTCATCACTAGAGTTCAGAATTTAGTGAATGATATTCATGCTCATGGTGAGGAACTTAATGATACAAGGATTGTAGAGAAGGTATTGAGAAGCCTTCCTAGAAATTTTGATCCTATTACCATAGCTATTGAAGAATGTAGAGATTTATCAAAGCTAACTCTAGTTGAACTACTTGGTAGTTTGCAAACATATGAGCACAGGATAAAGGATAGGTATGAGAACCTTGATCAAGCATTCCAAGGTAAACTAAAAATAAATGAACATGTAACAACCCTCCTAAATATGGCTCTTGTCTTAATCTATTTCTCTACAAGAATATGGTGCTGCTAATCGATCTGTGGATGCAGGAACAGATGCACACATTGGCGGGGAGCATTACAAAAGCATTGGTATCTTCCTCGATCTGCGAGCAATGGGTATCCGAGGAAAGGTAAGTTGGGATATGATGAGCGATGAAGTTTTCGCCTATGTTAGGGTATTAAATCCCTACTGGCCATCCTTCCGCCAACGGTCCATGTAGATTGCATCCATGTAGCTGCATTCTAGGTTTTGTGTTTGATTTGCAAAATTTCTATCATGTTTGAATAGTTCAAAAAAATATATATACATTTATACACTAAGGAGACAATAATAATAATAATAATAATAATAATAATGGTGCAAACCCGGGGGGGGGGGGGCTTACAGGGGTCATGGTTGGGAGGAGACCCCACCTCAAAGGGGTTTTCACAATGTTAACCACAATAAAAATAAAATAATAATAATAATAATTATTATATATTATTATAATAAAATAATAATTAAATATTAGTAATAGTAATAATAAAATAAAAAGCACATCCTATAATAAGACCTTGGAAATTATAAGGTCAACCTCTAATCAAAAACTTGGCGGATAAAAACCAATACACATGGCAAGTTTTGTTGCGTGCACTTTACAAGTGGCACCCCTTGATTTATCTCCAACCTTTATTTATGAGAGGTAATATTGTGTATGGAAGGTGTGATACGTGGGGGAAAAGAAGGAAGAGGGCGCAAGACCCGACAGTGCGAATTGGAAGGTTAGGGTGGACGTCATTTTTAGGTCAGGTCGATTCCTTCTATAATAGTTTTAAAAATCTATAATAAGAAGCTTTAACATAATGGATACAGTGGTAAACAAATATGGGGATTTAACTAGAACACAATGCCTGAAACTTAATTATAAATTTCCTCTGTAATTGACCATGAATTCTCTTGCAGTAAGACTTTTGCTAAATTTAATAATAAGGGATTCATCTGTGCCTAAGTGCGTTTTCTGGGTATCTAGTAAGGAAGACTATCTATAAAGTGTTTAGGGTTGCATTACATTTCTCTGAAACCCTAATGATACAATTCCTTCCACGATGAAAATTGCTTGACTTCTATTCTTTTTGTTGTGAATGTTGGTTGCATGGTTGTGAATGTTTATTGCATTTTATGAGTAATTAAATAAGGATTTTATCTCCTGCATATTGTATGGCTGCAAATGCATTTCTTACAAACCTAATTCCCTTGCAATTCATGAGTGCTACGGGTGAGCGTGGCATTGTGTGATGGAATTGAGGAATGGAAAATTTGGTTTCGTCTCCATATTTTATTTTGCCTTAAAATGCTTATGTATCTTACATATGCTCACCGTAATGCCCCATGGGTGTTACGGGGAAGCGTAGCACTGTGTGATGAATTGAGGAATTGGAAAATTTTGGTATTGTTTCCATGTTATGGGCATGATGTGATTGGAATGGGAAAATTCTGATATTGTTTCCATATTTGTTTTACTTTCTTTAAAATGCACTGTGTGTTTGAAATGAATTTCAGTCTGCATGAATTTTGGTTGTGAGTGCATATAGGGTAGCATGCATTCATGGTAGTTGACCGCTCTGATCCCTTGATCTTGAAAATTTACCCCCTTAAACCCTAGCTCGATTGGATGAAGGCGGACCTCGTGGCCAGAATTTTTGGTGCCCATCAGCAATACCGCCATGACCATTAAAGCTCCTTATGTGTGCTATGTACCGCACCAGATGTATTTCTCTGAGAATTCCTTTTTATAATTGAATAATATAGTCTTACAGTCTAGTGTATGAATGGCTATGATTTATCATCCCTGGGATTTTATTATGAGAACAGTCGAAGGCCTTGTATAAAAAACAATTGATGTCTACTGTATTTTTGGGTATTGGTGAAGTGTTTTCAATCATGTAAATTTAAGGCTCGTAGGATGCAGTATTTTTAAATGCGTATGTAACCATTATAAGTCTGTCTTTGAGTGATTTTATTTTTATCTTAAATGATATTTGAGGAAACTGATACAAATATCAGATTGTGTACACCTGGAGTCTTGAGGAATGTTACTCTGTGTATTTGGATTCACTGGTAATTATTCTGTACATTTTCTTTTAAAAAAAAAGAAGAAGGTAATGGTTGGTATTTCTGGCATTTGGTAAGTGAATGACCATGTGTGTTGCCTTCGTTGTTGCTCGGTTGAATTATGTGGTATCATTTATATGACTATTAAACTGACTTTGCTCAAAAACGTAAGGGTAAACCTATTAGAGCTATTGATGCAGATTAGAGAACATGATTTGGACAAGAGATTTGGTTTTAAAAATTATCAGGCTGTCCAGTGAATTCTCGTCTCTCTGATTCACCATGGCAATGAATTGTATCTCGAAAAAATGATAGTGGCCTTAGCTCGTATATTAAAATTTCCATTTAAAATAAGACAGTGATTATAATCCGCCCATGGTATGCTGGATATTATTGTTTTAAAACCTAAGTTCCTGATGAATTCAGAGTTTTCAATTAAAATATAGGCATTAAATAAATTACCAAAGTCTTCTGCTACGTTAGTCGGATTATTTTGAAATTGTTCCTATGGATGTCATCCTTGGTTGTTCATTAATCAGTAATGGATTCTGTAACAAATCCTTCCTCGATTTTCCAAGAAAAGCATGTATGGCAATCTATATACTCTCTCAGATTTTGAACCATAGACGTTATATTGTTATGACCCAAATCCCTTGGCAATGATTAGAAAATCTATCTATTGTGGCGGCCACCCAAGTCGTTCTTGATGAGTTCATATTGATTCGAAATATTTCTATTAGGACTGTGTGCCAGAGTTGCTTGGAAATAGCAAACCAAATTTTTAAGTGTTCATAAGGTGCAGTGTTATTGGAAAACCGTAGCTTCCCTTGCCTTAAAATCACCTCAATTTTTGGGTCAGTCTGGGTGTCACCGTATGTCACTGATATACATTAAATTTTGAATTATGTTAGATGTCTTGTTTGATGTGGCTAATTGATTATTTCTTCAGCCAAAAGTTGGCACTCAATTTGAAAGCATTAAAATCATGATTTTATTAGATCGTGAGCATTACTATGGCGTGTCATATCCAGCATTGACCTTATGTGCTTGTGAAATCCGGGATCACACCAACCTCTAGATAACTGTGACCTAGCACCATGGCGTATGATTTGATGTGAAATATTTATTAAATATTGATTGAATCTGGGATGACACGTGTTGATAGTGGTCTTAGGAAAACTAAATGTTTTGGAATATGAAAGGTAATAAATGGGCTCCTTAATCGAAATCATAGTATGATGATTTGAATTATTAAAATCTTATTATGTTTCCTTATAAAATTGCCCTTTCTGCGTAAATGTCATTTGGCTCTATGTTTAAAAGATAAAGGGAAATGTTTAAGTGTTGTCTTTCAGATAAAAGGAAAAATTTGAACAAAAAATGTTACTCGTCCTTATGCTTTAAAGAGATAAAGAGAATATGCTATTTGTCCTTATGCTTTCACATTAAAAATGGAAAAGTTATTTGGCCTTATGCCTTAAAGACAAAAGGGGGATGTCATTTAGGCTTTTATGTTTTAAAGATAAAGGAAAATGTTTAAGGGAATAAGTTAATTGTCTTTTAGAGAAAGGGAAAATTAGAATAGAAAATGCTATTCGTCTTTATGCTATCAAAGATAGAGATAATATGTTTTTATGCTTTTAAATTTAAAAGAGAAAAATTATATGGTTTTATGCTTTAAAGACAAAAGGAAGATGTTATTTGGCTTTATGCTCTAATAATGAATAGAGATGTCATTGGGCTTTATGTTTTAAAGATAAGGGAAAATGTTTGAGAAAATATGATTATTGTCTTTTAGATGAAGGGAAGATTAAGTGGAAAATGATATTCGTCTTTATATTTCAAGAAATAGAGAGAATTGTATTTATGCTTTCAAAAGTTATTTATTTATACGCATAAAAAGACAAAGAGGAAAATATTATTTATAAAATGGTATTTGTCTTCATGTTTTAAAGAGATAGAGAGAAATTGTCTTTATTTGACTATATAGGCAAAAGGGAGAATATTATAATGGAAATATTATCATAAGCTTTATGCCTTGGCTTTTTAGATAATGGTATGATGAATTATTCAAGTTAGTGGAACCTGAGAAATTCTGAATATACCTTAGTAATCCCTTTGAAACATTATGAACAAACATCAACCATATCCCATTAACCTTAGACTAACCTTGCTAAAATACCTCCGGAAGTGGGAGGGTAATACTCGAGATTGTGGGTAGACAATCTTGACTTCAACAATAATGATGTTACGGGTAGGCAATCATCATGGAAATAAAATTAATGATGATACGGGTAGGTAATCATCATGGATCAGGGCTCTAACCACAATTATGATGGGAAAGGTCAGAACGGGAGGTAACGAAGGGTTGTATGGGCATCCCTTCTAGGTTATCCCTGCTAGTGATTGAGCGGCGGAATGTGTTGACTAGGTGATACCGACAACACGATGGTATGGGATATCATGTTGGTTAATCAACACATAACATCGGGTGGTTACCAGGGTATTGGTAAGACCTTAGACGATGCTCCAGGGCAAGTGGTTGATCATCTAGCTCGAGCATGCATGCGCTAAGCCTTACAGGACAAAAGGCCTAAGGACTGGGTAATCCTGTAAGACACGGGAAAGTAAGCGTCCCACCTCTAGGTGATATGGGCCCTAGAGGATAAAAGAAACCCACTGCCTGGACTTAGGATCTCGGGAGGAGAGTGAAGTTCTGAAAGGCAACTATGCGGGATCTGGCCAATCCTGATCTCATGGGTATTTCGACTGTAGTGGAATGGCACCCATGAAGATAACATCAACATGCTCAAACTAGAAAATAAAATTGATAAGAATAAATTGAGGAATAATAAAAAAATAAAATTTTGGACTCCCAAGTGGTAGTGACTTGGGGAGAATGGACAACCAAGTGGTAGTGACTTGGGGTGTTACATTTGGTATCAGAGCCAAAGGTTGCGAACTGTTTGATAATAAAACAAATATCTAACTTAATGATTGATGAACTGAATACCTAAAAATTGATTGGGCTCCTTTTTCTTTCTCAGGCCATGGCTAGCTCCTCAAAGAGATCTGTGGTGGTACAATGGGAAGGGCTGATCAAAAATCCCAGAAGGGTTCTCAGGAAAGCTACGAGGACCGAGGATATGGGAGGAACCGCAGAACCCCCTCGAATAGTCAAGAGGGAAAAATAACCTGCTCCTAGAGAGGACAAATTAGTTCGAATGATGCAAATGATGCGAGAACAAATGAATGAACAAAAGGAACAAATGGAGCAACAAAGAACCCAAATGGCCGAACACATGGCTCAATAGAAAGCTCAAATGCTGGAGCACATGGAACAATAGAAAGCCCAACTAACTCAGCAGCAAGAGATGATCTCCCAACAATAGAAAATAATAGAAAACCTGTCCAAAGGAAAGGAAATGGTAACCACTGAGGAGGAGACATCTATTGACCCCAAAAGGTGACAAGTAGGCTCTGAGTTAGATAGGGATATGCAAAAAATAGATATAGCCAAGTTCGATGGTAAAGGGAATGGGGAAGAGGCCGAGAGATGGCTAAATAGTCTAGAAGCCTACTTTGCCATTAGAACCCTCTCATCCAAATCTAAGACTTCTTGGGCGGTATTTTGACTAACAGGAATTGTGGTAGATTGGTGGGACACCTATAAGAAAACTCATAATGTGGAGGCCATCGATGTACACTAGGAAACTTTTGTAAAAGCCTTTAAAGAAATATTCTTGACTCCACAATTTTACTTAGAAAGGACCATAGAATTTTCAAGATTGACTCAAGGCAATATGACTGTTATTGAATATTATCAACGCTTCGTGCAACTGCTTAAATACATGCCTGAGTACGAGCAAAGAACTGAGATTAAGGTCCAAAAATTCCTTTTAGGACTCCACCCAAAAATTGGACGTCTGATTCTGATGTTGAAACCTGCAACCCTCACTGAGGCCTGTGACTTGGCTAGGCAGGAAGAGGACAACCATAAGGCCCAGAAAGCCTATTATCAAAAATCCTCGGATAGAGAAGAACCTCAAAGAAAGAAAAATATGGGTTCAGCTAAAAGAGATAGGAACTGGAAGGATAGAAATGAGAACAAAAACCGATTGGGTAAAAACAAGAATCGGTATCAGGGATCCCAGGGTAACAGAGGGGATCAATTTAACCGAGGTGGCTAGGATAGGAGAAATTTTAGAGATAGATATGATCAAAAATCTAGAAACCCAGGATTTGGCACTAAGGACACCAATAATGGAAATAATAAGGAAAGGGCACCGTGAACTGGCTGTTCGATTTGCAAAGAACCTCATTATGCAGATAAGTGTCCCATGAGAGCTGATAAAAAGGAATCAATAGAACCTACCCATAAGATATTTGTAGCCATAGGTAATATTAAACTCAATGGGCAAGCTACCCCTTTTTTATTAAATGGAAAAATTTATGATAGGAATGTAAGCATTTTGATTGATTCTGGGGCAACATATAGTTTCATTTCTTCTAGCCTTATGAGGGACATTCCAGAAAAACCTGGATATATGGCAAATGGGTGGAAGGTTGAATATGGGTCTGGGCAAACCTATACCATTAATCAATGCTTATTTGACCCTCAGATAATCCTACCTCAAGGAAAAATGGGCTAGAATTTGTATGTAGCCCCATTGCATGCTTTTGATATAATCCTAGGAGTGGATTGGCTCAAAGCTCATAAAGCATTATTAAACTTTGAAGAAATATGGATGGAATTCACTGATGACGCTATGCAAAGGATTCAAATTTATTATGGATGAAAATCAGTGGAACCACACCTCCTAACAACCATGCAAGTCAAAAGAGCTATTAAGAAAGGAAGTAAAGTCTTTGTAGTAAAAATTAATAAGAAAGAGGACATTGAGACTGGGGCAAGTCTATTTCAGACATATCCGATACTAAATGATTTCAGGGATGTCTTTCTTGAAGATCTGCTAGGTCTCCCACCCCAAAGGGAATTTGATTTCTCTATAGAACTCCTACCAGGAGCAACCCCTATAGCCCGAGCACCTTATAGAATGACTACCATTGAGTTACAAGAACTCAAGACTCAACTTCAAGAACTATTAGAAACAGGGCTCATTAAACCTAGTGTCTCTCCATGGGGAGCACCCATTTTATTTGTTAAGAAAAAGGATGGGTCACTAAGGTTATGTATTGATTACAAGATGCTAAATAAGATGACAATAAAGAACAAGTACTCCTTACCCAGGATAGATGACCTGTTTGACCAACTAAAGGGAGCTTCAATATTCTCAAAAATTGATCTTAGGTCTGGCTATCACCAGCTCAGAATTCGAGATGAAGACACCCATAAAACTGCATTTCGAACAAGATATGGCCACTATGAATTTACAGTGCTACCTTTTGGTTTGACCAATGCTCCGACAACTTTTATGAACTTAATGAATAATGTATTCTGGGAATAATTAGACAAGTTTGTATTGGTATTTCTAGATGACATATTGATATACTCCAAGAATAAAGAGGAACATGACCAACACATGAAAATTGTTCTCAAAAAACTTAGAGAGAATCAGTTGTATGGAAAATTATCGAAATGTGAGTTCTATACCTCCCAAGTTTGGTATCTGGGTCATGTAATTTTGGCTGAAGGGATATCAGTGGACCCAAGGAAAATAGAGGCTATCATTGAGTGGCCTGCCCCAACTAATGTCTCTGAAGTACAAAGTTTTATGGGATTGGCCGGATATTATCGATGTTTTGTGCAAAAATTCTCTAAGGTAGCTTATCCAATAACCAACCTTCAAAAAAAGGGTAAGGCTTTTAAATGGACTACTCGATGTGAGGAAGCCTTCAAAAATCTTAAGGAAAAGTTGACAACAACCCCAATTCTAAGAATACCAGACCCTAAACTTGTTGAGCAAGGTGTTGCAAGAAGTTTGTCATTGTTGTCAACACAGGCAGTTAGATCCAATGATGCAGTGGATAGACAGTTTAGGAGCCATTCGGATGCGAGAGAACAGAAATTCAAAGGATAGTCGGATTATGTAAAGTGCAATTCCGGGAAAACAAGAGTGACCCAGTTTCAAAAATTCGAAGAAAAAGACAAGTTAGAAAACTGTCGCGATATCGCGACATGTTTTCTGTCGCGATTTCGTGACAGGTCGGAGGAGAGAGAAAGCGCAGCCGAAAATGTCATGATTTCACGACGAAAGTGAGGAGAGAGAAAGCACAGCCGAAAATGTCATGATTTCACGACGAAAGTGAGGAGAGAGAAACGTAGCAAAAATGTCACGATTTCACGACGAAAATGAGGAGAGAGAAGGCGCAAGGCAAACTGTCACGATTTCATGACATGTTGGAGGCCAAGAAGCTAAGTCGAGAAACTGTAGCGATTTCGCTACATGTTGAAATTTTGGCGAAGCAAGGAGAAAGTGTTAAGTTGAAAAGTTGTAGCGATTTCGCTACATGTTGAATTTTTGCTGGCTAATGCAGGGAGAAAGTGTTAAGTGAAAAGTTGTAGCGATTTCGCTACGAGTCAAAAGTGCACAAAGCAAAGGTGTAGCGATTTTGCTACGAGTTGAAAAAGCACAACACAAAGGTGTAGCGATTTCGCTACGAGTCAAAAGTGCACAACGCGAAGGTGTAGCGATTTCGCTACAAGTCAAAAGTGAGAACACAAAGGTGTAGCGATTATGCTATAAGTCAAAAGCACAAGGCACAAAGTTGTAGCGATTTCGCTACTGCATGAAGCAAGAAATGTACGGAAGCCGAAAGCATCACGATTTCATGACAAAGATGAGGATGACGTCGACAAAATTGAAAGTGTCACGATTTCATGACAGTGCAAGAAAAGCCTCTGGAAGCCGAAAGCATCATGATTTCGCGACAAAGATGAGGATGACGTCAAAAGCTGAAAGTGTCACGATTTCACGACAGGTGCAAGAAAAGCTTGGAAGCCGAAAGCGTCATGATTTCATGACAAGGATGAGGATGACGTCAACAAAAGTTTGAAGTGTCACGATTTCATGACAAGAACGATGGCAAAGCTATCAAAGGCCAAAATGGTCACGATTTCATGACAACAAGGACAAGAAGGCGTACGGCTACAAAAAGTGTCGCGATATCGTGACATGTTATTATTTCACGGCAATAAGCTACAGGAAGGTGACAAAGGTGGCAGAGAGGTTTGAGGCCGACAAAGTTAAATCTGGGCCGACAATTTCTAGGGTTTTGTAGCCGACATTCTTAGGGTTACAGCCAACGGATTTTAGGGTTTGGCAGCCGACATTTTCTAGGGTTTCACAGCCGACGCTTCTTAGGGTTTGTATCTAAGATTTCTTCTATAAAAGGAGGGTTACTTCGAGTTTGAAAGATGAGGCATGAAGATTGAGTGCGAATGCGAGCAGAGTGATTGCGCAAGTGAAATTCATGTCGAGCAGAGTGCGAAGTCGCAGTTAGAGTTGAAGCGAAGTGTGCATATCGTGATTGTGTAAATTAAGAGCGCATTGTGCACAGGTGGAGTTATGAGTGCGAAGTGATAGCGGCCAGACAACAGAAGTGGACGATCATCCGATTGCTACAGAGAGTGCGAAGAAGTTCATAGAAGTGTCGGACAGTGCGAAGCATGTTGTGCAGAAGTAGCAGACTACGAGAGAAGCAATGATTGTAAGAAATAACATGAGAATTTTATTCTATAATTTTCTTAATCATTTTTAACTTCCAAGTTGCAGCTTGGCATAAGGGGTTGGTGCCTCTTTCCAGTAGGTGCTGGTAAATTAGGAGTTGGTGCTCCATTCTATTTGAAACGAGATAAAGCAAAGGGGTTGGTGCTCCTTACAGTTGGTCCTTGGTAAAAGATTTTGTAAAGTTGTAGCTTTGCATTGATTGGATTTGGATGGTAGTCCAAGCGGTCATTTTGAGGAGTAGCCACATTGGTGAACCTCGTTAATTTGTTGTGTTGTGTGTCATGCTTTCTTGCTTGCATTTGATATTTCGTTTATCGAGTTTTAAATAGTTGCTTGGATTTAAAACTATATATATTAGAAATTTTAAAGATCACGCTGATTCACCCCCTCTCAGTGTCACTTGTGATTACAACAATTGGTATCGAGCCAGGTACTGAACGAGGCTCAATCAGCTAGGGTGATCCCAGTAAGTGACATTATGGCAGGTGGTGAAGGTTTCTCCTCAAACAAGGCACCACTGTTTGATGGAACAAATTATGCTTTCTGGAAGATCAGAATGCAAACATATCTCCGAGCTTTGGGATTTGACATATGGAATGCAGTAGTCAATGGTTACACAGCTCCTGCTATTGCTCCAACCGATAGCACCGATAAAAAGGAGTTTGAAAATGATTCTAAAGCTAAAAATGCCATCATGTGTGGATTAGTGGACGGTGAGTTGGTCAAAATCATAAAGCTGTGTTTCAGCAAAAGATGTGTGGGACAAACTGGAGAATATTCATGAGGGAGATGACAAGATCAAGGAAGCTAAGCTGCAAACTCATCGAGCTCAATTCGAATCACTAAAAATGACCAACGATGAGAACATAGAAGCCTTCATGCAAAGGGTAAATGGAATCACTAATTCAATGAGAGGTCTCGACGAAGAGTTGGATGATGCTACTATTGTGAAAAAGGTTTTAAGGTCGCTTCCTCACAGGTTTGATTCTAAAGTCTCTGCCATAGAAGAAGCTAAAGACTTAAATCATTTCAGTATGGATGAGATGCATGGTTCCTTGACGGCTTATGAAATGAGAATAGGAAAGTCTAATCCTACAGACAGAGAAGCAGCATTTAAAGCCCAAAAAGGTAAAGACACAAAACAAGAGTCTGAAGAAGAAGAAATTTCGAGATGAAATGGAAGCAAATTTTGTCGAGAAAGTTGAGAAAGGGCAAAGGAAAGTACAAAGGAAAACTACCTTTTAAATGTTTCAAGCTGTGGGGGAATTGGACACTTTGCAACCAAATGTCCTCTCAATGAGAAGGACAAAGGTGAGGAAACTTCACATCAAGAAAAGGGTGAATGGAGAAAGAAATCTAACTTCAGAAAAGGCAATTTCAAAAAGAAAAGCTTTATATCCGGGGAATGCATATTCCTCGGAAGACAGACTCTAGTGAGGATTACGAAGAAGGAGCAAGTGAAGCTCTATTCATGGCATTTGAAGTCAAAAATTCTGAAAAGGCAGAAATCTCAGAGAAGGAAGAAGGTATGAACTCTATTCTGACTGTTGAAAAAAGCTGAGGCTGAAGTTGATCTAGAAGGTGAACTAGTTTTTGCTCTTATAGAATGGAAATATGAGAAGAGAAAAAATAAAAAACTGTCAAGGAAGCTTGAGGATGCAAATGACATTATAACAAGTTTAAAAATACAGTCAGAAGAGTACAAGAAAATGTCCGAAGATCTTGAAGTTCGGGTGACCATGAAGATAGATTGCTTGTTATAAGCTGGAAGAAGAAAATGTTGGTCTTCGAATACGAGATACAAGAGCTGGATCAAAAAATTAGTTGCTATTACAAACGTGAAGAAAGTTCGATGAAGCTGGACAAAATTTTAAGCGATCAAAGACCCGCGAGGTATCAAATTTGGTGCGGGCTTTGTTGAAGGAGAATCATCGACCAGAGATGTTGAAAGGAGTGAAGACAAGAAACAGGATGTTGAAAGAACAACTAATAAGGCAAAATAAAGAAATGATGCCAGGCACGAAAAGAGGACTGACAATGATGGTTTTACCAAGGTCACACATCAAAAGAAAATAAAATCTGACTCCTGCAACAAAACTGGCAAAGACCATCTTTCGGGTTCAATCATTACTTTTATGGTTTCTGTTTCAAATGTAATGCTTATGGACATAAAATTGCTGACTGCAAGTATAATGTAGGACCAAGAAGTTTCACTAGTAGAAATGCTTTTGCTCCTTTAATAAGTTATGCAGTAGAATGCTTCAATTGTCACAACTTTGGGCATATTGCTAGAAAGCTGTCATAGTACCTCTATTTCAAATCAAATTCAGAAAAGAAGAGTTCAACCATATAGGGCAAAACAAAGTAGAAATCATTACGAAAGATATGTGCAAGAGTACGAAAAGGGGAAATCCAAGCTAGAATCCAATACCACGGTCAAAACAGAATGGAAACGAGAAGAACAACTCGAGAGAAGAAAAGGAATCTCTAATAGTACGGACAACTTTCAAGGCTCAAAATAAATGTGTTCCATGGATTCTTGACGGTGGTTGCTCAAGTCATATGACAGGTGATAAACAGAAGTTTGAAAAACTACAAAAATATGAGGGTGGCTCTGTAAAGTTCGAAAACAATGATGGAGCCAAGATAATCGGAAAAGGATCTGTCAAAATTAGTGATGGGAAAATTAAGTCAAAAGAAGTTCTATTTGTGGATGGTATGAAACACAATCTGTTAAGTGTGAGTCAAATCTGTGATAAAGGACATGAAGTAGTCTTCAAGAAGCGAGGGTTGTGAAGTCAGAAAAATAAACAGTGGGAAATTAATAGCAACCGGCTCAAGGACGTACGGCAACCTGTACACACTCTCAGAATCTTCAGAAGGTATGTGCTTCATTGGACAAGAAGAAGAGAACTGGTTGTGGCACAAGAGGCTTGGACACATAAGTTTCGACAACTTAGTGAAAATCAGCTCAAAACAAGCAGTGAGAGATATTCCAACCATTAGAAAACCTTCAAATATTGTCTGTGCCTCATGTCAGAAGGGAAAGCAAACCAGAGTTTCATTCAAAACAAAAGAGTACCACACTAGCAAGCCTCTGGAACTTATACATACAGACTTATGTGGACCCATGAGAACACAAAGCATAAATGGAGACAAATATTTTATGTTATGTATCGATGATTATTCCAGAATGACCTGGATATTTTTCTTAAAAGACAAAACAGAAGCTTTTCAAATGTTCAAATCCTTCAAACATCTAGTTGAGAATGAAACAGGAAAAAGGATTAAATGTTTACGATCAGATAGAGGAGGAGAATTCATTTCAAATGAATTTTTAGAATACTTGTGAAAATCATGGCATTGGGAGACAATATTCAGCGGCTAGAACTCCCCGACGAGAATGGTGTAGTAGAAAGAAAGAACAGAACTGTTCGGGAAATGGCACGCACTATGCTTTGGCAGAAAATAAAATAGCGAGCAGATTATGGAAAGAAGCAGTTCACATAGCAGTATACCTCCAAAACAGATATATGTTAAGGACTCATGAAAGCAAAACTCCTTATGAGTTGTGGTTTGGTAGAAAAGCAACAACAAAACATCTCAAAGTATTTGGTTGTAAGTGTTATATCAGAAATACTGATGACAATCTCGAGAAATTTGAAGATAGAGCAGATGAAGGTGTCTTTGTTGGATATTCTCCAAAAAGTAAAGCTTACAAATGCTACAACAAGAGACTCAAGAAAATTGTGGATAGTGCGAGATGTTAAATTTGATGAAGGTAGAACACGGTTAACTGACTTTGAGGAAAACTACCCAATCTATGAAGATGTTTTTGAGGGAGATGAGGTAAATGAAGCAAGAAACAAACCTACAATTGACTTAATCGATGACTCAGAAGCACAAGAAAATAAGAAATTTAAAAATGGCAGTTGGCAAAAAAATCATCCAACAGATCAAATAATTGGGGATCCCACAGTCGGTGTTCAAACAAGAAGGAAAGTAATAAGTAATTACTCTCTTTTATCAAGCATTGAGCCCAAAAACATAGATGAAGCCAGCAAAGATGATAGCTGGATGAAAGCAATAAATGAAGAGTTAGATCAGATTGAAAAGAACAGAACTTGGGAACTGGTACCTAGATCTGCAAATAAGAATGTAATCGGCACCAAATGGATATTTCGAAACAAATTAAATGAAGACGGTCGAGGTCATTAGAAACAAAGCAAGACTGGTTTGCAAAGGCTATGCACGGGTCGAAGGCATTGATTTTGAAGAGACTTTCGCACCGGTGGCAGGACTAGAAGCTATTAGAATGTTTTTGGCACTAGCGAGTTCACAAGAACTTAGAGTTTATCAGATGGATGTAAAATCTGCCTTCCTAAATGGGAAACTTGAAGAAGAGGTCTATATTGAACAACCAGATGGCTTTCAAATTAGTGAAGATCCTAACCTTGTCTGCAAATTAAAGAAAGCATTGTATGGATTAAAACAAGCACCACGGGCATGGTATGCAAGGCTAGATAATTATCTCTCTCAACAGGGATTCAAGAAAGGTTTAGTGGATAGTAATCTGTATGTAAAAATAGAAGGTGGGCATCTCATTGTTCTAGTTGTCTATGTAGATGATATCATATTTGGCAGCAACAAAGATGAATCTTGTAAAGACTTAGCAAATAAGATGCGGAATGAATTTGAAATGTCTATGATTGGTGAACTGTCTTACTTTCTTGGGCTACAAGTTAATCAAAATGAGAAAGGCATATTCATTTCCCAAATCAAATATGTGAAAGAAATGCTAAAAAGGTTCACTATGGAGGACTGTAAGCCAGTCAGCACTCCCATGACAATAGGCTGCAAATTGAGTAAAGAAGACAAATCTCCACCTGTAGACCAAACCATGTACAGATCTATGATTGGAAGTCTACTATATTTAACGACCACTAGACACGATATTCTGCGGGCGTTTGCATGGTAGCTAGATTTCGAGGCCGAGTCCCAAAGAGACTCATGTGACGACGAGTTAAAAGGATTTTTCGGTATCTCAAGGGCACCATGGAGTATGGGTTGTGGTACCCAAAAGGCAAAGACTTCACTCTTATATCATATTCGAGATGCAGATTGGGCTGGATGTGTTGATGACAGAAAGAGTACCGGTGGAGGAGCATTCTATTTGGGGGACAGATTGGTTGCATGGCACGAGTAAGAAGCAAGAGTCGGTTTCTTTATCTACAGGTGAGGCAGAATATATTGCAGCAGCAACATGTTGCACACAAGTCTTGTGGATGAAACAAACTTTGAAAGATCTAGGTATTAATTTCAGTGAACCAATATCAGTAAAGTGTGATAACACCAGTGCAATCAACATCTCTAAGAATCCAGTAATGCACTCACGGACAAAGCACATTGCTATAAGGTATCATTTCTTGAAGGAGAAAGTTGCAGAAGGAGAAGTTAAATTGGACTATGTCCCAACTACAGAACAAGTAGCGAGATATTTTTACAAAACCTTTGCCCAAGGAAGTATTTGAGTACCTTCGAAGCAAATTAGGAGTAGTCACACTTCCTAAGAAGTGACTAGCTACGGGGATCACTTTCTCGGGGGGAGCATTTGAGTATTTGACTATTCTTTTGCTCATGATCATAATTTGTGCCGGATGCAACAAATTGTGCACGAGAAGTGTGAGGATGGACTCGGGGGAGTCTGCGGCAGCCCTTTGGTATTATTGACAAAGGGGGAGAAGAGTTACGAGGAATGTATACAGGTGTTGCCAACAATTCCAAAGGGGAGATTGTTGAGCAAGGTGTTGCAAGAAGTTTGTCATTGTTGTCAACACGGGCGGTTAGATCCAATGATGCGGTGGATAGACAGTTCAGGAGCCATTCAGATGCAGAGAACAGAAATTCAAAGGATAGTCAGATTATGTAAAGTGCAATTCCAGGAAAACAAGAGTGACCCAGTTTCAAAAATTCGAAGAAAAAGACAAGTTAGAAAACTGTCGCGATATCGCGACATGTTTTCTGTCACGATTTCGTGACAGGTCGGAGGAGAGAGAAAGCACAGCCGAAAATGTCACGATTTCGTGACGAAAGTGAGGAGAGAGAAAGCACAGCCGAAAATGTCATGATTTCACGACGAAAGTGAGGAGAGAGAAAGCGCAGCCGAAAATGTCATGATTTCATGACGAAAATGAGGAGAGAGAAGGCGCAAGGCAAACTGTCATGATTTCGTGACATCTTGGAGGCCAAGAAGCTAAGTCGAGAAACTGTAGCGATTTCGCTACATGTTGAAATTTTGCCGAAGCAAGGAGAAAGTGTTAAGTGAAAAGTTGTAGCGATTTCGCTACATGTTGAATTTTTGTTGGCGAAAGCAGGGAGAAAGTGTTAAGTGAAAAGTTGTAGCGATTTCGCTACGAGTCAAAAGTGCACAAAACAAAGGTGTAGCGATTTCGCTACGAGTTGAAAAAGCACAACACAAAGGTGTAGCGATTTCGCTACGAGTCAAAAGCACAACACGAAGGTGTAGCGATTTTGCGCTACACCAGTCAAAAACTCAAAAGTGTAGCGATTTACAGTCTAAGCAAGTTGGAAGCACAAGGCACAAAGTTGTAGCGATTTCGCTACTGCATGAAGCAAGAAATGTACGGAAGCCGAAAGTGTCGCGATTTCATGACAAAGATGAGGATGACGTCAACAAAATTGAAAGTGTCACGATTTCACGACAGGCTGCAAGAAAAGCCTCTGGAAGCCGAAAGCGTCATGATTTCATGACAAAGATGAGGATGACGTCAGCAAAAGTTGAAAGTGTCACGATTTCATGACAGGTGCAAGAAAAGCCTTGGAAGCCGAAAGCGTCATGATTTCATGACAAGAATGAGGATGACATCAGCAAAAGTTTGAAGTGTCATGATTTCATGACAAGAACGGTGGCAAAGCTATCAAAGGCCAAAATGGTCACGATTTCGCGACAACAAGGACAAGAAGGCGTACGGCTACAAAAGGTGTCGCGATATCGTGACATGTTATTATTTCACGGCAATAAGCTACAGGGAGGTGACAAAGGTGGCGAGAAGAGTTTGAGGCCGACAAAGTTAAATCGGGCCGACGGATTTTAGGGTTTTGTAGCCGACAATTTCTAGGGTTTAGTCGACATTCTTAGGGTTACAGTCGACAGATTTTAGGGTTTGGCAGTCGACAATTTCTAGGGTTTCTCAGCCGACGTTCTTTAGGGTTTGTCTCTGAGATTTCTTCTATAAAAGGAGGGCTACTTCGAGTTTGAAAGATGTGGCGTGAAGATTGAGTGCGAATGCGAGCAGAGTGATTGCGCAAGTGAAATTCGTGTCGAGCAGAGTGCGAAGTCGCAGTTAGAGTTGAAGCGAAGTGTGCATATCGTGATTGTGTGAATTAAGAGCGCAATGTGCAGAGGTGGAGTTATGAGTGCGAAGTGATAGCGGCCAGACAACAGAAGTGGACGATCATCCGATTGTTGTAGAGAGTGCGAAGAAGTTCACAGAAGTGTCGGACAGTGCGAAGCATGTTGTGCAGAAGTAGCAGACTGTAGAGAAACAGCAGACTGTAAGAAATAACATGAGAATTTTATTCTGTAATTTTCTTAATCATTTTTAACTTCCAAGTTGCAGCTTGGCATAAGGGGTTGGTGCCTCTTTCCAGTAGGTTTTAGTAAATTAGGAGTTGGTGCTCCATTCTGTTTGAAACGAGATAAAGCAAAGGGGTTGGTGCTCCTTCCGGTTGGTCTTTGGTAAAAGATTTTGTAAAGTTGTAGCTTTGCATTGGCTGGATTTGGATGGTAGTCCAAGCGGTCATTTTGAGGAGTAGCCACATTGGTGAACCTCGTTAATTTGCTGTGTTGTGTGTCATGCTTTCTTGCTGCATTTGATATTTCGTTTATCAGTTTTAAATAGTTCTTTGGATTTAAAACTATATATATTAGAAATTTTAAAGATCACACTGATTCACCCCCCTCTCAGTGTCACTGTGATTACAACAAAACTACTATTCACGGTATGTACCGATGCCTCCATAGAAGGTTTAGGATGGATTCTTATGCAAGAAGAAGGCATTATAGCTTATGAGTCCTGAAAACTTAAGAAACATGAGTTGAATTATGCCATCCATTATTTAGAACTAGTAGCCGTAGTACATGCTCTTAAAATATGGAGACACTACCTGTTGGGTAAACCCTTTGAACTCAAGACTGATCATAAAAGCTTAAGATATATTTTTACCCAGCCAATGCTCAATGCTAGGCAAAGGCGATGGATGGAATTATTGGCAGAGTATGATTTCGGCATTGAGTATATTAAAAAAAAAAAGAATAAACTAGTCGATGCTCTGAGTCAGAGAAAGTACATTACTGCTATAACACAATGCCATTTTGAAATAATTGAACAAATAAGGAATCTCCAACTCCAGGATGAATTCTCCCAAAAATACTAAGATTTGTTAAGACAAGAATTGGAAAAAGTAAGGGATTTTGAAATACGGGAAAACACGTATTTCAAAAATAGAATGGTGGTGCCAAATGACCAAAACCTATTAAACATGTTGCTTTAATAGGCACATTGTGCCCCTTACTCTTCTCATCCAGGCTATGTAAATATGTACGAAAATATGAGAAAATATTACTATTGGCCAGGAATGAAGAAGGATATCGTAGAATTTGTGGCTAAGTGTTTAGAGTACCAAAAGGTGAAGGAAGAATATTTACACCCTACAGGACGCCTATATACACATGATATTCCAATTTATAAATGGAAGGTTGTGACCATGGACTTCATTGTTGGGTTGCCTAAAAATTGTTTCCAACATGATACCATTATGGTTGTGGTTGATAAATTGACTAAAGTGGCACATTTTTTGCCTAGAAATATTAAATACGGAGCTCCTATAGTAGCCCATAAATTTTCTAGATAAGTGGTACGACTACATGGTTTCCCAAAAAAATTATATCAGATAGAGATTCTCGGTTCACATCTGAGTTTTGGCAAACACTACATCAAGCATGGGAAACAAAACTTAACATTAGCACCACCTACCATCTTAAAACTGATGGAAAAACAAAAAGAGTAAATCAAGTCTTATAAGATATGCTTCGGATGTATTGCATGGACCATCAGACGAAATGGGAAGACTACCTTTTTTGGTATAATTTGCTTATAATAATGGTTACCACACTTCTTTGGGTATGGCCCCATTTGAGGCACTATACGAGAAAAGGTGTAGAACATCGTTATATTGGAGCAATTCATAGGATTGGGTAATGATAAAGCTAGATATGGTTAAAGAAATGGAGGATCAACTCAGCCAAATTTGCCAAAGGCTCAAGGAAACCTCAGATTGACAAAAGAGTTATGCCGACCTCAAAATAACTCCAAGAGAATTCTCTGTGGTAGATAGAGTATTCCTAAGGGTTAAGCCAAGCAAGAGTTCTATAAAATCCTCTAAACTAAGCCCAATATTTGTAGGACCCTTTACCATTCTTTCCAAAATCATCCCAGTCACCTATAAGTTGGCCTTGCCACCCAACTTGTCAAAAATCCATGATACTTTCCATGTGTCCCTCCTCAAGAAATATATTTCTGATCCTTCTCATGTTTGGAATATTGATCACTTGCAGATGACTAAAACCTTGTGCATTGAAGTCCAACCTATCAGAGTATTGGATTTTTGAACCAAGTAATTAAGAAAATAAAATATTGAGCAATGCAAGGTCCAATGGGACCAATATTCTAAAAACAATGCCACATGGGAAGATGTGGCTATCATGAAAAGATAGTTTCTATTTTTGTTTGAACAATAACTTAAAACAAGTTTTTGAATCATATGATGATGTAAAAATTTTGGTTTAAAAATCTCTTGGTTGATAGTGAAGACATGCTTTCATTTCAGTAATTATGATTGAGTTTGACTATATGATTATGTTGATATTATTTATAGCATAATTTTCTCTTGATATTATATTTTGGTATGCATTTAAAAATATAGGGATTGTGTTTAATATTAGAGGGGGAGGATGTAACAAACCTCCTAAATATGGCTCTTGTCTTAATCTATTTCTCTACAATAATATGGTGCTGCTAATCGATCTATGGATGCAGGAGCAGATGCACATGCTGGCGGGGAACATTACAAAAGCATTGGTATCTTTCACGATCTATGAGCAATGGGTATCTAGGGAGAGGTAATTTGGGATATGATGAGCGGTGAATTTTTTGCCTATGTTAGGGTATTAAATCCCTACTGGCCATCCTTCCACCAACGGTCCATGTAGATTGCATCCATGTAGCTGCATTCTAGGTTCTGTGTTTGATTTGCAAAATTTCTATCATGTTTGAATAGTTAAAATATATATATATATATATATATATATATATATATATATATATATAAATTTATACACTAAGGAGACAATAATAATAATAATAATAATAATAATAATTGTAGTGGGGACACATGCACCGCTTTACTCTACTTGCAATGTTATTAAAAACCCAAGATGAAATGGAAGACAATGAAAAGCATATAACACGAAAATAACAAAGATGGATCTCTTTATTCGTATTGAAACTCGGTTACATGTCGGTCCCTCTTAGGGATACCCATTTCGATACAATGAGGTTACAAATAGGTAAAGAGTGCCCCTTTCACGAAGAGGTGGTGCACTTTCAAAAAGCTTCCCGGTTTCACACATGGAAATGTATGAGGGCTTACAGATGCCTCCTTCTCCAGGTCTATTTCCTAGAGGGATCCCTTTTGCTCTCGTATGTTGCAGATTCCGTCCGATCAACCTATGGCCCTGTAAGCAATGAAACAACAACACATGCTTAGATGTCCGAGAATGCCTCCCTAGATGAGGTTGTTAGTAATGGATATAACAAATGAAAGCAAATGCAAATTAGACTAATGCTATGGATGCAAATGAATGAAATGATGCTATGCTAATGATATGCTAAAATAATGAATCTAATGTCTAAAACCCTAAGCTAAGCCTACGGGCCACTGTCCAAGACAACAGCCGCTAAAGTGACTCTCGTCCTCTTTGCTCCAAAGCTATGGACCAAAGCTTGTATCCTGATGTTGAAATAATAGGTGCTATGCTCTTCAATCCGTCAGGGCTTCACCATACTCGTGATCTCCAAGGGAACTCTCCAAGTCTCGAAAGCTCTCCTCAATGACCAAGATTGATAAAATATTGATTATCTTGATAAAATATCTCTCCTTGGTGCTCTTAGGCTTGCACCTTTTATAGTGTGAAACCCTAGGTCTATGTCCAAGCCCTAGGAATGAATTTCTCATGCGTAGTGCAAGTTAGCATGAGAATATTTTTGTCTTTTCTATGTTTGGAGGCCAGTTAACTGAAATATAACTGCCAACTTGAGTCTCCTATGTGAACTGGTCATTAGCATGAGAAGCTTTTGTCCTTTGTTTATGTTTGGAGGTCAGTTAACTAAAGTCTAAATGCAAACTCAAGTCTCCTATGTGAACTGGTCATGAAAAGGAATGCAAAGTTACTCCCGCTCACCTTTATTGCATGCAGACTGCCACTTCCACCCGTGATTAGGCCTGTTTGTCGATAAAACTGCTTCTTATGGCTTAGCCGTTGTCGTCTGCAGTGACTAAGATCTGGCCATTGTCGTCTGCAATGGCTAAGGTCTGGCCGCTCTAGGCTTGAGCGGCTAGGATCTGGCCGCTCTTGGCTTGAGTGGCTAGGCTTGGATGGCTTGAAAAGGCCCCAAATGAGTGGTGAGAACCACTGTTGATGCTTGGAAAGTCCAATATTATGTCATATGATCTTATGAGTGTGTCTATGTGAGCAGCTCCCCTAAGCATGACACGATTTAGGTGTCTATAGATGCCCCTTTTTGTGATGTGTTGTGTGGAAAACACAACGCTGAGAAAAAATGTAGACTAATATGTTTGTAGGGTGTATGGTGATCAATGGTCTGATCAACGTTGGATGGCCCAATCATGCAAGATGGTGCGCATCCCTTGAATCATTGCCTCAACGTTCGAAGGACTTAGCTCAGTGGCTTGGGCATGTTAAATTGCACTCATTCCTCAAACTCAATCGGGTAGCTTCAGCTGCTACAACAATTTCGACCGGTAGGAGAGCTACAATTGAAGATGTCATGTCTACTTACGTTCCCAGCAAACAAGGGAAATTTGTGATTGTTGTATGCAATGATTCGTAGGACGAACATGATTTTGTTATGATCGAGTGATATTTTGTTGATTTTGATTATGATTATGTTGAAGTTTTGAACTACTTCCTCACACAATGAATTGGTGAAGAAATGACAATGAATGAAGCGACAAGTCGCTTGACCAATATGACTAATCTGGTTCCTTTCTAGCATTTGTTGCTTTTAATGGGCAATCCCACATCCAAGTGTGATTCCAATTGTTTATGATAATCATCCATCCTTATCCCGAGGAGCGGTCCAACTATCAATAGCCTTCTTAGGGAGTTAGGATGAGTGATTCTATTTATGTTTAGATTGTATCACTTTGGCTTAATATTTTTGATGTCATAGGGGAATTAGGATGATCCTTTCGCACCCGTGGAGCAGTCTGACCATCTTGGTCTTCTTCGGGATTGAAGGGTGGCACATCGTAATTCCAAAATGAGTTGTTTTTGCCCCAAGTGGCCTTATGGTCACCTACTCATCTCACCGAAATACATGGAGTGCAAATCGCTGCAATCGTCGAGTTGATAGAGTAGGTGACTGAATACGAGGCCTACCTAAGATTGTGCTTTTATGTGATTTTTTTGTTATTTTGAACATTCTGATGATCTTAAACCATCAAAGTGTGTATATTTGTTATTTTTGTGTGATTTCTCAAGGAGGAAACCTTTTGTTTTGATCTGTGGATCTGGCCGCTGTCAGGTCCAGCGGCCTCTGAGTTCCTGCTTGTGGTCGTTGTCGCCTTGAGCGGCCACGAAGTTTGGGCCATTGACGTCAACAGTGGCCAAGGCATAATTAAAGAAATATAAAATTTGCATTTTCTAGGGTTTGACCTTTCATTTTCATTGTTGAAGATTCGCTTTTCAGAGCTCTGGTGTGACAACGACGGTTGCGACTTTGGAGTTTACTTGGCATCGAGGACATGGCTGCGTAGGGCGAGACATCAACTGCTGGAGGAGTCGGAGCTTCTCGGGTATTTCTCTTTTTCTAAACCCTAGCTCTCTTTTCCTTTATTTGGGTAAAACTGAACCTCACTAAGTAATTGGTAAAATGAACCTCACTAAACCTATTGGTAACGAATCAAAACCCGTAGCTAGGTTTAGCTTACTTTCTGCTCTGGTGGGTTAGTCCCCAATTTTGATTTTGTTTTTCTGTTAGTGGCTTTAGCCTAGGGTTTCTAAATTTTTTTGTTATTCACCTACTGCTGCCATTTTAAGCATGTTTGAACTTAGCTTTGATCTGATGCCTGAGTGGGAATTTACCTTTAATTTTTTTTGTTTTCCCTTCTCTCTTTGATCTTTTTATGTTATTTTTGCAATATTTTGATTTTTTTGTTCTTTTTTGGCCGAGGGTTCACGGGTTTGCCGTGTCGTCCCTTGGTCGTTGTCGCTCAGAGCGGCCGGTTCTGAGCCGTTGTTGCTCAGAGCGGCTAGGTTTGAACCCCAACGGTCAAAAATTTGACCGTTGGGTCTTGGCCGCTGTTGTCTCCAGTGGCCAGTTTTTGGCCGCTATAGGCGACAGTGGCTAAATCCCTTAGCCATTTTTTTGCACAATTTTTGCTTTTTATTGGATTTTTGAGATAGTTTTTGATTTTTTTTGAAATTTTTGAACTACTCTTTAGCCTGTATTGCACTGTAGTTATGTTTCATATTTATTTTGCTTTGTTTAGATCCTTACTGCTTAGGCTCGGGACCCGAAGCTCTTGCTTGACCTTCTTCCTCGCTTGGATGACATGGACTAGGCATGGCTTAAGGCTCGTGGGCTCCAGTATGTTACCATATTACCTCACCTCATGTCGGACCAGGCTTACCTTATGACTTTGGCCCATCGTTGGGACCCTCGGACTAATACCTTCCACCTCCCGACCGATGAGATGACCATTACGTCGGAGGATGTGTACAGGATCTTTCGGATCCCTTTTGATGGGGTGGCTATTGTTTCTTCGACCACTAATGCTAAGGTGGTTGTCTTCACTTGGGTGTTTGGGAGGCATTCTGAGGATGCTCTCAAGGACAACAAGTCTGGAGGAGTGTCTATCATCCACTAGTATCGAGAGCATGTTTTCACAATGAGGCATGCGGTGTTGTTGATGGTCATCAGCAATGTCCTCATCCTAGATTGCTCAAGCTTGAGGTTCCCTTGGAACCTCCTTGCGATGGTTCAGGACCTGATAGACAATGAGGAGCCTATCATATATGCATGGGGTAGGTCTCTATTGGCTCAGTGTTATGATGAGTTGTACCACATCCATCGGAGGGGTCACGTCAGCATCACTTGCAGTTGGCTTCTGTAGGTCTAGGGATGGGAGCACATTAGGGTAGATCACCCTAAGGGGCTTCCTATTGAGATCATAGCTATGGATGAGAGGATGTAGTGCTATGGTGCTAGGTGGGCTAGAGAGAGCGAGGAGTACAAGAGCCACACATTCATAGGGGAGTTGACTCATTACACTAATACTTTCACTGGACTCCGGGATGGAGATATCATATGGTACCCTTATCATGAGTGTCCTACTTGGGATGACCCTGAAAGCTTTACTACTAGGACACGATGTGAGCGATGGCTCATTGGCTACAAGGTTAACATCCGGGAGCACTTCTTCTACTCTCGAGTTCTTCGTCAGTACGGGTTGCAGTAGGATGTGCCACTAGTACCATTTTTGTATAGGCGCATCGAAGTAGAGAGAGACCTCCCTCCTCAATAGGTTACAGAGTTGGATGATGAGGAGGATGCCCCAGCTATTGATCCTGGAGTAGCTGGTGGAGTCATAGAGGCATTTGCATGGTGGTGGGGTGACCTGATGTGGTATGGTGAGGGCAGCCTGGGCCGAGAGGATGATGGCGGAGATGGGGCAGATCCTACGGGGTGTAGGGTTCATGCTAGGACTACGGTATGGGGCCAATAGGCAAAGCAGGTGGTAGTGGAGGAGTAGGAGGCTCTTGAGGAGGCAGAGGAGGATATGGAGCCTGAGGAGAGAGATTCTCCTCTTAGGGCATAACTACATGATGTGGAGGTCGAGCTCCAGTCGACCAAGATATAGGTACAATAGTGCGATGCCACCATAGCTCAGAGGGATACTACTATAGCTCAGCTGTCAGACCAGATACGAGCTTTACAGGCTGCTATAGGAGGAGCTACCTAGATGCAGGTTGTTGTTGCCCCTCCTACTCCCGAGGATCCTTTGAGGGTAGCTCTTGAGACTGAGATCCATCATCTATAGGGTTTGTTGGATGAGAGTGATGTTCAGATTGTTGAGGACGCAGCCCAGATTACCGCTCTCTCGAGGTAGATCATTAGGCTAGGTGCCATCCCTAGGGTGAGAGGAGCCACAGGTGGGTCACAGGTCAGCAGGAGCTCTACAATAGGGTAGTCTTCCATCCGGCCTGGTCATGGGGCCCGACCTCGTACAGAGAGACCAGTAGGGTCCAGCTCGCACCATTCTCCCAGAGATCCAGCCATAGGGGGTGGTGTTGTAGGGGGTGCAGGCCCAATATTTGATTGATGATACTCTTGGTTTTGATTCATTTTTGAGGTCGACTGACCTATATGACTATAGCCCATAGGTATTTTTGTACATCCATGGACTTGACACACATACTTTTATGATATCTTTTCATTATGACTCATTATGTGTATCATTTATTGCTCATGTTTTTGTTGTTATTTTGTTTTATGATGTGATGTGATGATGGTATTATGATGATTTGATGTATATGTTAGATGATAGATGATATTGTAGATGCTTATATGGATGTGTAAATGCTTATATGATTTGATGATATGACGTGATGTATTTTGATGATGAATGATGAATTCATGATTGTATGCAAATGGATATTGCCTATATGTTTTATGATGTGCTTTATGATGTGATGATGGATGATTCATGACTTGTGTTTGTGGATGTGATGTTATTGTTAAATGCATGTTTAATTTTTCTTTAATTGTATGCATCTAACTTATGTGATGGAATGGTATAAATGAACTTGTATGCTCTAATCACTTAAAACATAAGGAATGCATATGACATTGACAATCTTAATGGGTGATACCACAGAAAGTAAAAAAATAATCATGAATTTAAATAATCACTCTTATCATAAGAATTGATTAAGTATTCATATATGAGATGTAATGGTGTGTAATGTATTTTCTTAATAAGTTTATATAAATTAAAAGATATAAAGTAGTCATGGGATATTTCTTAATAAGTTTCTATAAATTAAAAGATATAAAGTAGTTATGGTCGTCTATATACTATTTCTAATATATATGTGGTATCTGTCCTACTATGTTGATACCCCCTAATTTATAGAATCTAATAAAGAAAGTGATGGTGTGAATGATGTTATGATTTGTTGCTATGTAAGAATTTTTTGGGGCTTTTCGGAGATTCAAACACTCTAGTTACCCTATCAACAGTTTTCTACTGACCACTTTAGACTTTTGAAAAGTAATGCTTTTACCATGGACCTGGTTTTTCATGATCTCTGTGTGTGCAAGTGATTGTATATTTTGAGGTAGAACTCAAGCATTTCCTCCGATGTCAGGAAGGATTCTTTCAGCCCATTGCTAAGATCAGGGATCCTCAAGTGTTCATCTCATCCTTATGTTGGACTTAGTTGGACTATACCACTAGGCAATATTGGGTTACCTAAGCTAGCTCATCCACATTCAAACATTGGTCTACACAAATGCATGAAGCAATTGTGATAGACATATCATCATGCGTAAGGATCTCTCCTTCCAGTTTTGTACAATGTTGAGAATTCCAGGGATTCAAGCTTTATTCCTTTTTTGCTTCTTTTTGGCTTTGGATATTTGCTCATATGTAGTGATGAAAATCACTGTTTATTTTTTATTTTTCTTTGAGCGAGGATTTTTGTAGTGATGATAATCACTATTTATTTTGCTCATATGTAGTGATGAAAATCATTGTTTATTTTTGATTGATTTTTTTGAGCTATGTTTCTTTGAATTTATGATTTGTGTATTGGATCATTGCTTTGAAATCTGGACTGTATGCTTGGCCTTTTGAATATGCACTTTACTTCGGGATTTTTCTTATTTTGATTTAAGCAAGGGATTTGGATAGGGTAAAGCTTGTCCTTTTGCCAATTCTCAACACCTTTAAACCGGTTGCATAGGGGGATAAGCAAGGAAAATCCTTTTCGCTTAAGGTAACCTAGACCGCTTTGCAACTTTCATATTTTCCTTGTACCAGCTAGGATTTTAGTGTTTCAATTAGTGACGAGATCTTGAATATCCAAGGCATTATCACAGCTAGACCTTACCTTCTACTAATCAAAGTTGTTTTCCACAAAAGTTGATAAGATCACTAGGTGTGGTTGATTAACCGAAAAACCTTAGTATATTATGTATAGCAACAAATAATGGTTGTGTTGAAAAACACAATTACACACATGTGTTGATGGAGGTATGGATTTGAATGATTTGTGTGACGAAATTTGGTATCACTTTTAAGGCTCTCATGCCATATGCAATTGTAATGGATATAAAAATGCAATGCAATGATGTGGATGCAAGATATGAAATGCAATTGTTTTTGTATTTTTTATTTTTATGTTGTTTTTGTATTTTTGTTTTATTTTGACCAAAGGGCTTATTATGCCTTTGGGGCTTTTTGATTTTTGACCAAGTAGCATGAAGTACCCTTGGAGATTTTTGATTGAAGTTGACCAAGCGGTTTGAATACCCTTGGAGCTTTTTGAATTGATTTTGACCAAGCGGCTTGAATGCCCTTGGAGCCTTTTAAATTGATTTTGACCAAGCTTTGAATTACCCTTGGAGCATTTTGAATTGATGTTTGACCAAGTGGTTTGAATACCCTTGGAGCATTTTTGAATTGATTTTGACCAAGCGGGTTGGATACCCTTGGAGCATTTGATTGTATTTTGAAATTTTATGTTTTTATGATTTGTTTGTGTTTTTTGACATATTTGAATTTTTTTTGTATTTTTGACCTCATCATCTATGAAGTCATAATTTCCAACTCTAGCAAGTCCTTAAGGACTCTATGCATATTTTTTGTATTTTTGACATCATCATCTATGAAGTCCTTAGATCCTTAAGGACTCTATGCATATTTTTTGTATTTTTGACATCATCATCTATGAAGTCCTTAGATGCTCTAAAGCATTGACTCGGCGTTCATCAAGAAGCATCAACTGATCAAGGTGGCCTTGTCGCGTGACATAATTTCCAACTCTAGTGGCATGATGGCCTCAGTGCCATATACTAGTGAAAACGGTGTTGCCCCAGTGGGCGTTCGTATACTAGTCCTGTATGCCCATAGTGCAAGAGGTAATTGCATATGCCAATCCTTGTGATTGTCTTGCACCGTCTTCCTCAAGATGGAGACTATTGTTTTGTTTGAGGCTTTTGCTTGCCTGTTTGCTTGTGGATAATAAGGCATTGAAAAACTATGTTGAATATGGTATTTTTTCATTAAAGCATGCACATTTTTGTTCTTGAAAGATGGCCCATTATCCGATATTATCTTAGAAGGGACCCCAAAATGACTTATGATATTGTGGAGTATAAACTCCACAATCCTTGGTCTAGTTGTTGATGTTAAGGGGATCACTTCTACCCATTTAGTGAAGTATTCTATGGCTATTATGATGAATGTGTGTCGGCCTGAGGATGGGGGTGAGATCTTCCCAATCAAGTCTAGTCCCCACTACGAGAATGGCCATGCTGCCTAGATGGGTTGCAAGGCTTGTGATGGTAAGTGCATTAGATTTGCATGATGTTGGCACTTACTACATTTCTTGACATACTCGTAACAGTCCTTTTCCATTGTGGGCCAATAGTAACCCATTCTCAAGATGCGCTTAATGATGGCCATGCCACTGAAATTCCCTCCACATGTGCCATCGTGAGCTTGCAAAATTTCCCAAGATGCTTCTTGGGGCTCAAGACAATGGAGTAATACTCCATCATATCCTCATCTGTAGAGGATTTCTCCTAGCAAGATGTATCTTGTTGCTTTCTATTTGAACATTCACCTTTCAGTATGCGATAAACCTTGAGGTACTATTCCAAGCTTTAGGAAGTCCTGTAGTTGGGAAAGCCAATCCTGATAAGCCACGACTTCTATAGAAAATATGGCTTGCTTTTCCTATATTCTCGAGTTAGTGAACACGGATTGAGGAACAACTCTATGGTGTATGGTTGCACCACACTCCATAGGTCCTTGGGAGATCAAAGACCCCCAAGGTACTATTTGCAAGAAATCTCTAGCTATGAAGGACCAATCCTGATTTGGCTCGATGTTGATCATGTTGACTGATTCTTGATTGTTAAAAGCTTCATGGCGTATTGTTGAGTGTGAAAGCACTTTCACATGAACGGTTGTAAAATCAGAAGATGGATTATGAGGGATTAAGGATCCCAAAGAGGCCATGGTGTCTACAAATCTATTTGACGTATGAGGGATTGCCTCGATGTCATACCATTCCAACCGGGCTAGGTAGGTGTCAACAAGTTCCTTGTAAGTCTTTAGGAGTGGGCACCTGCATTGGAATAGTCCTTTGACCTGGTTTACTATGAGCAAGGAGTCACCAAAGATATTCAATATTTTAATACCCATTGCTATGGCTATTTGGAGTCCCAGGATCAATGCTTCATATTCTGTATTGTTGTTTGTGCATGGGAAGTCTAGTTTGAATGATAAGGGCAATGGAGTGCCCTATGGTGTGATAAAGACAATCCCTACTCTGCCCCCTTGTTCACACTTCGAACCATCAAAGAACAATGACATGTCTCTTTCTTTCTTAGGTTCTTCGAGCTTTGGTGGATCTGATAATGCAAAGACCGCATCATCAAGCAATTCTATAGTGAGAGGCTTGTTATCCTAAAGAGGCACCTATGCTAATTGATCTGCTATGACTTGTCCCTTGATGGAATTTTGGCTTATGAACTCTAGATCAAATTTTATCAATAGCATGATCCACTTTGTGGTACGTGTATTGTGATATGTCTTGCTCATCATGTACTACAAAGGATTTTGTTTTGATATGACGTAGGTCGTATGGCTCAACATGTAGTGTTCACAACTTTCGAGTTGCAAAGACCACTTCTAAACACAAATTTTTGACATACGCATATCCTAGCTCATAACTCACCAAGGTGCGACTAATGTAATATATGGCTTGCTCTTTGTCTTGTGCATTATTTTGGGCTAACATGGTGCCCAATGTGAAATCAGTAGTCGATATATAGTAAAAATGGTATGTCTAGCCTTGGTGGAGCCAATACTGGTGGTGTTGCTAGATAAGTTTTGATCTCTGCAAAGGCTTGATGGCATTCTTCGTCCCAATGAAAGGGGACCTCCTTGCATAGCAACCGATTCATAGGTCGACATTTGTTTGATAATTGCATGATGAATCTTTTGATGGATGCTATCTTGCCTTGTAGGCTCAGGCTCCTTAACTCCCTAATGTTGGTAGGGGCGGCCATTTCCAATATAGCCTTTACCTTTGCAGGATCGACTTCGATGCCTCTCTTGGATACGATGAATCCCAAAAGTTTTCCAAAAGTTATGCCAAATACGCACTTCTTAGGATTCAATCGGACATTGTGTTCTATGAGGTGATCAAAGACTTGTCTAAGGACTTCGGCATGCTCTTGCCATAACAGGGACTTGGCCAGTAAGTCATCCATGTAATCCTCCAAGATCTTATGCATATAGTCATGGAATATGTATGTCATGGCCCATTGATATGTGGCACCAACATTTTTGAGACCGAATGGCATCACTTTGTAACAGAATGTCCCCCATGGAGTAATGAAAGTAGTTTTATGTTGATCTTCGGGCTTAATCCGGATCTAGTTGTATCCAGAGAAACCATCCATTAGGGAGAGCATCTCATGACCTATGGTTGCATCTACAAGAGCATCTATGTTTGGCAATGAGAATGAATCCTTTGGTGTTGCCCTATTTAAATCTCTGAAGTCCATGCAAATATGGACTCTTCCATCGGGTTTCCCCATGGGTACCATGTTTGACACCCACTCAGGGTAGTCGATAGGAACTATGAATACTACATCCAGTAGTTTTTGCAATTCATTCTTCACCATCAAAGCGATGGTTGGATGCATTTTCCTCAAATTTTTCTTGACTGGCTTCTTCATGGGATCCAATGAAAGGTTGTGAATGACTAACTTTGGATCTATCCCTGGCATGTCTTTGTAAGTCCAAGCAAAAATATTTGGCCTCTCTTTGAGGAGAGGAATTAGGATGGCTTGTTCCTCCTGGAGATAGACTTTCTCCGAACTTGAATTTTCTTGGTTGGGTAGGATCATCGCTGATGTCCACCTCGAAAGTCGCTTCTATAGCCATATGTGACCCATCCTCTAGCTGATGAGGCATGGGTATCAAATGAATGTCATCGGTGGGATTTATAGGACCTACTAACTCAGGTTCCAAACCAACATGGAAGACATCATATGCACAACCTGATGCAAAATGGAATGGTTGTAACATCTCTTCATTGGGGAAGAGGTCTTCAAGCTCTATGGGTGAATTAGCATGATCCCAATCAATAGCCTCTACATCAAGATGCAATGATTTGGTAGGATCTACTGGATTATGAAGTGGAGTGGTCAAATCAATGGAGATCATGTTGATGGATGGGATGAAATCTCCAGGACCACATGGGTGCAATCTTATCTCAGGGGTTTCCCTTCCATACTTACGATGAGGCTCTAGAGGAATGGGAATTTCTAGATCTAGCCCATGAGAAGGGTGGATAATAGGATCATTGGGCTCTAATCGCTCTCTGAATGTAGGCGAAGGGGGATTGACCATCCGGTGAATGGCAGCTAGGTCAACAGGTCTCCCAAAAAATTATAGATGAGGGTCTATGGCATGGAGTGCCACCTCTCTCTACTAGCTCATTGACTTGCCGCAAGTGGTGAGGTCCAAGATAAGCCATCTCGATCTCATCCTCAAATTCATCATCACTTATCCAGAAACCATTAGCATTGGTATGCGGCCCTAAGACAAGGGGCTCATGTCTTGGCCCTAAGTAGGCCATCTCTATTTCATCTTCATATTCTTCATCACTTATGAAGAATCCATTTGCATTTTTCTCTTGCCCCAAAGTCAGGGGTTGATGGCTTAGGCCTAAGTAGGCTCTTTTTGTTGAGTCTTCTGATTCATAGTCACTTTCCTCTGATGTATATCCACTCTCATCATGGATGGACCATGTGAATCTTTGTAAATAGCGAGGCCCCTGGTAGGCTAAGCCAAGTTGTGCCTCATCATCACTTGCTTCATATCCATTCTCCTCATCCCATGAGTTGTACCCTATTGGGGTGGAATCAATTGAGATGTTTGGATGATAAATTTTTAGTGGTGGTATGTTTACCGTGGCCACTTGTCTATTGCTCAAATTTCCTATTCTTAGGGGGTGATAAGGAATGAAATCAATGTCTTCTCCTAACCCTAAGCTTAATCTATCCAATGCCACTACAAGAGAGTCATCTCGACCTCCAATATAATAGCCTAAGCCAAACCTATCGAAGGGAAGCTGATATTGTGGCTCGTATGGCCGCCTGCACCCCTACTCATATATACCAAGGCCATAGCCATGCCAATGGCAATGCTCAAAGTATCTTAGAGCAAACTCGGGGTTAGAGAGGTAACGAACATTGATCGTGAATAATTCATCACTATCCTCTTCTATGTCTGAAGACTTATGGGCATAGTCCAGGCCGGCATAGACAAAATTGGTTTGGTTGGGAGGGATTCCAAGTGGAACCACTATTCCTACTGGCGGCCTCAAGTCCTTAGGTCTTCCCATGTTTTGTGCAGACTCAATGATAGGCGTAAAGGTAATGTTCTGCACAAGGTACTCCCCTATGCCTGTGCTTGCCAAGTGTATTGATGCATGCGATGTGGATGACCCTACGGATGATACTGGTGAAGCGGGGTGGTAATCACTATCTTCATCTTGATCTTGAAGATATTCTTCTTCCATAGGACTTGGAATTTCAGCAATGGCTATAGTTGGCACTTCCTTGGGCCTTTCCTCCTTGACTAAGGGCACCTTTAGCTTCTGATTATCTTTTGGTTTTGACGTTGATGGTACTTTAGAAGCATTGACTATTTTGAGTGCACCAGGAGGTGTTGATGTGCATGGGTCTTTTCTTACCCTTTTGTCTTCATTATCCACTTGTGTGGTTGGGGATGAAGGCGCTACGTACAGGTGGGTAGAAGGGATTACAAATTCTCCCAGAATGTCCACATGATGGACGTATTTAAAAGGCTCTTCATCGGCCAAAACCACATAGACTTTATTTTCATGCACATACTTGACACACTGGTGCAAGATCGAAGGCAGTAGGCTCTTCATCGGCCAAAACCACATAGACTTTATTTTCATGCCCAGAATGTCCACATGATGAACCTGTATCGACCAAGACCCTATTGAAAGGTAAGTTGTTGATTTTTGCTACAATGTTTAGCGAAGGTTCTGGGAAGGCAGAAGGTACTGTCTTAATCTCATAATCATAGAATTGAATTATAGGTTCCTGGAATTCTTGTACTTGTCCCACAAAGTGAGTGAATGCATTCACATCTTGCGGTTGGAGCTCAATTGTCCTTAAAATTTCCATTAAAGTCTCCCTATGCTTTGGGGATTGTTGTATGAGCTCATAGATGGATAACTTAGTTGGAGTCATCTGTAGGTTTTGCTCCAATATACTTCGGATAGTTACCACAGGTCATGTTGGTGGACCTAGAAGGTTGTCTTGCCTCTGCCTAGGTGTGGTTGGGATGTTCATGGGAGCTACAGGAGGTTGTGGTTGACCATACCGCCTAGTCCTTGTTGCTATGTTAACAATCTCAACCATCCCAATGCATCCGTGGGTAGGTATATCAGCTCAAACCTGATTGACTTGGGCCCCTTGCTCTCTAGGGGCCTCATGATTGGGCAATGGATTTATGTATATGCCCATGTCTCTATTATCGGGAGCTAGTGGGTTGTCAACTTTGAGTTCTCCTACCTCAATCATGTTTTGCACTTGATGCTTAAAACCAATGCAAGCCTCAATGTCATGCCCCGATATCCTATGATAAGGGCAAAATTGATCTTCCCTATATCCTTTTGGCTTAGGATGGTTGGGATATATAAGAGGTATATCAGGAAATCTGATCCTCTTGGCCTCACTCAATTGATTAAATATTTATTGCATTGATTCTGTCAGAGGCGTGAAATAACGAGGTGGCTTGCATTCTCTATTTTTCCCCTGATTGTTCCTTTGGTCGTAATTGGCTGGCGGGGGATGTGCTTGATAGTTCTGGGGTTGTTGTGCACCCCCATCCTTGGGTGTAGCCAATACGACTTGATTTACTAGAGTAGGGTTGGCCTGCTTCTATTTATACTTGTCATTCTTACCATTCTTGTTCCACTCCTTTTTGTTTTGGAGTTTAATGGTTCCCTCATCTACTTTTATTTCTTCTATGAGCTTGGCCTGTGCCAAAGCTTCCTCAAATGAAGGATACTTCTGAAGTTGTAGCAAGAGGGAGATGTGTTTAGAGCAACTTTTGGTGAACATGTGAATGATCTCTTTTGTGGGAACGGAGAATGATAATTTTACCATGACTTTTCTCCATCTATTCCCATAATCCATTACTGGCTCATCATCATACTATTTCAAGTTGGCCAGGTCTAAAAGGTTCACCTTCTTCTTAGCACCAAAGGAGAAACACTTTAAGAATGCATTTACTAGTTGTTCAAAATTGGTTATGCTATGCTTAGGTAGTTGGTTGAACCATTGAGTGGCAACACCTAAAAATGTCATTATGAATGTTCTTAGCATGAGAGCGTCATTGTCTTCAAGATGAAAATAGGCATTGATAAAATTGGTGACATGCTCTTGTGCATCCTCTTCACCCTTAAATTTCTCTAACCTAGGCATCTCAAAGTGCTTAGGATATGGAGGGCTAGGGATTGATGGGCACAATGGTTGGTTGTGTATTTTGCTCAATGTTGGCGAGTTCTCAGCTGCCTCTTGTTTCTCAAAGGTTTTCATATTTTTAGCAAGCTCTTGAAATGCCTTTGATGCACGGATTTCCTCCTCTTGTAAGCCTACTCATAGTGGCAATGGAGGTAACTCTCTATCCATTTGATTTGTTCTATTTTCCTCCCTCCTATGAGGGGACTCAAGATTGTGATCTTGGTTTGTTGTGTTTGCCCTTTCCCCACTAGTTGGATTTCATTCATGGTTTGGTGGGGGATTTCATTGTGGGCTATCTTGTCTAGTGCACCTCTCCTTAGGTGAGTCAGTGCATCTAGTTCTTTGGTGGTCACCACCATTTTTCTATAAATTGTTAAGAGCTAGCCACTCAGCTTGCTCTCTTAAGCGCTGCTCATGTTGGCACAAGAGTCTTTCTCTTTGTTTATCTTGTTCGAGAGCCTCCACTAGCTCTCACTCCTTACGTAATGCATTTTATAACCACCTCATTCGATTAGTTTGTGCTATCATAGAAGACTCATGTTTATCTAACTTTGTTCTTGTTGTCTTGACTCGCATATTCCTCGAGGAGGTTTCTATTGTACCTATACTCTTGCTAGCTAATGTGACTTGTTCAGTGTACTGTTGAGTATCCCTATGATCAGACTCTAGGCATCTACTATGGGGTCACTTTGAGGTACCCCCAAACTGAGAGATGTGTTTAGAAGTCATAGTTCATGAGCTTCCAGATGCAGAGTTCTCAGTAGCTATAGTTCTTTGAGTTGGTCGTGTAGGAAACCGATCCAACCCATCTAGTTGTCTTGTTTTCCATGGTTGGTCCCATGGGGTGCCATTTACTCCTATGATGTCATAGTCTACAGGAATATTTCCTTTTGTGTGAAGGGTTTCTTCTATTTTATTCCCATGGCTAGATGTAGCTCTAGTTTCCTACCCTTCAGTGGGGAGACCTATTTCATATGTTTCTTGTGAATCTTGAGGTGTTGTGACTCTTGCTTGCCTTCTTGATGAAGAGGGCTTTGTGGTAACATGTTTTCTCCATGTGGATGGAGATGTAGCAGTCTCATCATCCCTATGTGAAGAATGAGTTTTAGAACCTTCTTTATGTCCATGTGAGGAGGAAGCCCTTGAAGCTTCCTCACGTCTTTGAGATGTTTATGTGTGTTTAGAGGAGGCCCTTGAGGTCTCCTCATGTCTCCTTGATGAGGATGGTTGTGAAGCCTCTCTTTTTTTATGTGACTTTGTTCCATGATGTGGTTCCTTACTTGGGGTTTCTTGAGGAGATCCCCCAAGGGTTGAGTTATCACCCCTTAGGCTCGTGGAGCTACGTCTCACGGTCTTACGGGTAGGTCGTTCAATGTTACTACGACTCTGCCTATGGGTATGAGTTGCTTCAGTCTCTCCCTCGGTATCAGACCGAGGGTGTTTACTTCTTGTTTTGACCATGTTGTCTATGAATTGATCTTTTGAGTTGCAATTTAGGAATAGCCACACAATACCAAACAAATGTTTATCTTGATTACCGATTTAAGTGTGCCCTAAACTGTTTGGTGTGTTTTGATGTGTTGTTCTTTCGATTCCTTGCTCTTGTTCTTGGATTAAGAATGAGAAGACTCATCCATAGTGACAATCAAGTACACCCATGCCAAACATGATTTTCTCAAAAGAAGCTAGGGTACACCACTGAAGACCCAGTGGGGGGTTCGCCTAGCTCTTCCACTCTGAACCAATGATTGTTCCAACAGTGGGAGATAGTTTGAGCACAAGTAACTTAGTATCACTATAAGTAAGTTTCTCAATCCATTTCTAGGAAGCTCTAGGGGGCAAACTAGTGGAAGGAGATGAATTCCAATGTCACTGGACTGAATTGAGGGTTGGTGATGAAATCCAACTCCCCAATGTTTAAATGAGACGTGCGTGTGTGGTGTTCATTTTAAGCTTGCGTAACATAAAGTGCATCATATAGCAGCAATGAATCTTTCCTATATGCCTAAGTGCAAAAATTACGTTTCAATATTCAGAAAGATGCATGAACTACTATGATTTGTATGAGCGCACTTTATTTTGTGCAGCTATGGCCTCTAGCAGGGCCTCAAAGCAAGCAAACAACATACAATGTCTAGCACGTTGGATTCTAGGGTGAACTTTTTAGGCATAAGCCACTGTTCCTAGCAATGCCTAGTGGAAAATTAAAAGAAGATCTAAGATATGCGAAATGCTTAATTCTTTCTCCTTTTATTCTTTCAATTTCCAAACATAAATGTGCTTTAAGTTCTCTATTTTAGACACACAGAAGCAGATAGAAAGCTATAAAATATCAGATAAGCTATACCAACCTTTGATCCAGCTCAGAGAGTCGATGTTTTGACCTCTGTTGCACTCCAATTCTGGCCGTTGTTGACCAGAGCGGCTGGTTCTTGGCCGTTGTAGCTTAGAGTGGCTAAAGCTCTATTGGCCATTGTAGCTCAGAGCGGCTAATTTTTGGCCATTGTAGCTCAGAGTGGCTAGACCTGCACACAAAACTAAGTTAGTATTCCAGCAAAAAATGAAAAATTAGTGGAGGTCCCACCGTGATCGCCATTTGTAGTGACCTCGGGATGCACGCACCGCTTTACTCTACTTGCAATGTTATTAAAAACCCAAGATGAAATGGAAGACAATGAAAAGCATATAACATGGAAATAACAAATATGGATCTCTTTCACAATGACACTGAGAGAGGGGGTGAATCAGTGTAGCTATTTAAATTCAAATCTACAACTCTTAATACTGAAACAATGAAGATTTAAGTCAGATAAAGCAAGTATCACAAGAGAGCATTCCACAACACACGATGTAACGAGGTTCACCAATTTGGCTACTCCTCAAAAATGACTGCTTGGATTACCGTCCAAATCCAGCCTTTGCAAAATACCAATTTTACAATCAATTTACCAGCACCAACTGGAAGGAGCACCAACCCCTGATTTATCTGCACCCACAGAAAGGAGCACCAACCCCTAATTTATCTGCACCAATAGAAAGGAGCACCAACCCCTAATTCCAAGCACCTACTTGGACTACAAATTTGAAGCTATAAGATTGACATAAAAATGCCTTCACTTATTCAAGACCCTGACTGGTCTATTGCTAACCCAACCTCTCTCGCTATTCACCAAAATACCACACACACTAAAGGCTCTGCTTACTGCACTTTTACGGCTCTCACGGCTCTGCTCAACTCTCTCTTACGGCACTCTTCCAACCCTCTTCTTGCAGCACTTTTTCTCTCTTTCAGCAGCACTTTAATTCTCCACGTAGACCTCATTTTATAACAAAATTTTGATTCTATTTTTAACTTCCATATTTTCACATGCAGCTTATTAATAGAAACTTCTATATGTAACTTCCTTTATCTCACAGTATTCTTTCATGCATCCTATTAATAGTTATGGCTCAAGTTTGGTCTTCGACTGATGACTTTCAGTTTAACCATCGCTCGATGATTACACTCCGTAACTGGCCTTGTAACTGTCGTTCTGACTTCAGTTCACTGTTCTTATTTTAGCTGCATGATTTTCTTCTACAACTACACCTGTAACCGTATAACTTCAGTTAACTCTTCTTATTTTAGCTGCATGTTTTTCTTCTACAACGGCCCCTGTAACTGCCATAGAACTTCAGTTAACTGTCACATATCTTATTTCGGTTGGGTTCTCTTCTTAGCTCACGCCAAAGTGACCTATCACAAAATCGTGACACTTCTGCCTCTTTGTCCTCTTCTCGGCTTTTCAACCCATGAAAACACACATGTCGCGATATCGTGACACTTTCGCCTCCTTGCTACTCTTCTTGGCTTCAACCCACGAAAACACATGTCACGATATCGTGACACTTTCGCCTCCTTGCTACTCTTCTTGGCTTCAACCCATGAAAACACAACATGTCGCGATATCGCGACACTTTCACCTCCTTGCTACTCTTCTTCTTTACTTTTGTCGTGATATCGTGACACTTCTGCCTTCTTACTTTCTCTCTCCTCCTTAAGTCATGAAAATGCGACATGTCACGAAATCGTGACACTTTCTCTCCTTTGCTCTTTCTCTTGCCTTCGGTTCATGAAAACCCGACATGTCGCGATATCGTGACACTTTTTCTCCTTAGCTCTTTCTCTTGCCTTTGGGTCATGAAAACCCGACATGTCGCGATATCGTGACACTTTTTCTCCTTAGCTCTTTCTCTTGCCTTCGGGCAAAAACCCGACATGTCGTGATATCGTGACACTTTTTCTCTTAGACTCTCTCTCCTACAACATGTCGCGAAATCGTGACACTTTTTCTTTCGGACTCTCTCTCCTGCAACATGTCGTGAAATCGTGACACTTTTTCTCTCGGACTCTCTCTCCTGCAATATGTCGCGAAATCGTGACACTTTTTCGTCCGTACAAACTTCCTTGCAATATGTCACGAAATCGTGACACTTTTTCGTCCGTACAAACTTCCTTGCAATATGTCACGAAATCGTGACACTTTTTCATCCGTACAATCTCTCTTGCAATATGTCATAAAATCGTGACACTTTTTCTACTTGCCTTTCTCTCTTCCAACATGTCACGAAATCATGACACTTTTCTTGCTTGCACTTTCTCTCCGAACATGTCATGAAATCATGACAGTTTTCTTGCTTGCGCTTTCTCTCCGAACATGTCATGAAATCATGACAGTTTTGCTTGCTTGCTTTCTCTCCGAACATGTCACGAAATCGTGATAGTTTTCTTGCTTGCTTTCTCTCCGAACATGTCGTGAAATCGATTTTCTTGCTTCTTTCTCCGAACATGTCCAAATCCGATATTTTCTTCTTTTTCTCAACATGTCACGATATCACGATAGTTTTTCTTTCTTGCCAACATGTCGCGATATCGTGACAGTTTTTCTTTCTTCTCAACATGTCGCGATATCGTGACAGTTTTTCTTTCTTGCTCAACATGTCGCGATATCGCGATAGTTTTCTTCCTTGTGATTTTCTTTTGATTTTTAGTATATGGGCCACTTCTATCTTTTGGAAAACCATTGTACATACTCTGAAGAACCTCTTAACTCCTGTCCACTCGCATCAACCGATCTGTCTGACCGTGTTGACAACAATGACAATATTGTTTCTGCACCTTGCTCAACAATCTCCCCCTTTGGAATTGTTGGCAACACACATGCAATTTCCTGTAATTCTTCTCCCCCTTTGACAATAATACCAAAGGGCTGCTGCAGACTCCCCCTGAGTCCATGCACATCATTCTCAGGCACACGTTATGACAGTTAGCAAAAATTACAAATATGAGCAAAAAGATAATCAAATATATAAATGCTCCCCCTGAGAATGTGGTTCCGATAGCTAGTCAGTTCTTGGGAAGCATAACCACTCCCAATTTATTGCGAAGGTACTCAAAAATTTCTTTGGGCAGCGGTTTTGTGAAGATATCCGCTACTTGCTCTGTAGTTGGGACAAAATCCAACTTTACCTCACCTTCCGCAACTTTCTCCTTCAGAAAGTGATATCGGATAGCAATATGTTTTGTGCGAGAATGCATAACCGGATTCTTTGAGATGTTAATGGCACTGGTGTTATCACACTTAACTGAAATTGGCTCACTGAAGTTAATGCCAAGATCTTTCAGGGTTTGTTTCATCCATAAGACCTGCGTACAACACGTAGTTGCTGCAATATATTCTGCCTCTGCTGTGGATAAAGAGACTGACTCTTGTTTCTTACTGTGCCATGCAACCAACCTCGTCTCCAAGATAAAATGCCCCTCCACTGGTACTCTTTCTGTCATCGACACATCCTGCCCAATCTGCATCTGAATACGCAATAAGGGTGAAGTCCTTACCTTTCGGATACCATAACCCATACTCCATAGTACCCTTAAATATCGAAGAATCCTCTTCACTGTTGTCACATGAGTCTCCTTGGGACTCGCCTGAAATCGTGCTACCATGCAAACTGCCTGCAAGATATCTGGTCTGGTAGCTGTCAAATACAGTAGGCTCCCAATCATAGATCTGTACATGGTTTGATCAACATCCGAAGATTTGTCATCCTTGCTCAACTTGCAACCTGTCGTCATGGGAGTGCTAACAGGCTTACAATCCTCCATTGTGAAACTTTTTAGCATCTCTTTCACATATTTAACTTGAGAAATAAATATGCCCTTCTCATTTTGATTAACTTGCAGTTCGAGAAAATACGAAAGTTCACCAATCATTGACATTTCAAATTCTTTCTGCATCTTAATTGCTAAATCTTTACACGAATCATCATTGCTGCTGCCAAAGATGATATCATCTACATATACAACAAGGACAATGAGATGGCCATTTGCTATTTTGACATACAAATTGCTATCCACCATACCTTTTTTAAACCCTTGTTGAGTAAGATAGTTGTCTAGCCTTGCATACCATGCTCTGGGTGCCTGTTTCAAGCCATACAATGCTTTCTTCAACTTGCAGATGAAATTGGGATTATCACCGAGTTGGAAACCATCTGGCTGTTCAATATAGACCTCTTCTTCAAGTTTTCCATTCAAAAATGCTGATTTCACGTCCATTTGATAAACTTTGAAATTCTTGTGAACTGCTAAAGCCGAAAACATTCTTATTGCCTCTAGTCTGGCCACTGGTGCAAAGGTTTCCTCAAAGTCAATACCTTCAACTTGTGCATAGCCTTTACAGACCAATCTTGCTTTATTCATGACTACCTGTCCATCTTCATTCAATTTGTTTCAAAAAATCCATTTAGTACCGATTATATTTTTATTTGCAGTGTCTTGGTACTAACTCCCAGTGTTTTGTTTTTCTCGATCTGATCTAATTCTTCATTTATTGTTGTCATCCAACTTTCATCTTTGCTTGCTTCAACAACATTTTTGGGCTCAATGCTGGATAATAGAGAGTAGTTACTTACTACTCTTCTTCTTGTCTGAACACCAACTGTGGGGTCTCCAATTATTTGCTCTCTAGGATGATTTTTCTGCCAGCTGCCTGTTTTGAATTTCTTGTTTTCTTCCTCTTCTGAATCACTACTTAACTCATCTGAGTCAATTTTTTGTTTCTTTTCGGTTTCCTTTTCATCATCTCCTTCAATAACTTCTTCATAAATTGGGTAGTTTTCTTTATAGCTTCTTTCTTGTTCCCTACCTTCATCAACTTTAACATCGACACTCTCCACAATTTTCTTTAGCCTCTTGTTGTAGCATGTGTAGGCTTTGCTTTTTGTCGAATAGCCAAGGAAAATACCTTCATCAGCTCTATCTTCAAACTTTCCAAGATTATCTTCAGTTCTTTTGATGTAACACTTGCTTCCAAAAACTTTAAAGTATCTTGTTGTTGCCTTTTTACCGAACCACAGTTCATACGGAGTTTTGCTTTCATGCGTCCTCAACATGCACCTATTTTGGATGTAAACCGCAGTATGGACTGCCTCTTTCCAAAATCTGTCTGCTATTTTGCTCTCAGTCAACATAGTCCGTGCCATTTCCTGCACTGACCTGTTCTTTCTTTCTACCACTCCATTCTACTGAGGTGTCCTTGCTGCTGAAAACTGTCTCCTAATCCCATATTTTTCACAGTACTCTGCAAACTCTTCTGAAATGAACTCTCCTCCTCTATCTGATCTTAAACATTTAATCCTTTTTCCTGTTTGATTCTCAACTTGTTTTTTGAAAATCTTGAACATTTCAAAGGCATCTGATTTAAGCTTCAAAAATAGTACCCATGTCATCCTGGAATAGTCATCTATGCACAACATAAAGTATTTGTCACCATTTATGCTTTGCGTTCTCATGGGTCCACATAAATCAGTATGTATTAGTTCTAAAGGTTTGCTTGTGAAGTACTCTTTTGTTTTAAATGTGGCTCTAGTTTGCTTCCCCTTTTGGCATGAAGCACAAATGCTATTTAATGGTTTACCAATGGTGGGAATATCTCTCACTGCCCTTTTTGAGCTGATTCTTACTAGATTGTCAAAGCTAATATGACCGAGCCTCTTGTGCCACAACCAATTTTCTTCTTCCTGTCCAATCAAGCATGCTCCTTCTGAAGTCTCTGAGAGAGTATACAGGTTGCCAGATGTCCTTGATCCAGCTTGCTATCAACTTTCCATAGTTTGTTGTTCCGACTTCACAACCCCGCTTCTTGAAAATTACTTCATGACCTCTCGTCACAAATCTGACTTACGCTTAATAGGTTATGCTTCAGACCAATCACAAACAAGACTTCTTTCGACTTGATTTTTCCATCACTGATCTTAACTGATCCTTTGCCAACTATCTTAGCTCCATCATTATTTCCAAATTTTACAGAACCACCTTCATAATTCTGTAACTTTTCAAATTTTTGTTTGTCCCCTGTCATATGACTGGAGCATCCACTATCAAGTATCCATGGTGCAGATTTGTTCTGTGCTTTAAATGTTGTCTGTACAATCAAGGATTCCTTTTCTTCCTTGGGTTGCTCCTTTTGTTTCCACTCTGGTTTGATTGCAGTTTTGGTCACTTGTTTTGACTTTTCTTTGTCAGTAGCCTGTGCCTATTTTTCGAGAAATTTTCTATTTTGTTTCCAACCATTTGGTTGAAATTTTCTTCCCTGATGTTTATTTGCTGCAAATGTACTTCGACAATTTCTTGCAATGTGCCCAAAATTATGACAGTTATAACATTCTACTGCATAATCCATCAATGGTGAAAAAACATTTCTACTGGAAAAGTTCCTTTGTCCTACTTTATACTTGCAATCAGAAATCTTATGTCCATAACCATTGCATTTAAAACAATAACCAGAAAAGGAATGAGTGAACCTGGGTGATGGTCTTTGCCATTTTGTAGTGGGAGCCATAAATCTTCTTCTCCTTTGATGAGTGACTTTGGTGAATCCATCATTGTCAATACTCCTCTCTTGCCTGGCATTATTGCTTTCTTTAGAATGATTCATTTTTTCTTGATCAACCCTGATCTTGTCTTCATTCTTTATGGGTTCTATAGTTATGGCCTTTGATCCATTTGATGATTCTCCTTCGACGAAGCCTAACCCAAATTTGATGCCTGTAGACCTTTGGTTATTTATAATCTTATCCAGCTTCACAGAACTTCCTTCAAGTTTGTGATAGCAAGTCATTTTTTGATTCATCTCTTCTAGCTGCATCCTTAAACCAACAATCTCTTCTTCTAGCTTGTTGCACTCATCTATTTTCACGGTTAATTGTACTTCGATATCTTCAGATATTTTCTTAAATTTGTCTATCTGTACTTTCAAGTTGGTTATGATTTCATTGGCATCCTCAAGCTTTCTTGAAGTTTTCTTATTCTTTTTCCTTTCTATACTCAGCTCTTGAAGTGCAGCGACCAACTCACCTTCCAGATCTACTTCAGCCTCAACCTCAAATTTTTTATCACCTTCCTATTTTTCTTCTGTTTTTTCTTCTTCGAATGCCATGAAAAGAGCTTCACCTGTTTCTTCTTCAGAATCCTCATCGGAGCTGTCTTCTGAAGGACTGACATTCTTGGATATGAAACTTTTCTTCTTGAAGTTGCCTTTTCTAAAATTTGGTTTCTTCTTCCAGTCACTTCTTTCTTGATGTGAACCTTCATCACTTTTGTTTTTCTCATTAAGTGGACATTTAGCTGCAAAGTGTCCAACGCCTCCACAGTTGAAACACTTAAATGGTAGCTTTCCTCTGTATTTTCCTTTTCCCCTTATTAGTTTTCGAACAAAGTTTGCTTTCGTTTCATCTGATGTCTCTTCTTCCTCGGATTCTTGCTTTGCTTTTATATTTTTATGTGCTTTAAAAGCAGCTTCTCTGTCTGTGGGTTTAGTTTTTCCTATTCTCATCTCATATGCAGTCAAAGAACCATGCATCTCATCCATACTAAAAGTATTTAGATCTTTAGCTTCTTCTATTGCTGAAACTTTAGAATCAAATCTTTGGGGAAGAGATCTTAGTACCTTTTTCATGACGACAACATCTTCCATTTCCTCGTCGAGTCCTCTAATCGCATTAATGATTCCATTAACTCTCAACATGTATGCCTCTATGTTCTCATCGTCATTCATCTTTAATGCTTCGAACTAAGCTCGATGCGTTTGTAACTTGGCCTCCTTGATCTTGTCGTCTCCTTCATGAATGCTCCTTAGTTTGTCCCACATGTCCTTTGCCATTTTACAACTCATAATCTTTATCAGTTCGTTGTCCACTAAACCGCACATGATAGCATTTTTGGCTTTAGAGTTATTCTCAAACAATTTCTTACCGACAGCATCGGTTGGAGGAGTGGTGGGTATTGTGTATCCACTGTCTACTGACTCCCAAATGTCGAATCCCAAAGCACACAGATATGTCTGCATCCTGAGTCTCCAAAATGAGTAATTTGTTCCATCAAACAATGGTGCTTTGTTTGAAGAGAATCCTTCACCACCTGCCATTGTCTCACTTCCAAGATCACCTTAGCCGATTAAGCTTGTTCAGGAACTTGGCTCTGATACCAATTGTTAGTCTCACAATGACACTGAGAGGGGGGGTGAATCAGTGTAGCTATTTAAATTCAAATCTACAACTCTTAATACTGAAACAATGAAGATTTAAATCAGATAAAGCAAGTATCACAAGAGAGCATTCCACAACACACGATGTAACGAGGTTCACCAATTTGGCTACTCCTCAAAAATGACTGCTTGGATTACCGTCCAAATCCAGCCTTTGCAAAATACCAATTTTACAATCAATTTACCAAGCACCAACTGGAAGGAGCACCAACCCCTGATTTATCTGCACCCATAGAAAGGAGCACCAACCCCTAATTTATCTGCACCAACAGAAAGGAGCACCAACCCCTAATTCCAAGCACCTACTTGGACTGCAAATTTGAAGCTATAAGATTGACATAAAAATGCCTTCACTTATTCAAGACCCTGACTGGTCTATTGCTAACCCAACCTCTCTCGCTATTCACCAAAATACCACACACACTAAAGGCTCTACTTACTACACTTTTACGGCTCTCACGACTCTACTCAACTCTCTCTTAACACTCTTCCAACCCTCTTCTTGCAACACTTTTTCTCTCCTTCAGCCACTTTAATTCTCCATGCAGACCTCCTTTTATAACAAAATTCTGATTCTATTTTTAACTTCCATATTTTCACATGCAGCTTATTAATAGAAACTTCTATATGTAACTTCCTTTATCTCACAGTATTCTTTCATGCATCCTATTAATAGTTACGGCTCAAGTTTGGTCTTCGACTGATGACTTTTAGTTTAACCATCGCTCGATGATTACACTCCGTAACTGGCCTTGTAACTATCGTTCTGACTTATGTTCACTATTCTTATTTTAGCTGCATGATTTTTCTCTACAACTGCACCTGTAACTACCGTATAACTTTAGTTAACTCTTCTTATTTTAGCTGCATGTTTTTCTTCTACAACTGCACCTGTAACTGCCATAGAACTTCAGTTAACTATCACATATCTTATTTCGACTAGGTTCTCTTCTTAGCTCGCGCCAAAGTGACCTGTCGCGAAATCGTGACACTTCTGCCTCTTTGTCCTCTTCTCGGCTTTCACCCATGAAAACACAACATGTCGCGATATCGTGACACTTTCACCTCCTTGCTACTCTTCTTGGCTTCAACCCACGAAAACACATGTCACGATATCGTGACACTTTCACCTCCTTGCTACTCTTCTTGGCTTCAACCCATGAAAACTCAACATGTCGCGATATCGTGACACTTTCGCCTCCGTACTCTTCTTCTTTACTTTTGTCGCGATATCGCGACACTTCTACCTTCTTACTTTCTCTCTCCTCCTTAAGTCACGAAAATGCGACATGTCACGAAATCGTGACACTTTCTCTCCTTTGCTCTTTCTCTTGCCTTCGGTTCATGAAAACCCGACATGTCGCGATATCGTGACACTTTTTCTCCTTAGCTCTTTCTCTTGCCTTCGGGTCACGAAAACCCGACATGTCGCGATATCGTGACACTTTTTCTCCTTAGCTCTCTCTCTTGCAACATGTCACGAAATCGTGACACTTTTTCTCTCGGACTCTCTTTCCTACAACATGTCACGAAATCGTGACACTTTTTCTCTCAGACTCTCTCTCTTGCAACATGTCACGAAATCGTGACACTTTTTCGTCCATACAATCTCTCTTGCAATATGTCACGAAATCGTGACACTTTTTCGTCCGTACAAACTTCCTTGCAATATGTCACGAAATCGTGACACTTTTTCGTCCGTACAATCTCTCTTGCAATATGTCACGAAATCATGACACTTTTTCTACTTGCACTTTCTCTCTTCCAATATGTCGCGAAATCGTGACACTTTTCTTGCTTGCGCTTTCTCTCGAACATGTCACGAAATCGTGACAGTTTTTCTTGCTTGCGCTTTCTCTTCCGAACATGTCACGAAATCGTGACAGTTTTCTTGCTTGCGCTTTCTCTCCGAACATGTCACGAAATCATGATAGTTTTGCTTGCTTGCGCTTTCTCTCGAACATGTCGCGAAATCATGACAGTTTTGCTTGCTTCCTTTCTCTCGAACATGTCATCGAAATCATGACAGTTTTGCTTGCTTTTCAACATGTCGCGATATCGCGACAGTTTTTCTTTCTTGCTCAACATGTCGCGATATCGCGACAATTTTTCTTTCTTGCTCAACATGTCGCGATATCGCGACAGTTTTCTTCCTTGTGATTTTCTTTTGATTTTTAGTATATGGGCCACTTCTATCTTTTGGAAAACCACTGTACATACTCTGAAGAACCTCTTAACTCCTGTCCACTGCATCAACTGATATGTCTGACTGTGTTGACAACAATGACAATACTGTTTCTGCACCTTGCTCAACAGTCCCACCGTAATCGCCATTTGTAGCGACCCCCGAACACACGCACCGCTTTACTCTACTTGCAATGTTATTAAAAACCCAATATGAAATGGAAGACAATGAAAATCATATAACATGGAAATAACAAATATGGATCTCTTTATTCGTATTGAAACTTGATTACATGTTGGTCCCTCTTAGAGATACCCATTTCAATACAATGAGGTTACAATAGGTAAAGAGTGCCCCTTTCACGAAGAGGTGGTGCACTTTCAAAAAGCTTCCCTGTTCGCACATAAAAATGTATGAGGGCTTACAAATGCCTCCTTCTCCAGGTCTGTTTCCTAGAGGGATCCCTTTTGCTCTCGTATGTTGTAGATTCCATCCGATCAACCTGTGGCCCTATAAGCAATGAAACAACAACACACGCTTAGATGTCCGAGAATGCCTCCCTGGATGAGGTTGTTAGTACTAAATATAACAAATGAAAGCAAATGCAAATTAGACTAATGCTATGGATGCAAACGAATGAAATGATGATATGCTAATGATATGCTAAAATAATGAATCTAATGTCTAAAACCCTAATCTAAGCCTACGGGCCACTATCCAAGACAACGGTCGCTAAAGTGACTCTCATCCTCTTTGATCCAAAGCTATGGACCAAAGCTTGTATGTGATGTTGAAATAATAGGTGCTATGCTATTCAATCCGTCAGGGCTTCATCGTACTCGTGATCTCCAAGGGAACTCTCCAAGTCTCGAAAGCTCTCCTCAATGACCAATATTGATAAACGATTGATTCTCTAATAAAATATGTCTCTCCTTGGTGCTCTTAGGCTTACACCTTTTATAGTGTGAAACCCTAGGTCTATGTCCAAGCCCTAGGAATGAATTTATCATGCAAGGTACAAGTTAGCATGAGAAGATTTACTGCCAACTTGAGTCTCCTATGCGAACTGGTCGTTAGCATGAGAAGCTTTTGTCCTTTGTTTATGTTTGGAGGTCAGTTAACTAAATTCTAAATGTAAACTCAAGTCTCCTATATGAACTTGTCATGAAAAGGAATGCAAAGTTACTCTCTCACCTTTATTGCATGCAGACTACCACTTCCACCCGTGATTAGGCCTATTTGTTGGTAAAATTGCTTCTTATGGCTTAGTCGCTATCATCTATAACGACTAAGATCTGGCCTCTGTAGTCTACAGTGGCTAAGGTCTGGCCTCTCTAGGCTTGAGCGGATAGGATCTGGCCACTCTTGGCTTGAGCGGCTAGGCTTGGATGACTTGAAAAGGCCCCAAATGAGTGGTGATAACCACTGTCGATGCTTGGAAAGTCCAAGATTATGTAATATGATCTTATGAGTGTGTCTATGTGAGAAGCTCCCCTAAGCATGACACGATTTAGGTGTCTACAATAATAATAATAATAATTATTATTATTATTATAATAAAATAACAATTAAATATTAGTAATAGTAATAATAAAATAAAAAGCACATTCTATAATAAGACCTTGGAAATTATAAGGTCAACCTCTAATCAAAAACTCGATGGATGAAAACCATTACACATGGCAAGTTTTGTTGTGTGCACTTTACAAGTGGCACCCCTTGATTTATATTCGACCTTTATTTATGAGAGGTAATATTGTGTATGGGGGGTGTGATATGCAGGGGGAAAAGAGGAAGAGGGCGCAAGACCCGATAGTGCGAATTGGAAGGTTAGGGCGGACGTCATTTTTAGGTCAGGTCGATTCCTTTTGTAATAGTTTTAAAAATCTATAATAAGAAGCTTTAACAATAATAGATACAACGGAAAACAAATATGGGGATTTAACTAGAACACAATGCCTGAAACTTAATTATAAATTTCCTCTAAAATTGACCATGAATTCTCTTGTAGTAAGAATTTTACTAAATTTAATAATACGGGATTCATATGTGCCTAAGCGCATTTTCTGGGTATCTAGTAAGGAAGACTATCTATAAAGTGTTGAGGGCTGCATTACATTTCTCTGAAACCCTAATGATACAATTCCTTCCACGGTGAAAATTGCTTGACTTCTATTCTTTTTGTTGTAAGTGTTGGTTGCATGGCTGTGAATGTTTATTGCATTTTATGAGTAATTAAATAAAGTTTATCTCTTGCATATTGTATGGCTGCAAATGCATATCTTATAAACCTAATTCCCTTGCAATTCATGAGTGCTACAGGTGAGCGTGGCATTGTGTGATGGAATTGAGGAATGGGAAATTTGGTTCCGTCTCCATATTTTATTTTGCTTAAATTGTTTTTGTGTATCTTACATATGACTGCCAATGTTACGGGGGAGCGTAGCACTGTGTGATGAATTGAGGAATTAGAAAATTCTGGTATTATTTCCATGTTATGGGCATGATGTGATTGGAATGGGAAAATTTTGATTTTGTTTTCATATTTTTCTACTTTCTTTAAAATGCACTGTGTGTTTGAAACGAATTTCAGTCTGCATGGATTTTGGTTGTGAGTGCATATAGGGTAGCATGCATTCATGGTAGTTAACTGCTCTGATCCCTTAATATTGAAAATTTACCCCCTTAAACCCTAGCTTGATTGGATGAAGGTGGACCTCGTGGCCAGAATTTTTGGCGCCCATCAGCAATATCGCCATGACCATTAAAACTCCTTATGTGCGCTATGTACCATATCATATGTATTTCTACGAGAATTTATTTTTATAATTGAATAATATAGTCTTGCAGTCTGAATGGCTATGATTTATCATCCCTGGGATTTTATTATGAGAATAGTAGAAGGCCTTGTATAAAAAACAATTGATGTTTACTATATTTTTGGGTACTGATGAAGTGTTTTCAATAATGTAAATTTAAGGCTCGTAGGATGAAATATTTTTAAATGCGTATATAACCATTGTAAGTTTGTCTTTGAGCGATTTTATTTTTATCTTAAATGAGATTTGAGGAAACTGATACAAATATTAGATTGTGTACACCTGGAGTCTTGAGGAATGTTAGTGTATTTGGATTTGTTGGTAATTATTCTGTACATTTTCTTAAAAAAAAAAAGAAGGTAATGGTTGGTATTTTTGGCATTTGGTAAGTGAATGACCATGTGTGTTGCCTTCGTTGTTGCTCGGTTGAATTATGTGGTATCATTTATATGACTATTAAATTGACTTTGCTCAAAAACGTAAGGGTAAACCTATTAGAGCTATAGATGCAGATTAGAGAACACAATTTGGACTGGAGATTTGGTTTTAAAAATTATCAGGCTGTCCAGTGAATTCTCGTCTTTCTGATTCACCATGGTAATGAATTGTACCTCAAAAAAATGATAGTGACCTTAGCTCGTATATTAAAATTTCCATTTAAAATAAGATAGTGATTATAATCCTCCCATGGTATGCTGGATATTATTTTTTTAAAACCTAAGTTCCTGATGAATTTATAATTTTCAATTAAAACATAGGCATTAAAAAAACTACCAAAGTCTTATGCTACGTTAGTCGGATTATTTTGAAATTGTTCCTGTGGATGTCGTCTTTGGTTGTTCATTAATCAGTAATGGATTCTGTGACAAATCCTTCCTTGATTCTCCAAGAAAAGCATGTATGGCAATCGGTATACTCTCTCAGATTTTGAACCATAGATGATATATTGTTATGACCCAAATCCCTTGGCAATGATTAGAAAATATGTCTACTGTGGCGGCCACCCAAGTCGTTCTTGATGAGTCTGTAATGATTCAAAATATTTCTATTAGGACTGTGTGCCAGAGTTACTAGGAAATACCACATCGAATTTTTAAGTGTTCATAAGGTGCAGTGTTATTGGAAAATCATAGCTTCCCTTGCCCTAACATCACCTCGATTTTTTGGTCAATTTGGGTGTCACCGTATGTCACTGATATACATTAAATTTTGAATTATGTTAGATGTCTTGTTTGATGTGTCTAATTGATTATTTATTTAGCCAAAATATGGTGCTAAATTTGAAAGCATTAAATTCATGATTTTATTAGATCGTGAGCATTACTATGGTGTGTCATATCTAGAATTGTCCTTATGTACTTGTAAAATCTGGGATCACACCAACCTCTAGATAACTGTGACCTAGCACCATAGCGTATGATTTGATGTGAAATATTTATTAAAGATTGATTGAATCTGGGATGACACGTGTTGATAGTGGTCTTAGGAAAACTAAATGTTTTGGAATCTGAAAGGTAATAAACGGGCTCCTTAATCGGAATCATAGTATGATGATTTGAATTATTAAAATCTTATTATGTTTCTTTATAAAATTGCCCTTTCTGCGTAAATGTCATTTGGCTCTATGTTTAAAAGATAAAAGGAAATGTTTAAGTGTTGTCTTTCAGATAAAAGAAAATATTTGAACAGAAATGTTACTCGTTCTTATGCTTTAAAGAGACAAAGAGAATATGCTATCTATACTTATGCCTTCACATTAAAAATGGAAAAGTTATTTGGACTTATGCTTTAAAGACAACTTTAGGTTTTTATGTTTTAAAGATAAAGAAAAATGTTTAATGGAATAAGTTAATTATCTTTTAGAGAAAGGGAAAATTAGAATAGAAAATGCTATTTTATCTTGATGTTATCAAAGATAGAGATAATATATTTTTATGCTTTTAAAAATTTAAAAGAGAAAAAATATATGGTTTTATTCTTTAAGGACAAAAGGAAGATGTTATTCAGCTTTATGCTCTAATAATGAATAAAGATGTAATTGGGCTTTACGATTTAAAGATAAGGGAAAATGTTTGAGAAAATATGAATTTTATCTTTTAGATGAAGGGAAGATTAAGTGGAAAATGATATTCGTCTTTATATTTCAAGAAATAGAGAGAATTGTATTTATGCTTTCAAAAGTTATTTATTTATACGCATAAAAAGACAAAGAGGAAAATATTATTTATAAAATGGTATTTGTCTTCATGTTTTAAAGAGATAGAGAGAAATTGTCTTTATTTGGCTATATAGGCAAAAAGGGAGAATATTATAATGGAAATATTATCATAATCTTTATGCCTTAGCTTTTTAGATAATAGTATGATGAATTATTCAAGTTAGTGGAACCTAATTCCATATATACCTTAGAAATCTCTTTGAAACATTATGAACATACATCAACCGAATCCCATTAACCTTAGACTAGGCTTGCAAAATACCTTCGAAAGTGGGAGGGTAATACTCGAGATTGTGGATAGATAATCTTGAATTCAACAATAATGATGTTACAGGTAGGCAATCATCATGGAAATAAAATTAATGATGATACGGGTAGGTAATCATCATGGATCAGGGATATAACCGTAATTCTGATGGGAAAGGTCAGAACGGGAGGTAAAGAAGGGTTGTATGGGCATCCTTTCTATGTTATCCCTGCTAGTGATTGAGCAGTAAAATGTGTTGACTAGATGATACTAACAACACGATGGTATGGGACATCGTGTTGGTTAATCAACACAACATCGGGTGGTTACCAGGGTATTGGTAAGATCTTAGACAATGCTCCAGGGCAAGTGGTTGATCGTCTAGCTCGAGCATGCATGTGCTAAGCCTTACAAGACAAAAGGTCTAAGGACTGGGTAAACATGTAAGACATGGAAAAGTAAGCATCACACCTCTAGGTGATATGGGCCCTAGAGGATAAAATAAATCCATTACCTAAACTTAGGATCTCGGGAGGAGAGTGAAGTTTCGAAAGGTAATTATGCAGGATATGGCCAATCCTGATCTCATGGGTATTCTGACTATAGCGAAATGGCACCCATGAAGATAACATCATCATGATCAAACTAGAAAAATTGATAAGAATAAATTGAGGAATAAAAAAAAGAAAATTTTTGGACTTCCAAGTGGTAGTGACTTGGGGAGAATGGACAACCAAGTGGTAGTGACTTGGGGTGTTACGGAACAATTAGCCCATTCAAAGGAGTCCTCATCTACTACTTCGACATCATCTTCTTTTAGAGGCCATGGTAGAGGTCGTGGTAGAGGTCGTGGAAGAGGTCGTGGTAGAGGACGAGGAAGATCAAACAACAATCATGAATCAACCCATAGACATTGTGACTATTGTGGAAAAGATGGTCACACTGAACAGTTCTGCTATAAAAAGAAAAGAGAGAACAAAGCCAACTATAGTGAAGAAAAAGGTGAAAGCCTCTTCCTATCTTGCAATAGTTTTGAAGTTGCAGAAAATGATGTTTGGTATCTTGATAGTGGATGTTCAAATCACATGATTGGAAATAAAAATATGTTTGTTAAACTTGAAGAAAATGTTAGTGGACAAGTGAAGTTTGGTGACAACAATCATGTGAGTATTGCTGGAAAAGGAACTCTTGCCTTTAAGTCAAAGACTGGTAAGACTCTTTATATGCATGATACTTTGTATGTTCCAGGGCTGCAACATAATTTGTTAAGTATTGGACAGTTATGCTCAAAAAGATATAAGGTTGTTTTTGAAAACAATGGCTGTAAAATCCTAAATGAGGCTGACAATCAGATTGTAGCCAAAGTGTTAATGTCATAAAATAGGATGTATATGTTGAAAATGCAGCCAACTATGGAATGTTTGAAGACCACCATTGATTTGGCATGGTTATGGCATAAGAGGTTTGGACACCTCAACTTTGGCTCATTGGATGGAATGCAAAAGAAGAACCTTGTTAGAGGGCTGCCCACATTTACACAACCTCAAATCAACACTTGTGAGTGTTGTATTTTTGGAAAACAACACAGGGAGAAGTTTCCACATCACCAATACAGAGCTAAAATACCTTTAGAATTGGTGCATGCTGACATATGTGGACCTATGCAAACCTTAAGCATCAACAAAAATAAGTATTTTTTGTTATTTGTTGATGATCATTCAAGAATGTGTTGGATATATTTCTTGCATGATAAATCACAGGATTTTAACTATTTTAAAGAGTTTAAAGCTTTAGTTGAAAAATAGTCTGGTTATTATATTAAGACCTTAAGGACTGACCGTGGGGGTGAATTTGTTTCAAATGAGTTTAAAAGTTTTTGCAGCAGTCATGGAATCAAAAGACAGCTCACAATTTCTTACACTCCTCATCAAAATGGAGTGGCAGAACGCAAAAATAGGACCATTGTGGAAATGGCCCATTGTTTGCTAAAGGAGGTAGAGTTACCCAATAGGTTTTGGGTTGAGGCTGCACATACGACTGTTTACATTCTAAATCGCAGCCCTACAAAGCTGATACAAAATTCCACTCCTTATGAAACTTGGCATGGTAAGACGCCAAGTATTTCTCATTTGAAAATCTTTGGTTCTACATGCTATGTGCATATTCCTAAAGAAAAAAGGAGAAAACTTGATGAAAAATCTATCAAGTGTATTTTTGTTGGATACTCTGATGAATCCAAAGCTTACAGGTGTTTTGATCCCACTACTAACAAACTGCATGTTAGTAGAGATGTAATTTTCAATGAAGGGGCAACATACAGTAAGGAGTCTAATGATGGTGTTGGCATCACTCCTCAAATTGAAGAATCAGCTCCTATTGATCCTATTGAAGCCTTGCAGCCCCAACAAACCAACACTCCTATGTCAACTATTGACACTCCATCTTCAAGTGGTAGTGTTGGTCGAAAAAGGCTCAACAAATATCATCCACAATCTCAAATGTTGGATGAAGATTACACAAGAAGAGTGACAAGGCTGCAGTCAAAACAAGGTGAGCATTTGATTAATTATGCATTGTTGTCCTCTTCTACTGTTGAGCCTTCAAACTTTAAAGAAGCATGTGCTAATGAAGATTGGGCAAAGGCTATGGAAGATGAAATGGAACAGATTGAGAAAAATGACTCTTGGGAGCTAGTTTCTCCTCCAAAAGGCAAGAACATTGTTGGTGTTAAATGGGTCTATAAACTAAAATATAATGTTGATGGCAGCATAGTCAAACATAAGGCACGTCTGATAGCCAAAGGCTATGTTCAACAAGAAGGAATAGACTATGAAGAGACTTTTGCACCAGTTGCAAGATTGGAAACAATAAGATCTCTTCTTGCCTTAGCTTCCCATTTAGGTCTTACTGTTTATCAAATGGATGTGAAATCAGCCTTTCTAAATGGTTATTTAGAAGAGGAAGTTTATGTGGATCAGCCACAAGGATTCATAGTTGCAGGCCATGAAGAAAAAGTCTACAGGTTGAAGAAAGCTCTTTATGGGCTTAAGCAAGCACCTAGAGCTTGGTACTCTAGGATTGACACATACTTGCATAAAAATGGCTATAAACAGTGTTCAAATGAAAGCACATTGTATAAAAAGGTAGATGGATCTGATTTTATTATCATATGTTTGTATGTTGATGATATAATTTTTATGAGCAGCTCCACTACTATGTTGAAAGAATTTAAAAAGGCCATGGTGAATGAATTTGAAATGAGTGACTTGGGTAATTTGCAATACTTTCTTGGTATGCAAATAAAGCAATCAGCCCAAGGCATATTCATTACCTAGTCCAAGTATGTTGAAAATATCTTGGTCAGATTTGAAATGAAGGATTGCAAACCTGTCAGTACTCCAGCAGTTGTAGGTTGCAAATTGATGAAAGAGGATTCAACTCCTCTTGTGAATGCAACCCTCTATAGGTCTTTTATTGGTAGCTTGATGTATCTCACAACTACTAGGCCTGATATTATGTATTCAGTCAGTTTAGTAGCAAGATTTATGCACTCTCCTCATGAATCTCATTGGAAGGCAGCCAAGAGAATTCTCAGGTATGTGAGTGGTACAAAATATTTTGGTTTATGTTATTATGCTACTAATTCTTGTGAACTTGAGGGCTATACAGATGCTGATTGGGCAGGAAGCCTTGATGATAGGAAGAGTACCTCAGGTTATGCATTCTTCTTTGGTGGCAACTTGGTGTCTTGGAGCAGCAAGAAGCAACAAACAGTTGCATTATCCACTGCTGAAGCAGAGTATATGGCTGCATCCTTTGCTTGCACTCAAGCCATTTGGATGGCTAGACTCTTTGAAGATTTGGAAATGGAGATTGCTTACTCCATCAAAATCTGTTGTGACAACACTAGCACTATATCCATGACAAAGAATCCAGTGTTCCATAGTCGAAGCAAACACATTGACATACGTCACCATTTCATTCGTGACTTGGTCAAGGATAAATTCATAGAATTCACATTTTGCAAATCTAAAGATCAACTTGCAGACATCTTCACGAAGGCTTTGACTAAGGATAGATTTCAGAGTTTGAGAACTCTCATTGGAGTACAAAATGTTGACATCAAGGGGGAGAATGAAAGAAATTGATGTCAACCTTTCTTTGTATTACTTTCTTAACTGCAGTTTTGTTTCCCTCTTAACTGCAGTTCTCTTTTGTCTCATAGGAATGCTTTCCTATTTATTGTAAAAGCCTCTTCATTTTAAAAAAGGGTTGTCAAGAAGGAGGTTGGAGAAGGTGAAACAGAGGTTGAAGAGGGTTGTAAATGCTTTGAAAGTTGCTGGTAATGTTTGCAATACTGCATTTCTTGAGAGCTTGTTGTGTGTGAGCTTTCCTTGTGCCTTTTATGTAAGCACTCTGTTTTGTTGCACTTATTAAGTTGTATCCATGTTTTTTGATAAATACAAATGTGGCTCTTGCTGTTGAAGAGTTTTCCTCACATATTCATGGATTTTATTAGCATCTAAAACTCCATTCTTTGGATGATCTGTTGTTTGTGTTGAACACAGTCCAAATTCCTAGTAAACTGCAGAAAATTTCAGAAGTCCATAACTTTTTATTTATAGGGTATTTTTCAGTTTTGTAAAGTGTTTTGGATACCCATTTTCATGTACTTGCACTCCTAAAAATTTCAAAAAATTCTGGGCATTTTCAAAAAACATCATTTTTTTACTCTCTTTGCTTGTCCAGACTGTTGGTGCTCATTTCTAGCACTCTTTGGTATCTTAGAGCATCCTTCCTTCATTTCTTTTACTTTCCATTAAGGAGGCTTGATATTATTTCCCTCATAGTCATGTTTTTGGGTACCAAAAAATATCCCTATGCCCTAGGTACCATGACCCCCCGCAATGTGATTTTTTGTTAGGTGCATCTAGTGCCAACACCTCGCTTGGAGTACCAATCCTAGGAAGTTTGAGGATCATGTGATATGTCTCCTTCATATGACCTTTGAGAGTTTTAACCAAGGTTGGTTCCTTGTTTAGATGTTATCTTTGATGCACTTTTCTTCCTCCTATGCTAGCCTAGACTATCAAGTTCTTACTTGGAAAAAGGGAAAAGAGAGAAAGCAATAAAAACCTAACTAGCCTAGGCTATGGATGGTGATTTGCCAAATATTGTAGTTTCTATTTTGCACATCAATGAGATTAATGAAAACATGAATCGTACATAGCAATTAAATTAAACATGGTCCCAACCACATATGACTACAAAATAAAAGATCCCCTATGAAATCCATGATAGATACTAGTTGCAATCCCTAAAGAGAGAATTATGAATACTTAGACTAGGAAAAAATTATGGAATAGTAAAAAATATTTGCATTTATATTAAAGCACATTACATTCTTATAAAATTGAAAAAGGCTCAACAACCTATACATGCAACGACCCAAGGCTTGAGTCCAAATTGATATACAAAATAGAAAGAGGTAAAAAAATTCATCAAGGTTAGCTACTAGACATGACAACAATTCAACCTCTTCTAGAAGTGGCTATTTATAGCATGAACCTAAAATTCTAAAACTCCCCCTAAGGGGCATTTTGAGCAAGATATCTGGTTTAATTTAGGTTGTTGTATAGCTTTTATTTTGGGTAATTCTAGGGTTACCTTAGGATCTAATAATCATAAATATTGCTTGAAATGGATGGCATATTTTGGGGTATCATTAACTGGTGTTCTTACTACCCTTGTGTGGGGATCTATGCCCAAGTAACATTATTACCAAACTCTCTACTTTGCTTTTGTTCTAATGTTTATTAGTCATTTTTTCAACCTTCAATTGGATCTAGTTATTGTTACCATAAACCACTCTTTATCTTCAACTCTCAATGATCAAGCTTCTTTGTATAATATGGCTTCTATTTTTTGGTCTTAATTCTAGTCCCACCTTATTTTATTGTCTCCTTTTTGGGCCACCAGACTCTAGATATATCTTATATTTTAAAGTTGACTTTGGGATCTTGATTATTGCTTGTGAATGGTTCATTTGTTTGGTTAATGCCGATTTTACTATCTTTTAGTCTATTGCTTGATTGTTTATGCTTTAGGGTTAGTTTCCAAAAGAGCTACCATACTTTTCATGTGCCTTAAGTCCTTTTGATCATAACTTTCTAGCTCTTTTGCCTCCCTTTTTCCTTTTTCCATATATTTTGGGGAAAGGGGTTTATGTGGCTAGAAAATACTTGACAAGATTGTCAACCTCAATCTCATAGGCATCATCCCCCTTTCTTCCTTTCTCTCTAGTTCTTGGGTTGTGCTTCCTAGGTTTGTTATTGGTGCCATTTTGTAATTAACTTAGGACACTTGTTTCTTTGGATTCCAATTTTCCAAAGATATTGCTTTAATTTTTAGGGTCCTTCTTCTATTTAAGGGATGGTCTTGAGGCTGCATAGAAGGTAGAACCTCCATATATAGCTAATCCCCATCAATTTTTATTGGAAAGGCTTTGGTGTCTTTGTTTGCATTGAGACTCAGATTAGTTATCATAAAAAATACTAATATTCTTTGTTGGCCTCATTCAATTGATTAACCTTACCTCATGGCATGGGGAGCTTCAAAATTATCAATGTCTTTTGGTGGAGGATATTTATTGTTGGCAATTTTATCTTCATCTTAGCATCAACTTAGTGATACATAGATAAAAATTTTGGGCCCCTCATTTTACTCAGCATTGGACAATTATCTCATCCCAAGTACTTTTCCTTAGCAAGATTTGCTTGATGTAGTGAGGACTCACTACACATTCCTCTTGGAACAAAACTCTACCAACTTGGGAAAATTCCATACCTAGGGCATCAACCTCATTTCAAAGTTATATTTCCAAACCTAGATGATCCTATAAGAATTAGTTACAATACCCAAGTTAAATCTCTATAGTGTCTACTTTATAATGTTGGGAGGGGAGTGTATAAACCTTCCTCCACCATTATATATGGTTTATCAAACATCTCCTATGGTATTGTATATGGAGAAAGAGGTTTCTTTTTATCTTATCTCTTCGTATACTTACCTTTAGATGAACTTAATCCTAAGGAGGGTACCTCAATCTAGATGGATGGTGGTGGAGTGGAAATGGGAGAAGTGGTGATGGTGGAAATAAAGGAAAAAGGGTTTGCTTTGAGTATGGAAGGACTAGAAAAGGCTACAGTGGTGTCCATTGTGAATTGAAGGGGTAAGGATCAATTTCTAAAGAAAATGGAATAATTTTTCTAAGTTCTACACCAAGGAGTTGTTCATGCTAGCTAAATAGGAGTTGGCAAAATTTTAGAAATTAGAGCTAATTGCTTTTTAATAAGGATCAATTCACTTGATCTAGCTAGTGAATTACAAGATGGAAGATACTTGGGCATAAAGCTCCTACACTAAATTATCAACCTCTTGATGGAGCAAATTACTCAAAGGAGTAAAAAAATTGTTTATCAATAGAAATTTGTGATTTTCTTTTATTTTGGATGATTTGCCTAGCCTCAAACCATAAAATTGCTCCTCAAGATATAAGATAATTTTTTTGAACCTCAAGAGGGTGTAACTAGATTAATTTAAGTGAATTGCTATTAGTGGTGCCTCTTTTGAAAAATTCACTGGTCTTGGAATGAAACACTTTTGTTCAATGGAAGGTTTATGATGACATGTATGGTTAATACTATAGAGGATAGACCTAATGTTTATGTCTCAAAAGATAAATCATGGGATAGAGGGCTTTCCCAAGTTAATAGTGTAAACAGCAAGGAGGTCTCAAAGGCCTAACTTACTTGGAATTTCTAATGGTAGTAGTGCAAAGGTGTAATAGTCTTCATTCCAACATCTGAACTAACCTATCCAAAGTGCTTCTCTTGGTAGTTCTCCCTTATAGTGGTCAAAATGGTAGAATGCAATAGTGCATGAATTTTTAACTTCCTCTTTGACCCTACCTATGCCACCATTAATGGCTTGTAAAAATAGTTGGCTTGAAATGAAGTTGTTTTGCTTTCCCAAGTTTAATTTTTCTACCTTGGGCCTTGGATAGTAATTTGCTCAAGTTATGGAGTCATTGACTCAATTGATGGAGTGAATCACTCCCAAGCATAGTTGAGAAAATTAGAATCATTACAAAATCGACAAATGATTGAATAAAAAAATAGGGAATCAACAAAAAAATTGGGGAAAGAATCACCTAAAAAAAACCTGAAGAAAATGTAAATTTTCATTGAATTTTTTTTCATGCATATTACAATGAATTAACATTATGTAAATTAAATATTGTAACAAAAGTAGTAATTCATGTCAAGACATCATACAAGGTTCAAGCTTTAACTATACATGAAAGTGAAAAAATACATCTTGTATTGCTTATAATATGAAAAGGTACAAATTACAAAATGTGTCAAAATACCTCAATAGGCCCACTATCTAATTTATTGCAATTCCTTTGCCCTTTGCCCTAAAAGAAGACCAAGTCTCTCTTTGTTGATGTGCATTTTTTTCTTCTTGTGTATGTGCCTCTTGTTGGTCCCTGGCTTCTATCTCATCTTCTAGGTCTTTAAAGTTTTGAAATTCATCCACAAAGAATAGAGGCTCTTCCTATTTCTATTGCTCCTGCACTGTATCTGTGATACATTCAGATGATGAATCAATGTCATTTAGTTGAATGGACACAATACTTATTCTTTCAAAATATTTTTGGTGGAGATAAAGGTTGTAATGCATAAACATAAGATCATTTAACATTTTTTGTGTAAGTTTGTTATGCGTCTTGGAGTGTATGTGCTCAAACATACTCTAATTGCACTCATAACCTGAAGAGCTACATGGTTGAGATAATATTCTAATGGCCATGTATTGCAAATTGGACGTCAAATCATCAAAGTTGTCTCACCATAAATCTAGAAACAATAAAAAATTAATATTTCATATGTAACGATAAAATAGTAAATTGATATTATTTTTAAAATTTCAAAATAAAATCAAAAGACAATACATAATAATTGAATAAGGGTTACCTAGCCTCAATGTTGATCTAGAACTCTTGTATTTCTCATATGGGAATCATGACATTCCTTATAATCTTATATCTCTGCACACATTTTATTGCACAATTTTTTACTAGCTAAGAATACATGGTCAACGCAATCTTGAAGGCCAACCTTCACCTCATAATCAACATGAAATGTAGTAGAATAAGAAATTTGGGGTTTCAAATAGTAACTCGTTGCATGGAGAGGGCTATGGATTTGTGATGTCCATCAGTTATCAATGATAGTTCAAATGGCATCATATTTGGTGTGGGCATATCCATAAAATGTAGCAATTTCCTCTTTTTCCTTGTCCATAGCCTCATATACAAATGCCATTGGAAATTGTTCTCCATCGACAATATGAAGAACCTTCACCAAAGGCTCTAAGACCTGCAAAAAACAAAAAATAATTTATAGAAAAATATTTTACAACAAAAATAAAATAAATTGAATTAATAAGCGTAGTCTTGTACCTTGATGACCTCATCCATGGCCATATATAAGTCCTACTCAAAAAAATAAGTATATATATTATGCCCCTTAGGTGACGTTCAGTATCTTCCAACTACTTCAGAATTCCAATCATCATGCACAATTTTTTTTTTCAGTGACCCTATTGCATCATAAATGCTCTGCAATCACAAATTTTATGGTGAAGCATGTAATGTCAGGCCACACTAGCTCCCTCTCATTAGTAAATCACCTCATGAGACTAAGGATCCATATGTGATTGTAAATCAATTTTGTGATAGCCTTACAACCTCTGCCATCTAAGGTAATATACCAATTTTCTCAAGGAGCAAATCAAGACAATGGGTTCCACATGGGATTCAAAAAATAGAGGGAAATCTCTGCTCCAAAATCCTATCAGTTGCCTTATATGTTGTTGCATTGTCCATGATTATTTGGATAACATTCTTCTCCTCGAACTCCAACACAACCTCCTCCAACAACCTTGCAAGTATTTTTGCACTCTTAACATTTGTTAAAGCATCCACTAACTTGAGGAATGCAGTTCCTCCTGTTGAAATAATCAAAAAATTAATTAGGGTTATTTCCCTCCCATCCATCCAACCATCAAATATTATACTCAAACCCTTGTTCCTCCACACCCTACATTTGTCTTCAAGCTCAACCTAAATTATTAAAAACAATAGTCATGCACATTGCATATTGATATTATCATATATATAATTAGTCATACCATATATATAAATTTAGTCAAGCACAACCTGAATGTTGACCATAGATTGTTGACGGAGAGGGTCCCTAAGGTCATCATAAATCAGTGCCTTAAAAATTGCATTGCAACTTGCGATGACATTTATCATGCATCGCCAGTATGGAGACCTTACCGCATTGAAGAGAATATTAAAGTAGTACCTAAAAGTGGTAATGTTTGTGTGTGCTATATTATGCTTCTCTTGGTTCCATATGGCCATACCCTCAAGCATGGATTGTGCCCCTAGCATGAAACGATCTACAAAATAGGACAATCCCATCCCACTAGTTGCTTGTGCACCTAATGGACTCGAAGTAATAGTTGAAACCAATTAAATGTGTTGTTGTTACAAGGAATTCAAGAAGGGGGGTTGAGATGGCATTGGTATGACTTCTTTTGAGATTTATTTTTTTCTTTGACTAAGTGATCATGGCCTCTATTTTAATTTTAATTTCTTCTAGCACTTTAGGGTGTATCCTAACATCTTTGTGATATCTCTTTGCCAAATGGAATTTGAGGCAATAAATACCTCTATTAAGAGATTCATTACAAAAATTGTAAGTAGCATCCACTTTCTTTGGCCCTAGCACTCCATACGCCCATGCTAGTGTTGGAAATTTTGAGTTAGTTGTGTTGTCATTGATGTCAAGAGTTAGTGCAAGACTTGGAAAAAGAAGGATTAAAATATTTATATTTTAAGCCCAAGAGATTTGGTTTAAGAGTTTCACATGATTGGTCAAAAGGACGGTTAAATCTGAAGAAAAGACCTAAAGGAAATAATATTATAATACTTATTATTATAATATTAAAAGGAGGTCATAAAAGGTCTAAGGGTGAAAGAGAAAAATACCTAGGTCAAATGGAAATAATATTATAATATTTTTATTATAATATTAAAGGTTAAAATTAAAGCCTAAGGTAGTTTATAAATTATTTATAATATTTATATTATAAATTAATTTATAAAATAATATTATTTAAACCCTAAAGTTAGGGTGGGCACAAATTCATTTTAATTTATTCTCCTCCCCATCGACGTTTGATAATATTGGCATATGGTATAAATACCATATGGTTTGCCAACCAAAAGATTAAGTCTCCGAATATTTTAGAGCACATGCGATTATTGTGGAATGCAAAAATTCGTGAGCAAAACAAGACAAGAGGAAATTATTTTTTATTTTGTAGCAAAAAATGTGAGGTCAAATTGACTAAGGCATAAAACCTTGTTACCAACCAAGCGGTTGGGCTAGTGGCAAGTTGTTGGCGTGTAAGGCGCAGGGTATGCGGGGGACCCGCGTTCGAGTCTCGACGGCTACGAAGGGACAAAGCCTTTTGTTGGATTTGGCACTGGTGGAAGAAACAAAGCTCTCAAAGCACTTTTTCCTCCCATGTGAGCGCCTAGCTCACACGGCAGCTAGGCCATGGCTAGGGCGCAGGTGGTGGCTTGACCTGGGATCGAATCCCACCGAGGAGTGTGCAAAGGTACTTTATTTTTTTTTATATGTGCATGTGGTCTAAAGTCGTATGTTGAGCACCTTGGGAGATATAAGGTGATTAAAGTTTTTTATTTTTAATTAAAGGTTGTGAAGAATTTAATTATTGTTTAAAAGTGAATTGCATTATTTCTAGATAAGAGGTGTTAATTATTTTTGAAATGTAATTTTAAGTTGGGAGATATAAGGTGGTTAAGATATATTTTATTTTTTTCTTAGTTGAATATTGAGGAAGATTTAATTTTGGCTTAAAAGTGAATTGAATTATTTCTAGAAAGGTGTGTTGATTATTTGATAATGCATTTTTGAGTAGGGAGATATAAGGGAGTTAGTTTGATTATTTTATGCATTAAAATTCTGAAGTGGATTATTGTGAAATTAAGTTGATTGAACCTTTGTTAGTTTGGAGATTATAAGGTGTACTTGAGACTTGGTATTTGTGTATGGTGAAATAAATATTGAGGAGAATTTTGAGTTGATTTTGAGATAGTTTGTTGCTACCTAACCTTGAAATTGGCAAAGAGGATTTGATTGTGATTGAGACAGGTTTTGAAGACATATCTCCATCAAAACAAAAGGTATGGGCACATCTTCCTTGTGAGTGAAATATTGTTGGGTTGAATGTTGTGAAATGCTAAGTTGGAGTGAAAAGGTTTGTTTGATAAGCATTGTTGGAAATATTTGAGTGAGCCTTCATGTGCATGATTAGGGTTTGTGAAAAGATCATGAGTATCATTGTTATGTGAATGTGGAATCATCTTGAGTCAAGGGTTGTGATTCATAGAGTGAGTTGTTGGAAGTTTAGTGAAACACTTGGTTAGGGTTTGTAAGCAAGTTGTGTTTCATTGAGTGGATGCTTTGAGTGAAGTTGATTGAGCATTAGTGATTGAAAGCATTGGAGTGATAGTTCAATTTCTGTGAAACAAATTGTTCTTTATTTTTGAATTGATTTGAAAGTGAGTTTGAAAGTGATAGAGTGATTTGTGAGTGTGAAACATATTGAGTCTCTTACCATTCTCTATATGTTTCTATGGTTAAACAAGATTCTGAGTGAAACTTGTTTGTGTGATTGAAGAGGTTTTCTGAAAGAGATTAAGTTGAGTTTGTGTATGCAAGTTTTGCAATTGATTTGAATAAGCTTTTGTGAAAGCTAGTGGGCAGGTTTGAGTAAGTCTTATAGGGGACTTAAGGACAGAGTTGAGTAAGCTTTTGTGAAATATTAAGGACAGATTTATGTGAGATTTTGTGGAAGCTTACAAGTAGATTTAAGGTAAGTCTTGGTGAAGACTTGTTGAGTAGATTGGACAAGTTCTAGTGAGGACTTGTTGAGCAGATTTGAGGTAAGTCTTGGTGAAGACTTGTTGAGAAGATTGGACAAGTTCTAGTGAGGACTTGTTGAGAAGATTTGAGGTAAGTCTTGGTGAAGACTTGTTGAGAAGATTGAACAAGTTCTTGAGAGGACTTGTGGACAGATTTGAGGTAAGTCTTTGTGAAGACTTGAGAGAAAAGTTAATTGATTGATTTGTTCAAGCTTTGAGTTAAGGCTTGGAGCAGATCTAGTAGAGTTGATTTGTGATTGAGTCAAGATTTGTGAATACTTGAAATGAATTAAGACAAATATTAAGCATATTTATGCTAGACCAAAGGATAGTATTTAGTGCATATTTGAGATAGATATTGAGCATATTTGTGCTAGATCGAAGGAAAGTGTTTAGTGCAGATTTGAGATAGATATTGAGCATATTTATGCTAGATCGAAGGACAATGTTTAGTGCAAATTTGAGACAGAGATTGAGCAGATTTGTGCTAGACCGAAGGATAGTGTTTAGTGCAGATTTGAGATAGATATTGAGTAGATTTGTGCTAGATTGAAGGATAGTGTTTAGTGCATATTTGAGATAGAGATTGAGCAGATTTGTGCTAGACCGAAGGATAGTGTTTAGTGCATATTTGAGATAGATATTGAGTAGATTTATGCTAGATCGAAGGATAGTGTTTAGTGTATATTTGAGCAGAGGTGAGAGTAAGCTTTGGAGGTGATAAAGTAGAGGATAGTAGTCTCTAGTGGATAGAGATCCATTAGCCAGGGCAGTGAGGACAAAGGTCTTCTGAGTGAGGATAGAGTCTTCTATGGAGAGAGATCCACAAGCCAGAGTAGTGGAGGTAGTAAGTCTTCTAAGAGGATCACCAACCAGAGCACAGGAGAAAGAGTTCTCCTATGGATAGAGATCCACAAACTTGATTAGGGGATTGGTATCTCCTTTGGATAGAGGTCCATAAAAATTGTAATAGGGAAGGATTCCCAAGATATTTGTTGAGAAAATTTTAGTGAAATATTTTCTTCGTGGACGTAGCCCACATTGGGTGAACCACGTTAAATTGGTGTCTCTATTGTGTGTGATGATTTATGCATTGCTTTGATTACTATAGTTGATATTGCCATTGATAATATTGGATAATATTATTTGGGAAAGAAAAGTAAAAAGTGGTCTTATACTGTTCACCCCCTCTCAATATAAGCTTGTGTTCTTCAATTGGTATCAGAGCGGGTTCCTTTGAAAGAGTTTAACAGCTTGAAGGAAAATCTTATAGGAACACAGATGGATTCTTAGAGTGGATCTTCAGGGAATAAGGCACCATTGTTCGATGGGAACAATTATGCTTTTTGGAGTGTGAGAATGAAGATTTTCCTAATGGCACTAGGAAATGATATATGGCAAGCAATTGAGGATGGGTACATATCGCCAGCTACTCCACCTACAGATAAATATGGTAAGCTCCTACAACTGAATAATTCAAAGGCAATGAATGGAATTTTAAATGGTTTGCATGAAACAAATTTTGTAAAAGTTATGCATTGCACATCAACAAAAGAGATTTGGGATAAGCTGAAAAATATATATGAGGGAGACAAAAAGGTCAAGATGGAAAAATTGCAAAATCACAAGAAAACATTTGAAGACCTAAAGATGAAGGATGAGGAAGACATTGCTACATACTTACTTCATGTGGATGAGGTTTTTAACTCCATGCAAGGACTTGGGTTTAAAGTGGAAGAATCAGATGTTTGTCAAAAGGTTTTAAGATCACTTCCTAAGAGGTATAGTGAAAATATTTTAGCCATAGAAGAAACAAGAGATATAGAAACTTTGACAAGGGATGAGTTACATGGAACTCTCACAGATTTTGAGATGAGAATAAAAGAGGAGTCTATTCCCCAAAAAGAAGCAGCTTTCAAAGTTACAAAGAAGACAAAGGGTAAGAAATCAGATTCAAGTAATGAGTCATCCAGTGATGAAGAAGTAAACTATGGCAGAAGGAACAAGGACACAAGAAAGCACAAAGGTATAAAATCAGTTAAGTGTTTCAAATGTGGTAAATATGGTCACTATGCATCTGATTGTCCAGAAGCTGGAAATAGCAGTGGTGATGAGAAACATGATCATAAGAACAGGGAAGCAGGAAAATTTAGGTATCAAAAGAAAAATAGGTATGGAAAAAACAAGTATGAAAAGAAGTTTTTCCAAAGGCATAAGAAATTTTTTTATGCAGATAAAGCAAGCAAGATTTCAAGTGATAGTGATGACAGGTCCTCAGATAATGAAGAAGAAGAAATTCTATTTTTGATAGTAGAAAAAGAAGATGATAAGAAAAAGGTAAAAAGGGCACCAATAATTCTCAAGTGTTTTAGGTGTGGAAACTTTGGTCATCTTGAAGATAGTTGTACAAGGAATGGGTTCAATTTCAGTGAAGATGAATATGAAGATGCTCTTGAAGGTCCAAAAGAAGAAAGTCTTCTTATGGCAATAGAAGAAGAAGGAAGTGCTTCTAGTGGAAATGAATAAGAAAAGAATAAATATGATCTTGAAAATAAAATAATAGAGGAAGAATCAGAAAAATAAGAGGAAGGAGAAGTTGATCTTGAGGGTGAGCTTATTTTTGCTCTCAATGCATTAAGAAAGGTAAGAAAGTAGAACTCAAAACTCAAGCTTCAATTTCAAGAATGTGATGAAGAGAAAGGAAAGCTTATAGAAGATCTAACCAACTCAATAGCTAAGACAAGGAAATTTAAAGAGAGGTTAGAGGTAAATATTTTAGAATGTGAAAAGTTAGAGCATGAAGTAGCTTCACTAAGGAAGGAAGTAAAAGAGTCTAGAGACAAGCTACACAGGTTTGGGAGAAGCTCAAAGAACTTGGATAAGATTATCAAGGTACAAAGATCTTCATCAAACAAGACAGGACTTGGCTTTGAAGAAGAATATAGAGGACAAGGAGAGGAGTCAATCTCAAGCTCCAAAGAAGAAGAAGCTTCAGAAGAAGAAAGTGTATGGGAGAGTGAAACTTCTAAGGATAAGTTGGAAAATAGAAGGTTCAACAAGGAAAAGAAAAATGCACAAATGAGGAACAGATGGAATAGGAAACAACACAAGGAAGAAGAGACTAAGAGACCAATGGGGTCAAGGCAAGGGTTCTTCAATGGACGTTGCTTCTCATATCATAGGTTTGGTCACAAGGCTTCGTAGTGCAGGACACATGAAAAATAGGGATATGGTTTCACCAAAAGGAATCTCAGAAATGGACATCTATTTCAAGGGTATTGCTACTCTTGTAATCATTTTGGTCATAAGGCAATTAATTGTAGGGTTCATGATAGGAATGGATATGGCTTCACCAGGAGGAACTACAAGATATTTGCACCTTCAAGGAACCACAATATTAAGTGTCATAAGTGCAATAATATTGGGCATATGGCTAAGTGGTGTAGAGCAAAATTTCCAGAGACAAGTAGAAACAAGAATATTCAGAGGAATCAAAAGGATCAATTGAGAAAAAGGTGGACAAAGGTAAAGAGCAGTGTATGCTGGGAGTAGAGATACTCCCACCCCAAAATTAACCACCTCAAAGAGAGGAGGTGGGGGAGGGGCTAAGCTAAGAGTCTTATTCTTAGCCCCAAGCCCCAAAGGTGGCCCTTTGCCATTGATGACAAAGGGAGAGAGATTTGAGTTAAGGGGAGAGCATTCAGTCAAGGGGAGCAGTTTTGGAAAAAAGAAAAAGGAATGGTTACAAAAAAAGGGGTTGCCATCAATGACAAAGGGGGATATTGTTGGAAATTTTGAGTTAGTTGTGTTGTCATTGATGTCAAGAGTCAGTGCAGGACTTGGCAAAAGAAGGATTAAAATATTTGTATTTTAAGCCCAAGAGATTTGGTTTAAGAGTTTCACATGATTGGTCAAAAGGATGGTTAAATCTGAAGAAAATACCTAAAGGAAATAATATTATAATATTTATTATTATAATATTAAAAGGAGGTCAGAAAAGGTCTAAGGGTGAAAGAGAAAAATACCTAGGCCAAATGGAAATAATATTATAATATTTTTATTATAATATTAAAGGTTAAAATTAAAGCCTAAGGTAGTTTATAAATTATTTATAATATTTATATTATAAATTAATTTATAAAATAATATTATTTAAACCCTAAAGTTAGGGTGGGCACAAATTCATTTTAATTTATTCTCCTCCCCGTCGACGTTCGATAATATTGGCATATGGTATAAATACCATATGGTTTGCCAACCAAAAGATTAAGTCTCCGAATATTTTAGAGCACATGTGATTATTGTGGAATGCGAAAATTCGTGAGCAAAACAAGACAAGAGGAAATCATTTTTTATTTTGCAGCCGAAAACGTGAGGTCAAATTGACCAAGGCATAAAGCCTTGTTACCAACCAAGCGGTTGGGCTAGTGGCAAGTTGTTGGTGTGTAAGGCATAGGGTACGTGGGGGACACATGTTCGAGTCTTGGTGACTACAAAGGGACAAAGCCTTTTGTTGGATTTTTCACTCGTGGAAGAAACAAAGTGCTCAAAGTGTTTTTGCCTCCCACGTGAGCACCTAGCTCATGCGACAACTAGGTCATGGCTAGGGCGTAGGCGGTGGCTTGACCTGGGATCGAATCCCATCGAGGAGTGTGCAAAGGTACTTTATTTTTGTTATATGTGCATGTGGTCTAAAGTTGTATGTTGAGCGCCTTGGGAGATATAAGGTGATTAAAGAGTTTTTATTTTAATTAAAGGTTGTGAAGAATTTAATTATTGTTTAAAAGTGAATTGCATTATTTCTGGATAAGAGGTGTTAATTATTTTGAAATGCAATTTTAAGTTGGGAGATATAAGGTGGTTAAGATATATTTTATTTTTGTCTTAAGTTGAAGATTGAGGAAGATTTAATTTTGGCTTAAAAGTGAATTGAATTATTTCTAGAAAGGTGTGTTGATTATTTGATAATGCATTTTTGAGTAGGGAGATATAAGGGAGTTAGTTTGATTGTTTTATGCATTAAAATTCTGAAGTGGATTATTGTGAAATTAAGTTGATTGAACCTTTGTTAGTTTGGATATTATAAGGTGTACTTGAGACTTGGTATTTGTGTATGGTGAAATAAATATTGAGGAGAATTTTGAGTTGAGATTTTGAGATAGTTTGTTGCTACCTAACCTTGAAATTGGCAAAGAGGATTTGATTGTGATTGAGATAGGTTTTGAAGACATATCTCCATCAAAACAAAAGGTATGGGTACATCTTCCTTGTGAGTGAAATATTGTTGGGTTGAATGTTGTGAAATGCTAAGTTGGAGTGAAAAGGTTTGTTTGATAAGCATTGTTGGAAATATTTGAGTAAGCTTTCATGTGCATGATTAAGGTTTGTGAAAAGATAATGAGTATCATTGTTATGTGAATGTGGAATCATCTTGAGTCAAGGGTTGAGATTCATAGAGTGAGTTGTTGGAAGTTTTGTGAAACACTTGGTTAGGGTTTGTAAGCAAGTTGTGTTTCATTGAGTGGATGGTTGAGTGAAGTTGATTGATTGAAAGCATTGGAGTGATAGTTCAAGTTCTGTGAAACAAATTATTCTTTATTTCTAAATTGATTTGGAAGTGAGTTTGAAAGTGATAGAGTGATTTGTGAGTGTGAAACATATTGAGTCTCTTACCATTCTCTATATGTTTCTATGGTTAAACAAGATTCTGAGTGAAACTTGTTTGTGTGATTGAAGAGGTTTTCTGAAAGAGATTGAGTTGAGTTGTGTATGCAAGTTTTGCAATTGATTTGAATAAGCTTTTGTGAAAGCTAGTGGGAAGGTTTGAGTAAGTCCTAAGGGGACTTAAGGACAGAGGTATGAAGACAGAAATGTGTGAGCTTTTGTGGAATTTTATAATTATATTTAAGGTAAGTCTTGGTGAAGACTTGTTGAGCAGATTGGACAAGTTATAGTGAGGACTTGTTAAGCAGGTTTGAGGTAAGTCTTGGTGAAGACTTGTTGAGAAGATTGGACAAGTTCTAGTGAGGACTTGTTGAGCATAATTGAGGTAAGTCTTGGTGAAGACTTGTTGAGTAGATTGGAAAAATTCTTGAGAGGACTTGTGGACATATTTGAGGTAAGTCTTTGAGAAGACTTGAGAGAAGATTTGATTGATTGATTTGCTCAAGCTTTGAGTTAAGGCTTGGAGCAGATCTAGTAGAGTTGATTTGAGATTGATCAGATTTGTGCTAGACTGAAGGATAATGTTTAGTGCATATTTGAGACAGAGATTGAGCAGATTTGTGCTAGACTGAAGGACAATGTTGATTTTTTCTAGATCAAAGGAGTGTTTTTAGTGTAGATTTGAGACAGAGATTGAGTAGATTTGTGCTAGATGAAAGGATAGTTTTTAGTGTAAATTTGAGATAGGGATTGAGAATATTTGTGCTAGATCGAAGGAGTGTTTAGTGCAGATTTGAGACAGAGATTGAGAAGATTTGTGCTAGACCAAAGGAAAATATTTAGTGCAAATTTGAGACAGAGATTGAGAAGATTTGTGCTAGATCAAAGGACAATGTTTAGTGCAAATTTGAGATAGATATTGAGCAGATTTGTGCTAGATCGAAGGATAGTGTTTAGTGTAAATTTGAGATAGAGATTGAGCATATTTGTGCTATACAAAATGATAGTGTTTAGTGCAGATTTGAGACAGATATTGAGTAGATTTATGCTAGACTAAAGTATTTAGTGTATATTTGAGTAGAGCTGAGAGCAAGCTTTGGAGGTGATAGAGAAGAGGACAATAGTCTCTAGTGGATAGAGATCCATTAGCCAGGGTAGTGAGGACAAAGGTCTTTTGAGTGAGGATAGAGTCTTCTATGGAGAGAGATCCACAAGCCAGAGTAGTGGAGGCAGTAAGTCTTCTGAGAGGATCACCAACCAAAGCACAGGGGAAAGAGTTCTCCTGTGGATAGAGATCCATGAACTTGATTAGGGGATTGGTATCTCCTTTGGACAGAGGTCCATAAACATTGTAATAGGGAAGGATTCCCAAGAGATTTGTTGAGAAAATTTTAGTGAAATATTTTCTCTGTGGATGTAGCCCACATTGGGTGAACCACGTTAAATTGGTGTCTCTATTGTGTGTGATGATTTGTGCATTGATTTGATTACTATAGTTGATATTGCAATTGATAATATTGGATAATATTTTTGGGAAAGAAAAGTAAAAAGTGATCTTATACTATTCACCCCCTCTCTCAGTATAAGCTTGTGTTCTTTAGCTAGATCTTTTGGTTTAATTTTTTATATGTCTGCACATGGATATAAGTAACAACAAAGTTATAGAACATCACTTAAAAAAAATCTAAACCCTAAACCAAAAGGCTAGGGTTTAAAATTAAAAAAATGATAGTTGAAAAATGGGCTTGCATACATAGTTATCAGGCAACAATATTTACTTAAAAATAGGATGAAAAAAAACCAAAACCCTAGACTAGGGTTTAGGGTTAAAAATTCAAAGTTCAAATTTCAATAAAAAATTAACAACTAAAAAATGGACTTGCATACATAGTTATTAGACAACAATATTTATTGAAAAAGAGGAGAAAAAAAATCTAAAATCGAGGGTCAAAACCTAGACTAGGGTTTGGGGTTTAAAATTCAAAGTTCAAAGTTCAAACATTAACAAATAAAAAATGGGCTTCCATACATAGTTATTAGGAAACAATATTTACTTAAAAATAGGAGGAAATAAATCCTAAATACAAAATCCTAGACTAGGGTTTAGGTCTTAAAGTTTTAAACTTTGAAGTTCAAATTAACAACTGAAAAATGGGCTTGCATACACAATTATCAAGAAACCTTAAGCAATATTTAGTTATTACTTAAAGGGATAAAAAAATATAAAATAGGGTTTAGGGTTTTAATTTTGAATTTCAACATTAACAACTAAAAAATGGGCTTGCATACATAGTTACCAAGCAGTCTTAAACAATATTTAGTTATTTACTTAAAGGGAGAAAAAATCCTAGACTAGGGTTTAGGGTTTAATGTCTAACAAATATTTATAGCTAATAATTTGGCTTGCATATATCAATTTAGTATCTACTTAAAATGAGGAAAAAACCCTAAACCTGAAACCCTATATTAGGGTTTTAGGTTTAGGGTTTGAAGTTTTAAATTTCAAAGTTCAAACATTGACAAATATTTTTTTTTTTGCAAATAGCCCTAATCTAGATTCTAAACCTTGTTTCAAGTTGGATAAAAGAAAAGAGTTTTCAAATATTTTCTTACCTAGGATGAATCTTTTGGGTGGTTTTTGTTCGCTATCAGATTCCTTCAAACTGCAAACGCTCGCTCTTAGGATACCCTAGCATGTTTGGGTCAAGGTGGTAGCAGGTAGGTAGAGTGTTTTCACTTTTTGGAAGACCTCAGGGTGAAAAGAGGAGAAAGAAATGAACTTTCCCCTTAAATTGGTCATAGCCTCTTCTCCTGTGGTTGTGGCCAATTCATTCATGAATTTTTGATGATTTTTTATTAATTGGTGATTTTGATTTTTTCAAAAAAATTGCCAAACAATTGTCAAATAATCACCTATTCGACGATTCATGGTGATTTGACTTGGAATTTCAAAAAATCGCCCTAGAATCATGATTTTGGTGATTCGTTGGTGATTTTCTCAACTACGATCCCAAGTAAAAATTTTACAAAGCAAATTTTATTTGAGTAGTGATAAGAGAAATGGAAAATAAGAAAAGAGATTGTCCAAGAAACTTTTTTGAAAGTTTTCATTGGACTTCGGATCTTTTTTCCTTTTTTTGTTCCTTTTATTATTTTTGTATTTTTTTTTATATTTTCTATTGATAAAGGGGAAATAGAATAGGGATACTTTGTTAGGAAATAAATGGAAAACAAAAATGGGAATACTATGTATATATTTATATTTTTTCTTTAATATTTTAAATTGTCCTTCAAATGGGCCTCAAATATTACATGTTAACTAATATTATTAGTGACCTTCCATTTATTGTCATAGTCTTGTAAGCATTAGGGGGATAACTTGGAGGATCTGGTATGTCCCACTCTATAGAAAAACAAAATTTATGGGAATTCTTGTGTTAGCCTATTATCCATCCCATTTGAACACCTAACTGCCTTCTTTATAATCCATTTTGGTGTCTCTTTTGTTGAACTATCTCTTTATTGTCAGTTTATGTTGCATCATCCTTTTAAATTCTTTCTCTCTTTCTTCCTCAAGAGCTAGTAAGACATTTAATCAAGATTACATTTGTTCAATACCAATGTCTTCAAATTTCAATTGCTAGAAAAATTAGAGAAAAGGAGTGCTAAATTCATAGGCAGTTTCACTTCCTTCCTAAAGATTATATTGTAGGGAGATGATCCTATAGAAGCTTTAGGTATCATCCTATCTACCAAAATGTATTTCCTAATTTGGTATGCCAATACCTTATTGATTCAACTATTATCCTTTTTAGAATCCTTGTGATATTCTTTTTGGTGGATTCTATTAGACCATTTTCCTAGGGGTAGCAATCAGTAGTTTTTTTGTCACAAATCTATACTCTAAGAAAAAAATTATTACCTTAAATCTTGTAAAGGTTGTGGCATTATCAATGATTATTGTGGAAGAAGCCCTAAATTTGGGATGATATCCTCTAAAAGTTGGGTAACCACCTCCTATATTGTTGAAATGATTGGTATAGCCTCAAACCACCTGGTAAAACAATTGGTTATGGTTAGAATCCATCCATGCCCTACATTAGATAAGAGGTTAATTTTACCAATAAATTTGAGGCCCCATTTTTGAAAAGGTTGAATAATGATTATGGGATTTAGGAGCATAGGTGTTTTTCTTCTCCTTCCCATGAAAGTGCAATAATATTTGCATTCTTTGACCCATTAAAAGTAATTAAAAAATATGGTAGACCAATAATATCCTAATATCATGATTTTATATATATTAATTTGGGAAAAATAGTATTCTATTTCATTATGATATTTATTTATTAGAGATTCTATCCTTTCTTCCTCCATACATCATAGTAGAACTCCATATCATTTTCAAAAAAATATATTATGCATCCATGTTTAGTACATAAACTTCTATATGAACCTATACCTTTCTTTAGGCATTAATACCTCTATAAAGTGTCTTGATATCATGTATCTCTTGGTATCTCCCATCCAACCAGTTGATTATCTGGTTTAATTTCTTCTATCAATGCTACCTAATCCTTGGGGGTAGACATAGTAATATTATCATATAAATCCCTACCCTTAATTTTTTTTCGTGGGTTTTATCTCCATGTTAAACTCTTGGATTTAGTTTATTCACCCTCCTCTTTTATTTTTTCTAATTCACCATGTATCATGGTGGATATAACATCAATATGGATAACAAAGATAATGGTCTTCCTTTGGGATAGGCAATACCTAAATTTTATTAGGTAAATCATCATTGAATACATTTAATTCTTCATGAAATTTTACATTACCTTATAATAATTGAGTACCTAACTCATAAAATAAATTGGAATTTCTTCATCTTTGTCATTCTTCTAAGTCAGAATATAATGATGATTTTATTTATCCTAAACACATATAGCCTAAAGTCTTTAGATAAATCCTAGTTGATGAGAAATAATAACATACTTTATATTTTCAAAATCCCTCTTACCTTCTTTAATTCATGTAAGAGTTGCATTCTTTCTTAATATCTTAGTTATTGATCTAACTAATTGTGCAAAATTTGTTATGCACTTAGCTAAATAAATTTAAAAGAACACCCCTATTCTTTCTAGCCAAGAAGTAAAATACAACCAATACAATTCAAAATTATAAATGCTTTCATAAAGCACTAATTCATTGATAAAATTGTAGTTGAAGTATATTTTAAAATTGTAGCAATACATACGATGAAAAGATGTCATAGATTTTTCAAATTTGATTATAAAACAACATTGTTGTCTCTTTCTTTAAATGTTATAGTAGTAGCAAAAATAAACACAAAATAAAAGTAAAACCAATAGCATTATACCAACATGTATACATCTATTGTTCTAATCATTATAGCAATATTTTTAGCATCTCTCATAACTCAAATTTTTTGTAAATGTTTCCCTTGTTGATAGTCTAGAATTGCAGAAAAACATCCAATTTATGATTTTCCAACAATGGATAATGAAGGTGGGATGTTAAGGATAATATTCATGTCACTTCTTCAACTTTTTCCCTAACAACCTTTTAGTTTTACATTTTTCTTCAAAGATAAATTTTACCCTTTTTTATATGTTTATTGTTTTTATGATCGATCCAATCTAGCAGTTGAATTGACATCAATAAATATTGGTTAACAAAATCCATTTGAAAATTAGAGATATTAGTATCAAATACCAACATTATCCCCTCTATTCTAAGTAGATGAAAATGAAACTAACAAAAATATGATAAGACATTCATTCAATATCAAAGAATCTACTGTATTTGTATTGATAATCATAAAAGGGGTTACAAGAATTGATATCCTATTACAATCTTGCCCTGAAGGATACAATGGGGTATTTCCTAAGGAAGCCCTCTCAGATGTGGTATAAAGAAATCATGATTCGTCTTCTTGGGTTCCTCGATGTAGGTGGGATTCTTGCTCATGATCCACCGCTTGTTGGAGATGTTTCCTTGTGCTTTGCTCGACCTATGAAACCTACAAAATCTTATTAGTGCATTGGGGGGTCTACCTCAATCAAACCCCATAGTTATGAAGACAAAAGACTCATAAAAATTATTCAAAACATGAAATAAATTGCTAAAAACCACATAAAATAATAAACTATGCTATTCTTACCTGTCCGGGTGATTCTAGTGCCTGTTGCAGAGGTTCGTACTCCTAGGGTGCGAATCGGGTGGTTCGCACGTGTGAGGTGTGAACCAGTCCTTTTTCAACCGAATTTCTCATATAGCCTCTCTGGATGCTCAGGATTGATTGTTGACTTGAAATTTGTCTAGTTCAGCTTCTGAAAGTGCACTCTTGGCAGGATTATCAACCTATCTCATTCACCAAACAATATTATGAAAGAGATAAATTGATTGTGATGTTTGTATGATGGTTGTGTAATGGATGTGTGATGGATGTAATGGCAATAGTGATTTCAGAATAGTTTTGGTATGCAAAAGTGGATTGTTACTAAAAGGTGAAAATGACGTTCTATTTATAGAGTGGGCCAAGGTGAGAGAAAGGGGATGATGTGTCCCCTATGAGGTGGCAGTGGTGAAGTGTCCATCAAAGAGGTGTCCTCTGAGGTGTCCTGGATCATAAGTGAGGTTGGGTGAGAGAATCCCTCACCCATCCATAAATAATGATGATTTACCAAAAATATCCATTTGTCATTAATAATCACCTTTATTGAAATATCTTAGGATTAAAATTACCTTTTTAAGTGCAAAAGTCTCCATCTTGCATTAATGACCCAGGGGGATGTGAGGTGGAGAAATATCTGGGTGAGAGGTGGTAGGGCTAGGATAGGCTAGACAAGGTGAGGTGGAAGGCTAGGCTAGTCAAAGTAGACTAGGTGATGTGGAGGCTTTAATTAAATCAAGATTAGATCTAATTAAGTATGTAATTATCCATAAAGCAAATTTAGACCAAAATGTTGACTTTTTGACCATAAAGTGCTTTTTGACCATGGTGAGAGTTTTCAACCTTAGTTGATTTTACATGAGGTCGCATGAGGACCTATGGTTAAGTGTAGAAAGAGGCTTAGCTAGCCCAAAGGGGCTAATGATGATGAATAGTGATTTTAGCCAATTTATGCAATTTTTGAGGGTTTTGCAAATTTATTGACCGTGGAAATGGGGAGAGGGACAATGTGCAACTTTTTGGTGTCTACAGAACAATCTTGTCTCCAATCTTAAAGAACTAAAATTTTGCTACCCCTTTAGTAAAAATATCAGCCAACTATTCATGAGTATTCACATACCTCAATTCAATTTCTTTCTTCTAAATCATATCTCTAATGAAGTGGTACTTCAAGTCAAAATGCTTATATTTTCTATGATGAACTAGATTATTTTTCAATTTGATAGTGCTCATATTATCACAAAATATTATTGTTGGTTGCATTACTTCTTCCCAATTTCTTCTAGAAATTTCCTGAGCCATAGTGCTCGTGCACTAGTTGAAGTGATGATAATATATTTTTCTTCTATATAAGAGATTGAAATCGAGCTTTACTTCTCCAAACTCCAAGTGATCAACCCTAAACAAAGTGTGAAAAAATTACTGGATGTTAACTTCCACTCATCCAAACTATCATCCCAATCAACATTATTATAACTAGCCAATTTAATCTTTTTAGATGCATGATAATGTATACCAAAATAAATTGTACCATTCACATATCTTAATATCATCTTGGATGCCTATAAATGCATCTCTAAAAGCTCACTCATATAACTAGAAATAAGGGACACAACATATGCAATGTATGGTCTAGTATGAGTAAGAAACATCAATATTCCAACTATGTTTTTATAGGTTGTAATTTTTGCTTTATTAGCTCCGTCATATTTTTATAAAAGTACTCCATGAGCAATTGGAGTCATGACTGGTTTGCATTCTTCAATGTTAAACCTTTTCAACATATCCTTGGCATACTTGGTTTGACAAACATAAATTTAATATTTAATTTGATGCACTTCTATTCCCAAGAAATATTACATTAGCCCTAAGCCCTTCATCTCAAAAAAATTCATCATAGCACTCTTTAAATCATATTTCATCTTAGAACAACTACCCATGTATATCAAATCATCAACATATAAATAAACAAGGAGAATGTCATTACCTTACCTTTTATAGTAGAGAGTGGGTTCACTCTTACTTCTCATGAAACCTCTTTTTTAAAAATAGCCATCAATTGACACATGCCATGTTCTTGGAGCTTTCTTGAGATCATATAAGGCCTTCTTCAACTTGTAGACTTAGTCTTCTTAACCTTGGACTTCAAATTCTTGTGAGTGCTCTACATAAACTTCCTCCTCATAAGAAAATATTCTTCACATGTAAATGGTGTATACTCCATCTCCTTTGGGATGCCAATGAAATCACCATTCTAGTGGTCTCTTGTCTTACCACCTATGCAAATGTCTCTTCATAATCTATGTCATATCTTTGAGTGAAGCCTTTTGCAACTAGCCTTGCCTTGTGTCTTTTAACACTACCATCATTCTTGTACTTAGTCTTGTAGACCCATTTAGTACCGATATATTTATTATCATTTTGAAGTTATACAAGTTTACAAGTGTTGTTCTTATGAATTGAATTCATTTATTCTTCCCTTTCTTGCACCCAAATATCAATAGTACAACCATCCTCAAAACATGATGGTTCAAAATCAATTTGTGATAACAAAGCATATTTTACTGCCTCTCCTTTTTGGTCTTCCTCATCATCACTATAAGTTTGCATCCTTTGCAATCTTGAGGTCTATGATAAACTTTATGTGCTTGGATTCTTGTAAGTCTTATTTCAAAATTTATATCCAACATTTGACTTGTAGTAGGAGATGTAATAATCCTCTTATCTTTCTTACTTATAGTAATTGATGAGGTGCTTAGTTTATTTGCATGAGAAACTAACTCACAAATGGGATACCTACTAGCTATATCATCATTACAAATATTTTTGGATTTATCAACATGGTCATTTTTCTGATCAAAAACTCCCCCTTCATAAAAAATGACATCTCTTGAAATAATAACTTTGTTAGTGATAGGATTGTAAATTCTAAAACCTTTGCTCTATTCACTATAACTAAAAAATATGCATACCTCACTCTTTGCATATAATTATTTTTATATTGATAAGTAATATGTACATCAACTAAACAACCATTTTTTTTTATTAGGTATAAAATTAGGGGTTTTGAAAGGGTCCCCAAAACTTTTATAAATTTACAAACCAAACCAAAAAAGTAGCCCCAACAACATCCAATAAAAATAGCAAAGCATAGGGGAATACCTAGCCCATAATATAAACATGAGAGAAATGATTGATAGCAAACACATAAATATAAAAGGACAGTAGAGAACCACAGACAAAACCCACCAATTCTAGATCTAACAAGAATAGAGTAAATAGATAAACTAAGAACTAGAATTCCAAATAAGAGAACATAATTAGTTGTTGTCATTGATGTGGACAATATCATTTCTCACCAAAGAAATAAGGTCTTGCAAGAAATTCTCTTTCCAGATAGACATACCTTCATTTTGAAATGATATACATTGGGATTTTATCATACCATTCTTTGCATGAAGTCTTACTAAATGCACTAGTGGGATTGATTAAAAATATACACTATTGTAGCAACCACATTAGCCCAAAAAATGTTGCTTAATCCCTTTGTTTGTAACATGCTCCTTGTCATTTCAACAATGGTGTGATTTTTACTTTCTGCTACCATAATCTGTTAAGGTGTATAAGTTGTAGTAAGTTACCTTTTAATGCCAAATTTGCCACAAAAACTCATAAACTAATTTGAGAAAAAATATTCTCCATGGTCAATACTTAAACATTTTATTCTAAATGCTCTCTCATTCTCAACAAGGGATTTAAACCTCTTAAATGCTTCATATTTATGTTTCAAAAAATAAACCCAATATTTCCTTGAGAAATCATCAATAAAAGTGATAAAATATGATGACTTACCCAAGCTCTTTTTTTGCATCGGACCACATATATCGGAGTGAATTAGCTAAAGTGGATAATGGGCCCTCCATGCTCTACCTTTTGGAAAATTCTCTCTTGCATGTTTTCCTTTAGCACAACCTTCACAAACCTCCTTGTGCTCTTCAAATTTTGGAAAACCATAAACTAATTATTGTGAGGTTAATAACTTTAGGCTTTGAAAATTCAAGTGGTCATACCTTATATGCCACAACTATCTCTTATCTTCAAATTGCTACATTTTTAAGGCTCTTGCTATTGCATCCAAAATTCAATAAGAACATCCGAATATTTGACATTGGGATAATTGTAACAACTCTATTGCCCATATTTTTGTCATAAATAATGCATTATTTATTATCCAACACAATAAATTATGTTTTAAATTTGGAGTGTAATAGATATTATTGATATGTTTCTTACCTTATTTTGTGTTCACCTCCACAACTCCTTTTGCAACAACATCCAAATATTTATTGTCACCAAGCTTGATCTTGGTCTTGAAGCTTTCATCCATTGTATAAAGTAAGTAATTGTTTTTGAAAATATTTCTAGAGGAGCCAAAATATAAGTACCAGAATTCTTAAGGGCTATTTTCAGCTTTACCACATGATAAGTATAACTGGATTGGTGGAGCATCCTCATTCTCATTAGCATAGATATTCTACCTTTATTGCTATATTTAACTATACATTCTTTGTCAAAATTCCTATACCTCTTGCAATGATAATATTGGATGTTTCTTTTATCAAACCTACATCTTCCTCTTGTAGATGAACCTCCTCCTCCTCTTCATCTTGGGGAATTTTGATTTTGGCCTCTTCCTTGGCCTTGCCAATGACCTTGACTACTAGTGTTGGCACCTTTACTTTTAGAAATTCTCAAATTTGATGCAAATGCTTTCTCTTCACTCTCTCCAAATGTATCTCTTAGTCTCTCCTCATGAGACATAAGAGATCCAACCAAATGATCAAATTCAAGTGTAGCCAAATTTTTGCTTTCTTCAATTATAATTGCTACATGATTCCACCTTGGTGTTAGTGTTCTTAACACCTTCTTCACCACAATCTCTTCTTCAATAGTTTCACCAAGTGTGGCCATTTTTTTTACCATATATTTCACTTTTATATAATAATCACTTACTCCTTCTGCTTCATGCATTCTTTAATTTTTAAATTCCCTTTTAAAGATCTATAATTTCGTAACTTTAACATATTCACTTTCTTGGTAATCGTCGTATAGGGCCTTCAAAGAACCTCTTGTTGAATTTCCATATACTATTCTAGGGAATATTATTTTATATAGAGTAGACTGGATATGGTACAAAGCTAGTTAGTTCTTCTTTTTGGCATATTTCTTAGCCTATCTATGGCACAATGGCCCAATATTCTAGCTCTTCATAATGAACTTCAACTATTTCTCATAATTACTTCTTAGTCAACAAATTTCCCCTTTTATACTCTAGTAATCATAATATTATCCATTAAATTCTAGAATTGGAATTAAAAAACTAAAAAAAAAAACTAAAACTAACAACAATATATCAACATGAAGACATCTATTTTTTTATCATTACAACAATATTTTTAGCAGCTCTCATAATTCAAAACTTCTATAAATGCTTCCCTTGTTGATAGTCTAGAATTGTATCAATACATCCAATTTATATTTTTCCACCAATGGGGAATGAAGGTGGGACATGGAACAATCCTCTTATTCAACTTATTCTACAATATTTCATTTTTACATTTCTCTTCAAATCTAAACTTTACCCCTTTTTTATATGTTTATTATTTTTATGCTCGACCTAGTCTTGTAGCTTAATTGGTAGCAAGAAATATTTTTCAATAGTATCTATTTAGGATTTTGAGAGATCAAAATAAAATATCCATATTAGCTATAAAATATATTTGACCTAGGAAATACCTAATCCTCTTGAATGACATAGGTAGAGATAGCTCTTAGACTGCTTTTGTTCTACCTAGATCTATTGTTAGGCCATATTTTGACACTACATTCTAAAAGAGTTTTCCTTTTTGGACCATGATCATATTTTGTGGTTTAGTGAAATACCATACTCCTTATACCTTTGAAAGATAGAATATAGATGTTCAATGTTTTTTGTTAAATCATCAAGATATATAAGTATAATTTCACCTACTAGACCTACAAAAGCAATGTCCATATCTCATTGAAGGTGGCACTAATATTTGAAAACCTAAACAAAACCCATTGATATGCAAATGTTCCTCATTTTTTACAAATTTCATATTATATTGGTCATCATACTTAATCTAGATTTAATTATACCCAAATAAGTCATCTAGGAGTGATAACATCTGAGATTTATCCACTTTCTACAAAAGATGATCTATGGAGAATAGTGGGTAATTATCCTTTGATGATACCCAATTCAGGTTCCTAAAATCAACACAAAATTCTAATATTTGTTTCATTTGAACTAGCACCATATTAGCCACCCAGGAAGAATTCCTTACTAAGTAAATTAATTGGGCTTGCAAAAGCTTCAAGATCTCTTTCTTCATAATTATTTTAATTTTTGGGGTTCATTAGACTTTGTTTCTATCAAAAGGGATTTTCACTAAATTCTAACTCTATAGTATCCTTGATGGTTTTTCTATCATACATTTTTAAACCCCTACGAACCATACAATGATATCACCATACTTCCCATAGATCTCCTTGAAGAGAACCTACATATTCCTCATTGTATTATTTTTTTAATAGTCGATTCTTCCCTTTAGTAATCTCCATAGGATGATAGGAAGGTGTTTTCACTTTAATGTGAACTTTCTAGAACTGTCATTAGGGTTGAACAAGCTTTCAAATGTGATTAGACCCTTTGGTAATTGATTAGTCTTCAACTACTTTTTCCCTTCTTTAATATCATCCCCATACTCATTGTTGTTTTAGTGTGTTGAGAATACTTTATGAGGAATTTGATAATTTTATCATTGTTGTTGAAAATTTACCAATGATTAGAATTATGAAAAACCATTGGCTTAAAAACTACTTTTATTTACTTTAGTTTATCCCAATTTCTAAAGTGGGTTCTAATCTTGCTACCATAGAGGCTAATTCATCTACTTTAACATTTAGTTCTAGGGAATTGCTTTGATCTCATTGTGTTGAAACTCTCTAGAAAATCCCAAACCATATGCTTATATAACTTTAGGTGTTGGTTTTTTGTTGTATAATGTAAATCAACCTAGTTTATTACTAGCTTGGAGTCACCAAGTAACTTGAGATTTTTTATCCCCATCATTTTAGCCTTCCTTAATCCTATGCATAGTGCTTCATACTCAACCACATTATTGGTTCAATTAAATAGTATCCTATAGGAAAAATCATTTGAGTATCTTATCAATCTATGAAATAAATACCAACACTAGTCCCATTTTTGGTTTTGAAGCCATAAAATTGCATGGTCCATATCCCATCAGAACCTTGTTTCTATTGACTAGTCAAGGTTGGGATGCTATTGGTTTCTTCAAATATTAAATAATTACTAATAGTAGTTTCTTCAAATATCACTTCTAAGTCCTCATAATCCTAGAGCATACTAATTTTCATATCAATTTCAAATATTTGATCACCCCATGACATTGTCATTTATAAATTTGGTCATTCCAATTTACCATGTCATCCTCATCTAGCTTATGGATTAAGTAATTACATGGTGGTTTATTTTCAATTATGATCATATTTCCATCCAAAATGACCTTCACATGGGCATAATCCATCACCAATTATCCATATCCATGTTATATTTTACAATAGTTTCTAGAAATAAATGGAATCAACACATAACCTAGGATTGCTTGAAAAAGAAAAATGCACAAAGAAATACCCATAATATATAGGGTATCCATGAAAACCAAATATTATCTCTATCAAAGAATGGATTTAGACTATTAGTATCATGATGTTTTTATACCCAAATACAAGTTACCTTTAGGTCAAGGTTAAGTAACCAACGTTTAGGATTAAAATGATAAAATATTATGAAAATACAAATTTCAAGGTTCACAAAAAATTAAAGGGCTTATACATACAATACAATGCAAAATTTGGTCATGGCCTCAAGAAGTATTAACCATCACATATTCTAGCATCCCCCTTAATATAAACATGAGACATAGAGAGTGACCTTTATTTGTAATTCCCCTTAAGGGGAACTCTCCCATACCAAGTAGCTCATACATGCACATAAAATAAACCTCATTAGATATCAACTATCTACTCCACCGAATGCACAAAAATAGGATCAAGAATTCCACGTACATGAATCCATGATGCAGGAGCATCCGGTGACAGCAGAGCAATCTTGCATCAACCAAAGTTTTTTTTTCTTCTCTCTAAGTATTTTGCAAAAATATGTCAAAAATATGTGTCGCGATATCGCGACACAAAAAGTGTCACGATATCGCGACCAAAACAGGGAAAGAAGCTACGACGGACGGAGGGTCACGAAATCGTGACATGTCACGAAATCATGACCAAAACAAAGAGCAGAGGCTACGACGGACGGAGGGTCACGAAATCGTGACCAAAACAAAGAGCAGAGGCTACGACGGATGGAGGGTCACGAAATCGTGACCAAAACAAAGAGCAGAGGCTACGACGGATGGAGGGTCACGAAATCGTGACATGTCACAAAATCGCGACCAAAACAAAGAGCAGAGGCTACGACGGACGGAGGGTCGCGAAATCGTGACATGTCACGATTTCATGACATGTCACGAAATCGCGACCAAAGCAAAAAGCAGAGGCTACGACGGACGGAGGGTCACGAAATCATGACCGAAATAGAAGAGCGAAAGGGCGACGGAGGAACGTCGCGATTTCGCGACGTGTCGCGAAATCGCGACCGAAGCTGAAAACGGAGGACGCGATGGAAATACGTCGCGATATCGCGACATGTCACGATATCATGACCAAAGTAGAAGCAAGAAGGCATGAAGGAAAGAATGTCGCGATATCGCGACATGTCGCGATATCGCGACCGAAGCAGGAGAGAGAAAGCACAGAGGAGAATTGTCGTGATATCGTGACATGTCGCGATATCATGACCAAAAGAAAAACACGCACTCCAAGCTTTCATAAATGCATTCCTTCGTGCATGGCAAGCTAGCGATAGTGAAGCAGCAGTCTCAAAGGAAGATTCCAGCAAGCATGTCGGCCACTCGCGCACTATATCTAGAGACGCATTTATGGCAACTAGCAACGAAGCAGCAGTTCCAGAAGAAGATCCCGGTGGTTATGGCAGCCAGTCACGCACCTCACCCAGAGTCTCATCAATGCAACTTTCCAGTATTGATCCAGGTGGCAGTTGCAGATCGTGGAAACTTTGAAAACGCAGAGGGTCGGGACCTCGATAAAAACCCAAGAATTGTAATGAGAAAGGGCTAGGAAAACGGTAGATTGCTGTATATTTTCTGTAAATTCTTCTGAAGCTACTGAATAAGAAATTTGGCTCTTGTTTTCCTTGTCTCCTGTCCTGTGTTAGTTTTGTTCTCCATCAAGTGGTATCAGAGCCGAAAGTTCCTGAGTGTGTAACAGATCATCGGACGTGAGGCAGTTACACCAGGATCTGTGGAAGGGCTTGTGAGAGAGTGAGCAGAATGCCTCCAAGAAGAAACCCTATTGGTGGGAGAGGCATGGCGGCAACGGAAGATGTCCGAGTTTTGCAGAGGCAAATGCAAGCCCTGCAAGAAGAGATGCGTAGAATATTGGAGCCAAGAAGAGATGAAGGTAGTGAAGAGGAAGATGACGAAGAAGAAGGCCAGCCTGAGGAAGAAGAAGAAGCAATAGATCCTGCACAAGCTAGACTATACAAAGCCATATCCCAGATTGGGAAGAGGCCGAAGATGGAGGTTTCCACGTATTTCGAGAACCTTGATCCAGAGGAATTGATCGACTGGATCAACGATCTGGAAGAGTACTTTGAGTACGAGGAGGTTGAGGATCCTGATAGGGTCAGATTCGCTAAGACCAAACTGAAAGGTCATGCCAGCATATGGTGGAAGGGAGTGCAGCTGGAGCGAAATAGAAGAGGAAAAGAGAGAATAACAAAATGGGAACGGATGGCAGAAAAGCTGAAGAGGCAGTTCATCCCTGGTGATTATGAGTTAGACCTGCTAAAGAAAATGCAAGGTTTGAGGCAATCAAGTAAGTCTGTAAAAGAATACACAGAAGAGTTTCATAAAATTATGATCAGAACAGGCCACTCAGAGGCCAACAAGGAGAAGGTAGCCCATTATATTAATGGGTTACGAGCAAGTATTCAAGAGGAATTAAGTCTGGTCAGGATGACCACCATAGAGGACGCTTACCAATTTGCCCTGAGAGTTGAAGAAAAGCTCAATAGGAGGTTTGAGAACAAGCAAAGAGGAAGAGGTCATGGCGGAAGAACCGACGGAAGGACCAATGGAAGAAGAAATGAAGATTCTCAGAAGAATGGAGAAGGTAGCAGTAATCAAGAACAAAGGGGAGAAAATACCTACCGCCCCCGTAATCAGAACAATGATTACCGAAGGGGAAGGGGCAGAGCTGGACGTGGCCATGGAAGAGGAAGATTTCGTGGAACTTGTTTCCAGTGTGGAGAAGAGGGACATCACCAATACGAGTGTCCACAACAACGAGAAAGGACTAATAGGAGGCCGAAAGGAAATGCCAGAGCCACGATCGCTGATGAAGATGCTGGATCTGAGCATTCTGAAGAAGTAGAGAGAGGAGAAGTAATGATCATGAGGAGAGTCCTGCTGAATGAGGAGGGGGACGCAGATCAGAGGAAAAGCTTATTCCGCACAAGGTGTAAATGCGCGGGTAAGATTTGCAATATTATTATTGACAACGGTAGCACGGATAACCTAGTTTCAGAGGGAATGGTTACAAAGCTACAACTGGAGAGGAAGAGACACCCGCATCCATATCGGATCGCGTGGTTGCAGAAAGACCATAAGGTTTTGGTCAATGAACAATGCCTGGTAAAATTCAATATTGGGAATTACCGTGATGAGGTCCTGTGCGACATCCTGCCCATGGATGCATGCCATTTGCTATTGGGAAGGCCATGGCGTTTGACAGGTGCGCGGTTCATGATGGTCATGCCAACACCTACTCCGTAACAAAGAATGGAATGCGTCATAAGCTGAAACCCCTGAAGGAGGTGGAAGAAAAGGTATGTGGCAGTGCCAAAATTTGCTTAGTTGATGGGAGAAAATTTTTAGATGATTTGAAGCATGAACATATGTGTTATGCATTAATTCCTAGAGTTAGGGAGAAAGAATGCAAAGATACCCCAGAAGAAGTCCTAGATCTATTGGAGGAATTTCTAGATATTATATCTGATAATGTGCCTGAGGGTTTACCCCTAGTAAGGAAGATCAGTCACCATATCGATTTGGTGCCAGGATCGAGCTTGCCCAATAAAGCTGCACATAGAATGACGCCTGTAGAAACTGAGGAGCTAAACAGGAAGGTCCAGGAGTTGCTGGAGAAGGGACTGATTCGGGAAAGCTTGAGTCCATGCGCAGTGCCTACAGTGCTAGCGCCAAAGAAATATGGAGAGTGGAGAATGTGTACAGACTCTCGAGCCATCAACAAGATCACAATAAAATACAGATTTCCATTGCCAAGAATGGATGACATAATGGACTGTTTGAGTGGAGCCAAGTACTTCACCAAGATTGACCTCAAGAGTGGTTACCATCAGATCCATGTCAGAGAAGGAGATGAGTGGAAGACAACCTTCAAGACCAGAGAGGGTTTGTATGAGTGGTTGGTCATGCCATTTGGGCTATCCAATGCACCAAGTACCTTCATGCGGCTGATGAATGAGGTACTGAAAGAATTTTTAGGCAAATTTGTCATTGTCTATTTAGATGATATATTAATATTTAGCAGAACCCTGGAAGAGCACCTGATGCACATCAGAAGGGTTTTTGAGAAGCTGCGGGAGGAGCAGTTATTAATTAATCTAAAAAAGTGTAATTTTGTAAAGAAGGAGTTAGTGTACCTAGGATTTGTCATCTCAGTAGAAGGTCTAAAAATGGACCCAAAAAAGGTGAGAGCTATCATCGAATGGCCTACTCCGAGAAGCACAACAGAGGTAAGATCATTTCATGGTCTAGCCAGCTTTTACAGAAAATTCATTAGAAATTTCAGCAGCATTTGTGCACCCCTTACAGAAACAATGAGAGGGGATAAGAAAGAATTTAAGTGGACCTTAGGAGCAGATAAGAGCTTTGATGTGTTGAAGAAGAAGGTCACAGAACAACCTGTTTTGGCACTTCCAGACTTTAACAAGGTATTTCAGGTAGATTGTGATGCCAGTGGTAGTGCAATAGGAGCTGTACTGAGTCAGGAAGGCAGGCCTGTTGCTTACTTTAGTGAGAAACTCAATGATGCTCGAAAAAGTATTCAGTTTATGATCAAGAGTTTTATGCTATAGTTCAGGCTCTAAAGAAGTGGAGGCATTATTTGTTGCCAAAAGAGTTTGTTCTATTTACTGATCATCGAGCCTTACAAGTACATTAATAGCCAAGCAAAACTGAATCAGAGGCACTTGAAGTGGGTTGAGTTTCTCCAAAGTTATACCTTTGTGTTGAAGCACAGAAGCGAAAAGTCAAACAGAGTTGCAGACGCCTTAAGTAGAAGGCAGAATTTGCTGATTGAAATGACGGTGGAAGTGGTAGGATTTGAAGAACTGAAGGGTTTGTACCCTGAAGATCCTGATTTTGTAGAAGCCTGGACGGCTTGCTTGGCACCTGTTACTTTGGACAGGACAAAGTGGTTGGATTTTCTAATCCAAGATGGAATGTTGTTCAGAGGAAGTCAATTATGCATTCCAAGGAGTTCCATGCGGGAAAACTTAGTCAAGGAGAAACACAGCGGAGGACTGGCTGGACATTTTGGTCGGGATAAGACCATTGCCCTGGTGAGTGAGAACTACTATTGGCCACAACTGCAGCAAGATGTGAAAAGGTTTGTGCAAAGTTGTAGAATATGCCAGATGGCGAAAGGCGTGAGGCAGAACATAGGATTATATCAGCCATTACCTGTACCTGAGAGGCCATGGGAGGACGTCAACATGGATTTCATTCTTGGATTGCCGAGAACACAGAGGGGAAATGACTCCGTATTTGTGGTGGTTGACAGATTTTCCAAGATGGCACATTTTATTCCCTGCCAAAAAACAAGTGACGCGGTTCACATTGCAGGGTTATTTTTCAAGGAAGTGGTACGACTTCACGGTCTACCAAAAAGCATCGTTTTTGACAGAGATACAAAGTTTGTTGGGTATTTCTGGAGAACCTTGTGGAAGAAGTTGAAGACAGATCTGAAGTTCAGTTCTGCATACCACCCATAGATCGATGGATAGACAGAGGTGGTAAATAGAAGTCTGGGTAATTTATTGAGATGCTTGATAGCAGATAAACCCAAGGGATGGGATTTGGTTTTGCCGTAGGCGGAATTTGCATACAACAATTCTATCAACAAGAGTACAAACAAATCTCCATTCCAGGTCATATATGGAAACAACCCAAGAAATGTTTTTGAGCTGAGGAAATTGGATAAAGGGGAAAAGTGCAGTGCCGAGGCTGAGGAATTTGCGGAACATATGAAAAGCCTGCATGAAGAAGTAAGGAAACAAATTACAAAAATGAATACTCAATATAAGACAAGGGCGGACCAGAAGCGACGGTTCAAAGAGTTCGAAGTAGGAGATGAAGTCATGGTCCATCTCAGAAAAGAAAGATTTCCTGCCAAAACCTATAACAAGTTGAAGATGAAGAAGTTTGGGCCATGCAGAATAATGGAAAAACGGGATTCAGGCAATGCATATGAAGTGGAATTGCCAAGTGGGCTTGACATTTCACCTATTTTTAACATCTCAGATTTAGTGGAATACCATGAGGGAGACAATACAGAGGCACCAAGTACAGAGTTGTGGAGAATTCCAGCATCTACCCAAACCACAGACGAGATCGAGGAAATATTAGACACTCGTGAAGGCAGAAGCACCAGGAACAAACAATATTCTGAATATTTGATAAAGTGGAAGGGCAGACCTGTAGAAGATGCAACTTGGTTGTCAAAAATAGAGGTTGACCGCTTGGGTCTTCCCCTAACAGAACAGAAGTGAGGATCACTTCTCAATCCACCCCGGGTGTCTGATGCAGGAGCATCCGATGACAGCAGAGCAATCTTGCATCAACCAAAGTTTTTTTTCTTTTCTCTAAGTATTTTGCAAAAATATGTCAAAAATATGTGTCGCGATATCGTGACCAAAATAGGGAAAGAAGCTACGGCGGACGGAGGGTCACAAAATCGTGACCAAAACAAAGAGCAAAGGCTACGGCAGACGGAGGGTCACGAAATCGTGACATGTCATGATTTCATGACATGTCACGAAATCGTGACCAAAACAAAGAGCAGAGGCTACGACGGATGGAGGGTCACGAAATCATGACCAAAACAAAGAGCAGAGGCTACGACGGATGGAGGGTCACGAAATCGTGACCAAAGCAAAAAGCAAAGGCTACGACGGACGGAGGGTCGCGAAATCGTGACCGAAACAGAAGAGCGAAAGGGCGACGGAGGAACGTCGCGATTTCGTGACGTGTCGCGAAATCGTGATCGAAGCTAAAAAATAGAGGACGCGATGGAAATACGTCGTGATATCGTGACATGTCGTGATATCGCGACCAAAGCAGAAGCAAGAAGGCATGAAGGAAAGAATGTCACGATATCGCGACCGAAGTAGGAGAGAGAAAGCATAGAGGAGAATTGTCACGATATCGTGACATGTCGCGATATCATGACCAAAAGAAAAACATGCACTCCAGGCTTTCATAAATGCATTCCTTCGTGCACGACAAGCTAGCGATAGTGAAGCAGCAGTCTCAGAGGAAGATTCCAGCAAGCATGTCGGCCACTCACGCACTATATCTAGAGACGCATTTATGGCAACTAGCAACGAAGCAGTAGTTCCAGAAGAAGATCCCGGTGGTTATGGCAGCCAGTCGCGCACCTCACCCAGAGTCTCATCAATGCAACTTTCCAGTATTGATCCAGGTGGCAGTTGTAGATCGTGGAAACTTTGAAAACGTAGAGGGTCGGGACCTCGATAAAAACCTAGGAATTGTAATGAGAAAGGGCTGGCAAAACGGCAGATTGCTGTATATTTTCTGTAAATTCTTCTGAAGCTACTGAATAAGAAATTTGGCTCTTGTTTTCCTTGTCTCCTGTCCTGTGTTAGTTCTGTTCTCCATCAATCCATCTCATAAAACACATAAAAATATCTATGTGCTTAGTTCATTGATGAAATATTGAATTGTGAACAAGGTGGATGGTGCTCTATTTATCACATCAAAAAGTGAATGGAAAATTTTGAGAAATGCTAGTCTCCTTTAAAAATATGAGTATCCATAAACAATGCTTAGCTACCTCATTGGTAGCATAATATTACCTTCCATGGAAGATTGAAGTATGGTGTATTAGTTTCTGGAACACTAAGAAAATAGGCCAAATTCCAAAATAGAACATAAATCCTATGGTGGACCATTACCCATCCAAATCAATAGCCCAATCAGCATCTAAAAATCTAACCAAAATCAAAGGGAAACCATCTAAATAATGAATACCCATCTAATAAGTTCCTCAAATGTACTTGAGAATCCTCTTGGTTGTGGTCTAATTACTCTCTCATGGGGCCTACATATACTTGGAATAGTAATTAATAATAAAATATATATCAGATTGAGTGTTAAGTAAAGGAAACCTGTAAGATACCAATAAAAAATAACATCCACCAAAGGAGTTGTAAAATCATCCCAAAGTTTTAGTACTAATTCAAAAGGATTCCAAGAAGAATTACAATCCTCCATCCTAAAACACTGAATAAGATCTACTGCATACTTGGGATATGAAATGATGATGCCAAAATCTATCTAATTAATTTGAATCCCCAAAAATTAGTGTAGAAGCCCCAAGTCTATCATCTCAAAAGTGGAATGAAGGTGTGACTTCACATCCTAAATTAAGGTAGTAGAAATGTTGTTAATGAGAAGATCATCAATATAAAAAATAATCACCAAAGTCTATACATCCTAGTGTTTGATGTAAAGATCATGTTTAGCCTCACATTGTTGAAACCCACAACTAAGTAAAAAATATTAAATCTTTTCATACCACATATGAGATGCCTGCTTGAGACCATACATCTAGTTAATTGATAAACCAAAGGAGTTGGATCCTCATTTTCAAAATGAGGTTATTCCTATGTGTATATCTCTTCTTAAATATAACCATGTAGGAAGATATTATTTACATCCATATGATGTAGCTTCCATACATATGAGGATATTATAGAGATAATTTTCCTAAGTCCATCCTATAAACTAGAGCAAATATCTTAGAATAATAAAATTTCTTATATTGAGAGAATCCCTTAGCAACAAGGCATTCCTTGTGCTTCTCAACCTAACCATATGAAGTTTACATAATCTTGTAGACCCATTTGCATGTAACCACATTCTTCCCTTATAGAAGAGGAATAATATGCCATGTCCTGTCTTCATAAAAACCTCATACTCTACAAGCATAAAATATTTCCACTTTTATTGGCCCTTAGCCTAAGAATATATAACATGACCATGAAAATAAGAAACTTTCAAGAGAAATACTCAAGAAAGAGCCTTCCAATGTTGCTTTAGATATAGAATAGGTTAATCATCCTTCAAAAGCATCTTAATCCACTTGGGTGTTGGATGAACTAAGAAAGAATCAAGTTCACTCTATGGCAAATCAACATTAGAAGCCAAAATTAAAAATATAAATCAAAATCACCACTCACCTCATTATGAAAAGTTAAAATACTCTACATTGATGTGTCCCACCCAACATGCCCTAAATATAAAAAAGAAGATGCTACTAGTGGTGCTTCCCATGAAGGGATTAGATCTATAGGAAATGGACCTCCACTCAAATATAAATATGAAGAAGATGATCTAATGGGAATAGATACTACAAAAATATATGAATAACTAGATAATTTTAAATCTATTAAAGGATTAGAAAATACATCTACCAAAATCTCAAGTAGTGGAATGGAAGGACAACTTAGAAGAACCTTATAAAAATTACTTCTTTTGGAATCAAAATCTTACACCTTTAAGGATCATAGAGGTAGTATACCTTTGAGGTATCTAAACATCCCATAAATATACATATATAACTCTTTGATATATCTCTCTTTTGAATATCTTTAGGTATGTGAGCCCATGCTAAATATCCAAAGATACAAAAGTGAGATGCATCAAGCTTATCTCTTATCCACCTCTCAAGAGGTGTCACCCTAAACAACTCTAGTGAGAACCCTATTGATGATGCATGTTACACAAGTTATGACTTCAACCTAGAATTTGATCTCCATATCCTTGGTATGAATCACACGCTGTGCCATTTTCATGATTACCCTATTCTTTCTTTTAGGTATACCATTCTACTTAGGGGTATAGTGAATAGTGCCCTTATATGTTATACCATGAAGAGTAAAAAATTATGAAAGACGTTTTTCATGTATTCACATCCCCCATATAACCTATGATAGTTTATTTTTATATCCAACTAATTTTCTACAAGATTTTTAAAGACCTTAAATCTCTCAAAGGTCTTATTCTTAGTGTGAAGAGTATACAAGAACACATATCTAGAGAATTCATTGATAAAAATAAGGAAATTATTATTTCTAGAAAGATATGTTGTACACATAGGTCCACAAACATGATTGTGTATGATTTACAAAGGGTTAATATCCCATATCATGGTCCCTTTTTAAAATATTTTTCTATGATGCTTCCTAATAATACATCCCTCTCATGCATCCTCCAAGGAAAATGTGCAAAAGTCCAAAGACCATGTGATGATGACTCATGTATCTCAATGATCCATAGCTAAGATGCCCAAGCCTATGGTGCTATATCTAACCCTCATCATATTGATGTGTAACTATGTCCACAAAATATTTCCTCCTAGTTTTATAAATAGGTGTCAACCTTTCTTTCAAATTGTACATCTTGTTTGACTCATCACAATATCTAAAAGCAATGGTTTTAAATCCATTTTTTGTATCCTTAATTACCCAATGATCTATTCAAAATTCTACTTTCTTATTCATATGAGTAATATGATAAATATATAAGATATTATGCAAAACATTAGGAACATGAAGCACCTCATAAAAATAATATACTTAATTACACATTATTACTCCATATTAAAATAATATACAACACCACAAATATTTAATCAAAACACTTCTTCTAAAACTCTAACTCATCAAAAGAACATCTTAACAATTCAATTTCATCATAACACTTTTCAGAAATATATCTCAAAAATAATCCAAACTCTACTTATGACTCCCTACTTAATATTGCATTAATTAAATAAATCACTTTCTAAAATAATGCAATAAGTCAATCTCTCACTTTTCTAAGGTAAAAAAAAATTACCCTAGCTTTTAATTTAGCAGAAATAACCCTTCATATATCAAAAAAATATTTCCTCAACACTTAGGTTAATTTCACAACTTAATTTCCACCTTATCTCTCCTAAACCTTAGCAACACAAATTAAAATAATTTCCAAAAATTATTACCACTTTTCGCAATCCGTGGGGCTCAAAACTTGGCACAATACTCCCACAACATCTTGGTCGTGGCTTCCACGTCGTGTGAGCCACATGCTCCACTTGGAGCCTTAAAGCACAACGTGTGCTTTGAATCCTTCAAACCCTTAAGAGCCCTTGGCTCTTCCTTCGATGTTGACAGAACCACACACTATGCTTTTTGGGAGGCACGCGTTTCAAAATTCACACGAGATGTTTTGCTTAAGGTAGATGCAAATGAAAAGGATGCCAAACCTTAGGAATGACTATGGTATTTATACCATATGCCTTGTCACACACGTTGACGGAGAGGAAATTTTTTTGGGGAAACAATGTTGTCGTCGGCGCTACCAACTTTGCCTTCGAAATATCTTTATTTATAATTATTTAAATTCAAAGGAATTTGAATATTATAAATTAAATATTTAAATATCCTTTGGGATTTTAAAATAAAAGCCTCCTTAGGTTTTAGAAAACTTTTTAAATTTTATTTATAATTATTTAAATTCAAAGGAATTTAAATATTATAAATTAAATCTCCTTTGGGCTTTTTAAAATAAAAGCCTCCTTAGGTTTTAGAAAATCTTTTTGATTTGCCCAACCATGGTTTTAATAAAAACCTTTTATTTTTCCCAACCATGGTTTTAATAAAAATATTTTATTTTGTGCTTCACATAATATTTAAAATAAACATTATGAAGCTTTTTTGCCACCAACATTTTGCATTACTCCTTTTGACCTTTTTACATCAATGAAAATCCATCCTTGACATCAATGACAACTTCATCTACTCAAAATTTCCAACAATCTCCCCCTTTGTCATTAATGGCAACCCAATTATCTTTTCAAATTTTCTTAACCTATTTCTATCTTGCTCCCCTTGGGAAATGGCTCCCCTTGAATCAATGCTCTCTTCTTAAATCAAATCTCTCACCCTTACTTAAATATCTCCCCTTTGAAATCAATGGCAAAGGGTCACCTTTGGGGCTCGGGGCTAAGAATGAGTCTCTTAGATTAGCCCCTCCCCCACCTCCTCTTGAGGTGGTTAATTCTAGGGTGGGAGTATTTCTACTCCTAGAAAGCACTGGTCTTTACTTTTGTCCTCTTTCCTTCTCATTTTATCCTTCTGATTCCTTTGACTGTTCCTGTTCATATCCATGTTCTTGTTCCTTTTTTTTTTTGGTAAATAAAAGTCTTCATTAATTATCGGGTTTTGCAGGTTAACCCAAAACCTATTACAATATCCAACCTTCTGCTGAGATTGTAGATCCTAGTCATCCTTGAAACTTTCTTACCAGAAATTGTGTTGAATCCCCCACAACACCTTACTAACAAAGCACACCCATACCTAAACATAACTATAAACATTACTTACATTGACAGGAATTGAAGTTTGGAACTTTGCACTTGTGAAACCTGTTGCTTGCCCATTTCCTATTCTATGTCGAAATCTTCCAAGGCTTACACCCTGTTACCTTCATTTCCAATTTGGTATGATTTAGAGGGAAACCCCATAGTTATTACCAGCTCCATGGGGAAAGAACACCCATTCATATTTCTCCTTAATGGGTAGGTTTCTTTTCATGACTAATAATTTTTTCCACTTCACGTGGCACACCTTGTGTCCATGTCACCAAACTATCAACATCAACACCTATGTTGGCTAATTTTTTAGCTGACCTATTGGCCTCACGGTACACGTGACGAGCCCTCTTGTTCTATCTTACTGCAAAAAGGATCCTCACTTCATGGATGACTCCCTCGATTCTCCATGGAGGTTTTTTGCCATTGGTTAACAGGTTGATGATGTTCATAGAATCACCTTCAATCATAAAGTTACCTTGAGTTGCTTGGGCTACTTGCAACCATCTCCAAAGGGCTCTAGCTTCTGCTTCGTTATTAGTTCTGATTCCCAATGGTTAAGTGAAGGCCTTGACCAGATTTCCTTGATGATCCCTTATTATTCCTCCAGCTCTAGCTCTTCCTAGGTTCTCCTTAGCTGCACCATCAAAATTTAGTTTAAACCAACCCTGGGGAGGTGGCTCCTAATAAATCCCATTTCTGGGATTGGGAAAAGAAATGGAAGGTTTGTCCTCAATACCTAAGGCCCGAGCTAATTGTTCATGTTCTTGTTCCTATTCATGTCCATATTCCTGTTCTTGTTCCTGTTCCTGTTTCTATTCTTGTTCATGCTTGATTCTAAAATGTCTACTCTACACCACTTTGATGTATGCCCATAATTATTGCACTTATAACACTTAATGTTATTATTCCTTGGAGGTATAAATATATTAGGATTTCTTCTAGTGAAGCCATATATATTGTTGTCATGAACCCTGTAATTTATTGCCTTGTGACCAAACTGATTACATGAGTAACAATACCCATGAAAATGTTATCTACTTCTAAAATTACCATATTAATATCTTTCATGTGTCCTGTATTTTGAAGCCTTGTGCCCAAATCTATGACATGAGAAACATCATCCATTGAAGTTTCCCTGTCTTGACATCATTGGTCTCTTAGTCTCTCTTACCCTATGCTGATTCCAATTCCATATGTTTCTCCTTTGTGCATTGTTTCTTTCCTTGGTGAAATTTATATTGTCCAACTCATCCTTAGAAGTCTCACTTTATCTTACACTATCTTCTTTTGAAGTTTCTTCTTCAGAACTTGAGGTTGAATTTTCTTCTTGTTTCTTTTGAGCCTGTTCAAAACCAAGACTTGTTTTGCTTGATGTAGGCTTTTGTGACTTGATAATATTATTCAAATTCTTTTAACTTCTTCCAAAATTATGTAGCTTGTCCTTAGACTTCTCTAATTCTTCCCTTAGTAGAGCTACTTCTTGTTCTAACTTTTCACATTCTAAGACCTTTGCTTCTAACTTATCCTTGAACTTTTTTGTCTTAACCATTGACTTGTTTAGATCCTCTAAGATTTCCTCTCTCTTCATCACATTCTTGAAATTGAAGCTCAATTTGGAAGTTTTTCTTTCTTACATTATTTAAAGTTTTAAGAGCATAAATAAGCTCTCCCTCAAGATAAACTTCTCATTTTTTTGATTCTTCCTCTATTTGTTTACCTTTGAGAACATCTGCATTCTTTTCTAACTTGTCTTCTATAGGATCATCTTCTTCTTCTAGTGCCATTAGAATGTTTTCTTCTAGTCCTTAAAGTGTATCCTCATATTCATCACCACTAAAACTAAAACTATTCTTTGTACAACTATCTTCAAGATGTCCAAAATTACCACATCTAAAACACTTAAGAATTATTGGTAACCCTTTCTTAACTTCTTATTTTTATTCTATTAGAAATAGGACTTCATATTTATTATTATCTAAGAAACTATTATCACTATCACTTGAGTACTTACTTGCCTTGTCTGCATAGTAGCTCCTCTTTTGTATTTTAAAGAACTTCTTTCCTTTTCTGCATTGTCCATCCTTACCTTTATTTTGGTACCTATAATTTTCTAATTTTTTGTTCTTATGATCCTGTATTTCTTCATCATTGCTATTTATGTCTTCTTGACAATCAGTTGCATAGTGACCATACTTTCCACAATTGAAACATCTAACAAATTTTACATCTTTAAATCTTCTTGAATCCTTATTACTTCTGCCATAATTAGATTCTTCATCACTGGATGACTCATTGCTTGAATCTAACTTTTTTCCCTTTATCTTCTTAGTAGCTTTGAATGTTGCTTCCTTCTAAATATTAGGTTCCTCTTTTGTTATTAACTCAAAATTTGTAAGAATACCAAGTAACATATCTCTTGTCAAAAGATCACCATATTTTGATTCCTCTATAGCAGAGATATTTTCACTAAATATTTTTGGAAGAGATCTTAAGATCTTATCACAAACATCAGATTCTTCAATCTCAAGTCCAAGTCCTTGCATGGAATTGAAAACCTCATCTACCCGAAGTAGATAAGTACTAATTTTTTCCTCATCCTTCATTTTTAAATCTTTAAATTATCCTTTGAGATTTTGTATCTTTACCTTTTTGACACTTTTATCTCCTTCATATATGCTTTGCAACTTATCCCAAATTGTTTTTGCTGATTTGCAATGCATAACCTTTATGAAATATGTTCTATGCAAACCTCTCAAAATTGCATTCATTTCTTTTGAATTGTAATGATATAGAAGCTTACCATATTTATCTGTAGGTGGAGTTGCTAGTGGTGTGTATCCATTTTCAACTGCTTCCCATATTTCAATGCCATGTTTCATCAAGTGAATCTTCATTCTCATACTCCAAAATATATAATCGCTTCCATAAAATAATGGCATTGAATTATCTGAGGACCCATTATTAGAATCCATTGTATTCTTGAAATATTTTCCTTCAAGCTGTTAAACTCTTCCGAAGTAACCCGCTCTTATACCAATTGAAGAACACAAGCTTATACTGAGAGGGGGGGTGAAAAATATAAGACCACTTTTTACTTTTTTTCCCAATCAATATTATGCAATGTATAGATAGCAATATCAACAATAGTAATCAAATAAATTCATAAATCACCACTCACAATAGAGACACCAATTTAACGTGGTTCACCCAATGTGGGCTACTCCACGAAGAAAATATTTCACTAAAATTTTCTTAATCAATCTCTTGTGAATCCTTTCTCTATTACAATGTTTATGGACCTATTTCCAAAGGAGACACCAATCCCCTAATCAAGTTCATGGATATCTATCCATAGAACTCCTTTCTCCTTAGCTCTGACTAGTGATCTTCTAGAAGAACTATTGCCCCCACTCCTTTAGATAATGGATTTCTATCCATTGAAGACACCTATTCTCACTTCCATAGCTAATGGATCTCTATCCACTGGAGACTATCATCCTCTATACTTTGTAAACTCCAAATATTACTCTCAGCTATGTCTCAAATATGTACTAAACACAGTACTTCGATCTAGCACAAATCTATTCAATATCTATCTCTGGTCTGGCATAAACCTGTCCTCAAATCTCCACCAAAATTTGTCCTCAAATCTATACTAAACATAGTCTTTCAGTCTAGCATAAATATATCCTCAATATCTATCCTTTGATCTGCACAAACATAGTCCTTAGGTCTAGCACAAATTTGTCCTCAATCTCTGTCCTCAAGCCTTAACACAAATCTTGATCCAATCACAAATCAACACTACTACATCTACCCCAAACCTTAACTCAATGTTTGAACAAATAAATCAAACAAATCTACTCTCAAGTCTTCTCACAGACTTGTCTTAAATCTGCCTTGTAAGCTTCCACAAAAACTTACACTAATATATCCACAAGTCCTCTCTAGAACTTGTCCAATATATTCAACAAGTCCTCACTAGAACTTGTCCAATCTGCTCAACAATATTTATCCTCAAAATATTTATTGTAAGCTTCCACAAAAGCTCAAACAAATCTATCCACAAGTCTTCTCGAAAACTTACCTCAAATATGCTCAACAATTCCTCACTAGAACTTGTCCAATCTCATAGAAACATAAAGAGAATTGTTAGAGACTCAATATGCTTCACATTCACCACAATCATCAATCACATTCAATCACTCTTTTTACCATAGAAACATATAGAGAATTGTTAGAGACTCAATATGCTTCACACTCATAAAATCTCAATCACTTTCAATCTCTCTTTTATCACAGAAACATATAGATAATTTTTAGAGACTCAATATGTTTCACATTCATCAACACTCAACCTATTTCTCAAATAAATTCAGAATATAGAACAATTTGTTTCATAGAACTTGAACTATCACATCAACACATCCACTTGACTAGGCTCAACCAACTCTACTCAATCACTCAATGAAATAATCCTTGCTCACAAACCCTAGTCCAAACTTATGAACTTTCACTCAAATGTTCCAACAATGCTTATCAATCAATCTCACATAACAATGATACTCATGATCTTTGTAAAATTCACATAACAATGATACTCATGATATTTGCAAACATCACATAACACTGATACTCATGATCTTTGCAAACCCTAGTTCAAGTTCTTCACTCAACCAATCACTTCAACAATAATGCTTATAAAATAAGGTTACTTTCCTTAACCTCTATTCCATAAAACCTTGAAGCATTAATTCAAAACACACTCAACAAACAAAAATTATCAAAGTCCTTTTCACTCTAATATTATTTTCAAAAAACCTCAATCAATCACTTCAACCAAAGAACAATATTCCCATACCTTTTATTTGATGTAGAAGTGACCTTAGAAAACCTGTCTCAATCACAATTTAATATTTTGCCAATTTTAATAGTTAGATGATAAAATATCACACTAACCTCTTCGTAAAATAATTCTTAATTACAAAAATAATCAAACTTAATTACACCTTATTACTCCATCTTAAAATAATATCCAACACCACAAACCTTTAATCAAAACACTTCTTCCAAAACTCTAACTCATCAAAAGAACATCTTAACAATTCAGTTTCATCATAACCCTTTTTAGAAAGATATCTCAAAAATAATCCAAACTCTACTTATGACTCCCTACTTAATATTGCATTAATTAAATAAATTACTTTATAAAATAATGCAATAAGTCAATATCTCACTTTTCGAAGGTAAACAAAAATTACCCTAGCTTTTACTTTAGCAAAAATAATCCTTCATTTATCAAAAAAGATATTTCCTCAACACTTAGGTTAATTTCACAACTTAACTTCCACCTTATCTCTTCTAAACCTTAGCAACACAAAATAAAATAATTTCCAAAAAATTATTACCACTTTTTGTAATCTGCAGGGCTCGAAACTTGGCACAATAATCCCACAATTTCTTGGTCACAGCTTCCATGCCATGTGAGCCATGTGCTCCAATTGGAGCCTCAAATCACAACATGTGCTTTGACTCCTTAAAACCCTTAATATCCCTTGGCTCTTCCTTCAACACTAGCGGAACCACACACTGCGCTTTTCAAGAGGCACACGTTTCAAAAATCATACGAGATGTTTTGCTTAAGGTAGATGCAAATAAAAAGGATTCCAAACCTTAGGAATGGCTATGGCATTTATACCATATGCCTTCCCTTGTCACACACGTCGACGAAGAGAAAAATTTGTTGGGGAAACAATGTTGTCGTCGACGCTACCAACTTTGCCTTCGAAATATATTTATTTATAATTATTTAAATTCAAAGGAATTTAAATATTATAAATTAAATATTTAAATCTCCTTTGGGATTTTAAAATAAAATCCTCCTTAGGTTTTAGAAAACCTTTTTAATTTTATTTATAATTATTTAAATTCAAAGGAATTTAAATATTATAAATTAAATATTAAATCTCCTTTGGGCTTTTTAAAATAAAAGCCTCCTTAGGTTTTAGAAAACCTTTTTGATTTGCCCAACCATGGTTTTAATAAAAACCTTTTATTTTGCCCAACCATGGTTTTAATAAAACCTTTTATTTTGTGCTTCACATAATATTTAAAATAAACATTATGAAGCTCTTTTACCACCAGCCTTTTGCATTACTCCTTTTGACCTTTTGACATCAATGACAATTCATCCTTGACATCAATGACAACTTCATCTACTCAAAATTTCCAAAAAAGAGGTACTTAAATACCTCATTAACTGGTGATATAATATAATAATGGAAGTAGACATGACGTATCTCAAACACAATAGAAATTATCTCATATGTCTTTGAAATATTGTTATAGACTATATTGAGCAATTCAATGTTCTTATCCTTATCCATAGTTACCTTACCTTTTATTGTAACCTTAGAGCTCCTCTTGTAGCCTAGATATCTTCTTGCAATTTACTAAAATAACTAATTTACTCATATACCATATCAAAAGAATCCATAGTCAAAGTAGCAAGCTTAGACTCCAACCTATTGATTTGTGTAGAATCAATGTAATCACACAATTTTTGAAATTTATCAAGCAACTCCTTGGGATTCATGGAGTTGTTGGCATACCATAGACCTTGTCAACATGAAGAGTTATAACACCAAGAGCCTCATATTTCTTGTCCCTATAAACCTACATTCTTTCTTTAGAATCATTAGCTTGAGGATCCTCAATCACATATTTGAGTAACCCCTTACTCTAAAGCAAATATTTAATCTTAATTTTATAGGTAGCATAGTTTGGACCATTCAGAAAGGAAACATGTTGATCCATAGTTCTCCTACCAAAATATAAAGTCTTGCATGAATATGTAACTATATATTATAATGTCAATTCAAACATCTTGAAAAACTATACAATTTGAAAAATAAATGGGCTCAAAATGATTCCATAAGAACAAGTTATGGTCCCCAAATATTTGACCCTAAAATCATACAAAATTATTTCAAAACCATTGATTTTTTTTTTAATTAGCACCTATAGAAAATGAGAGGTTGCCATGTATCACTTTTTGAGTGGCTAATGGGGTACTAACTATAAAGTAATCAAACAATGTATTAGAAAATTATGTGATGTCACTTGTCATGATTAGAGAACTACCATCTATGCATTGATTATGTAGGCCATTGAATAGGTACTAATGAATTAGACTATGCAACTTGTAATGATCTAATTTACTTTGTAATTTGTGAACCACACTACACCACTTGTCAAATTCTAATTTGATTTGAAATTCATACTTCTCCAAGTATGCTACTAACTATACAATTGTATAGTCACTAAATTTTATGTTATAAAATTTTTATAAGTCAAACCTATATTTATAGGTTCCAAGTGGTATATATCATACCACATCGGCCATAAAGTTAGTTGTATAGGATGACAGGTCATTAGGTGCTATGTCATCAATCATGAGAAGGAAAATATTGGCATCAAAAAGTGCCACATCATCTCTACATTTGCTTATGCCATCCTTCATAAAAAAGTTTGGCAATGGAGAAGGTTCAAACTTATGACCTCCTCTAAGGCCAAGTATCTTAGCTAAGCCTTCTCTAACCAATAAGATAGAGATTCCTGCATGGTATGTAAGGAAAATGGTCCTCTTTGAAGTAACCCCATTTTCAAATTGTGTTTCTTAACTATTGTGCATGTGGTGCCAGTGTACATCATACTAACATGCATGTGCCCATGCCCTTTTTCTTGTCATTATCTATATTTTTAAGAATATTCTCTATTTTGAGTTTAATTTTTTCACTTTTGGAGGGAAATTGATAGAATTTTCAAAGTACAAAAAATAGTTTTTATAGGTAAATCAAGAAAAAGGATTGAACTGGGACCCCCCTTAAAATTTTGTAAAGAATACAAAAATATTAATACTTTTTTGTATATGATATGATTTTCCCTATATAACATTTTTCAAATATAACCAATTAAGACATCCTATCATGTCTATAAAACCAAAAAGTTGTTAGACCATTTTAACAACTTTGTCAAGTGGCATGGAGGTCTTTGCCATGCACAAAAGCCTACCATTAACTTTTCTAGCACTAGGGTTCTATTTAAAATATTCAACCTCTTATTCTCTTCCTTCTCATAAGCCAAGTAGTTTATCCTCTCATTTTACTACTATTGGACACAAAACACCAAAACAGAAAAAAAATCCCAAAAAAAATCATAAAAGACAAATGAGGATTTTAAAAAATCTCAAAAAAGCTCAATCCTAAAATTAGGGCATCCATCTCGTCAAATATGAAAAAAATCAATAAATAATCAAGTGCTAATGATACAAACAAAAGAACCTATTGGTGAATATTTTTTCTAGAGCAAATCTAGTAAATTTAGTGAGATACTCACAATCCAAGTTCATCGAGGATTTTATTAAGAAACCTTCTTCTAGTCTCACCATCACCTCTACTCTAAAAATTATTTCTCCTAGGAGATGTAGAAATTAATTTATTTACGACAAGTAATCAAGTAATGAAGATTCATACCTACTCTAATAACATGTTAGATTTCACAATAGTTTCAAAAATGAACGAAATCAACACATTACCTAGTTTAGCTTAAAAATAAAATACACACAAACTAATGCACATAGTATATGGGTGTGTCCATGGACACCAAATGATCTCACTGTCAAATAATATAATTACACTCAAATTGATAATGAAATACTTGGTATGATGTGGTATATATATCCAAATACAAGTTACATTTAGTTCAATGTTAAGTAACTAATTTTTAGGATTAAAATTATAAAATATTATAAAATTATATATTTTTAAGGTTTACAAGGGCCTAAATGGATTATATATTCAATATAATACAAAATTCAGTTGTGTCCCCAATAAAAGCCTAATCACCACATATTCCTACACTCTAAACAATTTGTGTCCATTCCCTTGAAAGCATCATATAAAAATATAGAGGGAGATCAACAACTATAAATTCCTAAACAACCACTAATTTGGGATACTTTGTTGATGTTAGGATAAAATATTTCAAAACCACTATGACTTTCACCTTAATTTCATCCATTCATATTGAGTTCCTAATAGTTTTAGTGTATGGTAAGCCCTTAAATATCCTATGCAACTCCTTAGTAGATAATTATCAATCTTGAAAGTCATATTAAAATGTTGGTGACTTAAAGACCTTTGGATTAGGATAATTCAAAATGTTTATTGTGTTGACTTGGATATCCAAAGGATCTTCTTCCAAGAAAATATGTTTCTCTACCTGAATTATCTAAGTTGGTTTTATATATTCATTCTTGGAAACTCATTTCTTACTATTTAAGGGATTCTTTTAGCAAATATCTTTGTCTTGGTAGGGTTAGAGCTTTGAGCATGATGATTTTTACTGGTGCCTTCTTCATATCCTCTACTATATTGAATTTAAATTCAACATAACTACTTTCACTAGGCAAGGTGATCTTTCTTTATTGATTGGTGGCCATCATGCATATCTCGTTGGTGAGAGAAGGGAATTCTAGACATTATTCGACCTACTATAATTTATCCTTTATTTCTCATTTTCATTATCCTTTAGTCTATTTTTTACCTCTTGGGCCCCTGTTTCCCTCTCCTATAATTTATCCTTTATTTCTCATTTTGATTATCATTTAGTCTATTTGTTAACTCTTGGGCTCCTTTTTCCTTTTTTAGTTCTTTTTTCTTATTAACTTGTTTCCCTATTTAGCCATTGTACTAGTTTGGTGGATAGTGATCAAATCCTTTTCAATATTATTTTTCTAATTTTCTTATTGCATAGTTGTTATTGGTCCATAATTCTTCATCTATAGTGATTTTAATATTGTAGTACCCTTATTTATCTTGGTTGTTTCTAAGTGGGTTCTTGTCCTTTTATCATCATTACCTTACCTCTAGTTCTATCCCCTTGTTGATTAGTGCATGTAGAATTGTCCTTCAATGAAGACTCTTTATCTTATTAGACTACATTAATTGAAAAAAAAATTAGGATATGGTAAGGCTTGAACTACTTTTTGCATTAGATTTGGATTCTAATAAAATGGCTAATTCATCATCTTCAATTAAAATATTATTGGGTTCATTATTAAGAATTGGTTCATTGTAGGTACCATTTATCCCATAGTAGAAGCCTATTAAGGAAGACATTGTTGATCATATTAATTTTTTGGGAATTCCTAATAGCCACACCCATAAGATCATGTTTGGTGTTGAATGGAAAACAATATAGTGTGTTAATATTTTGAGTTTGCATTCATCGTGCTATTATGTACTTGATTGTTATTTTGCTCAACATTATTTCATGACACCTGATATTTATAATATATAGGTTTTTATTTGTTTCTAATTTTATTTTTACCATCCATTATTTTGCTACCACTACTTTCTCTCCATATTATTCTAGTTTTCCATTATCTCTACTACCTCCATCATCTCTTTGAGTGATGGTCTTAATTTCATTATTATTTTATGATGAAAATGAGTAAATATAACAATTGAGGATAAAAATTGATAGTTGAGGATGTATTTTAACCTAGATATATCACAATGTATGTAGAGTGAGTTGTATTAGAAAATGATGGGGTGTTTAGGATAGGAGACATGGTAGGAGAGGGTCTAGGAATATGGGGATTCTTGGTAATATGTGTGACATAGGCCATAGTTAGACATAAAAGGTAGATAAATTGAATTCCTAATTAGACATAAAAAACCTAAGGTAACAAGTATCAAAATGACATTTAGAATTTATATCCAATAGGGAAGCAATCCTTAACTAGGAAATAATGATAATCCAACAAATGAAGGATGAATTGGTTGTAAAGGTGAGGTACTAGCAATTATATAAATAGTTGGAAACCTTATCAATATGTAAGAACAACAAATGGATATAAATATAAATGATGTATTAAGTGAACTAAATAAAGTATTTGATACTTGTAAACTACAAAAACATGATGGTCTCCTTGGAAATCCTGGTGCAAGAAATGGCAAAAAAATATAAGGTTTAGTTGATATTGGATTGTCAAATGTACTTGAACAAAAAAATATCCTCAATGACATTGTAAACATGATATTTTAAGAGGATAAGGCCAAGAATAAAATAAAAACATCACCAAAATAGATAATGTAATTAAATGCTTTGCTAGAGAGGTTACACAAGATAGTAAAACATAGGATCAGTTGTTAGAGAATCTGTATGAAGGCCTAGAAGGAGATTTTGAAGACCTTGTAGATATAAGGCTTCTATAAGATGAATAATGATAGAAGTTGATAAATTTATTTCCTTGAGTAGGACAAGGAGAACTAACAACTATGCAATTTTATGGTCAAATGATCCTAATTTTGTAGACTCTATGCCTGAGGATAAAATTAGGATATAGGATCTCTCGCCAACCAAGTTTAGTGTCTCATGGAGTCATAAAAAATATAGTAAATCAATTACTACATTAAGATTCTCCATATTTTAAATATGTGCAAATTCTTGAATTAATCAATTAAGGCCTCTACGAACCTAGTTTTTCTAAATTTTGATCAAAGGTATAATTTTCTCAAAGTGATGTGATTGACTCCAAAGTAAGAAAGCACTATATAACTTGTAGTGATTAATTTCAAAAATAAAAGTGCTAATATAATGCATCAAAGCACTCCTAGATAGGAGCAATTCATTCTCCTCCTAGAGTGAATCACTGAATAATAGGTAAAAGCAAAAAAGGAAGTGCGCAAATCCAAAGAAAAATATTCAATATTTTACATGTTGGTATGTAGTGGCACTATTAAGTATTTTTAGAAGCCTTATTAGTTATTTAGGAATGTATTCAAAGGCATGTATTATTTGAAGGTTCATCATTTTTCTAAAGATACCCCAAATCCTTACTTTCACTAGGAATAAGAATTTATCACCCAAGCTAACTTAGGAATGAATTCTATCTATAAATAAGATCCATGGGCTCCATTGTAAATATTTTTTGGCCTTAACAAAATTAAATCAACACTTGTGAACCCAATATTGTAATTTCTCTTTTCTCTTGAAATAATAATAAATTGATGAGACTTTTTGCTTTCCATTAGTGGCACTACCCTCCTAGATTATGGAATGTATGATGATTGTGGCACTACCCTTTTTTCCTCTTGTCATTCCTTATTAATTTCATTTCACAACATAAAATAAATTATTGTATTTAATTTTATCACGTATTAATTGATCATACACTCTCCTTTCCATGATTAATACCATATTTACTTTTGATATCTCATACTCTAAACTTCAAAATTTACTTTCATGCACTTTAATATTTGTAGTTTAATTTCCATATTTACTTTCATGTATTTTATATATATTGGCTATATTTAGTTATGATAGTGGTAATACAACCTAAATATATAATTTGATATGGGCTTAATTTCATATCTTCTATTTTTTTGAAATGGGATTACAAACACATAAGAAGTTAGAGCTTTTTGCAAGTCAACATGTTTTTGGCATGCCTAGTGGGACCTAACAATATATGTTGAAGACCTTGTAAATTTAAGGTTGCTAGGAGAGGAGGAATGGTAGATTTTTCTAAATCTACTTGAGGAGGATAAGTAGAATCACCAAATTTTCAATTTTGTGGTAAAACAATATAGAATTTGTGCTCAAGGATAAAATTAAAATGTAGGATCTATCACCAATAAAACTTGTTGCACCATGGATTTATTAGAAATGTAGTAACCTAGTTGCTACCTTGGGATTTATAAAATTTTGAATATGTAAAAAAACTTTAGTTAATCAATTGAGACCTCTAAAAACCTAGTTTTATAAAATTTTGACCAGAGTGTGATTGGATCTTGAGTAGCAAAGTGCTATATAGTTTGAAGTAATCAATTTCTAAAAAGCAAAGCACTACCAAATTCAAGTGCTCCCAAATAGGATTTATTCGCTCCCCTCTTAGAGAAAATCACTCATTTATAGGTAAAAATGTAAAATAAAGTACACATATCCCACAAAAAATATTTGAAAAGTGATATATTGACATGTATTGGCACCCCTAAGAATTTTTATAAACCTTCTAAGTTTCTTAGGAATTTAGTTATGGGATTGTAACATTTATAGATGCATAATTTTGCTAAAGATGCCCCCAAATATTTACTTTCACTAAGAGTAATAATTTCTCACACAAGGTAACTTGAGATAAATAGGGGCCTAGGCTCTATTGTAAATATATTTTAGCCTTGAGAGAACCAAAGCTATGCATTGTGATCTCGCATCCTAATTGATCTTCCTTATTCGAATAATAATAAAATGATAAGACTTTTTGCTTTCCATAAGAAAAATTAGATGGTGAAATGCATGATGATTGTGGCACTACCCTTTAATCCTCTTTTAATTCCTTGGTAATTCCTTTTCATATACATGAAATCCATTGTTGCTATTTTATTTTCTCATGTGTTGATTGATCATACACTCTTCTTGGTATAATTATGTCTATATTTTATTTTAATATCTCACACCCTAAACTTTAAAATTTACTTTCATGCATTTTAATTTCTTCATTTACTTTAATGTATTTCGCATATATTCGTTAGACTTAGAAAGGATAATGGGGAGTTGGACTAAATTTGGAGGTCGAGAGGATACATTTTTCTTTCCTCTAATTTGTTGAAATGGAATCGTGGGCACACAAGAAGTTGAAATTTTCTATAATTTAACACCTATTAGTTATACGTATTATACAATCATAGGAGCACTTCAATGTATATGCTAACTCATTCTCCACCTGTTTAATTGTTGATGAAGACTATATGATAAATGTAATCACATTCCTTTAAGTATATAAAATATGCTCTAATGCATGTTATCTAAGTGTACATATGATGCCATAAGAAATTATCTTAAAATGTGGTTTTGACTTTCATGTTCATCTTATTTTCTAGATATTCATTCACCTTCTTTAGGGAAATTCTATCTTTATCTTGAAGTTTTTATTTTCTATAGATGTTGGCTTTCTATTGGTCTAGTGAAGTTAGAGGTCTCCTATTTCTTTCTTGTATTTTTTCTTCAATCAATCCTTTTTCTATGTTGGTTATCCCTTAATTTCATCCATATTTAGTATCATTTATTTTTGAATTTCCCCTTTCTCTACTATCTACTTCCTTAGGTCACTATCCTCTTTTTCTTACTACCTTCAATTTCTATTGTAACTAAGATGTTTGGGTTTGTTTTTATCCAACAAAGGCTTATAATTATTTCAAAGCTTGCATGTTACTTTGATCTTATCCCTTATATATTTCTAATTCTTCAATTAAATATATACACCTTATGACTATTATGTGGTGTATTTGCTCTATCATTTGTGTGATATATAGTGAGTAGCTTTGGGAAAATCTAAAGGAGAATTCTAGTTATATAGTCAAATGATGTAGGAGGAGATATGAAATATGGTATGAACTGAGTGGTGGTAGATGACATAAAGGATCAAGATTTTTGATACATTAGGAAATTTTATGAAGGTCATAGTAGGGTGAGTTAATGGAGGTCAAATGGTGATGGGATGATTGGTATCAATGGTGTGGATCGTGGAGGGATGAATTATGGTGAAATAGTTATCATTGGTGATGTCGATGGTGATAACCCTATCATAAAAGTGAGTGATCATAATAGTGGTGCTAGAATTATAATTATGCTTATTTATTATGACATGGACACAACAAAATAAATAGGGATAACAAAAGAAGAGGGACAAGAAAAAATAGGATATTAAGAGAAAATAATGATGGGAATAGTAGAAACAATGGGTTCAACGTGAAGTAAAAGTGGTTATGAGGGATATGGTAGAAGTAAATTGTGCCTTTAGAGTAGTGATTTATGTTATTATTGATCCTTGGTGGGTGAACCTTCTTCTCTTCTAGGGACATCCTTATTACGGTTATCCATTTATTATCTCTCTTCTTTTTTTCTTATTTTTTGTGAGTCATAAAAGGTCTCGTATTGGCTATCATTCTATGACTACATTATCAAGAAGGCCCATCCAAGAATTTCCCTTGTTTATTGGGATATGGATACATACCTATACTAAAGAAAAATACCTCATGCTTCCCTAAAAAATGGTTTGAATCTTGATCCTCACCTTATTGTCATCTTCTTCTTGGGTTGTATCCCAATCTCACTCAAATTATTCTTCTTACCCATGAATTGATCCATATATAAATTAAGAAAATTTAGAGATATACTACATTTAAACATTGGATTTGCTAATTATAAAAAGAAAGAGGTAAAAAATAAATGGAAAATTGAGTGCTTTTTGCAATATTTTGCTCAAGCAAGAGGACTTTTTTTGTATTTTATTGTTATTTTTTATTCTTTTTTTGGTCATTTTATCTTGAATCTTTATAAAAAAAAGAAGAATCAGAAAGGAGAATTTACAAAAAAATATTTTAGAAATTAACCCAGTAAGTGAAAATGATGCAAAATATGGGCTCAAGAAAATGTATACCCTTCCTTATAATGTTGATGTTACAACTTAGGATCTTCCAATACTTATGTAAACACAAGTTAGATAGGATCAATGGTGCACAAGGAGGGTCTTTGACAAGGATTATTTCCCAATTTAGAGCTTCATGGATACTATTCATTAAAATATTAAGAGGTACCATGGGTAGATATTGAGATTTAAGCAGATAAAACAACTTTCTCTATCCTTATTTCTTTTGGATCTAACTTTTTATGTCAAACACCTTAAAAATTATATTTCTCTTTAGCCAAAATTTATCAAAAGCATGACTAGGTGTTATAATTTTTACAATTATGATAGCTTCTTCATATTTTATCTTATTCTATGATAAATTTTAATGTTGAAAACCATTTGGATACCTATATTTGTGGAACCAAGTGATGTATTATTACATAGTATTAGTGGTTTCTTATATTTTTGTTCCTTGATAAATCCATTATCGTCCTTCAAAACACTAAATTATTAGAATTTAGGATTTTCCTTGGCTTTACTTACTAAAATTATAGGAAAATATTTCATCTTTATAATCATGGCCTCTCTACTACTTAATGTAACCCCATCATCGTAGATATCATGAACAATTTCAAAATTTGTAGGTTCTCCACGTGTTGAATGATATTTGCTTCTAAAAATTTATCTTACAAAAAAGTAAAATACTTCTATAAGAGGGTCATTTCATGTAAAATATTCAAACCTTATAGGTTTTCCTTTCCTCCTATAGGACCTAATTCATCATCTTAGGGAAGCACCAATGTCTCATATTTCTAACTTCAAACCTCCTTCCACTATAGAATTTTCTCCTTAAAAGGGGAAACCATATACCTTATATTCTTATATAACCTGTGACTCTTTATCTGAGAAAGGATCAAATTATTTTTATTATTTAACAATTTTTAATTATTATTCTAAGATAGATCTACACATTCACCTTCCTCTACAATATTTTATTCTTCATCTCTATAATCTTTACTTTCAACCTTACATATTTCCTCATACCATAGAAGACATGACCCTTGATGTGAGGGTTGGAGATCTTTTATAGGAATTCTCAATCCATAATCATTTGAATATTTCATTATCATATTAGGTTCTCTCTTCAATTGAGGGATATGCATTTATTGGTGAGTAGGTAGAGGATTCTTCAAAGAATCATTAATTTATCAAAATAAGTATTGTACACTATTGTACTTTAGGTAGGAATGTAACATCATTATTTTAGGTATCATCTAGGATTGTACTAAGATGACATGAGGTGTATCCACTTGATATACCACTATTTGGCCCATTGAGAGTTGATCAAACATTAATTGATTGACTACAATATGTTGATTCACCACTCCAAAAAAAATTTCTACTTGTTGATTGATCATATAGACATCGTAGATGGCCATAGCATATTATGTTGGATCATATCACATATTATAGGTGAAGCATGAGAGGGTGCTTAATTTTGAATTCATATTTACCCAATTATTCTACAAATTATTTTTCACATGTACATTTTCTTGTTGGGGAATATGCTAGTTCTCTTCTTTGAGTTTATAATTTTGTGATATAGACATATTTCATGCATATAAAAACTTTTTAAGAGTTGAAAGTAGGTCCATCAGTCCCTCATTCATTGTATTTTACTTTGGAGAGAAGTGGGAGGTCCATTATTGGGTGACATACAAATTTTTATATTGCTAAACTATGGGTCATTAAGATATTTGTCCATATTATGTTTATTGGGAATATGTCCTTTCTCATACAATATTTGGAAAATAGTTTGTACCATCAAGGCATATATTGAATCATTTGTTGATTTTGTGCAGCTTAATGATTTTAAGAAACCATTTACTATTGCTATTTAACATTAAAATGTACATCTATAAATAGGTTTGTAAAAGTTGTTGATCCAAAATTTGCATTGGTTTTTGGTTCTTATATACCTATTCTTGATTAGGATTCTACAAAATATATTGTTGACCTTGAGAAAGTTGTATATATTGGCATAGTTAATGTTGGAATATGTAATGCAAAATTGTGTAAATGTTGCATTACATATTCCAACAGTTAAGGGTTTGGAATCCATAGCATATTTTATATCATTGGAGGATACCCTCCTAATGTAGTTGCTATGATATTGACCAAAGCCCATAGTTTTTTCATTTTTTTGAAAGAAAATAAAAAAAAGTATAAATCAAAGCACATTTTTTAATATAGATCAATTCATATTTTTTATCAATGAGTGAATCACATTCCTACTCTATAGTGATTCATATATTTGTCACTTGACCAAAAAAATTATTATTTCAAAAGTAAATGAGCAAATTACTTTTCTACATTTAACTTGTATTTTTAAGCAAAAGAGTGAATCACACTCTTTAGAGTGAATTACCTCTTTACGAAGGTACCAAATCACTCTCTCAAGAACTTGAGGTAAAAATTTATTCTTTTAAAAGTGATCAAATAAATCGTTATGTGAAGAGCAAATTGTCTTGTGAGTAGGTGAATGAATCACTCTTCTAAATGTTGAGAAAAAATTTCAAAGCTTAGATGTAACCTTTAGATAAAATGTTCTACTTGAAAAGGAACCTACAAAATCTAAAATAGTAATTTTTAAATGAACTACTCAATCAATTCTAAGGAATAAATTGCCCTTCAAAAATATATAAAATTTATGGTAAATAGGGAAAATTACTCTTTTAGTGATAGATTTACTCTTTCAGGGACTTGTTAAAAACTTCAAGTGAAGGAAACAATAGATTTATCTATTAGATGTTCAAACATGAATAATTCAAAAATGCATAACATTGTCAATTTTATTAGGTATTATAAAAAAAAATTACAATTTCGATGGAAATATTGAACATAATTGAATTGTTGTATTTCTACAATGGACTCAATATTTGTGAGATCCTTGTAGATCAAATTGGAATACTGTAGAATGAATAGATCTAAATATATAGCAAGCAAATTAAAAATATATATTTTGGGTTATATCTAATATAGCATAATGAGAAAACCCTTTAATAGATCTGATAAATTTGTAAGCAAATTTGTGCATATTTAAAAAAAAATGTGAATAGACTATACTTGATTTCCAATAAAAGTCATACCCTTAGTCCCTATGGGTATATCATAAGCTATTAATATATATAAGTAAATGTGCTCATGGAGTCATGTTTCAATTATTGGAATAAAGGTAATTAATCCTTTCAACCTCCACATTCAAGTTGGTTCCCCACAAATCTAGATAAACTAAGACTAGTCTAATACAAGCAAAATAAATTTGATGGGAAAAGGGATGTGAGGATAAAGCAACTCTACTAAAAATAATATGATTAGTGTTGATCACTCATTACATGTAGAAGTGACTAAATCATATTAGAATTATCAAATCCATGCATAACATACAATAATAAAATAAAATACTAATGGAAAGTGGAAGGGAAAATCCATAAGCACTATTCATTTACAAATAAATAAGTCAAAGGACATAGTAGATGCATAAATATCATGCATAATATTTCCATTAACAGTAGTGTGATGTCAAAATGCAAAATTTAGTATCACAAAGTGTAGCTCTAATATGCACAAATTATAAAAGATCCTTGCAATGGAGCCCTTAGGTCCTATTAATAGTAAAGTATTTTACCCAAAAATAATTTAAAGTGAAGTATTTCTACTCTAATAAATCCTCTAATTTAGCAATATATTTATCAAAATTGATTCTTTAGTAAATATAGTTACCTTTAAATTGACTCCATATGGATTTAGTAGTTTTTATATCCCAAATAGCACTATTTGAGGACCAAATAACAATTTCTAGGTTGTTACCCCATATTTAGTGCAACCTTTTGCAAATTAAAGCCTTAGGGTTAAATTCATATTGTAAAATAGTAAAAGTAATGCCTTATGAGAGCAGATAACCATCATCCTATATAGTGAATCACTACCTATGACAATAGGTTAGAAAAATTGCATGGAATCTAAGGCAATAGCCTAGAAAACAATATTGTATCATCAAGTGGTGCAATTGGAGAGATAGAAGCAACTAAAGTCATGTGGAATCAGTTTAGAGGATATTATATTTAGCAAAGTATCAATTTTTTTAAAATATGTTTCTAATTTAGATATTTACTAGGACAATAAACATTTTATTTTAAATTTTAGATGAAAATTTTATGATAAATATGAGCTAATAGCTCATTTATAATAATTGTTTAGCCAACCATACATATTAGAGATATACTTAATGATAAAGAATACATCTTCACATCATACTGTTATTAATGAATGATTGTGTATGACAATTATGGATTAAATGTGTCATTTGACCTCTTGATTTATGGATGTATAGTGCTTGTGACTTTACCCTCCCACTTTCTATTAGTCCTTTCTTTTGTTGTTGTAGGTTAGTGTAGGTCCAATCACACTAAGGTTATTTGGTGACTTTGAAATTATTTTAATTTATTAACATTAATCTCATTATGATCACTTGGTTGCATTTCATTTATTATATTTGCTTTATCCCATGCATCACTTTTCTTATCAGATTTACTTTACTTGCATTAGATTAATATTATTTTTTCTAGATAGGGGACACTGCAGGGGACTTCCTTGGGAAGTCTTGTTCTGCTTCCCTACTTTCCTCTCCCCTGGTTCTATCCCAGTTCCTAGGAACTTCCTTGGACCTTACTTCTTGACTGGTTGGTGTTGCAGATGATCTCCTTGGGGTGGGGGGTCACTTTTCCTTTTGTCTTCCCATTTCCATGCTTGTTTGAGGGTTTCTTTCATGTGCCTTTGTTCTCAGATTTCCTTGGGACCTTCCCTATTTTTTTGTGGTGCTTCAGGGATACTTTTTCCCTGGTGCTCTCAGATCTATCCTAGTTTTTTTGTAGGTTTCTACTTGGATCCAGGTTTCAAAGGTTCTCCAGATGTGGTGCATCGCGACTTTGGAAGAGTTGCTCCTTGAGCAGATTTTTACAACATATTTTTGGTCTGGGGGGACCACGTGCTTCTTTTTTGTGGATCTGCTCTTTGGGTTCTTGGTTTTGGTCTTCTTGGTGGGCTCTCAACATTTCTTTCTTGGCTTGTGAGGGGCCTCTACTTTGCTTGTTTTTGATATCCTATTGGTCTTCCTTTTATGGATCCCTAAAGTTGTTTGTTGGTGGAGTTGGAGGTTGTCTAGGGTTTTTTGCTACACTTTTTGGTCTTGGGGGGACCTGTGCTTAATGCTTGAAGCTTGTTAACCTTGTGGCTCCTTTATTTTGGGTTCTTTGGGACCTTCTTACCCCTTTACTATGGCTTACAATTCTGCCTCTGATTCTTCCTCTACTTCCTTTGGTCTCTGTGTAGCTCAACCTCATTGCAAGGGAATTTTATGGCCTATGGAGATCCTCATATTGTTGTTCTATTTTCTAGTCCTGTGTAGAATGTTGTTATGGTCTTTTTTCTTGCATAACTGTGTATCCTAGCCCTCCCTAGGTGGGATTATCCTTCTTGGTGGTTCCTCTGCCCCATCCAGTTGTTCGAGGTAGTTTTTTGCACATAAAATTTGGTTTTTCGATGTTTCCTTGATGGAATACCAGTTTCTGGTTTTTCTCCTACGTGGGTTTTTTCAAAATTGTATTATTCTTGCTTTGACAAGAATTTTAAATTTTTACGTTGGGTTGTATTTTCAAATTTCATGTTGGGTGGGATTTTTAAATTTTTCCTGGTTCTTTTTTCTCGCTTGGGTGGGACTCTCTTTTTTCCAGCTTCGAGTACATTTTTAACGTGCTTTTCCTTTAGGCTATCCTTTGGCCTTTCCTTTGGATTTTTATTTGGTTTGGTGACCTATTGTAAAAAAGTTTTGGGCCCTTTCAAAACCCATTTTTAATGAAATTTTAACTTACCAAAAAATAAAATATTATTTTTGCTAGACTAGTGGGAAGTCATCCTAAATTTGAATATTCAAAGGATTAATCCTCTTTCTTTCAACTATTCAAATGCAACTCCATGGGTGCATTCACTTTCATAAATGAACAATTTCTAGCATGTATGATGGGACACATACACATGATATTTACCCAAAATTTGGACTACTCACTTGCATCTTACCTTTTACACCTACACAAATATGCTTTAAATCTTATGAGATATGTTAAAGAGTTTGTTTTATATGAAATTAGATATAACTTTAGACACCTAAAACACATCATGTTTAGGAGACTACTCATATGGGCTTATTTTTAGACCATATGAATGATCTTGGACCTTTCCAAGGAAAAGTAGTGGTTTTTACCACTCATTTTAGACATTTTGGGTCTTTTCAACCTTAGTCATGGATGGTATCCACAGCTAAGATCTTAGCCATATGGATGGAGATAACAAATCTATTTATATTGCAACATAAAGAAGAAAAAGCATGTAATCTAAGCATACATTTGATAAAAAGAAGGAAATAACAAAAAAAAGCTCTCTTTATTAATCAAATGGATCACTTATTACAGATTCATCCCTCTTAGGGATACCAAATATTGATACAATTATTACAATAAGCAAATAATCCCAAAATGGGAGAAGATGTATTTCAAAGTGATCTTCATATTTCCATCAACTCTGCTTGAGGGCTTACAAGGATGCCTCCTCAATTTGCCAATATGAATTTGATTTTTAGAATGCCTTGAAGCCTACAAAATCCTGTGACCTTCTTACAAGAAACAAAAAAGCACAATTAAAAGCATATGAGGCCTCTCATAATGAGGCTTTTATCAAGAAATTGGAAGAAGTATGGCTAAAATTGAAAGAAAGTATAAAGATAAGCAAAGATGCTTACAAAATAGCTAAATTAATGCAAAGCATGCTTGAAAATAAGTAGATCTAGTTAATATAACATGTAATTTGCAATAAAATCATGAAATGAAGCTAATCTAAGAAGATTATTGAAATCTAGCAAATGTGATCAAAATTATGACAAAGCTACTTCTAATCTTGCTAATTAACCATGCAAATATGTAAATTAAGACTAATCTAGGCTAGGTTAATCTATCTACATAATTGAAATGGAAAACCTCCAGTTGAAATAGAGAGAAAAGAGCATCAAACCCTAGTTGTGGGTGATAAACGCAGTTGGCTTTGTTAGTCATGACTAAGGGAAAAATCCTCTTTCTCTTGCAACCAGGGCTAGAAACTCTCAAATACTCCAAGGAATTTATGGTCCAAGATCACCTCGGTGTTCTAGAATATATTGGCAATTGAATTTACTGGAATTGGTAATGGAAGTGTGTCAATTGGTAAGCTTGCTCCTCAAGCTCTTGAAATCTCCATTGCTTCAAATGTAGGTATGATTCTCCAAATGGATAGCAAGTATGCACTCCTCAGGGGTTACAAGTGGCTCTCCAATTTGGTAGGGCTTCACTGCATTCAAATTCGAGATCAATATAGACCTCTCTCCAATTTTTAAGGGAGTCTTATAGCCTTCCTAACTCCTCATCCTAGCTTCCTTGAGAAGCCAAGATCAAGAATTGACAGGCTGGGGCAGTTGGGAGGAAACATCCAGAAGCTTCCTTGCCCAAAAATGCATAAGATTAGTTGCACATGGCTATTACAATTGATTTTGGCTCAAATCGGGAGGTCGAGACAATTACAAGGCTAGTCGCGGATCTTAAACATGGCTAAAACCCTAGCTGTAGGTGTCAACCGTAGTTGAGATCTTAGCTATGAATGCCATCCATGGCTAAGGTTGAATAGGCCTAGGATGCCTAAAATGAGTGGAAAAAACCATTGCTTTACCTTGGAAAGGTCTAATATCATTGATATGGTCTACAAAGATGCCCATATGAGTTGTATCCTAAATATGATGTGTTTTAGGTGTCTATAGATGCTAATTTTGGGATGCATTGTGGAAAATAATAACATTGAGCAAAAATAGACCACCTAAATCCATATTGTAGGTTGAATGATGATCATTGATCTGATCAATATTAGATGTCCAGTCCTACAAAAGGATGCACATCTTAGAATCATTGCTTCCAATAGGATGGAAGACTTAAATTTGCAAAGCTTTCACGTGACTAGCAGCAATCGGGTAGCATCAATGCTACAATTATTTTGATAGGTGGAGAGCTTCAAGTTTTAAACTGGAATAATTTTTTTTTGCCCCAGTAGAACTGTAAGATTATGATAGTTTTTAGCAATGGTTCGTAATATGAACATAATTTACATGATTGAGTGATCTTTTGTTGATTTTGATTATGAATTGTGATATTATGACTACCCCCTCAAGCGACAATTCGATGAGGGTAATGAAAAGTAATTAAAGCGATGAGTCGCTTGACCAAGATGAATAATTTGGACATTTTAAGACTTTTCATTTTGTTATATGACAAGGCCTATTACAATCATGATTTTAATCATTAATAGTAATTGTACATGTCTATCCCGTGGAGCCGTCTGGCCACAATGTCCTTCTTAGGAAATCAAGACGATAGCAATTCTATTAAAGCTTGTATTGAATCACTATGTTCGATAATTTGCTGAAAATGTCATAGAAGAAATGAAATGAACGCATGATTCTCATGGGGCAGTCCAGCCACTAGGGCCTTCTTCGGGATTGAAGTGAAGACATTTCAAGTCAAAAATTATTAATTTACCCCAAATGGCCTTATGGTAATTTACTCATCTTTTCGAAATGCATGGAGCATAAGTCGCTGCAACTACCAAGTGTATAGGATAGATAATCAGATACGAGGTACATTTAAATTTTGTTTTATGTGATGTTTTTGTTATTTTTACAATTATTGAGGTTTTTTTATCATTGAATATTTTTTATTTTACATTTTAAAACTCCTCATAGTGAAAATTTGAGAGCATTTATTGCTACCTGCTAGCTGTGATTATCAGTCGTAGCTAGTTTTGGCAATTTTCTTAGTTGTGTCTAACAATCACGATCGACAAAACCCTAACTTGTGCCTATGGCTGGCACCTGTAGCTGAGGGCCAAGTGTAAATTTTTTAGGATTTTTATTTTTATTATTTCCATTTTTCAAGTTTGATTGTGAGAGCTCTGAGAGGTGAGAGAAAACTCCTGATATGGAATGCTGCTAGAACTATTACCTACCCGGATGACGGACCAACCGGAGGCGTCCACTAGTGACAGAGTCAATGCTTCAAAGATAGCACCTCCATATCTCTCATGCAATTTTATTGAGTTTAAAAATGAACCACATTAAGTAACAGGATTAATGAACCTCACTAAACTATTGGTAATTAACCTCGCCCTAGTTAGGATTAGATCTAGGCTAGCTTAGAGGGATGGGCATTTAATTTTTTTTGGGCATTTTTTGGGATGGGATTTGACATCGAACGAAGTCATTCCAATAGTCGCGGGTGGTAGTCATGGCTCCTAATTTTCTAATTGGAGGTCGTGGTTGTCATCCACGACTGAGTTCAAAAACCAATTATCAGGAAATTAACTGTTGGTGCTAGTCGCGGGTGACAACTGCGACTAAGCAACTTTAGCCAAAATTTTTAATTTTCTAATTTTTTTGACTGTTTGACTTGATTTAATTGATTTTTTTATTTTTTCAAGTGCATATTTGAATTTTTTTGAACATTTTTTAACTCATTTTTATTTTTTTTTGAAATTTTGAAGTGTTTTTGGATTTGTTTGTACTTTTGAAGTACATTTTTTTGATTATTTTTGAAATTTTGATTATTTTGTTATTACTTCTCTTAGACCTTGACTGTGTGAGCACGAGAGTTATATTTGCTCTGTAATCTCCTACCCTAGTTGATCTAGGTAGACTTAGATTGGTTTAGATCTATGGGCCTTGGCTATGTCCTGTGACTACCTTCTATCAGGGTTGATCAAGCCTACATGTGGACTAACACCTTCCATTTTCTGATTGGGGAGATGACGGTCACACTAGAGGATGTGTACCGCATATTTTGCATCCCCATCGATGGAGAGGCCATCACTTCTTTGCCTACCAGGGTGAAGAGTGTTGTATTTCAGAGGATATTCGATGCTAGGAGTGATGAGGTTCTAGCAGATACAAAGCATGGTAGGGTGCCCATAGAGAACTGGTATAGGGCACATGTATTTACATAGTGGTAGGCCATCCTTATGCACATCATCTATAATGTTGTGCTTTTGAATACATTAGGAGTGAGGTTCCATTGGAACCTCTTGGCCATAGTGCAGGACCTACTTGCTAGCACCATGATGCAGTCATTGATCCTATCATGGAGGAGTGCTCTCCTCTCATAGCTCTACGATGAGCTCTACCACATCATGCAATGGGGATGAGCAGGGGTAATATGTAGCCTCCTACTTTAGATCTAGTCCTATGAGCACATCAAGATAGAGCATCCTAGAGGTCTGCCCCTACCTATTGCTTTAGTAGCAGTCGTGTCTCAGTGCTATGGAGCTTGTTGGTTATGAGAGGTAGAGACCTATAGGAGCAGGTCTCATGTAGGAGACTTGCAACATTATATGGATAGACTAAAAATACTATAGGTAGGACATATTATCTGGCATTCTTATCTATATTTCCTCACATGGAAGGAGGTAGACTGCTATCTATGATGGGCTAGAAATAATCATTGGGTTATCAGGTGCAAGCCTAGTATGCGAGAGTTCATCCACTTCTCCTGAGTCATCAGATAGTTCAGGGTATGCCAAGATATTTCAGAGGATCCAGTCCTCTACCATCGCCTTAAGGTGGAGACTCAGTTGCATTGACCACAGGTGACCCCTTTAGAAGAGGAGGATGATGTAGTTTAGGATATAGGGTTAGAAGATGCTGGTACCACTCCTGATTATGATGCTTGGTGGACTACATGAATATGGTAGGGTGGTGGTCCCCTAGGAAGATCTAGATATGAGGAGGCTATATAGGCAATGAGCGATGATCCAAATGGGCGATGAGTTCACTAGAGGATAGAGGGTGAGTGGGTTTAGGATTTTGCACCAGAGGAGGGAGCTCAAGATGAGGAGGAGGGTGAGGAGGAGCCTGATGATGAGGTGTCACAACTCTAGGCCTAGGTATCTAGTCTGCAGATACAATTGTAGATGTCTTAGAGATAGATTTTGGAGAGAGATACCTTCGTTATGACCTTACAGGCTTATATGGGTGCTTTAAAGGTACAACTTATAGTAGGGCATTCTTGATGGTGAGGATTCAAGGAGGAGTAGACTACCCTTTAGACATAGATTGACTCTATTGCTACAAATATAGATAAGATCACCGCATAGTGGGATCTGATCCAGTCAACTAGAATTCAAGACTACAGAGCAAGATATGCTTAATATTATTGTTGAGCAAGGTGCAGCAACAGTATTGTCATTGTTGTCAACATAGTCAGATAGATCTCTTGATGCAGTGGACAGGAAGTTCAAAAGCTATTCAGATGCAGAAGACAGGAGTTCAAAGGTTATTCAGAGTATGTACAGTGATTTTCCAAGAAGATCGAAGTGGCCCATATGCAAAAGATCAAAGAAAAAAGACAAGTAAGAAAAGTGTCGCGATATCGTGACATATACAATAGGCAAGAAAAATTGTCATGATTTTGCGACATGTTGGAAGAGAGAGAAAAAGCAGGAAAAACTGTTGCGATTTCGCGACATGTTGGAAGAGAGAGAAAAAGCAGGAAAAACTGTCATGATTTCGCGACATGTTGGAAGAGAGAGAAAAAGCAGGAAAAACTATCGTGATTTCACGACATGTTGGAAGAAAAAAAGGCAAGTGGAAAAACTGTCGCGATTTCGCGACATGTTGGAAGAGAAAAAGGCAAGTGGAAAAACTGTCACGATTTCATGACATGTTGGAAGAGAAAAAAGCAAGTGGAAAAACTGTCACGATTTCGCGACATGTTGGAAGAGAAAGAGAAAGCAAGAAAAAGTGTCACGATTTCGCGACAAGTTCGAAGAAAGAGAACAAGTAAGAAAAGTGTCACGATTTCGCGACATGTCGCATTTTCGCAACTAAAATAGGAGAGAGAAAGTAAGTTGGAAAAGTGTCACGATTTCGCGACATGTCACATTTTCGCGACTAAAATAGGAGAGAGAAAGTAAGTTGGAAAAGTGTCGTGATTTCGTGACATGTCGCATTTTTGCAACTAAAATAGGAGAGAGAAAGTAAGTTGAAAAGTGTCACGATTTCGTGACATGTCACATTTTCGCGACTAAAACAGGAGATAGAAAGTAAGTTGGAAAAGTGTCACGATTTCGCGACTAAAATAGGAGAGAGATTAAGTTTGAAAAGTGTCGCGATATCACGACATGTCGCATTTTTGCGACAAAAGAAAGAGAGGTAAAGTACGGAAGCAGAAGTGTCGCGATTTCATGACAAAAGCAGAGAAGAAGACTTTGAAGGCAGAAGTGTCACAATTTCGCGACAAAAGAAAAGAAGTTAAGTACGGAAGCAGAAGTGTCACGATTTCGTGACAAAAACTAAATGGAAGACTACGGAGGAAGAAATGTCACAATATCGCGACAAAAGCAAAGTCAAAGTCTACGGAAGCAGAAGTGTCACGATATCATGACAAAAGCAAAGTCAAAGTCTACAGAAGCAAAAGTGTCGCGATATCGTGACAAAAGCAAAGACGAAGTCTATAGAGGCAGAAATGTCACGATATCGCAACAAAATAAAAGACAAAGTCTATAGAGGCAGAAGTGTCACGATATCATGACAAAAGAATAGAGAAAGCGTACGGAGGTGAAAGTGTCACGATATCATGACATGTATTTTCATGACAACAATAACAAAAGAAGCTATAGAGGAAGAAATGTCACGATTTCGTGACAGGTCGTATGTGCGCAAGACAAGAAGAAGAACCCAACTAAAATGAGAAGTATGATAGTGGACCGACATCTCTACGACATTTACAAGGGCAGATATAGAGTGAATTCATGCAGCTAAAATATGAAGAGTGAACAAAAGTCAGTACGGTGAGCTACAGGGACTGTTATCGAATGAAATATTCAAGCGATGGAATTATCGAATATCTTCATGAGTTGAATCCAACTAAGATCGATGACAGTCGACTAATATTAGGGTTTACAGTTGTTATGAAAGCCGACTAAGATTAGGGTTTACATTTGTTATGCAAGCCGACTAAGATTAGGGTTTTCATCATGAAAATATTATTATAAAAGGAGGGCTATTTGGAGAATTTTTCAGTTGTTGAATATGTCATTGAATGTGTGTCGAAGGTGTGTGAAATATGGTCATTGTGCACAGAGAGCAAGTCGTGTCGAATTATGGTAAGTGCAAAATTTGCAAAGAGAGTAGAGTGTACAAAAGGGAGAAGACGATTGTGAAGTTCGACTGTAATGAAGCAGAGTGTGCAAAGTGATTGCGCAGAGAGAGCAGAGTGCACAGAGAGCAAAAATGTTGGAGTTTTACCAGGTGCTGCTATGATTGCACAGAGAAAGTAGAGTGTAAAGAGAACGCAAAGGTGAAGAAGACCAGTCAGGGTCTTGCAAAAGCAAAGGTATCTTACTGTCAAACTTATAGATTCAAATTGAAGTCCAGGTTGGTGCTTGGCATCAGGGATCGGTGCTCCTTCCAGTTGGTGCTGGTAAATTAGGGGTTGGTGCTCCTTCTAGTTGGTGTTGGTAAATTGATTGTAAAGTTGGTGCTTTACAAAGGCTGGATTTGGATGGTAGTCCAAGCAATCAATTTTTGAGGAGTAGCCACATTGGTGAACCTCGTTAAATCTTGTGTTGTGTGATGCTCTTTTGTTATACTTGTTGTATCTAGTAATAAGTTTTAATTATTGTGGTATTAAGAGCTATAAATTCAAGTTTAAAGAGCTACACTAATTCACCCCCCTCTCAGTGTCATTATAAGACTAACAATTGGTATCAGAGCTAAGTTTTTGTACAAGCTTAACCGGCTAGGGTGATCTTGGAAGTAACACAATGGCAGGTGGTGAAGGCTTCTCATCAAACAAAGCACCATTGTTTAATGGATCTAATTACGCATTCTAGAGAATCAGGATGTAGACATATCTCTGTGCTTTGGGATACGATATCTAGGATTCAGTAGTTAGTGGATACACAATACCCATCACTCCTCCAAAAAATAACTCAAAAGCAAAGAATGCTATCATGTGCGGATTAGCAGACAGTGAACTAGTAAAGACCATGAGCTGTAAAACGAAAAAAGAAATATGGGACAAACTGAGGAGTATTCATGAAGGAGATGATAAGATCAAGGAGGCCAAGTTACAGACACATCGAGCTTAGTTCCAAGCATTAAAGATGAATGACGTTGAAAACATTGAGGCATATATACTGAGAGTTAATGGAATCATTAATGCGATCAGAGGACTCGGCGAGGATATCGAAGACTCTGCCATCATGAAAAATGTATTAAGATCTCTTCCTCAAAGGTTTGATTCTAAAGTCTTAGTGATAGAAGAAGCTAAAAATATAAATTATTTTAGTATAGATGAGATGTATGGTTCTTTGACTGCATATGAGATGAGGATAGGAAGATCTAAACCCACAGACAGAGAAGCGGCTTTTAAAGCCCTTAAAAATAAAAATGCAAAACAAGATTCCGAGGAAGAAGAGACATTAGATGAAATGGAAGCAAACTTTCTTAGAAAACTAAAAAGGGGAAAAGGAAAATATAGAGGAAAACTACCGTTTAAATGTTTCAATTGTGGATGCGTTGGACATTTTGTGTCTAAATGTCCACTTAATGAGAAGAACAAAAATGATGAATGATCGCACCAAGAAAGAAGTGACTGGAAGAAGAAAATGAATTTCAGAAAAGGCAACTTCAAGAAGAAAAGTTTCATCTCAAGGAATGCCAGTTCATCGGAAGACGACTCCGGTGAGGATTCCGAAGAGGAAACAGGTGAAGTGTTTTTCATGGCATTTGAAGAAGTAAAATCGGGAAAAGGAAGAAGGAGTGAACTCTGAAGTATGTGGTGAAAACCCTGAGGCTGAAGTGGATCTAGAAGGTGAGTTGATCTCTGCACTTGAAGAGTTGAAAATAGAGAGGAAAAAGAATAAGAAAATTTTAAAAAAATTGAGGATGCAAACAAAATCATAATCATTCTGAAAGTACAGACAGAAGAATACAAGAAAATATCTGAAGATCTCGAAGTACAAATTACCATGAAAATATATTATTGCTGCAAACTAGAAGAAGAGAATGTTGGTTTACGAACGCAGATAGAAGAAATGAATCACAAAATTAGTTGCTATCACAAACACGAAGAAAGTTCTATGAAACTGGATAAGATTATAAATGACCAAAGGCTTGCAGGCATCAAATTTGGTCTAGGTTTCATTGAAGGAGAATCATTAAATGGATCAAAGGCCAAAAATGTAGAATCCATAAAGAATGAAGATAAGAAATAGGTTGATCAAGGAAAAACGTCTCATGTAAAAGAAAGCAATAATGCCAGGCACGAAAGGAGAATTGACAATGATGGATTCACCAATGTCACACATCAAAGAAGAAGAAGACCTATGGCTCCTACAACAACATGGCAAAGACCATCACCCAGGTTCAATTATCCCTTTTCTAGTTTTTGTTTTAAATGCAATGGCTATGGACATAAAATCTCAGACTATAAATATAATGTAAGACCAAGGAATTTCACCAAGTAGAAATGTTTTTTCTCCTCTGATGAATTATACAATAGAATGTTATAACTGTCATAATTTTGGGCACATTGCAAGAAACTATAGAAGTACATTTGCATCAAATCAGTTTCAAGGAAGAAAATTTCAACCAAATAGGATGAGACAAAATAGAAAACTTCTTGAAAAACATGCACAAGCTATTGATAAGGGAAAGGCAAAACAAGAGCCCAAAACTACTATCAAAACGGAGTGGAAAGAAAAAGAGCGACTTAAGGAAGAAAAGGAATCCTTAATCGTACAAACAACATTTAAAGCACGGAATAAATATGTACCATGGATACTTGATAGTGGATGCTCCAGTCATATGACAAGTGACAAATAGAAATTTGAGAAGTTACATAAATATGAAGGTGGTTCAGTAAAGTTTGGAAATAATGATGGAGCTAAGATAGTTGGCAAAGGTTCAGTTAAAATTAGTGACAAAAAAATTAAGTCATAAGAAGTCTTGTTTGTGGATGGTTTGAAACATAACTTGTTAAGCGTAAGTCAGATTTTTGATAAAGGTCATGAAGTAGTTTTTAAGAAGTAGGGTTGTGAAGTCAGAAAAACAAACAGTGGAAAATTGATAGCAACTGGATCAAGGACATCTGGCAACCTGTACATGCTATCAGAGACCTCAAAAGGAACTTGTTTTATTGGACAGGAAGAAGAAAATTGGTTGTGGCACAAGAGACTCGGTCATATCAGTTTTGATAATCTAGTAAAAATCAACTCAAAAATGGCGGTGAGAGATATTCCCACCATCAAGCAAACTCCGCAAACACTGCAAACGACATTTGTGCTTCATGCCAAAAGGGGAAGCAAACTAGAGTCACATTCAAAACAAAAGAGTACTACACAAAAAAACCTTTGGAACTAATACACACTGATTTATGTGGACCCATGAGAACACAAAGCATAAATGGTGACAAATATTTTATGTTGTGCATTGATAACTATTCCAGAATGACATGGATATTTTTCTTGAAGCATAAATCAGAAGCTTTTAGAATTTTTAAGACTTTCAAAAACCATGTTGAGAATGAAACAAGAAAGAGGATCAAATGTTTAAGATTAGATAGAGGAGGAGAATTCATTTTAGAGGATTTTACAGAGTACTATGAAAAATACGGCATTAGGAGACAATTTTCACCAGCCAGGACACCTCAGAGAATGGAGTGGTAGAAAGAAAGAACAGGACAGTGCAGGAAATGACACGGACTATGTTGGTTGAAAGCAAAGTAGCAGACAGATTTTGGAAAGAAGCAGTCCATAATGTGGTGTATATCCAAAATAGGTACATGCTGAGAACACATGAAAGCAAAAATCCTTGAGTTGTGGTTCGGTAAAAGGGCAACAGCAAAATACCTCAAAGTTTTTGGCAGCAAGTGCTACATCAAAAGAACTGAAGATAATTTTGGTAAGTTTGAAGACAGAGCAGATGAAGGTATTTTTGTTGGTTATTCGTCAAAAAGCAAAGCTTACAAATGCTACAACAAGAGGCTAAAGAAAATTGTGGATAGTGCCAATGTTAAATTTGATGAAGGTAGAGAACTAGTAATTAGCTATGAAAAGAACTACCCAATTTATGAAGAGGTTATTGAAGGAGATGAGGAAAACAAAATAGAAAAGATACAAAAAATTGACTCAGATGATTTAATTTGTGATTAGAAGTGGAAGAAAATAAGAAATTCAAAACAGCAGCTGGCAGAAAAATCATCCTAGAGAGCAAATAATTGGAGACCCCAAAGTTGGTGTTCAGACAAGAAGAAGAGTAGTAAGTAACTACTCTCTATTATCTAGCATTGAGCCCAAAAATATTGCTGACGCAAGTAAAGATGAAAGTTGGATGAAGGCAATAAATGAAGAATTAGATCAGATCGAGAAAAACAAAACTTGGGAGTTAGTACCTAGACCTACAAATAAAAATATAATCGGGACTAAATGGATTTTTCGAAAAAAATTGAATGAAGACGGACAAGTAGTCAGAAATAAAGCAAGATTGGTATGTAAGGGTTATGCACAAGTTGAAGGCATTGAATTTGAGGAAACTTTTGCACCGGTAGCTAGACTAGAGGCAATTAGAATGTTTTTGGCTTTAGCAGTCTACAAGAATTTCAAAGTTTATCAAATGGATGTGAAATCAGCGTTTTTGAATGGGAATCTTGAAGAAGAGGTTTATATTGAGCAACCAGATGGTTCCCAACTTGGTGATGATCCCAACTTGATTTGCAAGTTGAAGAAAGTATTATATGGCTTAAAACAGGCACCCTGAGCATGGTATGCAAGGCTAGACAACTGTCTCACTCAACAAGGGTTTAATAAAGGTATGGTGGATAGTAATTTGTATGTCAAAACAAAAAATGGGCATCTTATTGTTCTTGTTGTATACGTAGATGATATCGGATTTGGTAGCAGCAAAGATGAGTCGTGTAAAGATTTAGCAAATAAGATGCAGAAAGAATTTGAAATGTCAATGATTGGTGAACTTTCGTATTTCCTCGAGTTGCAAGTTAATCAAAATAAGAAGGGCATATTTATTTCTCAAGTTAAATATGTGAAAGAGATGTTAAAAAAGTTTACAATGGAGGATTGTAATCCAGTTAGCACTCCCATGACAACAGGTTGCAATTTGAGCAAGGATGACAAATCTCCACCTGTTGATCAAACCATGTATAGATCTATGATTGGGAGCTTACTATACCTAACAGCTACCAGACCAAATATTTTGCGAGGCGGTATGCATGGTAGCACGATTTCAGGCTAATCCCAAGGAGACTCATGTGACAACGGTGAAGAGGATTCTTCGGTACCTCAAGGGTACTATGGAGTATGGGTTATGGTATTCGAAAGGTAAAGACTTCACCCTTATTTTGTATTCATATGCAGATTGGGCAGGATGTATCAATGACAGAAAGAGTACCAGTGGAGGTGCATTCTATCTTAGAGATAGATTGGTCACGTGCCACAGTAAGAAACAAGAGTCAGTTTCTTTATCGACAGTAGAGGTGGAATATATTGTAGCGACAACATGTTGTATGCAGGTATTGTGGATGAAACAAACCCTGAAAGATCTTGGTATTAGCTTCAGTGAGCCAATATCAGTTAAGTGTGATAACACCAGTGCCATTAACATCTCCAAGAATCCGGTTATGCATTCACGCACAAAACACATTGCTATCGGGTATCACTTTTTGAAGGAGAAAGTTGCGGAAGGTGAGGTTAAGTTGGATTTTGTTCCAACTACAGAGCACGTAGCAGATATATTCACAAAACCATTGCCCAAGGAATTTTTTGAGTACCTTCGTAATAAATTGTGAGTGGTCACACTTCCCAATAATTGACTAGCTACAGGGATCACATTCTCAGGGGGAGCATTTAAGTATTTGATTATCTTTTTGCTCATGTTCATGATTTTTGCTAAGTGTAATAAATTTTGCCTGAGAATGTTGTGCATGGACTCAGGGGGAGTCTGTAGTAGCCCTTTGGTATTATTGTCAAAGGGGGAGAAGAGTTATAGGAAATTGCACATGTGTTGCCAACAATTCCAAAGGGGGATATTATTGAGCAAGGTGCAACAATAGTATTGTCATTGTTGTCAACACAGTCAGATAGATCTGTTGATGCAGTGGACGGGAAGTTCAAAAGCTATTCAGATGCAGAAGACAAGAGTTCAAAGGTTATTCAGAGTATGTACAATGATTTTCCAAGAAGACCGAAGTGGCCCATATGCAAAAGATCAAATAAAAAAGACAAGTAAGAAAAGTGTCGTGATATCATGACATATACAGCAGGCAAGAAAAATTGTCGTGATTTTGTGACATGTTGGAAGAGAGAGAAAAATCAAGAAAAACTATCGCGATTTCGCGACATGTTGGAAGAGAGAAAAATCAGGAAAAACTGTCATGATTTTGCGACATGTTGGAAGAGAGAGAAAAAGCAGGAAAAATTGTCATGATTTCGTGACATGTTGGAAGAAAAAAAGGCAAGTGGAAAAACTATCATGATTTCGCGACATGTTGGAAGAGAAAAAGGCAAGTGGAAAAACTGTCGCGATTTCGCGACATGTTGGAAGAGAAAAATTCAAGTGGAAAAACTGTCGCGATTTCATGACATTTTGGAAGAGAAAGAGAAAGCAGGAAAAAGTGTCGCGATTTTGCGACAAGTTCGAAGAAAGAGAACAAGTAAGAAAAGTGTCGCGATTTCGCGACATGTCGCATTTTTGCGACTAAAATAGGAGAGAGAAAGTAAGTTGGAAAAGTGTCGTGATTTCGCGACATGTCGCATTTTCGTGACTAAAATAGGAGAGAGAAAGTAAGTTGGAAAAGTGTCACGATTTCATGACATGTCGCATTTTCGTGACTAAAATAGGAGAGAGAAAGTAAGTTGAAAAGTGTCACGATTTCGCAACATGTCGCATTTTTACAACTAAAACAGGAGATAGAAAGTAAGTTGGAAAAGTGTCACGATTTTGTGACATGTCGCATTTTCGCGACTAAAATAGGAGAGAGAAAGTAAGTTTGAAAAGTGTCGCAATATTGCGACATGTCGCATTTTTGCGACAAAAGAAAGAGAGGTAAAGTACGGAAGCAGAAGTGTCGTGATTTTGTGACAAAAGCAGAGAAGAAGACTTCGAATGCAGAAGTGTCACGATTTTGTGATAAAAGCAAAGAAGTTAAGTACGGAAGCAGAAGTGTCACGATTTCGTGACAAAAGCAAAGAAGACTTTGAAGGCAGAAGTGTCACGATTTTGTGATAAAAGCAAAGAAGTTAAGTACGGAAGTAGAAGTGTCGTGATTGTGGGCTAAATGGAAGACTATGGAGGAAGAAGTGTCGTGATATCATGACAAAAGCAAAGTCGAAGTCTACAGAAGCAGAAGTGTCGCGATATCATGACAAAAGCAAAGTCAAAGTCTACGGAAGTAGAAGTGTCGTGATATCGCGACAAAAGCAAAGACGAAGTCTATGGAGGCAAAAATGTCGTGATATCACAATAAAAGAAAATACGAAGTCTATGGAGGTAGAAGTGTCGCGATATCGCGACAAAAGAATAGAGAAAGCGTACGAAGGCGAAAGTGTCAAGATATCGTAACATGTATTTTCGTGACAACAACAAAAGAAGCTACAGAGGTAGAAATGTCACAATTTCGTGATAGGTCGTCTGTGCGCAAGACAAGAAGAAGAACCTAATTAAAATGAGAAGTATGACAATGGACCGACATCTCTACAACATTTACAGGGACAGATACAGAGTGAATTCATGTAGCTAAAATATGAAGAGTGAACAAAAGTCAGTGCGGCGGCTACAGGGACTATTATCGAATGAAATCTTCGAGTGGTGGAATTACCGAATATCTTCATGAGTTGAATCCGACTAAGACCGATGACAACCAACTAAGATTAGGGTTTATAGTTGTTATGAAAGCCTACTAAGATTAGGGTTTACATTTGTTATGCAAGCCAACTAAGATTAGGGTTTTCATCATGAAAATATTATTATAAAAGGAGGGTTGTTTGGAGAATTGTTCAGTTGTTGAATATGTCGTTGAATGAGTGTCGAAGGTGTGTGAAATACGGTCATTGTGCGCAAAGAGCAAGTCGTGTCGAATTGTGCTAAGTGCAAAATTTACAAAGAGAGCAGAGTGCATAAAAGGGAGAAGACGATCATGAAGTTCGACTGTAATGAAGTAGAGTGTGCGAAGTGATTGTGCAAAGAGAGCAGAGTGCACAGAGAGCGAAAAGGTTGGAGTTTGACCAGGTGCTACTGTGATTGCACAGAGAAAGCAGAGTGCGAAGAGAACACAAAGGTGAAGAAGACTAGTCAGGGTCTTGCAAAAGCAAAGGTATCTTACTATCAAACTTATAGATTCAAATTGAAGTCCAGGTCAGTGCTTGGCATCAGGGGTCGGTGCTCCTTCCAGTTAGTGCTAGTAAATCAAGGGTTTGTGCTCCTTCCAGTTGGTGCTAGTAAATTGATTGTAAAGTTGGTGCTTTGCAAAGGCTGGATTTGGATGGTAGTCCAAGCAGTCAATTTTTGAGGAGTAGCCACATTGGTGAACCTCGTTAAATCTTGTGTTGTGTGATGCTCTTTTGTTATACTTGATGTATCTAGTAATAAGTTTTAATTGTTGTGGTATTAAGAGCTGTAAATTCAAGTTTAAAGAGCTACACTGATTCACCCCCCCTCTCAGTGTCATTGTAAGACTAAAAACTATGAGGGGAGGCCCTTTGACTTATTAGGCTACACCTTCTACTCCAGCCACTTAAGGACAGGTAGCTACAGGTACACCAACTACAAGGAATACAGCCTTACTATAGGCATAGATAGCTAGGCTATAGGGTTTAGTCAACCAGTATGAGGTACAACTCCAGTTTGATGGCCTATACACTATGAAACTAGAGGGATAAGTGGCTATGCTAGGGGGTACCCTACCAGAGTGGTATGTGGTAGGTGGGTCTAGGAGTTGGAGCAAGTCTAGACATTCCTTAGTGTGTTTGAGCAACAAATTAGGGGTGCAATCAAAGGGATCGATAGGCACTAGCTCTAGGAAATCTCGTAGAGAGGGTGCATAGGGTGGAGGTGACTCAGGTGGCACATGCCATATCTAATTTTGAATTGATGACATTGTATCTTTCTTAAGTGTAAGGTTTGATGGCCTACACTATTGTATCCTATGAGAATTTTGATGTACCCTTATGTATGCAATTTGACACACACACACACACACACACACACACACACACATATATATATATATGATATTCCATTTGCTTATGTTTCATTATGTGTATTAATTTATTGTTTTATGTTTATGTGATGCACATGGATGCAATATTGATGTTTATTGATTATGCTATATGGATGTGATGTACTGATGACATGCACTAGCTAGATGATTTATGTATGCTTAGATACTATGATGTACATGTATGGATGCACGATGATGATGAGTATATATATGGATGCAATGCTTAGGATTAAATACATGTTTACTTTGATTCAATTGTTTATGCACTTAATAATGTGATATGATATGATGTATATTGTGTAATGGAACATATTAATGACACGATGGATGAACTAATGCAAATGAACCTGTATGCTTTAATCACTAAAACATAAGTTGAAAAACTAATGGACAACACCACAAAATGTATGCAAATCATGAATGTAAATGTTAAATCTTGTCATAAGAAGTAATCATTTAAACATCCATATTTGAGATGAGATGATGTGATTTGTATTGTTTTTCCTCATAAGTTTTTGTAAATTAAAATATATACACAACATAGTCAGTGGCCGTATAAATATCATTGTTGATATTCATCTAGTATCTATCTTATGTTATGAACACATTTTAAAAAATAAAACCTCATAAAGAGAAATTGATGATTGATTTATTATTTCAATAAGGGATTTTTGAGGTTTTCCATGAGACTCAAACACCCTAGTTGATTAATCAAAAGTTGTATACTGACTATACAGGACTCCTGAAAGACAAAAAATTATGTTATGAAGACCAAGATATTCATTGTCCCTGTGTATGTGAATGAATATATTAGATGAAACATAAGATTACCTCATTTCCAGGCAGGATTAATTCATCCCATTTTTGTAATGAGGATCACCAAATGTTCATCATAATCCTAAGTTTGGACGTAGTTAGACTAGACTACTAGGTAATACAGGCCACCTAAAGGTAGCTCAGTTGTAAATTGCTTAGAACTACCCAAATGCCAGATGAGATTCATTCAGCCCATTGTTGTATTGGGGATCACTCAATGGCTTTGAGTAGTGAACATTCCAGGGATTCAAGCTCTTCACCCTCTTATTTTCTTCAGATTTATGGGGATACTTGCTCATGCATAGTGATGAAAATAATTGTTTATTTTGCATTGTTTTTTTTTTAGCAAGGGACTTTGTTTATTTGGTATTTTGCTTATTTGTATGAAATAAAGGTATTTATTTTGGGTAGGGGGAAGCTTGTCCTTTTGTTGATGATCAACAATATAGACCATGCACATCACAATATGAGCAAGTAAAACCTTTCACTTAATGTGACTAGGACCACTTTGTAGTGTTCATCCTTCTTTGTCCTAATTAGGATTATTAATGTGTTTAATTAGTGATGGGATTTTGACATATGCTAGGTGCTATCAAAACTAGAAATCATCTACAAAAACAAAGATAGCCTTCTACAAAATTTGATAAGATCACTAGGTATGGATGAATGAATAAAAACCCCTATTATAAACCTCATAGCAACAGGAGGGGTTGTGTTGAAAAATACAATTACTCACAAGGGTGATGAATGATGATGATTTTGAAAGGTGCATGATTACCATATGAACGTGGTGTCATTTGTAATATTGACACAACTTATCCTAATGCAAGTGCAATAGATGGACATGCCTAATGCAATGCAATTAAATGAATGCAATTACAAAATGTAAAATACAAATGTTTTTATGTTTTTGATGTTTTTGCAATTTTTTTGGATTTTATTGTTTTTTGATTTGTTTGATTTTTTGTGTTTTCAATTGTTTTTGAAATTTTGATTATTTTGAATGTTTTTGAATTTTTTATTTTATGTGTGGAACACCTTAATATGAATAATTTTGAGAGTTTTAAGCTCTTCAACACCTTCAAGTGATGTTAGGTGATATGTTCTAGGTCCTATCTTCTCTGATATGATATATGGATCTAACCAGTTGGCTATAAATTTATCTCATAAGTGCAGTGGTAGGTTTGAGTTATGTTGGTTTTCTTTAAGCACAAGATCCCTAAATTTAAAGTCTCTTAGATGGACTTTATTTTTATAAGCTCGTTTTAGGTATTCTTGATAGAATTGGAGATGCTCAAGGGAATTCACACGACGTTAATCAAGAAGCATCAATTGGTCGAGGTGAGCTTTTCATGCAGTATCGTCATCGATGAACTCTTTCAATATGATGCATAGGGTTGGAATTTCCAACTCCAAGGGCATAATGACCTCAACACAATATAATAGTGAAAATGGGGTTGCCCCAGTGGGCATCTGTATACTAGTCCTGTAAGCCCATAATGTAAGGGGTAGTTGGATATGCCAATATTTGTGGTTTTCTTGAAAAATATTTTTCAATATAGCTACCATTGTCTTGTTAGAAGCTTCAACTTTCCCATTTGATTATGGATAGTATGAAGTCATAAAATTGTGTTGTATATTATACTTGGATGTTAAAGCCTTTACAATTTTATTTTTGAACAATGTTCTATTATCCGATATGATCTTGGATGGTATCCCAAAATGATAGATGATATTGTGGAGTATGAACTCTGCAATACACTCTTCAATTTTCATTATCAAAGGGATTACTTCCATCCATTTTTTAAAGTACTTAATGGCCATTATAATGAACGTATGTCAGCCTAATGACGGGGGATAAATTTTGCCAATTAGATCTAAACCCCACTAAGAAAATGACCAAGCCACTTGAATGGGTTGTAAGGCTTACTATGGCAAGTGCATAAGATTAGAATGATGCTGAAATTTGACACATTTCTTAACATACACGGTGTAATCCTTCTCCATAGTGGGCAAATAATAACCCATACTAAGGATGCGCTTGATGATGGCCATGGCACTGAAATAGCCATCACATGTACCATCATGAGCTTGAGATATTTTCCAAGGATAATAATAGATTTTTTAGCTATAGTTGTCACCCATGACTAAGATCTTAGTTATGTTTCTATCCCATGGTCAAGTATGTTGCCTATGATATAGAACAATGACTAGCATTTAGACTATGTGTTAGGGTTTGCATGCTTGGGATCTATCTAGAGGCTAGTTTTTCATGTAATTTTACATTTATATATTTTAGAAATAGCATATAATTTTGCATCATTTTTTAAATTAAAATGACAAGAGTGTGGCAGATAAGTCTATTAGGGATCACACTAATAAATACCCTCTAATAGAGCTAAACAACCAGATGTATCACATTGTCGATCATATAGATTGATCTCAGAGGCTATCTTTAGAGCAGAGGTAGTGTATCTTCCAAGACCAATTGGAAGATGTGCACGTAGAGTGTGAGCACCTCGAGAATGAGGATACTAAACGTCAAAGGTTGTTGAGGCAACTTTTATATGAGTAGTGCATGCAAGAGCAATGCATCCTTGATCAAAAGGAGCATGAAGAGAGAGAGGATAGGTTAGTGTGAGATAACCTACCCCCTCGAAGTGAATATAGAGAGCATAACCAAAGACATGTTATGTCGTAGCCAAAAATGCACCCTAAGCAAGTTGAAAATTATACTCATCATACGGCCCAAAATACGCAATAGCACCAAGAACTATAACAACCTGAGTGTATCCAATACACAAAGTCAGAAGGAGATAAGCAATATTAGCAGTATCCTAAAATCTCCTTAGTAGATGTGGATGATGAGCCTAATCCTCCACCTTGGCCTAAAAATAATATACCCTCGGTAGCTTCATAGATACCCCTTAGGGAAGAGAATAATTTATCCTTGCAAGCATACAAAGCCTTCACAGAGAAGGTGAGAGCTATTAAGAAACAAGGATCGACTTATAAAAAGTCTACCTTGAATATAATTCATAATGCGCCTCTATGCCCTTTAGTTCCTAGCCCAATGTATCCTGATCATTTTGAGATTCCCAAGATGGATAAGTTCCAAGGTGATGAAGATGCACAAGAGCATGTGACAAGCTTCATGAACATGTGCTTTTAGATCCAAAGTAATGATGCTTTGTTTGTTAAGATCATATGTCCTAAACTTTATTATTAATAATAAAAATATAATAATTTAATATCCTAAGGGGTAGTATAGTTGATAATATAATAATTAATTATTAATTAATTATTATATTATATTATTAGGCTTAGCATAAGTCATAATAATTAATTATATTAATTATTATGAACCATCATGGTGAAGAGACATGATGTTTAGGGTTAGGTCAGTATATATAATTGTTCAAACCATTCATTCAAAATCATCATGAATAATATAAAAACATATATTTGGTTTATACCCATTGGAGGGATCCCCTATCAATGCAACAATGATTCTCTTAAATTAGATATTATTTATTTATTATTTAAATATTTTCTAGAACCTTCAGGGTTCTACCATCTGGTATCAGAACATGTTGAAGGAAGAATTTTGGGGATGGAGGGAAGCACACTAGCAACATTTAGAAAACATTATTAGTAAGATCATTGAGGATTTTATGGAAAAATAAATTGCACATGAAGAAGAGGAGAAAGAAATAGGGAAGAGAAATGCAATTAAAGAAATTTTTCCTAACCTAAAAAAATTTCCCTTCCAAGGAGGCCATAGCTATGGGATTTCAAGAGGTACCTATTGCACCTCTAGAGAAAGAATGTTTTTATCAAAACCCTAAAAATATAATTTTTTTTAAGATAAATGAATGACGAAAAGGATTTTTTGGACAAAAATGCAAATATTTTGATATTTCTAAGAGTGATCAGGTTTATGGGAAGAGAACAGTAAAAAAAAATTCAAAAATTACAGTTAACACTAGAAAAATACTCAACCATCAAATCCTCAGCCATCAATGAAGCCCAAAAAATTGGAGTTTTTATATATTGCATACTGCTTTCATGTGAGCGCCCTCCACCTTGGTCTCCTCATTGGTTCATCGCACTTTTCTTGCATGGCAATTTTTGACGTTCTCTTTTGAAATAAAAACATATGTAACCAGATCCATCTGCTGGGATCGCATTGTTCTTGCGTGGTGGCTTTTAACGTACTCCCTTAGAATGAAAACATCTATAGATAAATCCATCTGGATGTCAGTGAAGATACAAAATACTTTCAATTCTAACACATGCATAAACAAAAAAAATGGTTCAAAATTATCTCAGAAAAGCGATGTGTATAGCTTTAGCGTGCTTTTACTTGAGTTTATCCCAGACCTTAATTCTACTATTTCTACCAAGAACATATTGCAAATTTTTATTATATTCTCCAATTGTTTGGAATCAACATCTCCATTGAGTTTTGCATCAATAATCAGCATAATCCCATCTATATCTTCACTCAAGCAAGAGGATTTGATCCATTCTGCTAGAGTCATACTTCCTTAAATCAACGTGCGCATATTGTGTATGGCCTCTCCAAGGATCTTGGCCTGTTGGGTTTTAGAGTTGGTGTAATTATAATGAAATTTGCCTGCATCTTGAATTTATTTTAAAGTATTCTTCTTCAACTAAATAAAGATAATGTTTCACTTTCTGAATCAAATGTCTCCATATTAGTTAGAATAAGTTCACTACTATTAGGTGGAATGGATTTCCATAGTATCTTATATTGCTTGTAGAATGAGTGTGTCTTTCAAAATCATATCTACAAAGGATGTTCACTCTTATAACATTAAAATATAACAAATTATAGACAATAATTGATGTTCATTCTAGCCATGTTAGATTGGATTTCCAGTGTAGCACTTTAGAGAGCGCCTATGTAAAGGAGGTTCACTCCTATTAGGTAGTCTATATCCACAAGTGCCATGCTTGAAAGTGATGATAAAGAGAACAAAGATTAGTTTTGGACCATTTTAACATGATTTTATGAACAAAAACTCGTTCAGCATTGACAAGTTTGAAACATGGTATTTTATTAATCACGGTGTTTTATTAATGTGTCAACTTTATGAGTTAAACAAGCAAAATTCTTTAAGTCTCATTGCTGCCATTGCAGGCCACCTCCACCAATGATAATTAGTGATCGATGAGCATACAGTGGAATTCAGGCTTCATGGTAGGCACATTCTACTCTCTCCTCGAGCGTCATCCCCATCACATAGAAAGAACATGCCCAAAAAACCCAACAAGCTCTGTTTTCCCTGTAGAATTGGAATCGATCCCATAATATCGGTTTCATAATATACTGCTCTTTCAAAACTTGTTATGAAGCCACAGTATCTAGACGTGAATATTATAGATGTGTTTTTAGGCACGTTGGTATCAATATTATTCCATCCACTGTTTCCAAATTACCACGCTCGTAGCACATGATGTTCAAACTAACATAGGTAGAAAGATAAATTCTATTAACTTCTAAAGTTAATCCAACCCTAAACCAGCTCCCCAACCTCTGAAGGACAAGTGGCAAGACGCTTCAGTTTTCAAATATATAATTACCGACGACCAGTGATTTGTTGTTTTTTGACAAATTCTAAGCGTTTTCGGTCCCAATCGCTAGCACATAAAAATAACCTCTACAATTTAAATTTCTACTACTTGATTAAGGTGCATCTAATAATATCGCTCTACCTTGACGTGTTGTTGTAGTGCTCCATGTGGAGAGAGGCCTTCAATTCAAATGCATGTCAGTTTTGTGGAGATATAACGGAAAGAGGAAAAAATCGTTGATGCCCTCCGTAACTGTGATGGTGTTGTTAAATCCGTTTCCTTCCTATATAAAAGATGAAGGGTGCACATCATAAGCAATTAAGAACACTAATCCAAGTGAGCGCGGTTTACACGTATAACTAGTGATTGCGTTTTGGAGTTTGCGTGTAGGAGTCATCGATGTCACCTTGAACTTTCGACCAGTCCATCCCAATCTCGCCCTTTGTACATGGAACAAAGATTCAAATCAGTTAGCAAAATATCAACCAAAATAGACGTGGTCTACCTGGTTTATGTGGCCTTGTTCTACACGTATAGGAGTTGATTGGAAACCCCACTATTAAAAAATTGTAGGCTTAATTTTGAATTGTATTTATGTGAAAACAGAGGGACCTGAGATTAGAAAGAATACTGTCGCACATCAAACATCAGCCAATCATCAGCCGTTTACCAGGACCTCGTTATTTGCACTTGGACTGTTATGCAAGCAACATCTGCTTATAAAGCACAGACTCTGCTCACTCCTCTTTCAAAGCATTGGATCCGCAGCCTTTTGTTTTGAGGTTGGGAAACGCTAAATAGCTAAATCCGTCAGTATAATTTTTCTTTTAAATTAAAATTTCTCCTCAAACTAAAAAATGGAAATGGAAAGTTGGAACATATATTTTTTTTGTCGGTACACTTGGGTTTAGTATAATAGCCTGCAAATTTAATACGACAATCTTATAATAACTCAATTTTTTTATAGCCCTTAATCAATATTTCTATAGATGAATTTAAACATATTTAAGACCTTACGGATGTCATCCAATGGATCAAACTGGTAAACTTATATTGAATCTGAAGATCATTTGGAAACAACATTTTTAGATATCTTGATAATATTTACATGTGAAAGACTTCCTGGCATACTTTTTTTGGAGCTCTCCTTTATTGATATGTTTCCAAAAAATTTTCATCCATGGTATGATTCTTCCAAACAACTTGACTCTTCGTTCTTTCCATGGACGAGTGATGCCCTAAACTCACCTCTATTTCACCCACCTTGTGGAATATATCATATTTCCTACGTGGTGGTCCCCACGAGGGTGTCCTTTGGAAGGCAAGATGGTCCTTACTCATCCACAAACAAGAATTAAAATAGCAACCATTGAACTATCGATGTTGGTGTGATCTCAAGGACAATTTTTAATTAATTTTTGGTGTTAATTTCCTTGGGTATGGTGAAAGGAATCACAAGGAATTTAAGTACATGCAAGTGGAATTATTGTTGATGATTAAATATATACATATACTAATATTATAATATGTAAGAAATCAAAGATTTAAAATGAGAGGTGGGATTGTATCTGGCCATGGTCCATCCCAATATGTGGTGGTCATCCTTGAAAACCATTTGAGCGAATCACGATGCGTATACTCCATGCATTGTGACTAAGATATAGGCCTCCAAATATATGGAGCCATGGAGTTTAGGCTTACTACTAAAAAAACAAACAAATAAATAAATTTGCTACATATCAAATGGAAGTAATTTTACACTAAAGCCATTGAATTCAGTTCATTTGAATTTGTATTTTCTTGATGAGAACATAAAGCTATACCATACCATTCCAGAAAGTTGGATTAAAATTTTAATGCAACATTGTAATGGGATTGGGATTACGTGAAAAATTGTAGTTGGAGTGTTCAAAAAGATTACCAGAAGAAGGTTCTAGATTTGAGGAAAAAGATTTTTCCAGGAAGGGTGGCATGTTAGGATCCTATATCCTAACATTCATTATTATTAATAATAATATAATAATTTAATATCCTAAGGGGTAGTATAGTTGATAATATAATAATTAATTATTATATTATATTATTAGGCTTAGCATAAGTCATAATAATTAATAATATTATTAGGCATAGTATGTCATAATAATTAATTATATTAATTATTATGAACCATCATGGTGAAGAGACATATTATTAGGCATAGCATAAGTCATAATAATTAATTATATTAATTATTATGAACCATCGTGGTGAAGAGACATGATGGTTAGGGTTAGGTCGGTATATATAATTATTCAAACCATTCATTTGAAATAATCATGAATAATATAAAAACATATATTTGGTTTAAAGCCATTGGAGGGATCCCTTATCAATGCAACAATGATTCTCTTAAATTAGGTATTATTTATTTATTTATTATTTAAATATTTGCTAGAACCTTTAGGGTTCTGCCATTGTTACTAAGAACCTTCATAATGACCCTTTCAGGCCCCACCCTAGAATGGTTTAATCAATTGAAGAGGCACAACATTACCAACTTCGAACAGCTGGAAAATGCATTTCTTGAATGCTTTTCCTTTGGCATCAAGAAGAAAACCAATTTAACTGACTTGGCAGCTCTAAAGCAGTATGACGACGAGCCAGTCATGGATTTTGGTAATAGATGGAGAAAGCTGATGGCTAAGCTCCCATTTTCCATTCCTACTACTGAACTGACTCGAATGTTCACCAAGAGTTGTGCAAAACACATCTCATTGTTATTGCAATTTCAAAAATATCAGACATTCGAGGAGGCCTTGGCTCAAGCCAAGGTTATAGAGGATATCAAGTTACAGGAAGGTGACTTGAAACTCTAAACAAAAAGGAGTGGAATAATAAAAATACAAAGAACCAACACCAGCAGGCCAAGCCTGCACACGTAAATCAGGTGGTGTTGAATCAACAAAAGGGGAATCAGGGCCAACAACCTCAAAACTATCAAGCTCAACCTCCCCTTGTGTAGTACAATCAGTGCAACAATAAGAAGTAGGGTAAGAACAGAGAGCAACATCCTCCTCGCTAGTTTACACCACTATCTAAGACTATGGCATCAATATTCAATCAATTGTGCGAGGCTAAGGCCATAACTTTACCCGAAGTCAAATTAATCGATCCTAATCAACCTAAATCGAAAGGATTTAGGGAAGATCAATATTATTCATACCATAGACAAAAAGGGCATGACATTGAAGGGTGCCATAGCTTCAAACATCTGGTACAGAACATGATTGATAGGAATGCGTTGATCATTGACAATCCTCAGGCTCTGGATAATCAGAACATGGGGATATTCAAAAATCCCCTACCAAACCATGAGCCTCCGAGGAATAATGTCAGACAAGTAAATCAAGTGTGGATTGATCCACCCACACAAGGCTTTATCGGCATGGTGAACATTATCACCAAGAATAGGAGGTATAATCAGCCAGATCCTCCTCCTACTCCAATCAGAATTCAAGTTGCACCCCCTCAAAGGCCAACACAAAATAACTTGCTAGGCCCACCAACTAGACCGGTGGTGACAATAAGAAATAGGCTTATTCAAAGCCTACAGATGGCCTCGACAAAGCTATCAATTTATGAGATAATACAATAGTCTCCTAGGCACAAGGAGACACTAATGGATATTCTAAGGTCCATAGAAGTATAGTCCCAAGATCCAAAAGCATTCACAAATTTTGTGGGACATGTGCAATAGTGTCAAGAGCCTATCATTCAATTCTATGATCATAAAATTAAAATAGTCTCTATTGCTATAGCGGACCCACCGCTTCACATTATTGCATGTGTAAACCACACACCCTTCAAGTGGGTGTTGATCGACATAGGATCTTTGATCAACATTATTACCACAAAGGCCTTGGCACATTTAAAATTGCCTAAATCACATATTGTGCCTTTGAATTTCACACTATGAGCATTTAACGATGCATTATGCTCGATAGTGGGTACTATAATTCTACCTATTCAGGTGGGATTGAAGACCATCCCTATGATGTGTCATATACTTGAAGGTGTGATGCAATACAACATTCTCTTAGGTAGGTCATGGATAAGAGAGATGCAATGTGTACCCTCGATATTACATCAGTGTATCAAATATGTACATGAGGGGTAAGTGCATGTGGTTCCTTCGGATGAGGAGCCATTCAAGTATGTTAATCAAGTGGATTTGTTGAGATATTTTATCCTCCCATCGATGCATCTGGATGTAAGACCTACATCACCTATACGACATCCAGTAGGTAAATCAAAGGAAGTGTGCATTGGTCCTTCAACATCGGCCCCACGACCATCTACACATACAATAGTTACTTCTACAAAGCCTACGACATCGATAATGCTTAGGAATGATCAGAAGCTAAAGGTAGTACTGGGTGAAAAAGAGTCTAAAGAAATGCCCAATGTAGCAACTATCGAGGTCCCAAATCCCATGGAGGAGGGAAACTCATAGAAAGAAGTCAAGGAGGTACCTCAACCTACCTCACCTGTATCTTCAATAGGGTCATCTGCACCATAGGTGACTATTCACTTAGCCAACATAGGACTAGGTGAATATCTTGTGCAAAATGTCACTTTCACTCCAATCATTGAGTCTGCACAAGACATGGGATGACCAAGAGTCCCAAACCTACCCATAGGAATAGTGGTACCATTGGGGATGCCACCCAACCAAACTAATTTTATTTATGTTGGTTTGGATCAAGCCCATGATGCCTCAGACATTGAAGAGGATGATGATGAGTCATTCACAATAAACATTCATTATCTATCCAACCCTAAGTTTGCTCTTAGATACTTTGAATGCAACCATTGGCATGGCTATGGTTTAGGTCTATATGAGCAAGGGTGATAAAACCTAGTTGAACCATAATATCAATTACCTATTGATAGGTCTAGCCTAGGATATCATATCTAAAGCCATGATGATTCATTAGCAGCATATCTAGATAGATTGAGCTTAGCATTTGAGGAAGACATCGAATGGAATCCTTATCACTTAAACATAAGCTACATGAGTGACAGGTTGGTGACCATGGTCACTATAGAACCACCTATTATGTATCATCCAAATTTCTCTCTCGAGGCAAGCCCATCAAAAATTATCCTATGGGAGGATGAACCAGACTATGGTTATGAACGAGAAGAGAATGAGTACATCATAGATCATAGTGAGTCGAGGATGAGACTGAATTGGCCTACCTTGGGCCTAGACATTCATGTCACCTCATGAAGCCAGTGGATATGGATAATAGATACTTCATAGATGATAGTGATTATGAGGATGAGACCAAAATGGCCTACCTTGGGCCTCAACACTTACATCATCACAATGAACCATTTGACATAGATGAGATGTATCATAGAGTATATCCTAGCCCTCACCTCAAGGGGAGACCGACTAATTTAGATGAAATCTATCATATAGTTTTCCTTGATCCTCCTACATTTAGATAGCTCCTACAACCAAATGATCCCATATTCCTATCTATTCAGAGATCGGATCCTGAGATCCCCATACCCCTAGAGCCACATCTTGGGTATGGAAGTCACATCAACAATGTAGAGTTGCAATCACGTGGTCCTAGAGATTTCATCCATTCCATCAACATGATCTCCATTGATTTGACCACTCCACTCCGCAATCCATCTGACCCTTCCAAACCATTGTGTCTTAATCTAGATGCCATTGATTTGGATCATATTAATTCACCTTTAGAGCCTGAATATTTCTTCCCTAATGAAGAAATGTTACAACCATTTCATTTTGTGCCAGGTTGTGCATATGATGTTTATCATGTTGAGGGTAATTCTAATTTAGTGGAACCTTTAAACCCAATAGATGACATCCATTTGATCCCTATACCTCACCAGATTGAGGAGGGGTCACACATGTCAATAGAGGAAACCTTCAAAGTGGATATCAGTGAAGATCCCATGAATCCAAGGAAGGTTAAATTTGGAGAGAGCTTATCTCCTGAGGAGTGTGCCAACCTCATTCCTCTATTGAAAGAGAAACCTGATCTCTTTGCTTGGACTTACAAGGATATGTCGGGTCTAGATCCAAAATTGGTTACTCATAACCTTTCATTGGACCCCAACAAGAAACTAGTAAAGCAAAAACTCAAGAAGATGCATCCAACCATCGCTTTGATGGTTAAAGATGAATTGCAAAAACTGTTGGATGTAGAATTCATCATTTCCATCGACTATCCAGAATGGGTATCAAACATGGTACCTATAGGAAAACCTGATGGAAGAATCCATATCTGTACAGATTTTAGAGACCTCAATAAGGCAACACCAAAGGATTCATTCTCATTGCCTAATATCGATGCTCTAGTAGATGCGACTATAGGTCATGAGATGCTTTCCCTAATGGATGATTTTTTGGTTACAATAAAATTTAGATTAAACCCGAAGACCAACATAAAACCACTTTCACAATGCCATGGGGAACATTTTGCTACAAAGTTATGCCATTCGGTCTTAAAAATGTTGGTGCTACATACCAATGGGCCATGACATATATCTTTCATGACTACATGCATAAGATCCTAGAGGATTATATCGATGACTTATTGGTGAAGTCATTGCTACATTCAGAGCATGCCGAGGTTCTCAGGAAAGTCTTTGATCACCTGATAGAGCACAATGTCAGGTTGAATCCCAAGAAATGCATCTTTGGTGTAACATCAAGAAAACTCTTGGGATTCATCATTTCTAAATGAGGGATCGAAGTTGACCCAGAAAAGGTCAAGGCCATTTTAGAAATGTGTCCTCCCACTAATATCAAGGAATTGAGAAGCCTACAGGGCAAAGTAGCATCCATAAAGTGATTCATCACATAATTATCGGATAAATGTCGACCCATGAATCGGTTGCTACACAAGGGGGTCCCATTTAATTGGGATGAGGACTATCAAAAGGCCTTTGCTGAGATCAAGTAGTACCTAGAAACATCACTAGTTTTAGCTCCACCTCGACCAGAGGTGCCATTCTTGTTATATATATCTGCCATTAACTTTGCATTGGGAACCATGTTAGCCCAAAAGAACGTGCAAGGCAAAGAACAAGTAATATATTACATCAGTCAAACTCTGGTCAGCTACGAGCTACGATACGCATATGTGGAAAAATTATGCTTAGCAGTAGTCTTTGTGATGAAGAAGTTGTACCACTACATGTTGAGCCATACGACATATGTGGTATCAAAACAAAATCCTTTGCAGTACATGATGAGTAAAACGTATCATAATACACGTACTACAAAGTGGATCATGCTATTGATGGAATTTGATCTAGAATTCATAAGTCAAAATTCTATCAAGGGATAAGTCATAGTAGATCAACTGGTAGAGGCTCCTCTTCAGGATCATAGGCCTCTTGTCATAGAGCTTCCCGATGATGTAGTCTTTGCATTATCGAAGTCGTCGAAACCCGAAGAACCTGATAATCAAGCAGATATATCTCTGTTCTTCGATGGTTCCAAATGTGAGCAAGGGGGTGGTGCAGGAATTGTGTTCTTCATGCCACAAGGTGCTCCAATGCCCTTGTCATTTAAGCTCAATTTCCCTTGTACCAACAATAATGTTGAATACGAGGCCCTAATCTTGGGTCTCCAAACAACGCTCGCCATGAAGATCAAAAAGCTAAATATCTTTGGTGACTCCTTGCTCATTGTTAATCAAGTTAAGGGGATCTATCAATGTAGATGTCCCATTTTGAAGGTATATAAAGATCTTGTGGACACATATCTAGCCCAGCTAGAATGGTATGACATCGAGGCAATCCCTCGAACATCCAATAGATTTGCAGACACCATGGCATCTTTGGGATCCTTAATCCCTCAGAATCCATCTATTGACTTCACTACCATTCAAGTGAAAATGCTATTGCAATCCATGATACAATGTGAGGCACAAAACAATCAAGAATCAGTCCACATGATTCAAATAGAACCAACCCATGAATGGTTCTACAAAGCCAGAGACTTTCTAAAAAAGGTGCCTTGGGGATCGTTGCTTTCATAGGGTCCTATAGAGAATGGTACTACTATTCTCCATAAGGTAGTTTCCCAATCAACTTTTGTACAAGTCGAACTACAGTGGGAACATGTCATTCAGTCAGTTGAAGTTGTTGCCTATCAAGATTGGATGTCGCAAATACATGATTTCCTTAAGCTTGGTGTAATCCCATAAGGATTGTCACATGCCACAAAATGAGCATTCAAACAGAAAGTGACTAAGTATGTCTTGCTAGGAGACATCTTGTATCATCGAAGCTATGATGGAATTCTCCTTCATTGCCTTGAGCCCCAAGAATCAACTTGGGCAATCTCACAAGCTCATGATGGTACATGCGGTGGCCATTTTAGTGGCATGGCCATCATCAAGCGCATCCTTTGAATGGGTTATTATTGGCCCACTATGGAGAAGGATTGCACAATGTATGTCAAGAAATGCATCAAATGTCAGCATCATGCTAATCTTATGCACTTGCCATCATAGGCCTTACAACCCATTCAAGCGGCTTGGCCATTTTCTCAGTGGGGTTTTGATCTGATTGGTAAGATCTCTCCCCCATCATTGGGCTGACATACATTCATTATAATGGCCACTGAGTACTTTACAAAATGGGTGGAAGCAATCCCTTTGACAATGACAACTAGGAGCACGTATTGTGGAGTTCATACTCCATAATATCATATGTCATTTTGGGATACCATCCAAGATCATATCGGATAATGGAACATCATTCAAAAACAAAATTGTAAGGGCTTTAACATCCAAGTATAATATACAACACAGTTTTGTGACTCCATACTATCCACAAGAAAATGGGTAAGCTGAAGCTTCTAACAAGATAGTGGTAGCTATCTTGAAAAATATTATTCAAGAGAACCACAAAGATTGGCATATCCAGCTACCCCTTGCATTATGGGCTTACAAGACTAGTATACGGATGCCCACTAGGGCAACCCCATTTTCACTAGTATATGGCGTTGAGGCCATTATGCCCTTAGAGTTGGAAATTCCAACCCTACGCATCGCATTGAAAGAGTTCATCGATGATGACACTGTGCGACAAGCTCACCTCGACCAATTGATGCTTCTTGATGAACATCGCGTGAATGCCCTTGAGCATCTCTGAGTTTATCAAGAATGCCTAAAATGAGCTTATAACAATAAATTCCATCTAAGAGACTTTAAAGTTGGGGATCTTGTGCTGAAAGAAAACCAACAGAACTCAAACCTACCATCGCACTTACGAGATAAATTTATGGCCAACTGGTTAGGTCCATATATCATCTCAGAGAAGATAGGACCTAGAACATATCACCTAACATCGCTTGAAGGTGTTGAAGAGCCTGAACCTCTCAACATTCTTCATATTAAGGCATTCCACACATAAAAATAAAAAATTCAAAAACATTCAAAATAATCAAAATTTCAAAAACAATTGAAAAATCAAAAATCAAAACAAATCAAAAAGCAATAAAATTCAAAAACATTGCAAAACATCAAAAACACAAAAACATTTACATTTTATATTTTGCATATGCATTCATTTAATTGCATTGCATTAGGCATGTTCATCCATTACACTTGCATTAGGATAGGTTGTGTTTACAATCTTACAAATGACACCACGTTTGTATCCTAATCATGCATCTTCAAATCATCATCATCATCCATCACCCTTGTGAGTAATTGTGTTTTTCAACACAACCCCTCCTATTGCTATAAGGAATATACTAGGGTTTTCTAGTCATTCAACCATACCTAGTGATCTTCTCAGATTTTGTAGAAAGCTATCTTTGCTTTTGGAGATGAGGTCTAGTTTTGATAGCACCTAGCATATATCAAAATCCCATCACTAATTAAACACATTAACAATCCTAATTAGGACAAGGAAATATGAACACTACAAAGTGGTCCTAGTCACCTTAAGTGAAAGGTTTTACTTGCTCATCTTGTGATGTGCATGGTCTAGAGTGTTGATCATTGAAAAAAGGACAAGCTCCCCCTACCCAAAGAAATCCCTTGCTTTCATAAAAAATAAGCAAAATCCAAAATCAAGCAAAATCCCTTGCTCAAAAAAAAAAAATGCAAAATAAATAGTGATTTTCATCACTAAGCATGAGCAAGTATCCCAATAAATGTGAAGAAAAGAAGGGGGTGAAGAGCTTGAATCCCTGGAATGGTCACTACTCAAAGCCATTGAGTGATCCCCAATACAACAATGGGTTGAATGAATCCCGCTTGGCATTGGGGTAGTTCTAAGAAATTTACAAATGAGCTAGCTTTAGGTGGCATGTATTACCTAGTGGTCTAGTCTAACTGCATCCAAACTTAGGATCATGATGAACATTTGGTGATCCTCATTACAACAATGGGCTGAATGAATCCCACCTGGCAATGAGGTAGTCTTATGTCTCATCTAATATATTCATTTGCACACACAGGGATAATGAATATCTTGGTCTTCATAACAAAAACTTTTATCTTTCAAGAGTCTTGTATAGTCATTATACAACTTTTGATTAATCAACTAGGGTGTTTGAGTCTCATGGAAAACCTCAAAAATCCCTTATAGCAACAAGTCACATCAATCAATCATCAATATCTCTTTATGAGGTTTTTTTATTAAAGGTATTCATAAAATAGGATAGATACCAAATGGATATCAACAATGATATTTAGATGACCACTTACTATTTTGTGCATATCTTTTAATTTACAAAAGCTCATAAGGAAAACCATACATCTCACATCATCTCATATCACATATGGATGCTTAAATGATTAATTCTTATGATAAGATTTAACATTTACATTCATGATTTTTATACATTCTGTGGTGTCATCCATTAGATTTTTAAACACATATTACATTCATTCCTTATATTTTAAGTGATTAAAGCATACAGGTTCATTTACATTAGATCACCATCATATAAATAATGCATTACATTCACATTCATACATCATATCATGGCACATAAATTAAATTCATAGAATTAAATCAAATTAAACATGCATTTAAACATAAGGTGTGCATCCATATATGTACTCGTAATCAGTAGTGCATCCATACATGTACATCATAGTATCTAATCATACATACATCATCTAGCTAGTGCATGTCATCAATACATCACATCCATATAGCATAATCAATAAACATCAACATTGCATCCATGTGCATCTCATAAACATAAAAACAATAAAATGATACACATAATGAAGCATAATCAAATGTAATATCATATATATGTGTGTCAAAATGTATACATAGAGGTACATCAAAATACCCGTAGGCTACAATAGTGTAGGTCATCAGACCTTACACTCAAAAATGATACAATGTCATCAAGTCATAATCAGGTGTGACATGTGCCACCTGATTCAAATAAGGTGCACGATTATGAGCTAAATAACAAAATAACCTAAGACTATAATAATAATCCGTAGGTAGAATGTGATGCCCACATTACTAACTAAACCCTGTAGTATAACTATCTATGCCTACAATGAGGTTGTATCTCCTATAGCTAGTGTACCTATAGTTGCTTATCCCTAAGTGGTTGGAGTAGAAGGTGTAGCTTGAGAAGTTGAGGGACCTCCCCTCACAATCCTAAGCATATCTCACTCTACAGTCCAAAAGTCTAGCTGATACTGGATAAGATCCCACTATGTGATGATCTTCTCTATATCTATAGTAGCGAGTCAATCTATGTTTGGAGGGTAGTCCACTCCTCCTCAAATCCCCACCATGAGACTATCCTACTATAAGTTATGCCTATAAAGCACCCATCTAAGCCTGTAGAGTGGCAATGGAGGTATCTCTCTCTAAAATCTATCTCTGAGCCATCTACAACTATGTATATAGACTAGATACCTAGGCCCATAGCTATGACACCTCATCATCAAGCTCCTCCTCCTCATCTCGATCCCCCTCCTCTGGTGCAACGACCTAGCCCCACTCACCCTCTATCCTCTAGCAAACTTATCACCCATGTGGATCATCAACCACTACCTCGATAGCCTCCCCATCTCTAGATCTCCCTAGGGGACCACCACCCTACCATAGCCTGGTCATCCACCAAGCATCATAATCAAGAGTAGTGCCAGCATCTGCCAACCTTAAATCCTAAAATGCATCATCCTCCTCTCCCAAGGGGGTCACCTATGGCCATGCTAACTGAGTCTCCACCTTAAGGTGATGGTAGAGGATTAGCTCCTCTAGAATATCCTAGCATACCCTAAACTATCTAGTGACTCAAGAGAAGTGAAAGAACTCCCGCACATCGGGCTTGCACTCGATGACCCAATGATCGCATCTAGCCCACCTCAGATAGCGGTCTACCTCCTCCCATGTGGGGCAATCTAGATAAGGATGCCAGATAATTTGGCCTACCTATAGTCTTATCAGTCTCTCCATATAGTGTTGCAAGTCTCCTGCATGAGACCTACTCCTATACATCTCTACCTCTCGAGGCCAACAAGCTCCATAGCACTGAGATGGCTACTACTATAGCAATAGGTAGGGTAGCCCTCCAGGATGCTCTATCCTAATGTGCTCCCAGGCCCAGATCTGTAGTAGGAGGCTGCATCCTACTCCTACTCATCCCCATTGCATGATGTGATAGAGCTCATCATAGAGCTGTGCAAGGAGAGCACTCCCCCATGATAGGATCAATGGTTGCATCATGGTGTTAGCAAGTAGGTCCTACACTATGGCTAGGAGGTTCCAAGGGAACCTCACTCCTAAAGTATCTAGAAGCACAACATTGATAGATGATGTGCATGAGGATAAGTATCCATCATGTAAAGACACATACCCTATACCAATGCTCTATGGGCACCCCACCATGCTCTGTATCCTCTAGCACCTCATCGCTCCTAGCATCAAAGATCCTCTAAAAGATAATGCTCTTCACCTTGGTAGGTGAAGAAGTGATGGCCTCTCCATCGATGGGGATGCAAAATATATGGTACACATCCTCTAGCATGACCATCATCTCCCTAGTTGAAATATGGAAGGTGTTAGTCCATGCATCCCAATGATGGGCTAGAGCAGTCATATAGGCCTGGTTGGCCCTGATAGAAGGTAGTCATAGGACATAGCCGAGGCCCATGACCCCGAACCAATCTAAGTCTACTTGGATCAGCTAGGGTAGGAGCTCATGGAGCAAATCTGACTCTCGCGCTCACACAGTCAAGGTCTAAGAGAAGTAATAACAAAATAATCAAAATTTCAAAAACAATAAAAAATGCACTTCAAAAGTACAAACAAATCTAAAAACACTTCAAAATTTCAAAAACAATAAAAAATGCATTCAAAATATCCAAAAAATTCAAATATGCACTTGAAAAAATAAAAAAATCAATTAAATCAAGTCAAAAAGTAAAAAAATAAAAAATTAAAAATTTTGGCTAAATTTTCTTAGTCATGGTTGTCACCCATGGCTAGCACCAACGGTCAATTTTTTGACCGTTGGTGTTTGAACTCAGCTACGGATGACAACCGTGGCCCCCAATTGGAAAATTGGGAGTTACGAATACCACTCATGACTACGGGAATGACCTCGTTCAAGGTCAATTCCCACCCCAAAACCCAAAAAAAAATTAAATTCCCATCCCTCTAAGCTAACCTAGATCTAATCCTAACTAGGGTGAGGTTAATTACCAAAAATTTAATGAGGTTCATTAATCCCATTACTTAATGTGGTTCATTTTTAAACTGGGTAAAATTGCATGAGAGAGATGGAGGTGCTACCTTCGAAGCACCGACTCCACCACTAGTGGAAGCCTCCGGTTGGTCTACCATCAGGGTAGGTAATGGTTCCAACAACATTCCATATCAAAAGTTTTCTCTCACCTCTCAGAGCTCTCACTATCAAACTTGCAACCTGGAAATAATAAAAATAAAAAACCTAAAAATTCTTTTATATTTCTAACTTAGCCCTTAGTCATGGGTGTCAAACATAGGTGCAGATTAGGGTTTCATCGATCGCGGGTATCAAACATGGCTAAGAAAATTGCCAAAACTAGCTATGATTGACAACCATGGCTAGCAGACAACAATAAATGCTCTCAAAATTTCACCATGAGGAGCTTTAAAATGTAAAATAAAAAATATTCAATGGTCCAAAAACCTCAAAAATTGCAAAAATAACAAAAACATCACATAAATCAAAATTCAAATGTGCCTCGTATTCAGTTATTTACCCTATACACTTGGTGGTTGCAGTGACTTGCGCTCCATGCAATCCGACAAGATGAGTAAATTACCATAAGGTCATTTGGGGTAAATTAGTCATCATTGAATTGAAATGTCTTCACTTCAATCCTGAAGAAGGCCATTGTGGCCGGATTGCCCCATGAGAATGAGGTATTCATTTCATTTCTTCTATGACATTTTTAGTAGATCATCGAACATAGTGATTCAACACAAGCTTAAATGGAATTGCTATCATCTTGATTCTCTAAGAAGGCCATTATGGTCAGACTGCTCCATGGGATAGAGATGTACAATTACTATTAATGGTTGACATCATAGTTGTAATAGGCCTTGCCATATAACAAATACAAAGTCTTAAATCATCCAAATTATTCATCTTGGTCAAGTGACTCATCACTTTAATTAATTGTCCTTCCCTCATCGACTCGTCGCTTGAGGGGGTAGTCATAATATCAAAAATCATAATAAAAATCAACAAAGGATCACTCGATCATGTCAAATTGTATTCATCTTACGAATCATTGCTAACAACTATCATAAGCTTACCCTTATGCTAGGGGCAAAAAGCAAATATGCTAATTTAAAGCTTGAAGCTCTCCACCTATCAGAACAATTGTAGCATTGATGCTACCCGATCATAGTTGGACACGTGAAAGCTTTGCAAATTTAAGCCTTCCATCCCATTGGAAGCAATGATTCTAAGATGTGCATCCTTTTGTAGGATTGGGCATCTAATGTTGATCAGATCAATGATCATCATTCAACCTACAACATGGCTTTAGGTGGTCTATTTTTTCTCAGCATTGTGTTTTCCCATAATGCATCCCAAAAGGGGCATCTGTAGACACCTAAAACATGTCATGTTTAGGAGACTACTCATATGGGCATCTTTGCAGACCATATGAATGATCTTGGACCTTTCCAAGGCAAAGCAGTGGTTCTAACCACTCAATTTAGGCATCCTGGGCCTATTCAACCTTAGCCATGGATGGCATCCATAGCTAAGATCTCAACCATGGTTGACACCCATGGCTAGGGTTTTAGCCATGTTTAAGAGCCACGACTAGCCCTGTAACTATCTTGGCCTCTCGAGCCAAGCCAAAATTAGTTGTAACGACCATGTGCAACTGATCCTAGGTGGTTTTGGGTGAGGAAGCTTCTGGATGTTTCCTCCCAACTGCCCCAACCTATCAATTCTTGATCTTGGCTTCTCAAGGAAGCTAGGATGAGGAGTTAGGAAGGCTATAAGACTCCCTTCAAAATTGGAGAGAGGTCTAGATTGATCCCAAATTTGAATGCAGCGAAGCCCTATCGAATTGGAGAGCCACTTGCAACCTCTGAGGAGTGCATACATGTTGCCAAAATCCAATTTGGAGAATCATACCTACATTTGAAGCAATGGAGATTTCAAGAGCTTGAGGAGCAAGCTTACCAATTGACACACTTCCATTGCCAATTCTAGTGAATTCAACCACCAATCTATTCTAGAACACCGAGGTGACCCTTGATCATCAATTCCTTGGAGGATTTGAGAGTTTTTGGCCCTGGTTGCAAGAGAAAGAGGAGTTTTCCCTCAATCATGGTTGTCAGCCATGGCTAACAGAGCCAACTACATTTAACACCCATGGCTAGGGTTTGATGCTCTTTTCCCTCCATTTTAGCAATAGGTTTTCCATTTCAGTTATGCAAATAGTTTAATCTAGCATAGATTAGTCTTAATTTACATATTTGCATGGTTAATTAGCAATATTAGAGGTAGCTTTACCTTCATTTTGGTCACATTTTCTAGTTTTCAATAATCTTCTTAGATTAGCTTCATTTCATGCTTTTATTGCAAATTACATGTTAGATTAGCTAGATCTACTTGTTTTCAAGCATGCTTTGCATTAATTCAGCTATTTTGTAAGCATATTTGCATATCTTTATGCTTTCTTTCAAGTTTAGCCATACTTCTTGCATTTTCTTGACAAAAGCCTCATCATGAGAGGCCTCATATGCTTTTAATTGTGCTTTGTTGTTTCTTGTATGTAGGTTACAGGATCTTGCAAGCTTCAAGGCACTCTCAACATCAAGTTCCTCTTGGAAAATGGAGAAGGAGGCATCCTTGTAAGCCCTCAAGCAGAGTTGATGGAGATATGAAGACCAATTGAAACACATCTTCCCCCATTTTGGGATTATTTGCTTATTGTAACAATTGTATCAATCTTTGGTATCCCTAAGAGGGATAAATTTGTAATAAGATTCATTTGATTAATAAAAGAGAGCTTCCCTTTGTTATTTCCTTCTTTTTGTCAAATGTATGCTTAGATTACATGCTTTTCCTTCTTTATGTTGCAATATCAATAGATGTGTGGTCTCCATAGCCTTCTATAATAACCTAAAATTATTTTATCAAATCTACTTATTTCATCTTTAGATCTACTTATTTTGTATTATATTTTTTTAATCTATAGGGAATTCAGGAAATGATGACTTCATTGTAAACCTCGGTACTTCACTTAATTTCAGCATTATTCATCTAAATTATGAACTAAAATTCTATTCAACATAAGTGATCCATCCTATATTTTTTACTAATTTTAGTTTATAGATCCAAAAAAGTGACCCATCCTATATTTTTATTCAAAAAATTTAATTCCCTTGGATAGTGATTCATTCCTCATAAATAAATTCATTCTATTTCCTAAAAATCCTATCTTTTGAAAATAATGAACCATTTTATAGAGCTAATTGAATGATTCACCCAAAATTGACTATTTTAGTTTTTGTAGGTTCTTTTTTAGCATCCAAGCAAGGCAATACATCAAAATTTTACTTTCAAGCCTTGGAAAATCTTGTGAACTTTTATAAGTACGATTTTCTCTATAATCTATAAGACGATTGGCTCCTAGAAGGGTGGTTCATTCATCACCTTCTAAAAGAAAGAAAACTTTGTCAAAGTGCTTGGGAGAACAATTTACTCTCAATTTCAAATTGATTTATTTTTAATATAAAAATTCACCTTTTAACTTTAAATATCATGCTATAATTTATCTAAGTGTTTTGGAGAGCAATTTGGTCAAGTTATACAAGGTGATTAACTCCCTTAAAGAGCGATTTGCTCATTAATTTTATTTTTGCTTTCTAAATATTTTCACACTAAATTTTTATTTTCTATAGGTACATTAGAATTAGACCAAGAATAAAATGAATATAAGGTCGAAATATCATTAATTTGGTAAGTATATTGAACTGATTAGAATTCTCACATACCAAAGAAAAGACACCAAAGAGAACAATCCCATAACAACAATTTGGAATACAAGAGTCAAGAGAGGTATAGTAAACTCCAAGAACTAATATTGCTTAAAAAGGAAAATGCTTAATGATAACTTTGACTGAAATAAGTGTTAACCCAAATATTTATCACACATCCATATCAATATATTCTTTGATCCCTTTGATTATTAGAACTCAATACTTCAATGTTTTGCATTATGAATTGGTAGATATTTAAATACATAGAAAGCCCAAATTTGGCATAACAATGTACTATGTAAACTTTCCACTACCCTTATCCTATAGTACATGCATAGACCTTGTGATGGGTGGTTACACCACATGCCATTTCATATGGAGTATGATGTTATAACTCCTAACATACCCCCAACACCATAGTCATAGATCCATATCTAGCTTATGACCAAAAATTAATTTCTAGGGTGATGCTAGAAGTCCCCCCCTCAATGTAGACTTTCTACTATAATACTTAGGAGTGTCAAGTTCCACAAATCATGCACTCCAAAAACACATTTATTAAACATACTTATTTAATAATTAAAACTTATAGATACCATTTTTTATCCTTAATTCTTGGGTTCTAGTCCATATTCTATTGGGAATATTCCTGATACATTGCACCATTATCTTTCTATTGACATTATTATTGACAGGGACTAGTTTATTCTATAGACTGTAGCTATACTAGAAATTGAAGTGCTTATTTTCTTCCTAAAATTATTTTCTTGAAATATTTCAAGGACTTGAGCCCTTGAGGCATTTATACTCTTTGTTGATTTTTATCCATATTCTTGGATGATGTTTTCAATTGTCTATTAAATTGATCTATCTATTGGAGTGGTACTAATTCTTTAGTCTTCCATTAATTTCCTTTTGGATGAAGTGTTTAATTTTTTGTAATATTTATATTTTTGTGGCATTGTTTGTTGTCCTTAATCTTCAGCTAAAATTCATTCTAAAAGTTACACAATACTTATTTTGTTTATTCCTTTGCTTTGCTTGAACTTCCCTTTATGACTATATTTCAAACTTTCATCTTGATAGCTTTAGTTGTTCCCAAAATTCTACTTTGAAGTGCACATATTCAATCTTAGGTGCTTGAATCTACTTCATTTTATCATTCTTGTTCTCCTTTAGCTTGGGGTGATCAAAAAGGTTCTTTATGTATCTAGTTGTGTTATATTATAGAGATATATTTTTCTATGACTTGAATAATTTGGATGAATCCAATTTTCCTGACCTGTGATATCTTTGGTTGCTTCTGCATTGTACCAAAATTGATTAGGCTAACTTGGTTGTTCTTGTGCAATAAACGCATGTTCTTCTTCTTAAAAATTTTCTTCTTTTTCAACTTGGTTCTCTCTAGCTACATCATTTTGCTATACCCTTTTCCAAATTTGATTTTGCTTATATAATAATGACCTATCTTGTTATGGGTTCATAGCTATGAAGGATATCCATTTGTAAATGGCTTATTCCAACATTCCTTCACTATATGGTTATTTCCACCACAAATTTCACTCATATTTTACGTGAAAATTATTTCTTTGAGAAAAATTTCTCTAATTCTTATATCCTTAAGAATTACTTCTCTATTGGAAATATTTTTGAGGTCTTATACATCTTTTAAATTGCTACTTTCCTTTTTTATTTGTAAGAAGTATTCTTTTCCTTCCTGTCTTGAATGTGAGGTCTCTACTTTTGAAGAAGGGTCACCAACTATTCAATATTTGGTGTTTTTTAGTGATATTTAATGCTGTCACAAATATATTATATTAAGAAGGGAGACATTAAAATAATAAAAACAAGAGTTTCATCAAATAATGTTTGTCCCAAATCTTGTAGTGATGCTCATAGTTCAACAATTCTCCTCATGAATAATTTGATTCTTTCTTCATTATTCATATTCAAGCAATGTAGCTGGCTCTATAGAAATAGTATTTATTTATTTATTATTAGATACAAGAAGGGGTTTTGAAAGGATTCCCAAACCTTTTACAATTAATGGAATGCTATCAATCTAGGCTTAGTTTCCTACTCTCCTATTACTTCAAGTGAACTGAGAGCCTTTCAACTCCATATCTAACAACTCATTTTGATTGACAAAGTCCATGAATTCCTCCATTTCTTTTGACCAAGCAGAATTACCCCTCTTTTATCTAAAATACAAAGGAGAATTTAAATGCCCAACCAAAAACTAGGTTTCCATTTTAAAATCTTCTCTCATAGAACTCTAAGAGAACCATAGTAGATTCTTGCTAGGGCCAAAATTTAAAGCATAAACATTTGACATAACCCATCTACAATTAGTGTCTCTACTAAAACAAAGGATGTCAATAATTGTATCCATGGATGAGATAACAAAACCATATAGTTTCTTAGCATCCCAAAGGCATAATAGCCCCCCAGAAGCTCCATGAGCTAGCCTCGTAACAAAATCTACCTCTTTCCAAATAGCCTTCCTAATAGCTTCTAAATTATAATCTTCCACTTTTGTTTCTTGGAGAAAAATAATGTTTGACAAAGAATATTTTTAAAAGGAAGCTACCAACTACTGCTTAGATGGTCCTATCAAACCCCTAAAATTCCATTATATAATTTCATTTATGAGGCTTGGGGTTGGATTTCTTTCCTCCAATAATGTACTAGGAAGGCTAATAAAAGGAATCTAACTTTATTTATTTCACCCCAAAATCATTTCCCTCATCAACCTTTAGCAAAGCCTAAGAACCATCAGCAATATCCTCCTCCATCTCCCTTTTTCTCAGGATTTTATTTGGGGGTTTCCCGACTTCCCTTAAAATACCCACATCAATGGGACCCTTTCTTTGACTATAATTTTATTTTGATTCTTTTCTTCAAATACTGTTTGTAGCTTCTCCCATAAATCTTTGGTTTTGGTTTAATTTCAAATGTATGCTTGTACTTCATCTACTACTTTGAACATGATGATTAACCTTGTCTTTTTTTCTACCTTGTTGAACTTTATCTAATCTTCATCTTCTATAGTAGGATGGGTAATGGTTCCATCTACAACTTGCCATACTTCTTAAAAATTGAGTTGTGTTCTAAGTTTGGTATTCTAGGAAACATAATTATTCCCCCTCAATAGTTGGGAATAATGCAATAGAAATTTTGGTGCTCCACTAGCCATAGTAATTCTTCACAAATTTTGAATATTTTTTTTTCAATAAATTAACCTCAAAAAATGCTTTATGATGAGTATATATAAGCCTGTACTTGTGATTCAATTGATGCCTCAAATTTCAAGAAAATTAATGTCTTGTTGAGAAAAAATAATAAATAGAGAGAATATTCTTCCTCTAAGGGATATTCTTTGAAATATTCCAAAAAAAAATTTATATGCTTCTCCTTTTTTTACTTTCATTAATCAAAAGGACTCGACTTAATTTTATAGGGTATAATAATCCTCTTCACAAAATGTATGGGATAAGTGAATATGCATTTTGATGGCCAAAAATTATGCTCTTCATGTTCCTTTACTTATGTATTTGGTTCCCTAGGCCTTTACTAAATATTTTTCATGTTCTTGTATCAATAGAAATGACCTGATCTTGTTTAATATACTTTGTTTAAATTTTACCATTCATCCAACAGGTCAGATGGCCTCTAGGTAAGATGTTTAGTGGAATATTTTTAGACTTGCATTATACATTACGCTACTTAATTAATTGAATTGATCTATGTAGGAATGGGTGATGTATAATCTTCTACATTTTCTAATGAATTGACTTGAGTATCTTAGGTCAAGACTTAAATTTGATTGTATATTTTCTCAACTTGAGTCAATTGATATGTCTCTTTCTGTTGCTTGTTTTAGAGTGATTTATTTCAAATTATTCATAGTGACATGTTCTTGGTTGAGCATGCATAGGGAACAAATAAATTCTTTGGCAATTTACTTCTTGATGCTATCTTTTGTCGCTTTTATTTAGGAAAAATGTTTTTTGTAGACTAAATAATGATTTTCTCAATGAGAATTTTGATGACATTCAATTTATCACTACAACATTATGTCTTTCCTATTGAGACTTCTCAAAGAGGAAATAATCCTCCCTACTCTTATGCCTGTATAAATATCATTTTATTATTTTAAAGTGGATAAATTTATTTAAATTTGGGGCACTTGAGTTGAAGGTTGTTTTAACCAAATGTCAATTTGTCCTCATGGGCAAAATCACCTTTTACTTCATGTAAAAATGTGCTTGCTATTTTTATCAAATGTGAAACTTGTTATTGGGATAAAACATCATCTACAAATATTTAGCATCATATGGGTTCCTCATTGACATAGGAACTCATTTTTAACTGGAACTTTATTAGTGCATGAGCTTATCATTATATGGTTTGCTCCTTGACATAGGGCACCCATGGATGAATCAAAATTTTATCTATGCATGAATTTGTCACACTTCGATGCGGATATGCATTGGTTTGTTTTGACCAAAATCTAGTTTCTTTCACCTTGTGAATTCTTAGACAAATATCATCTACCTTATTGTTTCTACCTCACATTCTTATGAGAATGTAATATCAAAATATTTAGGGAAGACCCTGATTCTTGTCTAAACAATATCTAGAATTTATCTAAAATTTGAGTCTTCCATGAAATTCTACTTCATGGAGATGAGTACCTCTCTTTTGAGGTTAACCTTAAACAATTTTCTATAAGGTTATTTACACTTAAAACTTATTTTCAACATAGTGCTTCCTAAGCTTCACTAGAATAAAGCAAGAGAAGGATATGAAGGAGAGATGTCTCTTCCTTCTATCTACTTTGATGCCACATGTTATAACTCAATGCTTTTATGGTTTACATTATGAAATAGTAGATATTTAAATACATAGAATACCTAAATTTAGCATAACAACCTAATAACTAAGCTTGCAACTACCCTTGTCTTGTATTACATGCATAGACTTTGTGATGGGTAGTATACCACATGCAATTTCACATGGATTATGATGTCATAACTCCTAAAATTGATATAGGTTAACTTTTACACTTCTATAAGGCAACCTAGTGGTCAAATAGCACCTACAACTATACAAGCTAGCCAAACCTACACCACCACTAGTCTATTTTTTCAAACTATGATAATAAATCCCTTGTATAACATACCACCTATATTGCAAAACCAACCAAATATCATTAATCCGCAACTAGTTTATTAGGTCCTACTACTTTACAACTAATAATGGTCAAACCTTTGAGTCAACTACCATAAGTGTTGACCAACCAAGTAATAGGTGCACCGACTTAGCAACTTGTTTAAAACCAAAAAAATAGGTCTAATAAACAAATGAGAACTATCAAATTATAGTTCAAATCAATCCAATAGAAAAATATTTCAAATCAATTTGGAACACAACAAAGTCAACAAAATTAAAATGTTATGCAAAGTTCATTAGTTTCACAAAAATCTATAGCAAAATTTAAACATATAAATTTGACATATCTAATTTATAGGGAGCCTTAATGGTACAAGGCACTCTCTATAATTAATCATTTCCTCCACACACACAACCTTATTAAAACCCACAATTAATTCCTTAGAATCATCCAACTTTACATTTTTGTTCAAATCCACAAAACCAACAAAATATACCTAATCCACAAGTGATGCAAAATATTAATCTATAATAAGTATATCAAAATTAGTGGTTGGTACAAAATCTAAATTAATAGTTATAACTAAGTATATAACAACATCAACAATAATAAGTGACTCTTTAAAATTTTTAAGTTATACCCAATAAATAAATGGTCTAGTACATTTCTCAATAATAGGTGTACATGGGTCTGCCATAGTAATATATGTAGTATGCCCAACAAATATCATATGTACAAGGACCTAAATTTTATCAAATGCAAATACTGGCAAGACCATAGAATTAACTTCTAGACTAGATCTATCCCTCAAAGCAATATCACATTTTTTCCTTCTGGCAAGTCATGAAAAATGAATTTGCAAAGTGCGAAGGATTAGGTTTTTTTCCTGAAAAACATCTCATTTTTTAGGAGCTATATCTTTGCGAAGAGTTATCCACTTTAGCTAATTCTTGGACCAAATTGTGCAGAATTTGAATATATTTAAAATGAGTGGTCATATGCAAAAATCCAAGCAATATTGATGGAGATACAACCCTATGAAGTCAACCATTCATAATAAAGGCACTGACGATTTTTGAAGTCATGAAAAATGAATTTACAAAGTGCAAAGGTTAGGGTTTTTTCTTGAAAAACATCTCATATTTTAGGAGCCACATCTTCACGAAGAGTTATCGTATTCAATTGATTATTGGACCAACTTGTGTAAAATTTGAATAGCTTTAAAATGAGTGATAATATGTAAAACTATGAGCAATATTGATAATTTTTCAAGTCGCAAAAAATGAAATTGCAAATATTTTCCAACTAGGGTTTGAATGATGAGAAGAGTAATGAAGGGCTAGGACTTTAGTGAGGCAAGATATTTTATTTGGACAAATATTTTTTTAGCTAAGTTCTTTTTCCCTTTGTTTATCTTAGAAATTGTGCATGAAAAATTTATAATATTTTTATCAAATATTATATTTGGTATAGGACTTTCAGATAAATTTCATTAGATTTTGAGTTTCCTTTCTATGGATCGATTTATATTTAAATCCTCATAATCATCCCTAGTGATAGAGGTTAGTGAGCGCACCTCAAAGAGATCCTCATTTCTCCAAGATAGGGTATTTTTTGGTAAATTTAATGGGTATTGGCCAGGGGCTTCAACCTTGAGAAAATGGATTGATAGGAGTTGGAAGTCTCCAGGAGTGATTTTATCATTTCTTTCCAAAGGCTTTTTTCTAGCCATTTTTTGTTCTAGGGAAGAAAGAGAAATAATCCTAAAAGGGAGTCCTTGGTTTATGGGAAGAGCAGGGCTCTTCCTTACCCGTTGGTATGAAGGCTTTTCACTTGAAAATGTTAATCTATCCCTAGTACCATTCTGGGTTAGGTTTTTTGGGTTACCCATTGAATTTTGGAAAATATATACCTTCAAGGAAATAGGCAACACTCTAGGATAATTTCTTGAGATTTTAGATACAAAAAAATATGGATTTTTGGCTATTTATGCTCGCATATTGATCATGATTGATATAAGTAAAGATTTACTAGAATCAATCATTCTTAAGTATGGGGATAAGATGTGGACCCAAAATATAGATTATTAAAACATATCTTTTAGATGTATAAGATTTCATAATGTGGGACATATTGAGATATCATGCCCTAAGAAGAGCCCAGCATAATCATTTGTAGAAAATCATAACTTAAATTTACAAATGGTTATGGATATAGATGATTTTTAACTTCCAAAAAATAGATCTAGAAAAATAAAATAAAATGAACAATGGAGACTAATAAGGAAGGATATTGGAAGAAATTCCAATTATTTTGAGGCTTTAGCCGATGAATAAAATGTAGATCAAAACATAGAGGACATAGTACAATAATTTCAACATATTAGCAAGGAATTGTCTATTCAGTATGATCCTAAGGAAGAACATTCTTGATGAATCTAAAGAATGTGTCTCATTAAATTTTGAATACTCTCTTGAAGTACCATGCACCATTTAGGAGAAAACAATTGGTAAATAAAATGCAGTTTTAGAAGTTAATACCTCTGCCATTAATAAGGAAATACCAGAAAATGAGAAGGACAAGTCAAAAGCTTCTATAATAGAGCCAAGAGAGGATAAATATATTGAAAAAAATTGTGAAATACTATTGAGGAATAGATTAATAAGACCTACTCTTGATATGGGAAAGGCAAAAAGAGGAAAAACCTCAAATTATCAAGCAAGATCCAGGGAAGCAAGAGCTAACATAGAGAAAGGAACACAAACTAAGTTTGTTGAGCTTCTCTTTACCAAAAAATAAAATGATATTGGTAATATGCGAGAGGGACAAAAATGCCCTAATGAGACATGATTATCATCTCATGGAATATAAGGGGTGCTAATGCCCCATCAAATCATAGGCGTATTAGGGACCTATGTTTAAGTAATAAACCTAATATTCTATGTATCCAAGAAACTAAAATGACAAAAGAAGAAGTTTCAAAAACTATGAAAGCAGTTTGGGCAAGATGTGAATGGGATGCTATGGATTCTGAAGGAGAAACAAGAGGAATTCTAACTTGTTTGAATCCTTATAGAACATATTGTGTAACCATTCATAAAAATAGGCATTGGATAGCCTCTTTAGTCACTTGCTACTTTGTAGTTCACTTCATCCTTATCAACGTCTATGGACCTACAAATCAGTCAGGTAGATTAGAATTTTGGAGTGGGATTGAAGCCTTTATGAGAATTAAAGACCAAGTAACCGGATTTATGATCATTGGAGATTTTAATGCCATAACCAAGATGAACAAAAAATTTGGGGAAATTAGGAAATCGACCCAAAGTATGAAAAAATTCTTAGCTTATATTTAAAACAACAATCTATGGGAAGTTGAGTTTGAATAAGATAATTATACTTGGACCAAAAATAGGAGAGGCTAGAACCTAATAGAAAAAAAAAAATAGATAGATGCATTCTCTCATATAATTGGATTGATTAAGGAACTTGTGCTAAAATTAATACCTTAACAAGGATCGGTTCATATCATTGGCCAGTAAGAGTTAAAATGGTAGTAAGTGAATTAAAAAAATATCATATTTTAAATATGAGCAGATGTGGGAAGACCATCCTCAATTTTTTTATATGATAGCTCAAACATGAAATTATTTAGGTAATGGTGGTTTGTATGCTCTTCCAAACCAAATTAAATCTATGACATCTAGATTAAAATAATGGAGAAAGAACACCTTTAGAAACATTTCTGAGAAGAAATAAGAACTAAAAATTAGACTTTTAAAATTCCAAAAAGGTGATGAAAATAATACAAGCTCAGAGGAAAGGGAGTTTCTTAGTGAATATCATAATATTTTGAGTAAGAAAGAGAATTTTTGGATATTAAAATCAAGATAGACTTTGTTAAAAGAAGGAAATAAGAATACAAATTTTTTTCATAGGATGGCTATCGTACAAAGAGAATCTTCTAGAATTAAATCAATAGAAGGGGTTTGGATTGAAGATTAGAGTGAAATTAGAAAAGAGGTAAAGTCGTTTTATCAAAATATTCTAGGTTCATAGGAGACCAAAGTTCTTAATGATAAACTTCTTCAAGATGTTCCTTCAGTTATAACAAATGAAGACAATAGGAAACTGATGGAGCCTATTACTCTAGAAGAAGTTCATTTAGCTCTTTTCTCTTTTAATAAGGATAAATCCCTAGGTCCATATGGGATATTTGTAGCTTTTTACCAACATAATTGGGATATAGTGAAGGATTCTTTATTGGTGGTTGTGGAACAGTCTAGGGTAAAACAATACATTCCTTATAAAATAAATAAAACTTATCTTATCCTAATTTCATAAAATAAGGATGCTAAATTGTTTTATTCTTTTAGACCCATAAGCCTATGTAATATGGCATATAATATTATTTCCAAAGTTATGGAAAATAGATTAAGGCCATTGATAGACAAAATCATTTCAAAAGAGCAAGGAGGATTTGTGAAAGGGATATAAATTCTAGATGGGATATTAGTAGATCATGAAGTTATACATTCAACAACTTCAAGAAAAGAGAAATTTATGTTATTAAAATTTTATATGAGTAAATCCTATGATAGGGTTAAATGGGATTTTGTTTTTGCAGTTTTATATAAGTTTGGTTTTCGGAAGAAATGGGCTAGATGGATTAAATCTTGTGTCTCTACAGTTTCTTATTCAGTGTTATTCAATGGTTTAGTGACATAATATTTTAAATCCAAGAGAGGCCTTAGACAAGGATATCCTCTATCTCATTATTTTTTCATTATTATGGCATAATTTTTGAGTAGGAACTTAAAGAAGACTTACAAATATGGATTTATTAATGGTTTTAAGGTTAGTAATAGCATTGATAACATCACCCATCAACATTTTATAGATGATATAACCTTTTTTTGAAGGGCAAGGATAAATGAGGCCAGAGCTTTGAATAATTTTTTAAAAGAGTACGAAAGAGCTTCAAGGAAAAAAATTAATAGGACTAAATCCAAAATTTACTTCCTTAACACTCCTAATATCAAAGAAAGAATTTGTAGGTTGCTTCAAATGGAGGAGGTAAATTTACCAACAAATTATCTAGGGATGCCTTTATTTGAGGGGAGAATGAGGATATATTTATGGAATATAGTTATTAGTAAAGTTCAAAATAAACTTCTAGATTGGAAAGGTAGATGGTTATCATTAGCAGGAAGAGTGTCATTGTTTTCTATGCCAAAATCAGTTGAAAAAAGTTTAATCTTTATTATGCGATCCTTTTTATGGTCAGGTTTACATGATAAAAAGAAATTTCCTTTGGTAAAATGGAGCAAGTTGTGTGATTACGAAACTAGGGGAGGTCTTGGTTTAAGAACTCCTATAGATGCAAAATTAGCTCTTAGGGGACTAGAGATTGTACAAAGAGAGTCAAAGACAATGGTAAATAATTATTCTAAGTATGTTGACCCCAATGACCCAAGTTTAATATTTACTACATTCTCTCTCCCAAATGGTTCTGCTCTTTGGAATGGTTTAAAAAAATCTATTGATCATATGATTAAAGGTTTAAGATGGGTGGTGGAAACTGGAGAAAAATTTTCTATTTGGATGGATACTTTGTGTGATAAAATACCACTCAATTTAGATCTAGTTTTGAAACCTTGGATGAGATTGCTTCAAGACAGATACGGTGATAGGGTTTCAAACATTTTGTACAAGGATCAAGAAGGAATATACAAATGGACAGAATATTTTTTTATAAGTATACAAGATATTTATGCTAGGAGGCAATTGAGTAGAAATATAACAATTGTGATTATTTCGAGGGGTGCAAAGGATAAATTAATTTGGGAGTTGAATAGCTTAGGAGAATACATAAAAAGAAGTGGATATAATGTTCAACACCAACATAATAATAATGTCACTAGAATATGGAGAGATATTTGGGATAGCCCAAGCATTGCTAAATTTAAAATATTTTTTTGGCTAGTAGGTCATAGAAGAATTTTATCCTGGGATAACCTTATGAAAGGGGTTATCATGACCCCTCTCAATGTATTTTCTATAATAATAAGGAGAGTATTGACCATATCTTGGGTCATTACTCAATAGTTTGTAATCTATGGCAATGGATTTAATATATTTGGTAAATGCATGGTGATGAATAGTAGAATTGAAGATTGGTTAAAGTAATGGCAAAGCACTTATAAAAGTGAGGCTTTATAGAAAATATGAGATATATCAAAAGATACAATACTTTGGACTATATGGCTAGAAAGCAACAGAAGAATATTTAAAGGAAAGAAAATCAGTTTAGAGGTAATGAAAAAGAAGATATGTTAAGCTATATAGTAGTCTAAACCAACTCTATCAACTTACCCAATTCCTAATTTGGAAGCAGAAAATCTTGATAGATGGAGTCAATTCATTAAATGGAATTATGATATTGGGTACAAGAGAAAAAAAAAAAATTAAATAATATAAAGTGGAAACCACCAGATATTTAAATTGAATTTTGATGGAGCATCTAAAGGAAATCCAGGACTAGTAGGAGGAGGAAGAATAATTAGAAATAATAAAGGAGATATTTTGTCTCATTATGCTTTCAATAGTGGATTTAAGACAAATAATGAAGCTGAAGCTTGGGCAGCTTTATAAGGGTTAAAAATATGTAAACAAATGAAATGGAATAGAGTATGGATGGAAGGTGATTCTCTCATAGTAATAAATGTAATTTTGAGGAAGCAAAGGCTCCATGGAACATACAAGAGATAATTGTGGAAATTCAAGATCTTGCTAAAAAGTTTGAAGAAATCAAGTTTACACATATATTAAGGGAAGGAAACAAATGTGCAGATAAGCTAACCAATAGAGGGGTTTTGATTGAGGATCATGAAGTTAAATTTTTATTTTCATGGTTAGAGGAAGTAGAAAGTTTAGTTGAAGCTGACAAAAAATATCAATTGCCTAAATCAATTAATGATTAAGTTTTAATTTAATGTTTTCCATTGGTAATATCTATTTTATTTTGTAACAATAATGTGTTTTCATTTAGACTATTTATTATAATTTTTGTGGTTGCACTTGTGTTTTAATAAGGAAACTAGCAATCCATATTTGGTAAAGCGGACTATGATAGTGCGATGTTTTGGAAATATTACTCTACTAAGATGCAAGGCATAGATAGTAGAGGTGAATTTTGGGAATTTTGAAGGCTGCTATAGAAAAATGTCAAGAAAGATGCTAAATTTTGGAGTAATTGTATTCAAACAGATATTTGAAAAGATCTAGAAAATGAAAATCAATAATTTAGACATTTTATGTAAAACAATGTAGGTTTCTAGCTATAGCATCTCAATTGATATGAGAAGGGTATCTATTTGTAATCTCTCAAGCCTTAAATAAGAGATATCTGATTTGTCAAGGGTGGGGGACTTGAGTACAACCCCTTATTATCAAGCAAAAAAAAAACTTATAGACTAGATGTATCAAGGACTATTAAATGTAATGGTTTACTTTCTAATCACAATTTCCATATTGAAATCTCTCCTAGTCTTTCATAGGAATAGTAGTAAAATAATATTTTATCACCTTAATGAACTATCAACTTTAAAAGTAAACCATCAGATCCATAAAGAAGATGGTATGGTATGGTTGCTATTATATTCAATATGAGATAATGTTATAGTATGGTATGGAAACCCACCTAATAATTTAGTCACTAATTGCACTTCAATAGTTGAGCCTTTCATAAATATGCTTGATAATCCTAGAAATGCATATTTAGTACTTTACAATTAAATGCTATCTAGAGGCGTCTAAATGAGATTATCCATGAATCATGAAGACAATACACTTTACACCTTTAAATATCAATTCCTCAAAGCAAAAATTGATAAAATTTCAATATGATACAAGGTTATAGTATGGTATAGAAACCCACTAAATGATTTAGTCACTAATTGCACTTCAATAGTTGAACCTTTCATGATGAAGCTTAATAACCTTAGAAATGCATATTTAGTACTTTTCAATTAAATGATATCTAGAGGAATCTAAATGAGAATATCCTTGACTCATTAGGACTATACACTTTACACCTTTAAATATCAATACCTCAAAGCAAAAATTGATATAATTCAATATGATACAAGGTTATAGTATGGTATACAAACCCACCCAATAATTTAGTCACTAATTGCGCTTCAATAGTTGAGCCTTTCATGATGAGTTTTGATAACCCTGGAAATGCATATTTAGTAATTTTCAATTAAATTCTATCTAGAGGCATCTAAGTGAGAATATCCATGACTTATGAGGACTATACACCTTTAAATATCAATCCCTCAAAGCAAAAATTGATATACTATATAAGACAATCAAAATCAAATTTGGCTATAATGGTCCAAAAAATCATATCACCTTCTCTAGGGTATTTTAAGAGGCATCCAATGTAGAACATGTATCAATCCAAGTAGGTAAATTACCACCAACACCCCCTATGGCTTATGTAGCACATGTGGAACAACCCTAAACTAGACAACTACAATATCTTCTACCATTAGTTGCATCTCTTTCAAATATACCATACCAATAGGATGAAAACTTACTAGAATATATAGGTTGTAGCTCCTTGGGTTATTCATTGTCATCTAATGCACCTATTTATCCATAAACAAATAGTCCTTATATACTAATATTTTTGGGTTAAAATACTCTACGTATCATGACATTCCAACTATAATTATTAACACTACCTACCCCACCATAGTCATCTAACATGTCCATTGTTTTAGTATGAACCAAATAGTACAACCTGGAGAAGTGGAAAGTCAGGTATTAAAAAACATAAAATAAATGAATAAGATGATGAGAAACATAGCTAATTAGTGACATTATAAATTATACAAAACCATCGATGATAGTAAATAATATATTGGAGACAAAGAACATTGTAATTCGGCAAAAATCAAGTTGCTAGTTAGGTAATAAAATAATTAATCAAGTGCAAAACAATATGGTGAACGTAATTTTATAATAAATACATTGTGGTTCTTTATTTGTAATGTTGGTCATTTTCTGATACAATGTACAGTAGCAGTTCACAATGCTCAAATGATGATATATAATCAATAATGATAGGAACAATAGGTAGTTATGGTAGCTTAGCACTATCATGATAAATCAATCAAGAGTGCTATAGCAATCAATTCCTGGTAGTTTCTAATAAAAAATAATGTATTTTTCACGACTTTAGGATACCTAAAGATGAAGATGATTTTCATTTTGAGGAATAAGTATTGTTAACAAACTAGCAACAAGGAATTGCCATGAAAAATAAAAAATGAAATAGAAAAACAACTCCAATCCTCAATATCCCAACCATATTAGAATTCACAATAGTTTCAAGAAATGAATAGAATTAACATGTTACCAAGTATTGTTGAAGATAAATAAATTAAAAGCAAAGAACATAGAATATAATTTATAGAGGTGTTTGTGGACACAAAATAATCTCATTATAAATTAATAGAATTAAACTTGAACCAATAATAAAGTGGTTGGTATTATGGGGTATTTATACCCAAATACAAGTTACATTTAGATCAAGGTTATGAGATCAACCTTTAGGAATAAACAAAGTATTACAAAAGTACCCTCTTCAATGTTTATACAGGTCCAAAGGGATAATATAAAAAATACAATGTAAAAGTCAGTCATGGACTCAAGAGAAGCTTAACCACTACATATTCCATCATCTCCTCTTAAGCTAATTAGGGACATAAAGGGATACCCTTACTTGACATACCCCTTAAGGGTTACTCTCCTAAGATAAGTAGCTCTTGCATACCCACAAAAATAACCTTGGGCATGATCTTAGTTATAATGTATATTACTTGCTTTGATAAAGGTATAAAATGGTATCAAGCATCCCTCATACATGAAGCCATCTCACAAAGTGCATCCAAATATCTATGTGCTTTGTTTATTAATGAAACACTAGATTAAGTACAAGCAATATGATGCTCTAATTATCATATCTAAGAGTGAATGGAAGACTAGGGAATTCCAATCTTCTCCAAAATCATGAACCTCCATTTAGCTTTCATAAAATACTAAGATATAGTGGATTGGAATATAAAACACCAATAAATAGGATTTTATCCCAAACTAAACACAAAGCCTATGGGGTACTATCACTCATATAAATAAACAACCTAATTAGCATTTAAAAATCCTATTAGAATTAGAGGAAAAACTAACATAATAGTGAATATTTATTAGATAAGTCCCTTGGATGTATTAGAGAATCTCTTAGTTGTTTTCCAGTGACTTTGTTGTGTTTCTTGCATGTATCTAGAACAATAATTGATAGCAAATCTATATTAGGTCTAGTATGAGTAAGATAGATAATACCTCCCATAAGATATTAATACAATATAACATCCATTAAAGGAATGGTACAATCAATCCTAAAATTTAGGACTAAAGTGAAAGGAGTCTAAGTAAACTTGCAATCCTCCATCCTAAATCATTGGAGAATATCTAAAGCATACTTGGGATGTGAAATGATAATGCCAAAATCTATCTAATTAATCTGAATCACTAAAACATAATGTAGAAGTCCTAAATATATTATCTCAAGAGTGGAAAAAAATCATGACTTCATATCCTAGATTAAATAGGATAGCTTCCAGTGATGATAAAATCATCAACATATAACACAATCATCAATGTTTAATAATTATAATGTATGATGTAAACATCATACTCAACCTCCCATCACCAAAACCCACAACTAGGAAAAATGACTGAATATTCTCATACCATGCATTGGATGCATGCTTTAGTCCATATAAGTACCTAGTTAAATGATAAACCAAAGAAGGATGGACTTCATGCTCAAACCAAGGGCTACCACATGTATATTTCCCCCTAAATCTCCCCATGTAGGAAGGCACTCTTTACATCCATCTAGTGAACCTTCCATCCATATGATGCAACAACAGAGATAATTATCCTAATGGAATCCATCCTACACATAGGAGCAAATATCTCATAATATTCCACTCCCTCATATTAAGAGAATACTTTACCAAAAATTCATGCCTTGTGCTTTTCCACTTGACCATATAAAGCATACTTGCTTTTTTAGATCCATTTGCAACCAACTATATTATTCCCTTCTAGAAGAGGAACCAACTCCCAAGTCATATTATTCATCAAAGTATCATAATATACCAACATAGCATCTTCCCATTTTCGTTGTCCCTTAGCCTAGGAATATGTAAGAGGATCATGAGAGTGAACATATTTCAAGAGCAAATATTGAGAAGAATATTTTTGATGTCACTCTTGAAATAAAATTGGTTGAGTATCTTTTAGAAGCATATTAACCATTTGGGTATGGACAAATTGAAGAGTCATGTGCAGTCTATGATAAATCAACATCAAAAGCTAAATATGAAGAATCTAACTCAAAACCACCACTCACATCATCATGTAAATTTAAAGTACTCTAATCTTATGTGTCTTGTTCAACATACTCTAAATTTGGAAAAGAAGTTACATATGGTGTTACCTATGGTGGGGTTAAATAAATAGGTAATGGACCTCCAATTGAAGATAAAGATGAGGAATATGCTCTAATGAGAATAGATCCAACCAAAATATCTAGATAAATAGTTTAATATTCAATATTCAAATGATCAAAATATTCCCACCAATATCTTAGGTGGTGGGATGTAAGGAGCACCTAGAGAACCTTAGTAAAAATTACATCTTTCCAAATCTAAATATCATGTCCATGAGTGTCATAAAGATAATATGCCTTTTAGGTATCTAAATACCCCATGAATATACACCTATGGCTCTTTGCTACCTCCTCCTTTTGAAGATCCTTTGGTATGTGATCCCATGTTTAAGACCCACAGATACAAAATTAGGATACATTAGGCTTATGTCTTATCAACCTTTCAAGAGGTGTCATGTCCTAAATTACCCTAGTGGGAACCTTATTGATTATGTGTGATGGCATCATCCCATAATTTATGATTTATTCCCTTAGCATGAATCATACACTATGCCATCTCCATGGTCACCCTATTCTTTCTTTTAGCCACACTATTCTACTCAATAAAATAGTGAACAATCCTCTGATATTAATCCCTTGAGAAGCTAGAAAATCATGAAAGACATGACTAATATACTTACCTTATCCATCTATCCTTAGAAATTTTATTTTTTGGTCCAATAAATTCTCAACAAGAGCCTTGAAGGTCTTTAATCTCTCAAATATCTCATCCTTAGTGTAAATAGTATATAACAACACATATCTAGAGAAATCATCAATTAAAAGGATAAAGTACTTATCTTCTAAAAGATATGATGTATCAATAGGTCCACAAATAGCATTTTATATGATCTCCAAAGGATGATAGGCCCATATTGTAATCCCTTTAGTAAATCTCTCCCTGTGATGATTCCTAAGAATACATCCCTTACGTGCACCACTTAGAGGGAATATGTGTGGAAGTTCAATTTTTATATTTGATGGCAACATGTATGTCAATTATCCTTGGCTAAGATTCCCAAGCCAAGGATGCCACTTATAACTTCCATTATTTGCATGTGTAGCCATAGAAAATAAATTTCTCTTCCTAGATGTGGAAAATGAAGAGGTTGGCCTTTGTACCAACTTATATATTTGGTTAGACTCATCGCAATAGCCAAAAGAAATATTTTTAAACCCATTGTCTATATCCTTAATTACCCATCTATAAAGCCAAAATTATAACTTCTTATTTGTATGATTAATGTAATAAATAGATAAAATATTAGGGCTAACATTAAGAACATGAAGTACCTCATAAAAACAATATCAAATATTTATTTCTACATATCCTACAACCTTTAATGAAGAGTCATCTCAAATACATGCTCCCCTTAATGTGATTTATTGTAACCCTATACGAGATGTTTATGCTTTATCATGTGCCTAGTTGCCTTTGAATCTATAATCCACTCATCCAAAGAGGTGGATGTCCAATATTATAAATGAATATCTATGTGTTCTTGTGAGGTTTCTCCATTACACTTATCCTCACCTTATGCATAGAAGAGAGTAGCACCAACACCCTACTCTTTACTACTTCCTCAAGTTTCTTGATGCAAATATGGAAAAAAAAATATTTGTAACCTTCCTTTTTGAAAAAATCACATGTAGGTTTATTGAAGGGCTTCTTGTAATTTTGTTTTGGATTTTTTTCATTTTGAGCTTTAGCAATGATTTTCTTTGGATTATCCTAATTTAAAACATGTTTCCCTTATGCCTTTGTCTTCTAGCCTAATGATGTAAAAAGTACTTGAATACCTCATCAATTGGTGGTGCAAGAGAATCTAGGAAGTATATACAAAGCATCTCAAAGACAAGAACCACTATCTCATACATCTCTAAAACATTATTGAAGATAATATTTAGTTGTTCAATGTTCTTTTCCTTATCCACAACTTCTTGTAATTATCCTTTCTTAGGTATTCCTCTTATATTATAGATGTCTTATTGCATTTTTTGAAATGACTTATGTACTCATAAATGATTTCATGGACAAATTTGCAAGTTCAACCTCCAACCTACTAATTTATATGAAAGAAATATCATCACACAATCTCTAAAAAAATTTAAACATTGCTTTAGGATTTGTGTTGCTACTAATATGTGTGTCATATATATTGTCAACATGAAAGGATATGACACCATGAGTCTTATCCATTTTATATCTATATATTTTCTTCGCTTGTTAAAATTTAGTATCATGAGTCTCCTCATTCATATATTTAGGAAACCCTTGCTTTAAAGTAAAGCTTCAATCTTGATTTTCCAAGTAGCATAGTTTGAACCACTCAACGAAGGCACATGGTGATCATTGACTATTCCCCCAAAATATAAAATCCTACATGCAATTGTGATAAAAAATAATACCACCAATGTAAAGATCTCAATAGATCATGCAATTTAAAAAAAGTCTCAAAACACTTTTGTATGCAAAAGTTATGGCCCCTAGAAATTTGGCCCTAAAATCTTAAAAATACCTCCAAAACCTTTGAAAAAAATAGTACTTACTATAGAAATGGAATACAACATACTAAAATGCAATTTCATATTCACTTAAATGAACAAAATATACAATGTGAATAACTTATAGTTACAATGCATAACTACACATGCAACATATATCAAAGTACCCAACATAACAGTTTGTATGGCCTAACACAATAGTTCATACTGTTGGTATCAACAATGTATATGGCCTGACATAGCATCTCAGACTACCTATCATAGTATTTCATATGGCCTACAACAACATTCAAACAACTTGATACAACACTTCACTACCATGCCAACCTTGACACCCACATACCATACCAACCTTTCTTTGCATGCCAACAACACTAATGAATGAATGAAGGGTCTTATTTATATAACTAATAAGGTATTTGCATCCTCCAATTTACTAGATACCTAACACTTCATCATTTTCTTAAATTACATTTGACATGCTTTCACTTATATTTAAATGTCATTTCATAATTCACTTTATGACTATTGACTTATCCATACATAACTAATACTTCACTTAACAATACATATTGTCACATACAATTTGCATGATCAGTTTATCACATAAAGTATATTAAAAGTCTTAATGTACACACACATGAATTCCAGTGCACTTTTTCAATTTACCTACCTACACCTACATCATGTGAGTGGTTGGGGATGCCAAGCATTCATTGATTAGATAGTGTACTAGTGAATTGTGAATGCCACTTGTCACAATCAAAGAGCATCCACCTATATGATGATTATGCAAGCCATTGAACAAGGTACCAATAAACCTAAATGAACCATTTTATATGCTCTAATTTTCTACTTAACCTATGAACCACACTTTACCACTTATCGCATCCTAATTTCCTTTAAAATTTATGCTTTTCTAAATTTATTGTTGACTATACAAGATAATTTTCAAGTTTGATGAGTTGGTAGTATAAAATTGGTTAAATTCATATACATTCCAAGTGGCATACAACATGCCATTTCAATCATCATATATCCTACCATGTTATCTCTCTATCTTTCTTCCATATTAGCTACTATGTGTCATGCCACCTCATCCACCATGTTAGCTATATGGATGGCCACCTCACCTACCACATATCTCTCTACTTATCCTATCATGTTAATTGTATGGACCACCATGTGTCATACCACATAATATTTCACTATGATTGTGTCATCATGCATCAAAATATAATGGTATTAGTAGGGTTTAAACCAAGGACCTTCCAAGTTTTATCATGGGATTTACTAGCCATCTTCCCAAGAACCACTCTTAGGAGATAAAGTAAAAGTCACATATCTAAATAAAAAAATAAAGTATGCATCCCATTTTTTTTTTATTGACATAGGCCTACATCACCATGATGCAAGTACGCACCCATGTGTGTTTAAAATATCACCATGCCAAGGAATATTCCCTAGAATATTTATTTTTCAAATTTTACCATTTTGGAGGAAAAATTATAATTTTTCAAATGTGAAAAAAAAGATACCTAGAGGAAAAATGAGCAAAAGTATTGAATTAAAACACCCCTAAAATTTTACAAAGAATTTATAAATGTTGACATTTCATCCATATTAGTTATGGTTTTTCCTACACAACCATTTTTTTAAACTCAATCAATTGAGGCACACTCTCATGCCTATGTAGCAAAAATGTTGTCAGACATTTTAGTAACTTTGTCAAGTGGATCAAAGATCTTTGCCAAGTATAAAATATTGTCCATGGATTTTTTAGCACTAGGGATCTATCTATATACATTCAAGCTCTTATTTTCTTCTTTCATGGTAGCTAAGTAATTTTTCTTAAAAGAAAAAGAATTCGATTTTTTTGTAAAAATATATAAAACACATATAAGGTTTTTAAAAAACCTCAAAAATCCAAAGGAGAAAAAGATGATTTTTTTGTAAAAATCTATAAAACACAAATAAGGTTTTCAAAAAACCTCCAAAAACTCAATCCTCAAACAAGGGCATCCATTTGGTCAAAAAATAAAAGACAAGTATTAAAGGCTAGTGAGAGGAATAAAGGAACCTATTGATGAATATTTATCCCAAAGCAAATCAAATGAATCTAGTGAGGTCCTCACGATAAAATTCCACCTAGTTTTTTGTCAAAAATAATTTTTTTTATATCTATTGTCAACTTTCAAGAAAAATCTTCTTAGCAACTTTAAACATAGTTTCCTTTGGAAGAATATATAGAAACCAAAATTGTTGATAGAAGCAATCGAGTAATGAAGATTCACACCCACTCTAATACCATGTTATATTTCATAGTAGTTTCTAGAAACAAATGAAATCAACACATTATCCAATATTATTGAAAAGAAATACACACAAAGCAAAGAACATAAAATATTTGGGGATGTCCATGGACACCAAATAATATGGCTATCAATGAATAGAATTACACTCCAACCAATAACAAAATAGTTGGTATAATAGGGTATTTATACCTAAATACAAGTTACCTTTAGATTAAGTTTGTGACACTGACCTTCAAGAATTCAAAAACAATATATTAAAAAAGCACCTTTTTCAAGATTTACATGGGCCCATAGGGATAATATGAACAATACAATGCAAAATTTTACTGTGGCCTCAAGAGAATATTAACCACTAGATATTCCAACAAAGCAGTCCCATAAAAATATCCTAAATTAGGCATAGGTACCATTGTATTGATAAGGGAGAGTCCACCTTTACATCTTAAGAGTAAAGTGATAGTATTGTCAACCTAGCCTGCTATGCAAAATAATGAGCAAGGAGCTACATAAACACAAACCCAATAAGAAAATACCTTAAAAGTAAGTAGACCTATAATATAAATAGGAGGAACATGATAAGCTACAAGAAATAGTTGAAAGAACTTTAAAACATCCATCTCTAATCAATGAAGTTTGGGCTATTGCCACAAGATGATTTAGAAATTTTTCTCCACATGGCAAAAATGAATTTACCGAATCAAAGTTCAATATTGTTAATGAACTATGAAAATTGCTATAAAAAGTAAATATGCTAAAATTATTATGTTTACCTAGACAAGGAGATTTTTTAGAAGAATCCCTAAATGATAAATATTGAAGCTATGCCAAGGTAAAACCAACTACATATAAATAGGCTCAACCAAACCTAGTTGACCAATGTAAACCAATAGCTACGGATCTATCATATTTTGAAGTGAATGCAATGAATATTCTAAATACTTCAAAATCAAAGAGAATGAAATTGTAATAATTCTACATTTCCATGAAGATCAAAGAATAATTGTTGCATAATTGTATAATGGATTCAAGAGTGGCAATCACTATCAAGCTTAAAGTTTTCTATGAAGAAATAGATTGTTATACCAAAATACTAGAGGGACAATTCAAATGGATGAAACAAGAGTGAATATTGTTAGGGTTTTAAAAGATCTATTAATGATGATAGCCCCACATCCAATGCTTATAGCATGACAATGAGTGTTTTGATAGTTGGAGGAACAATTGGATGACATATCTTAGGAGCTAATTGAGACTATAGTCAATGTTCTATAGAGATGACGAACGGGTGTATTCACTGTGCAGACGGGAACCAAAATTTTCAAATTTTTGAGGGTGGGAAGGCCCAAATTCAAACTTCTGGGAGTCAGGCTAGCCTCGAGGGTGGACAACCTTCTGGGAATCCTAAATATGGTGAAGTGCGTGATCATGTCCCTATAAAATTCATCGGGGCCTAGGGAGATGAACCTCCCAACAAAGGAGATTCTCATGGGCCCCCTCCTCTTGGGGGGCCCAATTTTGAAAAGCCATATTTTGCCAAAGTTTTGGGTGGAAGACCGCATTGCTCTATTGATCCTTCATCCCAACTTGATCCTATTGGGATGAAAGTCAAAGTTCTTGATAGCCTAATTAAAAATTATCTATCAATGGAGTCTTTCTCCCTGGTTGGCAAGCTGCTTGGTGGTCGTCCTGACCTTGAAACCATCTGAAAGTGGGCTCATTCTAAGTGGAATACTATCAGTTCTATGGAAATTTTTGGCCTTTCTCAAGGCTTTTTTGGTGTTCACCTCAGTAATCATGATGATGCCAATCAGATTCTTACGAGAGGACCATGGTTCCTGGGTCACCATAGCCTTTTTTGCATAAATGGGATGCTGACTTTGACCCTAAAACCTAGAGCATCAACTATGCTCCTATTTGGGTTCGATTACCAAATCTCCCCTAGAATTTTTGGCACCAGGACATCCTCAATGCTATCACCAAGACCATTGGCACTCTAGTGGCCATTGATCATGCAACCCTAGCTAGGACTAGGATGACTACTACCAAAATTTGTGTTAATGCAAACTTGGATTCGGAGCTTCCAACCTTCGTTGAACTGGAATACAGTTCTTACTACCACAAACAAGCCATTGAGTATGAAAACAAGCCGGCTTTCTGCATGGAGTGCCACACCCAAGGGCATCTCAGAAGTCAATACCCTTCATTGAAGGTTCAACCAGTGAAAGAAAAACCCACCGTGAGGGTAGAAGGTCCAAGCCACAACTCTCAAGGATGGAAGAATACAGACCCAAAAAAGGATTCAAGCAGCCCAAAAATGTGCAAAACCAAGCCAATAAAGGAATTGTGATTCATGAACCTGAGGAAAGGCAAGCACCTCAAGCTACTCACCAGTCAATAGACAAGGGAAAATAGGCTATCACATCACCACCTCCAGTCGATAGAGATGAGGTATGTTCTATTGTCGATATCCCAAACAAATATTCAGTTCTATCTGATCCAAACCTATTCGAGATAGAGAATGAACAAAATATCCAAAGCTTGGAGCCTCAACTCCCCCAAAATCTAGACTCTCCTACAAGGTCTAGACCTTCTTATCCTCCTCTTGAATCCTTCAACCCTACAAAGATCCAAAATATCACAATGTCTTCAAGCCCTGTGATCGAACAAATTGTTCCTTCAAAATTTAGCCCCAAGCAAACTCGAAGTTCTATGAAGTCCCCCATTGACTATGGGAGTGATAAAAAAAGGGGAATAATTTCAGAAAATGATCAATGGAAAAATAAATTTTAGGATGACATTGCCAATGGCATTCAAAAAATTTATTTCCCCTGTCATTCCCCAATCCAGAGATGAAGCAAAAAGCACCAAACCTCCCCAAACCAATGGAAAGGGAGGTAGGAAATCCTCAAAATTCCCCAAATGAAGATCCTCTCATGGAACGTGAGAGGTCTTAATGGGCTAACTAAGCAGAGGGTTGTTAGCTCATTGAGAAGGGAGTTAAAACCAACAATTTTCCTAATGCAAGAAACCAAACTTGACCATCATAACTCTACCTTTGTTGCTAATAAAATATGGAGTAAAGGTGAAGTTGTGTTTAGCCAAGCAAGAGGAACCTCAGGAGGACTCATGTGCTTATGGGATCCAAGGAAACTAGATGGAAGTCTGATTCAATCAAGTGAAATAATTTTAAGTGTTTTGTTTCATGATAGAGACAATAACTCTTCATGGATTCTATCCAATATCTATGCACCAAATTCTCTGTCAGAAAGGGCTCATTTCTGGGATACCCTTGGCAGTCTCAAGGATTCTTTCAATAACATCCCTTGGATTTTTGCAGGATATTTCAATACTCCTCTTTATCCTTCGGACAAATGGGGAGGTTCTGGATTCCCTAAAAAAAGTATGGAAGATTTTCATGATTTTTTCAATTCCAATAATCTTATGGATGTCAAACTTAAAAATGCTAAATTCACATGGAGCAATAGAAGAATGGGGAATCAGCTTATTCAAGTGAAATTAGATAGATTCTTCCTATCCTAGGAAGTTGTTCAATTTTTTGGGGATGCAAACCTCCAATATTTTCCCAAAATTGGATCAGATCATAGTCCCCTTCTTTTGGACATCCTAAAGGATAGCCCTTTCAAAAGGCCTTTCATATTTGAGGTGATGTGGATTCAGCACTCTGACCTCAGACACAAAATTTTACAATGGTGGCAATAGGTTGGTCAAGGATATCCTTCATTTTGACTTACCCAAAAATTGAAACATGTCAAAGAAAATCTTAAAATCTAGAATAGAGAAGTCTTTGGAAACTTATTTGAAATCAAGCAATCTATTGAGGATAGGCTACTCTCCATTGAGAACAAGATCCAGTTAGGCCAGTGTGATGAGCAAATCAGATCTGAAGAGAGAAGTATCCTAGCAGAATATCATAATATTCTTGCTTGCGAAGAAACTTTCTGGAAGCAAAAATCTAGAGCTTTATGGCTCAAAGAGGGAGACTCAAACACAAAATTCTTCCATGCCTCAACTATGAGAAACAAAAGTCACAACAGAATTAAGGAGCTTACAAAAAGTGATGGATCCACCACTTTTGATATTTTGGAAATCAGGGATGAAGTTGTTTCTTATTTTAACACTCTTCTTGGTGAGAGTAGGTCATCCTCAGATCTTGCCCTAAATTCTATGCTCTATCACATTCCTCAGTCTATCTTAGATATTGCCAACTCCAAGCTCCTAGCTCCTTTTTTTGATGAGGAAATAAATCATGCCTTGTTCTCCATGCACCCTGATAAGGCCCCTAGGCCTGATGGCTTTCCTCCTCATTTTTTCCAGACTTATTGGGATATTGTGGGACCCGATGTGTGCTCCACTATTAGAGAGTTTCAGTCCTCTAAGTTCATTCCTCACTATTTCAATTCCACTTTCATTGCTCTCATTCCTAAAAGTCCTATGGCCAAATCCATGACTGACTACAGACCTATAAGCCTCTGCAATGTGGTGTACAAAATTCTTACCAAAGCCATTGCTTCTAGAATGAAGGATATCCTCCCCACCATCATTGATACGAGCCAAGGGAGTTCTGTTCAAGGTAGGTCCATCCTTGATGGGGTTATAACCATTCATGAAGCCCTTCACTCTACTCATCTATCTAAAAAATCCACCTTTGTGTTGAAGCTGGATATGAATAAAGCCTTTGATAGAATCAGTTGGGACTTCCTTTTTGCCATCCTTCTTAGGTTTGGCTTTCACCCTGAATGGGTTGAGTTGATTAAAGGGTGTATTTCAAATCCTTGGTTTTCAGTGCTTGTCAATGGATCCACTATGAGTTATTTCTAGAGCAATAGAGGTCTACATCAAGGAGATCCCATATCTCCATTGCTCTTCATAATAGCAGTTGAAGCCTTAGGTCAGACTATTAAAGTTGCATGTAGGCTCAATATCATATCAGACATCAAATCTGCTACATAGACTAGCCCTATCTCCCATCAACAATTCATTGATGATACCATCATTTCCACGTCTGCTTCTATTTTTGAGGCCAAAGTCATTAAACATATTTTGCTTTTGTATGAAGAAGTAGTTGGCCAGAAAATTAACTTCCACAAAAGCAAGATATACTTTCTCAACACCCCTATCCAAAGGTAGATTAAGATATCTAGAATCCTTGAATACCCTATGTCATCCTTTCCTACTACATATTTGGGCCTCCCTTTGTTCACAGGCAATCCTTCTGTTTCAATGTGGAATAACGTAATTGAGAGATTATAGAAGAAACTCGTAGGCTGGAAAGGAAACCTTTTGTCTCAAGCTGCCAAGGTCACCCTTACCTAGGCTTCCCTTCAAATCATTCCTATTTATTTTTTGTCTATATTCAAAGTCCCAGCAGGATTTTATCACAAAATTGAGCAAATCCAAAAGAACTTCCTATGGTCTGGGTCTGAAAACAAGCATCGTTTCCACCTAGTTGCCTGGGACAAAGTTTGCCAACCTAAAGGTTCTGGAGGATTAGGCCTCAGGAGACTCCATATCCTAAATTTAGCTCTTCTGGCTAAGCAGGCATGGCATTTAATCACCAATGTGGGAAGTGAGTGGGCTCTCATTGTCAGTCAAAAATATCTATAGGGCATGGACTTTCTCAATGCTGCAATTCCTATCAGAGGATCTACTTTTTGGAAATCAATATTGCATTCCAGGTTCCTAGTGGAAAGAGGTCTCAGGTGGAGATTAGGATATGGCCACAAAATTGACTTTTGGAATGACAAATGGATAAAAGGAGAACCACTAATAAATGATCCTAATCTAGCAGTCTTGAAAGGCTACACTGACAACACTTTTGGTCAAAAAGTGTCCAATTTCATAAGTATTCAGAACAATAGGAAAATATGGAAAATCATCAAAAGTACATCCCATCCTGAGGAATCTAAAGAGCTACAATTACTTCTAAGCTCCACGTTCATCCCCTTCGGGAGTCCTAGAGATCAGATCTTCTAGGAATTCACTGAAAGCGGGGATTTCTCTATGAAGTCTGCTTACAAGTTGCTTCTGGCCCATGAAGAGCCCTTACTTCCTTTCAGTCTTATCTGGCCTAAATTCCTCATTCCTAAAATAGCCCTTTTTTCTTGGGTGGCCATTCAAGAAAAAATTCTTACCATAGACAACCTTCTTAAAAGAGGTATGGCCATTCCTAACAGATGTTTTCTATGCTTGTCATATTGGGAATCCCCTCATCACCTTTTTCTTTCATGTTCCTACTCCTCATCTATCCTCAACAAGTTATTCAATTTCTTCCACATCCTTTGGGCCAAACCTTGCTCTATTGCTAATCTATTTTCCCAATGATCGAATCCTTTTTGCAACTCCCACCTTAAGTTCCAGTGGCAAGTTTACCTTCATCATTTTCTATGGCAAGTTTGGTTGGAAAGAAATCGTAGAGTTTTCTCTAACAAGATGCTGAGTCCAGACTGTGTTTTGAACAAAATCCTTTCCTTTGCTATAGAGAATGCTTCCCTTTGTCCTCTTTCATCCCATCCCACCTCTCAGTTTGAGACTTCCTTGGGCCTCTCTCTCAATATTCCCATTATGGACAATCACCCGAATCCTCCCCCTAACCTAAGGGTCCAATCCAAGTGGATTCCCCCTCCTTCAGGTTGGCTCAAGTTAAACTTCGATGGTGCTACCAAGGGCAACCCTGGACTAGCTGGAGCTGGGGGTATCCTTAGAGATAGCAGTGGTAGAGTCATCCTTGCTTTTGCATAATTTTTGGGAATTCAGACGAATCAGGTTGTTGAAGCCAGAGCCTTGTGGAGAGGTATTGTTCTGGCAAAATAATTTTTAGATAGACTCATGGTTGAAGGGGATTCTCTAACTACTATCAACTATCTAAAGAATTCCAAAAATCCCTCATGGAGGATTAGGGACTGTATTGATGAAGCCAGGTCTTTAAGTCAAATGTTTCAAGAGATTATTTTTCAACATGCTTTCAGGGAAAGCAATAAAGTCGTTGACAAGCTTGCAAACATTGGCGCCCACTCCACAAGCTTGGTGACTTGGACAAGTGGCCTTCCTTAGGAACTAACTGCTATCATGGAGCAAGATAGAATATCCACAAATGAGACAAATTTTGATGTGGAGCAAGACAAATTTTCCACAAATGGGTCAAATGCTTGTTGATTCTATTTCTATTTCCACTGATTCCCACGTAACCTCGTTACGTGGTTTAACCAATTTTATTGGTATTTTCAACATTAATCCTCTCTCCACCACTTTTCAAGAAATTTTTGTTTGTGTTTTTTTCGAGCTCAAGAGCCTCACCGTCCATCCCTGCCATGTTGGCCTTCATTTTCTTGTCATTCGCTCCCACCTCTCCTCCAATGCCATCATTTCATTTCACCCCATCACCGTTGAGCCATCCATATCCCTCGCTCTCCCTTTTCCACACCCTCCATATTCCATCCATGTCTACCTCTTCCTTCATGCCTTCACCATTGATTCCATCACCCAGTATGCTTTTTTCATCATGTGGGAGGTTGGGTTGGCCATTCACATGCTCCATATCCAAGATGGTTCAAGTGAGGTCTGTCATGGTCACCTCAAATTATGTAGACTCACCTTTCCCCAATTCACTCGGCACCCCAAATGATATGGAGATCTCATTGCTTCCAAAATTGGACCCAAGGTTGCTTCTTTTTATAGCATTCCTTGTCCCTTTCACCTCCATCATTGTCCTTTCCAAATTCATTCTTAGAGCCTCTGTTATTCTGCCAACATGAGTTTCGTTGAGCCATCCTTCATTGTCATGGATTCCATTGCTGAAGCTATCCTCACTACTAGGGGCTTCCTTCCTTTTCTTTAAGAGTTTCAATGGAGAGGATCCTAAAATTACCTCTGCTTTTTTGGGCACTTGGGATAATGGAAGGGTGACGATCCATGATAGAACCTTTGAAGTTGACATCAAGACTCTGGTTGAGCTTATAGGGTAGTAGGTGAAAGGGAGGTCAATTCACCATGAGAAACACAATTGGGAAGCTAAACTCAAAGAAATCAAAGACAAGGACCTCTGCAAAAAGGCTTGGATGGGCATGCATCGTGAGGAGCTCCCCTCTCCCTGGAACAATGTCATGAAACCCATCATGGAGTTCATCACTGTGGATGACCCTGATAAGGTTTTATGCAGTTTTCACTTTACTTTCTTTAATCATTTCTGTGATGTCAACCTGGTGAACATTCCCCAATTCCTCTTCAATTCCATCAGCTACACTTTAGAGCACATTCGTAAGAAAAATAGTAATGAGTTGCCTTCCCATCAGGGCCTATTCAAGGTTCTGTATAGCCATTGGTTGATTCACTACCCTCAGGGTGTTATCCTTCCATCCACCCCTAAAGCTAAACCTAGCCTTATCCAACCTAGTCTTTCCCAGTCCACTCCTCTATCCTCTAGCTCTCCTACCCTATTAGCCAAAAAGAGGGTGGTGGTCAAGACTATTCGTAAGTTGAGGAAAAGAGTTAAAAGTGAATCCCTCGAGCCAAAGTGTGTTCGATCCTCTGCACACTTGCAAAAATTGGTGCAAGAAAAGAAATCCTTGATCATCGACTTCAAGGATGATGATAAGGATACCCCTGATCTTTATCTGCAATAATTCATTATCAACTCTATTTCCAATTGCATGTCCCAGATGGTTGATCTCTGCAACGCTTTAAACCTACTCTTCTTCAAGAAATCCTTTTCTAAGGATGGTGGTAAGGTCTCTACTATCAAGGAGGACATCAAGGTTGCTGCTACTCCTGAGGATGATAAAGGCGAGGATAAAGACGTCGATATGGATGAGTCAAATGATGAGCTCCAGGAAGTCGATGTGAAACCCAAAGATGAAGCTTAGGGCTTCCTTTCTTGCTGAGGTTTTTTGTAAAGGGTATCCTCTATGTCACCCTTAGCTTCTTTTTGTTGTTCAAGGGTATCCTCTATGTCACCCTTAGTTTCTTCTTATCTTCTTTTCAAGGGCATCCTCCATGGCACTTCTAGTTTTGTGGGACTGTGTTCCCTATCCTTGTCTCTCTGGTTTTTGCGGTTGGTTTTAGCTTTCTGTTCTTTGATGTAATCAGGTTTTGGGTACCTATTAAAACCTATTTTTTAATCAAATATTTTAACTGATAAAAAATAAAATTGAGACTATAGTAATTATTGGTTCAACTTCATACATTCTTCAAATTTGTATGACAAATCCACTTGTACAGCAAGTTACCAACTTGCACTTATACAACATTATCAATATGCACTTGAGCAACAAGTGTTTGTAAAAAATAATCACAATATAATTTGACAAAAATCTTAAACAACTTCACTCTTGTCGACAATGACTTGTATGGCAACAACTCCATCACACCTCATACAAAACTTGTGATGACTAAAGAACACAATCGTATACTGAGAGGGGGGGTGAAGAGTATAAAGCCACTTTTTACTTTTCTTTCCCAAATAGTCTTAATCAATATAATCAATGGCAATATCAATAGCAATAACCAAAGAAATGAATAAATCATCACACACAATAGAGACACCAATTTTAACGTGGTTCACCAAACGTGGGCTACCTCCACAGAGAAAATATTTCTTCTAAATATTTATCAAATAATCTCATGGGAATCCTTTCCCTATTACAATGTTTATGGACCTTAGTCCAAAGGAGATGTTGATCCCCTAAATCTCAAGTTTGTGGATATCTTCCATAGGAGAACTCTTTCCCCTTCAACTCTGGCTAGTGATCTTCTAGAAGACTATCGCTCTACTGCATTGATTGGTGGATCTCTCTCCAATTGAAGACTCCTCACTTAGAATATATGTCTTCAATTGTCTTGGCTAGTGGATCTCTATCCACTAAGACTTTGTCCTCTATACTCTGTTACCTCCAAAGCTCTGTCAATAGGTTCACTCAGAACCTTCTTAAATATGCTCAATAGGTTCACTCAAAACCTTCTCAAATCTGCTCAATAGGTCCACATAGAACCTTCTCAAATCTGCTCAACAATTCCACTCGTAACCTTATCAAATCTGCTCAACAGGTCCACATAGAACCTATCCAAATCTGCTCAAAAGGTCCACTCAGAACCTGCTCAAATCATCTCAATAGGTCCACTCAAAACCTTTCCAAATATGCTCAACAAGCTCACTCAGAACTTGTCCAAATTTGCTCAATAAGTCCTCTCTAGGACTTGCTCAAATCTGCATTGTAAGCTTCCACAAAAGCTTACACAAAATCAGTCCATAAGCCTTCTCAAAGACTTGCCTCAAATCTTCTTAACAAGTCCACACATAACTTGTTCAATCTCATAGAATCATAAAGAGAATTGTTAGAGACTCAATATGTTCTATACTCAAAGCTCAATCTCAACTCAAATCAATATCATAGAAGCATAAAAAGAATTGTTAGAGACTTACTATGTTCTATATTCAAATACCAATCTCAACTCAAATCAATCTCATAGAAGCATAGAGAGAATTGATAGAGACTCAATATATTCTATACTCAAATCCCAATCTCAACTAAAATAAATCTCATAGAAGCATAGAGAGACTTGTTAGACTCAATATGTTTTATACTCAATATCAAATCAAATTAAATCAATCTCATAGAAGCATAGAGAGAATTGTTAGAGACTCAATATGTTCTATACTCAATCTCAACTCAAATCTGAATATAGAAAAGTTTGTTTCATGGAACTTGAACAACCACTTCATAAAAACACTTGACTAGGCTCAATCAACTCTACTCAACCAATCACCTCAAGGAACAACCCTTTATTACAAACCCTAGTCCAATCATGTATCAACCAACTCAAAATGTTTCCAAAAATGCTCAACCGCAAATCTCACATAACAATGATGCTCATGTTCTTTTCTAACTCAAGTTTAAGTTATTTTCATAACCAATTGGCTTCAACAACAATGCTTATAAAACAATGTTTAATCACAAATCTCAATCCAGAAAACCTTGAAGCATTAAACCAACCACTTTCAAAAATGAAACCAAAATTAATCCTTTTCTCTCCAATGATATTTTCATAAATAAATCACCCAATCAAGTCAACAGAGAATATTGCCCATACCTTTTTGATGCCAAGTAGTTGTCCACAAAGCCTGTCAAACTCAACACACTTTCAAATATTTCCTTATCAACCACAAGGAGGTTAGAGGACTTGAGTAAAATCACAACATTAAAAATAATATCCCAATAACACCTTATTACTCCTACTCAATAAAATTCACCATGTCCTCTCATGAAAGAAATAATCCCCTTTGAAAAAGAATAAATCAAACTCACTTTTGAACCCATTTTACAAAACTAGAAATATCTCTTTACACATACCTTATTTCTCCTTCTAAGCAAGTTAATAAAATAGCCCTTGAAAAATGCTTTCCAACGATATATAATATGCTACCCTTCCAAAAATAAAACCATCAAAAAATTTCCAATTTTCTAGGGCATAGCATAACCCTTATTTCTCCTTAAGGCTATTTAACAAAAATTAAAACATAAAAAATTAACTTGCCTTTACCTCTCGAAGGGATTCGATCCCGCGACATCCTCATTCCCAACGCCTTAGCCGTATCCAAGCTATCATTAGGCCACACGCCCTCACGTACCTAAAAAGGCACGACCAACATCAAATACCTCACAAACTAGCGCTTTCTAAAATAATCAAAATGCGCTTCAAGCGCTTTGTCCTTGCAAGAAAACCTCAAATGAATCGAACGCGGGACCTCCTCTCTCTTGCCAATCCAACACACCACTAAGCCATGTTGGCCTATGTGCTCAACAACTCCGCACGTTCTCTGCTTCCACTTTTCATAAATCGTTAAGCCTTTAAGAATCACAAGCCTTTTCGCATGCGCTCAATGAAAATGCAAGGGTAAGTGATTAATGTCTTTGATGGCATTATATATAATGCCCTTGTATTCTTATGCAATCACGTCGGTGCTTCAAATAAATTTGACATCGACATGGTTTTAATTTATAATATATTTAAATTTAAATATTATAAATTAAAACAAACCAACCTTAGGTTTTAGTTTAAATAAACCTTGGAGCCTTGTCTTAATGCACAACCTTGGCAAAATCAAATATTATTTATAAAATTTAAATTCCTTGTGAATTTAAATAATTTATAAATAATTATTAAACCTCCTTTTTAATTTTTACAATAACCCATCTTGGGTTTTTATGGACCAATCGCTTAACATGTGCTCCCATTAATATTAAAATATTATGGAGCCTTTTTCCTTTCATTTTTGTACTGATGAAGCTTTTTCCTGGATGAATGTGACAACCTTGAATGACTTTATTATTTCTGAATTCTTTGATAAGAGTGATAACTCTATCAGGTGACATCAATGATAACTTTGACTTAGAGGACTTAAAATGTCCAACAATGACCCTTGTACAACACTCCAATTACAATGCTTGTATGATAGCTCACATATAGTTATTCTGGACTACAATTTCCTACAACCTACACATATAACTTGAACACATACAACCTAACAAAATTCTACAACAATAGTCTCACATAGAGATGCACACACATATATGGAAATGGAATACCATTGTATTATCATTGCTTGTATGACACTGGAATTACAATAATATCTACACTTGTAGTACACAAATCACACATAGTACTCTCAGTTCATAGGGTAATCCTAGAATCCTCATATTCTCCAAGGTATTATGTTTTCTCTCGTACCACTTAAATACCAATGACTACCCATGATTACCAACAATGAATGGAGGGTCCTTTTATGCTTAGGGGTTAGTAATTGGAAGCAACTAATTCCTTGGAAACCTCACCACATAACTACCCACATCCCATTATGCAACTAAGACATTAGTCATACACATTATAAATCCAATATATTAATATCATGATGTCACCTTGCTAAAATCATCTAATAAAAATGGTATTCTACTTGCATTTCATTTGAATCTCATTTACATTTGACTTTACATTCTATTTACATTACAAAATATGTGCACATTTTGCACTTAATTTCTTATGTATAAATTTTACTTCAGTTGTTGTCTAGAAATAGCTCCTACATCTACCCTCCCATTTACCTTGGTCGATGTCCTAATTGACAACTATGTCTAATCCTATGGGCTATGATTTTATTGATACTAAGGAGCTAGAATAGGTATGTCTCCCATATCTTTGATCTATAGCTTTAGGCCCTTAGTCTCTCCCTTAAATCTCTTGGTATAGTTCAGATATTGGTTTCACTGTATCCCATAGTTTTTTGCTCTTTGTTTGGTCTCTATCAACTTAGCAAATATCTCTTCTTCCCTCTTTGCAATTACAACTTTCACCTCCTTCCTTGTTGCCTCAGCAATTTTTTTTGCAATTTTTACCTCATGATTAGTTACAATTGCTAGCTAATCATCCTTCTCTATAACTAGCAGATTGTGGTTCTTGACTTCTTCATTTTTCTTCTCCAATAATTGTTCCCTAAATGAATACTTAGATTTTAGTTGTCCAATTAGCATGTCCTCCTCATCCTACTTCTTTAGAGTTGTTAGTTTTTCTTGAGTAATCTCCTTCATTTGTTGTATCCTCCCATTGGTTATCCAATTCCTCCTTTGACTCATAAATTTTCTACACTCATATGGCTAACCATTAAATCAATCCTGGTAGACATATTTACTAGTTTAGGCATAAGCTTCACATACTTCACACCTGCTTCATCTGGTGGACAATATGCCACATTTACCTTATCAATGTATACCCTTATTGTCTACATATATATAACTTGAGTTCCCTATAGTAGGTTTTCCACTCTAATGATGCTTTGTACATAGTTAGTCTCTAGCTCCCATGGCCACTTTTGATGAACATCAGCAAGCTTCTTCATTTTTTTCTCACCCTATGCCCAGTACACTAATTTTCCTAATTCACTTTCCTCCATCAGTTAACATCAATTTCAATTCCTAATGCATCCAAGTCTCTAGATATATTTTTTGAAAAATATATTAACCTACTCATTAATGCAATCCCCTAGAGCTTATAGTTTTCTAAAATTCAACACTTCTATCATCAAATACTCACTCACATCCAACTCCATGTTTGTATTATATTGTATTATGGTTTCTTATCTGCCTTCTCTACCATCACCTCTTAGGTTTATTAGTCTTATGACTACCTTACCTTGTTGTATAGTCTATGTTACATCAAGTGCCACCATTTAATGCTCTCCCTTTTTCTCCTACTCTAATGTTTGGCTCCCTTCACCTTCCTTCCATTTTCTAAATGTTGATGTAGACCACTTACCCTTATCCTTACTCTGTTCTAACATTCTTGATATTTCCTTCTAGCAAAATCCTTTGTTGTAGTTGTAATCTCAAAATTAGCATACTCATCCAATGTAGGTGATCCACATGGATCCTCCCATTACTACAAATATATTGGGGCATTGAATGTGTTAGTTGAATGAATATTTGTCACCTGGTCATCTCCTACACCTTCCCCTATATCTATTGGATCTATATCCTATTCTACATCCACAATTAAATCTTATTGCTATGTTGTTATTTCCTCTTCCTGTTCACCTTATGCAATAATTTCATTATGTTGTTTCTCACCCACTTTAGCCCTCTCCTAAGTCATGTCTCTCTACAATACTTCCTTGCACAATATAAATCCTTACCTATGTAGGATCCTACATTCACACTTCTCTCTATAGTCTTCCACTTTGCTCCTTCTTCCCTCCATAGTTTATTTTGTGCTATCACCAACACCTACTATGGCCTACTATGGGGGTTGTTACTCTTCTATTTGGTGTTGTTCTTTACATTTATCCTTTTTCCACTGCTACTCTAAACTCCTACCTATCTTTTCCTTCTACATAAACTTTTTTCATGCTTGTATTGTAGTTCCCTCTAAATCCTTACTTGGTTTATCTTCCATAATGTCCTTTTTTATTTTTAGTATTTTCTTTATCATTACCAAAATGCTTGGATTTGTTAGCAACATCACATTGATCCACCTCATAATTATTGGTTCCTACTCTAGTATATCTCTAGGAGGAATCAATTCTAGAAATCACACCTTTGCTTGTGTAGCAAAATTCATCACCAATGCAATGACATGGAAACCCATTAAACAATTCCTTATATACCACATCAAGAAATTCCTAATACGATATGACAAATATGATGCCCAATAATATGCCATACTAATTATTATTCCTTATACATTAAATATGGTCCAAGTGAGCATCTCTAAGGCTCATTTTTCCATGGAGATTTTGGACATGACATTCATGGTACATTGTAGACCTTGCATATTCAGTTGCTATATTTTCACTTTGTGGTTCCCATACTTTTGCATCTTTGTTACCTCTGTTAGAGTGATGTTGGTGACCTCATGGATCAACTTCCTCCATTGTTCCACTATCTCATTTTTAGTGGTAATCCATGATTTGGCAACCTAAATGTCCTTCTAAGGTTACCTCTTAAAAATACCACTACTAGACCTTTGTCACCAACTCTAACTTTATTGGCATGTTGCTACATATCGTATTTTTGTAGCACTTATAACAAATAAAATTTGAAAAACCCTTGTCAAAGTTTTAAATCTATAATATAGAATTCACTTCTGCATCCCTGAATGTTGTCCTCAATGGATGATCATTCAAACTCTTCTCCACCATGTTTGATAAAACTCTTTTGTTGGTTGTACCCACGTGATTTCCTATAAGTTAACTCTCTCCTTTATCTTGCTATTTTCTCCCTCTTAGATAAAAGCCTCAACTTATCACTCCTTTAGAGTGTTGCCCCTTGGTTTATTTTTCATCCTTACATCTTAGCAATTTTGACTAACTAATGGTTCTGCTTGTATAGTCCTTGCCATCATAATATTTCTACTTGTATAGCCCTAGCAATCATAATCTTGTTGCTTGTATGACATCCCTTCAACTTATTCAAATTGTACAACACTTCCATCTAAAAACTTGTACAACAATCCTTTCTTTCACCTGTATGGTGTTATTATGCACTCTTCTACACTTGTATGGTAGTGATATCTCCCACTTGGTCATTCACTTATTTGACTCATATGGCCTTTCTATCACTTGTATGGTAATCTACTTTGCCCTAGTCCTTACACAAAAACTTAATATCTTTTTTTGTTGCCAATTCCAACCCTCATATATATAGTTACACTTCCCACAAATCAAAAACCCTCACTATGTCTACACCTTATTTGCTCACTACAATGGTCATCTATACATTTGTATGGCTCTATAAAATGTAATTTTCTAAAAATCCTATTTGTAATGCTTTTTCTTCATAATTTATTCTTATAGCAGTATCCCCTAGTTCTCCTTAGGGTACGATCATCAATTCTAAACATATTTGATAGTTGTTTTCATTTCTATCAACTATTATTGTGTTGGTACTACAATATCACCAACTCTCCTATACACTTCACTTTTGCATTGTTTTGTGTTCTTAGCATTGCATTATACATCCTTAGGACTATGTTATGTATCCTACCTTATTTAGGTTCTTACATGCTTTCTTTGTCCTCCCTTATCCTTTATGCATTGAGCAATTTTAATGCTCAAGCCTCCCCAAATGCACATATTTATAATTTGGCCATGGTGGTTGCCATCTATGAAAAACTAGATTATTTCCACCTCATCACTTTACATGTAGTTGACGACACACTTTTTCCTTTTTTTATATTTTTCTCTCTTTTTTAATATTTTTTAAGTTATGTCCATCATAGAATTTGTACAACTATGTCGATTAAAAATTCAATTGCATCACTATTGATGATCACTTTCATCCTCCTAATGACAATTTTCTTCTTGCTCTATTGTATGACTATTTACATTGTACAACCCCTTGCTATTCCAAAATCTTCTCCTTTATTTGTACAATGATTTGTCATATCATCATTATTACATGGCACTCTTGACTTGTATAACCATTTTTTGTACCATCTTGTCTACTTATACGATCATTTGGACTTCCATCATTTGTATGATAGGCCATTCTACCTATTAATTTTACATGATTTCATCATATTCATTCATGTCTTATCAAATTCAATTCTTCATTATTTTTCCCCTTCAAGATGATCTGCCTAACTTAAACACAATTCTTATTACATTCCCCTTAGTAAGGTTGTCCTACCTAACTTAGAATTACCTATTTCTTTCTCCTATTTTTTGAGGTCCTTCCTGTGATACAAGCAAAGTCTCCCCAAAATCGAAGAACGATCCACAAGATAAATCACACACAAAAGAGGAAAACCCACAACACCAATATTAAGTGGTAAAACCCTACTTCAAATGAAGAAGGGAAAAATCCACTATGAAGCTCACTATATTACTCAATGATTCAACAATACAAGAATGCTTCAATGTTATGCAACAATATGCATCAACATGATATTACAACACAAGTCAATATGACAAGATATGTTAATATGTAGTAGACAACACCCCTATTTAAAGAGAAGCTTTTCTACTACAACCCTAAATCTTATCACAATCTAATATTGAGATGTGTGACAAGTGGCATCTATCAAATATTAGAAAGTGCTTAGTTACTTTCTAATATTATCACAATCTAATCTTTGATATGTGTGATAAGTGGCATCTATCAAATATTAGAAAGTGATTAGTTACTTTCTAATATTTGCTAGAAAAGGGGAAATAACTTTTTCCCACAAATTAAATATTCCTAGCACCCTTATTTTATTTATTAATTGGGTGGGAATATTTTTACATAAAATAGAATTATTTTCTAACTCAGATATTATTCTTTAGACTTTATATTTTAGTCTAATAATAATTTACACAATGTTGCATTACATATTCCAACACTCCACCTTAATGCAATATTGGGAAAAGGAATTATAAAAAAAATAAACATTATCCCCCTAAAGATACAAACGAGGATGAGAATCAAATGAGTAATATAGTTACAATGAGCTTTTATGACCAAGAATGGTCTACAATAAGGCACCAATACAAAATGGGCCAAAATGAGACTGCAAGCCCCCAATGGAGTAGCTTCATATACAAGCAACTTACAAATCCATCCATCAAACACAAGTGGTTGCAAATGACAAGAAGAAAACATCACATGGGTGTCTTCAGTAAGCCTACAAAACCCCAAACAGAAGTACCTGCAAGCTATATGAATATCCAAAGATGATAACAAAATTGATCTAACAAATAGTCAACTATAAGTCATCACAAAAAGATGCCAAGCCATACTTATAGTCATGTGCTATATAGTTGATCAAAAAATATCATGATTAAAGTTGCATAAAGCAAACAAGGAGTACCATGATAATGAAAACTCTAAAGTACCATGTATAAAAGTTGCATGAGGTCTATGAAAATAATAAAGTGTGCACACCGGTTGCATAAAGCCAACCATAAAATATCATGTACAAAAGTAGCATAAATGCTAACAAGAAAGTACCATGATAAACCAATTGCATAATGCCAACTACATAAAAACATGTACAAAGTTGCACAAGGCAACAAGAAAGTGCCATGTAAAAGAGTCGCATAAAGAAATTGCATCATATACCATAACTGCACAATGCCATCTACAAAGTAACATGTACAAAAGTTGCACAAGGCAAACAAGAAAGTACCATGTTCAAAAGATATGCAAAAAGCAATTATACCACCAAATATCAACTCATATATATAGCACAAAACACCTCATAAGGATGAAGTTTTCATCACACAAGTGTAACTACACTTCATTCCCCCTTGAGGACAACTTCACCAAACTAATTGAGTCCCTCAACTTACAAAATTACTCCTTGGGAAGAGGTTTGGTGAACAAATCAATAGAATTAGAAGATGATGGGCAATACTCCAACTGAATAGTCCCATCCAATACCTTCTCTCTGATAAAGTGGGATTGGATTTCAACATGCTTTTTCCTTTAATGCATTATAGTATTTTTAGCCAAGGCAATAGCTGATTTATTATCGAAGAGCAAACGTGAAGGACCAAATTTCTCAAAGACAATTTCCTTCATGAGGGTACGAAGCCAAACCGCTTCATGTGTAGCTGTTGTCATAGCTTTATACTCCACTTCTATTGTAGAAAGAGCAATTGTATCTTGCTTCTTGAAAGACCAAGAGATAGCTGCAGAACCAATACTAAAAATATATGTTGTGGTAAACTTTATGTCTATTCTATCCCCTCCAAAATTAGAATCAACATAGCAGGAAAGAGCAAAGGAAGAAAGCCTAGAATACTTGAGTGCCAAATCTCTAGAACCTAAAAGGTACTTCAAAATCTTCTTGGTAGCTTGTAAGTGCTCAATATAATATTTTTGCATGAACCTAGCCATCATACCAACTGCAAAAGCAATATATGGCCTTGTGATGGTAACATAAAGAAGACTACCAATGAGCTGCCTATACAATGTAGCATCAACCAACTGAGATTCTGTACTTACTTCCAACTTAACCCCTATAGAAATAGGAATGGAAGTAGGATTGCCATCCTCCAAATCAAACCTCTTAAGAATATCTCCAATATACTTGGATTGACTCAAAAAGGTACAATCCTCATGCTTATAAACTTGCATGCCAAGATAGTAGTGTAGAAGACCAAGGTCAGTCATTTCATACTCTGACTTTAATTTGAAGATGAAATCAAAAATGGCCTTATTCTCATTTCCAGTCACAACAAGGTCATCAACAAATAGAGCAATTAAATGACCAAGTCATCCTTCCTAAGCACATAGAGATTTGTATCTAAATAGCATTTATCAAAACCAAGAGACAAGAAGTAACTTGAAATATTCATGTACCATGCTCTAGGTGCTTGCTTCAGACCGTACAAGGTTTTCTTTAGTTTACACACAAGTGTTTCCTTACCTTGTACAACAAATCCTTGTGGTTGACTCATGTAGATATCCACATACAAATCACCATTTAGAAAGGCACTTTTCACATCAAGCTAAAAAATCTTCCAACCTTGAGTAGTAGCAATAGCAATGAGAAGCCGAATGGTGGGAATTTTGGCAACTGGTGCAAAGGTTTCATCATAGTCAATGCCATGTTTTTGAGCATAAACCTTAACAACCAATCTAGCCTTATACTTTTCTATCTCTCCATTAGAATTGTACTTGATTCTATAGACCCACTTGTTCCCAATAACATTTCTCTTATTAGGATAAGGCACTAAATCCCAAGTTTTATTATTTAGAAGAGAATCCATCTCAACCTTCATGTCATCAACCCAACAAGAGTGTTGTGAAGCTTCTTGGTAAGAATTAGGCTCATGATCATTCTCTATATTAGCTAGAAGAGACATGTTAAGGGTCAGACTTCTAGTTATCCTTTGGCTAACTAAATTATGCTCTTTAGGACCCCTAGAATGATCCAACCACTTGGTCCTTTTGACACAAGGCCCACCCTTTTCTAACTCAAGAAGGTCTTCATTGAATCTGACATCTCTTGAAACAAATACAATGCATGAAGAAGGTGAGTATAACCTGTAGCCCCTATGTTCTGCATCATAGCCAACAAAGATGCATTTTTGAGACTTTTTTTCCAATTTATTCCTCTTTTATGAAGGAATATATGAAAATGCATCACATCCAAACACTCTTAAGTATGACAAATTCGGATTCTTACCATTACAAACCTCATAAGGAGTCTTCCCCTCAACTGATTTTGAAGGACACCTATTAAGAATGTAGATTGTTGTACTGGTTGCTTCACCCCAAAGAAATTGAGATAAGTGGTCACCAAGCATGCATCTTACCATCTCCATGATTGTCCTATTTTTCCTCTCTGCAACACCATTTTGTTGAGGAGTGTATGGACAAGTAAACTACCTTTTGATCCCATGAGAAGAACAAAACTCATTGAAATCATTGCTATTGTACTCCCATCCATTGTCACTTCTAATAATTTTGATCTTTTCTCCCTTTTGATTTTCTACCAAAGCTTTGAACTCCTTGAATGTCTCAAAACAATCTGATTTATTCTTAAGTAGATACCCAAAGATCATTCTTGAATAATCATCTATTAAGGTGAGAATATAGGATGCACCACCAAGTGATATAACATGTAATGGAACCATAATATCTGTATGAATGAGTTGAATAATTTGTGTGGCCCTTGTTGACTTGTCCTTTGCAAACTTTTGTTTGCTCATCTTGCCTAAGATGCATGTTTCACACAAACCATGAATAGGTGAAATGTTAGGCAAGCCTTCAACCAAATTTTTGGACTTCATCATTTGAATATTTTGATAGTTTGTATGGCCTAACATTAAGTGCCAAAGCTTGCTACTAGGAGAAACATTAGTTGCTAAACACACTTTAGGAGGAGCATCACCTAACACATAAATATTATTCTTCACATAACCTGTAATGATTTGTAGCATGCCTTTCCTAATGCTCCATGAAGTGCATTGAACTCAATAGTGTAACCACTTCTAGCAACTTGTAAAACTAAAATTAAATTTCACCTAAGGTTAGGCACATATAGGACATTATCAAATAATTTCCCTTCAATTACAACATTGCCAACACCTTCTACTTGAAGTCTAGTATTATCACCAATGACAACTGAATTTGAAGAGTGCTTATGAAAGTCCACAAACTTATCATTTTCAAAACACATATGGTTAGTGCATCCAAAATGTAACACCCATTCATTAGAAGTATATGAGTCAATGGAGTAGAGGTCACAAACAAAGGCATTTTTATTAGAATTTTGCTTTACATTGTTGTTCTTTTTCTTTCCCTTGCCAAACCATTTCTTAGGTCCTTGTCCCTTAGAATTTTCTTGCTCTTCCTTTTTTAAAATCTTCTTCTTCTTGAAACAATTTTGTTCCTTGTGGCCTTTCTTGCCACAAAAGTTGTAAGTAAAATCAACTCTAGGCTTGTTGGGTTGGAAATTTTGATTTTTCCTTCCCTTGTATTTCTTCTTGAAGGAAGCCTTAGTGGCACTCAAGGTAACATTCTTCTCCTTGACAACTTGACCATTCACTTTATCTCTATTAAGAGACTCTTCATGTTGAATCAATAATTGTGAAAGAGTGTTGAGAGGAATACCATCCTCTTCTTGCTCTAGCCTAGTCTCAATAATGGTGACAAAATTCTTGAACTTGCTTGACAAGTTCCTCAAAATGATAAATATGAAGAGCTTCTCACTTATCCAATCACAATTACAAGCTAATAGTTGAGTTCTCATGTCTTTCCTATTTGAGAGGAAGATCAAGGCACTTTCTTCTTCACCTTGCATAGTGCTAAGAATTTTGGATAATAAAGTGAATTTCCTTGATGTGTTGGACCCCATATGGACTTGTTTTAATAAATCCCATGCATCGTTAGCATGCTCACAATGGCTTATAATGAGCAATATCTCATCACTCGCACTATTGATAATCATGAAAAGTGCAAGGTGACTCCTGTTGTTGTATGTCTCAAGTGCCCTTGCCTGGGTTGGGATTGCTTCATCTCCATTCACAATGGGCCATAACTTTCTTGCTTGAAATTCAGCCCTCATCCTTGGTTCCCATATTCTAAAATTTGATCCATTAAGGATGTGTTTAGGTGTGAAGGAGATTCCATGATCAACCATTCTAGAAAGTGAACATAATCAAAACATAAGATGCATTGACAAAGGAAATAAATGATGCAATAAGAAAGTAGATAAACATACTTGCATATATAAAAAAAATTATAACTTTCAAGTAATCTACTTTTCAATCATCAAAGATAATCATCATGAAATATAAAAATCATGAAAGATAATTAAAATTAAGCATCATCAAGAGAGATAAGCATCATCATGAAAGATAATCAACATTATCATGAACTACTATAACCATCTTGCAATAAACAACTATAACCATATTGCAATTGAATAAAGGAAATAAACCAAGAACAACTTGCAATAGATTAACTTGCAATAAGAAGGTAACTAATCATAACATCCATCTTGCAACAAAAGAAACTAACTTGAATTGAACCATAAAACATTTGTTAAATGTTAGATAGTCAATAAGTTAGTTAGTGTTCATTTTAAGGTTTTGCTATAGCCTAATGAATTGCCAATTCATCTCACCCAAGGTCAACCAAGCTACCCAAAAGGGTACGGGTACAAGGACTCGAAAAGGACTTGCTAACGATAGAGCAAATTCTTTTGGATTCAATAGGTGTTTAGCAAATATAAACTGCGTTGCAAGATTAAGTAAATTTTAATAAAATACTAAAGTTGTGGTTAGTAAGTTGATTCATTTTTAACCTTCTTGATTAATATGAAAATTAGTAAATTGCAAGTTAGTTGGTTAGTAGATTGTTTAATAGCAATTTAGTAAGTTAGTAGTTAGATTAGTTGAGATGCAAAATGCAAAAGATGCAAAAAAAAATGTAAGAAAGATGAACAAGAGATAGTGGAGACACAAAGCAAAACACAAATACACACACTCTCTCTCTTTCTCTCTCTCTCACTCTCACTTTCATTCTCTTTTACTTTCATTATGAGAGATACAAGTTACATTAATTTACAGTATGCTTCAAGAAAATGCTTGAGAGAGATTAGAAGAAATTAATAAAAATAGGGGGAAGAGAGTGAAAAAGTTGATCCGAAATTGCCTTGTATACTCCAAAACATACTTGGATAACCTTGCAAAACAAGCAAACTCACAAACAACCATTGTTAATGTGAGAAAAAAAATGACTATAAGGTCTAAATTATTTGACAATTTGACTAAAAATTTGCCAAAAATTGCATAAAAGGATTCTAGTTGCATTATACAATAATAAAAAATACATGTCAATTTATGCAAAAAAAATGACTATTAGGTCTAAAATAAATAATTATTTTTAATTAAAAAATAGAATAATAAATGATTGGTTTTTTTATTAAATGATTGTTTTTTTTTATTAAAAAAATAGAATAATAAAAAAATGACTGTTTTTTTTTATTAAATGATTGTTTTTTTTATTAAAAAACAAAATAATAAAAAATGACTATTTTTATTAAAAAAATAGAATAATAAAAAAAAAATCAAACTGTACAGCAAAATGGGTGGGGGGGCATTTGGCCCCCAAATAAAAAAAAATTACCTCAGATTTATTTTTCACCAAAATAGGGCAAATAATATATGGAAATAGGGTTTTTGGGCCTTCCGAACGCAACCATGGGGTCCGTTTGGCTCCAAAACCCTTCCAGCAAAAGCTCAATGCCAAAAATTTATAGATTTAAAATGAAAACACCATTTGCAAAAGATCTAACAACTAGATAAAAAAAAACACAATAAATCTATAAACCCTAATGGCAGATTTGCAAAATAAGTTTGCCCAAATATCAAATGCATAAAATACCCAAATATCAAATGCATGCATTAAAACAAAAAAAATATATACCTTAATGGGTTTTTCACCTCAAAGGATTGAAGACACTTGATGGAGATCTCAACCACTCTGATACCAAATGTGAGACAAGCAAAGTCTCCCCAAGATCGAAGAATGCTCCACAAGGTCAATCACACACAAAAGAGGAAAACCCACAACACCAATATTAAGTGATAAAACCCTACTTCAAATGAAGAAGGAAAACATCCACTATGAAGCTCAATATATTACTCAATGATTCAACAATACAAAAATGCTTCAATGTTATGCAACAACATGCATCAACATGATATTACAACACAAGTCAATATGACAAGATATGTTAAGATGTAGTAGACAACACCCCTATTTAAAGAGAAGTTTTTCAACTACAACTCTAAATCTTATCACAATCTAATATTGAGATGTGTAACAAGTGGCATCTATCAAATATTAGAAAGTGCTTAGTTACTTTCTAATCTTATCACAATCTAATATTTGAGATGTGTGATAAGTGACATCTATCAAATATTAGAAAGTGATTAGTTACTTTCTAATATTTGCTAGAAAAGGGAAAATAACTTTTTCTCACAAATTAAATATTTCTAGCACCCTTATTTTATTTATTAATTGGGTGGGAATATTTTTACATAAAATAGAATTATTTTCTAATTCAAATATTATTCTTTAGACTTTATATTTGAGTCTAATAATAATTTACACAATGTTGCATTACATATTCCAACACATCCATGATCTTGTTTGATTTCTCCACCATCTTATTTGATGGAATGTTTAGTTTGAATGTAAACAAATAGGTGGTATTGACGAGCCATCCTGATGGTTACACTATAACTGGTTGTTTGTAATGCCACTAGGGAATAGTCTTGAAGAGTCAACCTACCAGGAGGAAAAATTCTTCCCTTTGAACTACTAGTAAGGAGGTCAACCAAGCTCCTCCCTTGGCTATAGAAACTCAAATTATCAACAAGATCTAACAACCTCCCATGTTGATTAAGCTACCTATTTCTTGTACTAATGCTAGAGTGTCTAGTAGTCCTTGAGAACTACTTGGACCTCATTCATTAACTACATTTACTAATAGATATTTCAATATCCTCCTTTTCCACCTCTCCTCCTTAGAGTTATTCTATTGATTACCTCTTTTTTCTACTTGGGGAACTAGTTTAGGTCTTGACATGTTCCTCCTGACTCATCTTCTGATTCATAAAAATTAACTTGAGCCACTTGAATTATCAAAGCTTATGGAGAACATGCTACTAGTATTTATTTTTCAATTCCTTCCATATCCCTCTAGATATGTAGGTGTTCGAATATTTCCCTCCATAATATTTTAGTCACTTCCTCTCTTCTCACTCTTTTTTGCTCAAGATTATTCAACACCTCTTGCCTTCTTGTTTCTCCTACCTAAATATTTTGAATCATTCTTGAGTAATTTTATCCCTCATTCATGCATTATGTCTTTGAATTTTCTCACATTTCGCCTATAATTGTTCTATTTCAAAGCATATTCATTGATGTTGTAGACCATATCTTGCTAACAAGATCATGTCCTCATGCTCACTACCTTCACTTTGAGATTCATGATTGAGTGGTTCTCCTCCATTAATCATATCACCAATTATTTTTCTTGTTATTCCACTATACCTAGGAATATCACATGCACTTGCAATCTTCTCCATTCCAATGGATGTGATTCCAACTATTTTTTTATGACTATTTGCTCTCTATTTTTAGTCTAAAACAACCATCCTAGATTAATTTCTTTATTTCCTCATGCTACATTATTTTTCTCATTGATCCTACTTAGCTCTCCTCTCTCCTAGATAATTATTATTTCATATCTTTTTAAATATTTTTGTGGTGCTTCAACCAATATTCCTACGGTTTCCTCCTCAACTGATTTAAAATCAACTATATTTTTTTTTTGAATAATTTGAAAAAACTTGTATTAAAACAAAGATCATTTACAAGTTGGGATGAGACTTTTTCTAGCCTTAGTCAGATAGAACACATGTTTACAATAGTAAAAGAAGATTTCCATTGAAGCCAAATCTCTTAAACCATTACCTAGCTAACAGGGGAGTCGACGAATCTGACATTCAAGTGTGGAGAGACTCCTTCCCCATTGGCCTAAGGCACGATCCTACAAGTTTCAATTTTTGCACAATGTGAGATGTTGCCAGGGGGATCGGTTTGGTCTGTTGATGCAACTTGTCGCGATATCATGACACTTTTTCCTTCTTCTCCTTTGGTCGCAAAAATGCAATATGTTGCAATATCGTGACACTTTTCTCTTTTGGCTACGAAAATGCAACATGTCACGATATCGCGATACTTTTTCCTCTTTTGGCTGTGACGTTGCAACATGTCGCGATATCGTGAAAATTTTTCCTCCTTTGGCCGTGACGAAGCAACATGTCGCGATATCGCGACACTTTTTCTCTTTTGGCCGCGATGATGCAACATGTCATGATATCGCGACACTTTTTCTCTTTGGCCATGACGAGGCAACATGTCGTGATATCGTGACACTTTTTCCTCCATTGGCTGCGGCAAAGCAACATGTCATGATATCGCGACACTTTTTCTCCTTTGGTCATGATGTTGCAACATGCCGCGATATTGTGACACATTTTCCTCCTTTGGCCGCGATGATACAACATGTCGCGATATCGTAACACTTTTTCTCTTTTGGCCGCGACAATGCAACATGTCGCGATATTGCGACACTTTTTCTCTTTTGGCTGCGACGATGCAACATGTCGTGATATCATGAGACTTTTTCTCCTTTAGCCGTGATGATGCAACATGTCACGATATTGTGACATTTTCTCCTTTGGCCACGACGACACAACATGTCACGATATCACGACACTTTCTCTCTTGGTCGTGACGATGCAACATGTCGTGATATCGTGACACTTTTTCTCTTTTGGCCGTGATGATGCAACATGTCATGATATCGCGACACTTTTTCTCTTTTGGCTGTGATGATGCAACATGTCATGATATTGCAACACTTTTTCTCCTTTGGCCGTGATGATGCAACATGTCGTGATATCGTGACACCTTTTCTCCTTTGGCCTCGACGATGCAACATGTCACAATATCGTGACACCTTTCCTCCTTTGGCCACGAAGATGCAACATGTCATGATATCGTTACACTTCTTCTCTTCTGGAAGCGACGTTGCAACATGTCACGATATCGCGACACTTTCTCTCCTTCGACCGTGACGATGCATCTTGTCACGATATCGTGACACCTTTTCCTCCTTTGGCCGCGACGTTGCAACATGTCGCGATATCGCGAAACTTTTTCCTCCTTGCTTTCTCCCTTTGCTTTGGACCACAAAAATGCAACATGTCACAAAATCACAACACCTTTCTCCTTGTGGTGATTTTCTTTTTCTTTGATCTTTAGCTCATGGGCCTCTTCGGTCTTCTTGGAAAACATGCAAAAAAAAGGTAGTTCTTCTAGTTGGTTCCTTTGGGCGCCTTTACCTTAGGTGGCCCCTGCTATTTTTAGGCTGTCTCGGTCTACTGCCATCGTTCTTCCCCTTTGCCTCCCTCTTTGGAGGCCCACGGCTGCTTTGTACAAGGTTCAGGGACCTTTCAACACCCTACCTAATCACCTCATCCTCAATAGCCATGTCACTGTGCCATTGAACCCCTACCTCCTTCTCAGCACCCATCTTAGCCAAGAAGTCTTCCACTTTATTTAGATCTCTACTCACATAAACTAGAATCACATCATCTAATTCCCTCCATAATTACTTAATTTGAGTGACAAGAATCCTCAACCTCCATGTTTTCAAAGCAAAGTTCCTCATGCAATCTAGAGCTCCAACCATTATTTGAGAATCTGATTCTAGTATTATCCTCCTGTGGCCTTGTTTTACTGCCCAAATAGAAGCATCTTTGATAGCTAATTCTTTTGCTTCATTGTTTGTGGCTCTTCCCAAGCCTTGCAGTTCCCAATAGAGAATTGTTCCAACATGATTCCGGAAAACCACTCCAATTCCAGCTCTACCCGGATTGCCTTTTGCAGCTCCATCAGTATTAATTTTAATCCAAACTTCTAGGGGTGGTTTCCAACTAGCTCTTTCCTATCCCTCTTGCACTTCAACTTCCTTTTCCATTGCCCCAATAACAACCTGAGTTTCCTCTTTAGCATAGACTGCCACAGTTTCTATGACTTTGCTCCAAATGACCTGCCAAACTCCATCTAAAGAAGAAAAAGTTTCTCTAAAAATTCTAGCATTTCTCTCCAACCACACTTGCCACCAAATAAAGTTTAATCCAAGCTCCCAACCAATACAAAGAGCTTTAGATTTAAATCTACCCCTCTTCCATATTTCCCAAATATTAATCCAATTCAAATCACCATTAACTTGAATTTTATAATATAAAAACCATCTCTCCCAAATCTGGCACGTGAATGGGCACTCAAACATCAAGTGATCAATTTTTTCCTCGCTCTTGTAGCATAAAACACATTGATATGGACCAATGATTCCCTTACATATGAGATTATCAAAAGTAAGAATTCCATTATGCATGAACTGCTAGGAAAAAAGTTTACTTTCGGCCAACCCTTGGATTGCCAAATCTTTCTCCAATCCTCAACCTCGATATGTATGAGGAGGAGGCTTTGGAAGGATCTTATCATATCCATCCTTCATTGTGTAGACACCAAGGCTCCCATAGCCCCAAGCTAATTCATCCTCCTCATCTCTACCTGTGAGAAATCTTTCTGCCAAGATTTTATTCATGATGGGTGTCAAATCCGGAGGGATTGAAATTGGCCACTCATCCAACTTCTTAAACTACTTAAACTTATAATCCCCCAAATGACTAGTGTTGAAATAACTTTCAATTTGGACCCATCCCTTGGTTTCTATGGTTGTTTTTATTGGTTGCAATTCAATAAATTCAACAATGATAGGTGGGTATTGATCCCATGAATCTGTCCAAAATCGTGCCTTCTCCCATCTCTCCACTTTCCAAAATAATCTATCTTTTACTACCTGAGATCCTAACTTGAGAGCCTGACACACTAAGTATCCATTACCATCCAAAGGGAAACAATCCACCTCATTTGGGTTTACATGTCCCAGATATTTACTAGTTAAGATTCTACTGAATAAAGAAGTTGGTTGGGAAATCCACCTCCAGTAAAGCTTTCCAGCCAAAGCTTTATTATTTAACTTTGATCTTCTCAGTCCCAAACCTCCTTTTACCTTGGGCTGGCTTACTTTGTCCCAACCTACTAAGGCCCATTTCCTCTCTCCTTTTACTCCTTCCCATAAAAAAATTCTAGCCATCTTGTCCAACTCTTTCCATATAGTATGTGGGGCAGCAAGGATAGAAAATTTATAAATTGGCATGGCCTGAATGACTAACTGTAAAAAAATTAATCTACCCCATAACTTAACCATTTGTGAGACCAATGATTAATTATATCCTTGATACAATCCAAAAGATTCCTCCAGATATCTATTTTTATTTTTTTTAAATGCAAAGGGACCCCTAAGTATACCACTGGGAGATAAGTCCCTGTGAATCCCAAGATCTCTAAAAGTTTGTCTTGAAGCCTTTGATCAAGATTGAAAAATACCACTTTAGATTTTTTATCATTGATGACTTGGTTTGTAGCCCTAAGGTAGACATTAAGTGTATCTCTAATCATTCTTTCTTCCCTGAAGCTGGCCACTCCCACCAATCTTGTGTCATCCACAAACTGTAGGTGAGTCAAAACTTCCTCACCCACCTTGATACCTGTTAGCAAACCTTGTTGTCTTCTCCTCAAGATAAGTCTACCCAATCCTTCAGCCAATATGAGAAAAATATAGGGAGAGCAAGGATCTCCTTGACGAAGGCCTCGAGTAGCTCCAAACGGTTGCGATGGAAGACCCTTGATTAACACCGAGTATGTCGGAGTAGAAACACAACTCATGACCCATTCTATCCAATCTTGAGAGAAACCAAAGGATGCCATCATCTTTGACAAGAAGCTCCACTCCACCCTATCATAAGCCTTTGACATATCTAATTTTATGAACATTCCTCTATTACCAGATGTTTGCATTGAATGGATTGCCTCCTGAGCTAGAACCACACCATCCAAGATCTGCCTACCCTCTACAAAACCCCCTTGCTCCGAGGAGATAATGTTATGTAGAAGAGGTTTTAGCCGCTCAACCATTACCTTTGTGATTATTTCATATATGACATTGCATAAGGCAATAGGTCTATAATCTTAAATATGTACCCCCTCCCCCCATTTTGTAATTAAGGTAATGAAAGTATGATTTAATGCTTTAAGCATTCTTTTACTACCTTTGGACTCCTCTATAACAACCATTACATCCTCCTCCAAGTTATCCCAAAAGGCCTGAAAAAACTCAATTGGAAAGCCATCTAGACCTGGGGTTTTTTCGGTGCTCATTCCAAATACTATATTCTTTAGTTCCTCTCTATCAATGGGTTTAAGTAGGGTCTAATTTTCTTCTTCAGATATAACAGAGGGTATGACAGCAATAACGTATTTTTGAGCATCTTCATCTTGCACCATACTTTCCTTAAATAGTTTAGAAAAATAATCCATTGAATGAAAATGCATACCTGGAAATGTATCAAAGGAGTGTTCGTTCTCATCTTGAAGAGCTTCCATTTTATTCATCTGTCTCCTAGCACAAGCAGTCCAATGGAAAAATTTGGTATTTTTATCACCTTCTAATAACCAAGTGGTTCTTGCTCTCTATTTCCAGTAGGTCTCCTCTTGGTTGTCAATGTCCTCAACCGCTTTACGCAATACATCATCCTCTTATTTGAGCTGCTCTATAATTTTTCTGTCCCTAAAGTGTTTTTAACCTCATCCCATCTGGCCACCAATGGAGCTCTTTGGACCTGGAAGTCTGTCTTGTTAGCTCGCCTCCATTGTTTCAGTTGATATTTGACATAATGAAGTTGTTTGTGGAATCTAAACATTGTTGTCCCATATGCTAGGCGACCTTCTTCCCACCACTGTGGAATTTTCTTTCGAAGTTCCTCTTTTTGTAACCAAAAGTTTTCAAATTTAAATGGTTTGTGATGCTGCACTGTCTTGATCCCTCCTTCCAACAAAATGGGAAAGTGATTTGAAACTGGACCCTCCAAAATCTGAAATTTTATATTCCATTTTACAAATGCCTCTTCTAAAACCAAAAAATGGTCTAACTTCACCTTCCTGCTATGTGGCTCCCTCCTCTTATTAGTCCAAGTATAGTTGGTTCCGGGGCATTTAATATCCACCAAGTGTAATGCCTGGACTTGGGCAATCATAAGTCGATCCCCTGGGTCCAAAATTGGGGTTCCCCCTTCCTGATCTCTAGAGAATAATTTAGCATTAAAATCCCCAGCAATAATCCAGTATAAATCTTCCCTTTAGACTCTCATGTTATGCACAACTTTCCATTGATGCATCTGACCATCTAGGTTTTGAGCCTCATAAAAATTTGTGATTAAAACATGTTCAGTTGTGACATTGTTTCTAAAATGTGATGTGAGAACACCCCTCCAAGCTATATGTTCTATTGCAGTCCATTCAAGAGAGTTCCAAAGAGTAACTATCCCCCCTGAGGCACCTTGGGCAGCCACTTCCATATGACCAGCACCCCTCCAAATTTTGTTAACTGTTTTACACATAAGATCTAACGACATTTTTGTCTCCTGGATAAGCAAAAAATTTGTTTTATATTTTTCTAAGAGTCTTCGATTAGTAGATTGATGGTTTCTACTATTTAAACCCCTAACATTCCATGATTGTATAATCATTGGTTACCTTGAGAGCAGTAAGAATCTATTGGCCTCACCGATCCTCCAGTGATCAGTTTGTCTCCTTGAACTGTTATCAATTCCTTATTTGATTTTCTACCCACTCTTTGAGAGTTGCTATTTTTTTATCTCTTTTTCACCTGAGTTATCCCTAAAGTTGGCCTTTCTCTGTTCTTTTCTGCTATTCCCATGCTAACATCCTTAATTATTGGCTACTCTTGGTTATGCACTATCAATGCCCCTGCACTCTCTGACTGCGGTAACTCACTGTACTCAATTACCTACTCTATGACGGGGGGAGATGAAAGAGGAGCTTGAACATGGATGTTATTATTTTTATTATTCTCATCCACTCCTTCCATGAATTGTTCTTCTTAGTCCATTAGTGTCTTAAATATCTCATACCTATTGGAGGGCTTGAGTTGGGTTTGCTCTTTACCATATTTTTTCTTTTGCCTTCTCCTTATTTTAGGTTGTTCAAAACCATCTCTCTGTGCTTCTTTACCCTAAGAAATATTGGTTGGTTCTTTGTTTATTGTTGACTTACCCTCCTTAGGAAGATTTGACATTCCTAGAGGAGCCTCCATTTTTATGTTCATATTATTTGGGCAAGATCGGCCCAAATGCCCATATTTGTGGCAAACTCCGTATCTGAAGGGCAATGCCTCATAATCCAATTGTTGAATCCAAGATAGTCCTGCAAGTTCAAGTTCCACCTTTTTCGGTAGATGCTGGCTAAGATCCATTTCCACACATAATCTTGCATAAACAATTGTGTTTCCTTCTATTGTGTCTTTGGAAACACCCAAATGTCTTCCAAGGGAATTACCGATAATTTCCAATACCTGCTCACTCCAAAACTCCATTGGAAGTGCATACAAATGGATCCAAATCGGGACAATAGTGGGTTCAATTCAAGGATCAAATCCCACTCTCCAGGGTTGAACAAATAATCTTGCCGGACCATGATTTCTCTTTTCTGATTCGAAAGCCCTATTTCTATCGGCCAGTGAAGAAAAACTAACAATAAAATATCCATTGCTAATAAACCATAAAGAATACTCACCAAGAGGATCCCAATTTTATCGGACCCAGGAATGCAAAAAATTTAGGGTAGGGCGAATACCCATGAATTTATAGATCAAATCTTGATTGGCTCTATATAAAACTGTTTCTTCAACCATCCTTTGCTCAATGACAATCTTTGGCCTTGATTCTGACTGTGGCAAGCATCCATTAACTCATTGAGATGTTGATCTATTTCCAACAGTCGTAAAGAGCATTTTTAATGCAATTTTTTATGCTTCTTCAGTATTTGATGGAGATTTATCCTTTAAAAAATCTGCAAAAGAACTATGTCTCTCTAGAAGAGGATCCGGAGGTGTCCCCATTGGACCCTCTTGGGGTAGCAATCTTGTCTTCAAATCCACAGTAACCAGAAATCTCTTCGGCTACCCAACTGATGCCCTAGTTTTTCCCTAGCTCCAGAAACCCTCCAAATTCATTCTACCAGGAATATATGTGATATTGAAAGCTAAGAAGTTTAAAATCAACTATATTAACTTGTACCTTGGCTTTCATTTTGAGCCATTGACCATCTCGATACATTGTATCCAATCCAAATTTTGTAATTTTATTGCATCATTATCCATAATTTCTACTATTTTTAAGGGCCTAAGCCATAAGATATTCAACTTCACTAGCTTGATTTTATGCTTGCCATTTAAGTTCAACACCAAATCACCTAGTTTTAGTTTTATCTTTCTCAAGTGCTTATCGTGCCATAGCTTCCTTTGTCATTATAAAATATTCATTACCCATTGATATTTCACTCATTTCTCATCTAAATTTACAAGTGTTAATACCCTCCCATCTAAGATTTCCTAGTATCTAGGACAATTTTGTATCACCACCCATAAACTAGGTACCAAGAATTTTATTGGCATCACTTCCTTCTATCCGTACATCAACTAGAATGGTGTGTGGTTTTTTGTTGGATTAAGTCTTGTCCTGCATGCCCATAGAACAACTAGCAATCTCTCTTCCTAGTCAACTCCTTCCACACCACATGTATTATAAATAATTGATACTAAGACTTGGTTTGTAGCCTCTGCCTTCCCATTTGCTATGGGATAATACAAAGTTGATAATGAATGCAAAATCCTAACATTTATGGTTAACTTTTAAATGATCTCAATGAAATTTTTTCCTCCTCTATCACTTGTCAATTGCAAGGGAATTCCAAAACTCATAATCACTTGTTCATAAAAAAATCGAGCAATACTCCTTGTAGAGTTATTTGGCAATGCTTATGCCTTGACCCACTTTGTCATATATACAATTGCCACCACAATATACTAATACTTTCTTCTTTAAATTATTCTTAATGTTCTAATAAATTTGAGAACCTTTAGTTTGAACAACTCCTACAACTATGATAGACACAATGACATGAAGTGTCTCTTCAACAACTTTCCAACTCTTTGGCACATATCACATGCTTTCACATACTCCCTATCATCGTAATAAAGGGTGGGCCACCATAGCCTTGCCAAAAATACCTTACTTGTTATTTCATCTATCCCTATGTATCCTTCCAATCCTTCATGAACATCTCTCAATATTGTATTAACTTCTTCATTTGTAACACATCTTTGTAGAACTCCATCAGGCCAATATTGTATATCAATCCCATTATCAATTGGAATGGTTTTGACTTGATAATGATGCATTTTTTCTTTGTTATTATCTCCTTTAGAAGCTATACCTTTGAAAATTATTCTCCAATATGCTTGTACCATGACAATATTGCACTCACCACAAATAAATGATCATATGAAAACTTGTCTAACACTCCCTATTTTTTAGGCTCTCTAGAGTGAATCCTTGATAGCTAATCTACTATTACATGTTTCTTCCAAGGTCTAACCACTACCTAAAATAAAACTTCTTATAACATAATGAGCCACCTACTAACTAATCCATGAATTGTTGACTTGTTGATACAACAATGCTTGATGGTCTACATAGAAAGCAAGGGGATTGGCAAGTAGGTATATTTGATTTTTTGTACTAAATATATTATTCATTAGGTTTCCCTTTCTTTCATGCTATAATTCTTATCCTCACACAATAATATCTAACTAAAAAATGAATGGGATGATCAAATCCAAATTACCCCTCTTGGGACAACCTGCATCCAATTGTAAAATTATATGTATCTATATGGACATGGAATTATTTACCTCAATCCAAAAATACCAAAATGGGCACACATACCAACTTTACATTTAATTCTTAAAAGACCTTTTGATTCTCCTTCATCCACCTAAAATGAATAATCTTGCAAGTTAAAGCATTCAAGAAGTGGGACACTTGTGCAAAATTCTTAAAGAATCTATGATAATATATGACATGTCATAATAATTATTTCAATGAATCGATGTCATACAACTCTTCCATGCTCACTACAACTATTATCTTGTTGGGGTCTATTTTTAAACCTTATTTGTAGGCCACATGTCCTAGCAATATCTCATAAGGAACCAACAATTTACACTTCTTAGGGTTTAATGACAAATGAATATTCTTGCATAAACTCATGCATTATTCCAATGCTTTTAAATGCTTGTATTTTCTCCCATATAGTTACCAATAATTTAAGAAGACCTTGAACTTCCTAGTGGATATTTTTTCAAAGATGTACACAATTATCCTTTGAAATGTAGTTGGAGCATTGCATAAACCAAATGATATTAGGTTATATGCATATATCCCATTCTCCACTACAAAGGTAGTCTTCAACTTATCTTCCTCAACTATGTTGTTTGGTTATAGCCCAAAAATCCATCCAAAAATAATTAGATTTTATGCCCTGCTACTTCCTTTGGCATTGAATCAATAAAAGAAATAGGGAAGAGATCCTTGATTGTTATAGCATTCAAAATCTAAAAATCCATACATATGTGGATACGACTTGCCTCCTTCTTCAAGGTGATTACTATTGATGACACCCACTCACTCACCATCACTTTGAAGATTATACTTACATCTAACATATTTTGTATCTATGTGTTTACCAAGGCTATGAACTTTGGGTTCATCCAGTATGACCTTCTCCGTAATATTTTTGCACCTATAATCAATGGTATTCGATGTACATATAGCTATGGTGGAATCCTCTTCAAATCCTTATACATCCATGCAAAAACATCCTTATATTGCATGAAAATTTAGAAATTAACAACCTTCAACACTGGGTCCTAGCCATCTTGATAATGGATGATTTTTCTTCACCTTTTTCATCAAGGTTTACCTACACCATATTTGGACCTTCATACTAAATGATGTCAAGTTCATTCACTGCATTTAGTACATCAATTAGGTGGGATGGTTTCTCATAAATCACTGCATTATTTATAATGTGCTCTGTAAAGTTCTTAGGATATGTCCACTTATCATTTTCTTCTTTACTTTGTGTAGACTTATTTTAACTTGATTTGCCAACCTTATATACATGCATTTGTTCATCTTGGTCATCTTATTTTGCTTGAATATATAAACAGTGTGGGAGAAAATTTATGTAATCCTCTATTTGTCAATGGAGAAATCCACTATCAAAATCTTCATCTTCTACATATTCTTGAATTTTCAACACACCTTAATTTGGCTCATGTCCATTATCATCATACGATTATGAAATCCTTGATTCATTATATGTTGCAATATCCTAACTAATAGACTAAATTTTTAGATTTATCATATACTTGTGTTGTCCCTTATTAAATATTATACAATAGTTCTCCCTATTATTGTTCACCTTCACCATTCGTAGACATACACATCCCAATAATGCATCATAGGTTAGTTTTTACATGGTGATTACTACAAAATTTATGATGAAGTCTTACTTAGCAATATTTCTTTTTTATTTGTCAATACTCTTTTCATATCAATTCCATATTAATTTGTATTATACAATTGGAAGTTTGGAGACCACAAAAATGGTGCTCCAATTTCTTTCTAGGTCTTCTTAGGCATTACATTCACACTAGACCCTCCATTAATGATCACTTGTGTTGGTTTATGATTTAATAGCTCTATATAATTCAATGTTGGCTTCTTCTCCATTTCAGTCATCAACAGTGTTGGATCAATGAAATAATCCCCCCTTATCATTGGTATTTCTTGACCTTGTGGCTCCACAGCCTTCCTTGTTCATGCCATCTCCTTTGCCTTCGCATAAATCTTAGGTATTACACCAAGTAGACTGATCATCTTTACCTCAACTATCATGTTCATTATTTGCACTACCAAGTTCTCTATTGATGACTATTTCTTAGAAACTTCTTCTGAAGTGATTGGATTTTTCAACCTTCTTTTGAAGAATTCTTTCTTGTTTTAACTTTGGGTTTTCATACTCTATCAAATCATGCACTTCTTTCCATATCTCCTTCTCCCTAGTAGGATTTGGATACTACTCATCTTTGTTTGCTTGAGCCTATCACTACTAACATGTAATTATCCTTATTTATTTGGAACCTTATATGCTCCCCTATGTCAATAAAATTGATATTTTATGTTCTCCTTGAGTTATATTTCTTTGGAAAATTTACTTCCTTGTGATTGCGTGGTCCACATAATCTAGACATAAGTTCCCTATTAATACTTTTGGTGTTGCCTCCTGTTGGTGGTTTTGATAATTCTTGGCAAAATGTCTCCACTCTTGGCACCTTCTACTCTAAATTATTGGTCTCCCATATGATTCATGCTATAATTAACTCTAACCTCCTTGTTGTTTATTACTTTTTTGGGGTTGCCTTCCTCCATGATGATTATTCCTATAACTGTTGTTCATAACTCCTTGTCTATTCTTGGATGTGTTGGGTTTTTCATATTTCTCTTATTTCTACACATTCATCATCTACTTCCTCACACGCCTTAAATTAAATGGATAGTCTCCCACTGCATGCGCAATAACTTTACAATTATCAAAATATGCATTCCTTAAACAATTCAAATTTGTGTGCCCTTCTATTTTGTAATCTAAGCACCAAATTTCTTTCTTTTCTTTCTTCTTATCTCCCTTTACTTCACTAATCATTTTTTTAAAGTCATTCATCATCATTTGTATCACTACATGTAAATCCTCCCTATCACTGTCATAGTCATCACTTTCAAAATGACTTATCCCTATTTGCTTTGCTTTGCTTTCTAAATTTTAATCTCTTTTGTATGCTTCTAGATAAGTGGCAGACAATACTACCTTCACATTTTTCTTATATCATGGTAGTAATCCATTAAGGAACCACTACTTCTACAAACCATCTATTGGTTGAATTTTTATATTATCAATTAGTTGCTTTAGTCTTCTATTATAGGAATTAATATCTTTGCATTTCTTCTACTTCATAGAGTATATTTCTCTAATAATTTTAGTATCATCTCTTAATAACTTGAATTCCTTCTTGAATTCATCTATTAAATATCGCCATGTTGTAAAGGGATTTTTTCTTTCTATTTTAATATGCCAATCCATTGTTATTCCTCACAATGTGGCAAAAAATAACCTTAACAACACATACTCATCATCCACTCCATTGACATGCCATATTATGTTAGTTTTTGAGGTGATGATTTGGGTCCTCTTTCACATCACCCAAAAAAGGTGGACACTTATATTTTCCTTCTTGTGTGATAATGTTTACCATTTATGCATGATTCTCATCCCCTAACTCTTCCTCACTTGATGAGAACTCACTTGGTACTTCTTTTCTTGGTTTTCTTGGTGCTTATTCACTAAACAACTCCTATTTAATAAATAGTCTATGATCATTTATTGGTGCATCTGTGCTCATGACCTCCTTTGCAAATATACAAGGATTGATTATGGTCTCTGCATACTCTCCCAAAATTGCCTTTATGATTGAATCCCATCCTCTGCACCTCTTGGAAATCTCCTCTACTCTTGTGCTGGTGTTACTAGTTGGTTAATCTTGTCTCCTTGTGCACTCTCCATGTTGGTTCCTTAACTTACATAATTATATCTTTCAGTATACCCTAAATTTATTTGTTGCACCTCACCTTGCAACTCTTCCTTCATTGTTAACAAAAATTTATGTGACCTTTCATATTCATCACCAAAACTATCCTCTTGAGGATTCCAAACATGTTCTACTTTATTTTGTTCAAGTTTTGTCCTTCTTGACTATAATTCTCAGTTGCCTATTCTCTAACTTATTCTTATAGGTTGGTCTTGACTTCTCCCATGATTTCATCTCCCATGTCCTTGTGGAAAGAAATTTCTCATGCACTTATTGAGGAATATTACATTATTTGGTACGTGCTAATGTACCCCTATAGTACAAATTTAAATATGTAATAGATTAGAGTTGAGTCTATAATTTATATGTGTGATTTAAATTTTTCCTTTTATGTAAGTTTCAATTTATAGGAAATGCACAAGTTTCATGTAAGAGTGTATTGAGAGAATGTGCACAAGTGTCTTGTATGTAAGTGTGCAAATATATAATTTGAGGATTTGCGTTAGTGTATTAGATTAGGAGTACATGTAGAAGTGTAAGAGTCATATAGAAGCGTGCAAGTGTCATAGAGTCAAGTGTGCATGTAAGAATAAAGTGAAGAGTCTAGTATGCAAGTGGCAAGATGATAAGCCAAAGATCATGAGACTTCTCATATAGAGAGCAATAGTCGAGTACTTGAAGAGTCACATTATTATGGCTATATTATGGAGATAATACTCCATGAAATGGGAATCTGATTATCTGATTGTAAAGAGAAAGATACATAAAAGTAATTAAAGCTTGTATACAAATTTTGAACAATTAATATTGTAATTTTTCTTCATGCATAGTTCATGAATGATTTAGGCCATTTATATTCATATTTTATTATATAAATGAATGTTATTTTCATTATTATATTGTTCTTGTTATAAATATTAGATTGCTCATATATAATTCTACTCTTCATTATTGATATTTTGACATTTAATATTATGGTTTCTTTATATTGGGACCTATGATATATTGTGGTAGTAAGGATTAAAAGCCAATAGTGGTATTAGAGCTACCATTTAACTCTATCCATTTTTTATAGAGTTATTTTATTAGCCACCATCATTAATATTTAACTTTGTCCATTCTTGATAAAGTTAATTTAGAGTTTGTCCACTTTGAAGGCAATGAAGACTTGGAATCTATTTTTTAAAGGTCTAATTGAGTAGAAATTGAGGGGATAGGGATTTAGTCACCCTGATTTGGATGTTAGGGTCTTTTCACTTGGTTGAAGAAAAACCAATGAAGAGTAGGACTCAAGTAATTTGATAGAGAGAGCCAACTCAAGAGAAATTTGGACATTGATAGATTGAGAACCAACTTAGAAGAAATTTGATCATTCGAGGACATTCATAGTCACCCTGGCATTGATATTGAGTTCTATAGAGAATAGGAGAATCATATTTTTATTCTTAGGTGTGACCTACAACATTGAAGAAGTTTTTAAAGATTGAAAAAATATAGAGAAGAATTCAAGCTTCCTAATTACAAAGATAGAGAAGCAACAATATACAGAGATAAGAGTTGTACTACATATAAGAAGCCTATAGAGATAGAGGTATTGAGGAGTTCTAGTTTTTTTTAAACCAGAAACATCAGGATGGCTATAGAAATATTAGTTTTGGCCTTGAATTATTTGGATTTTTGAAAAGAAGTCTTATTCCAAGCAGCAAAGAATAGTGTTAACACAAAATAGCACTGTATAGCATCTCATAGAAGATAAAAAGCAAGAACATTGAGTTAAATTCAGTGTCTATCTTGTGGATTCATCATCCACATAGAGAAAACAACTAAGTACAGTAATATAGAGCCTAAGCATCCAAGAAATTAAAACAATTTCTAAGAAATCAAGTAAATGAAATAGAGTCTAATTGACCAACATAAAGGAATAATTCTAAGATCGTGGCATAGAGATAAAGTCCCAAGAGATAAATACAAAATACAAATCCAAGAAAGTGGCTAGCATAATACAATAATCCTGAAGTGGCCATTATAGCAAAAGAAGCATGAACGGTCAACATTGCATAAGACGTCTAGAAGACTAGCAAGAAGAAATGACTCAAGCAACCAACATAAGAGCAAAGACTACTAAAGCACTATAGAAATCTAAAAAATTCATTATCAGCTGAGCAAAGAATACAGTGCTACCAAAGCACTATAATTCAAGGGTGTATAAGCACCAGTCACAAGGTAGAAGAGATAGGAACATTTTTCAAAGTGCTACAAGCAAGCACCAGTGTTGAAGTAAGACACCAAGACCTAAGATGAATGCACCAAAGTGAACAAAGGCACTTGGAACTAGAATATTGATACGTAAGTCATCTCCACCAAAGGCAAGGAAGCCAGAGGATTGCTATTTAAAACAAAGGCACCTTAAACTAGTTTGTTACTGCTTAAGTCGACGAAGAAATCTAAACAAGATTTTTTGAGGCACTTGAGAAGAAATTTGAATGTCATATGAGCAAGAGAAAAATGGAATAGAGCCACCATTCAAATGAGAAATAAAAAGTAACGTGCTATCATTCAAAAAAATAAGCAAGGAGAATGCAAAGAGAATCTAAGAATTTAAAAAACACTTAACTTAATTCAACACATTGAACGTGCATGCAACTTGCCACAACGCAAATCAAGCCAACATTAATCAAGTAACATCTTAAGCATTACTCATTTATTATCTATTCAATATTTTGGAAGTAAGAAGAAACTTTGAATTACTTTGAATGGAGTTATAAGGTTCATTTATATTTTTCAATTATTTGAAGTTCAAATTAGTTTATAAGGTTTGGAGTGATAAGGAATGCTACTAGGTTAAAAAAAAAGTTTTTGAAGTTTATTAAGGATTTAATTAATTTTTTGAAGACTTAGATATTTAAAGCTTTAGATATTTTTTGAATACTTAGAGATTTAAAGATTTAGAGTTAAAAGGTATTAATTTTTTTTAAGGTTTTTGAATTTTTGAATTATTTTATTTTAGAGAATTTAAATTTTTTGAAATTTGAAAATTTGCCAATTTAATATATTAGGGAGTTAAAAGGATTTCTACACCAAATATTTAGAAAAAAATTAAATTTGCAAATTCTATATTTTTGAGTGCATATTTAAACTTTGGAGATATAAGGATTTAAACTTAACAAAATGGATAAATGACAAAGAGGAACATCACAATCTAGGAGAAATTATCAAAAGGCAAGACCATACTATATGACACGAAAATTTCAAAAAAAAAATTTGTATAAAAAATATTATTATGAATACAAAGGGCAACATCATAAAAAAGTTCAAAATTCTTATCAAAGATGTGAGATAATATCACTTGAATCTCATCAAAAGGTTCAAAGAGAAAAATATATTTGGTATATAGATTTTGGAAACTTATATTGGTTTGAATCCTTAGAAGATAGGGATAATATCTCACTAAAAAATGCAAATGATAAGATGTATCAAGTTCAAGGAACTGGTAGAGTAATACCTAGCATGCCATTTTTAGATTTTGTGCTAGAAAATGTTTTATATGTTCCTAGACTATCAAATAATCTTATCTTAGTTGCTCAATTAGTTGAAAAAGGAAGAACAATAGAGTTCAAATATACAAATAAACATAGAAAATGCATTATCAAGAATCAAAACAAAAATGAAGCTACAAGTTCAATCAAGAATGGTATATATGCCTTAGATTCAATGTGATTCTCTCAAGAGATTATACATATTTTGAGCAATTAATATTGTATTTTTTCTTCATGCATAATTCATATTTTATAATTGAATGTTATTTTCATTATTATATTGGCCTTGATATACATATTAGATTGCTCATATATAATTATACTCTTCATTCTTGATATTTTTAACTTTAGAATTATGGTTTCTTTATATTGTGACCTATGATATATTATGGTAGTAAGGCTTAAAATCCAACAATCTTCATGCATGCTAGGTTTGAAATTCAGATGAAAATGGTGCCAAATATAGCATGATGATGAGTATTATGATGGTTGGAGGAACAATTAGAATGCCAAATCCTAGGAGCCAACTAAGACTGTAGTCATTGCTAGTTCAACTTCAAGCATTCTCCAAACTTGTACGAAAAATGCACTTGTACAACACTATAAATAGGCACTTGAATGAAAAGTGTTCGTATGATGGACACTTGTATGACATAGTCATAATCCAATTTGACAACAATCTCCAGCAACTTCACTCCTATCGATAATGACTTGTACGACAACAACTCCATCACACTCCTTGTACGACCCTTGTATGGTACTCTGATTGCAACACTCTTGTAAAATTATTTTGGACTACAACTTCCTACAATCTGCAAACATAGAACTTGGCACATACAACCTAACAACCTACTACAACAATAGTCTCACACAAATATGCACACACGTAAATGGAAATGGAATGTCATTGCATTATCATTGCTTGTACGACTCTAGAAATACTAGTATGTCTGCACTTATAGTACACAGATCACACAAAATAATCACTTCATAGGACAATCCTAAAATCCTTGTATTCTCTAGGGAACTATGCTTTCTCTCATACCACTTGATTACCAATGACTACTCATGATTATCAGTAATGAATGGGGGATCCTTTTATGATTAGGGGTTGATAATTGGAAGCAATTGCCTCCACGAACATCTCATTAAGTGATTAAGACATTAGTTGTACACATTAGAAATACAATATATTAATCTCATGACGTAACCCTTCTTAACATCATCTAATCAAAATGGCATTTTACTTGCATTTCATTTGACTCTTAGTTATATTTTATTTACTTTACAAAGCTTGTGCACATTTTTCACTTTATCTCCTATGTACAAATCCTTCTTCGGTTGTTGTTTAAAACTTAGCTCCTACAATGCTTATAGTAGTCCATGAGGTGATTATAGTATACCTCCCTCATTATTTTAGGATGCTATTATCACATGAGTGGACAAGAAAATTATCTAGGATTGGATAACTATTTTTGGATTATATTCATATGAGGATGCCCAAGGATGGTGGAATTATAAGGATTGAGAATGAACCGCCTTGTAATTATCTTCCTGATAAGTTAAATAAAAATGGGAGTGTCAACATGAATGAATTACCCAAATTTATAAATGAAGGATTTGTTGATGGAGAACTTATTTTCAAAAGAGAAATTATTATTGGAATCCTACATGAAGATGAAGATAATCAAGGTGAAGTGTTTGAGGAAACAAAGGTAGGAAATTACTTAGTATTCCACAAGTCAAATAAAATTCTAGTTGTATGTAGAAAATAGGCTTAAGGGTTTAAATGTGTTTGGACATGCACTTCAATAAGGCTTAAAATAGGGATGGAGTAGGTGCAAGAATACAACTCATAGATCCATAGGGAACAAATGGGTCATTCCTAGAAAATAATTTTGTATTGCACCAATAGCATTGTTGAGTATGAGGTATTATATATTGGGTTAAGAATGCATAAAAACTTGGCATCAAGAATGTGAAAATATTCAATAATTCAAAATTAGTGGTCAATGTGTGCTACCACAAATAAATAGTAGAAGGGGTACAAACATTGGGCATGACATTGTAGACACCTAAAAAACGTCATATTTAGGAGTATACTCAAATGGACGCCTTTACAAACCATATGATTGATATTGGACCTTTCCAAGACCCAACAGTGGTTCTAACCACTTATTTAGGGTAGCCTAGTCCTATGCACCTCTAGTTGTTGACGTTAATAGCAGTTGTGATCATAGCCACTGATGATCAGAGTGGCTAGGAGCTAGTTGCAAATGTCATTAGCAGCTATGGGTAGCTTACCCATAGCCATGCCTATCGATAGCAGTTAACTCTATAACTGAATCGAGCTACCAAAGCTGAGTGAAATCCATTATGCCTAACAACTTCTTGGATAGTTGGGAGATCGAAGCTTCTGGATGCATCTTCTCAACTGCCTGAATGTAATTGCTTCTTTATATTGGATTCCTTGTGAAGCTAAGACAAGGGGATTGGGTGTCTATTTAAGATCCCAAATTTTTATAGCAAACCTTATCCAATTCAAGCGCTTATGCCATAGTAGAGCTCTATTGGATCAAATAGTGAATCAACATCCCTTTGAGGTGTAGTGGAGCCCTATCTAATTGCAGAATGACAAATTTTTTCCCAATAATTGTGGATGCCCTAGCTTGAGCTTAACTTAGTTGTTCAAGAGTCAAATCAAGATAGATCGAAGACAATTTCATTTCCAAACCATGTGCAAAGAAATAAGCAAACCTTGAACATAAATTTCGTAGCAAAATCAAGCAATACTAGGCCAAGAGTTAGAGAGTAGAGCCCTCGTCGTACGATCACTATTTTTTGCAGTAACCCATAGGTGCAGTCGTCAACGTTGATAATGGCTAGCAGAGCCATCTACTATGAGATTTAGTAGTTGGGGTCTAGTTTGACATTTTCTACATTTAGTCAATATATTTTTTATTATTTTCATTTAATTTTCTTTATCTAACATAGATTAGTTGTCTTTAATACATTTGCATGGTTCATTTCTAGTTTTCTAAGCATATTTGTACTTATTTATATAATTTCATGCATTTCTTTCTTTATTTATATATTTCAAGAAATTAGTCTCATCTTGAGAGGCTTATGATGATATTGACCAGTTCTTGTTTCTTTGTGTGCAGGTAACAAGGATATTCAAGGATCAAAGATTATCAAGATTCAATATATTGACATCAAGAAGCGGAGGTGGCTTGATAAATCCTCCATAATCAAATTGGTGGAGATATAGAGAGCTTGTAAAATACATCACCCTCATTTTGGGGCTCATAATGATTGTAATCATGTATCAAATTTGGTATCCCTAAGAGGGACGAATATGTAATTGGGATTTCAAATTGATTAATATAAAGAATGCATTTCATTTTATCATCTCAATTGGTTGCATATGTTTCTTCATTTCAAATTTGTTATCATGTTGCAATTAGCTTAGATGTATGATTTCTATAGCTTTACAAGTGGTGATCACGGTCGAATGGGCCCATTTTTTGGTTGCTAATTGATGTATTTTTCAAAATTTCTTATTGTAGGTACAACTACTCTGAATGACAGCAGCTAGCAGTCCCAATCGCCATCAGCTTTAGCAGCTAGCATCGTAGCCGCCCTGATCATTAGCGACTAGGGAAAAACACAATAAAATAGCCAACAACCTGTTTCTTCTTCGGATGAGGATTCACAAGTAAGTGATTCCCTCTATATTTTTCTATTTAGTTCCTTGTGTTTCTTTGAAAATGCAATCTAGATTAAATCAGAACACAGAGAAATTTTAAAGGATAAATCAATGAATTTTTTATGTTTACTGCTAGCTACTGCTGGGAACAGTGACCTGTGTTGTTAGCCATCCTAAAAGCCAATGACTAAAATTTTGATTGCTATTGTGTATAGTGCTTAAGTTTTTTTCCAACTGTCCATTGTAGTGGCCCCTATTTAAATTGCCTATTAGGTGTGCATGCTTGGAGCCTGTTCAAAGGCTAATTCATCTTTAATTTACATTAAATTTTTTGAATATTAAACGTCATTTACATGCTGCATTTTTTTAATATAAAACATCATTTATTTGCATGTAGTTGAAAATAATTGTATTTTTTTTGATGCATTGCACTTTCATTCCAAGTAAAATGAACCCCACACACCATGTTCCAAGAGTAAACATCGGTTGAGTTGGGCTCTCACATCCAACCAACTAATCAAGACCAACGGTGGATGTCATTACCACTTGGTTGGCTTATTGATTGAGAATTGTTCTTCGTTACCCATTCGTGGCCAAGGATAATCCAAAAACTATCCTATCCATTGAAAATAGCACGTACTCTTATTCGAAATGTATATCACTTCCCATGGTGTGCTGGGTGAGGATTAGTAGTACCTATGCTCCCTAACCGAATTTAGGCTTCATCTCCATATCTTGGTGGGTAGGCAGCCTGAATGTCATTACCAAGTTTTGTCACTACGATTATATAGGTGAAAACCTTAAACAATCAAGAGTATCATCAACTACTTCAAACACAATAAGAGTTTAGATTATATTCACAACAAATTAAAACACACAAAACAAGTTTTAGGAACACAAATAAAATTTAAATGATATAATCACCTTGTATACTTTGTTTGCTTCTTAAAAATTACACAAGAGATAATTTCATAAGGCTATGGTCAACACACGAGGCCACCACCCTCGGTCTACAACTAAGGTGGAAACCAATGCTCCACCTAACACAAATAACACTGAAGTTGAGCCACCTGCACAAATTGCTTCTAAATGACATTCAATCAGTATTAAAGGTGAAAACACAACCCACAAGGATTCTCATCAAGAAACCCCAACTAGAGGACCAAATCTAGGATCCTCTCGTGATAGAAATGAAGGTGCTTCAAGACCCCCACCATTACAAGACAAAAATACACAAGATCTGACCAATGAGGGGTAAAATATAGGGGGTGCATCTGATCGCAGACCCACAAGAGCTCCAAACCTCTTTGAGCAGGGGATATATGTAATAAATATCCATAGTATCAAAGTAAACGGTATGCCTCTAGATAAAATATGGAAAACTAGTCAACTTAATCACCTGGATCAAGCTCTTGTAAGATCAGCGCGTAGGGCCACCTCTATCGTCCATTCTTGTTTTGAGAGTACACGTAGTGAAGATATAGTGAGGCATACTTATGCCCAGGGTGAATGCTCAAAACATATCCATAGCACAAACACCCCATTCACACATGCGATCATGGGGTAAATATCTCAACATAATATCAATATAGTCTCTACAGATAGAGGAAAGAGTATAATGGATCCTTCTGCTAGAACTCATACTAATAAAACTCCTCACACAGAGTTGCAAAGCCAAAGACCCTACATAGCAAATCACTCATACCAGACACATAGGATTTATTTAGATCAAAGATAATAAATACTCCAAGACAAATTAGAGGATTTGCACGTAGAGCGTGAGTTATTGGAACAAGAAGATATGTAACGATAAATGTTACTCCAAAAATATTTTTACAAACATCACTTACGAGAACAATGCACCCTTGATTAAAAGGATCTAGAAGAGAGAGAATAGGTTAGCTCAGGATGACCTGCCTCCCACTAGTGAGTATAGAGAGTAGCACAATGCAAGATATGCTATATCACATCCAGAGCTACACACTAGGTAAGGAGAGCACCATGCTCATCGTACTTTCCATAACGCATCCAGGCAACAAAAACATCAATCACTAAATCAGCCTAAGAACAATAAGTACAAAGAGTTAGAAATAAATGATCAAGATCAGAAGTATCCTGAACCATATTTAGTAGACGTGGATGATGAACACAATCGATCACCTCAATCTCAAAGGAATTTACCTCCTTGTACACCCCAAAGGTCGCTTAGGGAAGAAGAAATCATATCTTCTCAAGCTTACAGAGTCCTTACTGAGAGAATCAAATCTCTCAATAAACAAAGAATGGATTACCAAAATTCTACCCTAAGTAAAATTCACAACCAACCTTTGTGTCCCTCAATCCCAAGTTTGGCATATCCCGATCACTTTGAGATACCAAAGCTAGATAAATTTTGAGGTTATGATAATACACAAGAGCACGTAACTAGCTTCATGAATCTGTGTTTTTAGATATAAAACAATGATGTCTTACTATTAAGGACCTTTGTGATCACCCTTTCAAGCACAACCCTAGAATGGTATAACCAACTACCGAGGTATAGCATCACCATATTTGAGCAGTTGGTGAATGATTATCATTTGGCATCAAGAAAAATATTAATCTATCTGATCTGGCTATCTTATGATAGTATGATGACGAGCTGATCACATATTATGGGAACAGATGGAGAAAACTAATGGTAAATTTACCATTATCCATTCCCACCATAGAACTCGAATGTTTACAAAAAGCTATGCAAAACATATATCGCTATTTCTTCAACTACAGTAATATACAACATTCAAGAAGGCTCTGGTGTAAGCCAAAGTAATTGAATATATCAAATTACAAGAAGGAGACCTAAAGATCTGAACCAAGAAATATTGAACTAACAAGAACACGTGAAATCAACAACATCAGGCCAAACATTCACCTGTCAAGCAAGTCATGTTAAATATTCCTAAAAGGGGATAATATCCAACAACAACAAAACTATCAAACTCAACCACCCCTGTGCAGTATAATCAGTGCAATAGAAATTAGGATAAATATAAGCAATGTTGCCCACCTCACCAGTTTACGCCATTTTCAGAATATTTGACATCTATATTTAACCAATTGTGCGAGGCTAAGGCACTTCAAATACTAGAAGTTTAGCTACTAGACCCTAACCACCCCAACCCAAGGGGTATAGGGAAGATCATTATTACACATATCACAAACAAAAGGTCCATGACATCGAAGTGTGCCACATGTTCAAACACGTGGTCCAAAACAAGATTAACAAGGATCAACTGCAAATCGACAATCCCTTGGTGCTCGATAACAAAAATATGGGAATTTTCAAAGATCCCCTACCAAATCATGATTCATTAAGGAACCATGAGGGTCAATTCAACCAAGTTTGGATACATCCTCCTACACAAGGATTTGTCGATATGGTTAATGTGGTTACTAGGAATAAAAAATACAATCAACCGGAGCAACCTATATCTCCCATTTGTATCCCAGCTATGCCTTAGCAAAGGCCAACACAAAACCCATTGCCAGACCCACCAATAAGACCACTGGTTACAATCAAGAACAAAATCACTCAGAGTCTACAAACAACCTCGGCAAAGTTGTTAATATATAAGCTTATATAGCAGTATCCTAAGCACAGAGAGACCTTAATGGATATTTTGAGATCCATAGAAATTCAACCCCAAAATCTTAAATCTTTTACTAATTTTTTGGGGCATGTGCAGCAATGCTAGGATCCCATGATCAAATTCTATGATCATAAAATCAAAACAGTATCCACTACCATAGCAGACCCACTATTGCATATTATTGCATGTGTTAACCACACTCCTTTCAAGTGGGTATTGATTGATACAGTATCATTAATAAATATAATAACCATCAAAGCCTTAGGACACATAAATCTCCCTAAATCGCATATTTTTACCTCAAATTTTATGCTACAAGCATTCAACAATACATTATGCTCGATAGTAGGTAGAATAGTCCTTCCTATTCAGGTAGGGCTAAAAACCATCCCAGTGATGTGCCATGTTTTAGAAGTTTCTATGCAATACAACATCCTTCTAGGTCATCCATGGATTAGGGACATGTATTGCATCCCATTAATTTTACATCAATGAATCAAGTATGTGCATGAGGGACAAGTGCATGTGGTTTCATCAGATGAAAAGTTGTTTAAATATGTAAATCAGGTTGACTTGCTAGGAAATTGCATCCTCCCATATACTTACTTGGATATTCGACCTACATATCCCATAAGACATCTAGAGAGTAATTCAAAATTAGTACGGGCCGATCCTTATACATCAGCACCACAACCAACCCCTAGGACAACAACTACTTCTAAAAAGCCTACAACGTCATCAAAACTAAAAGACAATCAAAAGATAAATGCACCTTTAGTCAAAGAGGAACCTAGGGTGATCCCAAATGTAGCAACCATGAAAATCCCAAATCCTATTGAGGAGGAGGATTTACACAATATAGTCGAGAAAATACCTCAACCTACCTTGCCTATATCATCAACTGCATCATTTGCACCACAAATGATGATTCACTTAGTTAATCCTGAGTTAGCTGATTATATTGTGCATAATGTAAATTTCATTCCTATTATAGAGTCTGCACAAGACATGGGGAGGCCTCAAGCTCTCTGTTTTCCTATTGGGATAGTGGTACCACTAGGGGTGCCATCGAATCAAACTAATTTTATCTACGAGGGCTTGGATCAAGTCATAGATCGCTCGCCCATGGAATACGATGATGATGAACCATTCATAGAAAATGTCTATTATCTATCCAACCTTGAGTTCATCCTTAGGTATTTTGAACGTTAACATTGGTATGGTTAAGAACTAGGCTTATTTGAGCAAGGGTAAAGAACTCCATATTAGTCACAGTATCAGCAACCGACTGATAGGTTTGGTTTGAGATATCATATTTGAGGTCAAGATAAATTACTAGCCATATCTTTATATCATATGAATCTAGGCTTTAGGGAGTACGTTGATTATAATCCCTATCACCCCAATCCTTCGCATTCATGAAGGGGTAATTGGCTTGTGACTATGGTTACCATAGAACCACCATAATCTATCATGAGAACATCTCTATAGAGGCTAACTCAGAAAGCATTCTATAAATTAATCGGATTATTAGGAATAATGAGTATGCCAATGATGTTGGCATTGAATATCAAAGTTCTAGCATAAACGAAGAATCAGATTCAGAATCCATTTCTAAAGAGGATGAATCAGGGTACAATTCTAAAGAATATGAGAGCAAATTCTTCTTCGATGATGATACATATGAGGATGATCAAGATGGATTACCTAGTGCCTCAAAATTTACGTCATCTTAGGCAACCTTTTGATATGGAATAAATGTATCATATAGTATTCGCAGATCCTTTCGAGTTGAGGAAACCAGTGAACATAGATAAGATTTATCACATGGTCTTCCCTAGTCCTCCAAAAATAAGATAGTTGCTTCCATCGAAAGATCCAATTATCTTGTCTATTTCTATACCAGATCCAAAAATCTCCATACCTCTTGAGCCACATCTAAAGCATGGGGGATAACACAGAAGTAGTGAGCTTTACGTACGTGGTCCTGGATATTTTTTTCTATCCATCAACATGATATCCATTGATATGACCTCTCCACTCCACAATCCATCTGACATTTCAAAACCATTGCACCTCAATCCTAAGGCCATTGATTTTGATCACGCCAATTCACCCCTAGAGCCTGAATATTTCTTCCCTAATGAAGAAATGCTACAATCATTCCATTTCTCACCAAGTTGTGCCCATGATTTTTATCATGCTAAGGTCGACCTTGATTTGGTAGAACCTATAAACTTAGCTGATGACATCCATTTGATCCCTATGCCTCACCAGCTTGAGGAGGTATCACATATGTCAATAGAGGAAACTTTCAAAGTGGATATTAGTGCAGATCCCATGAATCCAAAGAAAGTTAAATTCGAAGAAATCTTATCTCCTAAGGAATGAGCTAGCCTGATACCTATATTAAAAGAGAGACCTGATCTCTTTGCTTAGAATTATAAATACATGCCAAGGCTAGATCTAAAATTGGTTCTCCACAACCTTTCATTGAACCCCATTAAAAATTTGGTCAAGAAAAAACTCATGAAAATGCATCCAACCATCGCCTTAATAGTAAAAGATGAATTACAAAAGTTTTTGGGTGTAGTGTTCATTATTCCCATCAACTATTTGGAATGGGTATCTAACATGGTACCCATAGGAAAACTTTATGGAAGAATCTGCATCTGCACAAATTTTAGGAACCTCAACAAGGCAATACCCAAGGATTCATTTTCGTTGCTAAATATCGATGCTCTTGTCGATGCAACTACAAGTCATGAGATGTTCTCACTCATGGATGGTTTTTTTGGTTACAACCAAATTTGGATTAAACCCAAATATCAGCATAAAACCGTATTTACCACTCCATGGGGGACATTTTGCTTAATATTATGCCATTTGGCCTTAAAAAAAATTGGTGCCACATATTAGCGGGCTATGACATACATCTTTCATGACTATATGCACAAGATATTAGAATATTATATTGATGACTTACTGGCCAAGTCATTATTCCATGAAGAGCACGTTGAGGTCCTTAGAAAATTTTTCGATCGCCTGATTGAGCATAATGTCAGGTTGAATCCTAAGAAATGTGTCTTTGGCGTAACTTCAGGAAAAATATTGGGATTCATCGTTTCAAAATGAGGGATTGAAGTAGATCCAACAAAGGTAAAAGCTATATTGGAAATGTGTCCCTCCAAAAATATCAAAGAGCTAAGAAGCATACAAGGAAATGTATCATTGATAAAGCGCTTCATCGCACAGTTATTGGATAAATATCGATCCATGAATCGACTACTGCATAAGGGGGTCCTGTTTAACTGGGATGAATAATGCCAAAAAATCTTCGCTGAGATCACGAAATACCTGGCCACACTACCAGTACTAGCTCCACCAAGACCAGATGTGCCATTTTTGTTGTATATATCTGCCACTAACTTTACACTGGAAACCATGTTAGCCTAGAAGAACAAGTAAGATAAAGAACAAGTGATATACTACATAAGTTGCACCTTGGTAAGCTATAAGATAGGATATGCATACATAGAGAAACAATTTTTAGAAGTGGTCTTTGCAATTAAGAAGTTGTGGCACTATATGCTGAGTCATACAACGTATGTTATATCAAAAAACATCCTTTACAGTATATGATGAGTAGAACTTATCATAATACACGTACTGCAAAGTGGATCATGCTATTGATAGAATTCGATCTAGAATTCATAAGCCAAAATTCAATCAAAGGATAGGTCATAGCTAATCAACTGGTAGAGGCACCTCTTCAGGATCATAAGCCTCTTGTCATAGAATTACCCGATGATGCAGTATTTGCATTATCGAAGTCACTCAAACCCGAAGAACCAGACAACAAAGATGATATGACTTTGTTCTTCGATGGTTCAAAATGTGAACAAGGGGGTGGTGGAGGGATTGTGTTTTTCATGCCGCAAGGTGCTCCAATGCCTTTGTCATTTAAACTCGAATTTCCTTACACCAATAACAATGTTGAATACGAGGTCCTAATCTTGGGTCTCCAGACAATGCTCACCATGAATATCAGAAAGCTAAATATCTTTGGTGACTCCCTTCTCATAGTAAACTAGGTTAAGCTAATATATTAGTGTAGGTGTCCTATCTTGAAAGTGTATAAGGAACTTGTGGACACTTATTTATCCCAACTGGAGTGGTATGACATCGAGGTAGTCCCTTGTACATCAAACAAATTTATAGACACCATGGCATCTTTGGGATCCTTAATCCCTCAAAATCCATCTGCTAAATTTACTACCATCTCTATGAAAATGCTCTCGTAATCCATGATGCTGCGTGAGGCTCAAGATAATCATGAATTAGTCTACATGATTCATATAGAACCAAACCATGAGTGGTTCTATAAAGCTAGAGACTTTCTGAAGAAGGCACCCTAGGGGTCCTTGATTACGTAGGGTCCTATGAAGAATGGTACTACCATTCACCATAATGTTATCTCCCAATATGCATTCGTACACATTGAATCACAACAAGAACAAGTCATCTTGTTTATTGAAGTTATCGCTTATCAAGATTGGTTAACCTAATTACGCAATTTCTTGAAGCTTGAAATAATCTCGTAGGGATTGTTGCATGCCATTAAAAGAGCATTCAAATAAAAAGCGACCAGATATGTCTTGTTAGAAGATCTTGTATCATCATAGCTATGATGGAATTTTCCTTTGTTGCCTTAAGCCCCAAGAATCACAAGCTCATGATGGTACATGCGGTGGCCATTTCAATGGCATGGCCATCATTAAGCAACTTCTTTGAATGAGATATTATTGGTCCACCATTGATAAGGATCGTTGTGTGTATGTCAAAAAATATGTTAAATGCCAGCACCATGCTAATATTACGCACTTGCCATCGCAGGCCTTACAACCTGTAGACACCAAATCCTAGCCACTTGTCCACCATTCCCATTTCATGCCATTCAATTGGCCATTCCATGCCTTTCCCTCCATCCAATGGCCCACTTTAGCCCTTTCCCGCCACTTTCCGAACCATATTTGACTTATTTATATTATTTTTTATATTATTTATATTTAAATATAATATTTTATATTATATTTTAATATATATATTATAAAATATATCTTTATAAGCCAAATTAACCTCAGTCGTCTAATTTAATCTAATCTCAGCCATCCATCTTCCTTAATTTGTGTCACACTTAAAGTTTAATATCAACCCTTGGATTTGCTTTTATTCTAGCCACATGATTTGGTAAAACCCTAGCCACAAAACAAGTAGTATATCCAATGTATCTTGCTTCCAACAGGGTGAGTGGGCTTCTAGTTATCCATAATCGGGCCATTCTAGCTTCAGCAACTACTCAACAATCCTTGATGAATGCTACCTGATCCTGCACACACATCAAACATAAAGTTGTTAGAAAACAAAATGAGGGTTCCATGGTGCGAACCCTTAGAAATACAAACCAAAAACCCTATATCTAAGTAAATAGAACATGCATGATCAAATAACAACAAATAAAACACATATAATACTTACTTTGTTGTTTTGTTGCTCCATTGCAGATTGATAGCAGGGTGCCCCAACGACACTTGATGATCTTATGTGGCAGATTCTAGTGTGTGGTTGTGGGAACAACAGGCATTGTGCTGCACCTATATAATGCGGCAGGCGTGCGACTACACCTGTGGGATGAGGCAGGCGCTCGATTGTGTCTGTAGATTAGGGCTAAATATGTAGAAGTAGATCGGAGGAATGCGAAGGGCTCGATGGATGGACAACAATGGCGATGGCAAAAATGGGATGCGAAGGTGGTTAGAATTCAAAAAATTCTAGGACAAGCTAGGATTTTGGGGAAGGATAAGCTAGGGCACAATCTACTCACAAGAAACAAGCTCTCCAGCAAGGTTAGATCTCACAAGTAAATTAAAGCTCCAGTGTTCAAGTTACAACCCATCTAAGCGACTTGGCCATTTTCTCAATGGGACTTTGATCTAATTAGTAAGATCTCTCCCCCTTCATTGGGCCAACATATGTTTATCATTACAGCCACTAAGTATTTTACCAAGTGGGTGGAAGTGATTCCCTTAATTTCTATGATTGGAGCACGTATTGTAGAGTTAATACTTCACAATATCATCTGTCATTTTGGGATCCCATCCAAAATAATCTCATATAATGGTATCTCATTCAAAAATAAATATGTGCAGGCTTTTACGTCCAAATATGATATTCAGCACAACTTTACCACACCTTATTATCCACAGGAAAATGGGCAAGCAAAGGCCTCAAATAAAACAATAGTAGCCATCTTGAAAAAAATTGTAAAAGAAAATCATAAGGATTGGCACATCCAATTACCTCTTGCATTATGGGCTTATCGAACTAGCATACATCTACCCACTAGGGCAACCCGATTTTTTTTGGTATATGGCATTGAGGCCATCATGCCCTTGGAATTAGAAATTCCAACATTGTGCGTTGCATTGAAAGAGTTCATCGATGATGACACTACGTAGTAAGCTCACCTTGATCAACTGACCCTTCTTGACGAATGTCCAGTGAATGCCCTTGAGCATCTCCACGTCTATCAAGATCGTCTAAAATAAGCTTATAATAATAAATTCCACCTAAGGGAATTTAAGGTTGGAGATCTTGTACTCAAATAAAACCAACAGAACTCAAACCTGTCGTTGCATCTGCGAGACAAATTTACGACTAACTGGTTGGGTCCATTCATAATTTCAAAGAATATTAGACCTGGAAACTATCACCTAACATCACTAGAAGGTGTTGAAGAGCCTGAACCTCTCAACATCCTTCACCTAAATACGTTTCATACATAAAATACAAAAAAATCATAAAATCTAAAATCCAAAAAATCATAAAATCTAAAATCCAAAAAAACCATAAAATCTAAAATCCAAAAAAAATCATAAAATCTATAATAAAAAATATCATAAAACATAAAAATCCAAACAAATCAGAAAGCAATAAAACATCAAAAACATAAAAAAACATCAAAAACATAAAAAAACATCAAAAACATAAAAAAACTTTTACATTTTGCATTGCATCATATGCATTCAGTAGTTGCATTGCATTAGGCATTTCCATCCATTGCACTTGCATTAGGATAGTGTGTGTTTACAATCTTACAAACAACACCATGTTTGTATGCTAATCATGCATCCTTAAATATTCATCATTTATCATCCCCTGTGAGTAATTGTGTTTTTCAACACAACCCTTCCAATTGCTATGAGGTATATACTAGGGTTTTCGATCATGTAGCTATACCTAGTTGTCTTTTCAGATTTTTTAGAAAACTATCTTTACTTTCAGAAGATAAGGTCTTGTTTTAATATTACCTTGCATATCTCAAAATCCTACAAAAATTTTAAACATTAATAATCCTAGTTTGAACAAGGAAAGATGAACACTACAAAGTGATCCTAATCACCTTAAGCGTTTTTTAGCTCATCTTCTTATGTGCATGGTCTAGGATTTTGACTATTATAAAAAGGACAAGCTCCCCCGTACCCAAAGAAACCCATTGCTTTCATACAAAATGAGCAAATTACCAAATCAAAGCAAATCAAAATAAACAGTGATTTTCATCACTAAGCAAATCCCTTGCTCCAAGAAAACAAAATACAAAATAAACAGTGATTGTCATCACTAAGCATGAGCAAGTATCCCAATAAATGAAAAGAAAATAAGGGGGTGAAGAGCTTGAATCCCTAGAATGGTCAGTATTTGAAAACCATTGAGTGATCCCCATTACAACAATGGGTTGAATGAATCCCGCCTGACAATGAGGTAGTTCTAAGCAGTTTACAGATGAGCTAGCTTTAGGTGGCTTGTATTACCTAATAGTCTAATCCAACTACGTCCAAACCGAGGATCATGATGAACATATGGTGATCCTCATTACAACAATGGGTTGAATGAATCTTGCCTCACAATGAGGTAGTCTTATGCTTCATCTAATATATTCATTTGCACACATAGGGATAATGAATAACTTGGTCTTCAAAACAAAAGATTTTATCTTTCAAGAGTCTTGTATAGTCATTATCCAACTTTTGATTAATCAACTAGGGTGTTTGAGTCCCATGAAAAACCTCAAAAATCCCCTATAGCAATAAATCATCTCATTAATCAATCACAATTTTTGTTACAAGGTTTTTTTATTAAAGGATGTTCATGAAATATGATAGATACCGGATGGATATCAACAATGATATTTAGACGACCATTGATTATTTTGTGCATATCTTTTAATTTACAGAAACTTATAAGGAAATTCCATACATCTCACAATCATCTTATCTCACATATGGATGTCTAAATGATTATTTCTTATGATAATATTTCTCATTTTCATTCATGATTTTTATACATTCTTTGGTGTCATCCAGTTGTTTGTTAACCACATATTAGATTAATTCCTTATGTTTTAAGTGATTAAAGCATACATGTTCATTTGCATTAGATCATCCTCATATAAATAGTGCATTACATACATTACATTTACCATATCATATCACATAGATTAAATGCATAAACAATTGAAACAAATTAAACATGCATTTAACATACATCATTGCATCCATATAAGCATACATCATAGTGCATTTGCATCTATAGATCACAACATCTAATCATACATCTATCATCTAGCTAGTGCATGTCATCAGTACATCGCATACATATATCATAATCAAAGTATCATATAAGCATGGCATCCATAAGTGCATCACATAAACATAAAAGCAAAAATATAATACACATAATGATAAATAAGGAGAGTATCATATATATGTGTGTGTCCAAAAGTACATAATGGTACAAAAATGTCAATAGGCTACAACTGTGTAGTTCCTCAAACCTTACACGCAAAAATTATACAAGTCATCATGACATATCACACAGGGTTTGCACCCCCTAAGTCATTGCCACCCTCATCGCCATCTCTGTGAGTCTGTCTAGAGCTAGCACCCATTAATCTCTCAATTTGGGCCCCTGACCTATGATTGGGTTGCATTGAGGATTACCCAAACTCACTCTGCCTGCTTCATTGGGAGCCCCCTGCTATAGACCTAGCTAGTAGAGTATCGTCGCATAGCCTAATATCATCCTCCAAAGAAATGATCTATATTGAATACATTGTACACTACGTTGTAGCATCCGCTATGATGCCTCACATTCGCCTAATATCTGCATCTGCATCTAAGCTTGTTGATCCCTGAGAGACTAGAGTAGCTGGAATAATTAGAGCAATAGGAGCATCCCCTAGTTGTACCCTGAGAGCATCCCACTTAGTAGTCCTGGCCTCTATAATAGCATCCCTAGCTACCTACTGCATCTGTAGAGTAGATATCATGGTCTGGGCTGAATCCACCTGAGCCTGCAGAGTAGTCCTCTCCTCTACATATCCTTGCCATAACTGTTATCCCGTCCTAAGTTGGCTCTGCACTATAGCAAGAGATGTATCTCACTCCATGATCTACCACTGATCCATCTGTAACTATACCTGTAAGTTGTGAACCTGCACTCGCAGCTGGGACACCTCATCATCTAGGGCATCCTCCTCCCCCTCCTCATCATGAGGCTCCTCCATCTCCCCTGCAGCATGTCCCCACTCCTCATATGTCCTGCGATGCACTCATCGCCCATGAGGATCATCATCACCACCCTTCATAACTTCCTCATCTCTATAATGGCCTAGGCTACCGCCACCCTACCATAACTAAGTAGTCCACCAAGTGTCGTACTCTACTGTGATCTTGAGATCTACTACACCCATATCATCTATAGCAGGATCGACCTCCTCTGTCAGGGCTTTCACCTAGGGCAATGTGAGATGTGTCTTCACCTTCAAGTGATGATAGAGGAATGGATCCTCTAGCACATCCTACCTAATCCCAAACCGCCTAGTCACTTGATAGAAGTGGAAAAATCCCTCACCCCCTTGTGATGCCTAATGACCTATCTATCCATCCTAACTCGAGTTAGATACCTGTCTGCCTCCTCCTACATAGGATAGTCTAGATAAGGCCTCCAAATAATCTGTCTCTCTTGTAGTCCTGTCAGTGACCTCATGTAGTGGTCCAGATCCCCTGTATGAGATCGGCTCCATCGTGTCTCTGCCTCCCATCGCCATCGTGCATAATAGCATTGATCATCTACTGTTAGGATCGTTATCCCTAGGGGTAATCTTCCTGGTCTATCTATATGTATATGCTCCCATCCCCATATCTGAAGTAGTAGGTTGCATCCCACGCCTACTCGCCCTCGCCATGTAATCTGATACAACTCATCATAGAGTTGTGCTAGCAATGTGATCCCCCACACCATGATCATCGGTTGCTCCGTAGTGCTCTCCAAGAGGTCATGTACCATGTCCAAGAGGTTCCAAGGGAACCTCACGCATGAAGTGTTTGGAAGTAGCACATTACAGATAACGTGCATCAAAACTGCCTAGCGACGAGAGAAGACATTCATCCTAAACCAACGATCAACAGGCGCCTTGCCATGCTCAATGTCTCCCAATATTGCAACCGCTCTATCCCAAAAAATATGATTGAATATTGCATCCCTAGATGTTGGTGAGGACACAATAGCCCATCCATAAATCAAGATCCTAAAGATATGGTAGATGTCCTCTAACATCACCGTCATCTCTCTAGTGGAGAGATAGAAAGTGTTAGTCCTAGAATCACATTGATGGGCTAGGGATATCAAGTAGGCCTGTTCTGACATAACTATCGGCAATCGAACAACATAAATAAGGCCAATCACCCTATACCAATCCTAGTATGCATCGTCTAGGTGGGGTCTCAAATCAAGAAGCATATTGGGCTCTCGCTCTCAAGCTATCAGAGTCTAAGGTGCAAATAAAGGATAATTTAAAAAGCATAATAAATCAGTTAGAAAATAAATAAAAAAAGAAAAAAAATTCCCTAAGGTTCCTTAGCCGTCCATGTCGATAGCAGCCGCCACAGCCATCGTCGACGTCATCAGCGGCTAATCGCCAATGGTTATTTTTTGACTATTGGGGTCTGAACCCAACCGCCTACAATGACATTGGCCCCCATTTGGTAGATTTGGAGTTGCCATCATCAACAGTGGCTACGGGAAAGACCCCTTGCGAGGTCCTTTCCCACCCAAAAATACCTAAAATTAAACCCATACCCTTAACCTAATCTAAATCTAAAGCCTAAACTAAGGGGTGAGGTTAATTACCAATAGTTTAGTGTGGTTCATTTTACCCATTAATTAGTGAGGTTCATTTTTAAATGCTCAAATTATGAGAATGAGATGGAGAGTCTACCTTAGGAGCTTTGGCTCTGCCACTCGTGGATGCTTTCGACTGATCTACCATCAGGGTCTAAGTCGAGTTCAACAGCGTCCCGTATCAAATTTTCTCTCCTCTCCCTCAGAGCTCACTATTCCTCCAATGTCGGTTGGAAATAATGAATTTGCAAAACCCTGATTATTCTTATATATATATTACATCTTCAGTAGCCACTCAATTTGACAACGAGCGCATATTAGGGCAACCCCGAATGTTGACGTTGATAGTGGCTATGGGATTTGTAGTTTTCAGCCACCAACTTTGATAGTGGATAGCAAACAACAATAAATACCCCCAATTTCTCACCATGAGGAGCTTCAAAATGGATATTTAAGCATATCTACCGGTCTAGAATTCTCAAAAATCACAAAATTAACAAAAAAATCAAATAACAACAAAATTTCAAATATGCCTCGTATCCAGTTATTTACCCTATACACTTGGCGGTTGCAGAAACTTGCACTCCATGCAATATGACAAGATGAGTAAATTATCATAAGGCTATTTGAACCAAATTATTCATCGACGAATCGAAATGTCTTCACTTCAATCCCCAATAAGGCCATGGTGCCTGGACTGCTCCATGACAGCGAGGTATTCATTTCCTTTCCTCTCTGAAATTTCATCAAATCATCGAATATAGTGATTCATCACATGCTAAATTGAATTTCTATCATCTTGATTTCCTAAGAAGGCCATTGCAGCTGGACTGCTCCACAGGATAGAGATGTACAAGTACTATTAATGGTTGAAATCATAGCTATAATAGGACCTACCTTACAACAACTTTAATCATCTTGAACTGTCCAAATCAGTCATCTTGGTCAAGCGACTCGTCACTATCATCACTTGTCATTTTCCTCATCGACTCATCGCTTGAGGGGGTAGTCATAATAACAACATTCATAATCAAAATCAATAATTGAACACTTAATCATGTGAATTGTGTTTGTCTTATGAATCATTGCTAACAACTATCATAAGCTTCCCCATTTGTAGGGGCAAAAAGCAAACATAATGAACTAAATCTTTGGCAATATGTTCTTCGGTCATTGTCGTTCGAACAATCTGCACCGATTTCATTCAGATCACGTCCAAAGATTTACTCAAACTAAGCCTATCATTCCATTGGATGCAATGATTCTGAGATGTGCGCCCTTTCCATGACTGGGGTATCCAACGTTGACCAGATCAATGAACACCAATTAACCTATAATATAGCTTTAGGTTATCTATTTTTTGCTCAGTGTTGTGTTTTCCCACAATGCATCTCAAAAAGAGGAATTTGTAGATACCTAAAATACATCATGTTTAGGAGACTACTCATATGGATGCCTTTGCAGACCATATGACTGATATTGGACCTTTCCAAGACCCAACAATGATTATAACCGCTCATTTAGGGCAGCCTAGTCTTATGCAGCTCTAGCCGCTGATGTCAATAGTAGCTGCAATTGCAATCACTGATGATCATAGCAACTAGGAGCTAGTCGCACATGTCGATAGTGGCTACGAATAAGTTGCTCATAGTTGCACCTGTCGATAGCGGCTAACTTTGTAACTGACTCGGGCTACCAAAGCCAAGTGAAATCCGTTATGCCTAACAACTTCTTGGATGGTTGGGAGATCGAAGCTTTTGGATGCGTCTTCTCAACTGCCTAAACGTAAATGCTTCTTGATCTTGGCTTCCCTGTGAAGCCAAGGCAAGGGGATTGGGTGTCTATTTAAGACCCCAAATTTTGATAGCAAACCCTATCCAATTCATGCGTTGATGCCATAGTGAAGCTCTGTCGGATCGAAGAGTGAATCAACATCCCTTTGAGGTGCAGTGGAGCCCTTTCTAATTGCATAATGACACATGTTTGCCAAGAAATGGTGGATGCCCTAGCAAGAGTCAAATCAAGATCGATCGAAGACAATTTCACTGCCAAACTGTGTGCAAAGACACAAGCAACCCTTGAACATCAATTCCATAGCAAAATCGAGCAATACCAGGCCGAGATTTAGAGAGCAAAGCCCTCATCCTACGACCGCTATTTTCGATAGTGGCCCACAGGCGCAATCGTCAACGTTGATAGCGGTTAGCAGAGCCATCTGCTCTGAGCTTTAGCGACTAGGGTCTGGTTTGACATTTTCTGCATTTAGTCAATAGATTTCTGATTCTTTTCATTTAATTTGCTTTATCTAACATATATTAGTTGTCTTTAATACATTTGCATGGTTCATTTCTAGTTTTGTAAGCATATTTGTACTTCTTTACGTAATTTCATGCATTTCTTTCTTTATTTGCATATTTCAAGAAATTAGCCTCATCTCGAGAGGCTTATGATGCTATTGACCAATTTTTGTTTCTTTGTGTGCAGGTAACAAGGATATTCAAGGATCAAAGATCATCAAGATTCAATATCTTGACGTCAAGAAGCAGAGGTGGCTTGATAAATCCTCCATAATCAAATTGGTGGAGATATAGAGAGCTTGTAAAATACATCACCCCCATTTTGAGGCTCAATGATTGTAATCATGTATCAAATTTGGTATCCCTAAGAGGGACGAATATGTAACCGAGCTTTCAAATTGATTAATATAAAGAATGCATTTCATTTTATCATTTCAATTGGTTGCATATGTTACCATGTTGCAATTATTTTAGATGTATGCTTTCTATAGCTTTACAGATACCTACTTGAAGGCTTTTTCACATGAAATCATGGTGGTACCATGTGAACATGATGTACAAGCTGATGAATTAGCTTCTACAACTATGAAATTTGATACAGTTGTAGATGTGGAACAAATATTATTTTCAGACCAACAATTCTAGATAACTGAAATCAATGGAAAGTTTTAATAATGATGAATAAATAATTGAATTCTTGATCCAAGATGTCCAACAAGCTAAGGAAAAAAATGAGTATGGATATGATATTAAGGATGGCATAATTTAGTGCAAAACCAACCAATTATCTTAAGGCCTAATCACCCTATAAAGGTTTTTAAACCTAGATGATAGTGCCTAGAAGTCACATATTAAAGTAAAGCCTTCTTACCAACCAATAAATATTAGCAAAGAAAAAATTATGTTGTTAGAAAAGGAATGTACAATAGAAAAGAACCATATCAAGGAACTGTGTACAAACTACAATGATGTCATTGCATGGGGGTATGAAGATCTCAAGGTATACAACAAGAAGATAATTGAACATACAATTAATCTTGAGCCTAGGGTTATGACATTTTAATAGAAGCAAAGACCTATTAATTAAAAAAGAGGTCACCATGGAGTTGCTCAAATTTGTTCTACGTCCAAATTATCTTTCCAATTAAGCACTTAACATGGGTTGCAACCTTGGTTCCTATACAAAAAATGAAAGGAGATATTTGTATATTTGTCAACTTAAATTTTTGAATAGAACTTTCCTCAAAGATCATTAGCCATTGCCATTCGTGGAACATATATTGCAAAAGGTTGCAAGGTCAGATGATGTCATTACTTGGTGGTTTTCGAAGATATAATCAAATTTAGGTCAAGGATAACCATCAACACAAAAAAGAATTTACAACCAAATGATGGACCTTTGCCCACTAAAGGATGCCTTTTAGGATATTGAACATAAGGGCTACCTTCTAGAGGCCAATGGACATAGTGTTTGCAAGTCTAATTAATGATATTATACTAATCTACTTGGATGATTTGTCTATATTCTCCAAGGATAGAAACAAGCACATTGAACATCTAGAAGTTGTTTTTAAATAGTGTGGAGAGTATGGAATATCTCTATCCTAAAAATTCCATCTTTGTTGAAGAGGAGAAATTATATATATATATTTCGAACAAATGTAAGCATTGCAACAAATTTTAATACAAAAAAATTGTAAAGATGAAGAGCATCCCATACCCTTCATGATCCAAAGACTCAATAATTACGAGGAAAGACATACATTCATTGAGAAGCATGTATTTGCTATGATGAAGGCTCTGAGCAATTCAAATCCTACCTATCTCAAAGTAAGAAAATAGTTTTTGTGGCACACCTTGACATTAGATGCATAGTATTGCATGGTGAGTTAGAAGAAAAGAGGGTTGGATGGATAAATAAAATCCAAGAGTTTTATATATAACTTAAACCCACTAAGCTAGTAAGGGAGCAAGCTCTATGTGAATATATAACAAGATCCAATGTTGACAAACAGACGGTGTTTGTGGAAGAAATTGAGCATTCTAAAGAGCAAGTACATGCAAAGACTAGTTAGATGCTAGATATTAAGAGACACACGAGGATAGGGGATGTTATAGGGAATCTAACACTAAAATAAAGGAAGTGTTTTAAACAAAAGACCATCGATTATATTCTTCTCGAGAGTGTTTTGTTCCACAAAATATATAATGGTGTGCTCTAAGATGTGTTGAAGAAGAAAGGGTAATATATTTGTTTCAAGAATATCACAATGAAGGTGGTTGCTATTCAGCCTGTACAACACAAAATTTTGAGGGTACAATATTATTGGCCTACTATTTTGTCAAACTCTTTTCAATGTATAGAAGATAGCAAAGCTTGTTGTATGTTTGTGGAGCAAAGGAAAAGAGCATCAATTCCACTACAACCCATAATTGTAATAAAACCATTTCAATAATGGAGGTTAAACTTCATTGGAAAAACCAACCCAATGTTCATTGTAGGGAATAGATGGATCCTAACTATTACTGACTTCCACACTAGATGGACAAAAGTTATCCCAGTAAAAGTTGTCAATCAATAAATAATTATATAACTCCTAGAAGATACTATTAGCAAATATGACACTCCATCAATAGTAATTATAGACAATGCCATGACTTTCATTTGGGTAAAAGTGATTCAATTTATAGTAAAGCATAGTTTCATTTTGAAAAATCATCTAATTATTACCCCAAGGAAATGGCTTGGATAAATCTATGAACAAGAATATGGTCTAAATCTTGAAAATAATGGTCATTCAATCATAAAGGGATTGACATCTTGAATTGAAAAGGACTCTTTAGGAAGATAAGGTAACCCCAAAAAGCTTCCATTGGTATTTCATAATGCAAATTTTAATTTGAAAAAGAGGCATGTTGCCAATTAATCTTGAACTCCCTTCATTCTAAATATCCAATAGTTGGAACTAGAAGATTTAGATATCATGCCAATGTGGGTCAGGATAAATGCCCTATTGTCTTTGGAAGAAGAACAAGACAAAGCATTGAGAGATTCATTTTCCATGAAGCAATCATGAAATAATGGTTTGACAAGAAGGAAACAAATGTAGAGTTCAAAGGTCTCCTTGTACTCAAATGAGATGAAGACTAAGTTAAACAAAAACAAAAAAGCATGATAAATTTGACTCATTATGGAGTGAACCCTACCAAAATTGTCAATGTGAAAGGAGCTAATGCATACAAGTTGGTAACTCTGGAAGGAAGATCACTGTCCATTTTGGCAAATGGACAATACTTAAGGCACTTGTGATCACAAGTTGAAATCATTGTTGTATATATCCTCTATCATATCTAAAATTCCTATTTTTTATCTTTCCTTTCAAGAAAATAAAAATATTGATAATATCTTCAGATGAGAATCTTTAAAGGGACAATTTAAACATCCCCTTTCCTTTCATGCTTTTCTCTCAAGAAAATATAGAACCTTCAAAATTTTGAAAATTTTCCTTAGTGAAGTAAAGAGCAATTCACTTAACCTTGTAAAGAGTGATTCACTTTTTAAAGAGAAAAACACTGGAAAAAAATTTCAAAGTAAAGAAAGAGGAAATCGCTCCCTTCAAACCCAATAAGGATAAAGTGACTAGAAAAAGACATGAAATGCCCTAAAAAGCAAATTGCTCCTACCTATTAGAGCAAATCACTCTTTAAATGTTGGCAAGAAATAAAAAAAGAAAGTTTCCAACTTGTTGAAAGAGCAAATTGTCCCATAAAAGAGAATGAATCTCACGTTGTGCACCTTAATACAAAAAAGGAGGTTGGTAGTATGCACAAAGAAGGGTTTAAACCCACATGCACCCCTTTCAGTCCTCATTTTATTGCTCAAAGGAAGAAAAGAAAGCATCAAATCCACAATGAGTATGAGTCTCATTTTACTACCAAGTTAAGTGCCTCTCGTGGGTATAAGTACAAACTCCAATAATGGTAGAGCCATCCTCCCCCATGATTCATATTCTATGCAAATGTGACGGTTAAAACTAATTTCGACCTAGACATCATAGTGAACCCTTGCATCATCAATGCTCTTCGAATGCAAAATTGATTCCCAAAGGAGATATTGGCATGGAGCAAAATGGGACATGAGACAAACACCATATAATATGCAATATCATAAGGTTTTTTGACAAAGAATGTTAGTCTCACAATGACACTGAGAAGGGGGGTGAATCAGTGTAACTCTTTTAAAACTTAAATCTTCAACTCTTAAAGCCGAAACAATGAAAACTTGAAACCAAATAAAGCAAGTATAACAAGAGAACATCACACAACACAAGATGTACCGAGGTTCACCGATTTGGCTACATCCTCAAAATGATTGTTTGGACTCCCATCCAAATCCGGCCTTTGCAAAGCACCAACTTTACAATCAATTTACCGGCACCCACTAGAAGGAGCACCAACCCCCGATTTATCCGCACCAACGAAAGGAGCACCAACCCCCGATTTATCTGCACCAACAGAAAGGAGCACCAACCCCTCTACCAAGCACCCACTTGATTTTGATATTGATAATAAAATGACATATATGAATCTTCTCTTCTCACATAAAAATTGACCGTTCTCTTAGCTCGTTCTGTCAATTGCTAAACACTTTCTAGGTATTGTGCAGAACTCTGTCTATGACCTCCTCTCAAAATTTCAGCCAAAGCGATATCGTATGAGAAAGTTATGCCCAAAATACTAAAGTGATGTTTTTCACCTTTTTCCCAAAAACACGGATTTTCACTCTTTATTTTTCTCCACACACTCTTCTCTCCGCACAAAATAAAATCACACTCTTCAATAAAACACTTCTAACTTAAATGCACACACTTGCATTCCTTTTCACTTTTCACTTTCTCCAAAGATCTTTATTTAATGAAACTGCTTAAAATAATATAACTCCCTTTTTTTATATTGAGAAGGCATTTCGTCAAACATGTCACATGCAAAGAATTGACACCTTACTCGTTCTCATACTTCGGAGCCACGTGACAACTCAAACCAAAAATAAAATATGATCTATTTGATGCCTTGAAGGTGTAACAACACTGAAACTGAAACTCTGGCGACTCTTCAAGGTCGAAACGGCCAACTAAAGGATTTTGCCCAAGTGGCACAAATTGACATAAAAGAGACATGTAACGTTTTTGCAAAAATCATAACTCTCACCTCGTAACTCGGTTTTCTCTGAAATTTGAAACGTAGAATATTTGCAACACTGACTATGTCCAAACCAAAACTCACTACCTAACTCCTTACGGTTCGCCTGTACCACTTCCACAAAAACTGCTACTAACACACTTTTTCAAAAAAGAGCGTTTTTGTGACAGTCTTGCAACGCTTGTAAAATTAGCCTCATTTCTCCATTTTCGTTGAAATTTGTAACACATGTTCTTGAATATAACGACCACCTCCAGTTCAAATTTTGCTGCATAACTCCTTACGGTTTGTTCGCAGTGCTTCTGACAAAACCTGTACTTTTTCAGCCTGTACAACCACTTGCCAAATCATCTGCCAAGATACCGGAAACACCACCGATCACTCCAAACACTGTGTCTGACATCTCCAATGTTTTTCTGGACTATTTCCGACATGCTCGGCATGTTCCAAACTGATCCATCCTGTCCAAGCTGTGCCCGTGGCGACTTTTGCAACTTTTTGATTATTTTTTTGCTTTGACAACTTTCACGACGATTTTTTCAACTTTTGCAAATTTGCACAAACAACTCGTAACAACTTCACCCAAACATCAAAAACATCCTCATAAGCATTTAACATCATTGTACATACTCTGAATAACCTCTGAACTCCTGTCCACTGCATCAACCAATCTATCTGACTGTGTTGACAACAATGACAATACTATCGCTGCACCTTGCTCAACAAAGAAATCTCAAGGGAATGGAAAAGGAACCACAAGGAGAGGAAAAATAGACCTCAAGTAGACACCTCTCTTCATCCTCCTATTACACTCATTGTGACCTCAACCACTTTGGCACTTTTAGACATTGTGGTGTCATAAGCAACAACTAGTGTTGGATTTGATGAACATGACTCATTTCTAGAGAAAATGGTAGCACAAAAAAAGTTGCGAGGCCCTCTACATTCCAATAAAAATGAGGGTGGATAGAGAGACAGTCGAGGAAGACACCAAAAAAAGAGTAAGCTCACATATTAAAAAATAAGCAACAAGAATGGATGTCGCTACTTCGGAGGTGAAAATTACTTCCAAACTCTTCCCCTAACCACTTCCATTTCTCATCCACCCCCTTCTCTTTTCATTCTCTTACTTCTCATCCCACTTATTATACTCCCCATGTTTCTTTTGCTATGCATGCTTCACCTCAAATAAGCATAGCCTTGTTCTAAGGATAATCAACATGTTTGCCTACTCTAGTTATATGGCCATCTCATTCACCATCACCAACATACAACATTCCACCCCCTTCGTCTTGCCATTGCCAACCCCGCTATCATCAACCATTTTTATGCCAACCACTCTTCCTTTGGCCCATTGTACCACAAGCACCATTGCATCACCCCATGTATGCTTGCCTCAACCCCTCTCATCACTCATCACCACCTAGTTTGTGTCATTTTCAATGTCACCGTGTCAAACTAGTAGTCTTGCCTTAATTGGTCCATAGACCACCATAGATACAATGACACTCTTCCCTTGAACAACACCATGAATGTTTGAGACAATTTATCCTACTCCAAAAAGGTAATCCACCCTATATGGATGTTAGTCATTCCCTTGGCAAATGCCAGAAAGCCTTGGGAAGAAAGACATTGATGAGTTATCAAGTATCATGCAAGAAGTAGGGAAGCATATTGATAAAGATGTTGCCAACAATGAGAGCTTCAACATTTACTACACCTATGATCCTCCAATCTCAACTGGTAGAAACAAGAAAAAATTATTGATTCTAGAAGTGTTGCACACAAATCCAAGTAGACCAGCCACCACTCTAGCCAATTATATTGCCTGAATGTCCACTTTGAATCTCTCAAAGGTTGATCCCTTCCAAATTGTGCAGATAATGAAACAATTATAGTAGGCTATAACCATCAGGTGCATGCAAGCAACAAGTGAGGTAGAAAGGTACAATAAACAAGCCGAAGATAACACATGAGCATTGAAGCAACTAGCAAAAGATAAACATAACCTAGTATCCTAGTTGCAACAAGAGCTAGAGGCATTAAAAAGAAAGAACAATGATCTTATAGAGTAGGCAACAGGTCAGAAAGAGAAAATAAATTGGTATATGAGCTAAAGGAGCAACTAGTACAAGAAAAGGACCAGTTGAAGCAACAACTTGAGAAGGAAAAACAAGAGTTAAAGCTTCAACTACATCAACTAAAGATCACAATACAGAACAAGGATGGTGAGATATCCAAATTGAATAAGGTAAATGAGGGATTGGAGAAGAAAATGAAGAACATGAAGGTTAGACCTTAGGGATAGATCAAAATAATTCTTTGTGGGATTAGACAAACCAAGATCACATGTGCCAAAACATACTTAACAAACCTCAAAGAACGTGAAATCTTGCTCGAACAAATCTCAACCACGATTCAAGTCGAGAATGAGTTGACGTTACGAGCAAAATATGCTAAAGTGCTTCCACAACTATACAAGGCATCCAATGAATGGGTGAAGCAACAAGGTATAATAGACAAGAAAACAATAATCATATAGGCAAAGAGTAGAATACACCTATCAAGCAAAGAAGGCTACAAGGAATGCAAGGCCACTTGTGATGTCCTCAAACATCCATCGAGGATACGAAGAAAGAAGCACAACTATTGGAACCTCAAGGATAGATAAAAAATTCCTTGTAGGATCAAACACAAATCAAGATCACATGTGCCAAAACATACTTTACATAACTTAATGAATATGAAATCTTACTCAAACAAACTCCAATCACCATTTAGGCAAAGAATGAGTTGACATCTAGAGCAAAATATGTTGAAGTGCTTCCATAACTATATAAAACATCTAATGAATATGTGAAGCAACTAGATATAACATAAAAGAGAACAATAACTCTACAAGTAAAGAGTAGAATACACCTAATAAGCAAAGAAGGCTACAAGGAATGCATGGCTCCTTGTGATGTCCTCAAACATCGATCAAGGATATCAAGAAAGCAACTCAACAACTACTAAATGATGGATTGCTTAAACTATTCTTTGACCAAGGATACCTCCTTGCACTTGAACAAACAACAAAGATCATTGATGAAGAAAAGGCCAAAGTGGACATTTCAGCGAATGGTATTGCACCTGACCTCTCAAATAGTATCTCTAACTAAGAGGCCGGTTAGAAAAGTAAAAAATATTGCAGATCAACGGGAAGACCTTCCAAGGGACTAGTATGAAGATTTGGTGTCAAATGTTGGACGCTCTAGAAATACTTCTAGATTTACATTATTAAACTCACTGCCATAGATTTAAAAGGGAGATAGCCCCACAATTTTGTAAATTTTAATACAAGCTAATTCCATTTTTGAAGACTCCACTCCCAAGCATAATGGTGGGATATGGGATCTCTCACTCATCGAGATTGATGTCCCAAAAAGTCACTAGAAATGTAGTAGTTATTCTTTAAAACCCTCTCTATCTATATCCAGTGAGCGCTTTAAATACCCTTTAAATGAAATGGCCGACTAACCAGAGACAGATGAATGGGAAAGACTAGGAGACTGTAGGCAGCAGGTCCCCCGGTCGATTCGCTGGTTCTCCTTCCATTTAAAATAAAGGTTCGGGATAACTTACTCACTTACTCACTTGTTTTGGCTTTAGGTAGGGCAAGCATTTGAATGAATGGTCAGCAATGAATCTATCTTCTCGGCTTGAAGCTAAACGAAAGCTCGACGAACCTTAAATGATTTTAAACTGGCTATCTATCCGGAAAAGTCGAAGTGATCGATGCTTTCAATCAATCGCTGCGCCTCTCTCTCATTTCAAAAGGCGCAACAACCTGGAGCACTGGCCACCATAAAAGGTTCTGAGGTGGTCAGACCGGGTCATGCAGCAGATTCTCCTTCGAACCAGTAGAGCAGTGTCCGAGCGCCCATAATATTTATCATAAAAAGTCTCGAATCCATTAATAGAATAGCCTTCCCCCACCCCCTCTCCCCCTTTCTAGAGCTATTATAATTAAATACACGTACAAATGAAGGGAGACCCACCGCCCCCGAATCAATCTGTTTTCTCCGGCGTTTTCGATCGGGTGTAGAAAAATGAAGTTCTATTCAAGATAGTCCAGAAGCACCTCCGCATCGTTGCATGTCTCAGAGCAGCTATCTCTAGTCGCATATATCTACGATCGTACCTATCACCCCAATCGTTATTCCTGGCCCTAGGCGGAGCGGCCCCTATCTCTATAGTGCTGAAGAATTGGAAACAGGAACGGAAGCAGATCCCCACTATAGAATAGAAAGGGCATCATCAGCCCTATAATCTCAAGGGGTTTCAAATCTCCCGGTTCTTCTCCATCGTCTTCCCCATCTCACTTAGTAGGTGGGGTATCATCTCTTATATCCGTTGGGAAAACAAACATATCTATTCGTTTCGTTGGCAGTGCTTTGAAACAGTGTTATCGAGGCCGGAAGAAGAGAGAAATAGAGTATGCGAGGCGAACAACCCTATCGGAGAACCTGGGCATGCATAGTTCCCTGGTAAGGACGGAACGAATGCGGGTGGGAAACACTTTTCTATCGAAATGAGGTTCTATAAAATAGGAGGTGTACGTAAGCTTGGAAGGGCGGCCCCATTATGGATAGTAGGGCAGCGGGGCGGGGTGTACCTGAGAACGGATATACTGAGAATGGATAGGAAATAGGAACGGGCACACATAGCGGCATAGAATGAATCAAGGTATCTCACTCAGTATCGTTACACGTAGGCGGGCGGAGCGAGCATCCATCCTTCTGACGCATCATGCTATGGTTATTCCCAAGGGGGTGTACCCACCGTCAGATATACTCAAGCAAGGAAGCAATTGTACGGATGAAATATAAAGTAAAAACCTGGCAAGATTCCAAATTTTGGCTAAGTGACAATCAACATGACCCATTCCCAAAGGACCAACACACTCGCAACCTAGGAAACAAATTGTTTCAATAGGAAAGTGAATCATCATCATCCCACAGAGTGAATCACCCCCTAAGATAGTAAGTCAAAAAAGTTGCACGAAATCCAAGCTAACACCCTAGAGAGCAATTGTATTTAGCAAAACATCAAAATCATGTGGAGACGATTTAGAGGCAATTGTATTTAGCAAAACATCAATTTTGCTAAAAGATGTTTATAATTTAGGATTTACTAGGAGTAGAAATGTTTTTTTTCAAGTTATGTACTAGGTGAAACTTTTACTATAAATGTCAGCTAATAACTCATTTGTAATCATGTTTTGATCATTTCTGAATACTAGAGAAATTATACATTTTGACACCATAATGCTATTAATGAAAGATTGTGTCTTTTGGCATCTTGATTTTAGTGTATGTGGCTTTGCCCTCCTACTTTCTATTAGTCCTTTATTTCATTGTTGTAGGTTGTGCATGGATTTGATCACACTAATGTTATTCAATCATTTCCAAATGCTACCCATATATCAACACTAATCTCACTATGGTCATCTATGCCTATTTATTTTATTGCATTTGCTTTATACCTGATATTCCTTTTCCCATCAGATTTAATTTACTTGTTAGATTAGTTTTAGTTTAGCTAAATTAGCGGGAAGTCGACCTGAATCCAAAGGTTGAAAATTTTGATCACCTTTTTTCTGATTGTTGAAATGTGACTCCACACATGCATTCACTTATGTGGATCAACAATGTCCAAATGGCATGTTGATTTGGCTATGGCATAAAAACCACTTTTATTTAAAATTAAAAATTTATTAACTAAGGATATATTACACATACCATGGAGTCCTATTAAAAGTTGCTTGATAGAGTAAGAAGCTTAAAAACTATCTGCCCAATGCCCCACATTTCATATATATTTATACACCAAAAGGGCACAAAAATAGCCAAGGCAATCATACTTGTAGAAGGGGTGTAGTCAATTCTATTTAAAGGATCAGAAATTTATTAAAAAAATACAATGAGGATGCTTATCTTACCATACTATAATTGTCAATTATATTCGAAAGACCAGAAGTGTACAATGATGATGGTTGTCTTACCATAAATTAGGACGTTGTCTTAGCATTCCAGTGAAGTGCTCAGAAGATTTAAAAAGAGATTAAAATACGGCAAGTATTGGCTATTTTTCAGGCAATTGCTTCTTAGGGTCAACAAAAAACCATTTTACAAATAATTCATTGTTTCTCTACCTTGTTAAGGGGGTACATCGGTCCCCGTATTCAAACCTGAATCATTTGTAGGCCACATCCTGTGGACAGCAAAAAATAGTTCCTGTACTAAAACTATTTATTACAAACATCTTTTTGACTAGCTTGAAATTGCTAAGCATTGTTCATGTTGGCAAGATTGTATGAGTTTAGGATGAACCCAAGATATGAGAACCATAACAAAAGCTATTCAAACTTGGGTCATATGGAGGTTGTAACCATCCTTTACAAACTTATGAAAGTTGTTTTCAATGGATTCAATTCTTTTATATAATTTAATTAGCATTGAATTGTCTTAGGGAGGTGAAAAAAAAAGTATTAAAATGGCCAGTGAAATAAGGGCTTTACCCTGTTAATAAATTGAGAAAAGAAAATGTACTTTACTGTGTAGCTGGGGTATCTTTACCTCCTCAATGGCCATGTTTGTTTGTTTAGACACTCAGATCTTCAAAACTGCCATCTGACAAGATTTATAGGACTATCGAATCACAAAAGCATAGGGTACAACAAATGTGGAAAATCCATAACACTCTCGATTGTTCAACATCATAAAATATACTTCTTTTCACAAAGTAGACAAGTCGGTGACGTTCTGAGCATAGACATCAATTCCTTTGCTCTTCACTTAAACATAATTGAAGAGATTGTTGAGCTTCCTCAAGAAAAGAGTGTGCAAGCTGCTTCTGCCCTCTGCGGTAAACTATAACTGCCCATCTGTTCTTTGTCATTGCATGTTCCCTCTCAAAGATGTTAAGTTCATGCTCACTGTTAGCAAAATTAAATAAAATTGTCTTTGAACTCTTACTAGAAACTTATTGGAAACCAATTTTCCTCATGTTATCAATTGATAATTTATCCATCTGATCTGAAAAAAATCAAAGCATTTAAAAGCTAGCTTCTGTTGTAATATTTACCTCAGCCCACAGTGTTCCTTCTCCAGAGGGAATACAGTCTTAGATAACTCTCTAAGAAGTTGTGTGTCGCAGGCTTCAGTTCCAGAACCCTCTTCAAGCTCTATAGTCCTAACACAACACAAATTTCTTTGCTTTATAAAAATGCAAGTTTGAAAGTGATACTGAATAGTGCAATATGGTTAATTCTTTGAATGCTATAAAGGGAAAAAAAAGGCAATATCAAATGACAGTATATGGGAGAAAAAAAAAAACAAATACGTATTAACAAAACAAACATGAAAGCACCAATTGCGTATTATTGCATTGCAGTTTCCTCCCAAGTAGAATAGTTCAGACTGTTATGGGTATACACTCTTACCTGATTCAATTTTATAATAACTATAGTGTGTTGGGTGAAGCTGGATTGATCCCCATGCAATTCACAAGAATGATTGCCTCATCTGTCGATTGTTAAGCTGAGTGAAATGACATGATAACAAGTAGACACTTTATTGTTCACTGCAAGAGCAACTCTTATTATATTTTGGCATATTTTTACCTTTCAAGTCTCGTGAATTATTATTGGATATAAAGTTTAGCACTATGTTGTGCATCAACAGCTCAATGTTTGGCACCACACACCCTTCAGCAATGCTTTTAAGCAGCATTCCATGTTACCACTGCAGCTAATCTGTACTACATAAGACAGCTATTAAAACCTGTGCTTCTTTTACCTGACTTATGAAATGTAAATTTTTGTGCTCACATTGAACTCATTCTCTTTAATGTTCTTAAACTTGCAACAAAGGATGACCATGCCCATCTCTAAGGTTTGTCCAGCCAAGAAACTACAATCTCAAGGAGAGCAATTGTTTTCAGATTGTATGGTTGAGACATATTATTTTCTATCCAATGGATGTGAATGCATATCAAACTAAACTACAATTTCGAGGAGAACAATTGTTTTCAGATTGTATGGTTGAGACCCATTATTTTCTATCCAATGGATGTGAATGCATATCAAACTGCATACAAGTAAAATAAAAAATACATGAACGTTAAAAGCATTTTGAAATTTATGGAAACAGTCCTATCACTCACATTTTCAGAAAACTGTATTTATCATCCCTCTGATTATGGAAAATCTATATTACTATTCAAGATTCTTTCTACATTTTTCAAATTTATATCATTCCCTGTTTTTACTTTATTAACACTTGCTATGACCGTAGCCTCTTGAACTTTATCATGGTAGCTTATGTATCAATACATTAATAGTTGGTAGGCATTGTTGTCTCTAAAGATCTCAAATGTGCCCCTTTAATGAGACTATCCAATTCTCTCTAATTGGATTTAGGGTGTTAAGTTGGTAGACATTTAAACCTTGTGTGTTGCATAGTTACATTGCCACCTATTGATGACCTCAACATCATGTAACTAGACAAGAATTTTATGATTAACTAGCGGCAATGCTCTGAAATGCCCCACTAATGGATTCGTTGAGCAAATCTCTTAAGGAATGCTTAATGGTTTTGAAAGTAGTTGCTCTTGGACCCCTAAGAAATTTAGGCTCTAATTAATAGTGAAACCCCTAGTGGGAAACCAAAGTGGCCCAAAAATAGAGAAAGTATTGGCATGACAAGTTTGTGAAGAATAGGGTTCAAGGAAGGACATTTGGTTCTCTAGATAAGGACATGTGGTATATCAAACTTTCAAACTTGGCAAACTAAAGGTACTGTGGCTTGTAGAAATCAAATTTAACATAATGAAACACAATTCCATTTCTACTTTAATAAACTTACAGATTTTACCTGCAGCAATTAGCAATGACAATACACAGGAAACATACAATAACAACAGCAATAGCAGATGATAAATGATATAAGCAGATTTGTATTAACAACAGTCTGTACAGCAATACCATTACATACACCGGCCAGCCTCCAAACAACCACACACATTGGCCAACTCCACAACCGTTCAACTGCATCGTCAACCTGACCATACGAATGAATGAATGAAGCAAGGGCCATATTTATTCAACCAGAAATTAGTTGCACCCTCCAACTACCCGACACCTCATCATTTCCCTAAATTACATTTGACATGCATTTGAGTCATATTTACATTTCATTTCCTAACTCACTACAAGACAAACTAACTTATGACTCACTTTATGACTTTGCTATACATACTAACATTGCATGAAATATTACATTGCCACTTTATAACCTTATTAAATATATGTGCAAACATTTTCTCAAACACCTTGCGTACACCAAATAACAAAACTTATTCACTAAACGCAGAAATATCAATTTGCATGCCTACATGGCTTGGAACATTCTGTTTTCTTGAAAGTAATGACCAATGGGTCTGTTTTAATTGCGAAAATGAATAGGATGCCGTGTGTAGAACCAGTGAATTGGTTGAAGCTGGCCCTAAAAGGTATACACTGAAATTAAATTTAGTGAATTGAATAATGTGACTAAAAATTAAAGTGCAGACGATTCCCTTCAAGGAGTCACTATGCATATAGTAGGCAAGTGCAATAGTATACAAAGGACCGAAGGATAGGAAGAATTAAGCACAAGTGAGGTTGTCAATAGGGGAATAGCTAGCCCAAATGTTTCAGAGTTGGACTTAAGCGTTGAGTGAGGAAGTTGATAGAGTCTTGTGGATACTAGCTCAAGAGGTCTCAGTCCAAGAGGAATACTAGTGAGTGCACTTGCCAGTGGTAAACTACTACAACACCAAACCACACTTCCCTAGGTAGAGGAAATTTTGCATGCACATACAGTTCTAGGAAGGAGTCAAACCATAACAAAGGACTTCCATTTGTTGTTAAAAACCCAGGCATGGGATGAAGGAGAACCAAAGTCTAGGAATTGACGAAGACAATATAGAGAGTGGCACAGATGACAAATGTAGTTTGGGAAGTGTCACAGAGCATGAAAGCAAACCAAGGAGTTTCATGGAGAAAAAGCACAATCCATGAAGTATTAAATGCAGTTTCAAAAAGATTAAACAATCTTGAATTCTTGGGCCACCTGCTACCAAGCTTTCGAGTGAAAAATATAGTTCAAAGGCATCAAGGGAACATTGTCTCATCTAGAGGCACAATGAAGAATAACTTGAGTCTTGTCTAAGAGTAACTAGCCACACATTGGCCATATTGAGAGGTGAAACTTCAAAGGCCCATTGGGTAATGTCATCTTGAGGCTTTGCTTCCACCATAATTGTTTGAGTGGTGGTAAGTTTGAACATTGTCCAAAAGAAACAAGACCACAATGTCACCTGAAGGAATTTCCAAAGCCATTTAGGTAAAGTTAGAGATCACCTCTTGAATGTGGCACCTAGAGGAGTCCCTTTATGCTTCAATTTGGCCCATAATGCAAAGGTCTTCTGATCCAAGTCAGGGACCAATGCCATCTGAGTAAAAGAGTAGGTTGTCCTGTTAACATTATCCATGGACCACCACTCCACCAAAAGCTGTTGGAATATGCCCAAAGTCATTTAATAATGACAAAGGGGCTCCGCTATTATTTTTCCTAGTTCAAACAATCCCAGTCCCAGAAGTGGAAGGGAGGCCAAGAAGCTAGAATTGGAGTCAAATGCCATCCAACCTCTTTGAAAAAATGTCAATCACTAGTTCAAAACTACGAAGTCATCTAGAGAATGAGGAAGAGATAGAATGTCCTTTGAGCAACAGGGAAACCTAAGGTAAGTATATAGGAGAAAAGTATAAGTAACACAATCTATGACTCATCCAATGCCGCAAAAGACACTATCATCACCATCAATATTATTTGAATTGCATCAAAAAGCCAAGGAAGTGGCATGAATTCGTTCATGTTTTAATGTCTAGGTGAAAAGGAGATAACAAGTTGTTTAGGTAAGATAAAATAAGATAATTCTATTAAAATCCTCAAATGAGCAAAGCAAGCCAATGGGACTCGTCAAAAAGAGTTGCCACAATGCATTGTAGTAACCAGAAAGTACTACGAGAATAAGATAATCTAGAGTTAAAAAATTAGGGTAAATTACACTAAAGTGGAACAACCATATGACATTAAATTACAGCCTCGTGTGTTGGACCAAAAACAGGTAAATCCTAACATGTTAAAAGTAATGTTAGAGAAATAGTTAGTAGTCAAGGTACGAGAGAGAGAGAAATGAGCTTTAGTGGATCTAGGCACCAACACTAATTTGTAGTGGGATGCAAAGTAGAAGCACAATTGTCATTGTCACCAAGCATTTGAAAAGGGATAACACAAGATCTAATGATGTTCCTAAGAGAATGACCACGACTAAGGGGCGTTGGAGGGATAATTTCTATGAGGACATAGTGTCCAACCTCTCAAGAATCTTCTAACATCCATGGTCTTGGAACCAATAGATGAAGATACAAAATAGGTAAGTAGAATTTGTCTACAACTTTGAGGTACATGAGGGGTGGCAGAAACTTGATGCAAAAGAACTACAGTCATGTCCGACCACATGCAAGAAGAAGAAAGCATTGAAACCATAGTATCCCGAACCTTGTGATCACTTGCTCGTACAGAAATTGGGTTGTACTTTTTACAAAGTTATCTAGTAGTGCTCTCACCTCTACCCATTTTGTTAGGTACTCTATTGCCACTACTATGTATCGACACTTCCTTCTTTGCCTTGTTCGCAAAGGTCCCATGAAATCAAAACCCCATCTCTCAAACAACTCTTGTGGTTGTGATGGGTGCAATGGCATGAAATCTCTCCAAAACAGCTTCCCAGCTTGTTGGCACGTATCACACACCTTGACGAACTCCTTTGCATCGTGATAGAGGGTGGGCCACCACAACCTTGCTAGAAGCACCTTCCTTGCGGTCGCATATGGTTGCATATGCTCTTCTGCCAACCCTTCATGAGCTTCCTTTAGCATCGCATTGACTTCTTTCATTACACATCTTCTCATAATTCCATCCGACCTAATCTTATACAACAAACCTGCTATCAATTGAAAAGGTGCTGACTTGATGATGATCTTTCTTCTTTTAGCTGTCGGTATCTCCCTCGACAGTTCTCCCATCGACAAGCACTCCCCAATAAACTTTTACCACGATGGTATGGTGCTGATTGTAAATTGTTGAGCATCAGGAAAATCATCTAATACTCCAACCTCCACAGGTTCTTCTAAGCGAATCCTTGACAATTGATTCACTATCACATGTTTGAAGAGACACAAGCTTATACTGAGAGGGGGGGTGAACAGTATAAGATAAAACTTTTCCTTCCAAAACAATAACTGCAATAATGAATCAATGCACAGAACACCACACACACAAGAGACAAAGATTTTACGTGGAAACACCCTTTCGGAAGAAAACCACGGCAAAATATTGCTTTTAGTTATTCTTTGTCTTCTTTGAAAGTTTAAACGCGGCCTCCTGTTTGTGTAGAAAGGGATTTTACATATTTCCAACAGTTCCCTTTCCACGTAATAAATTACAGATCCGTAAAAGGTTCAAATGATTGCGGCTTGGTGGTTATAGGAGCGGTTTGCTAGGAAACTGGACGCTGGCGGTTTGATCGGATTCTTCTGGACACCGACGGTTTGATCGGAGACGTGGTAGCTACTGATTCCACCATGTAAATCAAAAAAAAAAAAAAAAAGTATAGCAATAATAATGCACAGAAATTCTGCAACAACATTAATAACAGCAGTAATAACAGAAATACAGTAGCAATGGTAGATACAATAAATACAACAGTTTTTATATTAATAATGGCATGTATGATACAACATTACAGTTTCAGCATTACAATACAGCCTGCAAACCCTACGCTGATTAATCTCCATGGCCGCATCAATCACCCTGCATTATCTCCTTACTGTCTGCACGTCTCCTATGGGTGAACAACCGTGCATCAATCATGAACATCCTGAATGAATGAGGGGGGGGGTTTATTTATACACCCACCAAGTAGTTATGGTCTCCAACTACCTTGCAATTACCCTCAAATTACATTTCATGTGCATTTGCTTTGCATTACATTTCATTTCCACTACATGACAAAATAGCTTATTTAGCCGACATACATGACTTAATTCTTTACGTACAATATTAAATTGCACTTACAACATTAAAATATATGCACGTGCATTTCGTCAAACACTTTGTGTGCAATTACAATATAACACATAATATCAAAAATGGTTCAGCAAATAAGGATATCTCAATGTGTCTGTCTACAGTTTGGATGTTTGATCTTTTTCAGTCCTCATCTCATAGGTTGTAAGAATTCCGTGTAGCTCATCCATGCTTAAAGTGTTAAGATCCTTCATTTCTTCAATCGCCGAGACCTTCGCATCAAACCTCATGGGGATTGACCTTAAGACTTCCTGTACAATCTTAGGGTCATCAATACTTTCTCCAAGTCCACGAATGGTGTTGACAATCCCATCAACACGGAGCAAATATTTGGCAAAATTTTCCTCATCCTTCATCTTTAAGTCTTCAAACTCCCTCCTGTGGGTTTGAAGTTTTGCATTTTAACCTTGTCGTCTCCTTCATATGTTCTTTGTAACTTGTCCCATATTTCTTTTGCAGAGGTGCATTGCATGACTTTTACAAACTCCGATTCACATAACCCACTTAATATTGCATTCATTGCCTTGGCATTATGCTCAACTGGTTTCTTGCCATCTCGATCCGTGGAAGGAGTTGTAGGTGGTGTGAACCCATCCACAATGGATTGCCATATATCGTAGCCATGTGCCATCAAATAGGTACAACTTCCTGCTTGTGGGCACCTAGCTGCATAGTGACCAATGTTACCACAATTAAAACATTTCAAAGTATACTTACCTTTGTGTTTACTTGATCCCTTCTTATTCCTTCGCACAAAGTTGGCTTCTTCTCCGTTGCTCGATCCTTCACTTGACTTTGGTTCCTTATTCTTTGTCTTCTTTGAAACTTTAAACGCGGCCTCTGTTTGTGTAGAAAGGGATTTTACATATTTCCAACGGTTCCCTTTCCACGTAATAAATTACAGATCCGTAAAAGGTTCAAATGATTGCGGCTTGGTGGTTATAGGAGCGGTTTGCTAGGAAACTGGACGCTGGCGGTTTGATCGGATTCTTCTGGACACCGACGGTTTGATCGGAGACGTGGTAGCTACTGATTCCACCATGTAAATAAAAAAAACAAAAAAAAAGTATAGCAATAATAATGCACAGAAATTCTGCAACAACATTAATAACAGCAGTAATAACAGAAATACAGTAGCAATGGTAGATACAGTAAATACAGCAGTTTTTATATTAATAATGGCATGTATGATACAACATTACAGTTTCAGCATTACAATACAGCCTGCAAACCCTAGGCTGATTAATCTCCATGGCTGCATCAATCACCTTGCATTATCTCCTTACTGTCTGCACATCTCCTATGGGTGAACAACCGTGCATCAATCCTTCAACCCATGAACATCCTGAATGAATGAGGGGGGGGTTTATTTATACACCCACCAAGTAGTTATGGTCTCCAACTACCTTGCAATTACCCTCAAATTACATTTCATGTGCATTTGCTTTGCATTGTATTTCATTTCCACTACATGACAAAATAGCTTATTTAGCCGACATACATGACTTAATTCTTTACGTACAATATTAAATTGCACTTACAACATTAAAATATATGCACGTGCATTTCGTCAAACACTTTGCGTGCAATTACAATATAAAACATAATATCAAAAATGGTTCAGCAAATAAGGATATCTCAATGTGTCTGTCTACAGTTTGGATGTTTGATCTTTTTCAGTCCTCATCTCATAGGTTGTAAGAATTCCGTGTAGCTCATCCATGCTTAAAGTGTTAAGATCCTTCATTTCTTCAATCGCCGAGACCTTCGCATCAAACCTCATGGGGAGTGACCTTAAGACTTTCTGAACAATCTTAGGGTCATCAATACTTTCTCCAAGTCCACGAATGGTGTTGACAATCCCATCAACATGGAGCAAATATTTGGCAAAATTTTCCTCATCCTTCATCTTTAAGTCTTCAAACTCCCTCCTGTGGGTTTGAAGTTTTGCCATTTTAACCTTGTCGTCTCCTTCATATGTTCTTTGTAACTTGTCCCATATTTCTTTTGCAGAGGTGCAGTGCATGACTTTTACAAACTCTGATTCACATAACCCACTTAATATTGCATTCATTGCCTTGGCATTATGTTCAACTGGTTTCTTGCCATCTCGATCCGTGGAAGGAGTTGTAGGTGGTGTGAACCCATCCACAACGGATTGCCATATATCGTAGCCATGTGCCATCAAATAGGTACAACTTCCTGCTTGTGGGCACCTAGCTGCATAGTGACCAATGTTACCACAATTAAAACATTTCAAAGTATACTTACCTTTGTGTTTACTTGATCCCTTCTTATTCCTTCGCACAAAGTTGGCTTCTTCTCCGTTGCTCGATCCTTCACTTGACTCTGGTTCCTTATTCTTTGTCTTCTTTGAAACTTTAAACGCGGCCTCCTGTTTGTGTAGAAAGGGATTTTACATATTTCCAACAGTTCCCTTTCCACGTAATAAATTACAGATCTGCAAGCATTGTAGTATAGCAATAATAATGCACAGAAATTCTGCAACAACATTAATAACAGCAGTAATGACAGAAATACAATAGCAATGGTAGATACAGTAAATACAGCAGTTTTTATATTAATAATGGCATGTATGATACAACATTACAGTTTCAGCATTACAATACAGCCTGCAAACCCTAGGCTGATTACTCTCCATGGCCGCATCAATCACCCTGCATTATCTCCTTACTGTCTGCACATCTCCTATGGGTGAACAACCGTGCATCAATCCTTCAACCCATGAACATCCTGAATGAATGAGGGGGGGATTTATTTATACACCCACCAAGTAGTTATGTTCTCCAACTACCTTGCAACTACCCTCAAATTACATTTCATGTGCATTTGCTTTGCATTACATTTCATTTCCACTACATGACAAAATAGCTTATTTAGCCGACATACATGACTTAATTCTTTACGTACAATATTAAATTGCACTTACAACATTAAAATATATGCACGTGCATTACGTCAAACACTTTGCGTGCAATTACAATATAACACATAATATCAAAAATGGTTCAGCAAATAAGGATATCTCAATGTGTCTGTCTACAGTTTGGATGTTTGATCTTTTTCAGTCCTCATCTCATAGGTTGTAAGAATTCCGTGTAGCTCATCCATGCTTAAAGTGTTAAGATCCTTCATTTCTTCAATCGCCGAGACCTTCGCATCAAACCTCATGGGGAGTGACCTTAAGACTTTCTGAACAATCTTAGGGTCATCAATACTTTCTCCAAGTCCACGAATGGTGTTGACAATCCCATCAACACGGAGCAAATATTTGGCAAAATTTTCCTCATCCTTCATCTTTAAGTCTTCAAACTCCCTCCTGTGGGTTTGAAGTTTTGCCTTTTTAACCTTGTCGTCTCCTTCATATGTTCTTTGTAACTTGTCCCATATTTCTTTTGCAGAGGTGCAATGCATGACTTTTACAAACTCTAATTCACATAACCCACTTAATATTGCATTCATTGCCTTGGCATTATGTTCAAATGGTTTCTTGCCATCTCGATCCGTGGGAGGAGTTGTAGGTGGTGTGAACCCATCCACAACGGATTGCCATATATCGTAGCCATGTGCCATCAAATAGGTTCGCATCCTCACGCTCCATAAGGCATAGTTAGTCCCATCGAACAATGGAGCCCTACTTGACGAAAAACCTTCTTGGTAAGCCATGTGTGTTCTTGTAAGATCTTCCTTCAAGCGGTTAGGCTTTCACGAAGGAACCTGCTCTGATACCAATTGAAGAAACACACACTTATATTGAGAGTGGGGGGTGAACAGTATAAGATAAAACTTTTCCTTCCAAAACAATAACTGCAATAATGAATCAATGCACAAAACACCACACACACAAGAGACAAGGATTTTACGTGGAAACACCCTTTCGGGAGAAAACCACGGCAAAATATTGCTTTTATCACTTCAAAAATTCGTAGGCACCAACCCACGGGAGACACCAATCCCCTTATACAAAACGTAGGCACCAACCTACGGGAGACACCAATCTCCTTATACAAAACGTAGGCACCAACCTACGGGAGACACCAATCTCCTTGAGGCACCAACCTCAGATCTGAAGGCACCAACCTTCGAATAAAGATATGCAAAAACTTGGAGAAATACTCCACAAGAAGATCTGATCAAAAACTTGTAGAGGTCTGCTGATCAACAACCTCGCTCAAGTCTGCTCCAAAATCTGATCATTAAAGGCATCAACTTCTGCTTACAAATCTGATCAAAAACTTCGCTCAGGTCTGCTCCAAAATCTGATCATTAATGGCATCCAGGACTGTTCACAATTTCGGCCTTTAATGGCATACAGGACTGCACATAATTCTGTCACAAGGTCTTCTTGGATCTGCACTCTTATCTCTGCTCATCAAGATATTATAATCCCTGTTGTATCTTACTTTTACTCTTAATCTCCTGCCATATTGAAATGAACACTGCACAAACGGATTCTGATTGAGTACGCAGCCTTTAGTTTCCTTCCTCCAGACACTATGTGTGGTAAAACATAGGCTTCAGAACTATTACTTTACATGCCTTCCTTCCGCCATGCATTACAAAACACATCTCTCTAATCAGCATGTAAACAATTGTAGTGGCGATCACTTATGGTGGAGGATTCGGATTTGGATATGGAGGAGAAAGTAGTACTTCACGCATGAGGCCAGGAAATGTCCATGGTCCACGCTTATATCTCTCAATAACTCTTTAAATTATTCTTATCCCTCCACTAAATATCTTCTCACACGTTCAACCTTAATGGTTATTCAAGCCACTAATATGCTGATGTCACTAAATATGAGCACTTTTCTTTTGAATAAATAAAAGGACTTAATTTAGTACCTTAATATGGCGCTCTCCCATGTGGTACTTCTGCATGCAACCGTTATATCTTTCACTGTTGTCGTTCGTTCTATGCAGGTGGCAAATGCATTATGTAGTTCTCCAGACTATGCTGGTGCTGTCTCTTCTCCCCTTCGACGCTCCTCAGATACTGCAAACCAGAGATTACTCACTGCTTCTCTTTTCAGGCTTTCTATATCCCACTGCTTTGGATCACCCTTCTCAGGTGCTGTTGTAGTTTCTCACTGTCCTTTTTGGTTCTGACCAGGTGCTCAGGGAAAAAAAAAACATTGTAGTAAAGATTAATCATCACTTTCATACCTCAAAACACAAAACCGTTAATGAAATTCCTCGGATTCAATTTCGCTTCGATGGAATACTAAGCAAGCAAGAAAATAACTTTGCGTATTTGAAAGTGATGGTGTGAGCGAAATGTCCCAGTCTCGATCGATGGTCTCCTCTATTTGCACTTCTTCCGTATGTAAGTGCGGTATGTAAGCAATGGTGTGAGCGAAGCGTCCCAGTCTCGATCAGTGGTCTCCTGTATCTGCTCTCTTTCAGTAACACCGCCGGCAATGAGAGACTTGTAGACGCCGATAACCGCTTTTCCGGGGGTCTCCACTTCAACGCTGGTAAGCTTGGCCTCTTCCGCGATGTTCACAAAAATCGACACCGCAACCTCCTTCCCATCCCTATACAACGGCCTGAATGTATCGTCGGGTCCCCCAACCTTGTTCTACAGCGCCGCCTCTGTCACGCACGAGCTCCGGTATTTCAAAGATATTCAATCAAATTCATATCTAGAATGAACTCTGGCCTTGTATTTATAGAGGATGCAAACCTTTCACCTTCTTGCTTTTGGCACCCAAGAGGTCGGCCCACTCAAGATAATTATATTTTTATTTTAAATTTGAAACATCACTTAACTTGGGCGCTACAACCTTATTAACACCTTATAATAAATGCATATGATATGGCACTACAACCTAGGTGGGTCGGCCCATACACATCACATTAATTTTTAAATCTTGAATATATTTGCCTTGAATAATTCGCCCAAGCACGCCACCGTTTGCCAGCAACCAAGTCGGCCTTTGACATCAATGACAACTCAATAGTGAATAATTCTAACAGTGTTTCTTTCCAGGTCTTACCACTACCTAGAATACAAATTCTTGCAGCATAACAAGCCACCTACTAATTCATTTGTGAACAATCGGTTTATTTATCAGGTACAACAATGCCTGATGATCCACATAAAAAGTGAAAGGGTTGGCCAATAGGTAATGTCTAAATTTCTAAACTGCATAAACCATCCCTAGTGCTTCCCTTTCTGTCGTGCTATATTTCTTCTCAGTTGTTGATAGTAACCAACTACCGAAATGGATAGGCTGATCTAGCCTAAAGTGCCCCTCCTAAGCCAATGCACATCCAATTGCAAAATTGGACACGTTTACAAGGACATGAATATCTTTATCCCAATCTGGAAATAACAGAATGGGAGTGCATACCAATTTTGCCTCCAACTCCTCAAAGGCCTTCTGATGTTCCTCGTCCATCGAAAAGGAACATTCTTTCGTGTCAGTGCATCTAGTGGGTGGGACACCTAGGAAAAAATTCCTAACAAACTTTTTGTAGTATCCTACTAAACCTAGAAAGGTTTTCAACGAACTCACATCATGTGGCTTCTCCATATTTATCACGACGCAAATTTTAGCAGGATTTGTCTTTAACCACTCTCTGCACGCTTTGTCCCAATAACTTGCCATATGGCACCACTAACTTACACTTCTTTGGATTTAGTGCCAAACGAGCATTCATGCATAATAGCTTCATGCATTCTTCTAGTGCCTTAAGATGCTCATTATTTCTCCCATATAATGACAGATCATCCAAAAAGGCTTTGAAATTTCCCATTGACATTTAGTCAAATATATAGAGAATAATTCTCTGAAATGTGGTCGAGGCATTACACAACCCAAATGGCATTTTGTTATATGCATAGATGCCATTTTCTACAACGAACATTATCATGTTCGGGAATACATATTTGATTGTAGCCAAAAAACCCATCCAAGAATGAGTAAATCTCATGTTCGGCCACCTCCTCTAGAATCGAATCGGTGAAGGGTATTGGAAAGGGATCCTTAATTGTTACAACATTTAGACTTCAAAACTCTACACATGTGGATTTGATTCACTTCTTTCTTTAAGGTTATTACAATCGGTGATACTCAATTGCTCACTGTGACTTTAAAGATTATGCCTACATGCAACATCTTTTGAATTTCCGCATTTAGGGTTGTACACCTAGGATTCATTCGGTATGACTTCCAATTGGTAATGCACCCAGAGTCAATTGGATATGGTGTACACATAATTATGGGGGTATCCCTTTCAAATATTTATAAGTCCATGCGAAGACCTCCTTATACTGCAAGAAAATCTTGAAAGCTATTGCTTTCAACATTGGGTCCCATTTTTGAGACCCAATGTTGAAAGCAATAACTTTCAAGATTTTCTTGCAGTACAAGGAGGTCTTCATCTCCATAGTGGATTATCTTTTCTTCACCTTCATTGCCTAAATTTACTTCTACCATCCTTGGTCCTTCATACTTGATACTTTCAGGTTCATTCGCTGCTTTGACCACATCTATTGGGTGTGTCGACTTCTCGTTAATCACAACATCACCAACAGTATATTCCGCAATTTTTTTTGGAAAAATCCATTTCTCTTCTTTTGGTGCAGGTTTCTGCTTTTTACTACTTTTGTTGGTTTCCCCTTGTTTATCATGGTTTTCTTCATTCTCTTTTGCTTGTATACAGGGACAAGTGGGCGAAAATATTTCGTACTCCTCCATCTGCCAATGAAGAAGTCCACTATTGGATCGATCCTCATCTTCAGTACATTCTTCCCGGTGCAACACTCCTGCCTCATTTGGTTCATATCTACTATCTTCATTTGAAGAACCGCTTGACTCAGCGAATGTTGCAAGATTTTGGCTTACAGTCTGATTTTTCAAGTTAATCATATACTTTCTTTAATGTAAGACGATCCTTTTCTCAATTGTGATTAATCTTCGCCATTCGCAGCCATCCTCTTCCCAACAATGCATCATATGTTGGTTTTTGCATAGTTATCACAACGAAATCCATGATAAACTCTTGATCCACAATCTTCACTTTTTGAGTCATCAAGACTCCTTTTATTTCAATCCCATATTGACCCGAACCATATATCTTGAAATTTGGAGACCACCAAAATTTCTCTCCATGTCTTTTATGGTAAAACGATGACACTCGACCCCCCGTATGTTGGTTGTGGAGCTTGATTAATTCGGAGGCCTTGTTTTCAACGGCACTTGGACCCACTCCACGAAGGGGGGGTGTAGGGGAGGCAACGCCCCCCCTACTACTGTCCGCCAGGGGGGTCCAGGGGGGGCGACACCCTTGAAGCCAAAAATAGATGTTTTTTCTCTATGTAAATCTGGACCATTTATTATTAGGTCAAAGATCGGACGGTGGATTTTAGGCGGGCTTTTTGTCCCTAAAATTGTAATGCGTTTTTTTATAAGAGGACGATGTATGGCAGCCGTATGTATGGTAATGCACGGTGTGTGTAATTGTAAGAGACGACGATAGAGCGAAGAGGAAGATACAGCGGATCTGTTGTAGGTTGTATCCCTTCGCAGTTTTTTTGGACGGAATAAAAGGCCTGGTTATTTTCTCCGTGGATGTAGCCCACATTGGGTGAACCACGTAAATCTGTGTCTCGTGTATTGCTTTATTCTTCTATGTTTTATTTCTACATATATTTATTGCTCGCATTTTATTATTTAATCCTAACAACTGGTATCAGAGCCTAGGGTTTGAAAAATGCACTTGACAGGAGGGTTTCCTGGTTCGAGTGGGAGCAATGGCAGAAGAAGGCAAAATTAGGGTTGAGAAGTTTAACGGCCAAAATTACCAGCTTTGAAAGATGCAAATGGAGGACTATCTATATCATAAGGAGTTGTACCTACCATTAGACAGAAAAGCAAAGAAGCCGGCGAAGTTATCAGACGAAGAATGGGAAGTTCTTGACAGAAAGGCACTAGGAACAATACGGCTGTGCCTAGCAGCGTCGGTGGCCTTCAATATTTCAAAGGAAAAGACAACAGAGCATCTAATGAAGGCATTGGCCAAACTGTATGAACAACCCTCAACTTCGAACAAGGTATTTCTTATGAAGCGTTTATTAAAAATGCAGATGTCAAAAGGTGGGTCTGTTACTGATCACTTAAATGAGTTTAACACGATTACCAATCAATTAAATTCTGTTGGAGTAAATTATGATGATGAGGTTAGGGCTCTTTTCATCTTGTGCTCATTTCCAGAAAGCTGGAATGGCTTGGTCATGGCTGTGAGTAATTATGTTTCCGGTACAAATACTTTAAAATTTGATGATGTTATTGGTGTTATCCTTAGAGAGGAAATGCGACGGAAAAGCACAGGTGAGACATCGGGTAATGCGTTGACTGTGGAAAACAGGGGGAGACAAAAGGAGAGAGGAAAGAGTCTAGGAAAACATGGAAAATCAAAGAAAGGCAGATCCAAATCCAAAGGAAAGCAGTTAGAATGCTGGCACTATGGGAAGAAAGGACACCTGAAAAGAGAATGTTGGTCTCGGAAAGAAAAACAGGGAGATAAAAAACAAAATAATTAGGAAGCAAACGTAGCAGGTGATGTATTGCAAGATGTTTTAATCCTTTCACTAGATAATATTAATGATTGTTGGGTGCTAGACTCAGGGGCTTCATATCATGCCACACACCATAGGAAATATTTTCTAGATTATGTTCAAGGTGATTTTGGACAAGTTTATTTGGGTGATGATAGACCATGTAAAATCATTGGAAAGGTTAAGATACGGACAAAATTACCGAATGGAAACCAATGGTTGCCAAAAGAGATAAGGCATACTCATGATTTGAGAAGAATCTAATTTCCACAGGGCAGTTGGACAATGAAGGATGTACAGTTACATTCCCAGCAAATCCATGGAAGGTTCCTAAAGGATCATTGATATTAGCAAAAGGAAAGAAGTCAGGTACGTTGTATGTCTATACTGGTAATACTGATCTTTCTATTGCTTTAGCCTCTACATGAGCGGATACAAGTTTGTGGCATCAAAGGCTTGGGCACATGAGTGAGAAGGGGATGCGGATTCTCCACTCAAGGAAATTATTGCCAGGTTTGAAGCAGGTTGATTTGGACTTTTGTGAGCACTGCGTTTATGGAAAACTAAAAAGAGTCAGATTTCTCAGAGTTGGGAAAGAAAAGAAGAGTGAAAAGCTAGAACTTGTGCATACAGACGTATGGGGACCAGCTCAGGTATCATCTCTTGGTGGTTCTTATTTGAAGAATTTACAATAATACAATAAAACAAAATTGGAGCAAATATTATCTTCTTATTATCTGGAATAATTCTGGCAGAGTTTCAGTACTTTGTTACAATCTCCTCACAGGCTCTGGAAGAGCTCACACACTTGCTACAATGCAAAATTCTTCTTCATAAAAGAAAACCCTAAAACTGCCTTAAGTAAGAAAAAACAAAGCAAACCCTAACCCTAGCAAATCACATCCGTCGGATCTACATCGACGGTGTTTATTACATGTCTTAGTATTTCGGCCATAACTTTTGACTCGGGTGTCCGTTTGAGCCCATTTTTTTTCAGATTGCACATATTTTGAAGCTCTACGATTTCGTTTTGTCTCCTCTAAGAGGAGACGCTTTCCAAGGCTGAAAACGTCATCTAACGGCCCGAATTTTCGTTTTAATGTATGGCTGGCCAGATTTCCAACATTCTCCCCCTTGCTGGTAAGGGGACTGACTATCAAGTCCCTTAGCAGCAAAAACTGAGGTTTTACTACTCCCTTAGTAAAAATATCTGCTACTTGATCGTGTGTGGAGCAATACCTCAATTTAACTTGTTCCTTCTCTACCATGTCCCGAATGAAGTGGTACTTGATGTCGAAATGCTTGGACCTGGTATGGTGGATAGGATTATGTGCCAACTTAATGGCACTCCGATTATCATAGAATAAAGTAGTTGGAGTCCCTTGCTTCTCCCCAATCTCTCCTAGCACCTTTCGAAGCCACAATGCTTGTGCACTTGCCGATGTAAGTGCAATATACTCTGCTTCAGTAGAAGACAACGCCACTGTAGCTTGTTTCTTGGAACTCCATGTCACCAAACCTGAACCAAGAGAAAAGTAGTGCCCACTCGTGGATTTCCTATCATCAATATTACTGCCCCAATCACTGTCACTGAATCCCACTAACTTCAAATTCTTTGCCTGTGAGTAGTGGATCCCATAATCAATTGTTCCACGAACATACCTCAAAATCCTCTTCGCTGCCTTCAAATGTAACTGTGATGGATTAGCCATATACCTGGAACACTGTGAAACAACAAAGCATATATCCGGCCTAGTGTTACAAAGGAACATAAGGCTACCAACAATACTCCTGTACTCTATTTTGTTTGCCCTTTCAGCTCCATCCTCCAAACTCAAGATCTCCCCATGTGCAATGGGTGTTGCTACAGGTTTACATTCACTCAAACCAAATCTCTTCAGCATATCCCTTACATATTTGGATTGACAAACAAAAATCTCATTGCTAGTTTGATGTACTTCCATCCCAAGAAAGTAACTCATCAAACCCAAATCAGACATCTCAAACTCCTTCTTCATATCATGTTTAAAAGAATCATTCAAAGAAGAACTACTCCCCATAAATAACATATCATCAACATAAAGGCATACAATAAGAATATCATTACCTTCCCTTTTGTAGTACAAAGTGGGCTCACTCTTACTCCTTTCAAAATTACACTGCAGGAAGTAGTCATGGATTCTAGCATACCAAGCTCTTGGAGCTTGCTTCAGCCCATATAGAGCCTTCTTCAACCTGTAGACTTGATCTTCTTTTCCTTGGACAACAAAACCTTGTGGTTGTTCCACATATACTTCTTCATCTAAATACCCATTGAGAAATGCACTTTTGACATCCATATGATGCACCCTCCACCTTTTATGAGCTGCCAATGATAGCAACATCCTTATTGTTTCTTGCCTTGCCACTAGAGCAAATGTTTCCTCATAGTCCAAACCATATTTCTGAGTGAAACCCTTTGCTACCAACCGTGCCTTGTACCTCTCAATGGATCCATCATTGTTCTTCTTGATCTTGTAGACCCACTTGCATCCTACACATTTCCTATCCTTGGGCAAATCACACAACTCCCAAGTATCATTCTTTTCAATAGAATGCATTTCTTCTTGCATAGCCTTCATCCACACTTTGTTAGTACTAGCATGCTCAAAACATGAAGGCTCAAAATCATCAACAACAACTTTTGAAACTTGTGAAACAAGTGCATAGTTTACAACATCACCTTTGGGATCTCCACTGTCATCATCTCCATAAAGATGCAGGTTCTCTAACCTCTCTATTACTGCATTCATCTCTGTATGCTGACTCCTTGTCACCCTCTTATGGAAATTCTTATCAAGAATTTGAGATTCTGGGTGATCCTTCAACAATATTTTACCTTTTCCTTTGGCCGGTGGTGATGGAGGTGGAGAACTACTGGAAGAACCTTCTCTTGGACTTGAAGGTGCACTTGCAGAAGATGAACTGGAAACTTTTTCATGGCTGGGCTGAACTGAAACATGGCTTGGTTCCACCTTCTCTTCACCAAAAACATCCTCAACAAACAATTTTTGTGATCCCCAACTTCCCCCTTCATCAAAAATTGCATCTCTAGATACAATTATTTTATGTGAAATAGGATTAAAGAACCTGTAAGCCTTAGATTGCTCACTGTACCCAATAAAAATACATTTTTCACTCTTTGCATCCAACTTCTTCCTATTCTCACCATTAACATGCACAAAAGCCACACATCCAAAAACTCTAAAATGATTTACATTTGGCTTCTTGTTGTACCAACATTCATAAGGGGTAATATTCTCAAGACTCTTAGTAGGACTTCTATTTAAAATGTAATTAGCAGTCCTAATTGCTTCAGCCCAATAAAACTTACTCATACCTTTTTCTTGCATCATGCACCGTGCCATCTCCACCATCCACCAAAGTCCTGTTCTTTCTTTCAGCCACCCCATTATGTTGAGGTGTGTAAGGACTTGTTTTCTGCCTTTTAATCCCAAACTCACTACAGAAATCGTCAAATTCATGAGAACAGAACTCACCTCCTCTATCTGTCCTCAAACATTTGATATAATGACCACTCTCATTTTCAACTAGAGCCTTAAAATTCTTGAAGCAATTGAATGCCTCATCCTTATGCTTAATAAAATAAACCCAACAATATCTGGAGAAATCATCAATAAAAGTCAGAAAGTAAGAAGCTTTACCCATACTCTGTGTCTGCATTGGTCCACAAATGTCACTATGAACCAACTGCAATGGATGTTGGGCCCTCCATGCTTCACCATGCGGAAACTTCCCCCTTGCATGTTTGCCAAGTGCACAGCCTTCACAAACCTCCTTGGAGTCTTCAACTTTTGGCAACCCATAGACAAGTGGTGAAAGCATCTTCAAACTCTTATAATTTAAATGCCCAAACCGTAAATGCCATAGCCTCTCCTTACCTTCTACACCAACAAATGCTAGAGCTCCCCCTTGATCTAAAAACTTCATTATTTTTCCTCTCCTGGTAGGAACCTCCATTTCTCCTTTCGCAACCACCTCCAAGCTCTTCTCATCCCCAAGCCTGATACTGGATTGATAAGAAGAATCAAGAGATGAAAATACATCCCTCTTGCCGGTCATATGGTTTGTGCACCCACTGTCCAGGATCCATGTCTCCTTTGTGCTATTCTGTGTAGAGAGGAAAGTTGCTTGCTCCACTTTTTCTTCAATCATACAGAACAAAGTATCATCCTCATAGGAATCCTCTTCTCCATAATGTGCTGATTTTTTCAGCCTGCAATCCCTCTCATAATGGCCATATTTGTTACAATTGTAACACTGCACATTTCTCATATCTCGGCCTCTACCTCTTCCTCTTGCACTGGATCCTCCTCTTGCAGCATGAGCCTGGTCATTGTCTGAATCTTGAGATCTTCCTCGACCTCTACCACCGTAGGAGCCTCTTCTACCTCCTCTTCCATTTCTTCCTCTTCCTCTGGAACCCCTACCATGACCTCTTCCTCCATCATTCTCTTTTGCCAAAAAATCTTGTTCCTCTGTAGAACCTCCTTCTTTATCCTTCTTCCTCTTGGCAATTCTCTCTTCATGAGATGTGAGAGAGCCAATTAATGAATCTATATCCATTTTCGAGAGGTCTTTCGTTTCTTCTATGATAAGGGCTGCACTGTCAAACTTCTCTGTCAAGGTTCTTAAAACCTTTTTAATTACTACATTTTGCTCTATGATCTCTCCAAGTGTGGCCATTTTATTTACTACTATTTTTACCCGAACACAGTAATCTCCTGCAGTTTCATTCTCCTCCTGTTTGAGATTTTCAAAATCTCTCCGCAAAGTCTGCAACTTCACCTCCTTAACTTGGGCACTCCCCTGGTAATTCTCCTTCAACGCCTTCCAAGCTTCTTGAGCCGAAACACAGGTAGAAATCCGGGGAAAGAGACTCTTGTCTAGAGCCGACTGGATGAAAGCCAAAGCCAAATTATTTTCTTTCTCTTTCTCCTGCATCTCCTTCTTTTGATCTGCAGTCAATGCACTCCAGTATTTTGGTTCGGTGAACCCAGCTTCAACGATGGCCCAAGCTCCTTTTGCCTTCAGAATCGTCCTCATCCGGATGCTCCAATATTCGTAGTCGGAACCGTCAAATTCTGGGATCGGAATTGAATTGGTGTTGTTGGCCATAATAGCTCCCTTCAACACGAACTGAGATCTCCGAGAAGCTTCTGTAAAACTTGCAGCAGAAATTCCACAGTTACTCAAACCCAATTTCTCGATCGCATCGCTCTGATACCAAATGAAGAATTTACAATAATACAATAAAACAAAATTGGAGCAAATATTATCTTCTTATTATCTGGAATAATTTTGACAGAGTTTCAGTACTCGTTACAATCTCCTCACGAGGCTCCGGAAGAGCTCACACACTTGCTACAATGCAAAATTCTTCTTCATAAAAGAAAACCCTAAAACTGCCTTAAGTAAGAAAAAACAAAGCAAACCCTAACCCTAGCAAATCACATCCGTCGGATCTACATCGACGGTGTTTATTACATGTCTTAGTATTTCGGCCATAACTTTTGACTCGGGTGTCCGTTTGAGCCCGTTTTTTTTTAGATTGCACAGATTTCGAAGCTCTACGATTTCGTTTTGTCTCCTCTAAGAGGAGACGCTTTCCAAGGCTGAAAACATCATCTAACGGCCCGAATTTTCGTTTTAATGTATGGCTGGCCATATTTCCAACATTATTATTATGTTATGTTTATTGATGATGCAACTAGAAAAACTTGGGTTTATTGTATTTGAACGAAATCTGATGTCTTTGATACTTTTAAGAAATGGAAAGCTTTGGTCGAGAATGAGACAGGAAATAAGTTGAAGTGTCTCGGATCAAATAATGGAGGTGAAAACTGCAGCAAAGAGTTTGACAATTACTGTTTATACTATGGGATTCGTAGAGTGAAGACGGTTCCAGGAACTTCACAAGAAAATGGTGTGTCAAAAATGATGAACAGGACTATCATGGAACGTGCTAGGTGTATGAGATTACATGCAAGATTGCCCTTACAATTTTGGGCAAATGTTGTGGATACTGCTGTTTATTTAATAAACAAAGGGCCTTCAAGTTCCCTGGATGGTGGGATTCTAGAAGAGGTATGGACAGGTAAGCCTATTAACTACTCATTTCTGAAGACTTTCAGTTGTGAAGCATTAGTGCATATTGATAAAGAAAATAGAACTAAACTTAAGGCAAAATCCAATAAGTGCACTTTCATTGGATATGGAGTTAATGATTTTGGTTATCGTTTTTGAGATTATGAAATCACAAAATCATTAGGAGTAGAGATGTGGTATTCAATGAGAAAGTCATGTATAAAGACCAGTTGCAGCAAAAGAAACAGAAAAAGGTAAACACAAAATACACAATGCTTGATGTAATTGAAACTCCAAAGGTGCTAGAAAATCAACAACAGCAGCAGCAAGCACCTCAAACTCCTGAAAATTTTGTTAGAAGATCTACCAGGATAAGTAGACCTCCTGAACGTTACTCTCCTTCATTATATTATGTATTATTGTCTAACTCTAGTGAACCAGAAACATATGAAGAAGCGATGCAGGTAGAAACCAGGAAGAAGTGGGAGCAAGGCATGAAAGAGGAGATTGACTCCTTGGTACACAATTAGACTTGGGATCTGGTTTGGTTGCCTGCAGGAAAAAGAGCATTACAAAATAAATGGGTTTACAGGGTGAAAGAAGAAGATGGAGGCAAAAAGAGGTATAAGGCTAGACTGGTTGTAAATGGGTTTGCATAGAAGAAAGGTATTGATTATGATGAATTTTTTTCTCCTATTGTTAAAATGAATTCAATTAGAACTATTTGAAGCCTAGTGGTTGTAGATGATTTGCATCTTGAACAGTTAGATGTAAATACAACTTTTCTCCATGGGGATTTGGAGGAAGAGATTTATATGCAGCAGCCACAAGGGTATGAGGTCAAAGGGAAGGAGGAATTAGTATGCAGGTTGAAAAAGAGCTTGTATGACCTGAAGCAAGCTCCAAGGCAGTGGTATATGAAATTTGACAGGTTTATGTCAAAAACAAGGTTATAGTAGATGTTATTCTGACCACTGTGTTTATTTTAAGAGATTGGATAATGGTAACTATATTATCCTGTTATTGTATGTAGGTGACATGCTTGTTGCAGGGTCTAACATGCAGGATATAAATGTGCTCAAAAGAAAATTGGCAGATTGCACTGAAGGATTTGGGTGTTGCAAAGCAAATCCTTGGTATGAGAATAACAAGAGACAGGAAAATTCGCAAATTAACATTGTCTCAGGGTGAGTACATTGAGAAGAAGTTGGAAAGATTTAATATGCAAGATGCAAAACCTGTTAGTACACCTTTGACCAATCATTTCAAACTGACCAAAGAGATGTGTCCTAAGACACGGGAGGAGATAGACTACATGTCCAGGGTTCCTTATTCATCAGTAGTTGGCAGTTTGATGTATGCGATGGTGTGCACAAGGCCAGATATAGCACATGCAGTGGGAGTTGTGAGCAGGTTTATGAGCAACCCAGGAAAAAGGCATTGGGAGGCAATAAAGTGGATTCTCAGGTATTTAAGAGGTACTGTCACTCAGATATTATGTTTTGGAGGTACTAACCTTGTTTTACAAGGATATTCTGATGCAGATATGGCAGGTGATATAGATAGCAGAAGGAGTACCACAAGATATGTCTTTATTGTAGGTGGAACTGCAGTAAGTTGGATTTCAAAATTACAAAAGGTTGTTGCACTTTCAACAACGGAAGCAGAGTATGTTGTTGTTACAGAGGCTAGTAAAGAGATGATTTGGTTACAAAGGTTTATGGAGGAATTGGGAAAGAAGCAGGATAATAGCATATTATATAGTGACAGTCAGAGTGCCATTCATCTTACAAAGAACTCAGACTTTCATTCCAGGACTAAACATATATAGACCAAGTACCATTTCATACGATTAGTTTTGGAAGATGGACAATTAAAGCTGGAAAAGATACACACTAGCCAGAATCCTGCAGACATGTTAACAAAGGCAGTAACCAAAGAGAAACAGAGTTCTTGCTCAGTTTTAGTTGGTCTTCAAGCATGATAGTAAAGGTGAGAAAATCTCCAGGTCCAAAGTTGAAGCATAGTCCAACAGGTGCAGTAGCGGTGGAGTTACTGTGATCAGTCTCCAAGTGGGAGATTGTTGGTTGTGGAGCCTGATTAATTCGAAGGCCTTGTTTTCAGCCGCACTTGGACCCACTCCATGAAGGGGGAGTGTAAGGGGAGCAACGCCCCCCCTACTACTGTCTACCAAGGGGGTACAGAGGGGGCGGTGCCCCCGAAACCAAAAATAAATGTTTTTTCTCTATGTAAATTTGGACCATTTATTATTAGGTCACAGATCATACGATGGATTTTAGGCGGGCTTTTTTGCCCTAAAATTGTAACGCGTTTTTTTATAAGAGGGCGATGTATGGCGGCCGTATGTATGGTAATGCGCGGTATGCGTAATTGTAAGAGATGGCAATAGAGCTAAGATGAAGTTTACAACGGATCTACTGTAGGTTATATCCCTTCGCAGTTTTTCTGGATGGAATAAAAGGCCTAGTTATTTTCTTCGTGGATGTAGCCCACATTGGGTGAACCACGTAAATCTGTGTCTTGTGTATTGCTTTATTCTTCTGTGTTTTATTTCCGTATTTATTTATTGCTCGCGTTTTATTATTTAATCCTAACACCGTCAACAATCACCTGCTTCAACTTATAATCTAATAATTTGATATGAATTAATGATAGCTTCTTACCAACATCAATCATTAATATGGTTGGGTCAATAAATTGATCCCTTTTCTTCTCAGTTTCTTCTGACTGACTTTGTAGCTCCATCACTCTCCTTGGCTACATTACTTCTACTGTTGCGTACAGCTCCGGTATAGCATTAAGTAAACTTACAACTTTGACTTCTACTGTCGAGTTGAGTACTTGTGCTGCTAGCTTGTGTTGACGGTTTTTCTTCTAAAGTGAGTGGCTTTTTCAATTTCTTTTCTTCGAGGAGTTGGTCTTTCTTGGAATTTCTCATTTCTTTTTCAATCGCATCATGTGCTTCTTGCCATCTCTCCTTTTCTAAGGCAGGGTTGGGTTACTAATCTACTTTCTTTGATTGACCCCTCGTAACTACAAGCACATTATTCTCCTTCGGTTGTTGGTTTGTTGGAGGCTCTTCAATGTCAATAAAATTGACATTCTACAAGTTTTTTTTTTTTTTTTTTGAATTTACATGGTGGAATCGATAGCCGCCACGAATCCGGGCAGGCTGTCCAGCTTTTATGGCCGCCACAGTATTCTGCGTTGTCCGCCCCGAAAGCCGCCACACAGATCTTCGCGCAGTCCGCCCCTATAACCACCATGCCACAATCATTTTAAACCTTTTACGCCGCTGAAAGCACCGGGAAAGGGACAAGCGTTCAGTCCGGCGAGGCCCGAGATTTGAACCTTGGACCTCCGCCCCCTTATGGGGTTTGGATGAACCAATTGGTCTACACCTCGAACCGACATTCTACAAGTTACTCGTACGTTTTTGGGCAATTTGCCTCTTTGTGATTGCTCAGGCCACACCACCTACAAATGTGCATCACATTGTTTCCAGTTGCCCCTCTTGCTTGTGGTTTGAGCAATTCTTCACAAAATGCCACCACTCATAGCAATTTCGGCATTCAATGAAACGTCTTCCATTTGAATCACACTGTAATCGACTTTGACCACCTTGTTGATTACCTTGCTAGTATTGTCTTCCTCCATGTTGATTATTTTTGTAACCATCAATAGTGGTGCCTTGTCCATTCTTTGAGGTATTTGGCTTTTCTTCTTCTCCTTGCATCGTCATCATCTAATACCTTGTACCTCTCAAGTGGAATGGGCATTCTCCAATAGCATGCCCCAATACCTCGCATATATTACAATATGCATTCTTTAGACAATTTATGTTTGTGTGCCCTTTAGACTTACAATTTGAGCACCACATATCTTTGTTTTCTTTTCGTTTTTCACCTTTCACCCCATTAATCATTCTTTCAAAATCGTTTTTCATTGACTGAATTGCTACATGCAATTCTTCTTTGTCACTATTAGAATCGTCACTTCTAAAGTGACCTATATGGGTTGTCGTTTGCTTGGCCTCATTCTCACAGTTTCTCGCCCTCTCGTAGGCTACTTCATATGTCGAAGATGGTATAATCTTCATTTTCATCTTGTATCAAGGCAATAGCCCATCAATAAACCATCCTTTCACCATTCCGTCCACCGGTTGCAACTCCATCTCATTGGTGAGCTTCTTCAAACGTCGATTATAGGATTTTATATCTTCATCCTTTTTTGTTTAGTGGAATAGATTTCCATTATGATTTTAGTATCATCTCTCAACAATCTGAATTCTTTCTTGAATTCGTCCACTAAATCTTGCCATGTTGTGAAAGGTCTTGTCGCTTCTCTCTTCAGATGCCAATCAATTGTGATACCTCGCAATGTTGTTGGAAACAACCATAACCTTGCATCAAGGTCCCTAAATCCATTGGCCTTCCAAATTGTTGCACACGTTCCTATATGCCTTACAGTGTCTTCCTTCCCTTCTCCTGTTAAAGGTGGACACTTCTCTTTGCCTGCCTAATTTCCAATATTAGCCATTGGTGGTAGGTTTTCTCCTCCTGATTCGTCTCCACTCAATAATTGCTCGGACAACACTTCTCTACATGCTTCTGTCCTTAGTAGGTCTTCCCTTAGTACCTCGTCTCTTGGTGCTTCTTCAACTTTTGTGTTGTTGTCAAACAACCTTGACTAAACTCTCATGCACCTTCACTTCACAAATATACGATCGTTGGATGTGGCCAAGCACTTCCGTGTGGTTGCTCTGGTGCTTAATTCCTTTCCTCTGCATCCCAACGTTTGCATCCACTCATTGACTCTCTATGCATGCTTCACGTTGGTGTCTTGTCTTATGCAAACATTTTCTTCTATTGTTTGATGCAATTCACCTTGCACCTCTTCCTCCATTGTTAACAACAATGTTTGCCACCTTTCATTTTTGTTACTCGTCCTATCCTCTTGAGGATTCCAAACCCGTTCGACTATTGGCTCTTCAATTTCAGTTTCATGAGACTGCAGTACTTGGTTGGCAATATTTTGCTCTCATCATTGAGCAATCCTTGTGCTTCTTCTTACAAGTACTTGACTATCTCGACGACCTTGTCTTCCACATCCTCTTAGTAGTGAACATGTCATTCAATTCCTTTCCCTCCACACGTGATAATTCTTCGTCAACTTGACCCACTTCGATTCGGCAATGGCAACGGTGCCAAATGTAGCATGGTGGTGAGTTTCCCAACAAAAGGAAGAATGACAAAGTTTAAGGCCACACAAGACTGCATTCAATATGCATTGCATGCTTGAATGGCATCATCCTGACTTGAATGACAACAGTTTTCAATTAAACGGCAACATGTATGTGAACGACAATGAACACTTGAACGACAAGGATCTCTTGAACAGTAGTGATAATGGTCACTTGTACAGCAATATGCACTTCGACGGTCGGTTGCTAATCAGACAACTAGCTTGTATGGTTTGAAAGGCAAGTGATGAACGTCAACACTTGAATGGCCACACTTCCTAAACGACAAATTCTAACCTATGGTATAACTATGTTGCAACTTTGCACACCTTGATCGACAACAACCCTAAAATGCTCAATATCATATGTTGCACATACAGGATTCACAAGACACTATCCTAGCAATAAAACACACTCATCATACACAAAATAAATTGTAGAAAGTATAGTTGCATTAATCATATGCCTAAACGGCCATTACAATGACATGATCTACAAGTGCAAAATCTGAGAATACATTATAAACTCAATGTTCTATACTATTGTTGCTCCTTAATACATGCATCTCTCTGTACGCCTATCCTCCTATGCACTCTCTCTCTCTCTCCCCCCGTATATGCATACAAAATAAATTGGGGGGGTCTATTTATCAAGCAGCCCTAGTCGTTGCCCACAGTGGTTGCCAGGACACCTCATCTTGCAACCGTCACCCCCATTGAACGTACAATAGCCACTCTTACAAAAATATATATTATTTTTCAATTTATCATGCTAATGACTGAATTACATTTTGTTTGCACTTCTTTTGCATTAACATTTTATCACTTACATTCAATTCTAATTTCATTACAAAAATCTTAGTGCATATTTTGCACTCAAACTATAATGAACCTTGCTACTTTTTCTTTTTCTTTTGTATTGCTGAATTGCTGCCTACACTTATTACTCTCGATAATAAAGATAGGGTGAAAGAATGAGGTGATTAGTTAAGTGGTAGTTGATCTCCCTTGTAATAACTGATGCCAAAGAGTGATAGCTTCCAAAAGGTATAAAGCCAAGAATCTTTGGAGGGAAGCAAAGGCTTGCTTAAGATGCCATCCGGAAGAAGGGAATCACCTCGTCAGCCTTTGGGATAACCAAGACTATATTGGAAGAGTCCATGATAAATGCCATTGCAAATGGAAGACAATTTAAGAAATTGAATGTAGCACAAAATGTGACGAGTATCATCCAAAGGGTGGAGTTGACATAGAACAATGTAGAGGACCCTTGGAGAGTACATATTACAATTTAAGGAAACTTGATAAACAAAAGAGAATGAGCCATTCAGACTCTTTGGACACACTATTTGCTAGGTTGGGCATGCACAAAATATGCAACCTGAGAGGGAAACTGTCAATTACAGTCACCAAAATGTTGACATCTTAATGCTGACGGCATCAACTGCCACAAGGCCGATATGGGCCTTGGTTCAGACACACCTTTCTTAGACACCCACCAACAGATCAACATATTTGGACAATTACTTTATGGTTTGCAAGACACTGAACTCAAGGGTGGTTGAGGAGTAGAGCTGCGCAGGATTCAGGTTTTACAGATATAGTGCAACATGCTAAGGTGACGTTGAGTGATAGAGACAAGGACCCCTCATTGCAGCAAGTGTTGCAAGAGATATAGTTCACCCAATGATAAGAAGCAAACAGATAAACACATATTGATATATTCAAGTACTTACAAAGTGAATGAATACATCCATGGCTGGCAGGGGAAATGGAGGAAGTTTATTGAAGGGTGGAGGAAGTGATGGACGAATTTCAGTGAAGATTAAAGGGATAGAAAAACAGAGTGCTAGTGGTAGAGACAAAGTAAAACCTAAGGATATGACCTTGTGCATGTCCATAGGAGAAAAATGTCGCACATGGTGAGCAAAACATGACAAATGCAATGAACTAAAACAAGTGTTGCACCAGATTTCTATTCATCATATCCTATATATCTCATCATTCAGCAAGAAGCCTTTTGCAAGCTTTCTGGTCAATATATTGTGTCAATATATTTCAAAGACCCACAAAAACAAGATCAAGTTGGGAGATGATTCTTGCACATAAGTTTTATGCTAGGTTACTTTGCTAGAGTATGTGGTGTGCTAAGGCCAACATAAGGCCATCCTATGAAGGTGGAATTGTCCCATGGCATATATGGCGAGTATATTAAGTAGTTTTGCAACATGGCAATGAAATTAGAAGGTACACTTGAGGAAGTTGAGCAGCCATGGCAATTAGGAGATCAAGTTGCCACTGTCGGAAAACAAAGAATACAAGTGTTTGCTGGACTTAGTCACTTCCAGACTCTTGAGCTTATCAAAGGGCCTCAGATATGCCAAGGAGGTTAGACCCATAGTCTAGGGGATCGTTGATGGGATAGAGTACAACCGGACATTCCTATTTGTCGAGATAGGACAAACTTGCTCTTGCAATGCAATACCACTATTTTTTTAGATGACCTTACATGTCGTCGTCTTTATGATACAAATGCTAGCACAATAGAGTGGAGTTGGCTAGTACTGCCCAACCAAGGCAGAACAATAATCTACTGGAAAGGAGTTGCAACCATCATCTAATGACAAACTCATACTAATGATGGTGGAGCAAAATCACTTGCCAAAACAGGTGGATCATTTAGGAAAGCAAAGAAACCTTGCATGATGAAAGACACATTAGAAAATTGCATATATTTCTAAGGATACAAAGGCGAGTGACAAGGAGATGAACAAGGAGCAACAATTGGACCACCAACTAAGAACCAAGTGACCTTGAGGAGATCTGCTCTTCAAGCGCAAGACCCTTTTTCTCCATGTACAGGTGATAATGATGTTTTTGTTTTTAATGAGAATCCTCCACCACAAGCTAGTAGGTTAAGTTTAGGTTCAACACATGGATGTTGATAGTCTTGTGGGGGTAGTGGCACCACCTTGTTTGGGGATGAGAATACCATCTCAGAGAGCTTTGAATGAGGTGGAGGTAGATGAGGAACTATTGACATAATTTGGATTGGAGCTGGAGGTGATTCCTAAGACGTTGGCAGTGGAGACACATTTAGAGAATCAACTTGGGAAAGTTGGATTGAGGCAAGATACTGAGCATGGTGAGTTGCAAGGTGAGGTACATGATAAACAGGATCATGCTCAAGTGAATCTACTTGCTGATGATGATGAGTTATAAAAACCAGAGTTATTATGCCAATTGGTACATGACTGATTGCATTCATATGGAGTGTTATAGACTGGAGAAGCTGGCAGAAGATGTGAGGCATCAAGCTCCTCACATTAAGGAGCTTTGTGCATAGGCAGATGAGACATCCATACTGTAGACAGAGGTAGAGCTACTGTAAGAAGATTAGCACGGCAGGACAAAGATTGAGGAGTTACACCATCAGCTTGCAAAGCATGACAAACACATTGTAGAGCATGCGCAGGACAATTTTGAGTTAGAATATCACAATTCCGAGTTGGACTCTTAGTTGAGTTCCCAGGATGTAGCACTGCAACAGGTCAAAAGAAAGTGGGATAGGAGTTACAGGTATGGAGAATGGATGCACCAGATATACAAGTAGGCTTGTCGATGGATCCAGCAGTTGGGGACTATTCAAACCAAACCATCCACTCCAACATCCATAGCATCATCAGTGATAGAATATTGTGGTATTATGTCTGTTTAATATGCTCAACCTGTGATAAGATGTATTGCAGACTACAATGATAATTCATGCAATGATTCCATAGCATTCATGCAATGATTCCATATGCTAAGTTGCATTTACTAGTTGTGAGTGATTTCTACTAATTGTTTTTGTTAATATATTGCAGCATTCATTGCATTTTGCTATCTGTATTACTTTATAACAATGTATTCTGTTGTATGCTACAAAGAATATTCACCATCGTACACTTGGGAGGTGACTTGTGATATGAATCCAATAGATAATGCTGCGCAGTGGAGAATGCTTGCGATCCCAAAATGACCTCTCACTGCAGAGCTGAACTCATTCACTCTTTCATTTTAAGCATCTTAATTGAACCTTGATGCGTTAGTTGCATATCCTGTTCTAATTCATAACAGAGACAAAACAATAATTCTTGAATTTTTCCTATCTGAATATGGTTGAAAGTTGAAGAGAAAAAAGAGAATTACTTAGTAGCAAGAAGATCAACCAACAATTGCAAGGCACCTGTATTTCCACAAATCTCCCATATTGCTGCTTTGATATCTTCTTCAGAAGGTTGCCTCTGGGATCCAGGTTCAGATAGCTGAACCAAAATACATCAGAATATTATCACGCATGTAAACCTACTCACAGGCCACTGTATAATACTAAAGAGAAAAAGACAAAAATCTGATGTCTACCATAAATTCTGCATTCGACAAGAGATAAATAAGGTAATGCTATTGATGTCCACGGATGACCAAAAGAAAAAATAAAGATGTTTTTGAATGGTGGTTGCTATTTGGAATGCAAAGTGAATCATTTAAATATAAATCAAAAGGTGCTACAAGAGAGTTTGTAATGATTCATTGCAGCCAATGACAACTAATTACTAAATTCACATAATCAGCTTTTTAGTGCAAAATACAAAACAGCCACAAGGACTCCGCAAAGTAAGATATAGACGGGATCTATTTGTAGGCACAAATGGGCATGAATCGAAATCATGTCCCTCAACACCTAGAATGTGATTCATAAAAAAATCACATATACTTTGCATGCATGCAAAATATGGCAAGGACAAGAAGTTGCTTAGAGATAAATGAAAGAAACATATTTCTCTAGACCTTTGTGTAAGGCCTCTGGGAATTTGAGTAAATTTATGGTCCTGAATGGTATGCTACTATGCAGGAAAGATAGTTCACATTCTACAATGATTACGAAGCATAGTGGGCTAACCATTATTTGAATAGAAGACTCTGCATATGACATCATGTAATGTCCCAAAAATAAATATTTTTGTAAATGTCTCCTACACTTAATTATAAAAGTGAAAAAGGGGTTCATGTGACTAGGAGACATAACTTAAGTTGTGTTTATTTATGTTTTATGTTTTTATGTTGTAATAAGGCACTTTAAGTGATTTTAGGGTTGGGAGATGTCAACTCCAAATTAGAACCTCACCCTATATAAGGGAGTGAGACGTCCCATTTTGGGCATGTTATGTTGATATCAGAATTGAATATTGAAACCCTAGAGGTTCCATGAGTTGAGATTGCAGGTCTTGCTCATTCCCATAGTGCATTGGAGGTGCATGGTTGGGGTCTTGGCAATATCATTGCAGGTGTTATTGCCCTAAAATATCAAAAATACAAAAAGAGGCATCCGTGAGGAGTTCGTGGCATTTTTGGGAGCATTTGTGTCATGTGTTTCAGATCTGTTGGCAGCCCCAAACCCTACGCTTGTATTTGGGGTCATTTTTGAGGAGTTTTTGCATCTGTTCAGCCTTGGGGAGTTGTTGTATTGGTTTGGCAATATTTAATATATGATACTTGGCTGATTTCTCCTCATACTTGTGTTATTTTATGAGCAATTTCTGAGTTATTTCCTTGCTGTACTTAATTTCTGCATTTTCGTAGTAAGGGTTTGTTGTTTCTTAAAAAGGGACATTACAAGTGGTATCAGAGCTGGAATCTTGCCAGCCTGTGGTTAGTTTCAGCATTTTCAGTGTTTTTTCAGTTATTCGTGGTGATAAGTGTGTTTCTGTGGTGAAAAGTTGTGCCCTAGTGAAAATCGCGGATTTTTAGGGGATTCGCGGATTTTTAGGGATTTTTTTCAGAAAATAAAAATTGCAGATTTGGATACCCTTTTGACCAATTTGCAGTTCTGTGGTTTCAGAAATTTTTTTGGTGGTCAGAATTTTCAGAATTTCAGATTTCCATCTTTTTAGGGTTTGATAGGGTTTTATGCATCGTCCTCCTGTTCATCAGTATTTTACTAGGAGAAACAGACTCGCTTTGGAAATGTCAAACAGGGAAGAGGTTGAGGAGCCCCAAAGGCCAGTTGATAGGATTGAGCAAAAATTCGATGCCCTACTTGACATGCTGCAAAGAATGGTGTCCTTACAAGAGACAAATCAGCAAGAATTGAGGGCAGCTTTGGGCAACCCAAATGGCACAAGGAGGGAAGGAGAAAGGGGAGGCAACAACAATGGGCATGAGTCATCATCTAACTCACACACTCCCTTGCCTAGGCCGTCCAAGCCTATGTTCCTTGTTCCACCACCTCCACGGGAGGAAAATGAGGTAACTGATGAATTAGATGAATGGTTTGTTGCTTATAGTAATAAATCTGAGGGTTTTAGGGCAGCAGTTTCTTTTGATAAATATTTGAAGATTGTGGGTAAATCTGTTGTTGAGGCTAAAAAAGAGAAAAAGAAGCCCTTTTTGCATCAAAAGGTGACCATTCCCTCATTTAATGGTCAAGATGGTCTTACAGCTAGGGCATGGCTTCAAAAATTGCAGACTTATTTTACCTTGGAGCCTATTTCTGAAGCTGATGCAGTTCAGATTGCTACACTCCACCTTGAGGGTAGTGCTTACTCATGGTGGCATCATGGGTTAGTAACCCAAGGGCATGGTGATATTGATACATTTGATGAACTTTGTACCAGGGTTTTGAACAGGTTTGAAAGGAGGAATGTGGAAGAGTATTTCAAGGAGCTTGCCACTTTGAAGCAAACTTCATCCATTCATGCCTATGTGGAGGAGTTTGAACAACTTTCAGTTCAGGTACAAAATATTTCACCCAAGAGGGTAATTTTTCTTTTTATGGATGGTTTGTTGGAACCCGTGAAGGGATTAGTTAAAGCTTTTGAACCAGCCACTCTTGAAGATGCCATTAAGAGAGCTTTAAGCTTAGAATCTGTTTTACCTCCTAGACAGAAATATTTTGCACATAATCCACCTGCTAGACCACCTTTTGCAGCCAGAAAAACAGTTTTTGGACAGCAGTATGGGCAGCAAGGAAACCTCACGCAGCAAGGTGGAAATGAGAGAAATTTTTATGGCAGGAATCCCACGCATGGAGAAGGTTTCAGATCTGGTTTTCAGCCACCTAATAAGCCCCCAAATGGCCCACGCTTGACACAAGAAGAGAAAGATGAGCTAAGGAAACAAAACAAGTGTTTCATTTGCAAGTCTCCTTGGCAAAGAGGTCATAAATGCGAAGAAGGAGGTATGAAAATCATTGAATTACATTCTGATTCTGATTCTGATAATCCTGATTTTTATGAGGCGGATGAGACACCCTTGGAAGAGGAAGCACAAAGGGAGTATGAGGAAGTTCCTGAAGGTTCCCTAGCCACTTTAAGTGGGCTGAATCAGTTTCGCACTATTAAGGTACCAGGTAGATCTTTTGATGAAAAGGTTATTGTTTTAATAGATGGTGGTGCTACTTACAATTTTGTTGATGAGAAGTTTGCCACTAGAAAGAATCTTCCTACAGCTATCATTCCTGGTTTTAATGTTGCTATTGGCAATGGTGATCTTATCACATGCAACAAAGTGGTAAGAAACATAAAAATTAATTTTGGCAACATGGAAGTAGATGAGCAATTCTTTGTTTTTCCCTTAGGAGGTATTCCACATATGGTTTTGGGTGTGCAATGGTTGTATTCACTTGGTGATTATGTTACTAATTATCAGAAATTAGAACTGAAATTTGTGCTTGAAGGGAAAGATGTGGTGTTGCAAGGAATCAAGGAAAATGGGTCAAAAGATTCTTGCAAAATTTTGGAGGTTTCATACAAAAGAATGGAGAAGATGATAAGGCATAAGGACGTTGAGTGGGCAGCTGTAATTTTCAGTTCAGAAGGGAAAAAATCAGCCATGAATCAAATTTTCAATCAGCATTTGAGGCGCTTTGTCTTGGTATTTTTTGATGATATTTTGGTGTATAGCAAAAATTGGGATGATCATTTACAGCATTTAGATTCAGTTTTGAGCATTTTAGGACAGCAAGAGTTTTATGCAAAAGAATCTAAATGTGAATTTGCTATGACTGAAATTTTATACTTGGGGCACATTATTTGCAAAGATGGGGTGAAGGTTGATCAAACTAAAGTTTCAGCTGTACAAAGATGGCCTATACCATCCAACCTAACGGAATTGAGGGGTTTTGTGGGTTTATGCAGTTACTACAGGAGGTTCATTAAGGGGTTTTCTTCTTTGGCTGCCCCCTTACTGAATTAACTAAGAAAGGGGCCTTTTCATGGTCCAATGAGGCTCTTTTAGCTTTTCTAAAGCTGAAAGATGTAATGACTTCCACTCCTTTACTTGCTATTCCTGATTTTTCTGTTGCTTTTACTATTGCTTGTGATGCTTCAGGTGTTGGAGTTGGAGCTGTACTTATGCAACAAGGACGCCCCATTGCTTATGAGAGTAGAAAGCTCTCAAATGTGGAGAAAACTTTCAGCATCTATGATAAAGAGATGCTAGCTATCATGCATGCCTTGACCAAATTCAAGCAATACTTAGTGTGTGGCAAGTTTGTGGTCAAAACTGATCATAACAGTTTGAAATACTTCTTGGGGCAAGTTGAACTGAATGAAAGACAGCAGAAATGGGTAACAAAGTTGCAATCATATGATTTTGAAATTGAGTTTGTAAAGGGTAAGAAGAATTCAGCTGCTGATGCACTTTCTAGGCACCCTACTTTTCATTCTCTTTCCATTATTTCTGCTGATTGGAAGGTGAAAATTATGGCTGAATATGCAAAGAATGATTTTTGTTCTAAACTAATAAATGGGCAAGTTGAAGATGACAGGTTCAGCCATAAAGAAGGACTGATTTTTTGCAAGGGAAGAGTGTTTTTAGTACCTGAATCAAAGCTGAAACAAGCTTTAATTACAGCCATGCATGATGCTCCACTTGTAGGCCATCCAGGTTTCTACAAGACTTACAAACAGGTTAGAGAAAGATTCTATTGGAAGGGTTTGAAAAGGGATGTCTTCTTGCATGTTCAGGAATGTGTTATTTGCCAAGAAAACAAGGGGGAACATGAATTTGCAGCTGGTTTACTTCAGCCACTTCCTATTCCCAATCAGAAATGGGAAAGTATCTCCATGGACTTCATTACTGGTTTGCCCAAGGTATACATGAAGGATTGCATATTTGTTGTTGTTGATAGATTGACAAAATTTGCTCATTTCTATGCCATTTCAACAACTTGTACAGCCATACAAGTTGCTGATTTGTTTTTTAAAGAAGTTTTCAGATTGCATGGTTTGCCTAAATCCATTGTGAGTGATAGGGACAGCAGATTTTTGAGCATGTTTTGGCAAGAATTGTTTAAGCTATGTGGTACTAAATTGACTCCTAGTACTAGCTACCATCCCCAAACTGATGGGCAAACTGAAATTGTTAACAAATGGCTTGAAGGATATTTGAGAAATTATGATTCAGGTCAACAAAAGGCATGGGTTAAATGGCTGCACCTTGGTGAATATTGCTACAATTCTACTTATCATATGTCCATAAAAATGTCTCCATTCAAGGCACTTTATGGTTATGATGCCCCACACTTTTCAGATCTGATTTTTGGTGATTCAAGGGTCCAAAAAGCTAGAGACTTTGCAGCAGAAAATCAAGATATTCTTAATGCTTTGAAGGACAATATTCTTACGGCACAAAATCAGCAGAAGAAGTATGCAGATCAGCAGCGTAGTGAGCGCTCATTTGAGGTGGGAGACTTGGTTTATGTTAGGTTGCAGCCCTACAAACAGTCTACATTGAAAAGAAGTGGAGCAGAAAAACTCAAACCCAAATTTTATGGACCTTACAAGGTGTTGAGTAAGGTCGGACAGGTTGCATATGCTTTGGAACTTCCAAGTGGAAGTAAAATACATAATGTCTTCCATGTTTCTTGTTTGAAGAAGGCCTTGGGCCAACATATTCAGCCATCTTCAGATTTGCCACCCCTTGATGATGAAGGAAAGCTCATTCTTGAACCTGAATTGATCCTTGAGACAAGGGAGAGAAAGCTTAGGAGTAGGACTGTCAAAGAATATCTTGTGAAGTGGAAGGACTTGCCTATGGAGGATGCTACTTGGGAAGGTGCAGAAATTTTAGATGCTCCAGCTTTGACTTTGCTTGAGGACAAGCAATTTGAGGAGGGTGGACTTGTAATGTCCCAAAAATAAATATTTTTGTAAATGTCTCCTACACTTAATTATAAAAGTGAAAAAGGGGTTCATGTGACTAGGAGACATAACTTAAGTTGTGTTTATTTATGTTTTATGTTTTTATGTTGTAATAAGGCACTTTAAGTGATTTTAGGGTTGGGAGATGTCAACTCCAAATTAGAACCTCACCCTATATAAGGGAGTGAGACGTCCCATTTTGGGCATGTTATGTTGATATCAGAATTGAATATTGAAACCCTAGAGGTTCCATGAGTTGAGATTGCAGGTCTTGCTCATTCCCATAGTGCATTGGAGGTGCATGGTTGGGGTCTTGGCAATATCATTGCAGGTGTTATTGCCCTAAAATATCAAAAATACAAAAAGAGGCATCCGTGAGGAGTTCGTGGCATTTTTGGGAGCATTTGTGTCATGTGTTTCAGATCTGTTGGCAGCCCCAAACCCTACGCTTGTATTTGGGGTCATTTTTGAGGAGTTTTTGCATCTGTTCAGCCTTGGGGAGCTGTTGTATTGGTTTGGCAATATTTAATATATGATACTGGCTGATTTCTCCTCATACTTGTGTTATTTTATGAGCAATTTCTGAGTTATTTCCTTGCTGTACTTAATTTCTGCATTTTCGTAGTAAGGGTTTGTTGTTTCTTAAAAAGGGACATTACACACCGAGATCAAAGATAAAAGGTAAAAGTTAAGATGAATTTTTAACCAGCATGGGTATTGGACATATTAAACCCCGTTGTTGGAGCAGGGGAAATTTTCATTTTACCTTATAAATTAGTTCAATTGTGTATCTTCAGGTTTCAACCTTTTGACAAACTCATGGTCAGTTGAGTCTTGCCAATTGGTCAAGACCCAATGTACCTACTACCAACTACAACAATAAAACATAGAAACACAATTATAAAAAGAGGTTATATACGTTCTGTCTGGATCCTATGTTGAGCTTCTTGAGGCCAAGGTGCACTACTACCAAGATCTGCTATGAATTGGGTACCAAGTCTGTTTAGAAAAGGATAAATTCAGATGCAGACCAGAAAGATGTTCTCTGAGTTTACTACAGTCCTGCATGTTTTTGGAATGAGAGTTGCAGTCCTTTATTTACAATTCTTTAAGTGCAATGCCTATAAGTATTCTCCCTCATAATATTAGTACCCCTATCAAAGTTCTCATTGCAAAAAAATCTGGATGGGTTATTATAGATCTCCAAATGACCTTACAGTACCTCATGACTCCTGATTTCAAGCAAATAGTTGAATTACTTCATTTTCCATTCAATGCCATCTCTAGCCTTTTGAAATCCCTTGAGATAGACATCCTCTATTCTGTCGCTATTTTGTCTTCATGAGGCGATGGTGTCATATAATTTATTTTTGTTTGATATGTTTATTTATTTTTGTTTTTTTCAAAATCAAACCCCCTTTCTGATTTCAACCTTTCTTTGATTTCAGCTTTCTTTTCCTTTCATTAGCTACTAATTATATGCACAAAAGCATAAATATAAAATGGGGACCAATAGGGAATATATGGAAATTAACAGGGGATGGATTCAGACAAAAGACTAGGGATGTAATAAGAAGTTGACAGATATTAAAAGGTGTGTACATAAAACTGATGGGCATGTACATAAACACACAACGCGTTTCAGTAGTGTGCATTATGAACATCTTGACTGGAAATGAAGAGTGTGTCCCTCAACAACTAAGAATTTGATTCATGAATAAACCACCCTAATATTGCATGCATTAAACTATGGCTAGGACAGGAAGTTACTCAGAAATGATAAACGAAAGAAACACATTTCTTTAGAGCTTTATGTGGAAGACCTCCATGGGAATTTTAGTAAATTTATGGTCCTCCATGGTATGTAGGAGAGATAGTTTACATACAATAATGATTATGAAGCATGGCGGGCTAAACCAACATCTGAATAGGAGACTGTGGATATGACAGTAAGATTAAGAATAAAAGGTAAAGGTAAAGATGATTTTTAACCAGCATGCCTCTTAAACATATGAGACCTTGCTAGAGGAAGGGAAAACTTTCACTTTACCTTATATATTAGATCAACAATGTATCTCTTTGGGTTTCAACCCTTTGACCAGCTCATACAATGTGCCAACCATAGCAATAAAACATAGCAATGAAAATTACACATTCCATCTAGATCCTATGTTGACTTTCTCAAGGCCAAGGTGCACCACTACCAGGATCTGGTATGACTTGCGCACCAAGCCTTTTAAGAAAGGGATAAATTCAAATGTAGACCAGAAAGCAATTCTCCAAGCTCGGTCTATTTATCCTTCCTATAGTCCCTGTAGGGAACTTTTCCCTATAGCCCTGCTTCACTCCAAGCTAGACCAGTCGAAAGTGGGACCAGCCGAGGCTTTGCTATCGGAAGGCGCTTCTTGCCTTTAGTTGGAAGGCGCTTCTCACCTTCAGTTGGAAGAAAAGAGCTTCAAGGAAGGGCGGGCGAGCTAAAGGCAACGCTAGCCGTTAGATCTTCCAACTACGACCAATGCTTCACGACTGCCCGAATCAAGCCAAATAAGGGCACCAAGGCCTGTGGACCATTGATTTTCAATCCAATAGCCCTAAGGTCCTTCTGACCAAAGAAGCGCTAGCGAAAGAGGAGCTCCAACCAAAGCCGAAGCAAGACACGTGGCGACCAGTTGAAAGCCCACGAGAGGAAAGAACCAACGCTATAAGGAGGTCCACCATTGGTCGAAGGAGGTTCCATCCCGTCTAACGACACGTGGCAACCGCGCGTGCAAGAAGGGCAAGTAAAAGAGCATTAAAGAGTACACTCACCAGTGGCCGCAAAGCTTGACTTTCGCGGCCAAAGCCTGTCAGAGCCAATCACACACCAGCCGTAGCCACCACCCACCACACACGTGAGCCTAACTTGTCCACCTGCACCAATCAAGGAGGCCATGTCTGCCGAGTCAACAGAACGAAGCATTCCAGAAGAAGCATGGAGGAAGCTTTATGGTGCAGCCACCCAGATGCCGCAAAAAAGAGCCCAGTCATCTGCATCGATTATCCGAAGGCCCTAAAGCTTTCAGCATTTATGGCCCTGGATCCAAAGACCTTGAAGCTGCTGTCATGCAAGTTGCAAAGGGATTTCTTAGCTGCAGAGATAGAAGATATCCGCAGACCTTCTACACACAACTTCAGAGGGAAGACACCCTCCTCTTGGCTTATAAATAGGCCCAATTTCTATTGTAAAGGCATCGGACGTTGTCTGCTCATGCCCCACACCTGGCCTTGCGGGATCTTCCTTTCACCCTTTTTTCCTACTGTAACAAGGGGAGCCCAAGCCTTTTCTCATGCCTAGGGAGCATTGAGCCCTCCGGGCCTCATTGCCTTGTAATCATTTCAACAAGTTAATGGAATTCGTGACTAATTTCTCTCTGTCCTCCTTCCCTTGATTTGTCTCAATTCCTAGCAATGTGTTTTGCTTGGTTGTGTTCACTAGCCATAGGTGACATTTTTTGTGTTCAATTGCCACTTGTTGCAGTCGGAAATTGGGGGTTCTTTTTACTTCTTTGAAGCATTGCCTTCGTAGCTTAGGGCTTTATTTTTCTGCAAGTAGTCAATTTATTCTTTTTTACTTTCATTGTAATTTCTACTTTGGCTACACACACCCTGACCTCAGCTCATGGAGGTCACTATGCATCAAGGAGTTAAAATCCAACGAGGAGCCGACCTAGATTATAAACCTCGAAGGTCGCCCCGCAAGCGATTCTTCCCTTTCATCCCACGGTGCTTCCTACTGTTTTGCTCTACGCGAGGCACGGGTGCAACCGTCCACCCCCAATGGGTGTGCTCAAAGACAACAACAGTTTGTGTGGCACACTCGATGGGACAAACTTTTATGTTCGCCCTACTAAGATTGAAGAAAGTCCGATTGTGATCGTGGTGAAGATCGTAGTCTTTCTTCTTGAAGAGAAGCACCCGTACAATTCACCTGGCGACTTTGCTCGACGACTCAGATCCAAAAAATACTTTCAGAAGTCGTCCGACAAAAGACAGACTGAGATTCAGGTGGGGATCTTTGTCTCATCAGCTTGTTGAAGCAAAATCTCCCTACCTGGCGACTCTGTTCTCAGAGGAAATACCCAGACTTATATGAGCGGAAGGCCTATGACTAGAGCCTTCGCTAGAACTAATCAGCAAGAGTTGGTACTACCTCTAAATCGAAGGCAAAGGAGGAACCAATAGCTCAACAAGGTAGCCATGGCCCCTCAGCCTCCCAAAAATTTTTCGGCATGGAATGACAAGGGTCCCCTAATTCCTCCAGTTCCACCTGACACATGGGACCTGATTCCCACCTCAGCACTCAAATATCTCCCATACTTCTCGGGAGAAGATGTCACTCCAACAAAACTTTTGCAGCACCTGGTAAGCTAATGTGTTGTGCATTTCATTGAAAAGTAAGATATAGCCTTGAGGCTATTGGCGGCCTCTTTCCGAGGGAGAGCTCATGAATGGTACCTCAATCTCAGCCCACGATCAGTTGGAAGCTAGGACCAATTGCCAAAGCTCCCGGTAAAGTGTTTCGGGGAAAATGCAGATGGAGCATCCCTTTTGGAACAACTCAACTATCAAGAGGGTACCTGCAAAGACAATGGACGATTTCAACGTTCGATTCCACAAGACTTGGCAAAGGATCCTTGAGGAGATTCGACCACCTCCGGGTATGGCATTCATTTACTTTCTAAAAGCTTTCAATTCTAATATTGCCATGATGGTCAAGTCTAAGGGTGGTAATTCACTACCGAAGGCCTATGGGATAGCCATCCAAGCTGAGAAAGACCTAATCCAAATAGGAAGGCTAGCTCCTAGACCACCTCCACCATTGTTTCCCTCCATTCAACACCCTTGCCATTACTCTCCGACCATACAACCTGCCACCAGTACGACTAATCCTCCTGTGTATCAAGAGCAAAACCAAGCTTCCTCTCCCTTAGATGCTAAGATGGACAAAATATTCAAAACTATGAGGACCCTCACTAATGATGTCACAACCCTCAAAAGGCAATCAAACATCCAAAGGTTTCCCTACCAAAGTTATCCAAAGCCTTCCTTCCAACAAGGAAACCCAGGTTTCCCATCACCCCCAACTGGATACCACAAGCCCCCATTCTCAACCAACAAGAATCATGGTCATCCCCAAACCTTGACTCAATAGATAGTCCCTGTATTGGTCTCAACTCGCCAAGTACCTACAAGCTCAGCTAGGGACCTGGTTGCCACCCAAAACAACTATGTTGAAGATCCTAGTGGTTGGTACCATAGTAGCGAAAATCGGGAAAAAAATAAGCAGACTCCTGATTTTTTGCCACAGTGATGCAATTCGAAAAGTATTAGAGATGCGCTGATTTTTTCAAAAAATCGGCCAAAAGTCTGCAATGTTTTTTTTAACTTTTTTAAAGGCTATGGCCGATTTAGGATTTTTTAATGCAAGCCCATTTTTCAGCTGTTAATGTTTGAACTTCGAAGTTTAAAGTTTAAACCCTAAATCTGAAACCCTAGTTTAGGTTTTTTTTCCCTCCTCTTTTTAAGTAAATATTGTTGCCTGATAACTGTTAGAAAACAAATATTACGAGCAAGCAAAACAATAACACAGAAAAATAGTAACACAAATTTTACGTGGAAACCCTACACTATGCAGGTAAAATCATGGGGCAATGGCAACATCGTTATTTTATTGATATCGGTAAACTTTTTGCATTCACTAATTTTTACATGCAAGGGGTCATTCCCTTTTTATAGAAAATATAAAAAACTATTTGAAAATTGTCCATACGTTTCCTCTCCCAAAAGGAAGGAAACGTTCCGGGTCGGGGGTTGGGTTACTATATGCTGCACCACCATGCTCCACTCTGCTTAAGAACATCAAAGATCTGGATATTGACTTCACCTCCTAACAATAACTATGTATGCAAGCCCATTTTCAGCTGTCAATGTTTCAATTTTAAACCCTAAACCCTAGCCTTTTGGTTTAGGGTTTAGGTTTTTTTCCTTTTTTTCAAGTGATTGTAACTTTGTTGTTACTTGTTTCCATGTGTAGGCATATAAAAAATGAAACCCTTTTTTCCTTCTTGTTACTTGTAACTTTGTACCTTTTCATATTATAAGCAATACAAGATGTGTTTTGTCACTTTCATGTGTACTTAAAGCTTGAGCCTTGTATGATGTCTTGACATGAATTATTGCTTTTATTGCAATATTTGATTTGCATAATGTTAATTCATTGTAATATGCATGAAAAAAACTTCTTTTCAATGAAAATTTTTGTTTTCTTTGTTTTTTTTTGCCGGTTCTTTGCCAATATTTTCCCTTATTTTTTGTCGATTCCCGATTTTTGCCAATTTTAAAAAATATCAATTCTTTGCCGATTCTGATTTTCTCAACTATGGCTGGTACTGTCCCGCCCCTGACTATCCTCCCTCAGACTGTTTTGTTAGAATGGAAACTCAAGACGTCGAGACTTCCTCTTCTGACCACAGATATTTATCCTTCTCAGTCGGAAGTCCTGATGCCGAGTCAAGAACCTGTCGCCTAGTCTTCGACGGTACCATTAGTTGCCAACTCATCAACTTTGTAGTAGATTTTTGTTGTCTTAGATGAAGCCGAAGTATAAGCTATGTCAAATGAAGTAGGCCCCTCAAACGAGTGGCCGCAAGTCCAATTAGAATATAATACACAAGCCAACAAAAGGGCCATTTAAGAGCAAGGAACACCTAGCCCGACCAAGGCTAGGCCTCAAAAGAGAGAAGTGCACAATCGGAGGACCCCTCCAACATAAGTTGTACTAGCAAATCGGGACAAAGCAGTCCCGACAGTATTAAGAGTTGCCCCTGAACCACCAAGGCAGCCCGTTGCAACTCTACCAAGACTGCCTCCGACGACAAAAAGGACCAAGTTCCTAACAATGTCAATCATTCCAAGAGCACCTTCTATCAGAATCTTCAACATGGTGGAGCACCTAAGGAAGTCCACTGTGACCATGCCTCTTTGGGAAGTCCTCTCTATTCCAAAACAAATGAACTTGGAAGAGGCCCTGAGGAGGCATAAGGAGATAAGTGCACAAGGAACACCCACCGTGATACAAATTTCAGAGCCCAGCAGACCCAAGCCCATGCCGTCCTGCATGACCCTGATCTGCGGAGGTCAATTGATACACAACTGCATAGTTGACTCAAGGTCCAACACTTCATAATGCCAAGAAAGGTGGCAAAAGCACTCGGCCTGCAGCTAGAACATGCCAACAGCAAGGTGGTGTAGTTAGATGGCACTCCAATACCAGTTTTTGGGCTCATCCAAGGCCTTCCTTTGGCACTCCAAGCATGCCTTGACCTGATGGTTCATCAGGACATAGTGGTAATCAATTTCCCGACCTCATTCGGAATATGCCTTTCAAGAGACTTCACCGCTAAGATCGGAAGATACTTGTCGTTTGACTGGACCCACATGCTACTCCGAACCAAATACGATACCAAGTTCAAAATCCCGTTAGAGACCCTCCATGCGTACCACATACAACAAATCCTTTCAGAAGAGGGGGAAAGAGCAGGTCTACCTATCAAAAGAAGAATTGTTGGACTCCGACTACTTCGTCGACCAGATACACCCATACATTCCCGATGACTACCTAGAAGAGTGGGCATACGAGACATGGAGACCGAATCCCTGCAAAGCATCCGAGCCAAATGGCATGGGGTGATTTTTCACCAGGTATTTTCCTTTCAAAAAAAAAAGGTGTATCTATATAGAATAATGCTCCAGAGAGATCAAGGAATTTTCCAACGTCATGGGATTGAAAGCTTACAAGGATAGAACTTCCAAACAACCCCAACAACACACCAGACGGAAATGGAATTCAAGGACAAGGGATTAAGAGGACACCCCTTCACCATCCAATCACAACTCATCCAAGCATTTAAAATGCACCGCCCCAACCTTAACAATGGCACACGACCCAACCACAGTTGACATGTCCCCAATGCACATAAGGAAGCATGCCCAAACTACTAGTTAGGAGGGGTGGTTTCTCAAGGACTAACAATCAACACCTGGAGGAACATGCCAAATCCAGCAACAAGTGGCAGAATTATTCACAACTGGTATAAAATATAATGGTGGGTTCGAACATAGGTAGCAAGAAGTTGAAACCTTCGCATAAAACCAAGTAACGTCACCATGTTGTGAGAGGAAGCTCAACATGAGGATCATACTGGTCCAAACACTATGGATTCTGATAAAGGTATTGCCTATGGAAAATTTGGCACATGAAAAATGTACAGAAAATTTTGTATACCATAAAAAATACTCGGCAATTATGAATAAAATTGGCAACACCAAGGGTCATCCAGGCATTGGCTAAGCCAAGAGGCGGAATATAAAAGGGGGGATGAGTCAACGCAGGTGCAAAAGTTGAAAGGTGTGCCAAGAGGTCCACAAGGGAGAAAGTTGCACGTATTACAAAGGTCGGGGCACCAATGTAACGACTGATAATGCTAAACACATACCGTCGTTGATTCACTTACAAAAAAAGTCGCCCTACAAACTTACCCAGTGGGCCTGGAACAGAAAACGAAGATGACTTACCCAGTTGGGTGGGTCTATATATAGAAGAGGCAACCTTCTCCCAACGTCTCACCAGTCCCTGGATAAACGGCCTTTCCAGCAGATTTTGCTTCCTTTACAGTCGCTCCTCCATACAGCTAAAAGGAAGGCTTTTTGGGCAAGAATAAGATGAGAAAATCACAAGCCCTTTTCAGTTTTCCCAATAGCCGAGGTCGATAAGATGCCCAAAATACTGATAGGTGAGCGCTTCTGAACAAAAATCTTGAAGCTCCCCGCACCACGAGAGCAAGTTGACTCGTTGTACCAAAAAAGAAGAGGCTCATAGCCTTTTCAGTGTCAGCTAAGCCTGGCCCTGTCAAAGAGGGTCCCCTTAGTTGACACCGAGAAGGCTCTCAGACTCATCTTTGACAGGCCCTTTTCTCCAAAATCGGCCTAGGGCTTGCCCATCATCCTGATGGGTGAGTGCGGAAACTAAGCCTTCTTCCACGAGTGACTGGCTTCACAGCCACTGTGTCATCGATCATGAACGCCTTGGGGCTATTGGCCAAAGAATATAAACATAGGCTCTGAGAGTGTGAAGCCTAGGAACAATGGAGGAGGAAAAGGGGTAAAAGGGAGAAACTTTGAACGTTTACATTCCACTCGTAATTATCCAAAGTGAAGGTCCAAAGATCCTTTTTTTTTAGGGCAGCAAATAAGGTGTCAAAAATAAGACAGGAAGCGAAACGACAACAAGGGCAGAAATCTACTAGGAATAAAGAATATATGAGAGAATGCAACTGTTTCACGCACCTCTCAAGATTAGTCAAGAGCAAACCTTGACGATCATAGAGAAAACCCCAATTTTGTAAAGGAATTTAAAGTCCCAATAAGGGACAAGTTCCAAATTTGACACTGCATCCAACAAACAAGGCAAGAAAAGTCTGAATTCACTCCTTCAGCAGGCTGAGGAGCCCTGAGAGCTGCCAAAGCCGTAGGGAAGTTTTCCTTATAGCCCTCCTTCACTCCAAGCTATACCAATCATAAGCAAGACCAGTCGAGGCTTTGCTATCGGAATGCGCTTTTCGCCTTCAATCGGAAGAAAAGAGCTTCAAGGGCAGGCGAGCGAGCTAAAGGCTACACCAACTGTTAGATCTTCCATCTACGACCACCATTTCATGATTGCCCGAATCAAGCCAAATAAGGGCACCAAGGCCCACAGATTGTTGATTTTCAATCCGACAGCCCGCACGGTCCTTCCAACTAAAGGAGCACCAGGAAAAGAGGAGCTTTGACCAAAGCCAAAGTAAGACATGTGGCGACCAATCAAAATCCTACAAGAGGAAAGAACCAGCGCCCTAAGGAGAAGGCTCACATTGGCTGAAGGAGGTTCCATCCCGTCCAAGGACACGTGGCAGTCGCGCACGCAAGGAGGGCAGGTAGAAGAACATTAAAGAGGACTCTCGCCCGCAGCCGCAAAGCCAATCACATGCCAGTCGCGGCCACCACTCACCATACGCGTGAGCCTACCTTGTCCACCTACACTAGTCAGGGAGGCCATGTCCACCGTGTCAACAAAACGACGCATTCCAGAAGAAGTGCGGCGAAAGAGTTATGGTGTAGCCACCCCGACATAGTAGCAGAGAGCCTAGTCATATGCACCAATTATTCAAAGGTCCTGAAGCTTTTAGCATTTATGGCCTTGAATCCAAAGACCTTGAAGTTACTGTCGTGCAAGTTGCAAAATGATTTCTTGGCTTCAGTGACAGAAGATATCTGCAAACCTTCTGCACAAAACTTCGAAGGGAAGACACCCTCCTCTTGGCTTATAAATAGGCCCAATTTCTATTGTAAAGGCATCAAAATTTGTCTCCTCATGCCCAACACCCAACCTTGTGGGCTCTTCCTTTCACCCTTCTTTCCTACTATAACAAGGGGAGCTTGAGCCTTTTCTCATGCCTAGGGAGCATCAATCCCTTCAGGCCTCATTGCCTTGTAATCATTTCAGCAGGTTAATGGAAGTCGTGACTAATTTTGCTCTGTCCTCCTTCCCTTGATTTGTCTCGATTCCTAGTGGTGTGTTTTGCTTGGTTGTGTTCGCTAGCTATAGGTGACGTTTTCGTGTTTAATTGCCACTTGTTGCAGTCGAAAATTGGGGGTTCTTTTTAATTCTTCGGCGCATCGCCTCCATAGCGTAGGGCTTTACTTTTCTGCAAGTATTCAATTTATTCTTTTTTACTTTGATTGCAATTCCTTCTTTGGCTACACAAATCTCGGCCTCAGCTCGTGGAGGTCATTGTGCATCAAGGAGTTAAAATTCAACGAGGAGTCGGCCTCGATTAAAAAGCTCGAAGGTCACCCTGTAGGCGGTTCTTCCCTCCCGTCCCGCGATGCTTTCTGTTGTTTCACTCTACACGAGGCACGGGCACAACCGTCCACCCCCGACAGGTGCGCTTAGAGACGATAACAGTCCCCATATGTTCTAGGAATGTGAGTTGTAGTCCTTTCTTTTACGATTTTTTGAATGCAATGCATAGAAGTATCCTTCCTTATTATATTTGCACCCCTAGCAAATTTCCCATCGAAAAGGATTTTGGCTGGGTTCCTACATATTTCCAAATGACCTTGCAGTGCCTCATGACTCCTAGTTTCAAGAATATGAAGGAGTCACTTCGTTTTCCATTTAGTGCCATCTCTTGCCCTTGGAAATCGCCTGTGGGAGATATCCTTTGGATTATTTTATTAAGCTTTATCTTGTCTTTATGAGGCCATGGTGGTCACCTACATTATTTGGCTACTGTGCTTATTTATCTTTTTAAAATCAAGCCCCCTTGCTAATTTCAACATTTCTTTAATTTGAGCATTTTTTTCTCACTTACATTCATGACTTTAAATTATATGCACAAAAGTGCAAATATAAAATGAGGGCCAATAGGAATATATGGAAGTTAATAGGAAATTCAGACATAAAACTTGCGCTGTAAATAAGACTGACTCATATGAAAAGACTACTAGGCAAGTCATTGACTGTTTCAATGAAAACACAACTTTAAATTTCTATGGTAAGAGTCATTCTCAATAATAACAAAATGATAATCCAGAATGGATAATATTTTCAAACATTGCAGTGAATGTTAATTGTATTTTATTTAATTTTTAATTTTTATAATTGATGGATTCAATATAGGTCCCTAAGAGCTATGTACATAACACACAAGCTTGTTCAAAAATATATCTGTTTTCTGAACATTCATATTCTGCTAGAGTAAGAATGTTGAAAAAACTTATATGTGCCCTCACAAATTTTTTGGGCTCTCAAACTCTCATGCATTGCAAGAAGAATTACTCTATCTAATATACAAAATGATGAAAAAGCAAATAACATAAGCAGGTATAGAAACATTTACGTTACCTCTTTCAGCAAAGACACAACACCCTGCATGTCTTTCTCTTTCATAGCTATGGTACGTAATGCCGCCATAAGATCCTCAGGGAAAACAAAAAGATCCATATAAGAAGGCGGCTTGCGATGACCGCTCCAACTGTATCCAATCACTTGATTCCTGTCTTTCTTACAACCATCCAATTCTTGTGAACTTTCATTTGACAATAATGATGCAGGTAAGAGCCAACGCATTTGTAGCTTCTGTAAAGGCCAGAAGAGGTACATTGCAAAATATGCAACATTTAAAATCTCCTCTCTTCCAATTACACTATTCCCCAAAAAATATTCCACTGAAAGAATGATGCAGAAAACTACCTACATGAATAAAATCGAGTAAAATGCAAGAAGCCAAATTAAAATACCTGTTCTTCAAGAAGTAGTGACTTAGCTTCAGCACAATCAACTTGTTGGAGAGCTTCTTTCGGGTAATGTATCTACATAAAGCATATATACAACGTAAGTTTCTCTTATTCTTATCTTTCTTATTCCATGTATGTACATTGAAGGAAATCTTAAAATTTCATTTATCCTTGCAGTTCACCACTGTGAATAGATATATCCATGGAATTCATATATATTCAGAAAAGTAAGACTTTCATGTCCAGAGGTGAAATGTATATGCTCTATATCTAGAATACAGGAATCAAATTTAGTTTGAAAAAGTACCTATTTCCTAAAATGTACAATTTACTCAGCAATTGTACAATCCACTCCACTCTTGTACGATTTCTCACAGGCAACTATCATTCCTTCAAGATACTTTCTCATTGTACAATCCTCAAAAAAGCATATGAATTATTCATTCGATCATTCGATCTATGACTTGTTCGTTTCCTGTTTGCAAAATGCAAAATATTTTGTCTTCGTACAAATCGCCATTGCACAATTTCTATGGCGATCAAACTATCAACATAGCAAACACAAAGTCTTTTCCTACAGTGCTTCAATCACCGTTATATTCCGCCATAATTCTTCGTACAATTCCTACGACTTCCACAATCTTTCGGAACCTACAAATGATTAATCTTCCAGCAATACGATTTGTATCTGTAGATTAACAAGCACACATGAGTTGCAATAACAGACAACACCATAACTACAGAATACTCCATTTACTAGTACATGCATAGACAAAACATGTTTAATGATTGTAATTGCATTAATGGTTGTTGTAACTCACAACACCAATGTGCATTACAACATGTACCAAGTCCAACGACCCTGGCAATAATATGAACATGTTCACATTTGCAACTGGCAACCTTACTCTTTGTGCTCAATATCTCCAGGAACAACCATTTGAAAAATGAAAGGGGCCAAGTCCGAGGTGTAGACCAATTGGTTCGACCAAACCCCGCAAGGGGGGCAGAGGTCCAAGGTTCAAATCTCGGGCCTCGCAATTGTACGATTGGATGAATGTACAATGTACAATCATGGTATTCCATAACTGAAAATTTGGTGTGATTTCTCTTTTCAAATAGCAGTCTATTGTGAGTCCTCGCAATGTAGCAGGAAATAATTGCAACCATTCATCAGGTTGCCTTACCCCATTTGCTTTCCAAATGGTGGTACATGTGCCAATGTGTCTTAATGGATCCTCTTTCCCTTCTATGAATAGTGGGCATTTCTATCTCCCTACTCTGGTGGGAACGTTTGCCATTGTTGCACTTCTTCTTCGTCACTTGACAATAGCTCCCTTGAGATTTTTGTCCAATCCTTTTCCACCGTTGGTGGTTCTTCTTGTTGTCCTTCTGATGCTTTTGTCCTTGGTTTCTCCAAATAGTCTTCTTGCTACTTGTGCGTCCAAACTATGTTGATAAATGAACCATGGTTCTGGTTTATCTCCCCAAGTACTTGCACGTGATTTCTCTAGTGCCTAACTCCCGTCCTCTGTACCCCTTGCCAAACTTCTCGTCGCTTGCTCAAGTGTCACCATCCACTCTTCGTGTCCTCACACACTTCCTACGTTAGCGTCTTCCCTTACGCGAACGTCTTCTTCGACTACTTGTTGCTCTCTTTGCGCCTCATCTTTCATTCTTAACAACAAAGTTTCCCACCTTTCAATGTCACCCTCTTTTGGAGTCCACACTTGTTCAAGTATCAGTTTGTCCGTTTCTTTGGACTGAACTTCCATGTTGTTCAGATTCCCTCTTTGAGCGATCTTTGTGCTTCTTCTTACTAGCACTTGATCCTCTTTGCAATCTCTTCTCCTACGCCCTCACAAACTTGTATTTGTCATCCACCCTTATCTCCTTCACGATACTATCCTACTGCATCAAACCCTTCTCGTCCCAACAATGACAACAGTGCCAAATGTAGCACAAGTGGCGGTATTCCCAGTAAGGGAGGTGGCGACAAATTCAGGAATGGAACACGGAATTGGTCATCATCCCAAATGTACAGTTTCCTATTGTACGTTCTCTAAATCTTGCTACTCAAATCAATCTTACGATGTATGATTGTACATTCATCCAATCGTACAATTTTCCTAAAATGTACAATTTACTCAGCAATTGTACAATCCACTCCACTCTTGTACGATTTCTCACAGGCAACTATCATTCCTTCAAGATACTTTCTCATTGTACAATCCTCAAAAAAGCATATGAATTATTCATTCGATCATTCGATCTATGACTTGTTCGTTTCCTGTTTGCAAAATGCAAAATATTTTGTCTTCGTACAAATCGCCATTGCACAATTTCTATGGCGATCAAACTATCAACATAGCAAACACAAAGTCTTTTCCTACAGTGCTTCAATCACCGTTATATTCCGCCATAATTCTTCGTACAATTCCTACGACTTCCACAATCTTTCGGAACCTGCAAATGATTAATCTTCCAGCAATACGATTTGTATCTGTAGATTAACAAGCACACATGAGTTGCAATAACAGACAACACCATAACTACAGAATACTCCATTTACTAGTACATGCATAGACAAAACATGTTTAATGATTGTAATTGCATTAATGGTTGTAACTCACAACACCAATGTGCATTACAACATGTACCAAGTCCAACGACCCTGGCAATAATATGAACATGTTCACATTTGCAACTGGCAACCTTACTCTTTGTGCTCAATATCTCCAGGAACAACCATTTGAAAAATGAAAGGGGCCAAGTCCGAGGTGTAGACCAATTGGTTCGACCAAACCCCGCAAGGGGCGGAGGTCCAAGGTTCAAATCTCGGGCCTCGCCGGACTGAACACTTGTCCCTTTCCTGGTGCTTTCAACGGCGTAAAAGGTTTTAAATGATTGTGGCGTGGTGGTTATAGCGGCGGACTGCGCAGAGAACTGTGTGGCGGCTTCCGGGGAGGACAGCACAGAATACTGTGGCGGCCATAAAAGCAGGACAGCCTGCCTGGATTCGTAGCGGCTACCGATTCCACCATGTAAATTCAAAAAAAAAAAATGAAAGGGGCCTTATAATGCCTATCCCAGGCCATTCCAAGCGGTTCTTGGGACAACGCACTATTTACAACTGCCACCCCGTAACCGTTTTTCCATGAATCGACTTTATTTTTCTAAAGTCTGTAGATAGCAATTCGAAGAAGAAATAATATACTGAACTGTTTGACGGAATGTCTACTAAGGAATTACAATTTTGACTATGTACAGCAATTTTGATAATGTATCTTGCAATGTAAAATCAGCCGTCATAATGTTTTTACGGACTGATTAATAGAAATGCACAAAAGGACAAAACTAGCCATCAATTGTTAAGACGTCTGGATTAGTTAAGACGTCTAGGATTAGTTAGATGTCTAGACAGGTTGAGTTAGACGTCTAAGACTGGTTGTTACGCTTTAAGCAGCAATTGTTAAGTGTTAACATAGGGAAGTTGGGACGATTGAGCCAATTTGGTTGCAGTAACCGCCTGGACTTGCCTATAAATACCCCACTATTCATTTTTGTAAGATATCCATACTTGTCCATAAATGCAGATTTGTTGTGTAGCAAGAGTTATTCTGGAATGCATGTGTCATGTGTGATTCCATCGTGAGCATATTGTTCTGTTGCAGGTATCGATCAATGCTTGGCACAATATAGAGTATCGCAGGTTGTGTTGTTCTTGTGTTGTGCAGTTGCAAGGAACAGCGAGGAGAAGAAAGTTGTAGGCTGAAGCAGGAACGTACGAAGAGTTGACGTCTAGGCCTACCCGTCTAAGCCAAATTGTTAGATGTCTAGGCCTATCCGTCTAGACCTATCGATGAACCATCCTAGACGCCTACTGCTTGAGACGTCTACACGTCTGCACTACCTGTTCTAGACGTCTACTGTTTGAGATGTCTCCACGTCTACACTATCTGTCCTAGACATCTACTGCCCGAGACATCTACCCGTCTGCACTGCCTAGACGTCTACACACATGTGACGTCTATACTAGCCGACTACCCATCTAGACGACTACCCATCTAATCCATAGCCTCTAGACGTCTGAAGTCTTACACGTCCGGAGTCAGTACACGTCTACTCTGCTACCCATCTAGCCTAGACGTGTGTTGAAACTTACCCGTCTAGGACTGAGTAACATGCTAGATTTTATAGCAAAGACAACCAATCCTTCTTGAATTCTTGTCATTTCCTCGTCTCGGGAAGGTACTCACCCCTGTCTGCATTTGGCGTCGTTACCTAAATCAAACTATGGGTCAAGAGGCACATGTGATAAGGCAAAGAGGTGAATGACAAAGGTACAAGAGGAAGGAGTACGATACCACTGAGACGAAGTGCACGACTGGAGAATCAAAGGACACACAATCAAGACGAAGTTTCACAACCCAAAGTGGAAAGAGTGTGGAACCCTGCGGAAGAAGAGAATCGGAGAATAGAGACGTTGTTGGTGACAACAGAAGGCGAACAACAAATAGCAGAGGAAGTGCCTATCACAGGGAACGAGGAGTGGACAGTAACACCCAAACCAGCAAAGAGGATTTGACCGATGGATATAGAAGGAGATTTTGTACAGCAACAACCACACGCAAGTTCGTGGGGAGGAAGACCAGAACCACATCTCGTTTACTCACGAAGGAGGTCGCGAAGTACGAGAGCCAGGAAGAAGGCTATTTGATCCAAATTTTACACCATCAACAGTAGAAAGGGAGTCAAATAGAACTCCACCCCGATTACCACCAAGAAGTCCGCCTGGTGGGATAGTCCCAACGGCGAAAGCTGCTAACCAAGCGGGCAAACAAAAATGCCCACCCTTTACCGGAGAAGGAAAAGAAGACCCAACACGTCATATAGGAACTTGCATAACCATGTGGGGAGCAAATGGGGTAACGCAAGATACAGAGTGGTTGCAATTGTTTCCAGCCACCTTGCGAGGAATGGCTATGGATTGGTATTTGAAACGACAGAATACGCAACCATTCACATAGTGGACCCCCCTGAAAGAAGCATTTATAGAAGAATTCCGACCATTGAGGGATGATAGGGAGATTATTACTGAAATCTTCGCAACAAAGCAAAAACCAGATGAGGATGTTAAAAGTTATAACAGGAGATTGAAGCAATTGACAGACAAAATGGAGATGCCACCTATTGATGGAATGATAAAACGCTGGTTTTTGGATGGATTACTACATAAATACCGCAATAAAATGAAGGCAGTACCAGCTTCCACATATGCAAAAGTTCTGGAGAAAGCAAAGAACTTCAAAAGTGAAGTCAAGCAAACAGCTGCAGGGATCAGAGGACAGCCAAGGAGCGACAATTCCGATAGTGAGGCAGAAGATAAAGTCCAAAGTGCAATTCATTCCTTTCAAAAGGAATTTGAGAAAATCATAAAAGAAGTCAAAGGAGAAGGGCGGAAAGATAGAAAAGATATTTGGTATTCTAACTATAAAACGGAAGGACATACAAATATTAATTGCCCAAAGAACGCATATTGCAACATATGTGATATCGCCAAACACCCAGTAGCAGATTACCCATTTAACTTGAAGGAAGCAAGACACCAGACCTTGACAGTTCAGTAAGGAGATCAACCGGACACTTCAAGGAATGGACAAGGTGCAACAAGCAGCGGATATAGGAACAACCGTCGAGGTGGAAAACAAGGAGGCCAGAGTTAATTACAATATGACTCTGAAGGAAGACCAATTATCCAGTGTCGGAATTTCCAAGAATGGGGCCACTTTGCGAAGAATTGCCCCAAGCCTCAGAATACGGGCAATACTGGTGATAGCAGTACTACCCAAATGTGTAGGTGGTGTGGACCAGGGAACCACAATGAGGCCAATTGCCCAAATAAGGCGAGTTTGAGTGGCACACAGAATGTCAATTGGATTGACATAGGCTAAGTGAGTACGGTAGTAGAAAAGGAAGATGAAGTCCTAGCAATAACAAGAGCACAAACTAGGAAGATAGAACAATATCCAAATCCTGCCAAGGAGAAAGAGCAATGGCAGGAAGCCCAAGAATTGATAAGGACATAACTGGATAAGGAAAAACAGGAAATACTAGTCTTGGAAAAAGCCCAAGAATTCATAAGGACATAACTGGATAAGGAAAAACAGGAAAGACTAGTCTTGGAAAAAGCTCTAAAGAAGGTGGAGATCACAACTAATTAGGTAGACGTCTAGACAGGTTGAGTTAGATGTCTAAGATTGGTTGTTACGCTTTAAGCAGCGACTGTTAAGTGTTAACATAGGGAAGTTGGGACGGTTGAGCCAGGTTGGTTGCATGAATCGCTCGGACTTGCCTATAAATACCCCTCTACTCATTTTTGTAATATTTCCATACTTGTCCATAAATACAGATTTGTTGTGCAGTAAGAGTTATTCTGGAATGCATGTGTCATGTGTGATTGTATTGTGAGCATATTGTTGTGTTGCAGGTATCGATCAATGTTTGGTACAAGATAGAGTATTGCAGGTTGTGTTGTTCTTGTGTTGTGCAGTTGCAGGGAACAGCGAGGAGAAGAGAGTTGTGGGCTGACGCAGGAACGTACGAACAGTTGATGTCTAGGCCTACCCGTCTAAGCCAAACTGTTAGACTTCTAAGCCTATCCGTCTATACCTGTCGATGAACCATCCTAGACGCCTACTGCTTGAGACGTCTACACATTTGCACTACCTGTTCTAGACGTCTACTGCTCGAGACGTCTACACGTCTCCACTATCTGTCCTAGACGTCTACTGCCCGAGACATCTACCCGTTTGCACTATTTGTCCTAGACGTCTGCACGCCTGTAATGTCTGTACTAGCTGACTACCCGTCTAGCCGACTACCCGTCTAATCCATAGTCTCTAGACGTCTTAAGTCTTACACGTCCGGAGTTAGTACACGTCTACTCTGCTACCCATCTAGCCTAGACGTCTACTGAAACATACCCGTCTAGGACTGAGCAACATGCCAAATTTTAGAGCAAAGGCAACCAATCCTTCATGAATTCTTGTCATTCCCTCATCCCGGGAAGGTACTCACCCCTGTCTACAAAGTCTAATTTTGATTTTTATTAAATTTCATTTGCATTTTCCTAATTTCATCTAATTTCATTTGAACTTCAATTTACATTTCATGCTAATTACCTTTAATTTAATGCAAATTTCATTTCACATTTTGCTTTACAAAACTTCAAAACTTGTCAAAAACACACAAAACTTGTCAAAATTTGCAATCTATACAAAGTTTTACTTTTTCTTTTTCTGAGAGGTAGATTTACCGCCTACAGTAATCGTGAAGTTAAAGTAATGTTTTCAGCAAATAATTTTCGGCAAACATTCGTGCTGCCAACACAAGGGATATCAGTAAGAAGGGAGCCAATAGATGCAAAAGAATGGAATAGGAAGATTTATGAAGTCACTGATATCACTCCCGAAGAAGTAGCTAAGCTGTCTGGTCATGGAAGCCGCAGAGTAAAGCAGAGTCAGCTGAAGACAAAACAGTTGATATGTGCCATGAATATAGTGATGTCCAAACTGTCTAAGGAAACAAGATCCTCGGAAATGCCGATTTGGATGATCCATTATGTGCAGGGTATTGTGAAAGGAATACAGTATGATTGAGCATCCTATTTATCATATCGCATCAAGAATTTCTTGAGGCGGCAGACCAAGAATTTTTCAATCCAGTATCATTCGTCACGATGGAAATTCTAGGATTGACTGCTCCTAGGAAGTTATTTGACGAAGAACCAACAATACTTAGGTGGATACAAGCAATAACAATAACTAAGTCCACTCCAGTAAAAGGAAGAACCAAGAAGATTCTGCAAAGAACGGGCTTGATAGAAAAAGATGATAGTGAGGAATGGGAGAAAGATTTGGCACCCCGGAGAAATAAAAAGCAATGAAGATTGGAACCTGATTTGCAACATCAACAGATTACAAAAGTCCCACAAGAGCAACAAGTTGAAGAAAGGATGGAAAGAAGAGAAAGTACGCGTGAAGAAGGGCAACAAGAAAACCCTGCAAGAACAAGGAGACAGAAGGAGTAGGAAAGACTTATGCTGCAGGAACAACAACATTCAGTTGAGACTGTGCAGCAGGAAGAGGAAGCATTGGCACAGCCAATTGAAGAGGCAGTTGAGATTGTTCAGGAAGATGAAGAACCAATGGATATGGCACAACCAGATAATGTAGAAGTAGAACTACCAGGAATTGCTGAGTGGATGCAGCAATTAGACCCAGGTGCGTCACCACCAACACCAGATGTGACAGTTTGAATTTTCATTGGCAGCCCAAGATTTGATAGAAGATATAGAGGTGCTTGAAGTACCAGAAGAACCAGTGAAGGGCAAGGAGATTGAAATTGTAGAAGAACCAGAGAAGCAAAATATAGGATATTCAAGAGAGGTAGTGGTAGCCAAATGCCAACCAGCATTGAAAATCAGCCAGAGCCACAAGAAAAAGCAATGGAACAACCTATCAACCTGAGGGAAGAAAGAAGAGAAGAAGTAAATGCAGAACATGAACACCAGGACACACCTCTGACATTAGGCAAACATTTCATAATTGAAGTGCCTAGTTTCGGGTTGTCAACAGAAGAAGATGATCATACCGATGATCAGGTGGATGAGTTCTTCGGAAAGATGATGCAAGTATTTGACTCTACAAGATTACAGTTTCAAATAGGTTGTGTAGAACACAACCTATTTGATCCATGGTCTATGATGATATGGAGAAAGCAGTACAGTGGGCCCAAGATAATGAGAGGACAAAGAAGCTTGCTGAAATTTGTCAAAAAGAGTCGTGGGAGACGGAAGCTGGAGCATTGGCAAGGATGACAGAAGTAAAAGAGCTACCAAAAGGTACACAAACAATTTACAGGTTACCACAGAGAGTATATATAAATGTAGGTACATTGGATCCTTGTCCAGCAGATACAACAGAAGTGGAATACAGGAAAATTCCACCAGAGTTGGCACCATTGTATGCGAAGATTAACTTCTTGGCACATTGGATTAATTGGTTAACGGTTGGGTTGGAGAAGACTTACCAATCCAAGGAAGAGCAGGTTAACCAATGCCAAGAAGAGTTGCAGAAGATGAAAGGATAAGCAGAAACTGAAATAGCTAGCCTAAGACAAAGTTTTGAAGAACAAATGAAAGCAAAGGAGGACAAACTTGCTACAGCAAGGAAGGATATGGAAAAATGTAATGAAATAATTACACAACTGAGAGCTGAATTAGTAGTTCGAGAACAGGTGTATGAAGCTCAAGAAAAGGAGTTGGAGCATAAGAATCAGCTGATTGAAGAGAAAAATGAGCAGCTGGCTATTGCAGCCAGAATTGAAGCTGAGTTGAAACAAAAGGCACAAATGACTCCTAACCAGAGGGAGAAAGAATTGATGAAAGGACATGGAGTTCGACGCCTCAAGACTCTTCTAGCATCCATGGTTGTAGAACCAATAGATAAATATAGGCAACTAGTAAGCTGTGTCTGACTACAACTTTTGAGTACATAAAGGGGTGAGAGAGAGGATCGAAATGATGAATATATGACAACCTTCCAACATTATCTCCTGGAATAGAATCTTTGTACAAGTCCAAACCCAAAAAACTAGAGCATGAATATGAAACATTTGCTGTATAGCCAAGGGATTAATTAGACAAAAGTTCATTAGCTGATATTTAATAGATCAAACATAGAAGAGACTCTCAAAGAAAATTTAAACATAAAGTGCAGCTCTCTTTTACAGCTCAAGTTTTTCCAGGCATGAAGAAAATTTCATAAAAGAGCTTGTAAGAAATTAGTTAAGAAACATGTTTATACAAATACAGACTCTGCTAATGTATTAAGTCCTGATGCAGTTCCATTTGTATCAATTACCATGACTTCTCATGGGTGCAGTCATGATCTCCTCCCTTATACCCCAACCTAGCACCTATCAATCCATGTATAGATGATCTTATAAATTTTTTGAAGAAATCACTACTACAGTAGTGAACAACAAGCAAAATCTTAGGCTACTCAACCATTGTCAACAAAAAAAGAGAGGAAATCCAAAAGTTGCAGTTTTGTTTAGGAGATAAAGAATCATGCAGGATATCTTTTAGTCAGAATAAGATATTAGATTTTATATAAAACTTCCAATAGATGCAAATAGCAAAGCATTGTTCATATTCTGTTAGCTTACTTCAGAAACTGAGTATTTACTGGATGACACACTAAACTTACTAACACCCAAAAAAAATATATAAAATAAGATGATTTGCAAGGATTATGCTTAGCTGTTGTTATCGTATTTGGGATGGTTTAAAAAATAGTGGTTCCAAACTGTTCATGTTTTGTTACAGCAGATTGCATGAAATACGCAGGTATCTTCAAATTAAACTACCTGAATATACATATTTCAGATTCAACGAGTTTACTTGGAAATCAAGATATAATAATTAGAATAACAAAGTCTACAAATACATTGTTTAAGGCACTTCCTTCAAATCCATGACCCATAAAGTCAAGGAGAAAAGAAATGTTACCTTATAGTTCACCAGAAATAAAATTATTATTTGTTTTGACCTAAATATGGCTTACAAATTGGCATTGCAAGTTTTCATGACCTCTTTTATGGCTTTGCAGCACGCAACTCTGGCTTCATCCTTTATTAGTACAGCAGGAACTGAGTTTGCCCATGAAGGCATGGTTTAGCAATCAGAACCTAAGCTTGTCTGTGACAAGACTCACCTATAATATGAGTTGTCTTCCACCATACTGGGGTTTCTTGAAAGCAGGCTGTCCAAGCCTCAAGTCTAGATCAGATTGGCCAGTTTGTATCTTCTTGACAACCACCTAGACAATTTTAATAGCCTCTCAAAGGCAATGAAGTCTGCATCAGCAGGTCATTCCTTGGACTTGGATAATAGAACAAGAAATACAAAAACTTGCATTGTCAATGCCCAAAATTAGAACCGTTGCACAACTGACACTGCAGCAAACTTCGTCAAGATTGCTGCTGGTGTCAGCAAATTCATTGTGCTTACTTATTTTTGTCCTTGCCTTACGAAGTGCACTGGGTATTGAGAAACTTTCAATCAAAGTTATGTAAAGTGGGATCATTAATTGGCCTATAGTTACAAAATCTAATGAGGTCAGAGCATGCTATCGTCATGCAGATCAGCCCAGGAGAGAGAAAATGAAAATATTTGTCTTCAACAGAGTTGGATATTGTAGCAATAGGGAGTATTACTGATCCCATGAATAATTTTCTCATGTCATAAATATATTCTTTCTCTTTTGTATTTGGGTTTGCATGCGCTCCATGATTTGTCCTACGACAGTTTTCCTTTGCCTTGAAGATGTAATTTGTAATTTCATTCTGAAGGCCCAGTCTGGGCCACCTATATATATATTTTATTTATTTTTTGATCATACCCATGGTATATCAAGAAACCTCATTATTGTGGTATTAGGACAAACCAATTATCATGACACCCATAGAAATTGGAAGTTGATGGGCTCTTTGTGAGCCAAACATTCTCACCAGTCAAACTTCAACCCCATGGGCCCATAAAATAATATAATTATCACATGAAGACTTGGAGTTTAGAAAATATTACACATAAAAATAATATATGGGCCGACTATAAATAATCCAACACAACAAATGTAACAAAGTCTCTTTATCACCTTATATAATTTCTACCAAAACATACATTCTGCTTTACTAAATATAAACGAGAGAACTAACATTCAAAAATAGGATCATATTAGTACATAAACATGGTAAGATATGATAGAGAAAGAGGAAAGCAAAGTAAGAATAGATATAATTCAGCCAATATGTTGCAAGTAAATAGACCTGAAACATCCACTAAATCAAACAATACATGTCTAATTAATCTGAGAGAAATAATGCTAAAGTAGGAGGAGCAAGAAAGCAAGCTAGAAGCCTTTTCCATAGCATACCATCAAATAATCATCTGGATTATTCTCAATCACAAAGCCATAAAGGTAAAGCAATTCCTGCAAAAGAATATCAAATTTTAAAAATCAAGCATAATGAAGACTTTCTATGTGTCCAAATAATAGAAAACTGCAGGCAGGCATGTAAATTTCTAGTTATCTTCCCCTTGTGACTATACCAAACTAGGTTATGTGTAAACTGAAAGATGAATGCAATAGATTGCAAATCACGTGTATACAACATCAGAAAAATAAATGAGACATAATTGATGTGGGTACCATATGAACATAAATTCAGAGAATGGGAAAAAACTTGTTCAGAATTTAGAAGGCTGCATATATGAAATGGGGCAGTGTATTCACTGCCTTAGTGAATGTAACAAAATATAATCCATGGAAGTTTGTGAACAAGAAGAATTGAAAGACAAGTCCATAGCATTTACTTCCAATCTACATCTTCGAAAGAATTATTTTTAAGCCAAAAAAATTACTGCTTGCTGACCAAATGCCTTCTTATTTGTTGTTTAATTTCTTATTGAATTTTGAAAAAGAAAGTTGCAACTGTCATGTTTGGATTCATTTAGATGGTACGATGTCTACTTCTTTCACAATCAATTTTGCTAAAAACATCAACTTGCAATGTTGGCTGATTTTGCCCTCAACAAAGTTATAAACTATTACAACTCCAAGATGTTGTAGACTAAGTTTAGCACTGAAAGAAAGGAAAAGTCTTAGGGATCCCAATCATCACAACAGCAAATTTATTTACCTTAAGGGAGGTCAAGGAAGGTATTAAAAATCTAGGAATAGATAAGGCTTGTGATGTGGATGGACTACAAACGGAATACTTAAAAGGGGGAGTAGAGGACATAGTACTGCACATTAAGAGGATATTCAACAACATCCATCATCACTTTAAGGGATTGGACGACAAGTCAACCAATACCTCTCTTCACAAGTGGAGACATAGACAATCCCTCAAATTACAAACTATTATTTCAATCCCCATTTAGCAAAGAAGTTTGAAAGCGTGGTTGAGAGTAGAATCAGTAAGTGGGTAGGAGAAAAAGTGAAGAGGGAAAAAGGTCGAGAATGAGACATAACCTTGAGAAAGCACGGAACGAAAAAGAAGAAGCCTATTGCTTTTTTGCGGACTTTAAGAAAGCTTTTTACACAATGTCTAGAAGCAAACTATGGAGTGGAATGGAAGACTTAGGCATACCAGAAACATATAGAGCAGCAGTTCATAGACCCTATGAGGAGGTCTAAGGTAAAATTAGAACACAAGCAAGTCTTTCAAAATGCTTTAGAAGTGACACAAAGGTTAAACGACGATACCCATTATCCCCTACCTTATTTGGTTGATATGTTGATAAATTAGAAGAATGGCTAAATCTGAGAGGAGGGGACAGTGTTCATTTGGGAAAATATGTGGTGAGGCTTCTTTTGTATGAAGATGATCTCATTCTGATTGCAAGGTCAGCATAGGGTTTGAGAGAGCACTTAAAGGCCTTAGAGCACTTTTGCAAGGAGGTAGGCATGCAAGTAAATACCAAAAAAACTAAGATCATGATCTCCAATTAAAAGAAAAAGAATCAGTTAAATTTTTATTTTGAAGGGGGTCTTCTAGAAGAAGTAACAGAGTACAAATATCTTGGGATAGACTTCAATAATAAGCTCAATTGGGAAACATGTAGAATGAAAAGAACATTGAGAGGATTCTACTATAAATTTTATTCCTAACAATAAATTGAAGAGATCTAACAGAACAAGCAACAAGGAATAAACAACGACGACAAACAGTTTAGGAACAGAACCATTTCATTATGTACAATCAGATATTTACATCACTTACAGCAGTTTGTCTTTCGTAACAACATCACACAATGATGATCTCAGTAATGGAACTGTTTCATTACCATCCAATGGTATACAAAATTTGAAAAGGGGGTAGATGGTTACAACCCAATTGTGACCCTCTCATACCGAACTATCAAACTAAATGCAGACTAATTATAAACACAACTCATTGTCTTATTGATGTGCACGACTCTGTGACATGTATCAAATGACATTTCTTTGATCAATGCTCGTTACAAGCCATGGATCAACATACTTAACAAAACTCATGAAAAACACACATATGACAAAACTATTTATGTACAATTACAAAGTGGACATGCATTTTGCACCATGTTTGACTGATTTTGTTGATCTATCTAACTGCCTACATCTATCCCTCCTCTAGACTTGTTGGCATCATCACTGGTAGACCAACTGATCACTAGGGATAGAAGCACTGGATGTGGTGCTCGAACCTCTTGCCATGCACTTTCTTTTCCTCCTCTACTTTATGCAATCGATCAATTCTTTGTTTGAGCTGAATTTTTCCTCCAAACGAAATTTCCCAGGCCTCTGTTTTACTCGCAATGACTTTTCTACTTTCATCTTGCACAGAACTACAACACTCTCCTAGTTTGCAATGACGATGATGTTGTAGACTAGGACTTGGACTTACTAAACCTTTACAATGACAATTCACTAGACTTGGATGATGACGAGTTGGATGGCGATTGACTGCAAACAACAGATAACAACAAAATGCAGATTGCACAAATGGTCAATTATGAAGGACTGGTTGTCGACAATCATGGCACACAGACAACACAAATGGCGGGGGATTAAGATTTGGTAGAAAGGGTCGATAGGGCGTTGGTTGACGGCAGTGTGGCCAACAATGCATCAACTAGTGATGAACTACAAACGAGGTGTCGACAAACTAGTCAACAAGGCTTAGGTTGACAATGTAGCATGGCGGTAAGTCCTCTAACATTTGGAGGAACAATTTGATATCAATAGTCAACCCTAATTGCAATCATCTCCCAATTGTGCAGCATTTCACTTGTACAACACTTCTGCTTGTACAACAATTGCTTCCATTTCTACAACTCCTCTTGTACAACACTCCTCGTACAATACTTCCGATGACACTTCTTGTACGACAAATCTGGACTGCAACTCAAATACAACCTGCACACAGAACTTGGAAGAACAACCTACAATCTACTTGCTACAGTATAACATCACACAGAACATGTACACAATCACACAGATGAAGGATGAATAGTATTGCATTACTCCTGCCTATACGACACTCACATTACAAAATCATAGGTGATAATCGATGGATCCCTTCGATAGTCGCACAAATGAATAGGGGGTCCTATTTATTCTTGAGGGTTGGCAATTAACAACAATTGTTGTCGTGGACACCTCATCTAACCACCCTTCATTCGCACATACATAAGTGATACTGCAGAGGAGAAAACCTACAAGTGGAAGAAGTGTCGTACAAAAGACGTTGCAAAGTGTTGTAAAAAGAAAAGTGATCGTACGACACAAGGGAGTTGTCGTACAAAGAGTGTCGTACAATTGGTCGTACAACACAAGGAAGACATTTTACAAAGAGTAATGTACGATTGGTCGAAGCATCATACAATTTGCAGGAGCATCGTTCGTACGATTGGCCGGATCATCGTACGATTGGTAGGAGCATCGTATGACCTGCAGGAGCATCGTACAGTTGCAGGGGAAGTCATACAATTGAACAATCACCATACAAGTGCAAGTATAGGGTCGTATGAGCGATGGCAGACTGATTGAACAATTAGTGTATGACAAGAAGAAAAGACATACGACAAATTAAGTATGAGAGGGGGAAGTGATTTTTGTGAGCACATACAAAGGATTGTTGCACAAAGAATTGAACGATTACTAGGCCTGCGATATCAAAGGGAGTATTGGCCGAGAAGAGAAGAGATAAGATGCAATCAAAGGCCAAAACTAGTACAATACACGCATAGATGAGGACACGGTTACAGGATGGCAAAGGAAACTTAGCCTTTGAGAGGGCACCAGAGTGAACCTGAGAAGGAAAAGATATTGCTAAATGAGATAACATGGACTCAACCAGCAGGAGAATTCTAGAGAAAATGGTGGCAAGAGACTCCACCAAAGCATGAGTTGAAGGCTAAATTGAAGCAAGCACGAGTGAGTTGCATTGCGTAGGTTCCAATTTTCAATAAAGATTTATTTAGAGAGTACTTATTACAGATGCTCGAATCTTATGATGCAAGGGAGAATGTGAGCTTTGTTCGGATTAATAATCGCCACATCAAGGTAATGTTCTCAAAGAACAATTTTCGATGGACGTTTGGGTAGCCACAATGAGGAATTGAAGTGAAGAAGGACCATCTTGACCAAAAGGAATGGAACAAGATAATCAGACAATGACAAGTATTAAGCCTTAAGATGTTAGTAAGACTTTAAGTTCAGGAGGTCATGAGCTCAAACAAAGTCAATTGAAGAATGATGAATTACGATGTGTCATGAACATTGTTATGTCAAAGTTATCAAGAGAAACTAGATCATCGGAGATGCCTATGTGGTTAGCATAGTATGTGGAAGGCATGATGGAAGGTGTACAATACGATTGGGCATCGTATTTGTCATCCAAAATCAAGAATTTCTTGAAGTGGCAGACGAAGAATTTTTCGATGGCAGTCCATGCCATTGGAATTATGCTTAATGCAGTATCCTACGCTAGGATCAATTTTCCTGGATTGACTCCTCCAAGGAAGTTGTTAAGAGATGAACCTACAATTTTTAGATGGGTAAAGACGATACCCATAGTGAAGTCCACTCCAGCAAAACTGAGGACCAAGAAGTTTGTGAGAAAAACAAATGTTGTCCCATTGGAGGATAGTGAGACTTCTGAGGAAGATGTAGCTCCTTGACGAAAGAGGCAGAGGAGGTTAGAAGATGATTTGGAGCAGGAGACTGGAGAAGTGGTTGTGAGAGTCACTTAGGAAGAATGTCATGAGGAGTTGTTGCAGTAGCAACACATTGAAGAAAGAAGGGAGGAAGAAGGACCACCGGTAAGTCCTATTCGAACAAGGAGACAACATGACCAGGAGAGGTTGATGTTGCAAGAGCAGCAACCCTTAGGAAGGACTATACAACAAGAGGAAGTAAGGGCACAACCAATCAATGAGGTACAAGAAGAACCAGGGATGATGGGCAATATGGAGGTAGATTTGACACGAATTATTGAACGGGCACAACAAATGAATTTTTGCACATCACCTACTTTGTTAAGTATGGAACAGTTTGAGCTCTCAGAAAGAGCTCAAGGGTTAAAAGAAATAGTGGTTCTAAGGAATAGTGGTTCTAGGAGAAACAAAAGAGGAAGATCCTGGAAGGGGCAAGGAGATTGAGATTGAGATTGCACCACCTGAAACCCAAAAAAAGAGAATGAAGATCAGAGTGATCAGGAGAGAAAGCAACAGCCAAAGATCAGCTAGTGAGGAAAGTTTGCCAAATATGCTAGAAGAAAATATAGTGCAGCATGATCAATAAGAAGGTACATAGGAACAAATTGTGGAACAGTCTGATCAGCAAGAAGAGAATATATAAATACAGCAAGACCAGCAGGAACAAAGTGGAAAAGAACAAAATACGGGACACGAAGAAAAAGAAACTGATCAAGGGATAGATAAGCACTTTTATTGAGGTGCCTAGTTTTGGGTTAACTGATGAAGGAGCCCAAATTGATGATCAGGTTGACGAATTATTCGGGAAAATGATGCAGATCCTAGATAATGCATGACTATAGTTTTGGATAGACTATGTAGGATAGCTACGGCGATGGAAATCCATGGTGTATAATGAAATGGAAAAGGTAATAAAGTGGATTCAGGATGAAAGAAGAACAAAGAAACTCGTTGAAATTCATGAAAAACAACCATGGGAGATACCAGCCAACCAGGACTAAGGCTGAGCTGAAACAAAGAATACAGAAGGGTGCTACGGAATGAGAAAAAGAGCTGATAGTGCAATTAGCTGAAATGGAGAAGAAAGCTAATCACTATGGGTTACAATGTGTTCATATCAGTAAGTATGCAGAGAGATTGAAGGATGAACGAGAAGCTCTACGACTCCAAATAGCTGACATGGGTGGAGCACCTGATTTTGGATCACAACAACAACAACCAAGCATAGGAAAGCAGCAAGCGTCGGCGAGGACGTCGACTGATTTAAAGGGGACAGATGTAAAGAAGAAGAAATGAAAAATTGTACAGAATGTGTTTGCAATTTTGACAAGTTTTGTTTGTAATTTTGCTGAAATGAAATGTACATAAAATTAGAGAAAATGAAATTAAAGTGCAAATTAAATGAAATGAGACGAAATTAGGCAAAATGCGCATGAAATTAGAGTTTAATAAAAGTGACTTAGAACTTTAGAAAGTGAAATTAATTCATGCAAGTCGAAGGATTCAGGTGGTGGTTGTAAATGTCACACTGTCTCGGGAACCGCTTGGAACAGCCTGGGTAGGCTTCATAAGGCCCCCCTTAATTTTTGGAGTTAGTCATCCCGATAAAGAGAGAGTCATATTGATCCCGAGAGCAGGCAAGGAAGGATTATTGAGCATGTTTTATAGAGTCTTGTGCAAGTCTGGATCATGGCTGTTTATGTTCATAATATATATTCAGCCATTGCTTTCAATTCTAGACCTCATTGTTGTGATTATTTGTATGATGCATGTTGTGTGTATTACTATTGCAAAATGTATGAATTATTACTTGATGATAGGATTGTTACGTGCCTATATTGTTCGGATTGTAATTTACAAGTTATAGTAGCATCTGTAGGGTTGTAGTCGATCGTACAATCACTTGCAAGGAGTTGGCCGTTCCAACGGTTGCAGACCGTGTGATGGTGGAATTGTAGGAGGGAACACAGGGTAGTGTTGCCCGACTCAAGATTTGCTAGCTAAGTCTGACTTCGTGTGTGATATCGTATAAAGTCATCATTGTATGACTGTTCAGAAGATTGCTCATCACACTTATATTGTACCGTATGAGAGATAGATCGTACAAGGAGATTGACTTGTACAAGAGGTTATGTCATATGACTGGTTGTGTTGTAAGACAGGAAGGATCATACGATAGGGTGCATTGTACGATTAGTGGAGTTGTACAAAAATGCTTATATTGTACCGTATGAGAGATAGATCGTACAAGGAGATTGACTTGTACAAGGAGATTGACTTGTACAAGGGCAGGATCGTACAAGAGGTTATGTCATATGACTGGTTGTGTTGTAAGACAGGAAGGATCATACGATAGGGTGCATTGTACGATTAGTGGAGTTGTACAAAAATGGGTTGTACAGACAAATTGATTGTTCAGTTGAGATTGTATGAGTTGAGTCATATTGTACAAAGGTATGTTGAATTCCTGAATCTGTCGCCACCGCATTGCTAGGAATACCACCACTTGTGCTACAGTTCTTGTATCTGTTCTGACTACGACACTTGTACACACTAAACTCAATATGCACACTACCAATCTACCAACAATAATCACAACATATACAGATCATAGACAAAGGGAAATCATCATTGTATACAGCATTACAAGGTTTCCACCATACAATCTCTCTAGTATTCTTTCTATAGGATGCTCTAGTAAGCACATTACACGCATAGGCTCTATCTCCTCGTGATCTACTCGTGTGTGTTCGGAACAAATGAAGGGGGGGCTATTTATGGTTGGGCCCAAGCATTGCCAACAACGGCCTACTGCATAATTGTTTTCCCTTCTACTCATACATGACACAACTTTAGACTCTAATACAAATATTAAAGATGACGTCACCTTCCTTTGACGTCTAACAAAATTACATGACATTCATATTTACATTTACATTTCCATTTCATTTCATTGTCATTACATTTATATTTCATGTGCCTTAACACTTATTACTATCACTATATACACTAAGACTTTGGTTGTCTAGAACCGGCTCCTACATCTACCCTCCCCTTTATTTTGGTCGGCATCCTCGTCGACATCTGCCTTTGCTCTTGGGGACTCGAGTTATGTTGAGGAGTTGGAACATGAATTCCTCCAAGCTCTTGGATTGGTAGGTTATATGCCTCGTTTTCTCCTTTCAAGCACTTGGCATAAGCTTGATATTGGGCCCATTTCATACCATACTATTCTACTCTATACTCAATATCAATTATCCTAGCTTTCAATTCAGCTTCCCTCTTGGCTGCTTCTGCCAATTGCTCGTCTTTCTTTGCTATGAGTTGATCACGATGTTTAACCTCCTTAGTCTTTACCTCTAGTAGTTGCTCTTTTGTTGGACAATCTATCTTAAATTAACCAATGAGCTGATCCTATACCTCATATGCCTTAGTTTTCTCCTCAACCTCCTTTCTCACTCTAGCCAATTCTGCTTCGGCTTCCTCGTTTACCTGCCAAAGTTTTGCTTCTATTACCTGCAACTAGTTAGCCCTTTCTTCCCCTGCATTGTGAATCTTCTCAATGCTTGTGACTAACCATTGAATTAAGTATGCCAAAAAATTGATCTTGGCATATATTTTCACTAACTCAGGTGCAAGTTTAACAAACTTCACACCTATTTCATCTTGTGGGCAAGGTGTAATATTTCCTTTATTAACATATACACATGTTGGTCACCTATACAGTGTTTGAGTCCCTTCTGGCAGTTATGCGGACCTATCATATTTCTAATGTTGTCAGTTTCCATTTCCCATGGTTGCGTCTAATGTATGCTAGCAAGTCTCATCATCCACTCCTCATCCTAGATCTAATGTACTTTTTTGCCTAGCTCATTATCCGCCATCAGCTATGATTTCTGCCATTGTCCAACACTTCCTACTTGGAACTCTAATCTTACTTTGTCTATGACTTCAGACACTCTTGAAACAATTATCCACCTACTCATCAATCTAGTCTCCTAACTCTGGTGGTTGCTTGAAATTTGGTACTTCTATCATGATATGGTCACTCAACTCTGCATCTGTATCATGATTTGTGGTTGTCTCTTCCACATCCTCTCCTCGTCCAGACAGATTGATAGGTTTCACAGCTGCCTTGCCCTTTTGTATAAACTCAGTTGCATCAATTGTCGCCATTTCCTACATTCTCTCCTGTTCCATTGGTTGGTTGTCATCACCCTTATACATGAACCTTTCTTATTTTGATGCAAACTCTTTTCCTTTATCTCCTTTTCGTTTTTCCACTATTGGTGTTGGTACTACTTCTGGTGCTGTAGATGAGATGTCTATGTGTACTTCATCCAATGGAGGTGATCCATGTGGATCTATTGGTGCCAAATGCAATGGATTGTTCTCCAACTTATCCTGTGTATGAACATTTTCTACCCTTGCGCTCCTCACATCTTCTTCCACTGCATTTTGTTCTTCCACAACCGCATTTGTTGCACCTAGTATTTGTGTTTGCTACAGAGCTCTCTCCTCCCTCTGTTGCAATCTTTCCTCCAAATATTGCTCTTTCTTTGCAACATAACTACTTGGTTGTTTTTATTTCTCCGTAGTCTATTCCTAAGATTTTCGTAGCTGTCCCTGCACATCTTGACTTGCGATGCAGGAATATTCCTCTATACTGCTTTTGGTGGCTCCATCCTTCCTCTCTTTGGCTGTGATTTTTTATGTGGCTGAGGTTGCTCTTCCAAGTGCTGCTCCAACCTCTTCCTCCTCTTTTTTGTTCATATCAACTCCTCCTGCTGTGGCTATGTTTTAGTTCCCTAGGAATTTGTACTCTCCTCATCCACCAAAGGTTCCCACCCCTTTCTCTTCATCGACATATTTTTCTTCTTCTTGATTGGAGTAGTCAGCTTAGTCAATGGCATCACATGTACCCACTGCCATATCGTTAGCTAATGCTCTAGAATTACTCTTGGCAAATTCAATCCAAGAAACCACATCTTCTCTTCTATCACAACATTCATCATTAGGGCAATGGCATGAAAAGCCATCGAGAAGTTCTTAGAATACCAATCAGAAAATTTCTAATGCGATATGCTAAGTATGTCACCCAATCATATGCAACTCCATCCATTATCCCTTCCATGTATGGGATAAGCCAAGCAGACATCTCTAACAATCTCTACTCTCCTGATAATTTTGACATAACCACATTCATCATACATTGTAGCTCCAAGCTCTTTAGTTGGCTACTCTTCAACCCACAGCTCCCGTGTTTTAGCATCTTAGCTGCCTCCTCTGGGCTGATAATAGTGATCCGGCTCATAATTTCATGCCATTGGTGTGAATCTCCTATGTCCTTCATCACCAATACTCCCAAAGTTTGCAATCCAAATGTCTTTTTGAAGTTGCTCAATGAAAAGGCTACATGCACCTCATGATCAATCATCACCCGACTCATATGATGTTGCTCGTCATATGTCCTCAGTATCTATAGCAATTGATCTTTGAAAAACTCTTTTTCGAAATTCAGGATCTGTAAAATGTGATGTACACCTGCATTCTTGAATGCAGCTTTCAATGGGTGTTCATGATGAGTCTCATTCCACCAATTCTAGCAGAGTTCTGTTGGTTACTGCCACATCATCTCATGCAACGGTATCGTCATCCACTCTTTTGCTTTTCCCTTCTCTTGAGGTATAGCTTCTATCTCTCGTCCTCGTGAGGTATTTATCCTTGGTCTATCATCATATTGCCTCTCTTGTTTCGCTTCTCTTGCACGTACCTGTTCTACAAGTCCTCGCCTTATACCAACTCCAATTTCTTCACCACATAAACGAAATCTTGACTGCAGCCTTGATTTTGGTGGAGCTTTCTTCTACTGGTCCGTTCAGTGTATTCGATCAATGATACTTGGTCTCTTTTGCATGCTTTCGGTCTTCAACACTTCAACCTCCGACTGTAGTGTTGCTTGTGCGGCCACTTACACTCTACATATACGACACTGTAGTACAACTCCTTGTTTGTACGGTCCTACAGTTGAATGGTAGTGTCTTCAGCTTTCACACAACACTTGGCTACTACTTATACGGTAGTCTACTAGCGCTACTCTACACAACGTCCTCACCCTGCCATCCTCATTCACACAGTTCTATAGCAATTTTGCTCCTTGTGCTTTTGTTGAAGAATCCTTCATGCTTCTACCCCATACACTTGCAACTCCTTCGCAAATTCTCCTTGCAAACAATTTCTCCACCTCAAGGTTCTTTTGAAACCTTCTTGTCCTACAGCTCCTTCGTGCTCTTTTGTGCCTTCGCCTTTATTTTTGTCCTCCACCTTGCACACTCCCATCGGCTCCTCTTCGTCTACATTTTAGTCTGGAATTCATTACCCAACTATCCCCAATGTGCCTATTTATAATCGTTTGGAGGGAAAAACCGTTGCACCTACATGCATTAACTGCCAAGTGAACGTAGTTCACCACCTCACCCTTTCTGAATGTGCTCTCTCTCTCTCTCTCTCTCTCTCTCTCTCTCTCTCTCTCTCTCTCTCTCTCTCTCGTATATACAAGGGGGTTTACACCATCCAACGTCAAGTGTGTCCTACAATTCGTACTACCACCCCTATTGCTATCTCAATTACAACTCTGCCTGACGGTTCTACTTCTTCCTGTCGATCTTGCCATTCTATTTGATTGTCATTTGATTACCTCCGTTTGTTCAAAGATCTTCCTGTCCAACAGTTGGATGGCACTCTGTCGTACCATCACTGTTATAAAAATGGCCTATGCCCTTTGTACGGCATTCATCTATACAGCCTCCATCTATACTACCGAGTTCTATACAGGCACCCTCCTGTCTTTTTCTAATACAGTGAGCCATATCTCTCCTTATTTCCTCTCTACTCTGTCATCTTTGCTCTTCTCTTATCTAGTTTCGTTCCTGTCTATTTCTTCCCTGTCGTCACCTTCTCACTTGTTACGATTGTCCTATTTCAAACATACTCCTTCGCTCATTTCCTTCCATTGAGCAAGCCTCCATAACATAGGACTACATGTTTCCTCCTGGCTATCTGAGGTCCGTCCATCTTTCTCTTAGGTTCCTCGGTTGTCTGTTTTAAAGTCTTCGGTTCCAACTCAAACCACAAGGCAATTTTGATGGGCCAACCCGATGATCACACGGTAATTGGTTGTTTCGTGCAAGGACAGCAAATGGTCCTTGTGGGTCATCCTGCTAACCACGTGGCCTAGATGTAGTCGGAGGGAAAATCCTTCCCCTAGAACTACCGGGAGGTAGACCAACCAAACTTCTCCCTTGGCCAAGTAATCTTAGACGACCAAGAAGACCTAACGGTCTCCTCGAGTTGCCTAAGTTACCTATCTCCTACATGACAACTAGGGTACCTAGTAATCCTTGCAAACTACTAGGATCTCCTTTTGCAACAACCATTGTTGGCGTGTCATCCAATTCCTCCTTGTTCGTCTTCCTTCCTCAAAGTCCTTTTGCACATTCCTCCTTTCTTAAGGTTGGGGAACTAGTTGAGATCTTGACATGTTCCTCCTAGCTCGTCTCATAAGTGGTGAGCTTGAGGTGCTACTACTAGTATTGATATTAATTGCATATGAGCTTGTGGAAGAACTACTACTTGTTTCTGTTACCCAATTTCTCCTTTCTTCTTCTAGAGATGTAGGTGCTTCGAAAACATCCCTCCACAATATCTTTGTTATTTCTTCTCTAGTCAACCTATGTTGCCCAAGATCATTTAACTCTTCCTATCGCCTTACTTCCCTTTCATTAAGGCTTTGTATTGTGTTGTCAATTTCTTGAACAATTTGTTCCCTCATTTGAGCACTATGCCTTTGCAAGGTCTCATACTCTTGTACCAATTGTGTTTCCTAACGTATCCTCTATTGTAGGGAACCAATCTATGCTGACTCATATCTTCGTGCTCACTATCTTCACTTTAAGGTTTGTGATTGGTTGGCTCTTCCCCGTTTGCCATAGCCAACAATCATTGTTCTTGCTCTTCATATGTTCCTCGAAATCTTACATGCACCCATAACCTTCCCTGTTCTGTTGGATGTGGTTTCAACTCTTGTTCGATGATAGGTTACTCACCATCTGCTGTCCCAAACAACCATCCCAAGTCTATTCCTTCATTGTCCTGTATTGTACATTGTTCTTGATTGGTCCAACTAGGTTCTCTTTCCTAGACCATTACTCCTTCAAAACTCTCTAAAGACTGTTGCGGTGCTTCAACTACTCTTCCCATGGTCTCTTCCTCAGATGGTATGATGTCAACCATATTGACTTGTGCTTTTACTTTATATGGTTTTAACCTTAGTTATCAAATTCGTCGAATTTTTTAGATGAAATTCGAAATTCGATGAACTCAAAACCCTAACACAAATTCGGTGAATAAACCCTAAATTTGGCAGAAAAAAAAAACTGAACAGAAAAGAGGAACAAAAAACCCTAAAATCAGTTGTTGGCAGTTGAAAAATAAAACCCATAACTTATATGGTAAAATCTCTACCTCCAAAATATAAAATATATATATCCATGTGAAAGTGTTATAAAAAAAATTCTTCATATCCATGTCTTGCACAAATTATATCGGATGCAACCATTTTCAATCTATTTTCTTTAGTTCTTTATTATCACTTGAGAGAATGGATAGCTTTGATAGTTCTTTGTTAATATGCATGATCTTTTTTTTAGAATGAATTTATCACGAGTTTTGAGCAAATTTGAATTTTTGTGACTTTTTATTATATTTGGTAGAAAACTTATAATTTATCTTTTAAAAAATTTAAAATATTTTCATGTGTTAAAAAATTGCTATGTTTAGATAAAGTTATAAATTATTTTATATTTTAAAAAATATTTAATATATTTTAAAGTATATATATATATATATATATATATATATATATATATATATATATATATATATATATATATATATATTTTTTTTTTTTTAGTAATACTTCTTATACACATCCACCATGGGGATTGAACCCGGGTCATATCACCGATAATGCAAGTGGCATCCTTGCCGGTAGACCACACTCACGGGGATATTAAAAAAAGTATATTTGAAAAAAAAAGTTTAAGATATTATTAATTTCAAATATTATAATTTTGTATCTTTGATTTTTAAATTTTATATAAAAATAAAAAATAAAATTATATGAAAGAATATATCATATATCCTTTCATATATGTGCATTTATAATAATCGAATTTTATGTCGAATTTATTCTGAATTTTTAAACATATCGATTTTTTTTCCGAGCTTCAAGAGTGTCGAACTCGAATACGAACTCGAACTTGATAACTAAGGTTTTGACCATATTAGCGAAAATCAGCAATTTTTGCCAAGTCTGATTCTGAGTCGGCTTCGTCAAGTCACTTGGGTTCGGGACTATGTTTTTTGAAAAATCACCAAGTCCCAATCAAAAAAAACGGTCGATGCAGGACAGGTTGGGCAAACACAATAAAAAGGTTGTTTTTTCACTTTGCTTCTTTAAAACTAGAGAGAGAGCTTTGCTTAACTGCTGCCACACCAAACAAAACACTAAAGTGCATCCTAACAGCAGATTTTTTGAAGTTTGAAGGAATCTAGCAGCCACCAACAGCCAGCCAACTGATTTATCTGAGGTAAGAAAAACTCTTGTCAACTGTTTTTTGTTTCCTCCTTTTCTGATTCAAGCATGTTTTTTGTTCTTTTTTTATGATTCAAACCAAACCCAACAGCCACCCAACTATTGCATTTGAGCTAGAAATCTGAAAAACTCTTTCAAACTTTCAGCTTTCTCTTTTTTCCTCTTTCAGCTGTCTTGTTTTTTCCCTCTTTTTAAGTAATGCTTCATAAGTAATGTTGCCTGATAACTATGTATGCAAGCCCAACTTTTCAGCTGTCAATGTTTAAACTAGGGTCTACTTAACCCTAGGGCATTTTGTTCTTTTTTTAAGTTTACAAGTAATTGTTTGTTGTTACAAGTAATTTTTTAAGTTTGTTTTTTTTTAAGTTTACAAGTAATTGTTTGTTGTTACAAGTAAGAGATCCAGCATGGAAGTATGCAAGGGAAGGGGATAAGAAAGGCGAGGTTAATTGCAATTTTTGTGGGGCTCTCATTCATGGAGGCATATACCACCTTAAATACCATTTGGCAAAGAAAAAAGGGAATGATGTTAGGGGATGCCCAAAGGTGTTGATTGATTTTCAGAGAGAATGCAATGCCATCCTCTCAAAATATGAGGAAAAAAATCTCAAACAAAAACAAAGCGAGGCCATGTCAACCCCCCCTTCGTGACCTCGTAAGGAGTGTACCGACAACACCTTTAGCAAGTTTCTCCACAAGAGTTCCAGTCCATCAATTGCACACCCAAGGAGTGGGATGGAAGAGTTCTATTTTGCAGAATGTTCCGAGCCAGGGTCACAACCCATGCTTGAGGGGTATGGTTGCATGGAACAAGGAGAGGCACACGACAACGAGGAAGGTTGTTGCCAATTTTTGGTATTTTCCCGACCTTCCCTTCAATGTGGCAAGGTCTCCATACTAGCAAGGAATGGTAGATGCCATCGCAAGTTGCGGTGTAGGATTTAAGCCGCCAACTTATGACGACCTTAGGGGCCCTCCTCTTCATGAATCCATGGACGACATTCATGTTTTGCTTGAATACTAGCATAGGGTTTGGAGGAAGAAGGGTTGCATTATCATGTCTGATGGGTGGACCGATGGGAGGGGAAGAACATTAATTAATTTTTTGGTTGCTTCTACAAGAAAATTTGTATTCCTCAAGTCAATGGATGCATCAACACAAGTTAAGAGTGTCGATATGCTTGCAGAGTTGCTGTGGGAGGTTGTGTTAGAGTTGGGAGAAGGAGAACGTCGTCCAGGTCATCACAAACAATGCAGAGGTATAAGTAGCAATTGGCAGGATGTTGGAGAAGAGATTCCCCACCATTTTTTTGACCCCATATGCAACCCATTGTCTCGATTTGCTACTCGAAGACATTGGGAAATTACCTTGGGTGTCAGAGGTTGTACAGAAGTTGAGAGCTATTACAAAATTTATCTACAATCATACAAGGGTCCTCCAGCTCATGAGGCAATATATTGGTAGGAGGGAGCTAGTGCGGGCTAGAGTTATACGCTTTGCCACAAACTACGTGACATTGCAGAGCCTCTTCATGCAAAGGGGGGATTGTAGAAGATATTTGTGAGTGATGAGTGGAATGTCGAAAACGCTTCTAGATACTGATTCTCCAGTGAGGGGCAGAAGGTATATGACTATTTGTTGGAGAAGCCTTTTTGGATAGCCATGAATGAGGCCATCGAGGTACAAGACTAAGTTTTTTATTTTACTTTATTATTTTTTTAATTTAAATTATTTTTCCATTTGCGAATCTTATATAGTAAGTTTTTTTTATTGTAAAATATTTTTATTTAAATTATTTTTCCTTCTTTTCAGGTGTCAGAGCCTTTGGTGAGGGTTCTCTGTTTTGTTGATGGAGAACAATCACCAATGTGATATGTATATGAGGCTATGGTTAGGGCAAAAGAGATTATTGCCTCATTTTATTGATATTCCCACACCAGATACGGTCCCATTTGGGATATCATTGACCGGCGATGGACATCTAAGCTCCATAGCCCTCTTCATGCAACGAGGTACTACCTCAACCCCAAATTTTTTTATGTTGATTCATTCTAGGCCGACTATGAGGTGATGGGGGGCCTTCGACTATGCATTGACCGCATGTTCCTTAATGAGGAAATGCGCACTAAGATACAGGATGAGATGCAGGCTTATAAGAAATGTAAGGGCCCCATCCTTGCAGTGCATTCGAGAAAGGTCAAGTATGAGGCCAGATAACCCTCATCGAATTATTATTTATTTTGCCTTTTGATTTTGTTTTAAAAGATAATCTCAATTTACGATTTTACATGTGAATTAAATAATTCCTTTTTCTTGGTCGTTTCCAGATTTATGGGGGGAGGATTTTGGTGCATATACGCCCAATCTCCAGCGCTTTGCCATCGAAGTTTATCTCAATCATACAATGCTTTAGAGGTTGTGAGCACAATTGGAGTATGTTTGAACACATACACTCCAAGAAGAGCAATAGGCTTACACAATAAAAGTTGAATGATCTTGTGTTTGTTCATTACAACCTTCGCCTCCACCATAAAAAAATTATAGGAACGAGCAACGAGGCCATTGACCTAGACGAGATTGATCCATCTCATCACTTAAATGGATCACGGAGCCACAACAAGAGCAGCAAGAAGAGCCTCTCTTCTCCATGGATGATTTTGAAAACCTAGCGGAAGAGTTAGCAACCAAGGCACAAGACGAGGCACAGGCACAACAACAAAGAGAGATTAGATCTTTTGCTAGGGCAAGGGGCAAAGGCATTGCAAGATCTTGAGGCATTTTCATGATGCATGACACATTTTGTAATTTGTACCTTTTTTATATTATAAGCAATACAAGAATATTTGAATTTTGGACGCATTAAAATTTCTTTATTTAAGATGTGTTTTGTCACTTTCATGTGTAGTTTAAGGCTTTAAGCTTGTATCATTTGCCACTTTCATGTGTAGTTTAAGCTTGTATCACTTACAATATTAATTTTTTATTTGCATAATGTTAATTCATTGTGATATGCATGAAAAAAAACTTTTTTTCAATGGAAGTTTTTTTGTTCTTTGGCTTTTCTTTTTGCCAAGTGCTGAGTTTTTCTGACTCTTTTGCCTTGTCAAGTCTGAGATTCTCAACTATGGTTTTAACTCCAATCCATTGACTGTTTCAGGACAATGCATCCCATCTAACTTTTGCAATCTTACTGCACCATTATCCATTACTTCAACCACTTGGAAGGGCCCAAGCCATAGGGTCTTCAACTTCCTTGGCTTGATTTCTCTCTTGCCATTGAATTTTAGCACTAAGTCACCTGTCTTCAACTTCATCTTCCTTAGGTGCTTATTGTGCCATAACTTCCTCTGCCATTGGGCAATATCCATTGCCCATTGAGCCATTACTCGCCTCTCATCCAATTGTACTAGTGTCACAAGCCTCTCCTCTAGGCTCTCCTAGTCTTCTAAACAGTGTTGTATCGCCACCGTCAAACTAGGTACCAGGAACTCTACTGGCACTACTACCTCCTGCCCATACATTAACTGGAATGGCATGTGATTTGAGGTTGACTTGAAGGTTGTCCTGTACGCCCATAGGATAGCTGGCAATCTTTCTTCCCAATCAGCTCCTTCCACTCCACATGTCTTATATATGATCGAGACCAGGACCTTATTTGTCGCCTCCACCTACCCATTGGCTCTAGGGTAATACGGACTTGACAAAGAATGGAAAATCCTGAACTCCGTGGTCAAATTCTAAATAATTTCATTGACAAAGTGTCCTCCTTTGTCACTTGTCAACTGCAAGGGGATTCCGAATCTTGTAATCACTTCTTAAAAAACCATTGTCCCCATTAAATATGCCACTTAGCAGCCACTAGAAATGAAAAAGAAAAAAATCAAATATTAAAGGCAATTGCTAGATAGTAATAGGAAAGTACCTTATATTTAAAAAAATAACTTTTAGGTCGTCTACAAAGAGCCCTTTGGGCAAAACAACAATGGTATAAATTGGTTATCTATGTGTATGGAATACCAATGTTTGGAAGAACAAAATACCGGAACAAGCCCAATTGGAAAATTTTCAGTTCACTTACAAACATACCTCATTCCCTTTGTTGCCATAGCTTATTCGTATTTCTTCCTTTGCAGGAAATGCAACATTTGGACCTTCACAAGGTACATCAATAATTAAAATTATATTTTAATATATATTTATATTTCAATTATCTACAAATCTGAATGATTGTAAAAATGAAGGGAATATCATTGAGAACAAAAGAAAAGAGAAATACAACATTTGTTTCAATTAGTTCATTGAAAAGGGAAAAAAACAAAATATGGTCTGGAGTCATAAGAATGAAACATCGAGCACAAATCTAGTCAATTTCCTGTATCACAAATATACAAAAGAATACAGGAAAATGAAAGCACTTTGAAACGAAGGGAAAATGAAAAATAGCTTGCACCAGTTGTTTCCCTAAAACAAGATGAAACACTATGGACAGAAAGGACACAAATCCAAACTTCAAAGTTGTTTGAAAGGAACAAATAAAGGAAAATAATAAGTATTCTGTACTGTCTCAACCAAAAAATACAGAGCAATACAACATTTCTGAAACGTAAGCAGGCACGGAAGAAACGAAAAAAACAACATTTCTTTTTTTAAAGAGCATGGCCACAAGCAACATGCCAGTAAGTCCTGCAAAGAATAGAACACACAGGAATGTTTTGAATGCTTATTGTAAAATAGACATGGAGCAATTGCCAGCAATCGTAAGGAAATCTTGGTACAGTAAGAGAACCAGATGCAAATAAATGACATTAAGAACAGGAAACAAGTCAGGAATAACTCATGACACCCTCACTTCTTCTCTCAATGACAATATGCTTTCACTTTTTGTATATTTTGTATTTAGCTTGAAGATGCCATAGGCACTCTCTTGAGAAACTGTCCAGTCTAGTGGCAGTCACATTTACTGTTTTTGCCTCACTTCTAGATTTGAACGCAGTTCTTTCTGTCTTTTCCCCATCACATATGCTAAGCTGCCATACTCTCTTGAGAAACTGTCCAGTCTAGTGGCAGTCACATTTACTGTTTTTGCCTCACTTCTAGATTTGAACGCAGTTCTTTCTGTCTTTTCCCCATCACATATGCTAAGCTGCCATACTCTGATACATCTATAAAGAATATTTTGATATTTGTTTTGACATTATGTATGTTCACATTGGTGCGTCGAAAAAAATAGTATTTAAACCCACATCCTGCCTACTGAATTTGTACTTTCACCAATATTCGACCGATTATAATGAGGATATGCAAACTTTCAAGGTCCATTTCTGCCTATTTTTGACACTGGCATTAGCTACATCCAAGAAGCTATCTTCTTATAATTCATACAGAAAATTGATGTATTTCATTTAAGTAAAACATATGATGCTTTAAGCTTTACTTGAACCCTCATATATCTAGCATAGCAGTACTGGGTCACCTGCGTCAAGGGATGTGACCATTCAGAACTTAATCTAAACAATTATGTAAATATTTATGAGGTGCATAATGAGTCCCCCATTCCAGACAAAAAAGCTGGTCACAAAAGAAGTCATTGCGATGCCACTCATCCCCCCCCCCTCCGAGTTCCTCGTACCGGCAACAGCTTTAGCCGGTTTCAACAAAGTAGTTCAGGTCCTCCAAGTGCACAAGCAGGTAGTGCGACAGGAGAGTCCTATTTTATAGACCGTTCCATGCCAAGGTCACAATCCACACTTGAGGGTATGGCCGCATGGAACCAAGAGAAACACAATCCAGCGAGGACAGCCATTGCCACATTTTGGTATTATTCTGACATTCCCTTCAATGTGGCAAGGTCTCCATACTTGCAGCACATGATAGATCGTCGCAAGTTGCGGCGCAGGATTTAAGAAATCGTAGGTGTACCTCAAATGCAGGTTACTCTGAACGCTAACGTCGTACTGGCCAATTTCACAACGTTTGAAGAGGGGGAAATTCTGCCCTTTCGAAGAGCAAGCCTTATGGATGAACCAACAACAAGATGCAATTCCATGCAACAAGAGGAGGGCTATCAAACATCCACCAAGAATCAAATCTCCTCCACCCCCACAATCCAATGCAGGTGCCAAAGAGGTTCCAAGAACCACATTCTTGAGGAATGGCCAGACATATTTGAAGACTATAGGCAGGCATATTGATATGTCTGCCTTTAGTGAATAAGTTTTGTTATTTTGTGTTATTTTGTATTTTGTGCGCAAAGTGTTTGACGAAATGTGCGTACGTTTAATAATGTTATAAAGTGGCAATGTAATAATATAATATTTCATGCAATGTTAAGTGATGTACGGATAAGTCATGAGTCATAAGTTAGTTTGTCTTGTAGTGGGAAATGAAATGTAAATGTGAGTTAAATGCATGTGAAATGTAATTTAGGAAAATGATGAGATGTCGGGTAGTTGGAGGATGCAACTACTTTTTAGTTGTATAAATAAGACCCTTCCCTCATTCATTCAAATGGGATGTTGTGTCATGTAATTGTTGTCTAAGGCAAAAGTGTATGGTTGGCCGCAGCATGTGGTTGTTGTCAGAAAGCTGACTAATGGTCATTAGAAAGAAGGAGATCTTGCACAAGGTTGCAGATTGTGTATGTAATGCAAGTACCATATAGACTATTGTTAATACAATATCTGCTCATTCATTTATCATCTACTATTGTTATTGTATGTTTCCTATATGTATTGTCATTGCTAATTGTTGTAGAAGGTAGATCTATAGATTTATTTAAGTAGAAATGGAATTGTGTTGCATTATGTCAAATTTTATTTCTATAAAGACCCCAGGTCAAAACCTAATGTTGACGGCTTAACAAGGGAAGTAGGGAGGAGGCCCTTCTCAAACAAATAATGCGGCACCACAAACTAGGGGGCCCAAGAGTGAAGGACCTGAAGGGGCCGCAAATAGGGCTCAAGCAAACTAAGTAAAAGTGACAAAAGAATCAGATAGGGAAGTCAAGAAGAACACGAGATACCCTTCATTGACAAGTGAGGGAAGGGCAACTATAACGAAGCAATATAGGCGGTTTACACATGAAACATATGTGACTAATGATGCTGAATCATAATCTAGATTTAACATTGCCAACGAACTAAGGAAGACTCCTGCCAAAGTAAGCTTGTTGGAAGCCTTGTTGCTACCTAGCCAAAGAGATTTGCTGCAAGAGGCTCTAAAAGAGCAAGAAAGAACCTATGCCAGATCTAGAGTTGCACAAGCAAGACAAACTCCAGCTCAAGCAACAACCGTTGGCGAATAGAATCTAATGGCAAGAGATCCGACAAATATACAACTGTTGTGACGCAATTAACGCCCCAAAGCCTAAAGACATGAAACCGTTACCCTTCTACATCACTTTGAAAATTGAAGGGTACCTTCTTCATAGCTACATAGTTGATTCAAGAGTTGTTGTGATAGTAATGCCAAGAGCAGTCTGCAAAGAGATGGGTCTAACATATACCACTATCACAAGAGCACCCATTCAGATGGATGGCACCAAGGTGAATGTTGTGGGAACCTGAAAGATTTAGTCATGATGGTAGCCCGACACCCATAACTAGTGGTGGTGCAAGTAGTAGTGGTAGACCTGCCTCCTTATTTCAATATGCTCTTGTCGATAGATTAGACACGAAAGCTATCAAGTAGTGGGTACCTAGCTATGGACTACACACATATGAAAGTGCCAAGGGATGGCAAGATAATCAGGATTGAGAATGAGCCCCCTTGTAACTATCTGTTACATAAGCTAGAGGATGTTGAGGCAGTAAATTGGGATGAGTTGCCGAGTTCATGGATGAAGACAGAACTCGACGAAGGGGAGCTAATTTCCAAACAAGATATGATCATAGGCATGATTAGGGAGAATGATGAAGGGAACAATGAGGAGACATTTGAAGAGATGAAAACGGGTAATTATCTGGTTTTTAAAGAGCTAGAAGGATTACCGACATTGACTGAGAGGCATATACAGCATAGAGAACAACCATGATTCATGAATTTTGATCGAGCAAGGACTCAAAATGGTGTTGGTGTAGGAATTCAATTGAAGATTCCTCAAGGAGGATCTCTTAGTTTTGCCTGTTGATTATTCTTTAACTACACTAATAACATGCCTGAGCATGAAGTTCTATGTATAGGTTTACAGAAAGCCAAAAAAATCGGAGTCAAACATTTGAAAATCTGAGGCGACTCTAAGCTAGTGGTCAGAAAGGTAACTCTAAGTGCACTACTAAAAACAAGCTAATGAAAGCATACAAGCACAGATTTTGGGACCTGTTGGAGAGCTTTGACGCCTATGAAATTCAAGTGGTGCCCAAGGAGGAAAACATGAAGGTCGATGAACTGGCATCTCTAGCTGCCCGTTTTGACCCTATGACAAATATAAGACCAAACCCAAGGAACTAGAGATAGTATACAGGCTAGCAATGCCAAACAACTCAAAACACCGACAGGTATTCAGCAATGATGAACAAATTGTCGAGTTTCTAATTCGAGAAGCTCAACATGCAGAGAACAAGAATGAATATGATGATGATGTCAAGGATGGAATCATTCAGCTAAAGACCAATCAACTGTCGAAAGGTCTTATCACACTCGAGAGTTTGTTCAATCCATATGACAGTGTGAGGAAGTCCAATCTCAAAGTCAAGACGTTTGATTATCAACCAATTCAGATCGGTGAAGGGAAGTCTCTTGCTTGGGAAAGAATGCACGAACCATGAAAGGCACCTATCACAGAATTTTGTATGGCAAGTAGGTAATCGAGCACACTATCGATTTGGAGCCTAGAGCCAAACCATTCAGGCAAAAGCAAAGGCTGGTCAACCCAAAGATCAAAAAAGTGATGAAAAAGGAGCTACTAAAGCTACTCCAACCACAAATTAGCTTCATGATCAAACACTCCACTTGGATGAGTAGCAAACCTAGTGTCGATCAAGAAAAAGAATGGAGATATTTGTTATGTGTAGACTTTCGGAATCTAAACAAAAGCTTCATTAAAGGATCAATACCCCTTACCCCTATAGAGCAGATCTTATAGAAGGTTGTCAGTTCACGGATGTTATCCTTGCTTGACAAATTCTCAGGGTACAATCAAATTTGGGTCCAAGATGAAGATCCATACAAAACAACATTTACCACAAAATAGAGGACATTTGCATATCAAAGAATGCCTTCTAGGTTGTCCAATGCACGAGCCACCTTCCTAAGAGCTATGGATATTGCTTTTGAAGGTTTGTTGGAAGATATCATATTAATATACCTCAATGGCATGACGGCCTTCTTAAAGGACAAAAGCAAGCATTTGGAGCACTTGGAAACAATTTTTGAATGTTTGGCATCTCACTAAACCCCAAGAAATCCATTTTCTTGGTCCAAGAAGGGAAATTGTTGGGTCATGTTGTAACAAGGGATGGACTAGCCATCGAACCAGATAGGGTCAAATCCATACAACAATTATCTTTGCCATCATCAGTGAAGGGGGTCAAATTGTCCATGGGTCAAATTCAATTTGTTTCTTGTTTTATCACAAACTTCGTCAAGATGGTCAAGCCAATAACAAAAATGTTGAAAAAGGATGCTACCTTCTCTTGGACATAGGGGAAGAAAGCATTAAGGATGCGAACACCAAAGCTCTAGTGCTTGTGAATTCAGACTTCTCGAAGGATTTCAAACTATATGTATTTGGGACAGATGTTAGCATAGTTGCAATCCTCGCACAGAAAGACGAAAAAGGGGATGAGCATCCTATATATTTCATGAGTCAAACCTTGCATAACTATGAGGAGAGGTACACTTTCATTGAAAAGTAGGTGTTTGCAACGATGAAAGCCCTAAGGAAGTTCAAATATTACCTTTCACAGAGCAAAACCATGGTATTTGTGGTGCATCCTAATGTTAGATCTGCCATCCCACATGGAGAATTTAAAGAAAAGAGAGCAAGTTGTATTAACAAGATTCAGGAATTTGACATCGAGATTAAGCCAACTAAACTAATCAAGGGCCAAGCTCTATGCGAGAATTTGGCACGATCTTGTGTAGAGGAACAGGTAGCATTTATAGATGAGCTTGAACAACCGAAGGGGCATACAACCATGGGACAAAGATCGAGATGGATGAGTAATCTTATGGAGTACCTCAAAACCAGCATGGTCCCAAGTTAGAAGACAAGAATTGAAAGGAAACATTTCAAGAGATGGGAAATGAGCTACTCTGTCATGAACAATATCCTGTTCCGAAGAGGGTACGTTCGAGTCCTCTTAAGATGCATCGAAGGGGAGAACATAGATTATCTATTAAGGGCTTACAATGGTGGAGGACATTACTCAATGTATACCACTGCCCACAAAATTTTTGAGGCAAGGTATTACTAGCCCACAATCATAACGAATACTTTTCAATGGGTGAAAAGATACAAGTCATGTAATTTGTTTGTGGAGAAGAGAAAAGAGGCCATGACGCCCTTGCAACCCATCACAGTCTCAACGCCATTTCGGCAATGGGGCTTAGACTTTATAGGTAAGATCAACCCCCTCTACAGTGCATTCCACAGGTGGATCCTTACAGCCATGGATTATTTCACCAAATGGGAAGCTAACCAAGAAACGATGATACAATTGTTGGAAGATATCATATCTCGCTTTGGGGTACCTTCTATTGTCATCACCAACAATGCATCAGTTTCCATTGAGGGGAAGATGATTCATTTCACGCTTCAACACGATTTCTTGTTGAAAACATCTTCAAAATATTATCTGCAAGGGAATGGCTACGCTGAAGCTACCAACAAAAATCTGATCAAGATCCTGAAAAGAACGATCGCACAATTCCATAGAAATTGGCACACAGTGACAAAAACCTTTGTAAGCAGATAGGGTAACCCAAAACATCCATTGAACATTCGTTGTACAAACTGTTGTATGGCAAAGAGGTTGTTCTACCAATTAACTTGGAACTCTCGCCTCTGCAGCTCTCGTAGCGACTCAAATTGGAGGATACAAATATAACGCCCTTACAAATGAGATTGAACACATTGCTTTTCCTCAAAGAAAAAAGAGAAAAAGCATTTACGAAGAACCAAGTTGCAGTGAAGAGATGGTTTGACAGGAAAGCGATGCTACTTGACATCAAGGAAGAGGGCTTGGTCTAGAAGTGGGACGAAGATCAAGCAAAGCTCAATCAGCATACGAAGCTTGATTCTCTATGGTCCAAGCCCTATCAAGTCACCCAAATGAAGAGCAACAAAGCTTTCAAATTGGCAACTCTGGAAGAACATCCACTGCCCATCTTTGTCAAAAGCTAGCATCTGAGGAGCCACTAGGCCAACTTCATGGCCTCTTTTAAAACACAAAAAAAAAGGGTATTGTGCCCCGCTCCAAGGGCATCCCACTCTACAGCATGTACTTTAAAAAAATGGGGCATTCCAAGGGTGCCCCGTTCCGGAGCGCATGGGGCCGCTTCTAGGGTTTTGGAAAGTTTTTCACTGCCAACAATCTGCCCGGTGGATTTCAATTTTGTGAACTACCCATTTGAGTGCATGCAAAAAAAAAAAAAAAACTTAAACCATGGTTTCATTTGCTCGAAGGGGGTTCTTGAAAGTTTTTTTTTACAACACAAAGGTTTCTACCATTTACAGCAACCATCTTTAGGACAGGAAATTTTTTGAGTACAACAAAGAAAAGCACCTCGTTCCCAAAGTAACTCGCAACCAAGTGACCCGCTCCTATTTGTGCACCTCACTCCGCTAGTAAACTTGCTCGATATTCCAAAAAGAAGGCCCTATGCTATGATATGGATATTGAGACAACAAGTGATGAGTTCTTGGTCAAAGATATCAAACAGGCAATGGAAATTAAGTCAAAGGTGAAAAACATAGAATTAGAGACCGGTAGTGTAGACGAAGAACAGGCCACCGCAGCCAAATCAGCCCAAGGAGACAAGGAAAAGAAAGAGAAACGTTAGTGACAAAAGAGAGTGGATAGAAAAACCCTACGGTGTCATGTATCATGATCCATACACCGGGATTCGGGAAGGGAAATATTGGTATCCTCTTGGGGTAGTTAAGGAAGAGGCCCTCAGACAATATAATTTTGGTGTGCAAACTGATTCTTGGTCTATTAGTAGATTGTGAACCTCTGGACTGGAAAATTTTCTAGTGCCTCAAGTGTAGGAGTGCCCGAAGATCATAGAATTTTGCGCCCAGAGGTACAACAGTGAATAAGATCACCCAAATCCAAGAAGATAAGCACAAGCCACCAATCCATATTTCCACAAAGCCCATCAAGGAGATGATGTGCGTCGAAGCTAGATATGGAGAATGGAAGCCTTTCAACCCCAAATCAAATGCAACATACTAGGTAAGTTACGCAAGGGAGAGATGGGTTGAGTTTTTGGAGATGCAATTGGAAAAACCCAAACAAGCCATAAACTTCGAATTCCCACTAAAGGCTAGTTCAAAGTCGATGCATAGATGGCCTTGTTTGGAATTGCTGCTCTTTGGAGCAGTATGATGACAAAAGAGTGTGGCAGGATCATGTGGCTATCGTAAGTGCAGTCCAGGAGTACTCGGGTCAACCTTATACGATAGACTATGCAAAAAACGTTGCACAGCAGCTAAGAGTTCAGTTGGAGAACTTCCAAGAGTCGTTCACCTTTGGATACTCATCCAATCTGTTTTGGCTAATCATACACCCAAAAAGGGAATGGTTTTGAGATCTTCAACTAAACCAATTTGATGAAGGGAAGCCACGACCAATGTGTGACTGTACCAACGTTCCTATAAAGAGCAGGAATCGAGATTGCTATGAATTCTATAATAAAATAGATACTGCCATGTGCAAGAATTGGAAGGGGAAGTACCCAAGATGTCAAGGTTCGCTAAGGCTTTGCTTAGACCCCAAGAGGAGAGATCGTTGAGCGATTTCTACTTGGGCTATACAGTTCTTTTGTTTGGATATACGAATACAAGGTACAACCATTTGGATTACCAATCTGTGTCTGATTATATATACATCCTCAAGGTGGTCCGACAACTCAACTATATTGATTAAAAAAAAATCAAAAAACAAAGGGCCACTTTGTACAAGTTACCAAGGAAGAATCTATTAATTAAGGCAAGACATAAAAACTATAATCCACAATTGGAAGCAAGGCCAACATAGAAGGGGTTGAAGAAAATGTCTGACCTGAAGTCTTACAACTAAGAGACAGTGTTCAGGTTGATATTGGTAAGATGTAATGTCAACCAGAAGTACACCACGAAAGGAGGCCAGGCCTGGAGGCTGAAAGGGACCTAAAGGAAGAACTTGCAAGGGCCAGAATAAATGTTCAAAGGGTATATGAGGATGAACTAGACAAATGGTATAGAGAATCGCCATAATGGAAAACTTTCTATATGAGGGTCAAAATTGGTTTTGACCCAGATATGAAAGTCAACTCAATGCTTTTTAAGTTCTTCCTAGAAAAACGCAAATGGAGTTTGGAGAAAATGCTCGCATGGAGATGTCTGTGTTTGAGCTAGATGCAGTTGATACTCCCGTAGATAAACATCCAAATGATCAAGTTTTCTCTGTATTATGGGACCAATGTCACATTAATAAAAAGGGGACAAAAGGGGGTTATTCACCTGAAAAGGCAACAAAGGGGACACCCAGAATAGGGAAAGATGGTACATCTGAAAGAACAAAAGGAGACATTTCTTCAACAAGGTTTCAAGCAAGGTTCCACGGGCACGCGTCCCCCCCTTGAGGGACTTGTCCCCACATTCCCCGCATCCCCCAGCACGGGGGGACGGCATCAAGGACATTTTCTCGTCGTCCCCCTTTTGGGGGACGGCGGGGAGCTGTCCCCGGGACGCCAGAGGCCTATGGCCTCCCATCCCCGAGACGTCCCCTATTTTGGGGCATCCCTGGGGATGGCCATCCGTCCCCCACGGCTGGGCACCCAAAAGCAAGTTAAAACATAAAAAAAAAACATGAAGATTTTAATTTTAAAAATAGAAAAGGTAGGGGGTGGGACCCATTTTAAGTCTCACCCCCCCAAACCCTAAACCTAAAATTAAACATGGCTGGGCACCCAAAAGCAAGTTAAAACATAAAAAAAAACATGAAGATTTTAATTTTAAAAATAGAAAAGGTAGGGGGTGGGACCCATTTTAAGTCTCACCCCCCCAAACCCTAAACCTAAAAGCAACTCACTATATAAACTTATAAAGTTAAAACAAAGTTACAATTACAAACACTCATCTTTCAAGTTTCAACAGTGAAGAAGAAAAAGAGAGTTGGGATAGCAAAAGGAGGCAGCAACAATAGGCAGCAAGGGCAAGGATAGCAACAGCAAGCAACGGCAACAAGGGATAGCAAAAGGAGGCAGCAACAGCAGGCAACAAGGGCAGGGTAGCAACAACACTAGCAGGCAACACTAGCAGGCAGCAACAACAGAGATAGCAAAGGGCAGGGATAGCAACAGCAGGCAGCAACAGCAGAGACAGCAACATCAAGCAGCAAAAATACAAGTTTGTGTTGAAGTTTTCAAATTTTAATTACCTCTTCCAAGCTGTTTTGAAATTTTTATATTTTTATTTCAACATTCAACATGGCCAGCAGTGGATCAGGTTCATTTAACATTAATTTGGAGGAGGGAAACCAAACTGAAACTGAAAATATAAATATTAATGTTGCTACTGTTAGGGATTCATCCTCTACCATCCAACCCCAAACTTCCAAAGGGGACAGCACTGCTTCTCAAACCAGTTTTGACTGTCCATCTCCATTATTAAAAGAATATGCCAAGGGTCCATTCAATATCAAAAAACCTCTGCTGCAATTTGTAACCAACTGTGACCAAGGCAAAAAAAAATTTGGGGGCTCAAGAACATGGCTGTGTAATTTTTGCAAAACTGTGTTTAAGGGCAGCTATACTAGGGTTGAGTCTCATCTCACGGATAAGGCAGGAACAGGGGTTAGGGCTTGCCAAAAAATGACCCGGGCACAAGTTAATGAAGCCCATAAGCTTGTGCAAGAGTCCAAATTTAAAAGTTGTGGCTTGTCTTTACCTACAGCTGGCCAATCATTTAGAGGGGACTTTGGGGCCTCCTCAGAACAGCCACAAGAATCAACCCAAACATCTAGTATGCCACCGCTGCACTCAAAGAAAAAGGGAATTGTAAGTGAGATGTTTAATGTGCAAGCAAGAGAAGAAGCAGATGATGTTGTAGCAAAATTATTTTTTGCACATGGGCTTCCTTTCCATATTGCACGTTCCCCCTATTTCAAGGACGCAGTAAAACAAATAGCCAAGGCAAGGACTTCATATCTACCGCCTGGAGAAACTAGGCTTCGTACCTCTCTTTTGGACAAACAATATTCCAAATGCAGTGTGGTTATGGAGCAGATGAGGAACACATGGTTGACAAATGGATGTTCTATCATCATGGATGGGTGGATTGACATTCGTCAATGTCCACTCATCAATATCATTGTCACATGTAAAGCAAGTCCCTATTTTCTTTGAGCCATTGATTGCACGGGGAAAAAAAAAGAATGTTGAGTTCTAGTACCTTCTGTTAAAGGAGGCTATTGACGAGGTTGGAGCCTCCAATGTTGTAAAAGTAATCAATTCGACAATTTCCGTTTTAACTTTTAAGTTTTTCTTAAGAAAATCAAAATCTTTAAAATTATAAATCTAGATTCTAAATGGTTGTTTAAATGAGACCATTTTTGTTGTACACTACAGGTAGTTACAGATGCAGCCCATGTTTGCCAGCGTGCGGGGAAAATGATAGAACATGCATATAGACATATTTTTTGGACCCCGTGTTGTGTTCATGCATTGAAGGACATTGGGAGGATAGATTGGGTGAAGGCTATGGTTGCAGAAGCCAGAGATATGCAAATGTTCATTTGCAACCATCACACTTCCTTAGCCCTCTTTCGGTCCTTCTCAAAGGAGTTCATCAAACCAGGAGACACTAGATACGCCACCTACTTCATTTTATTGGAGAGGATGATTGAGGTGCAAGATGCTCTACAATCCATGATAGTATGCACGGAGTGGAAGAGGTGGTCGAAATCAAGGACAGAGGAGGGAAAAAAAATTAGAGACAAAACACTGGATGATAGTTGGTGGACTCAAGCCAGGTAAGAAATGTCATTTCTGATTTTTCATTTTTAGTTTCCAATTGGATTGCTCATATGACATATAGTCTAAGTTTTTAAAAAAAAACAATTTCTTGTAGGTACTGTTGGTCACAAATCTGCCACAGGAAAGGATTTTGTACGTGTATGCGCCCTAGACCTGGACCAACATTGAAAGGCCGGAGGGAAGAGATGCCCTCCGTGCCAATCTTCGGAGAAAGGCCGACTCCTTTACTAAACTACCGGGGGTTTTAAGCTAAGAGTGCGGGAAAGAGATAAAAAGAACAAGGGTGCTGGAAAGAGATAAAAAGAACAAGGGTGCAGGAAAGAGATAAAAAGTACAGAAATAAATGTAAATGGATGTTTTAAAAGGAGAAGAACCGGAAGCACGATTACTAACTAATAGCTTGAAGTAGCAGCAATAAATATGAAGAATAAAATAAAATGAACGCCGCACTAGCCTTCCTATGTATCCTCTGGACGAGTTCTAGGATTCACCTACCCCCCTACGCCTAAATCCAGATTTCAGAATTACAGCAGTTAGGAAATAAGTGAATATAGCAGAAACACTATCCACAGGTAGCATACAAGAAAACTATCACAGCATTTTCTCCCCTATGTATCCTCCAGGAGAATTCCAGGGTTTTGTCCCCAATCACACACCTAAATCCAAGATTCAGAATTACAGTATGCAAATGAAGAAACAGAATAACAGAAATAATCACAGAAGGCGGCATACAAGAGAGAAATGAGGCCCAAAGTTCTTAATATCAATTGCAGAAAATCAAGTTACAACAGCTTTCTAGCAGAAAGTTCCCCCCCTTTTCTCATTACAATACTAGGGTTTTTATAGAGGACCCGACCCTCTGAGCCATTAATGCGTTGGGTTTGAAAGTACGCCTTTGGGAGCCGAAAAATGCGCGCTCGCCCTTTTATGCCACTGAGGTTTCACATCTATTTCCCTAATAAGCTACCATGGCCGCGTCAATCGGGGAAACCTGCATTTATGAGTCGCTGAACTGTCCTGGGCTGCCCCGGGGTGAGGTGCTCGAGTGGATGCACAAGTTGCCCTAGCCCTTCTCTACGGCTGATAACTCGTATCCTATTGCTACAAATGGGCACCGGGTCTTTTGGGTCAGAAAAAAAGCATTTATGAAACACTCAATTGCCTCGGACAAATACCTGGCTTTGGGATGTGTGCCCTTTGGAGAAAGCGCCCTTGTCAGAAAAAGTTCCGGAGAAGCCCCGCTAAGAAAATGGCCCGAACTGGCAGTTCACTGGATTTTTGGCCGACTTGGCCAACTTTGGCCGACGTTGGAATTATGGCCGACATTGGGATTCTGGCCGACGTTGGGATTCGCGGCCGACATTGCTTTGCGGCCGACTTGAGCTTCGCGGCCGACTTGGAGCTTCGGGGGCGAAGTGAACCTTTTGGCCGACGTGTAACTTTTTGGCCAACATTGCTTTGCTACCGACTTGAGCTTCGCGGCCGACTTGAGCTTCGCGGCCGACTTGAGCTTCGAAGCCGACATGGAGCTTCGCTGGCGAAGTGAAGTTTTTTGGCCGACTTAGACATTTTGGCCGACGTTGAACATTGTGGCCGACATTGCACTTCGGGGCCGACATGGAGCTTCGCTGGCGAAGTGAAGTTTTCTGGCTGACTTAGAGCTTCGCTGGCGAAGTGGAGGATTTTGGCCGACGTTGGACGTTTTGGCCGACATGAACTTCGCGGCCGACATGAGCTTCGGCGAAGTGGAGGCCCGAAGTGGCAGTTCGACCAAATTCTGGGCGAAGTGCCCCTCTTGCCTTAAAACTTTTTCTGCCAACCGGAGGTTCGCTAAAACTGTTGCCGAAGTGAATGCTTTGCTAAAATTTTAGCGAAGTGAGCCCGCTGACTTAGAAAATCCCGGCAACTTACAATCACAGCTTCGCAACTTTTCTGCCCGAAGTAGGTGCTTTGGCAGCTTCGCAAGCGAAGCTCCTTCCATGCCTTAGAAATTTTCCGGGCTCGAACTTAGGCTTTCCTGTCCCTTCCCTTCTTTTTGTTCAGCGAAGCTTCTTATCTTACCATGTTTTGCTGGCAAAGTGACTTGCCAACCTTAAACTTTTTCATCATCGGGACAGGGAGGTTCACTGGAGTTGGGGCCGAAGTGGAGGTTCGACGACCAAAGAGCCTGAAGTGGCAACTTCGCAGCATTCTGGGCGAAGTGCCCCTCATGCCTTAGAATTTGTTTTGAGCCCGAAGTGGACTTTTGCTGGATGTACTTCCCGGGGCCATAACTTTTGATCCGCTGACCCGATCACCTATTGTAATATATCGCCGGAAAGCTTGCGAAAATATCTGCAATAATGAGACATCAAAAGATCAATTCGTCCACTTTATCATCCTCTTTTAGGGCCCGCGAAAATGCCAACGCTTCTACGTGTGATTTGTCGATTTAAAGCTCCATACTTAGGCAAAATTTTGGCAAAAAATTTAATGTGGCAAAAATGCCAACAGGTACATTGTGTCTTTTGTTGCCCCAATTGTTGCAGTCATCAAATATGATGACATAGATGCTCCTAATCTAGGAGAGATCTATGAGACTTTTGACAGCATGTTAGGGGATATTAAAGAAATCATTTCTGCTAGAGATCCATCTCTATTATTCTATGAGGCCTACATTAGGCCTATTATACAAAGGAGGTGGGATAGGATGAACACCCCCCTTCATATGGCAGCATATGCAGTAAGCTGTAATGTCCCAAAAATAAATATTTTTGTAAATGTCTCCTACACTTAATTATAAAAGTGAAAAAGGGGTTCATGTGACTAGGAGACATAACTTAAGTTGTGTTTATTTATGTTTTATGTTTTTATGTTGTAATAAGGCACTTTAAGTGATTTTAGGGTTGGGAGATGTCAACTCCAAATTAGAACCTCACCCTATATAAGGGAGTGAGACGTCCCATTTTGGGCATGTTATGTTGATATCAGAATTGAATATTGAAACCCTAGAGGTTCAATGAGTTGAGATTGCAGGTCTTGCTCATTCCCATAGTGCATTGGAGGTGCATGGTTGGGGTCTTGGCAATATCATTGCAGGTGTTATTGCCCTAAAATATCAAAAATACAAAAAAAGAGGCATCCGTGAGGAGTTCGTGGCATTTTTGGGAGCATTTGTGTCATATGTTTCAGATCTGTTGGCAGCCCCAAACCCTACGCTTGTATTTGGGGTCATTTTTGAGTTTTTGCATCTGTTCAGCCTTGGGGAGCTGTTGTATTGGTTTGGCAATATTTAGTATATGATACTGGCTGATTTCTCCTCATACTTGTGTTATTTTATGAGCAATCTGAGTTATTTCCTTGCTGTACTTAATTTCTGCATTTTCGTAGTAAGGGTTTGTTGTTTCTTAAAAAGGGACATTACAAGTGGTATCAGAGCTGGAATCTTGCCAGCCTGTGGTTAGTTTCAGCATTTTCAGTGTTTTTTTCAGTTATTCGTGGTGATAAGTGTGTTTCTATGGTGAAAAGTTGTGCCCTAGTGAAAATCGCGGATTTTTAGGGGATTCGCGGATTTTTAGGGATTTTTTTCAGAAAATAAAAATTGCAGATTTGGATACCCTTTTGACCAATTTGCAGTTCTGTGGTTTCAGAAAAAAAAAATTTGTGGTCAAAATTTTCAGAATTTCAGATTTCCATCTTTTTAGGGTTTGATAGGGTTTTATGCATCGTCCTCCTGTTCATCAGTATTTTACTAGGAGAAACAGACTCGCTTTGGAAATGTCAAACAGGGAAGAGGTTGAGGAGCCCCAAAGGCCAGTTGATAGGACTGAGCAAAAATTCGATGCCCTACTTGACATGCTGCAAAGAATGGAGGTTTGTTTGAAAGACAAAACAAGGCAAAAATTAAGAATTAGTTGTGTTTGGAAGAGGAAGCGCTACTCACTAAAGCAACCCGCTCGCTGAGCACCCCCGCTCTTCGAGTGACCTAGCTCTCCAAGCACCCCACTCTTAGAGCGACCCACTCTCCAAGCGACCTCGATCTCCAAGCACCCCGCTCTTAGAGCGACCCACTCTCCAAGTGACCTCGATCTCCGAGCACCTCGCTCTAAGAATGACCTGCTCTCAAAATGACCTTGCTCTCCGAGTGCCTTGCTCTCTAAAGAAACCCGCTCTTCAAGCAACCTCACACCTTGAGTGGATATCCATCGCACAAGCTGAGGCAGAAGACAGAGCAAGGTAGAAATTCAGAACTGGTTGTTTGTCAGAGGGATCCCCACTCACTAGACCAACCCACTCTCTGAGCAACCTCGCTCTTTAAGCACACCGCTCTTAGAGTGACCCACTACCTGGGTGCCTTGCTTCATGTCTATCTTTAGTAAACAAATAAGGATGATGTAATCACCTCGTAATTATCATTGAGACACATTTCATGTAGTCCGTTTCATGGCTACAAGTTCAACTATAAATAAGAGCTAAAGGCTCATTGTAAAGGTCTTTTGGCTTTCGAGCATATCAGAGCTACTCTTCAAAGTAAGATTGTATTGAAACCTCAAATTGCAATTCAATAGAAGAGTTGTGTGTGACATTCTAATTCAATTGTCTCCAATTGTTTGTCTCATGGATGTGTGAAATCAGTCACTTTGCCATTTTTTCCCTATTAGTCCTCTCTTCGTTGTTGTTGCAGGTTATTTGAATATCTTACATGTTGAAGTTATTCCGTCCCTGCTCAAACTACCAATAGCACCAAAACTAAACCTCACTATGGCTTCGGTCGTATTTTACATCTCTTCTCTCCTGCACCCTTTTCTTTTACACAAGTAGATCATATTTGTTTTCTACATTTAAGATTAGCTTTTTCATTGTTTTCAGTTTAGTTAGAAGGGAACCGGCCCAAGATCTGAAGGTTGGGAAATGTGAAACCCTCCCCATCCATTTGTTGAACTACAATCACGAGCGGAAATTGCACTTGCCAACTTCTGTGTTCAATTGGTACATGTAGTACAACGAAAGAGCAAATGAAGGAGAACAAGGACAATCAATCTGAGTTGAAGTCAAGCCAACAAAGAGGAGGAACAAGTCAAAAATTTGAAAAATTAATTGTGTTTAAATGGTAGCACTGGGACAAGCAAGAATGGCTTTCATTTGCAAAAAATGACCAGCTCCATGGGTAGTTTGGTTGGGTCATCAAGCCGCCCATGACATCAGAGGTATGCATGCGATGACGGTCGCCTAGGCCGTTTGGAGTATGCAGGCAATGAAGGTTGCCTAGGCTGTCTACGATGGTCCATCCAAGGTGGGATGTTGTCAAGGCGCTTGCGTAGCCATCTAGCTAGGGGGAGGGTTGTTTGAGCTACTTTGTGGTTGTCTAGAGGGGTCAAGTGGCCACCAAATAGCCCTTGGGCCATCAAACCTGAGGGAGAGTTCGTCTAGATCCCTCTCTATCCATGTGGGAAGGTCGTTTAACTCCCAGACAGCCCCTAGGCCGTAAGGGCCTTGGCCTGGGTCGTCAAGCCATGGAGCCAAGCCATCCAACTTGAAGAATAGCCCGTCGGGATGGCCATGGAGGTCGTCCATCACCTTGTGCCATCTGGGTTAAGGAAGGTCATCAAGAAAGCCAGGGAGTCATCCGGGCCGAAGACAAGTTCAAGGGCACACACAAACTAGGCAGGTCTGCCAATCCCTAGAACAAAGGAGGGGTCGAGCGCATGCCAAGTGTAGACAACACACACAACGAACGCTTGCATAGACAGTTAGAGGTGTTGAAGCGGTGGTTGGGGGAGTGGTGCCAAACTCGGTGCATGCATGCCAAATGTCACACTATGTACCCAAACTTATAAAAAGGGGAGAAGAGCTCTTATTTCTCCATTCTCATGTGTAGGAGAGCCACGAAGCAACAAGGAGAGAGAACCAACATAGAACCTACCAGTAGAGAGCAACTGCCAACCAACCAACGCCAACTAGGGGACAACCTAGGGCATATGCTCGACAATGCTGAAGAAGAAAACTAAGGGTTTTTCACTACAAGGAATTTCATGACAGCAAGGAAGAAGGGAAAACCAGCTACAAAGAAGTGAATCTCCCTGCCAAACTAGAGCTAGAGCACGCCAAAGAAGTAGCAAAAACGAGGTTCTTTAGCAAAAGCCTCATCCGATAGGAGTAAAAATCAAAAGTCCAGTGAAATTAAATCAGTTTTAACCAAGGAACACAGTCATGGAAAGAAGGAGAAATTCAACCCCTATCCATCAAATCCAACCAGGGTTTTGTTGGGAAGAAGAAAAAAACCAACCAAATCTGAATACCGGGAGGAAGAACCAGAAAATTTATTAAATTTCACTATTCTATGCAAAAGTTAAGGACAAAATTCAGTCCAATTGTTTGGACAGTTCCACTGCATGTTTGAAGGGTAAAACAATGCAATTTATATCTAAAAGTCATAGAAAAAGATGAATTAGGATGTAAGGAATCCCTCCATTGATTTTCATCCCATTTAAATCCCATATAAGTGATGATATAGCTTTTGTGCTGCTATTGCTTGTTTTGCAATGCTTGCAAACTTTGTTGTTTTTGTTGCCTCCTCCTCAAACTTCAGTAAACTGATTTCGTAGCACTATGTCAAGACACGACATATCAGGAAGGAACAAATGACCTTTCTACACATAAAGGTGTTCAATGTAGGAACTTAAGTGACAAACAGCTATAGTCAGTCACATTTTGCCATTCCCTACATCATAGTATAAAGGGAATCTCATCCACAATGGGAATTTTTCTTCTGAAGTAAGAATGTGCCATGGACTTGCTATTTTCAACGAATAGTAAGAATCATTTTTTCATTATGCTGGGGATACTAGTTGAGAAAATTGGAATCGGCAAAAAATCAGCAGGGCAAAAGAATCGGAAAAAATCAGGAATCAGCAAAAATTAGCAAAAAAAAGACCAAAAAAAATCGGGATTCCTTCAAACTGCAAAAAATCTGCTGTTAAAATGCGCTTTAGTGTTTTGTTTGGTGTGGTAGTAGGTAGGCAGACCTCTCTCTCCAGTTTGGAACAAACAAAATGAGGCAAAATTAAAAAACAAGCTATTTATGCCGTTTCCTCTACCCATTCTGCCGCAGCAGATTTTTCCAGCAAAAAAATGGGGATTTTATCGGCAAGAGCAGGAATCCGCAAAAATCAGGAAAAATCAAGATTTTTGCAGATTTTCTCAACTATGCTGAAGATGACAACAGAAAATTCTGCATGAAAGAAAATATCATATTATAATCAAATGATATAGAGGTAAATATATGCTTTTAGAAATCCTCCAGACAGCGCACAGTCATTTTATTTATAATAAAAAAGAATATTGCTATTTTACTAAAATAGCCAGATCCAGGTCTATTATTATGGGAATTGCTTGAAAGGCATGTTAACAGCCACTTTCAGCAATGACTTTTTAGCATGAGAACATTAAAAAAAATGTAATTTCAATACAATTAAACTTGATCCATTGGTTAAAGATGCTACCAACTGAAATTGCCACTTTGCAAACAAAACTATTCTTACCAGCCATGAGATACATTGAAAAAGGAACACCTGTCATCGATCCGTTTTCATCATCAACCTCCCATAATGCTTTGGCTTTTGGATCTGCAATCATTTTGTTTTGAAGTAGAATTAAAATATGGATACAAAAATAAAAAATGACAAAAACAAACAGCAATGTAGTTAATTATTTTGTTACAGTAAAATATGTGTATAAGGTCACTTATTCCCCAAACCACTGGACAAGATGAAAAGATACACCAATGACAATGGGCCCATTATTATTGCATTGGAGGTAATCATTATATTTTGGAAATATGTACTTTAGGAACAAAACATAATTGGTATGCACCTTGTAGGCATAATGAACATAAGCACTACCTGTATGCAGTGAGTAGGGCATAGTGGAAAACGGTGCATACTAAGGACACAGTTTGATACTACTATAACATATGGACTTAAACATAAATTTATAATAAGGTTGCTATTAACCAAAGATGATGTCCCCCGTACATTATCTTATGGAATAAAACTTCATCCAGTCAATGGTGTTGCTCTATAGTTGTCGATTACCAAATACGAAAAATAAAAGAAATTATGATGTAAAGAACAAAAACAAGTTATATATTGAGCTCAAAATTCAAGCATTTTGTCATTTTGACTATTGAAGGAGGATTGAAGAATAAAATCAATAATAGCATAGTTCTAAATTTAGAAGCAACTCAGAAGTACCCCGAAAAAGGTCCTTGCAAGATAAATCACCAACAGCTCGTCCACCCAGTCACTGCCAAGTATTCACAAGTTTCACCAGCAAGAACTGAGTCCCATTGTCAGACTCAAATATTAGAGGATAAGAATCTCAATGTCAAGCATAAAGCCAAATCACTTGCATTTTCCAGCCCATGCAGACTGTTAAATAATGAGAGATTCAATCGTGTTTGATGTGGATACTATTATATTTTATTGTGTTTGGCATGGATTTCATCCTTCAGAATTTGATTTCCAAAGGGACAGATTAAGGCCTTTCTTTTTTTATTTAAATAAAGCAAATGCAAGGATTTTTCAGTTTGTTTTTCCGTCTTCCTTTGCCACTGTAGAATGGCATCTAGAAAGAAAGACAATACTGTAGGTGGCAAGGACCCCATTTGAAAGCATGGCACAACAGGTCCAATTAAGGGCATGGTCATATGCAATTACTGTGCCCATAAGATGATAGAAAGCATCAGTCGCCTCAAAAACCACCTTGCTCAAAACCCTCGCCCAGATATGAAGTTATGTGAAGTTACAGAGGATTAAGTGATGTGAGAGATGAAGGCCTTTCTTTCTAGCTTATAGAAGAAGAGGATAGAAAGAAAAGAGGACAACAGAAGCAGTTGTAGCATTAGCAGTTCTCTCTGCCCCTTGAATTAGACTCATCTATTCTTGTCCCATGGATTTGACATTCATTCATTGGAGATGGTCGAACGAGCCAAAATGATGCACAAGGCTTCTTTATTTCTTATAGTACTCCTTGTGCATAACCTCTGCTTGAAGAAACTGCTTAGAACTGGGAGATGCACCATGAAGCAAGGACTGCTACGGCAAGTTTTTAACATACCATTCAACATAGCAAAAAGCCTATGCTGCAAGAGAATAGCAATTGCATTCATCGTTGTTGATAATGTGTTCAAGGAACCAACTCCACATGATTTTAATGGGTCCTTGCTGGAGGAATCAATTAGAAACATGCAAAGGCATAGTATGTGAACAAGCGAGAATTTGGTGCAAAAAGGGTTACATCATATTGTCCAATAGCTGGACACAGAGTAGGAATCAAACACTCGTAAACTTTCTAGCTGCTTCCAATAGCCCATTGATCTTACATAAGTCTATCAATGCCTCTCATGAAGTTTCACGAAGTGAGGACTGTACTTGTAGAAAATTTATGTAATTTGTTGGAGGAGATGATGCTAGAAGTGGGTCTCGAGAATGTCGTCGATTGTTGATCCACACTACACTATATGTAGCTAGAGGAAGAATTCTTGAGGTGAGGCACCATACCATATTTTGAAACGAAAGTGAAACCCATATCATTGATCTCATTCTTGAGGATAATGGGAAATGGGTCCAGAATGTGGCTGAAGTCGCACAGGAGATTACCAAATTTATCCACAACCACACATGGGTGCTTTGCTTGATAAGGAATCACAATAATGGGAGGGATTTGTGCAACCAAAAGTCATCGATTCACCACAAACTACTTGACATTACTGAGCACTACAACTCCACAACCAACGTTAGGAGGATGTTTGTGAGAGAATGGTGGTCGGAGTCACCATTTCTGTAAGGGAAGAAGGTCATCAAGACAATTTTTGACACACGTTTTGGAAAAGCACGAAACAAATCCTTGAGTTCACTTACGGAATTACAGATTTATAAATTGATAAACATTAGTACTTTGTAAGTTTGTAAAAAAAAAAAAAAAATTAATTATTTAGTTTTCATATTTTTATTCAATGTTCTAATTAATTTTAATTTTCAAACCATTTTCATTTTTACATGACAAAACCTTTTGTCAAGATTCTGTCTCGTTGATAGTTATAAAATGCTAGTGGGGTATCTCTATAAGGTTGTGGATAGGACTGAAGACAATTGTGTTGCAAACCGCTTGGATTGAGACTGTCCGAGTGTTACTCAAACTGCATGTTGCCAAGTTACTTCACTAACCTACTCTATCATTCATTCTTTGTTCCTTCAACTGTGGAATACCAGCACCTCGGTACATTTGGTGTCGATGCCATATGAACGCAAGCAAGTTGCATAGGAAAGGTCGTCCAGATTCGGGTCGTCTAAGTCAATCGTCCAAGATCAAGCCATCCAAGGAATTACCATTTGAAGTTGGGTCATCTATGACTGGGCAGTCAAAGACTAAGTTGTCTAGGGTTGGGCTTTCTGAAGAGAGTACGAGTCGTCAGAGCCATACAAGTGATTGCAAAAGAAGGAACGTAAAACAAGAATACGGAAGGCATGGGGTGCAAACATGCCATGTGGAGCTACAAATTGATGCCAAATCACCCGGAAAACGGTTGGAACAGTTGGAATTGAATGTTGTTCGAAGATTTGAAAATCTCAAGCCAAGGAAGAGAATTGCAAGAGGAATGCAGCAAAGACCAAGGATTTCTGAAAGGATCGAACAAGTTGTATTGCAGCGACATCCTCCAAGATTCCTGCAAGAAATTGTGTTGTGGCAAGGACCTTGTACCCATGTAGGCAGCATCAGAGCTGGCATTGGGAGAAACCACGAAGAATGCACACATGGAAGAGAGAGGAAGCACGAGATGGACATCGAACAAGGGAGAATGCTACAACATGGAGGAGAGTTGAGATCAAGGTCAAGGATGAGAGCCCAAATCAGATATAGTTAAAACAAACAATTTTTATTATTCCAATTATTTATCGCCCAAACCTTAGAACACGATATATAGTGCATATTACAACTACCCACGTAACAAATGGAAGAATATTAGGGAAGAAGGATTAGGGAAGACGGAGAGATAAGGGGATAAGGAGGAGGAATAAGGGGAGAGAATAAAGGAGGAGGAATAGAAGGAATAAGGGGGAGGAGAAAAATGAATTTGCCGACATTTTTAGAAAAACAAAACGCGTTCACACTAGAGCACTATTTCTAGCCAAGTTTTCTCTTGAACGCGTTCACACTGCAACACTCTCCCCCTTAAAGTTGAGAGGTCTGACTAGACAGTCTCTCAGCTTTATAAATTGAGCTTTAGCCATGCCTTTGGTGAATATGTCTGCAACGTTCTCCAAAGTGCGGCAAAATTTAAGCTCAACAATTTCTTGCTCCACCATGTCTCGGATGAAGTGATACTTCATATCAAAGTGTTTTGTTCTGCTATGGTGGATTGGATTATATGCCAACTGAATGGCACTTATGTTATCACAGTAGATTCTGATTGGACCACTTTACTGTTCTCCAATCTCTTCCAGCACTTTTCTTAACCAAAGGACTTGAGTACTAGCATATGTGACTGCTATATACTCAGCTTCTGTAGAAGACAATGCTACAATTGTCTGCTTTTTGGAACTCCATGTAATTAGTCCTGACCCTAGACTAAAATAGTTCCCTGAAGTAGATTTCCTATCATCAATGTTGCTGCCCCAATCACTATCACTGAAGCCTACTAGCTTGACAGTCTTACAATTGTGGTAATGGATTCCAAAATCCCATGTACCCTTTACATATCTGAGAATTCTTTTAGCTGCTTGCAAATGCAGCTCAGATGGACTAGCCATAAATCGAGAGACAAGAGAAACAACATACTGAATGTCTGGTCTAGTGTTGGCGAGAAACATCAAACTCCCAACCATGCTCCTGAAAGTGGTCACGTCAACTTTAGGTGCTCCATCATCTTTGCTTAATTGGATCCCATGTCCAACTGGAGTTGCAACTGGTTTGCAATGCTCCATAGCAAACTTCTTGATCATGTCCCGAGCATACTTATGTTGACAGATGAAGATCCCTGAATCTATCTGATGGACTTCCATTCCAAGGAAGTAATGCATTAAGCCAAGATCCTTCATCTCAAACTGCTTCATCATGGAGCGCTTGAACTCCATATTCACTTTTTCATTACTACCCATGAAAATGAGATCATCCACATACAAGCAAACTATGAGGATGTCATTACCTTGCTTCAGGTAGTAAAGTGTGGGTTCATTTCTGCTTCTGGTGAACCCAAAATCTTTGAAGTACCCATCAATGCATGAGTACCAAGCTCGCGGTGCCTGCTTGAGGCCATAGAGTGCCTTTTTCAGTCTGTAAACAAGGTGCTCCTTACCTTGCTCTTGAAATCCTTGAGGTTGCTCAACATACACTTCCTCTATTAAGTACCCATTGAGAAAGGCACTCTTCACATCCATGTGTTGGACTTTCCATCCCTTGTGTGCAGCTAAAGCAAGAACTGTTTTGATGGTCTCCTGTCTGGCTACAGGAGCAAATGTCTCCTCATAATCAATACCATACTTTTGTGTAAATCCTTTTGCAACCAATCTTGCTTTATGCCTTTCAATGCTTCCATCAGCATTGTATTTGGTCTTGAAGACCCATTTACATCCAACACACTTCTTTCCTTTAGGAAGCTCTACCAGCTCCCAAGTATCATTGTTTTTTATAGAGGTTATCTCCTCTTTCATGGCATCTTGCCATATCTTTTGAGTACATGCCTTCTCATAACTAGAAGGTTCAAGTTGTGCACTAGTTAACAAGGCATAGTTAACTACATCTCCCCGAGGTTCTTGGGAGTCATCATCTCCATACAAATGCATATTTTCAAGTCTTTGTAAAACAGAACTCATCTCACTAGCTTGACTTCTAGTATACCTTCTTTGAAAATTTGTATCCAACATCTGATAAGATGGATGATGTTGGAGAGTTCTCTTACCTCTAGATGGAGAATCAATATCCATTGGTGAGGAACTGACTGACCTTTGTGGAGAAGGACTTGGTGATGATGATGATGAACTGGAAGTCGAATGTCTACTTGGGCTTGGAGGAGGAGGAGGAGTATTCTTGCCTTTCTTTGGTGCTATCTGTTGCACCTGTGTAGAACCTGCATCATGAGATTCAACATCACTATAAATTTGGGGATTTCCCCATTCTCCTCCATTCTCCCCTTCATCAAAAATCACATCCCTGGAAAGTATTATTTTTTGAGTCCTAGGATTGTAGAGTCTGTAAGCTTTTGTGTTCTCACGGTACCCTACAAAAATGCATGCTTGACTCTTAGGATCGAGCTTCTTTCTCTGTTCATCAGGAATGTGTGAGTAAGCCAATGAACCAAATACTCTGAAATGCTTGACATTCGGTTTCTTACCATACCATGCTTGATAAGGAGTTTTCCCTTTCAAACTTGAAGTAGGACTCCTATTCAAAATATACACATTGGTCCTGGCTGCATCTGCCCAATACATATTGCTTAAATGCTTCATTTGAAGCATAGATCTTGCCATCTCTACAATGGTGTGGTTCTTTCTCTCAGCCACACCATTCTGCTGTGGAGTATAGGCAGCAATGAACTGCCTCTTTATTCCATGTTTTTTACAAAAATTCAAAAATTCATTAGAGGAGTATTCTCCTCCTTTATCTGATCTGAGACACTTAACAGAATATCCACTCTCATTTTCCACTCTTGCTTTAAAATCTACGAAGCAATCAAATGCTTCATCTTTATGCTTCAAGAAATATATCCAGCACATTCTTGAAAAATCATCAATGAAAAGAAGAAAGTAAGAGTTATTACCAATGCTCTTGGTCTGCATCGGACCACAGATGTCTGAATGCACTAGTTGGAGTGGATAACTGGCCCACCATGCTTGTCCATGAGGAAATTTGGTTCTAGCATGCTTGCCCAAGGCACAACCTTCACAGACTTCCTTATTGTCCTGAACTTTAGGAAGTCCGGTCACCATTGCTTGAGAAGTTAACATCTTCAAACTGGCTGAATTCAAATGACCGTATCTCAAGTGCCACAACACACTTGGATTTGCAATAGCAACATTTACTAATTGATCTCCTCCTGGCTGGCCAAAATTTAAAGGAAATAACCTATTCCTTGTCATTGGCACTTGAGTAATGACTCTATCACTATTACTCTTATCAAAAATGGTACATTTACCTTCATCAAACAATAATTTATAGTTCTTCTCTAACATTTGACCAACACTTAAAATATTGTGTTGGAGATGAGGTGTGTAATAGATATCACTTACTTGTTTCATGCCCTCTTTTGTTGGAACCTCCATGGCTCCAATGCCTTCAACTGCCAATGACTTGTCGTCTCCCAATTTGATGCTTGGATTTGTAGGAAGAATCTAGAGTAGCAAAGAGTTCTTCTTTGCCACTCATATGATTTGAACACCCAGTGTCCAAGATCCAGGTATCATTCAGGTTTTGATCTGACTTGCCATATGAGAGAAAGATATTTGAGGTCCCTTCCTCTTCTCCAAAATTGCCATACTGACTGCTCTGACTGCTGCTCCCTTGAGAAGATTTCGACCAACAGTCACGAGCAAAGTGGCCAAGTTTGCCACAATTGTAGCAAGCTTGTTTTGACTTATCACTTCCTTTTCCTCGTCCTGGATGCTTCCCTCTATTCTGTTGTCCACCTCTATTCTGACCTCCACCTCTGTTTGAAGATCCTCCTCTGTTAGGAGTTCCACCTCGTGGACTATTCCTACCTCTTCCTTTGTGCTGACCTCTACCTCGACTTTTGCCTTGTCCTTTTCCTTCTTGTGAAGCGAAGGCTTTGTCATCGCCTCCATGGCTAGTGGAAGGAGATTCCTGCAATCTCTCTTCATGTGAAAGAAGAGAACCAATTAGTGCATCAAAGGAAAGTGCAGTCAAATATTTTGACTCTTCAATAATGATTGCTACATGATTCCACTTAGGAAGAAGTGTTCGCAACACTTTCTTCACCACAACTTCTGGTTTAATCTCTTCACCTAGAGTGACCATTTTATCTACTATGGCTTTGACTCGCACGCAGTAGTCTCCTACTTTCTCATTCTCTTGCATTCTGAGATTTTCAAAATCTCTTTTCGAAGTTTGAAGCCTGACTCGCTTCACTTGATCACTCCCTTGAAAACTTTCCTTTAAAGCATTCCAAGCATCTTGAGTTGTTACACAGGATGCTATTCTAGGAAATATGCTTTTATCTAGGGCTGCTTGCAAATGATACGAGGCGAGAGGAATTATTTTTCTGTGCTTCTTTCCTAGCTTTTCTATCAGCAACACTTAAAGCAGTCCAGTCAGTAGGAGAGGGTTCTGTGTAACCCTCTTCAACTACATCCCACAAACCTTTACCTATCAACAAGGTTTTCATCTTTATTGACCAGTATTCATAATCACTACCATTGAATTCTGGAATTGGAAGATTTGAATTTGAAGCCATTTCTACTACTTGAAAGCAAACTTTGATTTGACTAAAAATAGGAAGTACAAAGCAATTACAAGTTCAAATCAAATCTAGATTTCTTAACTCTCTCATTGATTTCTTCTTCTTCTTCTTGTGGATTGTCCAGTACTGGAGGTCCAAAATTGTCTGCAATGGAATCCTCATCGTCACTGATGACAACTATTTCAGGAGCTGCCACTGGCTCGGCCTGTGTTGGCTCAGGCTCTGGAGAGCGTGGGGTATAACTTTCACTGGATTGTTGCTCCGGCTCAGCTGGAGAGTAGCTATCACTGGCTTGATCTACAGGTGCAGCTTCAATTGTATCGGACTCCTCCACTCGTTGTCCAAAAATATTGTCTTTTGAGTCAGCCTCGTAACCAGAATCTGGATTCCTTTGGTGGGCTATAACAGAATTCTGCAACTGACTGAATACGACATGTAGTCCATCTCATCGAACTCATTCATCAAAAGCTTTAGTAGTTTCTCTCCGTAGTAGAGAGCACAAAGCATGGTAACATCCGGTAGATCTGATCATCTACTCATCAAGGCAAAAAGAAAAAATTCGTTAGAGCTTCTGAGGTTACAATTTTCGCTCTTTTACAGCCGCTGAGGCTATTACACAAAAATTTTAGCCTTGAACGGGGTTCCAAGGGCAGCGTGGAGTCCAAAATTTTCCAGAAGCGATAAACGGGCGCTCCGAAAGGCTTCCCGTCACCTTTTTTGTACAATGCTTGCCTCTCAGGCTATTACACAATTTTGCAAGGTTTTTCAAGCCCTCTTGGGCAATTTTACAATTTGCCTCTAGGGCAATAGGTTCACTATTTCTCTTATAAAGTTTTACAATTAAACTTTTAAAGCACTTTAATAATTTTAACTTAATAATAAAAATATGCTTTAAAAATTATAAAAAAAACATTTTTTTTTAAATAATTAAAAAGCATTATTTAAATTATTAAATTAATATTAAAGAAACTTGAATAAAAGCTTAATGTAATTTTTTAAAACCTTTGTCTTTTTGACGTTTTGCAGGTCGAACTCACGACCACCCTCAACTCCGGCAAGATTCTTCACCAATGCGCCCTGCAACTCTTTTGAATATCTTATCCCGACTGCCGCACTTTTACCCTGCAAGGTTGACGATTTCACACAAAAAAAATAATAAAAAAAACTTTTTCCAGGCGTCCCCGACGGGTTTCGAACCCGGGACCTTCTCCGAACAACAAAGGCACACTCGCCACTCGCGCTACGCCCACTGGCATGCTTACAATTCAAGGCAGCTTCCCTGTGAACACGACGCCCTCGCGTTTTAAAAAAAAAATAAAACACATTATCCCACATTGCCTGGGATAGAGGCTGTGGGAGGGAATAAGAACGCGAACGCGCGCATTGATATTTGATTGCCTTCGGGCAATCGTCCTCTTCCAATATTTTGCTGCGACCGCAACCAACCACACAATGACACCTCAGTGCTCCTGCCAACTCGTACGCCACGTCAGACGCCAACTCAGATGCCACGTCCTCTCACCTGCCACGTTAGTCTCAAAGTGTGTGCCACTCCACGTCAGCAGTTGTTCCTCGTACTGCATACCGCTTCATCAGCTTGCCACCTCAGCAGCCAATGCCACCTCAACCAGCCACCTCAGTGTCCACACCTCGATCTGCATGGAATCGAACCTCGATTTTCGTGCCACTACACTACGTCAACCTCCACTTCGATCTGTGTGTCTGACAGTCCTACTGCCAGACTGTAGGTCGCTTCAAAAATCGGGCTCAGTCTCCCATTCCAGTTCCAGCTGCCTCCGTCAAGAACCGACCGCCTCAAAAATCATGCCCAGTTGGACTGCGTACCCACGTTGCCCTCGTGCGGCCTCCGCCTGCACCTGCTCTGATACCATATTGAGAGCCCAAATCAGATATAGTTAAAACAAACAATTTTTATTATTCCAATTATTTATCGCCCAAACCTTAGAACACGATATATAGTGCATATTACAACTACCCACATAACAAATGGAAGAATATTAGGGAAGAAGGATTAGGGAAGACGGAGAGATAAGGGGATAAGGAGGAGGAATAAGGGGAGAGAATAAAGGAGGAGGAATAGAAGGAATAAGGGGGAGGAGAAAAATGAATTTGCCGACATTTTTAGAAAAACAAAACGCGTTCACACTAGAGCACTATTTCTAGCCAAGTTTTCTCTTGAACGCGTTCACACTGCAACAAAGGATCAACACATCAAATGACAGGCAAGCTAAAGGAAAGGAATGAGCAACTTCACCATAGCAAAAGAGTAAGGGGAAAGAACACAAGCATATCCCCTTAGAAAGAATCACTTGGACGACGCCTAATGGAGAATTTTGCAAGACGTGGTGGTTGGAGCACCCAAAAGATCATGAACTGAAGACAGCATTTCAAAATGCAGGAGTGTAGTTTATTTTAAAGGTTCTTAGTTTTGACAAGGATTTCTTCAGACTGTACATGTTGGAGATGCTGCAAACATATGATGCAGAAAGAAAGCAAGGTAGGATGATGCTTGGTGAAAAAGAAGTGCGGGTGTCATTTTCCCCCAACAGTTTTCGAATGGTATTTGACTTACCGATTTCAACAAAACCAGTGAAGAAGGTAGGAGTGGAGCCCTACCAGTTGAAGAATTTCATTGACAAGGTCACCAACCTCAGTCCAATAGATGTAGCGAAGCTAACAAAGCATGGAATTCATTGACTAAAGATGCACCACCTGAAGTCGGATGAATTACGGTGCGCAATTAATGTAATTATTTAGGTTATCCGGCAAACAGAGAGCCTCAGATATGCCTACTTGGCTCATACCGTATATGGAAGGAGTGATAGCCAGAGAAAAGTATGATTGGGCAAGTTTCTTGTCAAACCGCATACAAAATTTTCTGTTGCAGTATACAAAGAATCTTTCTATGGCATTCGGCACCATTGCATTACTTATGGATGCTACATCGCATGAAAATATTTAGTTTCCAATACTGAAACCTCCACACGTGATACCAGAAGCAATGCCTACTATTTTTTGTTCATTACACGTTGCCCCATTGATGAAGACTGAACCAACTTGAAAAGTAGCATCAGGGAAGAAGATGACAATAGAAAAGTCATCAAAAGAAGATGGAGGATAAACAGATGCACTGGTTGAGGAAAGTGCGAACTCTGATTAAGTAAAGGAACAGTTGCCTAGCGCTAAGGAACTAGTTAGGAAGGAGAAGAGGCAAAGGTATTTGGAGCAGCAGTGGCATCAGATGATAGCACAATTGTAGCAACAACAACAGCCTCAGCAAGAACAACAGCAACAAAATCAGCTAGTGGGACAAAGTGTTAAAGTATTTCCACCTTCGGGACTCCCACAAGACGCCATAGTAATTGGGACAGCTAGCAGAAATCTGTAGGGAATCGTGGCCGGTCAACATTACAAATTGCACGCATTAACCCTATAATATAGTGCCATTCGGGACTCTAACACAATCAGGAGGCCAAACTGTGCGAGAAGGCACTACAGGTACCATTGCAAGTATGAAAGAAGTGGCTTCAACTGAGGTTGCCAAAGGAGGATAGCAGTCAAAAAAATTAGAACCTGTTGCACAAGTGAACCTTGTCAATCATGAACCATAAGGCGAAAAGTCAAGTGCAGGCAAACTGATAAGCACACTAAGTCGGTCTTTGGGGCCCTTTGAAGGGATCACGATGCATGAAGTTGGAGAGTGTAGTGGGGTAGGCAAATATGGTGCACAATGCAGAAGTAAATATGAGGATAGCTAACTTGCGAAGCAATTGGCGTGGTTGCAAAAACAAGGAACCATAAGAAGTTGGGAAAATGATACATGATATAGTTGGTGGCTAGTTGTGGAGCAAGAAGATTTGGAGCCTAAACACATTGAGCAGCTAAGATTGTGCATGCATGTTATATTCCTTGATGGAGAAGGTAATCAGAGCTCACTTGAGGAAGAAATGCGTGGCAGCGAGGCATGACAGGCAAGAAATGTTGCCTGAAGAAGAATATAGTCAGAGGTGAAGAGAGCCAAGACGACGAGATGAGTCTATTGGCGGCCATTGGGCACGTGTAACAAAGAATGTGGGAGGAAATTCAACAACTACAAGAACAAATCAAATAATTGATTGTTCAAATTGGAAAGTTGCAGAGAAGGATACGTAGGAGTTGCGGCAACTACAACAAGACGTAGACAAATGGTTTACTTGGCAAAGCAACAAGTTTGAAAGACATTCTTGGACAGGCATGACAAACGATGAAGTGGTGGGAAATGTTGACCACTATGCAATAGAAGCTAAATTTTTTGGAACAAAATTGCTAAGAGCACCAACTTGGAAAGCAATTTAGCGATGACTAACTTGGTGGGCAACTTGGCAACCAATAGGTCAACGACAAGCAGCTTGATAAGCGAGGATTTGGCAAAAGCTGAATGGAGAGATGTACATAAAGTGTTGCTTGAATCTATTTATGACGGCAACAATTCACATGTAAGGAAGCTACCAAATGGTACCTTGCACAACAACAACTCGTTGACAAAGAGCAACTATCTTTGACAAGTCTAAGGAGTGAAGAAGAAGACTAGAGAAGTGCCAGTACCAACTCGAGCTTAAGTAGGCAAAGAGCAAACATTAGGGGTAGTTATGATAACCTTCAGAGGTGTTTGTGTAACTACTTTCATTGTGGAGTACCAAAAGGCTTGCAGCATTGAGTTTTGTCTATGACCAAGTGGTGATACGCTCACCAAGTAACCCTCCACTAGATTGTGAAATTTTGTCGTCAAATGACAAAGGATGACAAAGAACCAAGGGTGGATAGTGATGCTAGTGAGCACATGCTCATATAGGTGCAAATTTGAGGCAGCCCCCGGTGTATGGCACAAAAATTAATGGTCAAGTCGACAACTTCTCTGAGAAGTTGAGCGACATGATAGATAGGGTATACAGGGAATTTCAAACAAGTACCCTCAAAGAATGGAGATTGTGGAAAATGAGGGTAGACACAAAACTAGGCAATTTGACCAACTGGGCCCAGGATGAAGAAATTCTTTGAGCTGCACCAAGTTCATCCATGGGAGCTTGGTGAAGTTAGTAATGTGTAGAACATGCTTGGAGTTAGAGAGCTGCCTAAAGGCACCTGAGTCTTGTACTGTCACGCACCTAGGATATACATAAGTGAAGATAAATTTGATATTTATCCTGCACCCGCAGCAATAAAAAGGAAAAGCTAGCATTGGATTTGGAGTCTTCCTATGCTAGAAAGAACTACCTAGCCTATCTGGTACAGTGGCTGACAGTTGGATTGAAGACGTTCCACCAGATGGCTAAAAGCATGAAGATAAAGGTGGCAGCCTAACAGTTCACCCTGCTCTTTGTGCTTCTTTTTCAGCTCTTCCACCTCTTGTTGCATCTTTGGCCTCATGTGTAGAACCTGCTTGGAGTTAGAGAGCTGCCTAAAGGCACCTGAGTCTTGTACTGTCACCCACCTAGGATATACATAAGTGAAGATAAATTTGATATTTATCCTGCACCCGCAGCAATAAAAAGGTAAAGCTAGCATTGGAGTTGGAGTCTTCATATGCTAGAAAGAACTACCTAGCCTATCTGGTACAGTGGCTGACAGTTGGATTGAAGAAGTTCCACCAGATGGCTAAAAGCATGAAGATAAAGGTGGAACAACAAGCAGTCCAGCTGGGGAAGACAGAAGAGCAACTTTGGCGACTGAAACAGGAGGCCAAAGATGCAACAAGAGGTGGAAGAGCTGAAAAAGAAGCACAAAGAGCAGGATGAACTGTTGAGGCTGCTAAAGTCAAAATGCGTGGTGAGGAAACAGGCACTTGAAGACAAATCTCAAGAGGTAGAACATTTGATCTGTTGATTGCAGCCAGAGACCAGCAACTTGAGCAATCAGAGAAGGAGAAAGTTGAGTTGCAGGCTAGGCTCACAGAATTAGATCAGAAGTCACAACATTATGGCTTCCAATGGGTGAGAAGGGAGCCTATGCCAATAGGCTGAAGCAGGAGACTGAAGCTCTGAAGTTACAGGTTCAGAGGCTGGGAGCTGAACCTGTCCAAGTGCAGCCCACTCCACAACCACAGCAAAGCCTGCGCTCTCAGAAGCAGTAGCAGTTGTCATATTGTCTGTCAAGAATGCATGCTGTGAATAATATTGTCATTGCTGCAGCATTTTATTTGTATATCTTCCTGTTCATAACCAATTATAATGGTAATGTGCAGTTTTGCATCATTCTGTCTCTGAATCTCTTTTCTCATCTATTATGTTGAATGCTGAATGTTGTTAATATTTGCTATCATTTACTCTTTCATGTTCCTTCAAAAGTGGAAAACTCTCACTGTGCTACAGTCTGTGAATATGTGATAGCTTGAACAACATTCTCCTCCCTCACCTCCCACACAATATCATCCAACAACTTAGAAAGCATTTTGGGGTACATAAATTGATTTGTGGAACACATGTCCTAATGGAAGAAACTAAAAAATTGATCAATGTTTGATTTGTCACATCTGTCCACACACTAAAGATGAACTTGCAAACCCTCTTTCTCCCTCTTTTCTTCTGCTCCTAAAGCTGACTCTGGAAATCGTCCATGGATTCTCATTCAAGAGAGGGCCTCTAAAATCATCATAAGTTGGCAGCTTAAATCCTGCAACACAATCAGAAATGGCCTCTACCATTCCTGCCCAATATAGAGACCTTGCCTCATTGAAATGAATGTCAGAAAAGTACCAAAAATTTGCACAAGCCTTACTTGCCCTAGTGTGCCCATCCTAATTCCATGAAACGATGCCCTCAAATGAGGGTTGTTAACTTACAGTAGACCAGGCAACAAATAAATAAAAAAAGTTGTTCCTCCTACTGACAGTGAACAACTATGTTGTACTAAGGCCAATCTTCCTAGCCTCCATAGAAAAACACCGAGGACAAGGAAAAGCCATCTTTGTATTAGTTTTCTTGTTAATATGCTTCTTCTCCTGATATGTCTCTAAGAGAATTCAGCTCCCTCTCAACATAAGGTCCACTTGTTCACACAATGTTGCATCTCAACCAAAGATCCTTGCTAAGTAGTATTTTACGGCAGTTTATTCCTCCATGTAGCAAATTCTCACAATAGTTGCAAATAACCTTTCCCTTCTTCGAACCCTCTATCCCATGCTTCCAAGCTGAATCTTTCTTCCTGGTCATTTAACTGTGGGTACACAGGGAGATAAACAGCAACTAATTAGAAACTCAAAGCATTAAAATAAACTAGGGTGATTTGAAAGCTTCATTGTTTACCTTGTTTGCTAGATTCTTCTACACTCGGAATGATTTGTTCTGGAATGCAAATGATTGTTTAAACAAGCTATCTTGACCTCTTTTCAGCTCTCTCTGTCACTTGAAAATGCCAAAATGAGGCAAAATGCAAAGTTCTAACCTTTTATGCTATCTTGTCAACTTAGTCTGTTATTGCCAAGTTTTTTTGTTGAAACTGGTGAGTCTCACTAGTCTTGGTGAGTCAGTGAGTCCAGTGAGTTTTTAAAAATACTCAGCAAGCCTTTCAAAACTTGCAAGTTGGGCCCAAAAAACTCATCTGGGCCCATTCAGCGAGTTTCGAAAAGACTCATAGAGTCTTGTAACACTAATTTTAAATCATATACTATTGTTCTAATAGTTAAAACAGATAAATACAAATTTTAAAAGTGAATGGCTATAATTATTATTAGAGGTTGTAAATAACATATAGGTTAGAAATAAATGAATTCTATAAGCATTGAGGAAAACTCCTATGCAAGTAATCCCATGTGCTTCCCATAAAATGGGCAAGCTGAACAGATCAAAGTGAGCTTAACGAGATTATCTTGGAAAACAGCATAAGAAAATTTACAAGCTATGTTAAAGTTGATTTATGAGAAAAGGAAGGTGCGGAGATATTTTACAAATCTATGAAATGGATTTCTTTTAGCCTTAGTGCTTAAATGCTAACCCAGAAGTCGCAATAAAAAGAAAGAGAATACTGCATTGCTGGATACAGCTCAATGTTGAGTGTTCATGAGATTTTTGAGTCCAAAAGTATAACTTAAAGTAACTTATACTAGTGAAGCTCCTCAAAATCAAAACTTTTTAGAGGCTGCTAATCATCAGAGATACCCTCATTTTTGCCATCAGCAGGTATGTTGATCACTGTCCAGAAAGTCACCCAACCTGTGATAGAAGTTGAAGTTGAAACTACAAATACATTATGAAAGCTAAATCACTTGTGTTCAATGGAAACCTCAATGCCAATGGATGGAATCAAAACATACAACCTAAGATAAACTGGATAATGAAGTACATAACATCTGAATACAAACGTAAAAGTGACCGACATATCGAAATACCATGGTTACAAAAGTCAATTCCTGGGACCAGACCCTCAACGCAAATAGTCTTCGACTGTTCAGGTGTTGATATGTTTTCTGCACAATCTCTCCTACCTGAAAGATAGGGAGTCAAAAAAAATTTAGAAACAAATTTCAGATTGATGTTTCTCACTGTCATCCAAAACTCTAATTACTCACTGACTAAAAATTAAAAGTAGATATTTACCCCTATGTTTTCCTTGTGTGACTTTTATGTTTACCAAATTTCAGTTCCATCAAAACAATGATTATAATTAACAAACATAAAAGTGACTGACATATCGAAATACCATGGTTACAAAAGTCACTTCCTGGGACCAGACCCTCAACACAAATAGTCTTCGACTGTTCAGGTGTTGATATGTTTTCTGCATAATCTCTCCTACCTGAGATAGGGAGTCAAAAAAACTTTAGAAACAAATTTCAGATTGATGTTTCTCACTGTCATCCAAAACTCTAATTACTCACTGACTAAAAATTAAAAGTAGATATTTACCCCTATGTTTTCCTTGTGTGACTTTTATGTTTACCAAATTTCAGTTCCATCAAAACAATGATTATAATTATATATAAAACTTGACCTGCAATCTAAGTCACCTAGCTCAAAAATCAAGTTTGCATTTGACCATAGGTATAAATGAAAAAAAAAAATGTTTTAGAAATTTTAAAAATATAAATAAAAGGAATAAAGTTCATTTTCCAGATAAACAACAAAATACAGAAACAAGAAGTGGCTCAAGTGATGTCAAAATAACATTATTGACAATTGCATTGGTCAATAAGCTAATAGTAGCTTGTTTACACAATAAATATGAAGTCATTTACCTATATAGACAATAAATATGAAGTCATTTACCTATGCATGTTTTAAGTCTTGTAAAATTGAAATGTGATTTCACAAAATTGGTCAATTAAACAGAAAAAACAATAGTAAGCTATTTAATACATAGTTTTATAAAAGTTAATTTTGGAAAAAAAAAATACTTTTTTGAATGGTGCCCCAGTGATAAACAAATTTTTAGTTAGGAAATGTCATAGCCTACAACTATGTTCCATAAATATATTTACCACTACCAGAAGGAGTAATATCTTCAGTTGGCTCTGATGCTTGAGTATGATCTTTTTGCAATTGACATGCATGCTCATCCTGTACTTGTAGTTGACATGGGAATCCTGGCACTTGACTCTGAAATCCTTGTGATTGGCTTGAATATTCATCCTGTACTTGTAGGTGGGATGGGAAAACAAAAGCCTGAGAGCAGGGAATGTTCAATGCTCGAGTCCAAAATATAGAATTTGCCCTTCGCAAATTTCAACCACAAGTGCAAACAATAAGTAATGATTGTAGCATAGACAACATATTTGCAAGGCCATGGCAAGGACAAGAAAGCAGTGTATCAAACATCCAATTAAAAAAACCCATAACAAGATATCAACACCTTAATTGCTAAATACAGAGAGAGTGAAATTACAGCATGATATAACAAATCTTATATAACATCTATATACAACGTACTAACTAGCAAGTGTGAGGTATCAACATATATACTGTTAGTTATTTGAATATGATTAAAATTATATAGGGGAGGGGTTTGGTTATACTCCACTATATCCATACAAAGCATTATTAATGGCAGGCTTTACAAGTATCCAATATGAAAAAAAATTAAATTTAATTAGAAAGAGACCAAAAGCTGTTAATATGACATGGGGCTATTACAGTGGGCTCAAATAAAGTGATTGTACAATATATTAAAAAGTGAGTATACAGAAGTCCTCTCTCAAGGTAACATGCACACACATAGAGGCACGTGGGCGCGCACACACACACACATGTAAATGCATGTGTGCTGTTATAGTGATTTTCATCACTGACTGGGGGTCTTTGAGTCCCCTTAAAATGGTTATCATCACTCCAGCAGTTGTCCTCGCCACTGTCTCTTTATACACCTACAATAATTATCATCTCTCATAAGTCTCTACTCACGATGTGGAGATTGTCTCACTAACTCCAGAGCTCTTTGGTATACGTTGGCCTACTAATTTGATAAGAGGCCTGACAAGTAGGAACTTGATCATAGTAGCTGCCCATATTGGGAATATTATGGCAAGGAATTGAAAGGTAACATTGCCTTGTAAATGCATACACACTCTGACATCATAACTCAGAGCTAAAAAATTGTGGTATTGCTATGGTATGCTAGGTCATTTTAGAGTAAATTGGGCCACTAATATGACGAGAAGCCTGATGAGTAGAAATTTGGGTCATAGTAGCTGCACATACTAGGAATAGAGTGGCAAGGAATTGAAAGGAGGCAATGCTTTGTAAATACATACACACTCTGACATTATAAGAAAGAGCCAAAGAATTTGGTGGTATTGCTATGGTTATATTCCCTGCCTTCACATATGCAGTCACTGCACACACCTCAGCATGGAATGTGTGCAAGATACTGGCAATGTGGTTTAACTCTTGCATTCTGACTCGTATATCTTAGCACTATGCAAGCTGCTGGCATAGGAAAAGTATCAGAGCATATGCTACTAAGGAACCCAATAATACTTATGGGGTCTTGGAAGAAGAGAGATTTGACATGGGTGTGCTCTTTACTATGATAGAAACACATCAGTCTCTCTATCAAGGAGTTATCACACTTGATTGTATTTAAAAATGTTTGAATCATCTCCCTTTACTCATATGCATGAGATAGACGGAACAAGCAGTGTCTCAATCGTAGTGTGTTGATTGTAGGTGGCCAAGTTGGCGCATGAACATTACATATACGTGAGCGCATGAATGTATGAAAGTGTGATGTGTTACTGTCGTGCAAATAGAATGTATCATAAAGTTTGTTATAGCTGTGGTGTTGTCACATGTGCATATAGGACAACATATGTTTGTAATAAATATACTCTAATGTGATAATAGGGTATGTCTCATGTTTCATGTATACAGGCAGTTCGGTGGTAGTTGGGCCATTGCCAACTGCCTAGCAGATTTAGTTAAACCTATGTAAATGCCATCTAACTCGATCAAGGTATGTTGGTAGAGTACGTCGAGGGATGATGAATATGTTGGATGATGTTGGTTGTCTATGTCCTTTGTGTATGGTATGTCTTGTATGCTTGATCATATCTGTAAATACTTTCCATTGTGCATATTTCTCATATAATTGAATCATATCATAGTATGTTGTATTATATTTCTATATGCAGGAGTTCTTCATTCTGGTGTGTAGTCGGGTCGAAGTTGGTGACATGGAGTTGTGACGAGTATCTTGCCCAGGAAATGATTTGCTAGGGGAACCCAAGAAATCATGCTTTATTAAATGAAGATAATTTCCTAGAATATATGGGGATTGAATTCCAAGGATCGGACCATTGGCCAATTTGCTTGAGAACCAAGAAACACCATGCTCCACTAGGCTTCTTTTATGTTCAAGAAGATGTGGTTGAATCATCTAGAGTCTGTGGAATGATGAAATTTGGTGGCTTCCACATACCAATCAGAAGGGCTTCAAGATGTTCCAACTGTCAACAAAATTGAAAAGCATAAAGTTCATGTTAAAAGAACAGAATAGGATGGTTTTCAAAATCATTTTTGTTGAAAAAGAAGAAGCAGGGCTACAACTGGAGAAGATGCAAAGAAGCATCAAAGAGAAAGTGTTGGACGAGATCAAAAGTCAACAAGGGAAAAAGACAAAGTCCAACCTGAAATGGGTGGATCATATCTCTAATATCTTTGCAATGTAGCATCATGTGGAACAAACAGGATTTCATCTTATCAAATCTTTGTATGGCCTCAAGTAGACCCCACAAGCATGGTATGAAAAGATTTGTCAGTTCCTATTGAATATTGAATTTGAATTTTGGAGTAATTTCAGGTGCAACGAGTTAGATGAGAACTTATATGCAAAGATCATGCTGATGATATTATTATCACCAAAAGTGATGATGGCCTCATTGACAAAATCAACAAGGATTCAAGATGACAGACCTTGGACTCCATTCCTATTTGGAAGTAAAAAATTGACAATCAAAGCAGACAGAGACTATTCATTTCATAGGCCAAGTAAATAGCAGAGCTTCTCAGGAAATTCAAAATGGATGTCTAATGCTTGTATCACTCTGGTGGAATAAAATCTTTAGATTAGCATGGTTTTTTTTCTACATGCTACAGGGTAATGATATTTTATTGGTAGTCTTATGATTATCTACCGGACTACCACAAGATCAAATATCATGTTTGTGTTCAATATTTTATCTAGATACAAACAAAATATGGGGAAGCCATTGGAATGCAAAAAAGAAATTGTGATAAATTATAATACATCAAAGGTGCTAGAAACTTTGGATTGGAATATAATAAAACAGCTTAGTTTGCCTACAGAAATACAGACTTTGGAGGTGACATTGAAGACAGGATATCCACAACGAATTATGCTATACAACTTGGTACAAGAGCTATGTTCTCATCACATCCTGTACTGAAGCAGAATACAGTGCAGCTCTTCATGCCAACAAACACACTGGTTGGTTAAGGCGAGTTCTGACATGTCTTAGACTCACACAAAGAAAACCAACAATCAAAATGCTACAGAAGTGCCAAAATTAAGTATTCTACTTTAAAACTAAACATGTTGATATGAAGTATCATTACGTTTGGCACTTCCTTACAAAACAGATTGCAGATTGAAACAGTGTTCATGAACACACTGAACAGCAGACATATTTACTAAAGCTTCGACAAAATTAAGTTTTCTCAATTCAAAGATATAGTTGGGGTTATGTGGCTAGATGGGGTAAGGGTGCCAGGCAGGGATGGGGGAGTTGGAATTATAATCATAAATGCAATGTACTAAATAAAGGTCCAAACAAAGTCAAATATTCCAGTTAACAAGTTATCCAGAAAAAAATTAATAGGTCCTTAACTCGTGAATAACTACTTCATGTTCTTGTAAACAATAACATCACGTACAAGAACCATTTTGTACATAGGATTCTTGTCTAAAATCCTTACTTGGTCCACTATATTCAAATATTTACCATCATAAAACTTCACTTTCTTCTCTCTTTCCCAACGTTGTGCAAAATAATGCTGGCATTTCGATTGCAAAATTAAAATAAAATGAGATTATAGTAATTGATCAACGGATGTGAAAATACAGCAAAGTTAAAATAGGAAGGGGTGAGGGTGAAAGGAAACAAACTTGGATAAGGAAAGTGTAAAACAAAAATAAAGAGGAGCAAATCTGACAGAGTTGAACCCTAGAATGTATAATCCAAGTAAAAATAAGCAGAAAGGACACTCCTCTGGCAAACAAATGGGGACCGAAGCAAGGATACAATTAAAAGAAGATTGCATCTATTCATAAAGTTTCATTTACATTAACAACAGTACTGCTTTTTGCCCCCCTAAAGAATTGATAATACACTCGAATTCTAAAATAAAAGAAAGAGACAATGTAAGCAAATATCAACTTACCATAAAAAGTCCTCAAAGACTATCTCCCTGCAAAAATGTCCCATAACACAACCAAATTGTTAAATGAAAAAGTTTCCATCTGTGAAATACTACAAATAGAACACAACCCAAAGTAATAAATTATGATGGACAACCACACGTAAAACATTCAGTAAAAAAAACTTTTCATGTTGTCACCAAAAAACTAACTTATCCTTTTCTAAAATCACAGTATGTAGCTACAAAAAGTTTGATTCAAATGGTGAGGAAGGAAGGAAAAAAAAAAGTTCTAAAGTTCAGAATTTTGAAACAGGTTTGGTTCTGTTTGAAATCAAATAAATACTTATATTTAACATCAAAAATAAATATCGATAGAAATATATTTATATAATAATATTAATGAGAGAATTAATACTATTATTAAGAAAGAGTAATATAAATACAACTAATTTTTTTAATTAATTTGTAATTTTGTTTTTTTCTTAATCGGTTATATGGGATTGAATTTGGCCCCACCTGTATTACATCATTACCACATGGTGGTATTACAAATTTACAACAACTTGGCAATTATGCATATATCGTGTGGCAACATTCAAACCTGGGTCTCCTTAAAAGTTGAGAAATTTAACCAGTTGAACTAATGTCATTTGATAAAAATTATTAATTTGTATGTTGAGAAATCAATAAACCATAAAATAAACAGAACTCTAAAGATATCCATATTAAATATATACATTAAATTTTATTAACATTAATCAAATAGCATGTGGTCAAATGGTTAAAAATTGGGTTTTAAATGGAGAGACCCAGGTCCAAATCTTGCCAAGCACCATGTGCATTATTGCCAAATGTCTTAGGCTGTAGAATTAGGTGAATTATCACATTCAAGACAGGGTGTGGCATACCCCGATGGACATGGCCTTTGTAGCACGACGGTGAGTATCCCAATGGTGAAGAAAGAGAATGACAGATTTAGAGGCCAAGCAAGAACGCAGTCAATGCAATTTCACAATGGCTCATCATGCACTTGTATGGCAATCAACTAACATGCACTTGTACAACAGTCAACTTACTGTTGGCCACGGATCCGCCACCTGGGAAGGACTTGGTGTGTCAATGCGCCCTAGACCCTCAGACCAACATTGAAAGGCCGGGAGGAAGGGATGCCCCCCGTGCCGATCTCCGGAGAAGGCCGGCTCCTTTCCTAACCTACTTGGGGGGTTTAGATAAGGGTGCAGGAAAGAGATTTAAAAAAGGGGGTAAAGGGAACTGGAAAGAGATTGAAAAAGATAAGGGAACAGGAAAGAGATGTAAATATCATGCGTTTCGGGTGGGGGGAGAACAAGCAGCATGATCGCAAATTTGCATCCGAACCAACAACAATTAAAACAAAGCATGTAACAGAAACTGCAGTTGCTATTCTACCCTATGTATCCTTTTGTTTAGTATTCCAGATCCAAATAATCACCAATGCCCAAATCCAGAATTCAGAATTCAGACAGACAGAAATATAAATGGACATGAAGCAGAAATACTAGCGGAAGGCAGCATAAAAGGTGACTGCGATTCTATCCTATGTATCCTCTATCTATGCATTCCAGGAATACTTAATCATCAAATACCGGAGTCCAGAGTTCAGTACAACAGTAAGCAATGAAATAAGAAACATGAGGCAGAAATGACAAGGAGAGGCAGCATACAAGATGATGACAGTAAGCAGAGCCAAGGATGCTTTGAATTAATTAGAAGGTGGTCCGTCACAACAGAGTCCTCTAGCAATATGTCCCCCCCCCTTTTACAATGATGTGGTGCGGCTATTTATAGCGCAGTTTCCCCCCAATTACAATCCTGGGCACGAAATCCCAGAGCTGACAAAAGCTGACAAAAGCGGCGAAAGAGCTGCTGATGTTGACTCCTGCAGACAGGGGTTGTACTGGCAACAAGGTCCTCCTGAAGACTTGGCAGCTACGTGGCAGTGCGGTTGATGAAACTTCGAGTCAGCATGAATGCGGGTAGCTGTGGTAGATGGAACTTGGCGTCAGCTTAAATGAGGGCAGCTGGAAGAGGTGGTTTTGGCCCATGCTTGTCCTTTTTCCCGTCACATCTCGGCTCGGATCCCGAGGCTGGACACTTGTCAACTTCTGACGGGGGGCACATCTGCCTTGAAAGGCAGTCTCTCTCTTGTGTCCTACTTTGCCTGGAAAAGGAGCGCAACCGGGTAGCGCAAGCGGGGAACAACGAAGTTGGGGAGGCCTCCGTGCCTTAGTCTGTTTTTGGGCTGCTTGGAAGATATTGCCCAACTGCGCGCAAGCTAGAGGGCGCAGCCCGACTTCGCTGCGAAGTCGGGTTGCGCACTCCAACACTTAGCCAATTTGGCGAGCTGTTCAGACTGCGCACAGGAATCAGGGCGCAACCCGACTTCGCTGCGAAGTCGGGTTGCGCTCTGGCACTTAGTCAATTTTCATGATCCACTACTTCCCGAGTGCGCGCAGGAAAGAGAGCGCACCCCGAAGTCGGGTTGCGCTCCTCATACTTAGCGAAATTTATGTTCAGCTCTCCGCACTTCGGCTCCCCAAGTGCGCACAAAATTAAGGGCGCAACCCGACTTCGCTGCGAAGTCGGGTTGCGCACCCAACACTTAGAAAATTTTTGGGCCTTTGTATGAGCGCAGAGTCGGGCGGGGCCCGACACTTAGTCAATTTTCTGGCCCGAAATTGAGCTTCTTGGTCCTGCTTCCCGGGGCCATAACTTTTGATCCGCTGACCCGATCGCCTATTATAATATATCGTCGGAAAGCTAGCGAGAAGATCCGCAATGATAAAATATCCAAAGCTTATTTCATCCCTTTTATCGCCCCCGTTTATGGCCCGCGAAAACCTGAACACCTCCGCATGCTCTTCGCCGCTTTAAAGCTCCATACTTAGGCCAAAGTTTATCAAAAAATTTAATGTGGCAAAATTGCCAACATTCCTGGCGGCTCGCGGGGCATTGAGCTCGCCTCAATGTGAGGACCCAGGCCTTTATCCATTGGGCAACAGAGTCACCCTCGCCGTCCTCTTGATACTCACTGCCGGCAACAACCTCTTTCTCAAACCCTTGGCACCCATGGCCCTCTTAGAACACTAAAACAAAAACACTGCACAAACTAAACTAAGAAAACAACTAAAACTTTGCATACTAGCCGACTTATTTATATCATTTACACAAAATTTTGCGGCATGATTGGCATGCCGCCAACACAAATCTAGCTTTGGTTGCCTATCCGGTGAACCTGCAGTGTCCGGACCAGATCTGATTGTACTTCAGTTGATCTTTGAAGTCCGGCTGGCCTCCCAAAGTTTGCCAGGTTGCGAACATGGTGCAACGTGGCAGGTTATCATTCATGCCGGTACCCATACAATTGATGAACCATGTGGCAAGGAGATTTGTCAGACGGGAGCCCTCTTCGGGTACCGGTTGCGGTGATGGTTGGAGCCAATACCACCACTCTAGAGAGTCCACCACCTGTGGGCTCTCGAGCACGAGTTCTTCCAACTCCTTGATGCGATAGCAGGAGCTTTCCGGCGATAGGCCTTTAGCCGGGGTCTCCTCAGGATCAGCCTCCTGGTGAGGCATGCTTATTGGGCTTTGGCTGAATGCTTGCGTGCTATGCCCTGGGACACAAAAAGGGTGCAAAAATGTGCCCTCTTTGTGTTCAGAATTTGCCATTGGATTTTGTTCCTCCTCTTGGCCCGTCTCCGGATGGAAACTGCAAGCAACCATATTATTCATCATTTGGGCGGTGTTTGCATATTCCCACTGGTGACTTTGGACGAGATCTGCCTCTCGAGCTCCACACAGCTGCATTCTAGGGCTTTGCATAGTATGAGGGATTTGCCTTGGTGATTTTGCCAGATGAAGGCAAGCCAGAGATTCACCAAACTCGGGCTTCCTGAAAATATGGAGACTGTAGGTGAACATTCATTTCTCCGCTTGTGAGGTCAAGGCTGCTCACCAAACCTTGATTCCTCCGGGGTGTCTTCTATTAGCTTAAAAAAAGGGCGCCTGCGATCAAGAAATCTGGATCTTCAGCTCAGTCAGAGTCGCCAGGTGATTTTGCCAGATGAAGGCAAGCCAGAGATTCACCAAACTCGGGCTTCCTGAAAATATGGAGACTGTTGGTCCCACCGGGCGTGCCAAAAACTGTTGGCCACGGATCCGCCACCTGGGAAGGACTTGGTGTGTCAATGCGCCCTAGACCCGCAGACCAACATTGAAAGGCCGGGAGGAAGGGATGCCCCCGTGCCGATCTCCGGAGAAGGCCGGCTCCTTTCCTAACCTACTTGGGGGGTTTAGATAAGGGTGCAGGAAAGAGATTTAAAAAAGGGGGTAAAGGGAACTGGAAAGAGATTGAAAAAGATAAGGGAACAGGAAAGAGATGTAAATATCATGCGTTTCGGGTGGGGGGAGAACAAGCAGCACGATCGCAAATTTGCATCCGAACCAACAACAATTAAAACAAAGCATGTAACAGAAACTGCAGCTGCTATTCTACCCTATGTATCCTTCTGTTTAGTATTCCAGATCCAAATAATCACCAATGCCCAAATCCAGAATTCAGAATTCAGACAGACAGAAATATAAATGGACATGAAGCAAAAATACTAGCGGAAGGCAGCATAAAAGGTGACTGTGATTCTATCCTATGTATCCTCTATCTATGCATTCCAGGAATACTTAATCATCAAATACCGGAGTCCAGAGTTCAGTACAACAGTAAGCAATGAAATAAGAAACATGAGGCAGAAATGACAAGGAGAGGCAGCATAAAAGATGATGACAAGAAGCAGAGCCAAGGATGCTTTGAATTAATTAGAAGGTGGTCCGTCACAGCAGAGTCCTCTAGCAATATGTCCCCCCCCCTTTTACAATGATGTGGTGCGGCTATTTATAGCGCAGTTTCCCCCCAATTACAATCCTGGGCACGAAATCCCAGAGCTGACAAAAGCGGCGAAAGAGCTGCTGATGTTGACTCCTGCAGACAGGGGTTGTACTGGCAACAAGGTCCTCCTGAAGACTTGGCAGCTACGTGGCAGTGCGGTTGATGAAACTTCGAGTCAGCATGAATGCGGGTAGCTGTGGTAGATGGAACTTGGCGTCAGCTTAAATGAGGGCAGCTGGAAGAGGTGGTTTTGGCCCATGCTTGTCCTTTTTCCCGTCACATCTCGGCTCGGATCCCGAGGCTGGACACTTGTCAACTTTGACGAGGGGCACATCTGCCTTGAAAGGCAATCTCTCTCTTGTGTCCTACTTTGCCTGGAAAAGGAGCGCAACCGGGGAACAGCGAAGTTGGGGAGGCCTCCGTGCCTTAGTCTGTTTTTGGGCTGCTTGGAAGATATTGCCCAACTGCGCGCAAGCTAGAGGGCGCAGCCCGACTTCGCTGCGAAGTCGGGTTGCGCACTCCAACACTTAGCCAATTTGGCAGTTGTTCAGACTGCGCACAGGAATCAGGGCGCAACCCGACTTCGCTGCGAAGTCGGGTTGCGCTCTGGCACTTAGTCAATTTTCATGATCCACTACTTCCCAGGTGCGCGCAGGAAAGAGAGCGCACCCCGACTTCGCAGCGAAGTCGGGTTGCGCTCTCATACTTAGCGAAATTTCTGTTCAGCTCTCCGCACTTCGGCTCCCCAAGTGCGCACAAAATTAAGGGCGCAACCCGACTTCGCTGCGAAGTCGGGTTGCGCACCCAACACTTAGAAAATTTTTGGGCCTTTGTATGAGCGCAGTCGGGAGGATGAGCGCAGTCGGGCGGGGCCCGACACTTAGTCAATTTTCTGGCCCGAAATTGAGCTTCCTGGTCCTGCTTCCCGGGGCCATAACTTTTGATCCGCTGACCCGATCGCCTATTATAATATATCGTCGGAAAGCTAGCGAGAAGATCTGCAATGATAAAATATCCAAAGCTTATTTCATCCCTTTTATCGCCCCCGTTTATGGCCCGCGAAAACCTGAACACCTCCGCATGCTCTTCGCCGCTTTAAAGCTCCATACTTAGGCCAAAGTTTATCAAAAAATTTAATGTGGCAAAATTGCCAACAGTTACAAGGCACTTGTACGGCAGTCAAGTGTTCCACTTATACGATAGGTTTGGTTCTCACTTGCCCAGCAGCTAACTTGCTCACTTGTACAGAACACAACAAGTGACTTGTACAACAGTTCACCCTCTTGAACACCACTCTGCAATCCAATTGTACAACATTTCCCACAACTCCACTCGTACGGCAACTCTTGTATGTAGCTTTGGACTGCAACTCTTCCTTGTACAATGATCTGGTTGCAGATCTTCCACACCTACACACAGAACTTGATATACACAATCTATTAATTTACAGCAGCAACAATATCACACAGAACACATGTATCACACAGATGAAGGATGAATCATCATTGTATTACTTAGCTTGTACGGCATTAACAGTACAGAGCATTTGTCTTGGCAATAAAATGCAATAATGGATACACAGACTATACAAGAATAGATACTCTTTCAATATACAACATAGGCTCTTAGCACTTCCTCTCCGATGGTGTCTTCCGCACAATTGAATGGGGGGTCCTATTTAACTTTGGGGCCCGGTAGTTGCCAACAACTACCGCCCAAGACACCTCACCCATAATTGTTTCCCCATTCGCATGTGTATTACATACATTACTGCACATTACATTGTATTTGCAATTAATCAACAATCACCCTTGACGTTCGACACTATAAAATTGCATTACACTTACATTTCATTTCATTTACATTTACATTTCATGTGCATTTCACACTTATTACTACTACTACTACATACACTATTTCTTCGGCTAGTTAGAACCAGTTCCTACATCTTCCCTCCCCTTTAAATTGGTCAACGTCCTCATCAACGACTGCTTTTGTTCCTCGGGACTCGGGTTTTGTTGAGGAGTAGGAATAGGAACGCCTCCAAGCTCCTAGATTTCCAGTTTCAAGGCCCTTGTTTCTCCTTTCATTCTCTTGGCATAGCCCTCGTATCGAACCCACTGTAAGCTATAATGATTTGACTTTTGCTCAAACTTTGCTAGCCTAGCCTTCAACTAGGTATCCTGCTTGGCTGCCATCGCCAACTGCTCATCCTTCTCAGCTATCATATGATCACAATGCTTGACCTCCTGACTCTTCACCTCCAATAGTTGCTCCCTCACTGCACATTCTGACTTGAGTTGCCCGATCAAGTGGTTTTGTTCCTCCTGCTCCCTGATCTTCTCCTCAACCTCTTTCCTCAATCGTGCTAACTTTGCTTCGGCGTCCTCCTGCACCTGCCGAAATTGTATCTCCATCTCCCTCAACTTGTTAGCTTGCTCCACGTACTCCTAAAGTTTCTCCGGTCTTGTGGCTAACCACTGAATCATGTATGCCAAGAAATTCATTCTTGCATATGATTTAACCATTTCAGGTGCAATTCTGATGAACTTGACACCTCCTTCTAGACAAGCTACCAAATTTGCTTCATCAATGTATACTCGAGGCGGATGTTTGTCGAGTACTTGAGTCTTCTCTAGCAGCTTCTTCAATCCAATCATTGATTTAACATTGCCTTCTAGCTCCCATGGCTGCACTTGATGTATCTCGGCAAAATTCTTCATATGCTCATCATCTCAAGCCCAATGCACCAGTTTGCCCAACTCACTCTCCAATCTGAGCTGCCATAGTTGCCACTCTCCCATGCATCCGACCTTGAATTCACTGCGTACTTTCTCCAACAATCCAATCAGCTTCTCAAAAAATGTATCAACTTGCTCATTGATTTGCTCTACTAGAAATGGTAGTCTCCTCAAGTTCGGCACTCCAATGATGAAATGCTCACTCGCATCTCCCGCCAGCTCTATGTTCGTATTGTCTCCGGTGGTTGTTTCTATAGGCACTAGTTCTGGAAATAAGCTCAAACAGAAGTAAAAGTGTTTGTAGAAATGTCTAAGTGTTTAATGCACTAAGTTTGGTCCAAATGGAATGAAATGTAATGCAATGTAATGTAGTGTAATCTAGTGTAATGAAATGAGATGAAATGCCAATGAGATGTAATGCAATGAAATGTAATGTAAATGTCATAGTCATCATAGTTGAGCACCCAAATATTTGATATATTGTAAAGTGGCATTATGTCCTAAGTATGTAGAAAGAGGGGAAGTTAGTTACGTGCAAGGTGTCCTCAAAACTATTGCAACCAACAGCCAGGACTGCACTATAAGTAGAACCCCCCTTCATTGGTTTGGTATCCATATGTGTGCAATCCCTTAGGCTGGAGTACATAGACATATGTGCAGAGAAGCATATTTGTATGCTATGAGAGCCATTGCCATTGACAAGGCATATTGCAAGTTTGAATGTTGTAATCTGTATGCCATTTTGGCAGATCAATCAATGCAAGGATCATTCTCCAATTGTGTGTTGATGTTTGTGTGATTTACTAGATTACTAGACTTGTGTTGTCAAGATAGGTGGTTGCAGGTTAGAAGACAAAGTCAAATTGGTTAGTTGCAATTTGCAATCGAGAAGTGCAAATGTCATCAAATGACATCGACGAACGTTGTTGTGGAGAGTCGTTGTCTTGTTGGAGTGAATTGTCGTCTGAGAGAGTTGTCGTCTGGATCCATGCCATCATGTCACCACGTGGGTGTCATCATGCCGTCATGCTAACTTTACTGCCAATGTCGTCTAGAGGATGCCATCCGAAGGATGTTGTCTAGCGAATGCCATCTGTAGGATGTCGTCTAGAAGTGTTGTCATGTTGACTAAAAGCTAAGTCTAACATGTCGTCACACGTACGTTGTTGTCTAAGATGATAATTTGTCCCAAAGTTGCTGACTTCAAACGTGTTGGCTTTTAAACTCTATCCCTATCTCGTTGTTGGGAAACCTCAATTGTTGCCTAATCAAAGTACTGCTTAGATGGTTCGTTGATGTTGGATTTAGCACGCGTGAAGATTAACAAGGTGGATGACAGATACTTGGTTGCATAGAAGTAGGAGAAGAAACCGTGGAAGAGTTTCAAAGCAACCTGTTACAAGAAGTGTAAGAATGAACCATGGACTGCAGTCAAGGGCGGAACTTGAACAACCTGAGGTTGAACATGTTTGGAATCCTCAGGAGCAGAATAGCTTCAGTTACGAGAGCGAAAGGTGGCAGACGTTATTAACAACGAAATACGAGGTGCAAGGTGAGTTGCATCAAATAGCAGAAGAAAAAGTTCGCATAAGTCAACACGCCAATGTGGAGCATGCACAGAGAGTTGACTAGTGGAAGCAGACATTGGAGCAAGCAAGGTGGAGTTTGCCAAGGGTGCAAAGGATGGGAGTCAATCACCAAAACAACCACACATAAGTGCTCGGCCAGATCCAATGATCGTTTATTCGCAAAGGAGGTCACAAAGTGAAGGTGCATGAGAATTTCGTCAAAGGCTCTTTGAGGGCAACACAAAAGGTGAATAAGCACGAAGAGTCAAGGAACTGTTGAAGGGAGGCCTACCAAGGATAGAAGCACATAGAGAAGTGTTGTTCGAGAAATCATTGAGTGGGGACCAAGGTTACCAGGTGCGGGGGTGCGGGTGCAGCGGGAATCGTGGGTGCGGGTACGACTCCCATCAAAAATAGGGTTCGTCGGGTGCGAGTGCGGCTAGTTTTTAATATATATATATATTAAAAAAATAAAAAATAGAATAAATTATGCACATTGCGAAATAATTAAATAAATGATAAATCATACACATTGTGAAATAAAATAAATCATTCATACACATTGCAAAATATTTAAATATGGCATCATAAAAGCATATTGATATATGATATTCATGTAAAAAAATGACAGGATGTCAAGTCATAAAGAGTCAAGAGATAACAATATACTATAAGTATATGCTATATAGTAGTGGACATGTACAAAGATAACATCAAATATCTGATATTTGACTCTCATTCGTCATATTCCTCATCATCATCTTCTAGGCCCTCTAGCAGCAAGTCTAATTATGTTCTATTTGTATGCTCTATAGGGATGAAACGGGATTAGAAGTTTTGAAAACTCCTTCAACTAAGAAGGACTTTAAATTTGCTTTCTACAGGATTTTCTATGTATGTTGTACTGTGTATAAGCATCAAAGATTAGTACTTCTAATCCTATAGGAGCATGTGATCATTGACACCCAGCTTTTGTCATTCACAATGGGAAAGTGATTCTGGCTTCTTGGTCTTGGATTAGGCTTGCATGTCTCTACTTTGTTTAAAATTATCAATAGTCCTTATTTAGAATAAGAATCCAGTCTATTTACTTTGGGTCTCACCACATCACATGATGCTTGCTTAAAGTTTACAGGCCTCTTGCTGAGATAATTTTTTAATAAAAAAAAGTGTTTAGCATATACTCACTAAACTTTAAATTATAATTTATAAAAACTTTAAAGTTTAAACTTTTTTAAAAATTAAAATGTTTTTTAATTTTTTTTAATAATTTGTTTTAGCCCGTATGCGCTGGGTGTGGCTGGGCCCACCTAAAAAAATAAAAAAATACCATTCTTTTTCCTATGTTAATGCCCAAATTGGGTTGGGTTCGGCTGGCTGAACCCTGACTGGCCACAGGGTTCGGCTTGGAAGAACCCTGACTGACAGGGTTCGGCCCAAGTTGAACCCTGTCAGAAAGGGTTTGGATGGGGTTCAGCTCAGCCATACCTATTCGTGAACCCGTGCACCTGGTGGAAACCAACCCTTAATGACAAATATTGCAAATCAGGCAGACATGCCCACCTTTCACAAGAGAAGGGAAGGAAGATCCTATTCATATTGGAACACATAAAACAATTTGGAAGCCCAATGGAGTTAGGGACCCTAATGCATGGTTACAACTATTTCCAACAACATTACAAGGGATGGCATTTGATTGGCATTTGAAAAGAGAAGTGACAAGACCTTTCATGACATGGGAAGATTTAGGGGACGAATTCAAAAAGGAGTTCAGACCTTTGAGGGATGACATAGAGATTATAACGGAAATCTACTCCAAACAGAAAAAAGGATGAGGACATAAAGTCCTATAATTGATGATTGAAGTAGCTCACCAATAAGATGGAGTTGCAGTTGGCATATGGAATGGTGAAGAGACGGTTTATCGATAGGCTGTTGCCACAATATCGATAGGCTATTGCCACAATACAAGAAGAAAATGAAAATAATACCATCATCAACATATGAAGAAGCCTATGAGAGAGTAAGGAATTTTGAGAGCAAAGCCAAACAAATGGCAGTTGGCCTAAGTCACTTTAGAACTGATGATTCTGATAGTGACAAAGAATAATTGCATGTCGCAATTCAGTCAATGAAAAAGGATTTTGAAAGGATGATCAATGAGGTGAAAGGTGAAAAGACAAAAGAGAACATAGACATATGGTGCTCAAATTGTAAAGCGAAAGGGCACACAAATGTAACCTGTCCAACAAGAGCATATTGTAATATATAAGATGCATTGGGACATATTGTCGGAGAATGTCCATTTAATTTGAGAAGTGCAAGGCATTAGACCATGGCGATGTAGAAGGATGAAGATGAAAATCCAAATACCCCAAAGAATGGACAAGGAATGACTAGCGGTGGTTACAGAAACAATTGTCCTGGAGGAAGACAATACAAGCAAAATAATCAACAAGGAGGACGAAGTCGATTACAAAACGATTCGAACGGAAGGCCAATTATCTAGTGTACGAATTGCCAAGAGTGGGGGCATTTTGCAAAAAATTGTCCAAACCCACAAGGAGGAGGCGCAAACGGAAACAACATGACGCACATGTGCAGATGGTGTGGCCTAGGCAATCACAAGAAGGTCAATTACCCGAAGAAAGCGAGTTCCAATGAAACTCAGAATGTCAATTTGATTGACATTAGTGAACCTCTGAAAAACCAGAAGGAGAAGGAGAAGCATGTGCTGGCAGTAACAAGAGCTCAAGCGAAGAAGACTGAGTACTACCCAAACCCTACCAAGGAGAAGAAGCGGTGGCAAACAGCACGTGATATGATAGAAGAGATGGAGAAAATGAAACAGGATAGACTACTTGATGTGGAGAGCCTTTACTACATTCTCTGCCCTCTCCACTCCCTCTTCATTTATTGGGTCCTATTCTGTAGGAATTGGTTATTGACACCATTTTGTAACGGCTATGTTCTTGAATAGGGGATTGTGGTTTAGGCATAGTTATTATCTATTAGCTATTTTTGGTTTTAGTGGTAGAAAAAAATAGGAGTCAGTTAAGATTTGAGGTTTTTTGGGGAATTTTATACTGTGGGATAGGGATTTTCTGGAGGGGGTTTTTTTTTCCAGAAAAGGGTGTCTGGGAAAAAAAACTCTGGAGAAGTTCTTCTGTGACTATTTTTTTTCTGACATCATTTGAAGACTGTTAATCTTAAAGGTGGAATGGTTGTATGGCTGTCTTGTAAGTTTCTATTTGAATAAACAATTCTGGCTATATTCTGAGTGCCTTCTGTCATTTTCTTTTATTCTGCTGTATTTCCTTGTTTTGGCTGTTCTTGCTTGAGGTGAACAGGGTTGCAAGTTGTTGGAGATAATAGAGAGTCTGCATCACTACTCCAAGAGAAGACGTTAAAGAAACCAAAAGAAGTTCAAGGAAAGCAATCATCAACGGAGCACTTAGCAGCTGAAGTATAGAACACGACAGTTGAAGTGAAGGTGTCTAGTTCACTTGGCATGATACCTAAGTCATATGAGAAGATAGGAGAATCGCATGCACAGAGCCAACGATAGAACCAAGAAGGCAAGAGGTGGCGATAATTAAGAAGGATCAAGACATCAATCCTACAGTGTTGATGATTGAATCAAGCAAGAAACCAACCTTGATCCACATGGATTTGTTGGATCACAAGTTAACATAGGTTATTGTAGATGGAGGGTCTAGTGTAAATGTCATGCCAAAAAAGACGTGGAAAGACATTGGAGCACCATTCTTGTGGTCTCCAAACTTTTTGTTGTACAGAACAAACCAGTACGACATATAGATGAAAGGCATACTGATAAACCAAAAAGTAAAGATAGCTGACCAAGATTTCATCATGGACTTTGTAGTGATAGCAATGCAAAAACCAGCATACGATGCATTGCTAGGACGTGGATGGCTAAGGTTAGCCAAAGTGAACCACAATTGGGAAAAGGAGCGCCTCACATTCAAGAAAGGCCAACACAACTACATGATACATTTGAAAAATCAATCTGCAAGTGAAGATATTGCAACATCTGACGAGTCAGGAAGTTCGTCATCTAGTGAGGAAAGCGGATATGAGCTGAATGAAGTGTTGGAACTTGAATATTGCACACAAGACGAGGACTCTGCCAAAGGACTCTTCCATTGGCAGATGGATTATTATGAGGTCTTCACCACCCATTATTATTGCATCCATACAAAGGAGGAGAACCATGAAGGGAATAAGAAAGTGGTACAAGAGGTCGACAAAAGTAGTCAAGGGAGAAAATCTACATCGAAGGACGAAGAAAAGGAAAAGTGAACATTTTCAAAGAATTTTGTGAAGTACACGGTGGGAGACACGATGATTGACAAGAAACTAGCCCGCCCAATAGATGTACTCAAGGAAACGAAAGAGCCTCACGCCATAAAGTACGGAGGACCGAAGATGGTCCAACTGAACCTCGACGAGGAGGGAGAAGAAAAGATTATCCATTGTGGAGACGAATAGGATTCAATGCTAAAAGTAGTGGCTTTCAAAAAGTTCCTGCAATACAAGGATGTATTTGCATGGACCTATAAGGATCTAAAGGGGATACCACTAGAAATATGCATGCACTAAATTCCATTAAATCTGGGTGTGCAACCAGTAATAAGACAACCATACAAGATGAATCCAAAGTATCTTCCACTCATTGCTTATTGTCCGCTTTTTGAAGTGCTAGATTTTTCCTCTTTCTCCTCCTTTTTTATTGTCATTGTCTAGTGCCTTGCACTTCTCAGATGGAATGGGCAATCCACAACAGCATGACCTGCAATTTCACAAATATTGCAATATGATTTCTTTGGACAACTGACATTGGTGTGTCCTAATTTGCAAACAAAACAAATGTTCTTTTTGGCCTTCACGTCATTTAACATTTGCTTGGCATCCTTTCGCACGGCCTAGATTGTAGCACTAAGATCATCACAATCACTATCAGAATTGACATCCCACTAATGACTCGTACTTCCTCCTTCAGTTGCTACCGTCGTCATGTCACTCTCCAGGTTTAGAGCCTGATCAAATGCCTCTTGGTAAGTGGTTGGCAAAACCACCTTCATTTTCTTCTTATAGCTTAGCAGCAAATCATCTAAGAACCATCACAATCACTATCAAAATTGACATCCCACTCATGACGCGTACTTCCTCCTTCAGTTGCTACCGTCGTCATGTCACTCTCCAGGTTTAGAGCCTGATCAAATGCCTCTTGGTAAGTGGTTGGCAGAACCACCTTCATTTTCTTCTTATATCTTAGCAGCAAATCATCTAAGAACCATCGCTTATGTAGTCCATCTGCCAACTTAGCCTCCATCTTGTTGATGAGTTCTTTTAGACGACGATTATATGACTTAATGTTTTCATCCTTTTTCTGCTTCGTTGAATGAATCTCTTCAATGATCTCCATATCATCATGAAGCAATCTGAACTCCTTATTGAATTCATTCTTCAACTCGGCCCAATCCGTGCAAGGTTCGTCTCTCTTCAAATACTAATCAATTGCTACTCCATGCAACATTGCTATAAACAATCTTAGCCATGTATCTTGATTAGTAACTCCATTTGCCTTCCATATCGTCTTGCATGTTCAAATATGGCATTTGAGATCCTCTCCCATCTCCAGTAAACTTCAGAAACTTCTGCTTGCCTGCAATTATAGCAATATTTGCCATTGATTGTTGTTCATTTATTTTGTCTCCACTCAATGAACCTTTGATCGGCAACAGGCCATCTGCAAACATTCTTCGATCGGTTCCTTGTACCCTCACACTCTGCGGTCTCCTTTGTGAATACACAAGTGTCGGTTTTGGTCTTTCAAGCACACTCTCCCGCGATTTCCCTTGTGCTTGATTGTCATCCTCTACACATCTGGGCACTCTCCCCCACACTTGTGTTGGAGTCAACAGTTGCTCCACCTCATCCTGCACACAATCCACATTGATCGCTTCCATTACCACTTGCGTGAATGTTCTCCTTGGCCCAATCTTCATTTGCACGTTGCACCTCCACCTGCACGTCATCCTCCATCGTCAAAAACAATGTTTGCCACCTTTCACGTCCTTTGTCCGAACTCCCCTTCTCCTGAGGGTTGCACACTCACTCTACCTCTAGCGCATATATCTCCTCACTAGCAAACTCTGTTAGCACTCCACCATCAACATGCAAGTCTTCCTCGTTGACATGCAACTCCTCACCACCAACATGCAAGTCTTCCACGTGCTCCACACATCCACGCTCTCCTTGCTCTTGTTGTGCGATCTTCGTCTCGTCGACTGCTCGCTCGTCCTTCTATGTCCACATCTCCCATGTCCTTGCGTCAAGTTATCTGTCATTCACCTCTCTTGTCTCCAAGATCCATGCAGTCACTAATTTGAACTTCAGACGAGAACGGTACCAAATGTAGCATTGAGATGGTATTCCACAATTGAAGGAACAAAGAAGGAACGACAGAGTAAATCAGCAACACAATTCATCAGCATGAAGTCCAAGCAACACTCAGAGGGTCTAGTATCGTACTCCAGACAGCCTACATACAAAGTCAACTTTATCGTTGACAGCCTTGCACAACACAATAAGTTAGATGACAGCCTTGGGTTCAGTTGAGATGGCTATTTTTCTATTCAAACAGCCTTGGTTTTGCATGGGACAGACTAGGTCAACATTCCAGATGACCAAGTCTATACATCTATTGCAAACAAAATAAAGTGGAAACAATTTGGATGATCTATATACACCAATGACGATCAACTACAATAACATGCACAATGTTTACACAATTTGCACAACGACTGAATGGAAATATTATTATCAACAAGAATACATGTCTGGTATACAATGCAATTATCTCCTGATGCACTCCTATATCCTCTGTACTCTTCCTTTGTGTGTACATCCTCTATACCATGTACCCTCGAATGAATGAAGGATCCTATTTATACATTTGGGAGGTAGTTACTCCCTCAACTACCTACCCAACACCTCATCATCTCTTTCATTACATTTGTCATGCATGTATCTTACATTTCATTTCATTTCATGACTAACTACATGACTTATCAATTATACATACATTCTATCAACACTTTACCTTATGCATAACAAAACATTACAAAATCACAAAACTACTACATTCAAAATTGCATGTGCGCGTACTTGACTTCCGATGCACTACATTATGTATGAGGTGGCACTTGGGATGGCGCCACATTGGAACTAGCGCCTACAACCAACCTTCATAAGTTAATCACTAAACTTTGAATAGCTGCATGCTAACAAGCCCAAGTGATTGTCTATCCCTCATTTTCATTTCAACTTGCATCAAATTGGTGTTTCAAATATAAAGCATATAAGCAAACACTGTTTTTATGCTATTCTTTTGCCCACATGATGTTCATTGTGATCATGATATGTTTTCTATTGGAAGCTTCAACACACACCACAAGGTCTTGCATCATGTCCCACAAATTCCCTTCAGCTTAGCTGCTCTTGCATTCGTAACGCAATTGAGAGGCCAAGGGACCAAGTGATGCTGGATAGTTACATTGAGGTTGGAATTCACAAAGACTTCATGGTCTTCCCTCCTCTAATCTCTTCAATTCTTATATTTATGGGTTGTTTGTTTGTACGAGGCATTAAGCAACAGGAACATGTTTTACCTCCTAGTTTCATCATAGGCTTGTGCTCCATCCTTAAATAAGAGTTTTAGAATATGGTACGTGCTTTTCTCCTCCTTCATTAGCCCTTGCATGGATATGGAGTGTTTAGCCGAAAAACCTATTGGTGTGTCTCAACAAACCATAAGGACCTGCTATGTCTCCTCATTGTTCAAGAATGAATGAGAACGGCTTTTTAGTATGTCTTTGAAGATGCTTAAATTACAGCTATGTTGTATAAAGAAAGGTAAGATATGTTTATAAGCCATAAGGGATGTTTAACCATTCTTTTACCATGCTAAGATGATGCTTTTTGAGGAAGCCTCATTGTGATTTGTTTTGTTAAAAAGCATAATTACATCTAATACATTTGTGTCATAATGAGTCTAGCTTGTATGAATCCTCCAATGTATGGTATGTAGTCCTTAAGAAATGAAACATCTGTGGGTGTTTGATTTGATCTTTATGAAATTCATGATGTAAGGAATTATATACACGTTTTGATTTGAACTTGAATTAAATCTTAATCATACCTAACATGGCAGTTTAGGAATTGAGTGTTTTATATTTGGATATAAAGGTAAGTGTTCTTCATGAAAACAAGAATTCGAATTGCATACTTTCATTGAACAGCTTCCCTCAAAATTCCCTTATAAAATCAGGAAGCAAAATGGTAATGTTTGAGCAACTGGAGTAATGTAGTCTTGAATTGATCCACTTGTTCAGTTTGGACCGCTATCTATTGTAAATTGATTGGGTTTTCATAATGTCATTCTCTAGAAATGCATCATGAAACACTGACATTTTTAAGCTATCTTAGTGAGATGTTAATCATATGTTTAAGGTAATTTTATTGCAAAGTGATGGATTTTCACATGTAGAAAAATGTTGCGTGAGTGAAACTCTCACCATGCAATCTGCCCATAGTGTACAAAGAAAAGAAAAGTAAAAAGCATAATTTGGTGCAATGTGAGCATTAGCAAGTGAATTTAGTATTGCATTCAGAGATGTATAAACTTTAAATTGGCCTTGTATGGTAGATAGTTGCTAGTAGGTGAAGGCATATAGTATCTTAAAAAGAAAATACAAAACTACCTATCTAGTTTCAAGTTTAAGATTTTAACGTATTATTTGGCACTACTCAAAATGACAAAGAGATGATGTACTCATGAGGAATAATTTTCATGAAACTTTAGGTTAGGCCTAGTTTTGTGAAATTAGGACTTAGTCTTATTTTTAGTTAATAAGCAATTTCTTAAAATTGTAATAACGTGAGTTTTATGAGCTCATGTTGGATTTAGTCTAGGTCTAGTTGTTTCCAATATCTTCTAGAGGGATATTGGAAGTTGAAAGGATAATGGACTATCCCTCAAATCAACATTGTGGATAAAGCCTATCTTCCCAATTTGGGAATTAGTTGCTCAATCCTTGGATCTGGTTGCTCGTTTCAAGGACTTATGGTTGTAATTTGGGGCCTATTTAAGCCCTACCTTTCAATGCCAAGTTTAGCTTCATTTTGATCCACATCAGTGGTATCAGAGCATTGTAGAGGTTTTTGGGTTCCCTTCCGACCTCACGCTGCCTCTTGGTTTTGGGTGATTTCCGACCAACAAGATCCTGCTTTGAAGCTCTCTTTGCAAACACTATTAGTTTGTTTTTGCTTTTGGAATTTCAGGTCCCTTTCAAACTTGCTTGAGTTGGAATAATTTTTTGTGTGAGGAAAATTTGTTGTGAGTAGAGAGTGCAATGAGAAGGAGGTCATACATTCAGACCACTCTTCAGTGATTTAGGATCATTCGTAGAAGGAAGGAGCTTCGGAGGAGGACTGCTCGTGCCACCTTTCTCCACCTGCTTCGTCAACAACTAAGGAGGAGCCCTCGGTTGATCTTCTACAATAGAACGTTAGTAGAAGAGATCATTGCTACTATGCAGTTAGATCCTAATCTTCTTCTTGGAAGACTCTAATTCTCCTCAGTTTTGATTGATTATGTGCAATATTTTATCAATTTCTTTTGACTAACTGCCCTCTTCTAATCATTTGCTGCCTTTTGTTGTCTCTGCTGACAAAAATTGCTGTAATTTGTTAGTCTTATTTAAAAGATTATTTGCTGACTAATTGCCCCCCTGAGCTGAATTCTGCAATTTTTGTATTATTATTATTAAAAATAAAAAAAATAAAAATAAAAATAAAAACTTTTATTTTGTAAAAAAAAAAAAAAGACACGAGGCCCTTTTTGCAGTTGTTTGCACAAGGCGACAAAATTTCGTCGCCTTCTTGCGCCTTCAGCGTCGCCAAGCCGATGTCTAGCCGCCTTTTAGGACTTAAGGTCGCCCAAACAACCTATTCAGGGCCAAAAACCGCCGATGACAGGTCGTTGACTCAGCCTTTGACTGCCACTGCAAAGGACTAACAAGCGGTCAGTCCAGCCGCAAAGACAGAAACTGAGGCTGCAGATTCCGAGGCTCTGGCTCTGTGCCTCAACACTGATCCGGCGGCTCAAAACTGATGCCAAAAACCCCTATTGCAAATTCCGAGGCTCCAAAGGATAGAAACTGAGGCACGAAAACCTAAACCTAACAAGGAATTCGATGCCTTGATCTCATTGGCCAAGAATATTCTGCATCGGAATCTTTTAGCAAGCCCTAATTGGTGGCCCTAATTCCAAGGAAACCGGACCAGCAACTTGATTGGCAGATCGTGCATGTTGACTGGCCAATCACACGCTTCCGTTGAGCACGAATCCTGAGAAGACAGGTGCCAGACTTCTGTGCCCCGATCCGACGGCTGACACATGCTACACGTGGCGCAGGGTTGACCGACGTTTTGGTTTGCGCAAGTTTTTGTGAGAATTCTTAATCCCACGTCCATTCTCACGAAAACTTTGCACGCCCCTTTGGAAGTAGCCAGCGTACGCTGTCTAAGTGTGCGCCAGCTACATAGCCACCTTTGTTGACCTTGTTGACCAACGCCTTTGATTGTTGACCAATGAGATATCTGCTGATTGCTTGTTTCCCAGCTGACCAGCCCTGAAAGGGGGAGTAAATATATTTTTTTTTTAAAAAGGAGCTTTTAATTTTAAATATTTTGGAGAAGGGAAAATAAATTTATTTTTTTGTAGATTTATTTTGTGCTAACTCAATTCTTGTCCACTAAAACATTGTAAAATTGCAAAGCCTTGCAATTATTTGGACAAAGGCTTCTTTTTTTTTGTAACCCCCTTAGGCATTAATTACGTCCCTTTTTGCTAACACTATTGTTGGCTTACACAAGGGATCAAATGGCTTTTGATTTGGCGGAACAAATTACCGCAATATCAGTAGTAACTAGCTTTTTGGCCGATAATGTCCAAAATATTGCTACCCCTAGTGGCCCTAGTCAGGTCCCTGACCATCGAGGTCAAAATTTATGATGGGTCCCATGATCCCGAGGTCCTAAACAGTTGGATCCTCGACATGGACACATGGTTTGCTTATAGCAAAATTCCTAAGGATGAGCAAGTTTCATTTGCTCAATTGAAACTTTTAGGTATTGCCAAAATTTTGGTTACGGACCACCAAGGAAATCAAGATCCCATTGACACTTGGGATGATTTGGTGAAAGCATTGAAGGATACTTTTTATCCTTCAAACTATGCAGAAGACGTTGATGTCAAACGGCTTCAATTAAGGCAAGGATACAACATGAGTGTCCAAGAATACATCAGCCAATTTAACAAATTGAGGATTTTAACTGGTACTCAGGACTCTACTGCAAAATTAATCACCAAATTCAAGAGTGGATTGCAAGAACCACTTTATAGGGAGTTGAAATATACACCAACCACAACTTTGAATGCGGTGTATAATCACGCACAACTTGCAAAGGAGAAGTTGCAAGCAAACTCGCAAGGATCTTGCTCTTCATCGTTTGAAGGAACTACAAAGGCGACAAATCAGCAAGAACAAAAAGCAAAAAAACCTTCGTCCACTTCTTCTCCTACTCCCTCTTCATCTTCTTCCTCTTCTTCTTCAAAAAAAAATTCTTCTTCTAAACCTCCATTGGAATGTACTTTTTCTAAGAAGAAAGGCCATCTTAGGCAACAATGTTATAAGTTGCAAAATTTGAAGAAGAAATCCCTAGTTGTAAAGCCTCCTAATGAGGACCCAAAATATGGTCCCATTGAGGCTATGGGGTAAAAAAGATCATACAAGGAGTTAACGGGTCAATTGAAAAATTTGACCCTCATGAATACTTCTCAAGGTGACCGTGAAAATTTGTTTGTCACAACGGTTCACCTAACTCTTGATTACTATGTTGATTGTATAATCGATAGTGGCTCGCAGAAAAATCTAATTGCGAGGACTGTTGTCGACAAATTGAAGTTGCCTATGAGTCCTCATCCTTATCCTTTAGGATGGAAGGACAATGGGACCGCATCCAACATCACACACACTTGCACGATCGACTTTGCCTTTGGTCCACAATTTGTGGACAAGGTTGTGTGTGATGTGACTCCTATGGATTGTTGTGGGTTGTTGCTTGGGAGGCCCTATCAATATGATAGAAGGTCTATTCATGATGGTTACAAAAACACTTACACTTTGCACAAAGATAACAAGGAATATCTAATCAAATGTACACAACACATGAATAATTTGATGTTGAGTTGTAGACAAGCATGCAAAGCAATAAATCAAGCAAAGGAATTGGCACTCATTTTCATAAGGCCAACGAATGAAGGAACACAAGCACCAATTCATAAACACAAAAGGTATTCTTCACTTGATTCATTGTTGCAATCATATTCCAATGTGTTTAAAGAGCCTACAAGGCTCCCTCCTGAATGCCATATCAATCATAGCATAGAAATTGTGCCTGCAACACCTCTTCCTAATGCTCCAATGTATAGGCAATCTATTGTGCAAATGGAAGAAATTAAAAAGCAAAATCAAGACTTGTTGTCTAAAGGCTTTATTAAACCAAGTACTTCTCCTTGTGCATCTCCAATCTTGCTTGTGCTAAAGAAGGATGGTACTTGGAGATTATGCATTGATTTCAAGGCACTAAACAAAATAACAATCAAGAATAGATGATCTCTTGGATCAGCTTCAAGGAGCTAAGTTCTTTTCCAAGATTGATCTCAAAATTGGATACTATCAGGTCATAATTCAAGTTGAAGACACATGGAAAACAACATTTAAGACCAAGTTAGGACTCTTTGAGTGGCTTGTCATGCCTTTTGGTCTTACTAATGCTCCCGCAACATTCATGAGATTGATGAATGAAGTATTCAGAGATAGTTTGGATAAATTTGTAATCATCTATTTAGATGACATCCTTGTATATTCTCCTACTTGGAGAAGTCACCTAGAGCACTTGGAAAAGGTTCTCCAAACTCTTTAGAAGAACCAATTGTTTGCCAACTTTCCTAAGTGTTCTTTTGGCAAATCTTCCATTTCTTACCTTGGCTTTGTAATAAATGAGAAAGGCATAGAAGTGGACCACACCAAAATTGAAGTCCTCCTCAATTGGCCAACTCCTACTTCCATCACTAAGTTAAGGATTTTTCTTGGACTTGCAAATTTCTATCGCAAGTTCATTGAAAGATATTCCACTATTGCCGCTCCATTGCATCACTTAACCAAAGCCAAAGTTGAATTTCAATGGACAAAGGATCAAGCACATGCCTTTGAAACATTGAAACACAAACTATGTACAACACCTGTCCTAGTCCTTCTAGATCTTGCCCAACCTTTTGAGATAGAGACAGATGCATCACAGTTTGCTCTTGGAGCCGTACTCAAGCAGAATGGCCATCCAGTGGCCTATCATTCCGAGACATTTTCAGCTACAAAGAAGAACTATTCTACATATGATAAAGAGTTGTATGCCTTGGTACAAGCCATCAAGTATTGGAGGCATTATCTTTTGGGAAAGAAAACAATTGTACATACTGACCACATGCCCCTTAAGTTTCTTCAATCACAAAACAAGATTGAGGAAGCTCGTCACATAAAGTTCTTGCCATTAAACTTTTCAATCTCAAACTTGGTTACACTTCCAGTAATTGTTGCAGTTCCCACTCGCACAAAACCCTAGGCTCTGATACCAGATGTTAGAAAATATAGCAAAATTATGTGCAAGCAGAAAAACACAATAACACAGGAAAAAACAGTAACACAAATTTTACGTGGAAAACCTGCAATGTGCAGGAAAAACCACGGGGCAATGGCAGCTTGATCTTTTATTGATTTCGGCAGAATTACATTCAATCATCATTTACATGCAAGGGGTCATTCCCCTTTTATAGAAAAAACAAAAACTGTTCGTTTCCTCTTCCAAAGGAAGAGTCCAAAAAACTGTTTGTTTCCTCTTCCAAAGGAAGAGTCCAAAAAACTGTTTGTTTCCTCTTCCAAAGGAAGAGTCCAAAAAATTGTTTGTTTCCTCTCCCAAAGGAAGACTACAGAATAAAGTTTTTGTTTCCTCTTTATAAGCTGCACCACCATGCACCTCTCTGCTGAAAGAACATTGGAGATCTGGATATTGACTTCACCTCCTAACATTCTCCCACTTGAAGTCGATATACAGGAATTCTTTGTCTATGTTTTCAGCAAGCCCAGAGAAGTTCTGCACCACTCAAACTTCTCTACCTTGACCGGCTTAGTAAGCATATCTGCAGGATTCACTTCAGTGTCGATTTTCTGCAACAGGATCCTACCTTCTTCCACCACATTTCTTATAAAGTGGTACTTGACATCAATGTGTTTCGTGCGATCATGGAATGTTGGGTTCTTCACTAGTTGAATAGCACTTTGGCTATCACAATGCAACGTAATTTTCCCATGCATTACCTTGAAGTCACCCAAGAGTCGCTCTAGCCAAATTGCCTCTTTGTTGGCATGAGTCGCTGCAATATATTCTGCTTCAGTGGTTGATAAAGCCACCACAGACTGCAACTTAGAAGCCCAACTCACGGCTCCACCAGCAAGAGTGAAAGTATATCCTGTAGTGGACTTTCTCCCATCTCTATCTCCACCATAATCAGAATCCACAAAACCTTTAACTTGCAAACTATCCGATCCGTAGTAAATAGCAAGCATCCGAAGTGCCTCTTAAATATCTAAATATCCACTTCACCGCATTCCAATGCTCCTTACCAGGATTTGCCATGTACCGGCTAACTACTCCCACTGCTTGGGCAATATCCGATCTGGTGCTCACCATGGCATACATGAGGCTTCCTATTGCTGATGAATACGGTACACGAGACATGCTTGTCTTCTCTACTTTTGTTCTAGGACATTGGTTGGAAGACAATTTTAAGTGTGAAAGAAGTGGGGTACTAACTGGTTTTGCATTCTGCATATTGAAGCGTCGCAGAATCTTTTCTATATATGACTTTTGACTTAACCGAATCTTTCTTCCTTTTCTGTCCCTGTGTATCTTCATCCCTAAAATTTGGTTTGCTGCTCCTAAATCCTTCATTTCAAATGTCCTAGCCAAGCGAGCCTTAAGATCAATGATTTTCTTCATGCTGGGACCTGCAACCAACATATCATCAACATACAACAACAAAATAATAAAACTGCCATCATCAAACCTCTTATAGTATCCACAATGGTCAGCTTCACTCCTGCTGAAACCTTGGCTCTTCATGAAGGTGTCAAATTTCCTGTACCACATCCTTGGCGCCTGTTTCAACCCGTACAGAGATTTCTTCAGTCTGCAAACCAGATGCTCTTTGCCTCTTTCCTCATAGCCCTCAGGCTGATCCATATAAATCTCCTCCTCAAGATCACCATGCAAGAAAGCAGTCTTTACATCAAGCTGCTCCAGTTCTAAATCCTGTGCAGCTACAAGTGCAAGTAGAACTCTAATAGTTGTCATCTTCACAAGCTGGAGAGAAAATTTCATTAAAGTCAATACCTGACTTCTGCACATAGCCTTTTGCCACCAAGCGAGCTTTATAGCGTTCCAACAGCCCATCGTTGTTCTTCTTCACTTTGTACACCCACTTGTTTCCAACAGTCTTTCTTCCAAGTGGGAGATCCACAAGTTCCCACGTTTTATTCTTGCGAAGTGCCTCGATTTCCTCCTCCATGGATTTCCTCCACTTTTCTGCATTCTCAGACTCTCTAGCTTCCTGAAATGAACTAGGCTCACCATCATCAGTTAACAAAGCAAAAGAGGACTGATAAACATGAGAATACCTTTCCGGACACTTTTGTGGACGTGTAGATCTTCTAACCCAATGATCTGTTGATTGTGGCTCTTGGTCTTGTGATTGTTGTGGCTGCTCTACTTGTTGTTCTACTTGTTGTTCTGCATGCTGGTCAAAAAATTCAGCATGCTGGTCAAAAATTTCAGCATGCTGATTTTCATTTTCATCTTCGTTCATGTCTACTTCAACTGGTACAACATTAGGTGTTTGTTGTACCTCCTTCCTTTGCATGGATTTTTCATCAAAAATAACATCTCGGCTAATAATTACCTTGTGGGCAGTAGGATCCCACAGTCTATACCCCTTTATTGCATCTCCATAGCCGAGAAAAACACATTTGCTTGACTTTGGGTCAAGTTTGGACCTTTTTTCTTTAGGCACATGGGCAAATGCATCACAGCCAAAGGTACGCAAATGAGAGTAATCAAATGGCTTACCACACCAAACCTCCTCTGGAATCTGTCCATCCAACGCAGTTGTAGGTGACCTGTTAATGAGGTAAACAGCTGTATTAACAGCCTCTGCCCAGAACCTTTTATCCAACATGGATGCGCTGAGCATGCTTCTTGCACGTTCCATGATTGTGCGATTCATCCGCTCAGCCACACCATTTTGTTGTGGAGTATATGGTACAATCTTCTGGTGCTTAATTCCTTCCTGCGTACAAAATTTATCAAATTCCTTGGAGCAATATTCACCCCCATTATCTGACCTAAGACATAAAACAGGCTTGCCCAAACTTTTCTCTACTCGAGTTTTGAACTCTTTAAATTTCTGCAAAGCTTCCGACTTCTTCAGAAAATAAACCCACACTCTCCTAGAATAATCATCTATAAATGTCAGAAAATAGATGGCACCATTTAAGGACTGAGTGGGGACTGGTCCAAATATATCCGAATGTATAAGTTGCAGAAAATCAGAACTCTTACCGGGGCTTGCAGTAAACCGAACCCTCTTTTGTTTACCAAAAATACGGTGCTCACACAAGTCTAAATTGCAAGACTTAATCCCAGAAAGCATACCTCTGTCATGCAGAATTTTCAGACCTTTTTCACTCATATGGCCTAGGCGTTGATGCCATAGCATTACTGCATCCTGAACAGAAGTTCCTACTACTGCATGGTTTGTCACCGTATCACCGCATAAACGATATAGGGTCCCATAAGATTCTCCCTTTGCTACTACAATAGCACCTCTGGTAATTTTGCAATAGTTGTTACCGAAAGTGACAGAATACCCTAGCTTATCCATCATCTTGATTGAGAGCAAATTCTTCCGCAAATCTGGCACATGTCGCACATCACATAACATCCTTTCTCTACCATCGTCCAGTCTGATCCTTATGTCCCCTCTTCCCACAATTTCTAAAGGGTGATCATCACCCAAGTAGACCTTCCCACCACTATATGGCTGATATTTGTCAAACCGGTCTCTGTGAGGAGACATGTGGAAAGATGCACCCGAGTCCAAAACCCAGGTATATAAAACAGATCTGTTGTTGTTGATACAGAAAGCCTCACATGTTGCCGTCTCTCCAGAATTTATTGTCTTGGCCTCAGCTGAAGGCTGAAATTGCTTTTCACCATTTTTTTCCTTTTTTAACTGCCAACAGTCCTTCTTTGAGTGCCCTGGCTTCCCGCAATGCCAGCACTTCCCTTTCAGCTTGCGTCCTTTAGACTTAGATCTGGACTGTGATCTACTTTGTTGACTCTTCTCGAAAGATCGACCTCTCACAGCTAGGGCTTCATTGGTTGAGGGTTCCAAAGACGTTTTCCGCCTCAACTCTTATGCCAACAAAGCGGCTACCACATCATCAAAAGTTAGAGCTCCTGATGATGAATTGTTGATGGTCATCACCAAATGATCCCAAGTCTCTGGGAGGGAACAAAGTAGGGTGATAGCTCTGTCCTCATCCTCCATCTTCACATTAACTGAAACCAGTTTACTGATAAGGGTATTAAACTCATTCAAGTGATCTACCACAGATGAACCCTCCTTCATCCTTAGGTTGTAAAGCTGTTTTTTCAGAAAAACCTTATTTGTTGCAGATTTCGTCTCATACAACTTTTCAAGCTTCTTCCAAAGGGCTTCCGCGGTCTTTTCTTCAACAACATTGAACAAGACGGAGTCCGCTAGGCATAGACGGATTGTAGAAACCACCTTCCTATCCAGCGTTGCCCACTCCTCATCTTTCATGTTGCTTGGTTTACTCGCGACCCCTTTCAAGGCTAGGGCTTGGTCATTTTGAACCAACAAATCCTCCACCTTCATCTTCCATAGGGCGAAGTTCCTGCCATCAAACTTTTCAATCTCAAACTTGGTTACACTTCCGAGTCATTGTTGCAGCTCCCACTCGCACAAAACCCTAGGCTACGATACCGAGATGTTAGAAAATATAGCAAAATTATGTGCAAGCAGAAAAACACAATAACACGGAAAAAACGAGTAACACAGATTTTACGTGGAAAACCTGCAATGTGCGAGGAAAAACCACGGGGCAATGGCAGCTTGATATTTTATTGATTTCGGCAGAATTACATTCAATCATCATTTACATGCAAGGGGTCATTCCCCTTTTATAGAAAAAACAAAAACTGTTCGTTTCCTCTTCCAAAGGAAGAGTCCAAAAACTGTTCGTTTCCTCTTCCAAAGGAAGAGTCCAAAAAACTGTTTGTTTCCTCTTCCAAAGGAAGAGTCCAAAAAACTGTTTGTTTCCTCTCCCAAAGGAAGACTACAGAATACTGTTTTTGTTTCCTCTTTATAAGCTGCACCACCATGCACCTCTCTGCTGAAGAACATTGGAGATCTGGATATTGACTTCACCTCCTAACAGGAAAGATGGTGAGGAATAATTTTCATGAAACTTTAGGTTAGGCCTAGTTTTGTGAAATTAGGACTTAGTCTTATTTTTAGTTGATAAGCAATTTCTTAAAATTGTAATAACGTGAGTTTTATGAGCTCATGTTGGATTTAATCTAGGTCTACTTGTTTCCAATATCTTCTAGGGGGATATTGGAAGTTGGAAGAATAATGGGCAATCCCTCAAATCAACATTGTGGATAAAGCCTATCTTCCCAATTTGGGAATTACTTGCTCAATCCTTGAAATTGGTTGCTCGTTTCAACGACTTATGGTTGTAATTTGGGGTCTATTTAAGCCCTACCTTTCAATGCCAAGTTTATCGTCATTTTGATCCACATCATGTACAGACTCCAGCTGCATCATTTGATCATCTATATGGCCTGCACAACCTCTGCCTAGGCTTCCGTACATGGTTACTTCTCAGCTACTAGGGCAGGGTACTTCCTTAGCGAAGATTATATTTAGTTAAATCTACAATAATACATGGGATTTGTTAGCAAAGGAGCTGTAACATGATATTCCTCACCCACATCAAGTCGCAACATACGTGCAAGAAGTAGTTAGCCCTCTTGCTCTCTAACTGGATCATTGTGATGCATGTTCTTCTACAGCTGTTTCTAGTGGCATATTCCCATGATGGAAATCCATTCCACTCTAATACCCAATTCTATGGCATAAGGCTTGCACCTCTACCCATTTTGTTAAACACCATAGTACAACTATAACATACCTAAAGTTCCATGTTTGACTTAGTTGCTTGAATGGCCCAATGAAATCTCAGCCCCATCCTTCAAATATCTCATCATCATACATGGTAAAGTGGCATGAATTCTACAACTAATGTTGACTTGTAGCTTAAATGTATGGAGGAAGCTCTCTATCCTTTCATTTTTGACCAAGAAGATTATATTTAGTTAAATCTTACATTGTGCTTTGACCACACCATAATAAGCAATTACAAATTGATAAGCATCATGTGCAAGATAGATAGATTCTTATTTGTCTTCTTGTTCATGCCGATTTCAATGCTGAGCACTTTTGTATGTATTAATAATTTGGGTTCAGTTGAGTTCTTCCTTGAATATAAGCTTCCAAATACATATACATCCTATTGTACTGAAAGATGTCATAAGGATTTCAGACTATCATAAGTTGAGGATCTCAAAATAATGGTATCGAGGGAGGGCCTTAATAACATTTAAATACGACAAAAACATTGTTGCCAAGATAAGTCTACAAACATTTCAATTTAATGCACATTTTTCAACCTAATAACTAATCAATATTTAGTAAAAGTATGTGAAGCAATTGAACAACAACAATCAAGCAGCAAGCCCTCAAAATATGGATGTGATATTTATCAAAAAAAAAGCAAGCTAAAACTCTACAAACTGAATGAAGAGGAAAGCATATCCTTTTTTAAACAAACAAGGAAATTCTGGCAAATGAAAAAGAGGGAAAATTCCTAAATGCATTGTTTCTTACCGAAATGGCATACCAGTGAGGGATAAAAACGTTTCTGCAAGTTGCTTTACCTTATTATCAAATAGTGCCTTCAAATTTTTCTGCTGCAGTAGCCAACAAACAAATTACTTGGAGACATACAAAATTTATGTGCCTACAATATATGTTTGCTCTAGATTATGTTTTCATTTATTCGCAGAAGTGAAGTGTATGGGATCTAATCACTGCTGTTGTCAAATAAGGATGTAAGAGAGCTCAAGGAATGATGATGCCTTTAATATTAATCATGGGAAAAGATACATTATCAAGCACCATATCACTATTTGTAGTTAGGAAAATAAACATATTGCTAAGCACAAATTAAGTATTATGAATGTAAATCTAAAGTTACAAGTATTATATAAAATATCATACCATCCTTTGTTGAACAAGTCAAGAATTATATTTTGAAAATTATGATATTTTTCTTTACCAATAATTGTTTCTATTGTCCCCTTAATTAGTGTGGTCAATATGGCTATATTATTCGTCATTTTTAGTAATGATGTCTGATGCAGAAGCATCTAAAGGGATGATTATGTATTAAATGTTAGTGGTCATTTGTGGGATAATATTGACGTGTAAGTAATGTGAGAGGATATATATGACAATGATTGTTGGTTGGAATATTAAATATTGATAGTTGATCTAGATGGTGGTATTTTGATTAGTGGTTTTTAGTACACACGGTTCAGGCATATGGTTTTAGGATAGGGTTTCCTCTATAAGAGGATGTGGTGTATTTTGTAGGTAAGCTGATTTAGCTACTTTTAGGTGTGTATTTGGGGATATATGGCTAGTGGGAAAGTATGCAAGATGTATTGATGTAATGATGTTTTAAAGAACGTGACAAGAATATGATAATAAATTTGTCTCAAAATTGTTAGGAATGAGTATCTGTTATCTGGTGATCTAATTTATGTTTTGTGAAATTGTTTTTTTGATCTATGTACTGTTTTTAGTAGATCCGCTGCATCTATATCTGAGATATTTTTTTCTTTGGTATTTCTTCTTAAACTGCATTCTCTATTGTATTTGCAGGAATAGAATCAATATTCTCCTTCATCAATGTCAATGATCAATTAAAACAATGTTAACATTTTTGCTCAGATTCAAACATTTCTTGACTGTCAATAAAAAAAATAAAAGCCAATGGCAGAAATAAATTTCGACTGCACAAAGAAATTTGACAGCAATTATCAACAAAGTGAAAAGTCACAGATAGTCATCTCGTGCAGCTCATCAACCTCTTTATTTGTCTTAACTGCCATAAATAACACCTCAGGAACACTTAATTACCAACAATGAGTAAGGAAATCCTCTCTAGAGATAAAGTAGACTGCGCTTCTATTCTATGTGGTTTAGAGCTAAGGGTGTGTTCAATGTTCATTTCCCATTACAAGCTGTTTATTTCCAGTCGCATATTCCTATGTTGGAATTTCGTTTCACTTTAATACCTCTTCTTCTACTGTTATGTTCCAGTTCTTTGAGGATCAACTACTACTACTGATTTGATTTAGGTAATTCTGTGAGAAGTGGTTGCATTCCTTACATCTATTTGTGCTATCAGTGTTCCAACACAATCATACTCAATCCTTCTCTTTATTTCTCTGAACAACTTCTTCTATAGGGATTTCTATAGACTCCACATGTGGCTTCATTCTTGATATTGTTGCAGCTATAAAAATTTGTTCATTCTCCACCAGCTTCTTTTCCATCAAATTAAATGCACATTCACCAATATTCGATCCTTACCTTGCAGATACCATAGTACATTGTGGTGACTGATAGCAATCTTGTTTATTGTTCCCTTTCTATGGTCCATTTATGCACCTTTGCATCCCTTCACTTTTTCCACCTGCAAGTTCTCAAGCATTTGGACCCTATCCTTCCATAGTGGAACTGTTGAATATCATCATCTTCAGTTAGGTGAGCTACAGTCCAGATTCTATCCTAACTACACATTTTAAAACTTGTTGCCTACTTCATCATGTTAACTGAGTGAAGCAATTTTCAATATTTCTTATCTTTGAGTAATAATTCCTTCAACCCATGTTGATTGGCCTTTCCAATCATTCATGACTGCCTTCAACCTTTTGTTAAACAACTAGACTATATTCCTTTCCCATGTTCTAAATTATAATCCATTCACTAATTCGCTATTACCTCCTAAAAGTCTAAAATGAAAGTCCAAACCTTCTTGCAGTCCTTCCGATTATGAACATGATGAATTGGGAACTCATCATAGCAATCATAAGCAAAGTCACCCAAGGTTGCAAGAAAGGTTTGAATGCTATAATGTTAATTAGATATGAATACTAATTAATCTATCTATGCATACATGATGCCGACTGATTTTCAGAAATATTAGTCTTAAGGGATATTCCTTGCCGTTTTCATTGATTGTGGCAACTTTCACTTGTCCTACGAACTTTACAATATTGGATTTGACATCTTACCAAGTTGGTTAAAAGTGCTACAATTAATCCCTCTCACAACAATCTTCCTACTATTTCTTTTCAAGAAAAAGATCAACCATTTAACTGCTTCAATAATATGTTCCTTTGACCTAAACTGAGCAATGCTCTCCACCTATTATAGTATCTTCTAAAGCATGCCCTCACCAGAAGGCTTCCATCATCCTCAACAACCCTGCCAACCCTTCAGTCAGAAGGAATGAACTAAGCAGATGTACATTTGACCAAGTTCTCCAATGTCTTTAAAATCGGCAACTATAGCAGCCAGTTCTGACGTGGTGCAACCTCAAGCATGAAGAAGCGCTTACGGAGCCAAGTACATGAAAGCAATTTTGATTGTACATACAATTTTGTCATTTTGTGCCGTTTTGTAGTTTGTATGCTAAGTGTTTGACGAAATGATTATCAGACATTATTAGCATACATGTAATTCAGATGTTCATGTAATTACAAGATATCTTGTAATTATTAGTGTCAAGGTAGTTAGGGTTAGGTATGAGGAAGTTATGGAAGTTGGAAACTACCTCGCCTTTCCCAAAAGAAGTATAAGTAGACCCCTTATATTTCTGAATACATCACTAGTCAAATATCATTCATTCAGCCATCTAGTTGTGTGCACCTTGGAGCATATTTGTGTGTGTGCAAACATTGCATGAGCAATTGTATTGCTGCTGTAAATAAATGTACATTGTCGTTCATACATAATGCAAATGACAAAGTGCAATTATGTTCCATTTCAGTTCTGAATATTTCCTTCTCGTACTTGTTAAATGTTGTTTATTGCTGATATTTCCTGTCATTTATTCCTCTATGTTCCTTTAATCATGGAATACCACTGCTGGACTACGTTTGGCATCGTAGTCATCTGAAATTCGAGCCAGTGACCACACAGACAAGAAGGGAGGAAGAGAATGACAGATAACCTGACGTGAGGACGTGGGAGATGTGGACGCAGAAGGGTGAGCACAAGCACGAGCAAAAGACCTATGAGAAGAAGTCAGAAAATTGCATAACAACAAGAACAAAGGAGTCTTGGACATGTAATGCGTGCAAAAGAAGAAGAACTACATGACGGTGGGTAACGCAATGGAGAGGAATTACATGATGACAAAGTTGGTGACACACAAATTGTCGATGTGCCAATAGAACTTGTTGGTGAAACATTGTACAATTGCTTCTGTGTCAAGAGGGTTCATAACTTGGAAAACCGCAACACCTTCATTTTTTGGCTCAGCTCCTTGGTCCATTTCAGCATGTGCCCGTCGAGAGTCCTAACATATCTCCCCCTCCTCATGGGCCTACTCCTCTTTTGTCTTCAGCGGCTTCTCTATTAGTTTCTCCTTTTCTTTTCCTTGAGTCTTCCATCCTTGTGCACCCTATTGATCCCTTTGCTTCTAGGGTGGGTTGAACTTTACTTAAACCCTGTCAAAGCAATGTCTCCCTTTGTTCTTTCAGATGTACCACCTTCCCCTGATCTAGGGGTTCCCTTTGTTGCTCTTTCAGTTGAATAACGCCCTTCTGTCCCCTTTTCGTTAAGGTGACACTGGTCCCAAATTACAAAGAAAACATGATCATTTGGATGTTTATCTATGGGAGTATCAACTACATTTAACTCAAAATGCATACGTCTCCATGCGAGCATTTTCTCCAAGCTCCATTTGTATTTTTCTAGGAGGAACTTAAAATGCATCAAGTTGACTTTCATTTCCTTAAGTCTCCTTTTCTTTTCCTTGAGTCTTCCATCCTTGTGCACCCTATTGATCCCTTTGCTTCTAGGGTGGGTTGAACTTTACTTAAACCCTGTCAAAGCAATGTCTCCCTTTGTTCTTTCAGATGTACCACCTTCCCCTGATCTAGGGGTTCCCTTTGTTGCTCTTTCAGTTGAATAACGCCCTTTTGTCCCCTTTTCGTTAAGGTGACACTGGTCCCAAATTACAAAGAAAACATGATCATTTGGATGTTTATCTATGGGAGTATCAACTACATTTAACTCAAAATGCATATGTCTCCATGCGAGCATTTTCTCCAAGCTCCATTTGTATTTTTCTAGGAGGAACTTAAAATGCATCAAGTTGACTTTCATATTTGGGTCAAAACGAATCCTAACCCTTGAATACAATGCATGCCATTCTGGTGGTTCTCTATACCATTTGTCTAGTTCATCCTTATATGCCCTTTGAGCGTTGATACTAGCCCATGCAAGTTCTTCGTTCAAGTTTCTTTCAGCTTCCAAGCCTGGCCTCCTTTCATGTGTGTACTTTTAGTTGACCTTACAACTTGCCAATATATGCTTGATCTAGGTCGTAAGACTAGAAGTCGGACATTTGCTTCAACCCAAACTATGTTAGCCTCGCTTTCAAATGCAGATTACTATTTTTATGCTCTGCCTTGATTAATAGATACTTCCCAGTAGCTTGTACAATGCGGTTCTATTTTCTGAAAAATTTCTTATCAGTACAGTCAAGTTGTCGAACCACCTCACGACTGCATATATAATTGGACACATAGATTGTTAACTCAAACGGTTATCTCGAGCATCCATATATCCAAACAAAAGAATTGTATATCCCCAAGTAAAAATGGCCACTAGTCTCTCCCATTGGGGTCTAAGCAAAGCCCTAGCAAACCTTGACATCTTAGGTACTTCCCCTTCCAATTCTTGTAAGATGGGGGCATATATTTTATCATAGAATTCATAGCAATCCCGATCCCTGCTCTTGATAAGAACGTTGGTCTAGTCATATACACTAGTTGTGGCCTCCCTTCATCAAACTAGAGTAGTTGGAGATCTCAAAACAATTCCCTTTTTTTGGTGTCTAATTAGCCAAAACAAATAGGATGAGTATCCAAAGTTGAACGGCTCCTAGAAGTTATCCAAATGGGCCACAGAGTTGAATGTGAAATTGGTTTGTGCACCCATTCTGGCATTTCCAGATTGGGAGGAATTCCATGTCCACATTGATGTGTCCAATTTTGCAATTGAGTACGGGTTGGCACAAAAAGGGCGATTTGGGCTGGATCAGCCTATATATTTTCAAGTTGGATTTTGTCAAGGGCAAAGAAGAACTACAACATAGTAGAAAAAGAAGCACTAGGGATGGTGTACGTGGTGCAATGATTCAAAAAATACTTGCTCACCAATCCCTTTGCTTTTTATGTTGATCATCAAGCTTTGTTGTACAATATCAATAAGTCAACAATTCACGAACAAGTCAGCAAGTGACTTGTCACGTTGCAAGAGTTCACGTATCGAGTGGTAGTCAAACCTAGGAAGAAGCATGTTATAGTGGATTAGTTGTCAATGATTCATTCTAAAGAACCTGTAGGAGTGTCGGATGAATTTTCCGACATGCATTTGTTTTCAATCACTGAATTGTTGTCATGGTACAAGTACATCAAAGAATACTTGTCAACAAGAGAACTGCCAAAGGAGTTGTTAGCAGCCAAAAGAAAGAGAATTAGGATAAAATCAACACCATTTCAATTGATTGTTAAATTGTTGTACAAGATCAACCCTGATGGGATTTTGCAGAGATGCATGATAGACAAGGAAGTGAATGCAGCACTGAACAAGGCTCATGAAAGATTGGCAAGAGGACATATGGGGCTAGATATGACTGCGAGTAAGGTGCTTCTAGCAAGGCTATGGATAGTAAGGTGCTTCAAGTTCCATGATGTTGACGAAAGCCACAATACACTTGAATATGAAGAGATGCATTGGATAGCAACAAGGCATTTGTTGCTAGAAGAAGCATGTCAGGTGACGAAAGCCAAGATGAAGGAATGAGTCTATTGGCGGCCATTGGGCGCAGGCAAAAGAGAATACACAAGGAGACTCAGTACTTGTGTGGAAGAAGCGAACAATTGAATGTTTGAATTGGCAAATTATAGAGGCAACATGCACAAGTGTTGATGCAGCTACAACAAGATATGCAAGTGAATGGTCAACCTAGCAAAATTAGACTATCCAAAGAAGGAACAAGTCCGGAGGACATTCCTGGAGGTGCACGACAAACGAGGAAGTGTTGGGAAATACTGACCACCATGCAACGAATATTTAATTTTGGAAGAAGATTGTCGGGAGTACGAGCTTAGCAAGAAAATTTGGGGATGCTAGGTAGAAGATTGTTAGAAATTGAATGGAGCAATGTGCATGAAGTGTTCCATGAACCTGTTGTTGGCACCAATGCCCCTGAAAGGGCACTGAAAAATGGAAGATTGACTGATGGCAACTCATCTATGACAAAATGCAATAGTGTATCCTTGACAATTCTGCGCAACAAAGAAGACAATTTTGAGTAGTGTCAGCTCCAACTCGAGCTTTGATAGACAACTCAATCAGGAAACCCAAAGGACGGTGTTGAGTTTTGTCAACAACAAAGTGGTAATATGCCCACCAGATGGTTATCTGCTACATAATGGAACTTTGTTGCCAAATAACACTATGCAACAGGAGGACTAGGAAGGGAAAAATTGCTCAGAAATATCTCCACAAAAGAAGCAATTATAGCATGTCGAACAAACAAATGAAGAAGAACAAGAACAGTCAGGCTTAGTTGGAATACAAGCCAACAAAGAAGTAATACATGTCAAAAATCGACTTAGTGCGAAAAGATGGCACTAAAACAAATGTTGACTATTGTTGTTTGCCAAACTTAAACAAATCCTCAAATAGTCTGGGTGGACCATCAGGTCAACTAGGCCACCCGGGGTTGGCTGCGATGAGGGCCTCTCAGGCCATCTAGGTGAGCCATTAGGTCCCCCAAGCCATCTAGGACGACCCAACCAAGGGGGGAGATCATCAGGCTTTCTCCTCGACCATCTGGGAGGGAGTGATCAACCGCAAGCAACCCTCAAGCTATCTAGCCAAGGGGAAGGTTCGTCTAAGCCACCCTTTAGCCGTCTAGCAGGGACACCAGGCCCCTAAATGGCCCTTGGGTCGAGGGCCATTTGAGCCCTTCCCCAATCATGTGGGGAGGTCATCTGAGCTTTAGACGTCCCCTAGGTTGTTAGGTGTTCAACCAAGGTCGTGTGGACAACCAAGTAAACCTATCTGGCCCCCAACCGGCCAGATCGAAGGAGTGGAGGGCCTTTAGGATAGTCAAGCGGGCTATATAACCCCTGCTCAATCTAGGCCAAAGAGACAGACCATCCAAGCATAGTTGAGAAAATTGGAATTGGATCGAAATTGTCATGGAAAAGGAATCGAAAAAAAATCGAGAATTGGCCCCCAAAAAAATAAAGAAAATGCAATTTTCATTGAAAAAAGTTTTTTTCATGCATATCACAATGAATTAACATTATGCAAATTAAATATTAATAGTGTAAGTGATACAAGCTTAAACTACACATGAAAGTGGCAAGTGATACAAGTTTAAACTACACATGAAAGTGGCAAGTGATACAAGCTTAAACTACAGATGAAAGTGTCAAGTGATACAAGTTTAAAGCCTTAAACTACACATGAAAGTGACAAATATTCTTATATTGCTTATAATAGAAAAAGGTACAAATTACAAAATCTGTCATGAGTCATGACAAATACAATGACTCAAGATCTTTGAATTGTAGACAGCAGTTCTAAGCAAGACAAACCATGAAGAACTGGTTGACGACAATGTCCATCAATTTTGATTGTATATAACAATTTTGGAATGTTATGTTAATTTGTAAAATCAGCCAATGAATGTGAAGGCTTGATTACGTACAATGAGCACTAAAAGACAAGAACAATCGTCATTGTGTTAGTCGGCTAACTAGGGATTAGACGTCTAGTGTGTGGGAGGGTTAGTCTAGTTGGGGGTAGGAGGTGTGGGGGGGGGGAAGGCAAGTTGGTGAGGGAGAGGGGGGGGGGGGGGGGGGGTAGTTGGAGTAACCTATTTGCCCTCTTTTTTATACCCCCATTCAAACTTGTAAGGATCATCATCATTTTGCTCATAATGCCAATGCTCTTGTACGGAATACTTGTTTTGTGTGTGTGGTGATGTTGTGAGGTTCTTGAGTAATTGCAGGTTGTGTTGCAGATAGCACTAATTGGCGATGTTGCAGGGTTATCTTGATGATTGATTGCAGGTTGTATGCAGCAACAAGGACGAGAACAAGGTGTTGTAATTGCAGGTACGAAGGACTGGGAAGTAGATTGTAGACGTCTAGACCTTGACGTCTGAACCATCCGTCAGACGGTTAGCCGTCTAGCCCTCAACACTAGACGTCTAACCTTGCCCCAGACGTCTCGTCCTGTTCCCTAGACGTCTAAACTCCCATCCTTGACGTCTAGACGTCTAAACCATCAACCTGTGACGTCTAACTCTCAGTCTGTGACATCTAAATCCTACTTTGTGACGTCTAACCCTGTGACGTCTAAACCTATGTCCTTGACGTCTAAATTTGTGTCCTTGACGTCTAAACCCTAGACGTCTACCCCAAGTTCCCAGACGTCTACCTGTGACGGCTAGTGTGTGACGTCTACCCCTAGACGTCTAGCCTTTGACGTCTAGACAAGTGCACTTAGACGTCTGATCCATTGACGTCTAGACTTGGCCATTGAAACACATATTGCCTAAGGACTGTAATTAGTCATTCTGATTGTCATCATCCCTTACCTCGGGAATGTACTCACCCCTGTCTACATTTGGCGTCGTTGCCTAATTGAACTCAGAGTCTAGAGACGCAAGTGATAGGAGTAAGAGGTGAATGACTGATTTCAGGTTGCAAAGAAGAAATCAAATACCGGTAAGAAGAAGTGCACGACTGGCGAACTTAAGGACACAAGAGGCAACAAAAGTCTCTCACCCGGAAGTGGAGAGAGTCTGGAACCTAGAAGACGAGGATAATCCAAGCATTGAAACATTGTTGGTGACTGCAGAAAACGAGGAAGAGCAAATAGCTGAGGAAGAGCCCATCATTGAGAACTGGACGGTAACACCAGAACCAGCGAGGGAGAGTTGGCCAGAGGATACTGAAGGAGGGAACCTTGTATCAGGACAACTACGCGAGGGTTCGTGGGGAGGAAGACCGGAGCCACGTTTGGTGTATTCGCGGAGGAGGTCGCGAAGTAGAGACCAATTGGAGTCGGGCAGAAGGCTATTTGAGTATAATTTTGCACCATCAACAGCAGACAGACAACCAAATCGAACTCCACAACCACCAGGGAGTCCGACCAACAGAACAAATACTATGGCAAATCCCGCCAATAGAACAGTACAACAAAAATGCCCACCTTTTTCAGGTGAAGGAAAGGAGGACCCATCACGACATGTGGGAACTTGCATTACCATTTGGGGAGCAAATGGGGTCACACAAGACACACAATGGCTGCAATTATTCCCAGCCACATTGCGAGGTATGGCGATAGACTGGTACTTGAAAAGACAGAGTACACAAGCATTTACACAATGGGATGATTTGAAAACTGCATTCATAGAGGAATTCCAGCCACTATGAGATGACACTGATATCATCACAGAAATTTGTGTCACCAAGCAAAAACCAGACGAGGATGTCAAGAATTACAATAGAAGATTAAAACAATTGACAGACAAAATGGAGATGACACTAGCAGATGGCATGGTGAAGCGGTGGTTTTTGGATGGGCTACTACCAAAATTCAAGAAGAAGATGAAGGCAGTACCATCCTCAACATACGCAGAAGCACTGGAGAAGGCCAAGAACTTTGAAAGTGAAGGCAAACAAACAACCGCAGGTATCGGAGGATACTTAAAGCATAATGAAGATTCAGACAGTGATGCGGAAGATAAAGTTCAGAGCACAATCCACTCCTTTCGGAGAGAATTTGACAAAATTCTAAAGGAAGCGAAAGGAGAAGGCCGCAAGGATCGGAAAGAGATTTGGTGCTCAGACTGCAAGACAGAAGGACATTCAAATGTCAATTGTCCAAAGAACGCATACTGTAACATCTGTGAGATAGCCGGACATCCTGTAGCCGACTGTCCATTCAATCTAAAAGGCAAGAGGCATCAGACATTGGCTATACAACAGGAGGAGCAGCCGAATACGCCAAGGAATGGACAAGGAGCCACTAGTGGGGGATATAGGAATAGTCGCCGAGGAGGAAGACAAGGAGGACAGAGTCGACTACAATACGACTCTGATGGTCGGCCGATTATTCAATGTCGGAATTGTCAGGAATGGGGCCATTTTGCGAAGAATTGTTCTAAACCCCAGAATGCAGGTAATAACGGTGGTAATAATACCACTCAAATGTGTAAATGGTGTGGTCCAGGAAACCACAAAGAAGCCAATTGTCCGAACAAGGCAAGTACCAGTGGAACTCAGAATATCAACCTCATTGGCATTGGAGAAGTGACGGAGGAAGATAATGAAGTCTTGGTTGTAACAAGAGCACAGACCAAGAAGATAGAGCAATACCCAAACCCTGCCAAGGAGAAAGAGCGATGGCAGGAAGCCCAAGAACTAATCAAAACAGAACTAGCAAAGGAGAAGCAGGATCAACTAGTTCTGGAGAAAGTATTGAAAAGACCGGAGATCAGTAAGAAGGCATCAGTAGAAGGCTTGGTAACTGAGGTACTAAATACGAAGGTGGAAGTGAAAGTCGCAAACCTGTTTAGTATAGTACCTGAGTTGTATGCTACGATCGGGGAAGTCATCAAGAAGAAGGATGAAACTCGACAGGTAGCAACTATCAAGCAAGGGCAATTCATCGATCCGACAATCCTGATGATTGAAGCCGGGAGGAGGCCAACTATAGTCCAGATGGAGGTTTTGGACCATAGACTGAATCAGGTGATTGTGGATGGAGGATCAAGTGTGAATGTGATGCCAGAGAAGACATGGCGGATTATTGGGCAACCCGCCTTACGATCTCCAAATTTCAAACTATATGGCGCTGATCAATATGGCATTGAAACAATAGGCGTCTTGATGAATCAAAAAGTACGCATAGCAGAGCAAGATTTCATCCTGGATTTTGTTGTCATTGCTATGCAAAAACCCGCATACGATGCATTGCTAGGATGAGGATGGTTGAGAACAACGAAAGTCAACCATAATTGGGAGAAAGAACGTCTATCCTTCAAGCAGGGACAACACAAGTATATAATCAATCTGAAGAATCAGACAGTGAGTCAAGACATAGCAACTTCAGATGATTCAGGATCCTCTTCATCGGATGGTGAGACAGGATATGAACCAGATGAGGAAGGAGTGTTGCACCTTGAAGACTGCACGGAAGATGAATATGACCAGGACAAGGGTCTATTACATTGGCAGTTAGAAGACTATGAGATGTTCTCCCCACAATGTTTTTGCATTGATACGGGAAAAGAGATTCAAAAGGATGAGATGCAAGAACCTGAAAAGGAAATTAGCAATAAAAGACAGACAACATAGAGAAGGATAAGGAAAGGGAGAAGTGGACATTTCCCAAGAATTTTGCAGAATATACGATGGGGGATGCAGTTATTGAAGATAAACCAGCCCATCCCATCGATGTATTGAAAGCAACAAATGACCCTGAATCTATTAAATATGAAGGTCCTAAAATGATTCAAGTCAACTTGGGAGAAAATGGAGAAGAGAAGATGATCAAATGTGGAGATGATTGGGATCCAATCCTGAAAGCAGCAACATTCAAGATTTTTCTGGACTATAAGGATGTTTTTGCTTGGACATACAAGGACTTGAAGGGAGTTCCACCGAAACTCTGCGTACACAAGATTCCTCTGATTGAAGGTGCGCAACCTGTAAGAAGGCGACCTTACAGAATGAATCCCAAATACGCAGCGAGGGTGAATGCCGAAATTGAGAAGATGTTGGATGCAGGCATTATCTTCAAGGTTACGACAAGTGAGTGGGTGTCACCAATCGTGATTACCCTAAAGAGAGAAGTAGATAAAATCCGAATTTGTGTGGATTTTAGAAGTTTAAATGTCGTAACCATAAAGGATCCCTTCCCGATCCCCTTCACAGACTCCATACTAGAAGAAGTAGCTGGCCATGAGATATACTCATTCTTGGATGGATTCTCAGGCTACAACCAGATCAGCATAGCAGAGGAAGATAAGCTGAAGACCACCTTTGTTGTGGAAAATGGGATATACGCTTATAACCGCATGCCATTTGGATTGTGCAATGCACCAACTACTTTCCAAAGGATCATCTTATACATTTTTGACAAGATGTCCACGGGGAACTTCAAAGCCTTCCTGGATGACTGGTCACTGTATGGCAGGACACAGGAGCATTTAAAGGCCTTAGAAGAATGTATGGGATTGTGCAGGAAAGCACGGATATCATTGAACCCAAACAAATGCGTCTTACTGGTGCCATACGGGAAGCTGCTGGGGCATATTGTATGCCAAGAGGGTTTGAAACCCGACCCGGATAAGATTCGGGTAATATTGCTAATGGAGGAGCCACATGATGTGAGCTCGGTCAAAACCTTTTTAGGGACAGTCGGATATTACAGGAGGTTTATCCGGAACTATGCACTGACATCTCATCCACTAGACGCACTTACGCGTAAGGGTGTTCCATTCAAATGGACAGAGGAGCACCAGGGAGCGTTTGAGGGATTGAAAGGGCACTTGGTGAAAGCACCTATCCTGGTTTACCCGGACTGGGAGAAGGAATTCCACGTGCATGTTGATGCCTCAAACTTTGCCATTGGAAGTGCATTGGCACAGGAAGGCCAATTCGGGCTAGATCAGCCCATATACTTTGCAAGTCGGCTATTGTCAAGAGCCGAGAAAAATTACAGCACAACAGAGCGAGAAGCACTAGGAATGGTGTATGCGGTGCAGAAATATAGGCACTATTTATTAGCTAACCCCTTTGCTTTCTATGTGGATCATCAGGCCCTGTTGTACTTGATCAATAAACCAACAATCTATGGACGAGTGAGTCGATGGCTCGTCACCCTGCAGGAGTTCGTGTTTAGAGTGGTAGTAAGACCAGGGAAGAAACACGTAATAGCGGACCAACTGTCAAGGATTCGCTCCGGAGAACCTGCAGAGGGAGGAATACCAGACGAATTCCCCGATGCCCAGTTGTTTATGATTAGTGCAATACCAGGATGGTACAAGCATATAGGGGAATACTTGTCGACAGGAGAGCTGCCAAAGGAGTTGACGGCAGCCGAGCAGAGAAAGGTGATTACGAAATCAGCACCCTTCACCTTGATTGCAGGATTGCTTTACAAGATGGGGGAGGACCACATATTGCGAAGATGTATAATGGAGGATGAAGTGCAACAAACCCTGAAGGAGACACATGAGGGATTGGCAGGAGGACACATGGGACCGGATGCGACAGCCAGGAAAGTGTTGTTGGTAGGCCTATGGTGGCCCACCCTCTTTCACGATGCAAAGAATTTTGTGGCAGCATGTGATACGTGTCAGAGAACAGGGAAGCCATTGAAAAGAGACTTCATGCCATTACATCCATCACAACCTCAGGAACTCTTTGAGAGATGGGGGCTGGATTTTGTAGGTCCTTTAAAAACAAGTCGAAGAAGGAAATGCAGATATATCGTAGTTGCCACAGAGTACCTCACAAAATGGGTGGAAGCAAGAGCTTTACCGGACAACTCGGCAAAAAGTACGGCTCGCTTTTTGTACGAACAAGTGATTACAAGGTTCGGAATACCTCTACAATTGACAAGTGACAGAGGAGGCCATTTTGTGAATGCAATTATTCAGAACTTGACGAAAGAATTCAGGATTTTTCACTCCTTGTCAAGTCCGTATTACCCCAGAGCAAATGGGCAGGCGGAAGCGACAAATAAAATCCTGGTTTCAATCATGTACAAGACATGCGGAGTAGAAGGAGCCGACTGGGAGGAACGGTTACCAGCAGTGTTATGGGCATACAGAACCACCTTCAAGCCCACCACGAACCACACACCCTTTCAACTGATGTACGGACAGGAGGCAGTAGTACCAGTTGAATTCCTTGTGCCAAGTTTAAGGGTAGCAGTCGACAATCGGCTGAATGATGAAGAAAGCATTCAAGAGCGACTGACAACATTGGTACAGTTGGATGAAAAGAGGGTAATGGCACAATGGGCAACGGAGATCGCACAAAAAAGAAGGAAATTCTGGCATGATAAGCATCTCCGGAAGATGGATCTCAAAGTTGGTGAACTAGTTCTCAAATACAATGGTAAGAGAGAACTCAAGCCAGGGAAATTGAAAACCCTATGGCTTGGACCCTTCCAGGTGGAGGAAGTACTCGAGAATGGGGCAGTGAAACTGAGAAAACTGGATGGAACACTATGCCCTGAGGTAATCAATGGTTCTAAGTTGAAGGTATATAAGCCACATGCTCAGGTGAATATGATCAACTTGGAGCAATCAGGAACTTCCGGAACAAGGACAAGAGAAGTAAATCCAGGAATACAATCCCCTGAAAATGATGAGCAGAGTAGTGTTGTTCGAGAGGAGGAAACTCATAACCTGGATTGGTTATTTGGGACTGAAGGAGGATCAACAATTGAACGAAGGGAGTTAGAACCTCGACAAGGAGAACAACGAAGGTTGCAGCTACGAGATAACCAACTACGAGAATAGGTGATTCAGGAGTTGGACACAACAATGCAACGAGTGAATGAACGACATGAAGCACGTCAAGCGGAATGGGCGGAACTAGAACAAGGAGAACTAAGAGGAAGTGCAACGGGTAACTCTTCGGAAAGTAGTCTATTTTCCTTAGCAGAAGAAGAGCAGGAAGATATTGAAACAGTAAGCCCAGTTGAAAATAGAAGGGGAAAAGAAATAGCAATAGATGCACACTCTAGGAGTTCTTCTTCAACCACATTAAAAATCGTGCTTAATTCGGAAGAGTCCTCAAGTTCGGAGTCAGTGAACCATCAAGAGATGAGAGAATCCCCAGAAAGACCTAGGGTATGGGAAGCAGGACAAAGTTTGACTGCCAAACACCAAATGAGCAGGGAGGAAATGGCAGCAATCATATGGAAGGATGTCGAGACAATACCAGAAAAACCAAAAACCGGAGGTTGGTGGGAGGAGTCAAGTAGTGACGAGAACCTACCACGGATTCCTGATGTACCATATGCCAGTCCTAACCCAGACCGTAGGAGACAGAGAGATGAAATTCGCAGTCGACAAGCAGGAGTCAGATTTATAGAAACTGCACACGTAATTGAAGATGATGCTTCACTGAGTCCACAAGACGAGTACAATGGAGAAATGAATGAGGACACGATACCAGAAGTACCACCACCTCGTGGATGGAGAACACCATATGTAGGAGCCATGAGACGTCCAACAGAACGGGAAGAGGTAGCCAGGTATCGGATGGCTGCACTTGACTTACGACAACACAGAAGAGAAGTAAGAAGATTGCAGCAACGGGTTCAAGAAACCTCAGAATGGCCAATGAACACGGCAGGAGAAGGAAATGACTCAAGCACCGATTCAGTCTTCTCAGAAGAATATCAAGAAAACTTAACTCATTGTGCCATGCAACGACACTTTGAGGAAACAAGATGGAGACGAATGCTGATAAGGGCCGATAGGAGGCTGAGAATCTTGCACCAACTAACACCTGCGCATTTACACCATCCACCAGAAACAAGAGCACAACTGATAAACCAAGCCCGTAGTAGAGATAACTTAGGTACTCTCGGAAGTCCGTCAGGAATTCCGAGATCACCTGACCAAGGGAGGAGCGTGGTTGACCTCCATCCCAGTAGCTCGAGAGGAAGAAATTCCCCTCCGGCTACCCATAGGTCGACTAGTTCTCAGATTGGACTGCAAGGACCATCTGAGAACTTAGTCCAAGCCAACCCATTACTACGTGCTCCTGAGAACAGACCAATAGGTCCGCCTCAGCGAGCTCGTAGGAACCGAAGACGTCATCAGGAACGACTGAGGGACCGACCGAATCTCGGGCAGCTGGGAGTGAGGCAGCCCAACACTAGGGAGATTCGATCGGAAAGAGGTCGAGGACGCGGTAACCAAGTCCGTGAAAGAGGAAATTGGGATAGAAATCTCAATCTAGAACAAAGGGATCAAGAAAGGGCAGTTGCAGGAAATGACAGAGGCCGAGGAAGAGGCCCAAGAGCAAGACGACCCCACCAAAACAGGGGGCACCAAAGACAGCAACAGTCCAATCAAAATGAACTTGATCAACAGGCGCAAGAAGGGGAGAGGTTTCACTATTTAGATGATTGCATAATAATCCGATGAATTGATGGAAGTACAGAATGGATTCCACGGGAGGCAGAGCCCGCCCATCCAGAAAATGATGTTACACGCCCAAATTTGGCCAGTAGACACCTGGAGGACGTAGTTGAACACCTGGATCACAATAATGCTAACCCGGAAGAAGGAGAAATCTGCCTGGTAGAAGAATGGATGGAACAAACACGGCTGGCAGCGGAAAGAAATCAGCAAGCTGTTAATAATGACAGACGACGAGTCAGTAACTACCAGCCTTGTGAGCCAAAAACACGGCATCAATCACTAGAAGCAGAAGGGCCAAATTGGCGTATTGTGCCGAGAAACACTATAAGGCGTCAGCAGCAGTCACGACCGAAAACCCCCCCAAGACGAAATAATCGCCGAAGACGGTAGCCGGCAGAAAGAGCAGAAACTGACGTGAGTGCCTAGACGGAGAGGAGAACATCGAAGCGTACCAAGTTCGGTGCAAGTGCAAGGGCAATTTTCCAATTCGATTGACGGCGCAAGTTAGGGCATCGAGACGACGTCTAGGGGAAAGACATCTAAGGCGAAAGACATCAGACGGTTGCGAGAAGCAGAAGACGTCTAGAAAGAGTAACAGATGTCTAGGGCGGAAGACGTCAGACGGTTGCGAGATGTCTAGGAGGCGCAGATGACATAGACGGCAAGTAGAAGACATCAGACGAAGGACAGAAGTCTAAAAGAAAGCAAAAGACATCTAGGGCAGAAGATTGACAGACGTCTAGGAGGAAGAAAAAGCTGAAGTCTGACGACAGAGGTAGACGTCCGACGACAAGTAGACGTCTAACCGGCAGAATTGACGTCAAACAGGAAGCTATAAACGTCTGACGACAGTCAACGTCTAGCAAGAATCGAGACGTCTAGCAGGAATCGAGACGTCTGACGACAGTCAACGTCTAGCAGGAATCGAGACATCTAACGGCAATAGACGTCTAGCAGGAATCGAGACGTCTGACGGCAACGAGACGTCCAGTGAGGAAGCGAAGACGTATAACGGACGGGATTGACGTCTGGCGAAGTGTGGAGCTGAGGAACAGAAGGGGAACTGAAAAGGCAAATGGCACACCAGAAATCTGGCAAGACTCCAATCCGGTCAGAACCCGAACCTGAGTCGGTGGTAGCTAAAATATTGAGGCATCAACAGGAGCATGGGATGCGCGGTCAGATTGAAAGCCCGGACAAAGGACAGGTTCGAAGTAAAAGAGAGGCAGCGGAGGTTGCTACTCGCAAAAATAAGGAAATCCACCGCAGTAGCAAAGAGCCAATCCCTATTGATGAAATTACCTGGTTATGCCCAACGGGTGATTTTTGCCGTCAATGGTGGGCAGAGGCACCAACAGATAACCCAACACGAGCAAAGATTAAAGAAGCAGGAGTGCATTTCATTTTGCAAGCTCCCAACTTTGACAAAGAGTTTTTCAAAGAGTATCTGCTTCAGATGCTGGAAACATATGATGAAGAGAAGAACATCAATCGAGTGCAGGTGGGGAATCGTACATTGGTGGTTGATTTCTCTCCTACAGCATTCCAGCACACATTTGGACTGCCACGGAAGGGTGTCTCAGTGGTGAATGAAAGAGTGGATTCCAAGAAAACACCGGAATTGATCAGGAGTGTCACAACCTTGAAAAAGGAAGAGGTGGATGCTATGTTGGGCACTCATGGTGGAAGAGGGATCAAACAGACACAGTTGAGGGATAAAGGATTGGAGGTCATAATGAATGTCATCATGGCCAGATTGTCAGGGGAACAACGCAGTTCAGATCTCCCCATTTGGCTAATTCCGTACTTGCAGGGGATGGAGCAGGGAATAGCCTATGATTGGGCAACACATCTGTCGCTTCGTATTCAGGCTTTCCTGATGCGAACAACGAAGAACTTCTCTATGGCATTTCATGCCATTGGATTGCTCCTGGATGCAGCTACTAGAGCTGGAGTACAGATCCCGGACTTGGGCTCTCCGAAAAAGCTACCTGACTTAGCACCATCTATCTGTCGGTGGATGGATGCTCAACCAGCAAAGAAAACGACACCAGTGAAGAAGGCCCGCGTAAAACAGATATCACATAAGCCGCGTCAAGAGAAACTGGTGGCCGCTTTAGAAGGGGAGGATACCGCAGTAGCACAAGTCAGGGAGGAGAAGTCACAGAAATAGAAGGTTGTCCAATCTCCAGAGGAGCCCAAGCGGAAGAAGAAGGGGCGATTTGATGTGCCACCCCCAGTTTTCTCCTAGGAAGCACTGCAGAAAATAGCCCAGAATTTGGAGGCAGCTCGTACTTGGGAGAAACAGCAGCCAATACAGAGGGAGGAAGTGGATTTTGCCATACCTGCAGTTCTTCATGAGCAGACAGCCGAAACCAGCATGGCTGCACGGATTGGACCTGCGGATTATTTGGCGGAGGCTGACTTTTTGACCCGCACAGGTTCACCCGAACCAATTGGGGAATCTTTGGCGAGACCAACTTCACTAGCAGACACATTGAGCACATTTTCACTGGAGGAAATGCTTGCTGCAGCAGTAGCTCAAGAATCAGCCGACACAAGTAATCCGGGAGCAAGTAATAATCCTGGGGTAGAGGAGGGCCTACCACCGGATACGGGACGATTGGCACCCGAGGCAGAAAAGCCCATTGTCATAGAAGAAGTAGAGGTGTCAAGAGAAATAGAAATCCCCACAGGAGAAGGGGAACAACCCCCACAAATAATAGATCCTCAACAGTTGGAGCAGCAAGAAGGCCAGAACAGCCAGGTTCCAGTACAGCTTGGAGTAGCCACAGAGGAGACGATTAGGCCAACTGTTGATCAAATGGATAAAGGGAAAGCAGTGGTACAAGAGGAGAAACAAAAGGACACATGGGCCGAAGAATTTCTTGTACAAGTACCCAACCTCATGGATCCATCAGACTCCATGGATCAACAAGCGGTAAACTGTTTTGCGAAATTGGGAGGCATTATGGATAGTTTACGCTTGCAGTTTGAAATGGCATGTGTGGGTCAATGGAAGAAGTGGCAAAGCATGATAGAGGGACTGATTGGTGAAGTGGGCGGCACAAGGACCTTGGCGCAAGGACATTTCCAGCATATACGTGTCTCAACCTTGGTCACTGCCCACTGGCCATTTGAAGACCATGGAGGGAATTGAACAGTTGCCTGAGAAGACACCAAGCCTCTATCTGGAGACAGCACAGGTATATGTCTGCGGCCACAGTATTAATCCTCCTCAGCATCCTGTGGAGCAAGGTTCACAAGTGGAGATAGTACCTGAATTACTGCCAATTTATACACAGTTGAATTTCCTTGCACATTTGTTGAGTTGGTTAGGAGAAGGGATCAAATGTGTGCACTCAGCAAAACAGGCAGTGCAGCAGGAATTACAAGCTACCTATGAAGCCTTGGAGGGAAAGGATCGCCTCTTGGAGCAAGGAAGGCGGGGGGGAGGCGGTCAACGGGAGGGGGGGGGGGGGAGAACTTAGAAAAAAAAACAACTAGAAGAAAAGGACCAACAAAATTCCGAGTTGGAAGCTGAAGTCTCACGACTTAAAAGTGCAAAGGAATTACTAATCAAGCAAACAGAGGCATTTGCAACTAACAGGAGTGAACAAGAGCGTGCTTGGAAACAGGAAAAGGAAAGTTGGCAGAAAGAAAAGGCAGCTTTGCAGGAAGAACTGCGACTGGCAAAACAACAGCTAGCACAAAAAGCTACATCTGCTCCTTCAGTATCAGAACAGCGCATGAAAGACATTTTTTTGCGAAGGGAGACGGAACTGTTATCCAGTCTCAAGCAAACAGAAGAACGTGCCAACACCTTGGGAGTGGAATGGGCCAAATATTACAAGTATTCCCAGAGGCTCAAGCAAGAACGAGAGGCCATGCAGGCCCAACTTCAGGAGTACCAGAAAGTGTTTCAAGCCGCCGTACCACAAGACCCAGTACCCACGGATGCTGACACCCCTCAGACTGAACGGAGAAAGTCGCTGAGGACATCGACTTCTTCGAAGGGGAGGATAGATGTAGACAGCAATTCTAAGCAAGACAAACCATGAAGAGCTGGCTAACGACAATGTTAGGAATAACTAAAGATTTTTCACCTGCAAGAGGAAGCACAATAACAAAAATAGAAACATGGAAACAGTAACACAAGGGACACAGATATTTACGTGGAAACCCGTAATGTGCAGGAAAAACCACGGGGCAATGGCAACTTCTCTTTTATTATTTTCAGCAAAATTTACATCCACGTCTTTCAATGTTTTCAATAACTTCTCTAATTTATGCTAGATCAAGTCTTTTTTATAGCGCAGAAGGAAGACTCCAAACTATTTGTTTCCTCTACCAACAGAAGCCTCCAAAAGACTGTTCGTTTTCGCTCCCAAGACTGCTTGTCTTCCGCATTCCTGTCGTCTACCTAGACGTCCACTCCTCTGACGTCTACTTGGCTTGACGTCTGGCCTAGACGTCTACTTGGTTAGACATCAGGTTGGACGTCTACTAGCCTAGACGTCTGGCTGCCCAGACGTCAGGCCCAGACGTCTACCAGCCTAGACGTCTGGCAGCCCAGACGTCAGGCCCAGACGTCTGCCAGCCTAGACGTCTGGCAGCCCAGACGTCTACCAGCCTAGACGTTTGGCAGCCCAGACATCAGGCCCAAACATCTGCCAGTCTAGATGTCCGGCGACACGGTACATCGAGCCCAGACGTCCGCCGACCCGGACGTCTGGCTTGCTTGAACCTGTTGCAATCCTGTTTCCTGGCTGCTTGTACTGCATAGTGACTTCACTTCCTAACATTCTCCCACTTGAAGTCAATATTTAGGAATTCTTCTACCAAAGATCTTCATCCAAGTGCCAATTGCCCAATGCTGCCCTTGTTACTTTTTCAGCAAGCCCAGAGAAGTTCCGCACCACTCAAACTTCTCTACCTTGACCGGCTTTGTAAGCATATCTGCAGGATTCACTTCAATGTCGATTTTCTGCAATAGGATCCTACCTTCTTCCACCACATTTCTGATAAAGTGGTACTTGACATCAATGTGTTTCGTGCAATCATGGAATGTTGGATTCTTCACTAGCTAAATAGCACTCTGGCTATCACAATGCAGTGTAATTTTCTCCTGCATTACCTTGAAGTCACCCAACAATCGCTCTAGCCAAATTGCCTCTTTGCTGGCATGAGTTGCTGCAATGTATTTTGCTTCAATGGTTGATAAAGCCACAACAGACTACAACTTAGAAGCCCAACTCACAGCTCCACCAGCAAGAGTGAAGGCATATCCTGTAGTGGATTTTCTCCCATCTCTATCTCCACCATAATCAGAATCCACAAAACCTGTAACTTGCAAATCTTTCGATCCAAAGTAAATGGCAACATCTAAAGTGGCTCTTATATATCTGAATATCCACTTCACCGCATTCCAATTCTCCTTACCAGGATTTGCCATGTACCGGCTGACTACTCCCACTGCTTGGGCAATATCCGGTCTGGTGCTCACCATATGGTACATGAGACATGCTTGTCTTCTCTGCTTCTGTTCTAGGACACTCGTTGGAAGACAACTTTAAGTGTGGAACAAGTGGGGTACTAACTGGTTTTGCATTCTGCATATTGAAGCGCTGCAGAATCTTCTCCACATATGACTTTTGACTTAACCAGATCTTTCTTCCTTTTCTGTCTGTGTATCTTCATCCCTAAAATTTGGTTTGCTGCTTCTAAATCCTTCATTTCAAATGTCCTAGCCAACTGAGCCTTAAGATCAATGATTTTCTTCATGTTGGGGCCTGCAACCAGCATATCATCAACACACAACAGCAAAATTATAAAGCCACCATCGTCAAACCTCTTATAGTATGCACAATGGTCAGCTTCACTCCTGCTGAAACCTTGGCTCTTCATGAAGGTGTCAAATTTCCTGTACCACATCCTTGGCGCCTGTTTCAACCCGTACAGTGATTTCTTTAGTCTGCAAACCAAATGCTCTTTGCCTCTTTCTACATAGCCCTCAGGTTGATCCATATATATCTCTTCCTCGAGATCACCATGCAAGAAAGCAGTCTTTACATCAAGCTGCTCCAATTCCAAATCCTGTGTAGCTACAAGTGCAAGTAGAACTCTAATAGTAGTCATTTTCAATAAAATCAACACTTGACTTCTGCACATAGCCCTTTGCCACCAAGCAAGATTATAGCGTTCCAACAGCCCATCGTTGTTCTTCTTCAATTTGTACACCCACTTCTTTCCAACAGTCTTTCTTCCAGGTGGGAGATCCACAAGTTCCCAAGTTTTATTCTTGCGAAGTGCCTCGATTTCCTCCTCCATGGATTTCCTCCACTTTTCTGCATTTTCAGACTCTAGCTTCCTGAAATGAACTAGGTTCACCATCATCAGTTAACAAAGCAAAAGAGGATTGATACACATGAGAATACCTTTCCGGACACTTTTGTGGACGTGTAGATCTTCTAACCCAATGATCTGTCGATTCTGGCTCTTGGTCTTGTGACCGTTGTGGCTGCTCTACTTCTTGTTCTACTTGTTGTTTTGCATGGTGATCAAGAACTTCAGCATGTTCATCTTCATAGTCATCTTCACTCAATTCTACTTCAACAGGTACAACATTTGGATTTTGCTGTACCTCCTTCCTTTGCATGGATTTTTCATCAACAGTAGGATCCCATAGTCTATACCCCTTCACTATATCTCCATAGCCGAGAAAAACACATTTGCTTGATTTCGGGTCAAGCTTGGACCTTTTTTCTTTGGGTACATGGGCAAACGCGTCACAGTCAAAGGTGCGCAAATGAGAGTAATCAAGCGGCTTACAACACCAAAAATCCTCCGGAATCGACCATCCAATGTAGTCGTAGGTGACCTCTTAATAAGATAAACAGTTGTATTAACAGCCTCCGCCCAGAACTTTTTCTACAACATGGCTGCGCTAAGCATGCTTCTTGCACGTTCTATGATTGTGCGATTCATCCGTTCAGCCACACCATTATGTTGTGGAGTGTATGGTACAATCTTATGGTTCTTAATACCTTCCTGCATACAAAATTTATCAAATTCCTTGGAGCAATATTCACCCCCATTATTTGACCTGAGACATAAAATCGACTTGCCCAAACTCTTCTCTACCCGAGCTTTGAACTCTTTAAATTTTTTAAAAGCTTCCGACTTCTTCAGAATATAAACCCACACTCTCCTAGAATAATCATCTATAAAAGTCAGAAAATAGATGGCGCCATTCAAGGACTAAGTGGGGACTGGTCTAAATATATCCGAATGTATAAGTTGCAGAAAATCAGAACTCTTACCAGGACTTGCGATAAACTGGACCCTATTCTATTTACCAAAAATACAGTGCTCACTTAAGTCTAAATTGCAAGACTTAATCCGAGAAAGCATACCTCTGTCATGCAGAATTTTCAGGCCTTTTTCACTCATATGGCCTAGGCGTTGATGTCATAGCAATACTGCATCCTGAACAGAAGTTGCTGCTGCTACATGGTTTGTCACCGTATCACCGCATAAACGGTATAAGGTCCCATAAGATTCTCCCTTTGCTACTACAAGAGCTCCTCTAGTAATCTTGCGGTAGTTGTTACAGAAGGTGACAGAATACCCTAGCTTATCCATCATTTTGATTGAGAGAAAATTCTTCCTTAAATCGGGCACATGTCGCACATCACATAGCATCCTTTCTCTACCATCGTCTAGACTGATCCTTATATCCCCTCTTCCCACAATTTCTAAAGGGTGATAATCACCCAAATAGACCTTTCCACCATAGTATGGCTGATATTTGTCAAACCAGTCTCTGTGGGGAGACATGTGGAAAGACACACCTGAGTCCAAAACCCAGGTATATAAAACAGATCTGCTGTTACTGATACAGAAGGCTTCAGAAAAAGCTTATTTGTTGTTGATTTTGTTTCATACAACTTTTCAAGCTTTTGTCAAAGGGCTTTCACGGTCTTCTCTTCAGCTACATTGAACAAGACGGAGTCCGCTAGGCAGAGACGGATTGTAGAAACCTTCCTGTCAAGCGTTGTCCACTCCTCATCTTTCATGCTGCTCGGTTTACTCGCGACCCCTTTCAAGGCTTGCGCTTGGTCATTCTGAACCAGCAAATCCTCCACCTTCATCTTCCATAGAGCGAAGTTCCTGCCATCAAATTTCTCAATCTCGAACTTGGTTGCATCTTTTGTCATTGTTGCAGCTCCCACTCGCACAAAACCTTAGCTCTGATACCAGATCTTAGGAATAACTACATATTTTTCACCTGCAAGAGGAAGCACAATAACAAAAATAGAAACACGGAAACAGTAACACAAGTGACATAGAGATTTACGTGGAAACCTGCAATGTGCAGGAAAAACCATGGGGTAATGGCAACTTCTCTTTTATTATTTTTAGCAAAATTTACATCCACGTATTTCAACGTTTTCAACAACTTCTCTAATTTATGCAAGGGATCAAGTCCCTTTTATAGCGCAGAAGGAAGACTCCAAACTGTTCGTTTCCTCTTTCAACGGAAGCCTCCAAAAGACTGTTCGTTTTCGCTCCCAAGACTGTTCGTCTTCCGCATTCCTGTCGTCTACCTAGACGTCCACTCCTCTGACGTCTACTTGGCTTGACGTCTTCTTGGCTTGACATCTAGCCTAGACGTCTACTTGGTTAGACGTCAGGCTGGACATATACCAGCCTAGACGTCTGGCTGCCCAGACGTCTACCAACCTAGACGTCAAGCCTAGACGTCTAGGCTTGCAGACATCTGGGCCTGACATCTGGGCTGACGTCTTGCAGCCCAGACGTCAGGCCCTGACGTCTGCAAGCCTAGACGTCTGGCAGCCCAGACGTCAAGCCCTGACGTCTAGCAGTCTAGAAGTCCGGCCTGCTTAAACCTGCTGCAATCCTGTTTCCTGGCTACCTGTACTGCATAGTGACTTCACTTCCTAACAGACAATGTCCATCAATTTTGATTGTATATAACAATTTTGGAATGTTATATTAATTTGTAAAATCAGACAATGAATGTGAAGGCTTGATTACGTACAATGAGCACTAAAAGAGAAGAACAGTCGTCATTACTTGTAAGGATCATCATTTTGCTCATAATGCCAATGCTCTTGTACAAAATACTTGTTCTGTGTGTGTGGTGATGTTGTGAGGTTCCTGAGTAATTGCAGGTTGTGTTGCAGATAGCGTTAAATGGCAATGTTGCAGGGTTATTTTGATGCTTGATTGCAGGTTGAATGCAGCAACAAGGATGAGAACAAAGTTTTGTAATGGCAGGTATGAAGGATTGGGGAGCGCAGACTGTAGACGTCTAGACCTGGACATCTGGACCTTCTGTCAGACGGTTAGCCGTCTAGCCCTCACACTAGACGTCTAACCTTGCCCCAGACGTCTCGTCATATTCCCCAGACGTCTAAACTCCCATCCTTGACGTCTAGACGTCTAAGCCATCAACCTATGACGTCTAACTCTCAGTCTGTGACGTCTAAATCCTAGCTTGTGACGTCTAACCCTGTGACGTCTAAACCTGTGTCCTTGACGTCTAAACCCTAGACGTCTACCCCAAGTTCCCAGACGTCTACCTTAACGGTTAATCCTGTGACGGCTAGTGTGTGGCGTGTACCTCTAGACGTCTAGCCTTTGACATCTAGTTAGTACACTCAGAAGTTTGATCCATTGACGTCTAGGCTTGGCCATTGAAACACATATTGCCTAAGGACTGTAATTAGTCATTCTAACTGTCATCATCCCTTACCTCGGGAATGTAATCACCCCTGTCTACATGAATGCCTTTGCCCTTTGCCCTAGAAGAGGCTCTAGTCTCTCTTTGACACCGTGCCCATGCCTCTTCTTGTGCCTATGCCTCTTCTTTTGCCTTGGCTGCTAACTCCTCTAGGTTTTCAAAGTTTTCAAATCCATCCATGAAGAAGAGAGGCTCTTCCTGTTGCTCCTATTGTGGCTCTATGATCCATTTAGATGATGAATCAATCTCGTCTAGGTCAATGGCCTCAATACTTGATCTTGTAATTGTTTTATGGTGGAGGCAAAGGTTGTAATGAACAATCACAAGATCATTCAACTTTTCTTGTGTGAGTCTGTTGCGCTTCTTGGAGTGTATGTACTCACTTGCGCTCACAACCTGAAGCATTGCATGGTTGAGATAAAACTTTGATGGCGAAGCACTGTAGATTGGACGTATATTCACCAAAGTCCTCCCATCATAAATCTAGAAACAACCAAGAAAAAGGAAATTTAATAATTCACATGTAAAATCATAAATTGAGATTATTTTTTTAAACAAAATCAAAAGACAAAATAAATAATAATTTCATGAGGATTACCTAGCCTCATAGTTGACCTTGATTGAATGCACTATGAGGATGGGAAAAGGACGCCCCAACATTCCTTATAAGACTGTATCTTATTGCACATTTCCTCATCAAGGTACATGCGGTCAATGCATTTTCAAAGGCCTACCATCACCTCATAGTTGGCATCAAATGTATCAAAATAAAAATTATTAGGGTTGAGGTAACACCCCGTTGCATGAAGAGGGCTATAGAGCTGAGATATCCATCATCTATCAATGATATCCCAAATGGGACCATATTTGGTGTAGGAATGTCCATAAAATGAGGCAAGTACCTCTTTTGCCCTAACCATAGCCTCATACACATATGCCATTGAAGATTGTTCTCCATCAACAAGACCGAGAACTCTCACCAAAGGCTTTGACACCTAAAAAAAAGGAAAAAATAAATAAATAAATAAAATTAACAAATTACAATACAAGATTTGCAAATGGAAAAATAATTTAAATTATCAAATTAAATAACTGTCTTGTACCTTGATGGCCTCGTTCATGGCTATCCCAAAGGGCTCCTCAAACAAACAGTCATATAACTTTCACCCCTCATTGGAGAGTCGGTATCTAGAAGCTTTTTGGAATTCCAATCATCGCTCCAAACATCTGCTTCAATGACCCTCTTGCATTATAGAGGCTCTGCAATGTCACGAAGTCTATGGTGAAGCATGTAACTCCAACCCACACTAGCTCCCTCCCACCAGTAAATTACTTCATGAGGTTGAGGACCCATGCATGGTTGTAGATGAATTTTGTGATAGCCCTGGACCTTTGTACAACCTCTGACACCGAAGGTAATTTCCCAATGTCTTCGAGGAGCAAATCAAGACAATGGGCTGCACATGGGGTCCAACAAACGATGGGGGATCTCTCCTCCAAAATCTAACCACCTACCACATACGCTGCCGCATTATTCGTGATGACTTGGACAACATTCTCCTCTCCGACCTCCAACACAACCTCCCCCATCAACCCTGCAAGCATTTCGGCACTCTTAACGTGTTGATGCATCTAGTGACTTGAAGAATACAATTCCTCCTGTAGAAGCAACCAAAAAATTCATTAAGGTTCTTCCCCTCTCATCGGTCCACCCATCAAACGAGATAATGCAACCCTTCTTCCTCCACACCCTGCGTTGGTCTTTAAGCACAACCTTAAAGTCGTCCACGGATTCACAAAGGGGAGGGCCCCTAAGGTCGTCATAAGTTGGTGGCTTAAATCCTACACCACAACTTGTGATGGCATCTACCATGATCTGCCAATATGGAGACCTTTCCACATTGAAGGGAAGGTCGGGAAAATACCAAAAAATGGCAATGGCCTTCCTCGTTGCCTTGTGCCTCTCCTAGTTCCACACAACCATACCCTCAAGCATGGGTTGTGTCCCTTGCATGGAATGTTTTGCAAAATTGGACTCATTTATCCCACTCCCTGGGTGTGCAACTAATGGACTCAAATTCTAGTAAGATCAGCTAAAGGTGTTTCCTGGCCATGTATAGTTTGTACAAGGTTGAGAAGGGGGGTTTGACATGGCCTCACTTTGTCTTCGTTTGAGATATTTTTTCTCCTCTTTGTTCAAGACGATGGCAATGCATTCTCTCTCAACATTCGTCGGCACCTATGGACATATCCTAACATTTTGCCCTTATTTCCTTGCCAAATGGAATTTGAGGAGTATATGCCTCCATGAATGAGAGACCCACACAAATTGCAATAAACCTCCCCTTTCTTTTCCCCTTCCCTTGCATACTTCCATGCTAGATCTCTTTTTGACATTTTCTTGTGCTTGTACATGGAAACAAGTAACAACAAACAATTACTTTTTTAAAAAAAAAAACCCTAAACCCTAGTTTAAAGTTTAAACATTGACAGCTGAAAATATGGGCTTGCATACATAGTTATCAGGCAGCAATACTTATGAAGCATTACTTAAAAGGAGGAAAAAAAACAAGACAGCTGAAAGAGAGAAAAAAAGGGCTGAAACTTTGACCTAGTTTTTCAAATTTCTAGCTCAAATGCAACAGTTGGGTGGTTGTTGCATTTGGTTTTAATCTTTAAAAAAAACCAAAAAACATGCTTGGAATAGAAAAAGAGAAAAAAAAACAGTTTGCAAGAGTTTTTCTTACCTAGGATGAATCCTTCGAGCAGCTGTTGCTAGTTGTCGAATTCCTTCAAACTACAAAAAATCGGCTGTTAGGATGCACTAGCATGTTTTGTTTGGTATCGTAGCAGGTAGGCAAAGCTCTCTCTCCAGTTTGAAACAGACAAAATGGAAAAAAAAAAAAAAAACAATTTATGTCCTTTCCTCTACTCTTGCGGCCGCAGGCGATTTCATGTCACGGGAATCATGATTTTTTGCAAAAAAAGGGCAAAAATCGTTGATTTTTGGAAAATGCCAATTCCCATTGTTGATTTAATCGGCAAGCCCAAAACGAAATCGGCAAAAATAAGGATTTTTCACCGATTTTCTCAACTATCCGTCTACCTTCCTCCAAATGTCTTTGTTCTTCGGAATAAGTCAGTGTCTTTATATATTGCCTCAAGAAGTCAGCACCCAAACTTGAACTACTGCTTTCTATCTAGACAAGAGGAACACCATCACTACTTGAATCCGTCACCCAATTCCTTCCATCATCTTCCGGAGATGTTGGTGCTTCCTCAATAACTCTCCATAATAATTTTCCAACTTCTTCCTTGCTTAGCCGATATTGTGTGGGATCCTCAAGTTCCTCCTATTGTCTTTTTTCTTGCCTTGCTCTCTCTTCAACTATTCTTCGTTGTTCAAGTTTTGCCTCTTGTTCTTGTCGTCTTGTAGTTCATTTATTCTTTGTATAGTATCATCCAACTCCTGGATGATTTGTGTTCACATTCTTGCATTATTTCTACAGATTCTCATACTCCTCTTGCAACTATTGCGTTTGTTCCCACATTCTTTGTTGTATGAGCCCAATTTGAGCTAACAAGCTATACCCTTGCCAACTCCTCATTCCCAACTTCCTTGGGAGTCAATATTTCCTGCTCGTATATCTCGGTTCTATTTGGGAATCGTACGTGCACCTGTATTCTTCTTCGTTCATTTGGGTGAGGTACTAATTCCTGTTGCTCTATTATGGGTTGAACTTCTCTATCTTTCATAAAGAGACCTAATCCCAAATCATTTTCTAGATCTCGACAATTCTCATTCTCGTCCGAGTTTTGACAATGTTCATTATTCTCCAATTCTTGATGCTCTTTCGTCTTCTTTTGATTGTCCTCATCTTTCATGTCTTGGTGCTCATCACTGTTTTGACCTTGTTCATCCATTGGATGTGCCTGGAATCGTACGTGCACCTGTATTCTTCTTCGTTCATTTGGGTGAGGTACTAATTCTTGTTGCTCTATTATGGGTTGAACTTCTCTATCTTTCATAAAGAGACCTAATCCCAAATCATTTTCTAGATCTCGACAATTCTCATTCTCATCCGAGTTTTGACAATGTTCATTATTCTCCAATTCTTGATGCTCTTCCGTCTTCTTTTGATTGTCCTCATCTTTCATGTCTTGGTGCTCATCACTGTTTTGACCTTGTTCATCCATTGGATGTGCCTGGATACAAAGGCAAGTAGGTGAAAATATCCCGTACTCCATTTGCCAATGAAGAAGCCCACTATCCGATCGGTTCTCATCCTCACTACATTCTTCTAGGTACAACATTTCTTCCCCGTTTGGTTCATGTGTATTATCTTCCTCCAAAGAACTGACCAACTCATCCGTCACAATATCTTCGCTCACCGTCTGATTTATCAAATTAATCATATATTTATGTTGTCCTTTCTTGAATGTAAGTCAATCCTTTTCCCAGTTGTGATTAACTATGGCCATCCTCTTCCCAACAATGCATCATATGTTGGATTTTGCATCATTATCAGAACAAAATCCATGATGAACTCCTAATCTGCAATCTTCACTTTTTGAGCCATTAGGACTCCCTTCATCTCAATACCACATTGATCTACGCCGTATAACCTAAAATTCGGCGACCACAAAAATGGAGCCCTAATTTCCTTCCATATCATTTTTGGGTGCACATTTACAATTGAACCTCCATCTACAATGACTTGCATCAACTTATGATCCAATATTTCAATATGAATTAATGTTGGCTTTTTTCCAACATCAATCATTAGCACAGTTGGATCAATAAACTGATCCTTCCTCTTAACTTCTTCTTTTGGTTGGCTTTGTAGTTCCATCACCCTTTGTGGTTGCAGTTCTTCTCCTATAACTGCATGTAGCGTCGGTATGGCACTAAACAAACTTGCCACCTTCACTTCTACTATTGTATTCAGAACTTGTGCTGCCAATTCATGAGTTGACATCTTTCCCTCAAAGCTCGATGGCTTCTTTAACTTCTATTCGGATAGCCTTTCTTGCTTAGCCTTCTCTATCTCCTCTTCTATTGCTTTTTGCGCTTCCTACCATCTTCCTTTTTCTATGGTAGGATCGAGGTACTGATCCTTCTTTGCTTGTCCCCTTGTAACCACAAGTATATCTTCCTTCTCTTGTTTCTTCTCCATAGGAGGTTCCCCAATGTCAAGAAAATTGATATTCTGCAACTTACTCATACTCGCCTTCTTCAGACAATTCACCTCCTTATGATTGCCCAGACCACACCAACGACACATCTGTGATACATTGTTTCATGTTGCTCCTCCTACCTGAGTGGGACAACTATTCGCAAAATGTACCCATTCCTGACAATTCCACTACTGAAAGATTGGTACCTACCTCCTCGACGGTTACTCCTATAACCATCGTTGGTCGCTCCTTGTCCATTCCTAGAGGTATTTGGTTTTTCCTTCTCTTCGCCTTGCACCACCATCATTAGGTGCCTCACACCTCTTAAATTGAACGAATATTCGTTGATCGCATGGCCCAATACCTCGCATATATTACAATATGCGCTCTTCGGATAGTTTGCATTTGTATGGCCTTCAAACTTACAGTTCGAGCACCATATATCCTTTTTCTCTTTTCTCACTTTGCCCTTAACCTCTTTAATCATTCTATCAATCTCCTTCTTCATGGATTGAATGGCATTATGGAATTCCTCCTTTTCACTATCAAAATCGTCACTTCTGATATGTCCTCCAATTCCAATCTCTATTTGCTTGGCCTCACTTTCAAAGTTCCTAGCCTTTTCATAGGCTTCTGCATAATGTCAAACTTGGTACAATCTTCATCTTCTTCTTATATCATGGTAACAATCCATCGATAAACCATCTTTTGACCATACCATCAACTGACAGCAACTCCATCTTGTTCGTGAGTTGCTTTAATCTTTTATTGTAAGTCTTAATATATTCGTCCTTCTTCTACTAAGTAGAGTAAATTTCAGTTATGATTTCCATGTCATCCCTTAAAGGTCTAAAGTTTGCTTTGAATTCATCTACCAGTGTATTCCATGAGGTCAAGGGTTTTGTACTTTCTCTCTTCAAGTACCAATCAATTGTGATTCCTCGCAATGTGGTAGTAAATAACTATAATAACTCTTCTTGTTGTCTTACTCCATTTGCTTTCCAAATGGTTGTGCAAGTGCCTATATGCCTTGCAAGATCTTCTTTCCCCTCTCCTGTGAAGGGTGGGTATTTTTGCTTGCTCACTCTATTTGCAACATGCGCCATCAATAAGTGGTTATCTTCTTCCACTTCCTCGTCACTTGATGATGGCTCTAATGGTATTTCAGCCCAATGTTCCTCCGTCCTTGGTGGCTCTACCGGTTGTTTCTTTTTTGGTACTTTGGTCCTAGGCACTTCATCTACTCGTGGTGTCTCTTGACCCACAGTGTTTCCTTCAAATGGTCTCCTTCCAAATTCTTGTGCACTTCCACTTCGCGACCCTCTTTGCAAATATACAAACTGTGGATCTAGTCTACTAGCCCAAACACTCACATGGGGTTTCTTTGGTGCCCGACCGTCCTCTGCACTCCTCAGCAAACTACTCCCCTCTTGCTCGGGCATTACCATCCACGTTTCGTCTCTCTGTGCGCTTTCCACATTGGCGTCTTTCCTTACGCAAACGTCTTCTTGAGCTATTTGAGGTACTTCATCCTCCATCGTTAACAGCAACATCTGCCACCTTTCGTTATCCTCCTCTTCAAGACTCCAAACTCATTTGAGTATTGGTTCCTCTATTTTTTTTTAATTGCAGTACCTTATTTGTTAAGTTCCTTCTTTGAGCGATCCTCAAGCTTCTCCTCACGGGCACTTGATCCTCTCTGCAACCTCATCTTCTACATCCTCACAGAAATATCTCTCTCACCCATGTTCCTCTCATCAAACGTATTAATCCTTTAACCCTTCTCGTTTTGGCACCAACAATAGCACCAAATGTAGCATGAGTAGCGGTATTCCCATTAATGAGATGGCGACAGATTTAAGAATTGAAGGATACTGCAATCATGAGACTGTTGACACAGTCGTACAACATTCCTTAAGACTGTACAGTCTCAACTGTACAGCATTGTTCGTCGTACACCACAAACTGTTGTACGGTACAATCCTTCATGCAATCCAATTCCTTTGTACGGTCGTACGATCCAGCTTATCATACAACACAGTACGAAATAGTCCTAGCAATCCTCAATCCTAGCATACAGTAGTAATTTGTACAGTGGTCAAGCGTACATAATCACAATACAACAGTTAATCCTAAGTGGCAACAGTCTTATATTGCCCTCGTACGATCTAGTTGTCGTATAGCCTGCTGGTCGTACGGCCTACAACTATTGTAATGATCTCAACCCTTCGTCGTCTTCTCTACAACCTGCAAGTACTAACAACCCTATGGCAATGCAAACACTAGCAGTCCTATAACTAAACAATAGATTGAACACCCTGCAACACTAATGAATACAGCATCCAATCATCCTAACAATCACATCCATTGGCAATAACAAAGACTGCAAATAAGTTGCAATGGTTGCATCATATTATGGTTCAATGTCTGTTGTAACCAGCAATACAATGGTTGTAACAGCAATACCAATATGCAATCCTTATATAGGTATACAATCATGCACGACACTATTCTCCATACGCCTTAGCACTTGGCTCTCTTCATACATGCTAGATTAAACATGGATGATGCAAAATGAAGGAGGGGACATTTTAATGCCTACTCAGGCCATTCCAAGCGGTTCCTAGGGCCGTGCACCATTACAACCGCCACCCCATATCCAACGTTGCATGAATTTGTCAATTTTTCTAAGGTCTAAAATGCCACTTTATTAACATTTCATTTTATGTGCATTTCATTCTAATTTTGCCTAATTTCACTTTAATTTCATTTAACATAATTTCCTGTACATTTCATCTAAATTTTGCTTTTACCAAAAATTCAAACAAAACTTTGTACAACTTTTATTTCTTCTTCTGAGAAGTAGTTTTGCTGCCTACACAAAGTACACACACTCACCTCGCCGACCCGCCATTAATGAAGATAAAAATAAGCGGAGCGCATGCACGATGAACGCATCACACGGATTGAGCAGTTGCATGGACAGAAGTTGGAGAAGTTGAAGTGGTAGTTAAGGGACTGGAGACAAACTTAGTGCATGCAGGCCAAATATCCCTCTAGCTCCCCCAACTAATAAAGGAGGGTAAAGAGCTCTCATTTGCACATACTCAAGCACAGGATAGTCGAAGAGCAACAAGAAGGAGCAAGTGCAAAGCCAACTAGAAAAATGTAGCAGCCACTCAACTAGCACCAGCTAGGGCACAACTTAGGGCACACTCCACGATGTCAAGAAGGCAAACCAAATAAACTTCACTGCAAGAAATTCCACTATAGCCAGGGAGAAGGACGAACCAACTGCAAAGAAGTGCATTTCACCAATACATTGGAGCTAGGGCATGTCAGCATTATAGCAAAAACAAGGGTTTTGTTGAAAACCCTCGTCTGATGACAATAAAAATTCAAAGTCCATTGTGAGTGAAGAAGTTGCAGCCACGCAAAAGGAAAGGCAAATTTCGAACCCTAGCCGACAAAACCAACCAGGGTTTCAAAGAAAATTGCGTGCAAGAAGGAGAAACCAACACGCCAAGACTAGAAACAACGGTGAAGAAAAAGAAAAACACAGGAGAAGACGTCTATGCAGTGACGCAATGGCAAGAAGAAATTGTCTGGCGAAGGAGGCACTTGCGCATGCAATAGAAATGGGTCGTCTGAGGACTTAACAAGGACGTATGGAATATGGAGTGCGTCGTCTGGCAAAGGATGCAGTTGAACAGGGCTGTCTAGGACATGAAGTACATCATCCAACAAGAGTGCATCGTTCGGCAAGTGGAGAAGCAAAAACCGGTCGCCCAAGCACACAGGTAGATCATTTGAAGGTTGAACTAGGTCGTCTGAAGATTGGAGCAAGGTTGTCCAGGAGATTGACTAGGTTGTCTGACATTGCCAGGTTATAGGAGCACAAATGCAGGCCATCCAACATTTCACCCAAGTCGTTTGAGCACAAAAGCAGGCCATTAGAATTTGGAAGCAGGTCGTCTGGGATTGCAAACTAACAAAAAACGGTTAGTGCACAAGCAATGAAGAGAGCAGCACAAAATATGAAACATTTGCCACATGGAGTTGCACAATACCACACCGGCTAATTAACAATTGAATCAGTTGAAAATGACTGCCAACAATATTCAAATTCAAAAACCTGTTGAAGTGGGTGTGAGTGGAATGTAGCTAAGGCCGTAGGTTCCAGAAGGCAAAGGAGACCAAGAACTACGAAGAAACCCTTCCAAATTTGCCCCTAATTCAGTGTCACAACAAGAACCCAAGACATGTGGAGGAGCTGCAAACTTCCACATAAGTCATTTGGAGTGTGAATACCACCAAGAGAGGGAAGAAAGTGAGATGGAAGCCAAAAAAGAAAGCTTGTGACACCACAAAGAAGGCAGCTTGAGATCAAGGTCAAAGACTCGGACTCTGGATGATAAGTGGAAAGGAAAGGAACCAACAACATCCCCATAGCCACAAGCAAAGGGGAAAGAGAGAATCTAGATGCCCCTAGAGGAGATTACCTGGACAACACCTACAAGAGAATTTTGTAGGAACTAGTGGAACAACAGACCACCCGTTGAATGAGCTTTTTAAGAAGCAGGTGTTCACCACATCATGCAAGTCAAAAAATTTGACAAGGACTTCTTCAAGCCGTATCTAGTGTACATGTTGGATAAGTACAACCCAAAGAAGAGCAGCAAAATCCAGGTGTAAGGAAAAGATGTGCTTGTATTACATTCCCTAAATAATTTTAGATGCGTGTTTAGGCTACCTACACGAACAGCAAACTAGTGCGAAAGAACGGGATTGAGCACTACAAATTGTAGAAGTTCATGGTCAATTTGCCAACATAAATCTAGGAGAGGTTGGCAAGCTAATGAAGCACAGTAGTCACAGTTTGAAGATGCTGCATATGAAGATGGATCAACTACATTATGAGATGAACATGGTGATGTCCAGATTGTCAGGAAAACAAAGAGCCTTGGATATGCCCACTCGGCTCGTGTTGTACATGGAGGGAATCATGTGTGGAGTGAAATTTGTCTAGGAAACTCATTTGTCAGACTGCATTCAAAAACATTTATTGTTGTATACAAAAGATTTTTCGATGGCATTCAATGTCATCAAGTTTTTTTTGGATGCAGCAACATATAAGAACGTCCAAATTCCAATGTTGGACCTACCTCAGCACGTTTCAGAAGGCGTTGCTACTATTTTCCATTGGACCACAGTGGCCCCAATAGCAAAGGTAGCACATGCCCCAGGAGGAAAGAAGAAAAAGAAGACAATGACGAAGAAGAGTAAGGCACCAACGGTGCAATCAGTAGAGTCGTCAGATGAAGAGGAGGATGAAGGTGATGACACTAAAGTGTTGGCTTCAGAAGACGATGAAGAGTCTGAGACGAAGAGAAGTGAGGAGAGGCTACCCATCACCACGGAGTTGGAGCGAGAGGAAAGGAGGCAGAAACATTAGTTGGATCAGCAATGGCAATTGTTGTAGGAGAAAAGGCAAAAGCAACGGTTGGATTAGCAATGACAGCAGATGCAGTCATAGCTATAGCCTCAGTCTTAGCCGTAGAGGCAAAAGGTGATGATCATACCTCCCAAGGGATTGTCTCAGACCACACCTGTCAATGAAATTGGCACAGCCAATGGATAGAGTAGAAGTGCTACACGCAATGTGGTAGGCCAACGTTAACACTTTCAAGGACAAACATATGTTGCGATGCAATCTAGTGAAGCTACACCAGGAGAGGGGCTACATAGGAGACTATATAAGGACAGCAACTGCAACAATCAGTAGTTGCACAGGAGACAGTGGTAGTGGTGGAGATGACACAGTAGAAGAAAGAAGAGGGAGCTATGTAAGAAGCAACGTAGCCTAAACCATGTTGAGAAATGTAGCTCGGACAGGAACTTCTTGCACAGGCTTCAATATGAACGTGCTAGAAGTGGTTCGAGACATTTCCTATTCTATTTTGAGCTTCACTTAAGTGATTTTCTATTTTTAAGTTCACTTAAGTGATTCTATTTTGTAATTCACTTAAGTTATTCTATTTTGAAATTCACTTAAGTGATTTTCTATTTTTAAGTTCACTTAAGTGATTCTATTTTGTAATTCCATATAAGTGATTCTATTTTGAAATTCACTCAAGTGATTTTCTATTTTTAACCTTACATCTCAAGATGAGATGAGATCTAATCTTAGGGTTAGCGAGATTAGGGTTACCTTTTTCAAAGATAAAAGGAGAAGATCAAGAGTGTTTTAGATACACAGAAAAGAAGAGGAGGAGAACAGATTGCTGAAGGAAAACTACAAGCTTAGGAGAAGAACAGTGATCGCTGGCTAGAAAAGCAGCAAGAGAGCAGAAGTGTTCTGCTGTAGCTGTAGCCTCTTTTATTTGTAATATTTCAGGTTCAGAAATATATTTAATTTCCGCTGTTCACGCTGTTTATTTTTTCCAGCCATTTGAGTGACTGTTGCATGTTTGAATAAATTATTCTCAGATCTGATTTATTTATTTTTTTTTGTTTTTTTTTTTTTTTTTTTTTTATTTTGAATTTACATGGTGGAATCGGTAGCCGCCACGAATCCGGGCAGGCTGTCCAGCTTTTTATGGCCGCCACAGTATTCTACGCTGTCCGCCCTAGAAGCCGCCACACAGATCTTCGCGCAGTCCGCCCCTATAACCACCATGCCACAATCATTTTTAAACCTTTTACGGCGCTGAAAGCACCAGGAAAGGGACAAGCGTTCAGTCCAGCGAGGCCCGAGATTTGAACCTTGGACCTCCGCCCCCTTATGGGGTTTGGATGAACCAATTGGTCTACACCTCGGACCTAGATCTGATTTATTTTAAAATAACATAGGACAGCAGTTATCTAGGGCTGGAAAATTTACAAACTAATTATGGTGAATGATGACATGAATGCCGCTCTAGAGGCGATGGACATTTCACCTTCAGAAGGAATGAAGAGGTTGTTGGGACTTGAAGATGATGTATGAACACCAAGGTTGTATGGAGGAGGAATGCAGGTTGACACACCAACTTTCCAGAAGGAAAGTTTTAAGATTCAAGTGGTGGAGACATATTCCAAAGATAGAGGTAGATTCAAATGGTGGAGGTAAATTCCTATATGACTGATAGACATAGGTGTAAAAATAAATCTGGATGCATATGCAAAGGTTCTTTATGGCAAGATCATAGTACAAAGGCAAGTGTACAGAAAAGACAGACAAAACCAAGAAAGCCTTCAAACCCAAATACCTTATTTTTTCTTCTCTTGTTATTTTTATTTTGTGGTCCAAAAGTCTGAAAGCTGAATAAATACATTTGGTGGGGCCAAGGCTAGGGTTTGAAAAACTAAGATCCCAAACATTCTAGTGCATGTTTGTTAGGAAAGGTTGAATCAAGTAATGGCAAACCCACAACACAAAGGAGACAAAGTGAAAATAGGTGAGATTAACTTGAATATATCAATTGATATCATGGCTAGCCCATCTCATAAATGTTACATCATTATTAACTTTTGCTTACAACAAGTAACGGTTACATCCTAATGGGCCCATATGCACTAGGCACCCAAGATACACATACCCCCACAATAGATAATTACATAATCATGTTAGGATAAAGTCCTAACAAAATCGCACAACTCAAGCAAGCATGGGCACATATGAAAAGGAAGGTAGAAGAGTTGGAACCCCAGACAACCATAGGTAGAAGAGTCGGAAACCCAGACGTTTGTAGCCAATCAGGTGAAATTCCTATGGCATAAGATATATGTTGAGGTAGAACACACAAAGGGATAGTTCACCTACCTCGAAAAATGTAAAGCATTAGTCAGCCAAACTATTTCTAAGACTAAGAAAGAGAAAATCCGATTAGAGGCAAGAGTTGGATACAATGAAGTGTTGCGACAAGCGTGCAAAATGACTAGTGATTAGCTCAAGTGGCATGGCATAGCAGATAAAACAAGCCTCATCTAGCTAATATATATCCCTAACAAGCAAAAGAGGCTGGAAAGATGTAAAGAATCACTTGTTAACCTAAAAGAGGTAATGAAGGATATGCAGGAAGAGGTTTGACAGTTGTCAGGGAATGGTTATCGGATCTCGAAATCATCATGTTAAAACAAATGACTAAAGCAATTGAAGAAATACGGGAGAGAGATAACCAATTAGACCAATCGCTAGAGATCACTAGCAAGCTAGAGGAACTGCTAGAAAACATAAATTAGATCGCAGATTGCAGATTGCAGATAAGGCAAAAACCTCCCAAGGGATTCATATGATGATCTGGTAATGGCCATCAACACATTGGAGAACTTATCAGTCCCTTCAAACACCGATTGGGAGATCCTGCAAACCATGGCTCCACCAAAATGACACAACCGCAAGCAGTATCACACCTCAATTTTGAGAAATTCCACTTTGGCTAAGTTCATTTTGTAAACTCCATGGCCAATGGAGAAGGCATAATGTGGGATCTTTGGTCAATTAGGATTGACATCCCTGTGGGCCACTATAATTGTAGTAGCCACTTACTACCATCACGCTCCAAATAGGAATCCATCGTGCCAACAAAGACAGAAGGTAAAACAAAAATTTGAAGAAAGTCAAAGCCAAATGACTAAGGCATTGGTGCCCCTCGCTCTACCCTCAATGTGCCCCTCTCAAGAGTTAGTGTGCCTAGCTCTAGAGTTGCATTAGGGTGCCCAACCCAAAGGCAGCGATGTGCCCCGCTCAAACAAAAATGCGCCCAACACCAAGGGGACTCTTGTGCACTTGACTCTAAGGTAGTGGTGTGCCTTACAACATAGTGTGCTCTGCTCCACCATAGGCACGCTTGACTCCAAAAGTTGTACTCATGCACCTACCTCCGAGGCAATAGTGAGACCTGCTGACAAGCTTGTACGTGCTACTCCCAAATAAATGAACCTAATCCCTAGAACTATGCCTTCATAACCACATGCCCCGCTCCTAGGCTTGTGCACCCCACTTTCAGGAAGATGAGCCTGACTCCCAAGATTATGTTGTCATACCAATATGCCCCATTTCACCGAAAGAGCGCCCCACTCCACCATGGAAAGATTGACAACGATATTTTTGTGTTCTAGTGCCAACTGCTATTTAACCTAGGCTTCATATATAAATAAGAGTTTCACACTCACTGTAAGGGTCCTTTGGCATTTTCAAGAAAGCTAGAGCTACTTTTTGCAATCGGCTACTACTTTGTAAACTGTACTGAAATCTTTAATTAATAAGCAAGGAAGCTCTATTTGTGGATCAACTATGTTGCATGACCTCTTTATTCATGAATGTTTGATGCTAGTGGCTCCGCTCTTCCATCTTCCAATTAGTCTTCATTCTTGTTAATTGCAAGTTTGGCTTCTGCTTATCAATGGACCACGTTAATCTTGCTACGATTTCAGTCATATTTACTTCATGCATTTGCTTATGCTCTCACATCCCTTTTCCCTCAAAAGTAGATTAAATTTATTTTGCTAAGTTTAGATTTGCATTATTTTAGTTAGATTAGCGGGGAACCAACCCAAATCCAAAGGTTGAAAAGAGTAATTCCTTCCAATCCATTTGTTGAACTGCAATTGTGGATGCAAAACTCATCAGACGATTTCCGCATTCAACAACTCCATACTCCAAAATCTCAATGCATGAGACTATGTGTATGTAGTTAATGGATTGAAAAGGAAATTTTCTTGTTACAAGTTCATACCGAAGAACACGAGTTTGCTGTTTGACTCAATGAGTTTGCTTGGCATACATAACCTAGCTAATATACTCAAAATTTGTCCCTAGAATCTCTAAAGTTTAAACATCTGTCCCCTCTTTTACTTTCACCTCTAATATCTTTACTTGGACATTAGATTTCTAAGCTGGAATTTCTTAATGCAGTTCCGCGTGTTAACTTTACTCACTAATCATTTCAGTCCTGGTAATGTGGTTGCTTAGTTATGTGAGGACAATAGTAAATTCTCACTCTTTTTTTCTGCTTGATATATCTTGGAAAATATCTGAAAAAAATGTTTTCGTTCCATTAAACAACTTTATGTTTTGACATTTTCTCAAGAGACAGCAAATGAAATTCATGGTTACAATTTCAATAAAATAACTAAATGTTACATGACAAACTTTACCTGCAACTTGGTTGCGTGATACAGTGCAGTGCCCTTTAGCTCTAATAATTCATCCTCAGTGAACCAAAGAGGAGTTCCAAATGTCGAAGGCAGCGTATCAAGATATCTATTTGTCCAAATAAAAATTAAGGAAAAGTATATGTAGATGCATTTTCATCAATGCTCATTGCATGAGTTTTAACTTACTCTGTTGTTTCCATTTTTGCCCCATTTGCCCCTCACAACAATCTAAGCCAGATTTAATTTAATCCATGCAAAACATATAGTTAAAATATTTTCATTATTGCAAGTTCATCTAAGAAAACCTAATACATCCTCAAAGATACGGTGACCAAAATGAAACTTCATGAGCATGCTCCACAAGTAAGAAAAGAATTATAAGAAACCTATCATCAACATCTCCTTCTTCAAAGAGCTTCCCATACTCTGATCCTAACAAAGGATCTTGTAGTATAGTCATTGGAGTGATAGCCAATCTGAGTGGAGTGACAAAAAGAATACCTGTACAGCCAAATACCAGTTAAGTTGAAACTAAAAGCATTTGTGAACAAAATTTCTAGGTCAAACAAATGGTTCTCAAGTTTTGGTTGCATCCCAAACTGTTATTTCATTTATTGCACTGCTATAATTCAGGCATAACTTCTAGTATGTAAATTTTGTTTGATATTCTTCCTAATCTCTTGTTTTTTAAATTAAAAAGGAGATAATAGGTAGGTTTTCGTTTCAAAAGACAACATTAACAAACTTTGGGATTACCTCATAAAAACTTCCCACCATCTAAGAGGAAATAATGATAAATTACAGCTTTTATGGCTTAACCAGGAAGAAAGTTTTTGTTTGATTGTTATTGTAGATACGTATAGAGTTTATATTTAGTATTCAAGGAACAGTGTGTGACTCTACTTGGGCTAATCATGCTTGCAATCAAAATTTGGAATCTGCGACTTCCTTGATCTTTTGTAACTTTTCATTTTTCACTGCTACATGACTCAGTAATGTTTGAAAATAAGTTTTTCTATTTTAGCCCCAATAAAATTCATGAGACCAATATTTAAATCGTCAAAGTAAAGTCCTTCTGTATCTACAACTTTACATTAATGCAACCTGTAGTGGAATATTGCCTGATTGAAAACAGATTGGTTGGAGAGATATTTAGATGATAAACATTCAATGATCCAGGCCGGTTCCACGGTGAGGGACTCCAGGACAATTGCTTAAACAATTTGAAGAATCAACCCAACCATATAAAAGTGCCAATGGATGCAGAAAAGAATGGGTATATCCCATTTTTTATGTGCTAGTTGCAAGAAAGCCAGATAGCTCCTTCACCCACCACATATATAAAAAAGAAACCTAGAGTGACCTTTATCTACAAATGACTCATACCACCATCCAGCCTAGAAAGAAGCAGTTTTAAGCACTCAGAAACTAGAGCGCTTAGAATCTCGAACAATGAGCGCCTAGACCAAGAGAAAGTCATTTATCTATGGCCTTTAAGGGTAACGGTTATGGTGGTCAAATGATAAGAGAAGCCTTTCAAAGAGGTAATCAGATAAATGGTGCCCACAGCAAGTGATCAGGGGATTCTCCAGAATGCTTTTTCCTATATATGATGCACCACTTACAAAGTAGCAAGAATTCGAAGGAAAAGTTACCTTTGCCCCACCTGGTACCCTAAGAAATGTTTTAGAAAGCACTAAGAACCAGGTATTAGAGTGGAAAGAAATTCCATCATAGGATAATGCCACTAGAAACAGCCTGTAATAAAACATTTATCACAAATACAATGATTCAATTAGAAAGTACCAATCACCTCCCACACACATGCCACGACTTGATGTCAATGTGGGTGAGAAATCCCACATAAGCTAGACCAAAAGTTTACACTTCTAAGCCTGTTATACTATTGGAAAAGAGTTTGGCAAATGGTGCGGCTCATAAACCACTCAAGTCCCACAACTGGATCAATGTGGGATCAACTATTACTCTCACACACACACTACACTAAAGAGAACCACATATTAAAGTGGAAAGGAATATGCCACTCTACAAAAAGTTGTCGAAGCAATCCAATGTTTATGTTGTAGGTCATACATAGAGGAAAGACGTACGTAGACAGGAAAGGGGCATTGCAGCAACATATATCACAATTGGGTAGTCAAGCCAATTCTTGCAGAACAGTCACATTCCTTGAAACACCATACTTGGGTAGTAAACATGAAAGTCCTCATGAAGGAAAACATTAATTGAAGAAGTGTAGACAGAAGGCTATAAAGTAAAAGTAAAGTCATTTTCAACTTCCACGAGGCTATAGGTCATATGGGACAATATGTTTATACACTATATGGTTATCCACCTCCAATTACAGGAGCATGGTGTACAAAACCTACCCCCTTTCAAATTCAAACCTTGGACCTCCTATTTGAAGTTCCAAAGTCTTAACCATTACACCCACTCAATTGAACAATAAAGAAACACACTAACACCCTCAATGCAGATTAGAGACTTGAAATGAACAATGCATGGAAACCCATTATCGGATCGTTAAGAAAAAGAAAGGGAAAATGGAACAGCTAACTATTTTGTTAAAAACTTAAACGAATGTTTGGACAATAAAAAGAAAACTGAAGGCTGATTATTTCATTCGAAAAGAAATACAATATACTACTTAAATAGTTGGAAAGGGAAAAGAAATCCTCTAGGGAAGGCAGAAACCTTTGTCCTCTAAAGATCCAAAACAGAACTCAAAATGTAAGGTTAAAGCATCACGACACAATAATCCCAAATGCTTCCCTCAAAATTTACCCATACTGTGAAGACCTCTAAATTTTGTAGAAATACTATAATGGAGATGTAAATTAGATTAAGGGACTGTACAGTAGTTCTGATAGTGAGAGAGAGAACACAGATGCAGATACCAGTCTAAAACAAACATAGATAAAAAGCTGACTTCATTTAATGCAGACAGCAACTGAGATAAAAATAAACTGCTTACAAAAAAATAACAAAATCCAATAATATGGCCTTCAATATCCCAATACAATTGGAGTTCAGACAATAATATTCCCCTGTTTCATTTTCCCTGGCTTAGGGGTTCTTGGCTGGTGTAATATTGTGTGCAAAGTGGGGAACATCCTTGAAAATTGTAAAACAATCCCAGAAATGCCAAGAGATGCCAGATGCTATCCCATAACATTTTGGAGATTTTCACATCTTCAAGAGATGTACCAGGAGATAGAAGTCGCATCGCCCTCTTTCTGTGAATACAGAAAATAAAATGGCTATAAAATGGCTTGTTAAGAAGAAACACTCAAAAGAATTAAAAAATTACTAACATGAAGAAAAAAAATTAAATCAAAATATTTATCAAAAGTGCAATCCAAAATGAGGCCAGATTATCAACTGGCATAAGCTCAATTGGTTAAATTCTTTGACTTTCAAGGAAGAGATCAAGGTTCAAATCTTGCCAAGAGATACATGCATAATTGTCAAGCTGTTGTAATACCACTATGTGGTCATGATGTAATAAGGATAGAGTCCATTTCAATTCCATATAACCAATTAATAAAAAAAAAACAGATTGAAGCTGACAGCTTTTAACAAACTTTACGCAAATATGAACAACAATGGATTCAAATTAAATAGCCAGCTCTCCATGTGCTCCTACCAGAACTTGGAAACAAACACTTAAATAATTGTACCCTAACAAATCTTGAAGATGTCAATTTTAATAAGCATTCAAACGAAATTAATATAAATTACTGAACAAATTACACCAACAGGTCAAATCAAGATTTTTAGTTCCATTTCAAATGCAGATTATTCAAAAATACACTAAAGTTAACCGTATCCAAACAAATCGAGGTAGAATAACGTATGCAAGAGCTTATGCACATAGATGCAGAAGTCAGGGTTCCATTGGCTGTGATAGGAAAGCACAAAGTAAAACAACTAGAAGAGGGCGAATTGTGCACTTAATATCTTGCAAATTTTCTACAGTTAAGATGGCATTGTTTTCAAGCTAAATCTGCTTTTCACAGATTGTTCTTTTAGATTATTCAGGACTTCAACTAAGGTTAGTCAAACTGTCCCATCAAGATGAAACCTGTCTAAGAATATTAGTGTGGGCAACATTACCTCCAGAATTATCAGCTGTGGAATATATACCAAATCCTTCTTCTGAATTACAAGGCCTAATCTTGCAACCCTGCAGCTGGACTCCATTTACCTGTTCTTCAAGTAAAACCCTTGTCACAAAGAGTACAAGATGAGAAACAAAATAATTAGCTGCATGAACTCTGCAACTAACAAAAGCCATTTTTATAACTATGGCAATCAAACTAAATAGATGTGTTCCACAACATAGTTTTTTTCATAAGCTGAATGATACCAGCATATTACAACCATCTTTACTGCCACTATGTTCCATGGTCCTTTGAATCATGAAGTTGCCTACAACAACCTGCTCTTGGACCATTGGCATAGTTAACCCTACATGCATCCACGCTTAGGGATCTTATTCATTTACAAAAGAATCTTGTTCCAATATTTCCGTCCACTTCATGAGACACTCTTTTGCAGAAATCCATTCATTTTCTCATCATTTAGAATCAAAGACAGAAAAGTTCAAGCAGTTTAGGAATAATTTAGATTTGTTGAATTTTCTATAGATTACACTTTTTGGTTTTCTCATGTCACAACCAATTCAAGCATGAGATTAAATACAAACTTGTTATTTCTCATTTCATTCCTCTCAATATAGACAAGAATATGTGTCACTTATTTGTCCTCTTTCACATGTTTATTTACTGACGTCATACAATGTTACCATTGTTTCCTCACAAATATCCTCCACAAATTACACAATATCTTGCATGGCAATCAAATTCTCAATATAAGCATTCCATCATGTCTGTCTTTTGCTTTTTTAATTTGTATTGTCTTCATAAAAAATAATCATTAAAAAGATGTTTTCATTTAGCAATGCAGATACATGTACGTCATGCACCATAGTAAGCTATTCCATCCAACAATAATATGTCATTTGGAAAACAGAACCATTCGAGCCTATGTACTTGCAGTCTGCAGAACAGCCAAACAAACCTTCATGAAACCCAAGTCCATATTAGTGTTATCCTTTTAATAAGGAGGCATTCAGGAAAGCCATCAACGCTGTTCCTTCTTATGTACCCCTAGAAGAGACAAAAATACAAACTACTTGACAAAAACTACTCCAAGGTTAATCCAGCCTTCTTATGTGCCCCTAGAAGAGACAAAAATACAGACCACATGACAAAACCTACTCCAAGGTTAACTTGTCAATGAATAAGTTGAGAGCAACATGGGTGATGTCAGGTTGTAGAATCTTCGTGGCTAGGTGGACTGATATCATCCATGGGCCACTCACTAACTTTATTATTACATGCAAAGCAGGGCCCTACTTTCTTAGATCCATTGATTGATCTGGAAAATGCAATAATGCAGCTTTCCTATTTTAGACTTTGAAGGACGCCATTGAGGAGGTTGAGCCCATGAATGTGGTCCAAGTGGTAAAAGATGCAGCCCATGTGTGTAGAACTGCAAGGACATATCTTTTGGAATCCATGTTGTGTTCATACATTGAACGATGTGTTGAAAGACAGAAAGTTGATTGAGTGAACCAGTTGGGGGTTGATGCTAGAAACGTCCAAATGTTTATTTGCAATCATCACACCTATTTGGCACTTTTTAGGTCTTTTTTGAGGAAGGAATTCCTCAAACCTGTAGACATAAGGTATGCCAGCTATCTTATTCTGATGGAGAGGATGATTGAGGTGTAAAAGGCCCTACAGTCTATGATAGTGTGAGTGAGTGGAATAGCTGGGCAAAGTCCAAAACATATGAGGAGAACAGAGTAAAGCAGATGATAATAGATGATGATCGATGGCACAATGCTTTGAAGTATATAGTATTCATTGTGTCATATGTTGTGGAGGTCACTATATATGCAAATAAGGAATCTCCTAGTCTTAAAGAGATTTATGAGACTTTTGACCGCAAACTTGGCTGTGTGAGGGCAGCCCTTTGACACAGGGATCCCACATTAGTATTTTATTAGCAGCACATCCAACTTATCATTAAGAAGAGGCAAGATAAGATGAACACTCCATTGCAGATGGCAGCATATACCCTCGATCCTAAGTGGTATGTAGAAGCCAGGGAGAGTACATTCCATAGAAGACACTGAGGTGAAGAAAGGTTTTACGAAGGAAACTAAGACGTACTCTAGAGATGAAGCTTAGTTGCTATGGGTTCAGGCAGTCAAATTTATAGAGCTGAGGTAAAGGATTCAATACAGGGGAGGCTACAGATGACGAACTCCCCATTGCACAAAAGAACCCCAATGGATGGTGGCAACTAAATGCAGATGGAAGATGCTTGTTGTCATTTGCCTCATTTTGCAGGTTGCTTGTGTCTCTACTGTTGAGAAGAATTGGTCAACCTATAGCTTCACCACTCTATCAAGAGGAATAGGTTTACCTTTAGACAAGCAGAAAGCTAGTTGCAATGCATAATGCCTTACATACCAAGATCGGAAGACACCTCAATATCATAAAAGTCCTACAATACGATGAGATGTTGACTCTGAAAATGCAAGACAGATTGATAAGGAGGAGAAGCAAGAAAGATTGCTTGGGGTTCACCATATAGGCCCCTTGATTCAGAGGGCAGTGATGATGAGGACACCTTTGGCATTGCAGATGACCTCTAGGATGATTGAAGACAATTTGGTGTTTCACTGTTTCTGCCTCAGTTTCGTATTTCTTTGCATCTTGGGTTTTGCTTTGGAACTTGGACTATAGCTGAAATTTCAAATTTGTAATCAAAATTTCAACTGTAATGAATTCCTAACTTCCTATGGTTCTGTTTTTACTATAAAAATATCTTGATACCAGGCCCTTCAAGGAAATCTAATTTATTTGATTTCACATTGTGCAATGTTGCATATTCAGTCCAGTTTTGGGCTTACATTTGTTTATTATATATATTTATATTAACTATGTTCACAAAGTTTCTAGGATGAGGACAAGGGGATGTTGAGACGCATTTCCAAGATGGCAAGACACATTTTTAGCAAGTCGTGACATCTCTCCCAAATGGTCCAAAATCTTAAAACACATCCTCATAGAACATACTTTATATATGTCCTCCCCCACTTATCCCACCACCACCCCTGAATTTGGGGCACAACACTTGTCCTAGGTACATATCTCGTTATGCCCCAATGTCCCAGTCCTGAAAACTTTGTGGAACATAGATTTAAAGGCTATGTCAAAGAGACGTACCTTCAAGGGAATATCTTAGAAAATATTTTAAAACATTGACATTCACAAACAAAAAGTTAAAAATGGAGATGTACTTCAGCATTTGGCTTCAAACTAAATAATGGTCCAACCAACTAAACTCCCAAACAAGTATATATAGTCAAGATCTCCATAGGCTTCACTCTTTTTTTGAACTAGTGCTTGAGAAAAGCATCTTTGGAGATATGGAAGATCAAGACCTTAGTTTTGTCAAGGCTTAACTATTAAGAACCTTTGCTTCTCGTTAACATATGTAATCCACAAATATGTTGAATATTAAATAAATCAAACCACAAAGAATAATTCACATGAGACAAGATATGTAAATGCCCTTTAAGTAGAGCAACACCAATATTATTCCTTATGGAAGGAATCACTAGACAATATCTCCCAAGATGAGAGTCAATTTGTGAGCAACGTTGGTTACAATAATGATTGCTTGGATTATTCACAAATACCAACTCCCTTCTTTATATAATCATCATCGAGTGCTATTTTAGAAAAGGTATAACCCTAACCTTATCCCACTCACTATTATAATATAATTTCCCAAAAATAGACCTTGGGTTATTTTTAGCCCATGCTAATTACATAATACAATTGGGTTATTTATGGCCCATGCCAACTATACAATACAATATTATATTGTCAGGTACCTACACCTAGGTACCCTCGCACTTCATCCCGCTTAAGAATGTTTCGTCCTCAAAACATGCTTCAAAATCAAATAATATGATTGTCTAATTATAGCAGATAACCAGTACCATTCTTGACAACCCCCCAAGTGAAATCTTGATTGGTGGTGATCTTCTATGATGCCATGCTTCTGTTATGTCGCTCTTATATCCATTATACTCCGTTGCTTCCATGTCTTCACTGTGCTACGTTGGTCTTCATAATGGTCATAAATATCGCTCTTTTTCATCCAAACCTTCTTATAATTGTTGTTGGTTGTTGTAGTGTTTCGCTACTACCATCATGCTCCAAACGGAGATCCATCACACAAGCCGAGGCAGAAGATAGAGCAGGGCAGAAATCAACAAGAATTGGTTGTGTTAGGTAGTATAGCACCTCACTGGAAAGAACCCCGCTCACAATGCACACTCGAGAGCCCCACTCACAGCGCCTCGCTCAGCAATGCCCTACTCTAAGTTGTCTCGCTCCAATAGCGCCTTGCTCAGGCTGCCCCACTCAGAGCACTCCACTCCAGCAAAACCTCACTCAAGCCAACCCATTCAAGGCCGCCCCCCTCCAACAACGCCTCGCTCAAGCCGCCCCACGTAAAGCGTCCCGCTCAGGCTGCCCCACTCAAAGCACCCGGCTCTGATAGCACCTCACTCTAGCAATGCCTCACTTAGGCCACCCCACTCTAGTAGCACCTTGCTCTTGACCTGCGGGCCTCACCCCGTGTCTATTTTCACAAATGGACGGCGATGATGTGTCACCTTGTAGTTATCACCATGGTACATTGCATGTACTCTATTTTTAGCTACATTATGGTACATTGCATGTAGTCTATTTTTTGTTGCATTTTTCGAGCATAAATAAGAGCTTGATGCTCATTGTAAGGGGTATTTTTGGCTTTCAAGCATACTAGAGCTACTCTTTGAAGTGAGATTGTCTTGAACACTTAACTTCAAAATCAATAAAGAGTTGTGCATGACATTCCGATTCAATTGTATATCAAACCTTTTGTTTTACGAACGTGTGAAATCAGTGGATCTACCCTCCTTTCCCCTGTTAGCCCCTCTATTTGATTGTAGTTGCAGGCTATTTGAAGATCTTGCACACTGAAGTTAGTCGGTCACCATCGAAACACCAATCGAACCAAATCTGGACCTCGCTACCACTTCGACCATAATTTACATTTCTTTTCTCTTGCACCCATTTCTCTTTAAACAAAGTAGATCATATTTGTTTTATGCATACTCAGCTTAGTGCTTTCCTTGTTTTTTAGCGATCAGTTTCTTTATTTGTCAGCTTAGTTAGAAGGGAACCAGCCCAAGATGTGGAGGTTGGGGAGAGTAAAACCCTCCCCATTCATTTGTTGAACTACAACCACAGCATTAATCGCATTAGTCAATTTTGGTGTTCAACAATTCTAACACCCCCAAGGGGACTCACAAGTATGATTTCAATACGAAATTGATCTTAACTCACCCGTATGTATTTTTACAAATCTACATAAGTAGATCACATACTTTTCATATCTATAAAAAGGATTTGCAGGATTCACTAACGTGCATGAAACCCAGTCATCTTTTTACATTAAAATTTACAAGTTGTCTTCCATTTTAGATTTCATACTTGTAATTTTCATGCAAATGGAAACTCTGTTTTTTTATCAAGAATCGTGCTTAACTTTAAATTGAACATTTTGTGTTGTAGTAGCAATGAGTGGAGACAGGGGAAAGAGAAAAATGCCAAACATTCCCGGAGCACCCTACTCCCGAAGCATGAACTTACCCCAATAGCCAAACCCATTTGCCCCTTTTAGGTGCAGATTTCGAGGTCTTCTCCTTGGCTACATTTATGAATACAAGATCCAAATCGCATTTAACAGGGAAGGGGAATGATCCTGTCAAATTGCTCACGAACCAAAAGAACTTGAAGAAGATAAATACTGCCATTAGGGTACAAGACTCTGATAAACCTTCAAACAAACCACACATCGAGGACATTAACTCAAACCTAGAGGAAGGGAAACCAGCATTAGCCCCAGATATGAAACGTATAGAAGCTATTTTACAACAACAAGATCTTGATACTGTTGTGGAACAGTTGTAGCACTATCCTCAGATAGGGCAGACAAATGGGTCACAGAACTCACCACTAGATAAGAAGGTAGTCAAAACTCCTCAACCTAGTCTTCCTCCTAGTTTCTTTGAAACGCCTACCATAAGTGGTCAACAACATCAAGTAGTGCAGCCAGCTCAACAAACACTGATGCCTCAACAAAAGGCACAAGGCTCGCAAGTTGCACTCAATCAGCCACCTGGTTCCCAAAATTCTCAATTTTAACAGCATGGGCAGCAGCTCAAGCAACAAGCAATACAATAATCCCAGAATCCTCAACTGTTGCAAGGTCAGAGACACTGGCTGGGCAAAACCAACAAGTTCCTAGAGGGCAAAGACAACATGTACCTAAAACCCCTCGAGGACCAGGGTTGTTACAACTACAACAGACAACTATTACACAATATCAACAGATGTTGCAAAAATCACAGCAATAGGTTGCACATAATCTATCACAACAGGCTACACAAAACCTGTCGCAATAAGTCATGCAGAATCCACAACAATTGGTGACCCAGAACCCACCATCACAAGTGCCTCAAACTACACAGTAGCAGGTTGTGCAAAATCCGCAACAACAATTGGCTTAGAACATGCAGCCAAACCAGTTGATGCAACCCCAATAGGCAATACAAAATCCTAATGCTGCCTAGAACCCACTTATGCAAAACATACCACAACAATTTGCTCAATATCCACAGCAACTTCAAAATTTGCACCCTATTGGGCAGAATCTTCAAATGTCGCAAAACCTTCTACTACAGGTGAATGGAGGACAATCGACATACCAAGACCCTACAGGCAAGCAATAGTACCTTATGCCCAAGACCAACCCATGCAATATGGCCAAGGGCAACATCCTTATCAACTATAGGTACACACGAGACCCCAATAGTATCATCCTCATTGGAAATTTCAAGGGCCCCTTAAACTGTTGGTGTACTCACACATTCCAATTGTAGCCCTTAAATCCCTCCCTTCCTTTTTAAGGAATGATAGTCAGATAACAACTGAACACCTAAACGACCTATTGACCCTGAAATCTATATACCAGATCTAAGAAGACGATGTGATGGTCAGGCTCCTGATTGGATCAGTGAGGAAAAAAAGTTGCTACATGGTACCGAAGTCTAACCAATAGATTAGTGGTGAACTAGACCTCAATTGCAAAACCATTCATGAAGCGTTTTGGCTACCTATCCAACGGATATTTGATCCTCTTTAAGCTAAACAACATGGTAAGGCATCCGAATGAGAACATTCATGATTTCAACTCAAGATTCCTCTTCACAGTTCAACAGATACCATTTAATTTTAGACCCTCGGATGAAGGAGCCTTGGTTTATTATGTGAGAGCCTTACATCCAGATTTGGCTATGATGACTTGGAATACAAATCTAATTAATTTTGCTGCAACATTTGAAGAAGCCAGCCATGCTATGGAGATTCTCATTCAAGTCAATAAATTACCACCAACTCCTCCCATGACTTAAGCAGCACATCTAACTCCAAGTGTTTCTCCACAAGCTCAGTACCTATCACCTCAGTTAGCCCCTATTCCCAGTTCTCCATATCTACAAGCTTGCCAACAACGTCAAACCACTTTTCAACCTCCCCAAGTCACACCGCTTTCCTCCAACACCCCAACAACAACTCAATCAAGACCCTTATACACTGTCACGTACCTAGGTCAATCTGCACCATGTTCCATTGTTTACCCAAATCAGACTTTGGCATTACCCGCACCTGCCTCCAATCTTGATTACTCAACTCAAGCTCAATCACAAGTAGAAGTGTTTACTCATATCTTTGCTTTCCTTTCTCCCTTTCATAAGGCAAAGCCTCCAGTGCTCCACTACTCTGGCCTCTGAAGTTCTAGTTCTCGGCCTCTCCCTTGATTGTCCGCCATGTTGCCTGCTCCTATCCCACTTAGCATCCGAACCACGTTCTCTCCCCACTACGCATGCATTATGCAAGGCCTCTCCTTGCACCTACTCCGATGCCCTCTCCACGTGAGCAAGGTTCCGACTACGACACAGGGTCAGGTAGAACCCTCTACTGCTACTCCACCTGTTGGATCCTCTCCATGATCCTTAGCTGCTTATGCATCTTGTCACCTCCAACAATTCTGACTGCACTAGTGTTTGTGCTTGTATGGCCCCTTCCATACACGTCCTCTACTTGTACGGTAGATACTTCACACTTTGACTTGTATGGTACTGTTGTCAGACCCTAACTTGTAGAGCAATCTATCGTCAGGCCTTCGCTTGTACAACATGATTGTTGGTTCTTACTTGTACAACACTATCATACAACCCTCTCACTTGTACGATGATGGGCATCTCCTTTGGCTTGTATGATACTTCCATATGATCCTCCTAATTGTACGACAGTCTGCCACCACTTGCATGGCACTCTTCTTGTGCAACTTGTACGATAGCTTCATTTGCACTTTGCCCTTCTATGCACAGGGTCTATGTCACCCTTCCGTCCAGCCCCAACACTTCATCCGTACGACACTTCTCTACAACTCTACAACCCCTTATGCGTACGTCTACAACTTCAATTCTCCATATTCACCAACGTCTGTATGGCCTATACGGTCCATACGCTTGCAATATTTTGCTTTTGTCTATAACATTGTCCCATTATGTTGATAGAATATTGCAGAGATCCCATCCGGACTTGGAGATTTATCCTTATCAAAAGAGAAAAGAGCTAAATGAACTTCTTCCATAGTAATAGGCTCCATTAGTTTCCTATTGTCTTCATTTATTATAACTAAAAGTACTTCTTGCAGTAGATTATCATTAAGAACTTCAAACTCCTTTGATCCTAGAATATTATGGTAAAAAAACCTTGCCTCCTTTCTAATTTCACTCTAGTCTTCAATCTAAACCCCTTTTGCTAATTTAATTCTACTAATTTTGGATGTTGATCTCTGTACTATTGTCATCCTATGAAAAAACTTTGTATTTTTATCTCCTTCTTTTAACCAAGTCTATCTCGATTTTAATCTCCAAAATTTCTCTTCCTTACTCAAAATATTATGATATTCACTAAGCAACTCCCTTTCCTTTGAGCTTGGATTATTATGATCACCTTTTTGGAATTTTGAAAGTTTATCTTTTAGTTCTTCTTTCTTCTCAAAAATATTTCCAAAAGTGTTCTTGTTCCATTCTTTTAATCTAGATGTCATTGATTTAATTTGTTTAGGAAGTGTATACAACCTACCGTTTCCTAAAGAATTCCAATGTTTGAGCTATCATATTAACAAATTAAGGATGCTCTTCACACATCTACTCATATTTAAAATATGATCTTTTTTTGAATTCACTTACCAACATTTTAACTCTTATTGGCCAGTGATATGAACCAAACCTTGTCAAGGTATTAATTTTAGCACAAGTCCCTTCATCTAGCCAATGATTTGAGAGTATGCATATGTCTAATTTTTCTGCTATTAGGTTATGGCCTCTCATGTTGTTGGTCCATGTATAGTTGTCTTCTTCAAACTCAACCTCCCATAGATTATTATTTTGAATAAAAGCTGAGAAATCTCTCATACTTTGTGTTAATTTCTTAATTCCCCCAAATTTTTCATCTAGCTTGGTTATGGCATTGAAATCTCCTATGATAATTAATCAGGTTTCTTGGTCTTTACTTCTCATAAAGGCTTCAATCTCACTCCATACTTCTAATCTGTCTGACTGTGTTGTAGGTCCATAGACATTGATAAGGATGAAACAAATGTCTGCAAAGTGAATGGCTTAGATGTTGTTATAGCATTCCAAAATATTACATCTTGATCAATGGATCCCTTGTTGGATGCTTTCAAGCATCTCATAAAACTTCGCTAGGGTGATCCACTATCTCCTTATCTCTTTATTATTCTTGTGGAGGCATCACAAAAAGCTTTCTCAAAGGCAAAAATGGAAGGAAAAATTAAAGGTATTCAGGTTGCAACAAATCGTCCCTTCAAATATCATCTCCAATTTGTTAATGATACTTTTCTTTTGGATCATCCCTTAGTTATTCAAGGCATGGAGTTTAAATCATTATTATCATGCCATTAGAAGGTTGTTGGACAATTGATTAATACTGCAACATCCAAGATCTTTTCCATTAACATTGCCCTAGATCTAAAATGGAATTTTTGGGCATTTTGCGGTTTAAAATTGGAAAATTTCCATCAACATATTTGGGTATGCCTTTGTCTCATAAAGGAAAGATGAAGGAGTTCTGGGACTCAATTTTGGATAGAATGAAAACTTGTTTGGCAAGTTGGAAAGGTAAGTTCTTAACCATGATTGCAAGGTTACAACTCATAAAGTCTACATTGTAATATCCCTATTTATTTGATGTCACTTTTAAGATTGCCAACACGTATAGCATCTGAATTTGATAAAATTCAAAGATATTTTCTTTGAAAAGGATGTGAGGAAAAATTTAGATTTCCTCTTTGTAAGTGAGATAGGGTTTGCAAAGGAAAGAATATTGGAGGGGCAGGCTTGCAAAATTGTAGACTTATGAGTTTGGCCTTAGGGGCAAAACTTGGCTAAAGATTATTCAAAGATCAAAGAAAGAGTTGGGCAAAAATGTTACTTCAAAAATATATAGGTTCTTTTGATGGAATGAAATTATTTAAGGACCAAACCCTACCTAAAGGATCGTCAATATGGAACTTCTTGTCAAGTAGTTTGCAAGTAATTAAGAAACATATTTTAGATGGTCAAACAAAGAATGGGACAAATTTTTGGTTTGATGCTTGGTTGAAGCCTTATCCTCTTATTTGTGATTCAAAATGACAAACATTTGTTTTGGGCACGTCAAACTTGTAAAGGTCCAAAGATCAAAGATTATATTAATGTGAGCAACAACTCCAAATCATGGATTTCTATTAATAACTTGGTTGAAGGAGAGGAACTCAAACAAATAGCATATGATCTTCAAAAGATGCTTCAAGACTTCTATTTGCATGTTTTTACGTAGAAGGATGAGTTGGGGTGGATACTCGGTCAAGATGAGATATGAGGATTTAGAGAAATCAAAATTTCCTAATCCCAATGATTGCCCTTCGCAAAATGTTTGGTCATTGGAGGCCCTCTTAAGGCCTTATCGTTTCTTTGGTTAGGAGTCCAAAGCAAGATTCTTACGCAATAGAGTCTACAAAGAAGAGGATATCATGGAACTTTCAAGTGTGTCTTGTATGAGAAGGATCTGCAAACATCAGACCATTTACTTCTTCATTTGTCCCTTGGCTTATACCATTTGGGGCTGCTTTTTCAAAAATGTGAGAATATATTGAGTAGCTCCATAAAAAGAGTTGATGAAATGTTAAATTAATTATTTCTACGCTGAAGTATATGTATTTTGTAAAGGATTGGACCTGTCATTATTTGTTAGAATTTATGACTTGAAAAGAATAATAGAATTTTTTAAAATAAATCTCAAAATCATGCCCAAATTTGGTGCTCATCATGGGAAGTCTCAAGTGCAAAAAATGAGATATTAGCCTATTCGTTACATATGATTTGAATACACATGGAAGGATCGTCTATGATAATGGAGTTAACACAAAGGATTTGCTTCAATCCATGGTAAAATGGACATGTCCAAAAATTGGGTTTATCAAAATTAAAACCTGGAAAAGCTGGTGGAGGTGGTGTTTTTTGAAATAATGAAGGCAAAATTCTCCCCACTTACTTAGAATCCTAAGAAAAGCTACTGGAGGTTGTGTTTTTTTGAAACAATGAAGGCAAAATTCTCCTCACTTACTTAGAATCATATTGAACTTCAACTAACAAATATGTAGAGGCTAGGGCTTGCAGGGATCAAAATTGCAATTGGAAAATAATGGAAATCTATTTCAATTGAGGGGTATTCACAAGTTATCATTAATACTATCAATAAATATGGATGTGAGGATTGGATAAGTAACGGTGTTGCTGTTGTTGATGTTCATCAATTACTGTTGGAGGCAATCTCTTAGAATATGAGTGTGTGTATGTATATATATATATATATATATATATATACAAGAAGGAAATTGAGTAACAGATAACTTATCTTTATTTTTGTGAATTTCAAATTTTAAAAGGCAACGGACCAGAGTGAGATTTTATCTCTTAATAAAAATAATGTTGAAAAGGTGATTGTAGAATCATGGAAGAAAATGAAGTAAATATTTAATAGAAAAGGAAAGAAAGGATATTTTTTAACAGTAAATATAATATTTTTGTTATTTGGATGGGAGTAACCCAATATTTCAAATAATAAGAAAATAAAATAAAATAAAGCAAAGTTTTCACAACTGCACTTTTAAGAAGCCCTGTCATTTTAACCTTTCATCCTAAAACTTATGGCTGAGTGCAAATAATAAATATAGCAGAAGCAATCTTATGCCCCTCCTCCTTTTTTACTTTTTCACTAAGCATTTTCAAGTTCCAGAGTTAATGGCCATATTTGTGTGATAGAGAACGAAAACTACATTCCCTCCTGCCCTTCCTGCAAGAATACTTTGTAGGCTGCTTTTTCATCTAATAACCGTTATATTGAAATGATAGGGATTAAGTCGTACTGTTAAGGAAATGAAAAGATACCTGCAACCATTGCAAAAATCTTTCCAGCTTGGCTTCACGACCGTCCATTTCCACTACTGTCTTTAACAAGCACGGGGCCTCTCAAACGTGTATTGTATTTCCTCTTTTTTCCTGAGACTGCAATCGCTGCCAATTTTGATGTTAGTGTGATGCTACTGAGGTTATTTGTTTTTCATAACCACACATAAAATAAAATAAAATGCACCTCACACACCACTCTGGGTGGGCACAAGCATGAGTTCTGCTTTTATGAGTTCGACGGGCACAGCGAGATAGTAAATTAGACAAGAGTGTCACACGCCCGAGGAATGTTTAACATTTTAGCAGGTGCCAAACTATAACTTCTGAGATAAAATTAGCAGAATTTTAGTCGACATTAAAGATTTTTATCCCAAATTTAGAATTGCATATGAGATGGAAAGAGCATTCGACAAGCTTTAGATACCAGGTGGCTCTAAAATGTCTCAGCGGATGCTTTAATCGTCTAGACCTCTTTTAAAAGTTGGTCCTAAATTTTACATTTTTACATACTTAATCTTCTCAACCAATGATCGTCCCATATATTTTAGGGTTATGTGGATTTAAAATTTATTTTACTTTTATAATAAATTATTTTTATCCATAATATCGTATACTTTTACATTACCAAATCATTTATTATTGATCCGTAATACTCTATTGTTGTAGTTTACTTAGTTGGAAGTTAATAGTATTATTGGGGTTAAGGGTTAGGTGGATTGGTAGTGTTGACTAGCTAGATACACACTTAAAAGAGACTTAGATTTAATGCTTGTTGCAAAGGTATAAAATAACATGTATTAATTGGCAATACTCTATTGTTGTAGTCTTTAGCTACTTCGTTGGAAAGTTAAAAGCATTATTAGGGGCTAAGGGTTAGGTGGATGGCTAGTGTTGACTAGCTAGACACTTACTAAGAAGAGATTTAGGTTTAATGTTTGTCAGCTTGTAAAGGTAGTAGTTTGTTTTGAATCCTTTGACTGCATATACCAACCTTAAGTAACTGATGGTCCAGTTTCAAATCAATACCTGTTATTTTATTTGTTTCTTATAAAATAAAGATAAAAGAGAGAGTTTTTTTTTTTTTTTTAAAGACCGATATGCACAAGGATGAGTTGTCTCCTCCCAACCATAACCCCTCGTAAATTCGAGAGCTATACTTATCAATAAAGAATCTAACACAAAGTCATCACACACCCACCCCTCACACACTCGTCCACGCCTGGGTTTGTCTTATTGGTTTTTTATTTGGTTAGTATGAGAAACCCCTATGAAGGTTGGGCAAGGTTGGGCAAGCTCCCCAACCATGACTCTTTCTAAAGCCGAGAGCTATGTTTATCAATAGGGAATTCAACACACACCCACCCCCTCACACACTTGCCCACGTCGATTTTTGAATCTTGGACCTTTCGAAGAAGAGCCAAAAGCCAAAACGTTGTGCTATCTTATTGGTTTTGAAATAAAATATATTAATGTAAATAATTATAATTTTTTATTTTTTTATTTTGTTTGCAAAGGTAAAAGTCTCATATGAATCTTTGAGTGCATATAGATCAATGATACGAATCTCGAGCAACCGATGGTCTCCGATGGTCTCCCTCACGTCGAGTCAACAACAACGAGGTGGAATAAGTTTGATGGGAGCAGCCCCTAACTTGATAGTTACTAAAAATAGTGTGGTTGTAACCAACTCTCTTATTAATCAAAAAATATATATTATTGATCATTTATCTTTGCTTTTGTTTTCTTATTTCATCAATTAATTTAATTATAGAATTCATAGAATATATATATATATATATATACACTAAAAGATTAATTCTTTAAAAAAAATGATAAAACTATATATATACTAAAAGATTAATTCTTTAAAAAAAATGATAAAACTATATATATACTAAAAGATTAATTCTTTAAAAAAAATGATAAAACTATATATATATATAATATATATATATAGTTTTATCATTTTTTTTAAAGAATTAATCTTTTAGTAATGACCCGGGTTCAATCCCCATGGTGGATGTGTATAAGAAGTATTTCTTAAAAAAAAAAAAAATTATCCTTGCTTTTATCTTCTTATTTCATCAATTAATTCAATCATAGAATTCATTGTTAATATATTAGAACTATCCGAAGAAACATGGTGCCTCTTCTTTAAAGGATTTTAGACCTATCAGCTTATGCAATACCCTATATAAGTTACTTACTAAGACACTTGTTAATAGGTTGAAAAGGCTTCTTCCCATCTTGGTTTCTCCTTTTCAAGGTGGTTTTGTTCATGGTAGGCAGATTGTGGATAGGATCATTACAGTTCGTGAGACTTTACATTTTATGTCCAAAAGCAAGTTGGTTGGAATGGTTCTTAAACTTGATATGCAAAAGGCTTATGACAAGGTCTCCTGGGAGTTCCTTAACAAGGTGTTGCAGAAATTTAGCTTTAGGGATCTATAGAGGAAGTGGATTAGAGTTTGTATTTCCTCTGCAAAATTTTCTATCATCATCAATGGGATACCGAGTGGTTTTTTTGGGGGTCAAAGAGGTATTAGGCAAGGTGATCCCTTGTCTCCATATCTTTTCATTTTTATGGTTGAAGCTTTAGGAAGATTGATTCTTGCTGCTACCTTGTCCTCTAAGATTAAGGGCATTAGGCCTGTTGGTATTGTACATGCAGTTTCTTGTCAATAGTTTGTAGATGACATTGTACTTATTGGGGAGGCTACTTTGAGAGAGGCTAAGGTATTCCTGAATATTTTGCAGTTGTATGAGAAAGCTTCCAACCAACAAATTAACTTCCATAAAAATCAAATATTTTTTGTGAATACTGGGGGGCAACTTCAACATAGAATTGCAAGGATTTTTTTTGTGGCATTGCTAGCTTTCCTTCTTTATTGTTTGCTAGAAGGATGAAGGAGTTGTAGTCTCCTGTGTTGGATAGGATTCAACGTAAGTTAGCTGGGTGGAAAGGTGATCTCCTAGGCCAAGTAGGTAAGTTGCAATTGCTTCAAGCTACCCTCCAAAACATTCTCGTCTATTCCATGTCTCTTTTCAGAATGCCCTTCAAAGTAAGGAGGAGGATTGACCAGATCTTTAGGAGATTTCTATGGGTTGGGGTGGAGGATAAACAGAGGGTATCCCTTGTCTCTTGGGATAGGGTTTGCTCTTATAGGAAAGAAGGTGGTATTGGGATCAAAAATTTGTTGTTGTTCAATAAGGCGTTGATTGCAAAAACAACCTAGAGATTATGTGTTGAGGAGGACCATCTGTGGAAAGATATTATGAGAGGTAAGTATCTGGAAAATCACATTCCTTTTTTTAGAAGTGTTGCTCCTCCTAAGGGTTGTATGATCTGGAATGGTTTGTTAGGGGTCATAAGTTTGGTTATAGAGGGTATGCGGTGGTAGATTGGGAATGGTAAGGATGTGTTCTTTTGGGAGGATACTTGGATTCTTCTTGAACCTCTCTTTCTTAGTCTCGAGTTTTATGAGTTGAAGGTTCATTTGCCACTTAAATATGGAGAAAAAGTATTTGATTACATAATCATCACTAATAGCAAGAGGATTTGGAAGCATCTGAATTTATATACAACTGATCTTCAGATCCTTAAGAGTTTGGCAAGTTTGAACATGTTGCTGCAACAATACTTTCTTCCTAAACAAAATGATAGGGACTTCCTTTTATGGATTCATTCTCCTAAAGGCATATTTTTTTTCAAGACTGCATATGAGGCCCAATCATTGTCCAGGGGAGGATATTTTCTAGCATAAAGGGTTTGGTATTATCATTTGATCCTCAATATTGCATTTTTTGTGGTTGTATTTGCAAAACAAAATTTTGACTGCTGATAATTTATGTAAGAAAGGATTCCATCTTCACAGTATCTCTTGTGTTCTACGGACGTTGAATCTGTGGATCATCTTTTCATCCATTGTGATTTCTCAAATAAGGTGCTCAATGCTTTATTGGATTAATTTTCCATCAAATGGACATTGCCTCAAACATTCAAGGAACTTTTCATTCAGTGGAAATCCCCCTTCATCAGTCACAACCTCACTAGGGTGTGGGATTTGGTTCTTCCTCATTTTTTATGGGGTATCTAGTGGGAGAGGAACAAAATAATTTTCAAGGATATTACCAAGGATGAACCCTTTGTCTTTAGAATGATTAAAGTTGCTATTGAGAATAACCTGACTGCCTTTGATGTTGGAAATGGTAGGGAGGAAGTTGTGGAGAAAGAGGTTGTTTTTAGTTGGAATCTGAATCAAGAGAATTCTACTTCTGTATCCACTATTCAAAAAATATTGGCTACTAGATGGCATAAACTAAATAAAGGGTTGGTCATTCTAAACTTTGATGGGGCTACCAAAGGTAATCCTAGGAGGGTTGGTGGAGGGGGTGTTGTCAAAAATGATAAAGGTGAGGTCATTTGGACTTACATTGAAGATTATGGTATTCAAACCAACCACCTAGTTGAAGCTAAGGCTCTTTTCTTAGGTTTTCACCAGGTTTTTGAGAGGGGATTCAGAAGACTTCTCGTTCAAGGTGACTCCTTAAACATCATTCGAGATCTGCAGGTTGGAAATATTGACAATTGTTTCATCCTGAATATTATTAAGGACACATCAAATATTCTGGAAGGTATGTTAGAAGTTAAAATTGAGCATATTTATAGGGAAGGTAACCAGGTTGTTGATGTTATGGCCAATTTGGGGGTGGATAGTGGCTAGTTCAGAATTTGGGAAGACAATTTCCCTTTGTGGTTAATGATAATTGTTGCTTTGGAAGCATTGGGCCTACATATCCAATAGGTCTTTTTATTGTATTTCTACTTGGATGATATCACAGTTGTGTTCTAATGATCCTCTCTTTGCGGGGTATTTTTTGGGGGGCTGGCCCTTTTGCTCCCTGGTGGTTACCATTCCCAAGGACTATGCTTGGTGTTTTGCTTTCATCCTTGCTCTCTGAGTTTGAATTTTTGTTATCTGCATCTTGATGTATTTACTACCCTTCCAATCTTATGCAAAAATAGAGCAGGATCGTTGGTGTCTCTAAAAGAAAGTTGAATAAAAATTCTCCTTTATGCCCTGTTGAGTGGTGGGTTGGTCTTTGTTTTTGGATGGTTGTTTTAATTTAATTTTTGTTTCTTTTGGCCTTGGAGGCTAGCCTGTGCTTAATTAACCTTATCTTTCTCTGCCTCCTCTAATGTAAAAGGTTTTGGGACCTTTCAAAACCTTGTTTTTCACCATTAATTAAAAAAATATTAGAACTATCCTAATATTATTATAAATTCTAAATTACAAGATAAAGTGTTTATATGTTTCTATTATCCCTTAAGTGTAACACTTGCATATTATCTCTTTCATTTTTTCTCTTTATGTCTCTTCCATCTACCTCTTCCACATCTAAGTCGAGGTAATTTAGTCCTCAATTGAGCTATAAGCTTCTTGGCTTTCCCTTTGATATTTGCATCTATGTATGTTTTTTTTTGTGATGTTCATAGATGGTGTTGAACTCAACAAAATATTGCATCTTCTTTCTTCTTACCATTTTTGTTCATATTGTTGTGAGTTTTTTCTTTACATAGACTTCCATAATCTTATTGTTTTTGCTTATTCATTCATTTGACATGTTTTATTCGAGTGTTATACTGTTTATTTAACTGCTCTCCTACTATAACCTTAGGTCACCTATTTATGTTAATTTATTCAATTTTTTTTTAAATATCTTAGAAGACACATAATTATGGCTAGCTTTATAGAAAAAGTACTTGTTTTTTAGAGTATTTCACATGGAGCTAAGGTTGTTGTTTTGAATTTGCTTGTAATCAAACACTTTTATACCCTCTATATTTACTTCCATCTCAAGTTCAATATATTTTTAGCTCATACCTCACACCTTAGCACTACCAACAATCTAATTAAGAAAAGAAAATAAAAATAGTTTTTAATATTCACAAAGTCGTCAATCATATGAGTATTTTTATTTATCTAATATATAAGGCTACCCAAACTCTAATACTTTGGTTACCAAAATTTGGTGTATAAGCTTACCCTCTCTTTCAAATTCGAATCTTGGACCTCCTATTTAGAGCACCGAAGTCTTCATCATCAAGTCCAATCAAGTTTTCTTTATTCTTAGTTTTTTAAATGGATCATGTATAAAGTTTATTGTTAAATGTTAACATAACTTACATATCATTATAAGCATTGTAATAAATATGAAATGTTTCTTTGTTTCATTACCCCAAATATACAAAAGGTAATCCACACCACATAACAATTTTCACTCGATAGTCAAATATTTTTCATACACATGGCTAGTTATGATTGCCTATAGATATTCTTTTTAAAGCATTCATTCTAGCACCAATGCCACACATTTTTGTAATACTTCACCCATGGCTATTTTTATCGCATCCCCAACCTTCCATGTCATCATTACAACCTCATCATATCTCACTAACACTTATATTAATCTCATCCAACTCTTATTAACCTCACATAATTATCGTTTCTTCTCTCCACATCACTTGTATTAATCATCATATATTTGATGTTATCACCATCTAGTTGTGCATGCAAGGTATCCTATCACCATGGTTGGTCAAGGTTGATCAGCACTTCAAGTTGAGGGGACATGGAAAACAAAATAGCTAGTACATAGACCATGGAAAGACATGATTTGTAGATATTGGGATTAATTCCTCACGGGAGCCATTAAGTCAGTTGTATGGGAAATAAAAGCAAGCAACCATATAGAACACATGTCAACTGGTGTAATTTTCCTATCTTGGGAAGCTAAATGTTTTAAGTGCTCTTGAATAACAAAGCCACCATATAAATAGACCATGTTGTGCATTAGAAGGATGGGGGGATATATAAATGGAGGGAACCCACAGAGGTTGGGGTCATCAAGAAAAATTGTAAGGTGAATTGAATTTTTAGAGAAGGGGGTAGGATAGCATTTTCCAATCAATTGTAGGGATACAACCATTCCATGGTAGGGGAATTTGTAAGTACATTTAAGTATGAGAAGGCCAAAATTAGAGGACTAAAGGTTCATGTACAAAGAAGAAATGGGCCAAGATAATATGTCTACTTGCCACAAGAGAAAGCTTTAATTATGATAAGTTAATTATTGCCAATATCACCAAGTAATTCCTAAACAAGAAGAGACCATTAGAGATATGAGGAAAGGAGGTAAACATAACTTACTTCCACACCCATGGTGGGAATTGGTACTTCACATTATTAGGTTCATCATAGATGAAGGATGATTCTCTCTTATGTTTGCCCATCATTTCAAACTACTCTTTCATATTTGATGGAATTGAAGGGTAAATATCCCCTGCCATATTTTCAAATCACTAAAATGGATGGTGGAGTACCAACAAGGAAAGGTTAGTGTAAACCAAAAATGAAACACCAATGCAATAGATAAAAATCAATACACAATATGTTACACAATGAAGAGAGATAATATTTTATTGATATAAAGGGAGCCTTAAATCTCCAATGTTACAACATGATTTGATATTGATACAAATGTTACAAGTGTTACAAATCTAGGGTTTTCGAAACCCTAGGTCAATAAACTATGGTGTCTTCTTTGCTCGTCTTCGATCCAAACAAGATTCGGGTGGGTTTGTGTATCCAAAGCGGACCACCCTAGCTTCAACAACTTCCAATGATATGATTCCTACACCTACAAACAATAGACAACATACAAATAGTCAGTAATACCTATGAGGTCAAATGGCATGGATTAAGGCAAATGGATGGCTGAGATTAAAACATGATGGATGGTTGAGATTAATTCATACTATATATATATATATATATATATATATATATATATATATATATATATATATATATATATATATATATATATATATATAATATATAAAATATTATTATTTAAATATACACCTAGTTTGGCCTTATGCAGAAGCAACTTTCTCTTCTTGGAATGCAAATACGATCTTGAAGATAAAAGAATTTTGATTGTGTAGATTACCCCCTCAATTGGCGAATGAGTGAAGTATGAATCTCACGAGCCAATTGACAAAAATATGAGGAATGATGCAGGTGAATGGTGTAATTGTAAGTGTATGATGTAAATGTTGATGAATGATGTAAATATGGATGATATGAATGATGTAAAATGATTCCATTTTTGCCGCGATGGAAAAAGGGACTTTTTTCTAAATGTAGATGCCATGATCATGTAAGATGTATCCCATTCTGGAAAAATCTAAGTCAAATGTAGTTGCCCCAAGTTTGGGATGATTCCATGTTGTTGAATAAAGTGCCTTTTGGCGTCATTGAAATGCAAAGATGAAAATGCAAAAAGAAAAGAAAAATTGTATTGCCCTCGGGGCCACTCATGATTGTAGCTAATTCCTACACAAAATTCCTAAACGTTTGCTCAATCACTTTACCTATCCTGCATCTTGGAGACTGGTGTAATTGTAAATAAAATGATGAAAGTTATCCATGTTGGGAACCCCATGGAAAAGGGCATCAATGACAGTTGTTGAGCAAATTGGTCTTGGCATAGTCACACTCAAAAGATGAGGTACCAAAAGTGTTTTTTGTTTTCGAACAATGAAATATATGATGATGAAGATGGCCAAGTGTCCTTACGGTGATTTATTCATCTTACCGAATTGCATGGATGTAAATCATTGCAATCGCCAAGAAGATAGAATAAACCACTAGATGTGAGGTTCACTTGAAATTGTATATGAACTTGGCAAATGTAAATGCAATTTTTTATGGATGTGAAAAGTGTTGAAATAGAGATGTGATGATTAATGAAATGGATGATGTTGAATGTTGGTGTAAATGAATTATTTTATTTTTTCCCCAATAGATGAAGGGGTTTTTGAAAATGTGTAAATGAGTGTATGGAAAATGTAAGTAATGAGTTTGTTTTTGCCCCAAAAAATGAAGGGTTTTTTGATAATGTAAGTGTCCTTATGGTGATTTGTCCATCCTACCGAATTGCATGGATAACCAGTTGCTACAACCGCCAGGTAGCTAGTATAAACCACTAAATACAAGGTTCACTTGAAATTGCAAATGTATTTGGAAAATATTGAATGAAGGTGCAATGATGAATGAAATTGATGATGTTGAATGTTAATGTATGGATAATGCAATGAGTGATTTTGTTTTTGTCCCAATAGATGAAGGGGTTTTTGACATGGGAAAATGCAATGATTATGAAAAGTGTAATGATTGATTTCTGTTATTGCCCTAACAGATGAAGGGTTTTTGACAATGTAAATGATTGATTATATTTTTGCCCCAACAAATGAAGGATGTTTTTGAAAAATGCAGGTGATTGAGTTTGTTTTTGCCCTAACAAATGAAGGGGTTTTTGACATTTGTATGATTGATTTTGTTTTTGCCCTAACAGATGAAGGGGTTTTGATAATGTAAGTGTCCTTATGGTGATCTATCCATCCTACCAAATTGCATGGATAACCAGTCACTACAACCACTAGGTGACTAGAATAAATCACTAAATACAAGGTTCACTTGAAATTGTAAATGAATTTTGTTAAATGTTGAATGTAAATGTGAATGATGAATGAAATTAATGATGTTGAATGTAGACGTATGAATAATGTAATGAATGATTATGTTTTTGCCCCAACATATGAAGGGGTTTTTTACATGGAAAAATGCATGATTGCATCTATTTTTACCCCAACATATAAAGGGTTTTTTGATAACGTAAGTGATTGATTATGTTGTTGCCCTAACAAAAAAAGGATTTTTGTATGATGTACATGATTGGTTCTGTTTTTTCCTAATAGAAAAGGTTTTTTTTTTAAATGTAAGTGTCCTTATGATGATTTATCCATCCTATCGGATTGCATGGATAACCAGTCACTACAACCTCCAGGTGACTAGGATAAATCACTAAATACAAGGTTCACTTGGAAAGTGCCAAGGAAATTGATAAATGCAATGGTGAGTAAAATTGATGATGTTGAATGCAAGGAATTTTGATGATGTAATGAATGATTTTGTTTTTGCCCTAACAAAAAAGGGATTTTTGACAAGGAATGAATGCAAGCCAAAGGGCGCAACCTTTAACAAAAGGACATAACCTTTTGAACCTAGCAATTGATGTGTTGATGATGTGAATGCAAGGCAAAGGGTGCAACCTTTGACAAAAGAACACAATATTTTGAACCTAGCAATTGACTTGTTGATGATGTTATGTGATTGTGACCAAAGAAGTCTGATTCCTTTGGAGCCTTTTGAATTGAAATGTGACCAAAGGGGTTAGGCCCTTTGGAGGTTTTTGACTTTTATGTGTGTTTGTGAGGCAAAGGGCTCAACCTTTGACAAAAGGACGCAATCTTTTGAACCTAGCAATTGACTTTGTTGATGATGTGATGTGTATGCGTGATTGAATTGTTTGTTGAATTGGTGGGGAAGGTGTGATACCTTGAGCACCCCCAAGTTGTATGCTTGTTTGCTTGATTAGGGGGAAGGTGTGATACCTTGAACACCCCCAAGTTGTGTGTTTTTTTGCTTGATTAAGGGGAAGGTGTGATACCTTGAACACCTCCAAGTTGTGATGTTGTTTGAAATTTCTAGCGATCTTTGTACATGCGAATTATATACATACATACAGACACACACACACACACACACATATATATGTGTGTGTGTGTGTGTGTGTGTTGTATGTATAGATTATATATATATATATATATATATATATATATATATATATATATATATATACACACATGGCTTTTACTTTTGTTGGATGATAATGCAATGATAATGTATATGAATGCAAATGAATTAATGCTCTAATGATCATTCATAGTTTAGATTTTTACTTGACCATGTGTAGTCTTGTTGTTTAATTAGGGGTACCATAATGGTGGCATATGAAATGGAAGACTCATGTAATGATATGGATATGTATGTTGATATGGAATAAGATATGGATGTTGATATTGAAAATTGACTATTTTGTAGAGACTCAGACATACTAGTGATATCAAACAAACTTACTAAATACTGCCTAATTCCTTTAAGACCAAATGTGTATGCAATGAATTCATTTACCGAATCATGAGCATGTTAATGACTTGAGGTAATCAAGAACCAATATGTGTGCAAGTGAGTTCATTAACTCATCTTGAGTAAATTGGGTGAAACCTATTATGGAGAAGACCAAGAAGCTAGCTTGTCCTTATGTGCGGTCAAAGGTCTCTTTAAAAGAGACGTGTCACCACACATGAGTGTACTCCACTACGCCAGTCAGGAATCTATAGCCCCGGTGGAGACTTACTCCATAGTCCAAAATTTTGATCTCTAAGTTTTGGGGATGACTACCTAACCATCTGACTGGAAATGTAGTACTATTCTTACAACCTGAGGATTTGTGGTGTGTGATGTGTAAAAGATTTAGAGCTTTGGGAAGTCGGATTCTCAACCGAAGTGTGAAGAGAATTGTACCCCATCCTTATTACTTTGTCTTTTTTTTTGTAATTTGTGATAATGATGAAAACTATTATTTTTGTGGACTATGTTGCATAATGGGACAAGCAAAGAATACCTTTTTCACTTCGAGGTTCAACCCAAGTATGGTGTTATCCCTCTTTGACACAAGATGTTTTTAAGATATGTAATTGTGTTTGGTTTAAGAGTGTTTTGGATTCAATTTCTAGAACTCAATATTTTCTTAGTGAAAATTGTGTCTTGGTCCTAAAGAAAACTCAACATGTATTTGTGATTTTCTTAAAACACTAGGATTGGCTAAGTGACCAAAAACACCTAGGAATTATGGACATGTGGTTTACAAATTATAATATTGACTTTATGGAATGATGCAATGAAATGGATGATGTGTTGAAGGTGCCCCTGATTAAGGCAACACAACTTTATTGGACCAATTAATATATGAACTGAATAAATGATCCCTAATATGAAATGAAATGTGTGAAAATGATGGTGCAAATGCAATGAATGAAATGTGAGTTGTGAAATAAAATGTGTGTAAATGAAATGTATGCAAATGAAATGTATGTGTGTAATGCAATCTGTCTTTGTGTAAATAGCCATGTATATATACATATATATATATATAAATCACAGTAAGCATGGAACGCTTTCAAGTGTATGATGTTCAGTGGCTCGGGTTTGTTTACTCCCCCTAGCCACTTAAGCTAATGTGTTCCTTGAATATTGTGAACTCATATAACAACAAGCAACATGTATAGATGCAAATGACTTTGATTTGACATGTGACCAAAGGTGTTAAGTGCCTTTGGAGCCTTTTGAAATTGAAATGTGACCAAAGGGATTAGGTACCTTTGGAGTTTTTTGAAATTGAGATATGACCAAAGGTGTTAAGTGCCTTTGGAGCTTTTTGAAATTGAGATGTGACCAAAGGTGTTAAGTACCTTTGGAGCTTTTTGAAATTGAGATGTGACCAAAGGGAGTTAAGCCCTTTTGAGATTTTTGAAATTGAGATTTGACCAAAGGAATTAGGTTCCTTTGGAGCTTTTTCGAATTTGAGATTTGACCAAAGGGATTTTGGTGCCTTTGGAGCTTTTTTTTGTATGGGAAAGGACCAATACCTTAAGCATCCCCAATTTGCTTGATGATTGATGGTGTGAGTGACTGGGAGGATGTGATATCCTAAGAATCCCTAGTATGCTTGATGATTGATGATGTGAGTGACTGGGAGGATATGATGAAATGAAATTGAAATTGATGTGAAATACAATGTGTGAAATGCAATATGTGAAATGTAATGTTTAAAATACAATGTGTAAAATGCAATGTGTAAAATACAATGTTGAACATGGAATGTGTGAAATACAATGTTGAACATGGAATGTGTGAAATGTAGTGTGTAAAATGCAATGTGTGAAATACAATGTTGAACATGGAATGTGTGAAATGCAGTATGTAATATGGAATGTGAGAAATGTAATGTGTAACATGCAATGTTTAACATGGAATGTGTGAAATGCAGTGTTGAACATGAAATATGTGAAATACAGTGTGTAAAATGTAATGTTTAACATGAAATGTGTGAAATGCAGTGTTGAAAAATACAATGTTTAACATGAAATGTGTGAAATGCAGTGTTGAACATGGAATGTGTGAAATATGATGTTGAACATGGAATGTGTGAAATGCAATGTGTATGATATTGCCCGAAGGACTTGTGTATGATGTTGCTCGAAGGACTTGTGTATGATATTGCTCGAAGGACTTGTGTATGATGTTGCTCGGAGGACTTATGTATGATGTTGCCCGGAGGACTTGTGTATGATGTTGGTGTGAATGTAATGTGTGAAATACCATGTATGAAATACAATGTGTGAAATACAATGTTTAACATGGAATGTATGAAATGTAGTGTGTAAAATACAATGTGTAAAATGTAATGTTGAACATGGAATGTGTTAAATGCAGTGTGTATGATATTGCTCGAAGGACTTGTGTATGATGTTTCCCGAAGGACTTGTGTATGATATTGCCCGGAGGACTTGTGTATGATGTTGCCTGGAGGACTTGTGTATGATGTTGCCCGAAGGACTTGTGTATGATGTTGGTGTGAATGTAATGTGTGAAATACCATGTATGAAATACAATGTTTAACATGGAATGTGTGAAATGCAATGTTGAACATGGAATGTGTGAAATGCAGTGTTGAAAAATACAATGTTTAACATGGAATGTGTGAAATGTAGTGTTGAACATGGAATGTGTGAAATGTGGTGTTGAACATGGAATGTGTGAAATGTGATGTTGAACATGGAATGTGTGAAATACAATGTGTAAAATACAATGTTTAACATGGAATGTGTGAAATGCAGTGTTGAACATGGAAATAAAAATAACAACACTCAAAACAAACAAACAAAATATGCCCTAAGTATTGCAACAAATTTTTTATTTTTTATTTTTTTATTGGTTTTGTGTGTTTAAGATCTTAAACCTGAACAACTATGCGGGATGCCTAGGATGAAAGACAGATGAGAGATTTCTTGGTGATGAAATCCAAAAATTCTACCCATGGGCTGCTATGGCGTTCTAGGGGGTCAAGCCAACGGATGGAGATGAAGCCCACCATCGCTGGTCTTGATCAGTAGTTGGTGATGAAATCCAACTATTGATGTTTAAAATGAAACGTGCATGTGTGTGATTCCTTTTAATATTTCCTATTTTTTATGATTCTCACACACAAGAAGAAAATGCACAGAAATCACACTTTTTCTTTGTAATGAATTCAACCAGAAGTTGCGATTAGAGATTCCAATGTCAAGTATAAGTCCTCAAAATATATTTGGGGTACACCGCTTAAAATTCCTCTTGAATCAACGAATTATTCCAACAATGGAGGGTTCACCCAACTCTTTTGCCTTGAACCAGTAAGTGGTTCCAACAATAAGAGGGAACTTGAACAAAGGGAATTTATCACAATCTAGAGGAATACAAAACAAAAGAAAAAAGTACAATTTCTTACCCTAGAATGCAACTAAAATGCTTTTTGTTTTCAAATGCATACAACACATAAAATGCAGCAAATGGAAAATGCTTAAAAATAGCAAAAATTTAAATGAAATGTGATTATGCAACTACCATGAATGCATAAATGCAAACCACATGAAACAAATAAATGCCTAAATGAAAAGTGCACTGCTTTTTAAAATCCAAAAGTAAATATTTTCCTTTTGATATCACTTTTAAAAAGCAAAAAAATAACAAAAATGGAGCTAGGGTTTTAACCAGACTTACCATGAAGCCTACATTTTTCTTCCCCACTCTGTGAAACACCTCTTAGAGTCTATAAAACACACCAGGGTGCCTTATAAACTCTTGGGGGTATCCCTGAAGTGTCGTAGGGCATCCACGCAACCTTGGATGAGCTTTTGCAGCTTAAGAAACCCTAGTTTTATAAAAATCATAATAAAATTCCTGAAACCTACAAGACAAAAAAAAATATCAAGTTAATGACAAGATAATTAGCATAAAGAACCCATTGTGGGTCCCACCGTGATCACCATTTGTAAACCAAAAACAAAACACCAATGCATTAAATAAAAATCAATATACAATATGTTGCACAATGAAGATAGACAATATTTTATTGATATAAAAGGAGCCTTAAATCTCCAATGTTACAACATGATTTGATATTGATACAAATGTTACAAATCTAGGGTTCTTTGAAATCCTAGGTCAATAAACTATGGTGTCTTCTTTGCTCATCTTCGATCCAAACAAGAGTCGGGTGGGTTTGTGTATCCAAAGCAGACCACCCTAACTTCATCAACTTCCAATGATATGATTCCTACACCTGCAAACAATAGACAACATACAAATAGTCAATAATACCTATGAGGGCTCCACTGCATGAGACCCTTTGAAAATATGATTACTAACCCTAGATGTTGCAGAATAATATTGAAAACAATAATACATGAATGAAATAAATGCACACAACTATTTACCTTGTCACTTAACTTCTATCTTCTACTCCTGCTTGCATAGATGATGTTGAAGGTGATTGCGCGGATGCCCTAATGGCTCTCGATGATCGTAGGGCTACAGATCTAGATGGGAAATGCCCACAGATGCTTGGTGATGACCAAAAATACCCAGAGGTACTCTAGAGGCTGGGGAGGATGTTCGAGAAGCTCTAGAGGGTGTTCGACGGATGGAGGAAAGGTTGTAAAACCATATCTGGTTCGTGCGGGATGTGCGACGATGGATGCAAAAGGTGTGATGGCAAAAATGATGGATAAATATGGAAGTGAGTGGGCTAGGGCATGAGGAGAACTTAGGGAGTATTCAAGCATCGAGTTATCAAAATAACTCCTATTTATAATCTTCCCTTAGACATGTTAGGGTTTCGATGACACAATTTGTGTGGCCAAGATTAAAACATGACAAAGGGTGGAGATTAAATCTGGGTAAATGGCATGGATTAAGGCGGATGGATGGTTGAGATTAAAACATGATGGATGGCTAGGATTAATTCATACATATATATATTTATTAAATATATATAAATATAATATATAAAATATTATTATTTAAATATGTATTAAAAAAAAAAAAAAAAAAAAAAAAAAAAAAAAAAAAAATATATATATATATATATATATATAAATAATAGATAAATGTGGCGAGAAGTTATGAATGGATGACAAGTGGCTAGATTTTGGTGTCTATAGTTACGATATTGTTCCATCATGATTTGATCAAAAAGTTGGTGCTACGCATACTAAAGAAATGATTAAGGATGATATGGAAGACTTCATTTCCAACCCTTAGTCAAAAGCCTCTGCCCAAATAGCCATAGGCTCGAGAAAAAACCCCTATAGAGCATATTCCCTCTAAAAATCCTAAATAATAGCAAACGATTGTTGAGATATCCTCTTTAGAGGAAGATACAAAAAGGACACCCATGCAATTACTAAAGCATCTCTCAAGATTGCCCTTGTTATGGTAGGCCCCTCACAACCAGTTGATAAGGCATCATGAAAGTTTTAGTAGGTGAGGTAGCCATAAAGATAATGAAAGGCAAGTAGCCCAATTTGTACCCCAAGTTTTTCCACAAGTGGAAGAATCTCCACCCTAACTACAAGATGCACAACTTCGATAAGAGACCAATATTTTTAATAAATCAAAGTTACTAAAAAATAATTCTACTCACATAAGCACTTTGTTAGAACTATCATATTTGTGGCTAGAGCAACTTGCCTTACAAAAAGAGCCATCTCCTTTACAAGCAAAGTCATTGCAAATGCATGAATCAATTCCTTCTTTGTTGTAGTTGTTACCTCTGTAATAGAAGTCTCTATGGCTATAGAAACAATAATTGTCACATAAGAAGGAGCCTAGAACACTACCAGTAGAGGCACCTAGGCCTGAAGAGGAGACTATGCAAAAAAGTCATGAAGGTCTTACTCCACTTAGACTCCAATGCATAAGAATCTAGAGGCCCAACTTGAATAGGCCCAAACTATAATTTTGGAGCAAGACACAAAGATCAAAATATTGTAGTAATAATAGGTAGATAAAGGTTTAATTAAAGTTTGCAAAAAAAATAGCAAAGCAGAACACAATGGGTCCCATATTATAGGCCACTAAAATTATAAAATAGAATTCCATTGTTGAGGAATTACAAAAATGGGTAATTCATATTAAATAACGTGAGTGAATTCTTGCTCATGAAAGAGAAAGACTAGTTCATCAATTTATTGAAAGATACAATTTAGCCTGGAAAGAGCTCCTTCAGTAGCAAATAGAGATAGAAACATTGCAGAATTTAAAGGAGAAGGAAGACTGGATTGAAGACCTGGAGATTGAAAATTGATAGAAGGTCAATTGTACCTATAAACTGGCATATTATATGTTAGTATGCAAATCATCCCCACAAGTGTATGCCTTGATGATCAAAGAGCAGTGATAGAAATTCATCTAAATAAGTTACCCTCTAGTTTATCCCATAATGTTTCCTCTCCTACGCATTTTGTGATATTTATTTTTCCTCCACATTAGAGTAGCAATATCTACTATGAGAAATCTATCTATTTGGTTGTCATCCCCTTTAACGTTCCTTAGAACCTTAATCTATACATATAAAATATACAATTAAGGATACTAACATCGACCCTAAATAATGAAGCATAGATGGTAGAAGAGAGATAACACTATATTGAAGAAGAGATATATGGAAGTTTTCTTTTGAAAGGAGAATTTTCTAGGGAAAAAAACATCCTTGAATATCACCAGAGAGCAATAGTAAACAAGAACATTGTTGTTAAGGTCATTGAGATTCAAGAGGTACATTTGGCCTATTATGATACCCAATATAAGAAACTAATAAAGCTAAAACTTTATAGAATTAAGATTTATTGGGATGAATTAACCTTGGCACTATGAAAGAGAGTCAATCTGCATTCCAAACTTTAGGTCAATATTGGATTGAGTAAAACTTTTCAAGCTAATTATTTAGACTCTTTAGGCCAATTGGATTGACCTTAAGTTTCACCTTCCCTTATTTTAACATCCAATTCTAGGTTTTAGAGACAAAATGCCTTTATTCATGGGAAAAGATCAAAAACTAGGAAAAAAATTGTAGCAATTTAGGGATATTATTATTTTGGGGTAGATATGTGGATAAAATAATTTAACTAGATACCTAAAATGAATCCACCGTGTAGGATATGATGAACAAGCGATATGAGGAGAGTAATACTATGGATCGTTTGTAGCTATAGATCACCTATTGTTATAGAAGCACTTGCCACTGCTAATGCATCTACTACTATAAAAATAGTTTTTGCTAAAGTACTTGTCATTACATAAGCAACCACTACTACAAAACCAATTGATGATGAAGAATATGTTGTCAATGAACCCCCTGCTATTGAAGAAATTATCTTTGTTAGAGATTTGATGATGGAGTGGAACCTTAATGTTGCCCCTTTAAGTAGAACTATTGAAAGGAAAGTCAAGGGGACAATATGAGTCATTTACATTTCACTTTTATTATGCCCAAAGCCTATGGAACTATGTACCTTTTTGACACATCTTGCCCCTCTTTGTACATATTTCGTGTGTTTTATTGTATAAATTATAACTATTGTTTGAAAGGACATTTATAGTTAATGCTAGAAGATTTGGCATTGTTTATAAATTGAGTGCTCTTGGATAGCTATTTGAATGGTTATGCTTGTGGTAAATATCATCTTGTTTCTATTGCAGGATACTCTAACCCTTGTGTTGTAAAGGAGTTTTGTTATGGAAATGCTTGGAGTTATTGTAAAATATCCTACGTGGATGCAATTACCATAGAACAACATCAACCACTTAACAATTGTTAATGTCATCAGGCAATTGCATGTGCAAAAAGAACAAGCTAGGAGATATTACCTACCTCCATCTATAATAGGTGAATAAAGCATAGGATTTGGAAGCAACCAAACAAAGACCCACTTTCTATAGCAACAACTTTAGACAATAGTTAGTCTTATTTTCTAGTGTAATTCCAATTCTAGAACTTAGATTAAGTTACTTTTTAATGAAACTTTACATTTTATACAAAAGTAAAAGATAAATTTCTATCCATTAAACCCCTTGTTTCATTACTTGACTACTTGGAAGCAAACCAAACTACCCTTGGGTGTGCATAAATATATTTTACCCATAGCATATAAAAGCTTACATCCCTAGATTCATGATGATTAAAGTGGACCTCTTAGCAATGCATCTTCTTTCTTCTTAGCTCTTTTGTCCACATTGTTGCTTTGAAGTTTTTCCTCATATAGACTTTCATATCCTTGTGTTTCCCCTTATTCATCCATTTGATATTTTATTTCATCCAAGAGTCATTTTTATGTTTAACTAGCCTCCTATTATAATTCTAATTCAATATATTTTTTAATTTCTTTGAAGATAAATCATTATGGATGTCGGTCCTAGTGTTAGAACAACCAAGTGAGTATATTCTAGAGCAAGCGAGGTTGATTAATACACTCTATAAGAGGATCCCTTTACATGAACATGCAAGATTACTAGAAGAGGAAGGAAAGGATGCTTCACGTGCCTATGTAAAGAGGGATTGGGCTTTGGCTTCTTTTAAAATCCCTTAAAATGGGATGTGAATCAATGTGAGAGGGTGAAGCAAGCTATTTTAAGTGAGGGCGAAGTGTAGGAAAAGGAGAGATAGAAGGACACTGTCCTTGCCTTCCCCATCCTCGGAAGAGTGGGAGGGCCCTTTTAAAGAGCCCGATTCACCATCATCAGAAGAGTAGGTTGGGTTGTGAGCGGTAGCGGCCTCTCTAATAAATGGTAGTGACTTTTAAAGTTTTGGGAAAGGACTAAGCAAGCTTTGAAATAGTATCTTTGGCCCTTTTAAACATGGGGGCTGGCCGAGTAGAAATAGATAGAGGTGGTATTGGGAGTTCAGGTTGCCCAGATGCATGCTTGTTGGGAATCCTGTGGTAACAGAGAATGTTCCCGCCTTTTAAACATGGGGCATTAAAGGCAATTTAAAATAACGTATATTAAATATCGTATCTTCATATGGTATATATTCCGTTGCATTAAAGGCAGTTTAGAATAACGTGTATTAAATATGGTATCTAAAAATTCGTATATAATATGATGGTGGATATAGGACGTCGGCCAAGCGAAGACCCCCGAGATACCCCCCCCTGCCTACTGATCAGTAAAAAGAAAACCTTTTTAAGACAAACCCAGACAAACCCAAGAAGAGAATTAAAAGCTCCTTTCTAAATAATAACGGTCTGCCCTTTTTAAAACAGAGGGCGCCGCCATGGAGGAAGAGAACACCACCACTTATTTTATTAGAGACTTGTTATTCCTTATCGATACCATGTTGGTCGGGGAATTTCAGAGGGGAACCGGGCCTTGACCATATTTCCTACTTCTACACCTTCGTTGCCCCTTTATTCCATCACTGCATAGAGAGGTTCAGGATTGTGTGAAAAGCCGCCTCCAGCTGCGCGGGGTCCAGGGTATGAATAATTAGATGCGGGCAGCGATCTCTCCATAACCAGGCTTCAGAGATATATCCGAGTGGTTGTGATCTGCTTCTAATAAGGAATAAAAGTATCTGACCTTTTAAAATGAAATAGAATAAAATGCTGTTCCCTTTCACGATCAACTTCCCCTATCCCCCAATTTATTGCAGGGTGGGTGGGAAGGAGCTTATTAAAGTAGTTCAGAGGATTCATTTGATCGATAAGCCGGGTGCTTTTTCAATTGAGGTATCTACTATGTCTGGTTAACAAATGACATGAATTCCGTTTCTTTTCAGAGATATGGCCCGGTGCTTTTTCAATCGAGCAACTGGAATGCTCTCTATTTTAAAAGGTGGAACCTCTCCTCTCTATTCTAAAGGGCTAAAGGGCCGTCCCCTCTCTATTTTCAAATGCTTTCGCTCGCCGCTACCCTATATAAGAGAGCGCCAGCCCGGCATCAGAACTATACTCAAACGAAGGAATCTCCCCTGAATCGCGCTTTCCAAAACCCTTTTAAAATAGAGAGAGGGGGCGAGAGCCTTATATTATAAAAGTGGGGCAGAGTCGCCCCTCTCTCTTAAAGGGAAAGCTTAATTTATTTAAAAGTGAGCTCGCATGAAATAATTAAAGCTGATAGGGTGAGCTCGCTTATCTCTCTATTTGAAAAGGGGAAAGCTCTTCTCTTTGAAAAAGCCAGGCCGATGAAGGAGAGGGAGGATATTCATATTACGTCTGTAATACCGATCCTGTATCGCTAAACACCCATCAAGCGGGGTGGGGCCGTCCGGCTTTATAATAACGATGCCTTAAGATAGGGAGAGGGCCCCCTCTCTATTTCAAGGATTCAACGAGCATTTTCAGACGTATGTAATGGACGTCTTATTACTACCATAATAACCCCACTTTTACAAGGATAAGCGCTCGACCTTTTAAAGATGGTTTGTATTATAAAAAAGTAGTTGTTTTTGCTAGAACTATTTCACATGGAAATAAGGATTTTATTTTGAAATTGCTTATAATAAAACACTTTTGTACCCTCGTTTTTTACTTCTTCCATCTGAAGGTTAATGTACCATTGGCCCGTACTTCACACCCATAACATACTATTAGCACTACAAAAAATACAATAAATAAAAGGAAAGGAAAATAGTTTTTAACATCCAGAAGGTCATCGTCGGACTGAACGCATGTCCCTTTCTTGGTGCTTTTAGTAGCATAAAAGGTTTAAAATAATTATGGCATGGTGATTATAGGGGCGGACTGTGCAAAGAACTGTGTGGCGGCTTTTGGGGTGGATAGCGTAGAATACTATGGCAGCCACAAAAATCGGATAACCTGCTCGAATTCTTGGTAGCTACTGATTCCACCATGTAAATTAAAAAAAAACATTCATAAGGTCATCAATTATATAAGACTATTTTTGTTTATCTAATATAGAAGACTACATAAACTCTAATACTTTGGTTACCAAAATTTAGTGTACAACCTTACCTCCCCTTTCAAATTCAAACCTTATATATCTCATTTGGAATACTAAAGTCTTCATCATCAAGTCCAATCAAGTTTTAATTACCCTTAGTTTTTTAAATGATTAATATATAAAATCTATTGTTATTGCATCAATATGACTAACAGACGTGTTGTTATAAGCATTGTAATCAAGTTGAAATATTTCTTTTTTCATTACCCTTGATGTACAAAAGGTAATATCCTCCTCACATTCCTTTTGGTCTCTCCTATTTACCTATGTTACATCCAAATTGATGTGATCTAGTCATTGCTTATGCCATAAGCATCTTTGCTCTCCATTTGATGTTTGCTCTTATATATTCCTTTTGATATTGCTCATAAATCAAGTAGAATTAAAAGAGATAGTGTTTAATATTTAATGAGATAAGTACTCTAAGGACAATGCTACATGGAAAAATGCTAAGGAAATATAGAAACCCTTCCTCACCTCTTTACTTAAATACAAACTCTTAGTAAATTATGTGTTTCCAATAGTAGTATGTATAGTTGTTTGTAATAATGTGCTATATAAAATTATGTATGTCTAATTTTCATATTGTTGTATTTCATTGTCTACATAAAATTGTGCATGTCTAATATTTAAGTATTAAGTTAATATTTAGATTAGCTTTTTCTAAGTTAGTGGTTAGTTTAGCTTTGAGGGCATATAGCAAAATAAGTTAGAGTTTACTAAAATAGTGAATGAGTCATCTAGATTAAGTTAGAACTCCGACGAGAATAGTCTTTTAAAACCATAATGTGCTATTATCTAGTTCTTCCAAAGAACTATAAATATCAATTGGTATCAGAGCAGGTTTTCTCAGACAGATCAAAACCTGTGGAGAGTGGCATGAAGAGATCTGAAGCACGCACTTTGTCAGAGAAACTCAAGTTGTCAGCACTCAGCAGAGTTGCAAAGAAGAGCTCAAGTAAATCATTAATATATCACACATACTGAGTTATTTTATTATTAAATTTTGAGGGTTGTTAGATAATTGTATCGAGAGGATGCAGTCAAAATTTCAGGTGATTTGGAGCTAATTTGCTGATTTTATTAGCATTTTGAGTTTTTCAATAAAATGGTTGTATAAGGTGGAATACAGGGTATTTGCTTCTCAAATTTTGGGAGAAATATTATTTAGATAAAATTATAATTCAAAAAAAAATTTAGGTCATTTGGATCTATATTTATCGATTTGTGTGAATATTTATTTTTCCTTCAAAAATCCTAGATCCGAAATTATGATAAAAAGGAAAAAAGTAAATGATCACATATTTTTCACCTTTGCGAATTTTCTTCTAAAATTTATAGGGTTTTCATATTATTGTCTCAGGAATACATAGTTTAATTTTTAGAAATTTTGGAGTTGTATGGATTGATTTATGTGAAAAACATTGAGGTTGTCTCAAAAACACTCTAAGATCTAGAAAGGGCAAAAGTAAATTGATCACATATTTCTCATTTGTCTGAATTTTCTTCTGAAATTTAGTGGATTTTTAGATAAGTATATCAGAAGTCTACAGGAAAAGATTGGCTAAGAGCTAGGTGGAATATTGATGAGTGGTGGATTGCAGAATGGCCACCATGTATAAAGAATTGGAAGTGCCCAAATTCAATGGAGATAATTATGCTATTTGGAGCATAATGATGAAGACCTTCTTGAAGGCTCAAGACTTATGGGATATAGTTCAAGAAGGCTATGAGGAACCCTCTTGGAGCAAGCTACAAGGTGAGGAGAGAAAAGAGAAGAAGGAGCAGCAATATGCAAATTGCTTAGCCCTTATGGATTTGAGGAGAGGAATGGAAAAGAGTGTTTTTCCTCTCATAGCCAATTGTAGATCAGCTACAATGGCATGGAAAGTGTTGAAGGATGCTTATGGGTTTGATGAGGACACCCATAAAGCCATGTGTGACAATCATGAAGATTGTTTAAGCAAGGAGGAGCCTTGCTTCCTTGAAGAAGTTTCTGAATTAGATCCTTTTGAAGGAGTTTTTGAAGAGTCTTGTAAAGACTCATATGAAGCCATGCTTTGTAATGGAGAATTCTTTCTTGAAGAGGAAGACATATTTGAATAAGAACCTTGTGTTGAAAAGAGTAAAGAATCCCTTCATGGAGAAGAGGATGAGAAGGAGCCTTGTACAATTCTCATTGAAGAGAGGTATGATGAAGAATGTCTCATGGAGGAGACAAATGGAGAGTGTATTTTGGAGAATGCACCTACAATTCTCATGGAGGAGAATAAAGAAGTTTTGTGGGATGATGATGGAGAAGCAATGTTCATGGAAGACCATTGGCTCACTTATCTTGAAGACCATTCACTTGGAATGGATGTGTGCTCTCTTGAAAGAGCAAATGAAGTTATGTGGGATGATTTCCCAAGTTTAGAAGAGGAAGAAGAGATGAAGGGCATAAGTTTCATGCTCCATAATGAAGATTATCTCATGGATGAGATAATAAAAGGAAAAGAAAATTATGAGGAAGACTATCTCAAGGAGGAGATAGAAAATAGTGAGATAGTCATTAATGGACTTCATGATGTAATGGAGGCATCATCAAAGGAGATTGAAAATTGTCTTGAAGAGGCAATTATGGATGAAGATCACTCACTTGGAGTGACTACATTGCAGAAAGAGAGTTGTCTTGAAAAGGCAACAATGTATGATTGCTTGAATGAATGGTGTTTCAACACACCAACATGGATTGAACAAAGGAGGAGAACTCTTAGTGAAGAGTTGATGGTTGATCTTGAAGCACCATACAATGAAGGAGAACTGCTACAAAATAGCTTTATGGGAAGCACCAAATCTACTCATACTAAAGGTAATGTTTTTATGATTAATGATTTGTTTATTGTGAGCAGGAATGAAAAGAAAGGTGATTGTCTCATTGAGACAACTTTGATGAAGAGTCTTCTTGGAGAGAATACAATGATGGAGAACTTGGGTCACATGGATCAAAATGATGTGTTCAAAATTCCTTGGGAGAAGGATTATTGTAAAGTCATTGTTTTGAGAGAATATTTGTGTGAGGAGCAACTTTATGTTGCATATGTAGTTGGTCATTATATGGCCATATTTGTTGTGATATTTTGTGTGGAAATATGTGAAAGAGTTGTATGGTATAATCATCTATGTGAGATGATTAATTGTAAATACTCATGTGGAGTATTTTTTAGTGTTGAAGATGTAAAAGAAGATCAAAATGTGAGAGCATGGTTTAAAGACCATAATGATAAAGATGTAAGAGAGTGGTTGCTGAAAACCACAAGAGGAGATACTTTTGTTGAAGGGGGAGCTAATCAACAAAAGAAGGCACTCAAGCATTTGTAGGGAGGAGCAACATAAAATATGAAGGAAATCCCACATAAAGAGTGGAAGGAGTGCCACCACAAGTATTTTGCAAATTCTGATTTCTTGATTCAAGATTGGAGGAAACGTAAGAGAAATATTTTCTTCCAACTCTGTGATGCTTAAAGAACTCTTGCATGAGTGTCTTTAGCATCAAGGGGGAGAATGTTGGAATATTCAACATTGTCCTAAATATCTAAGTATTAAGTTAATCTTTAGATTAGCTTTTGCTAAGTTAGTGGTTAGTTTAGCTTTGAGGGCATATAGCAAAATAAGTTAGAGTTTACTAAAATAGTGAATGAGTCATCTAGATTAAGTTAGAACTCCCATGAGAATAGTCTTTTGCAACCATAATGTGCTATTATCTAGTTCTTCCAAAGAACTATAAATGTAACCTTTTTTACATGAAATATAATGTTCATTGAGGAAATCTCAGAATTTAATTATAAGAGGCAATAACTATATAGATAGATAGATTCTACTATATGATATTGTTTTAATGATTGTTGTTGTAGTCATCAAGATAATAACTTTTTTTAGAAGGGAAGTATATCACATCTCAAAATATATAGTTCTGAATGATTAATTATTTATATCAAAAGAATGACATGGCATTTATAAGTTATCATCTTTAATTTAACTTTTATATTTTTATATAAAAATCATAATGATGACCATACAACTAACGTGTTTTTTATTGCTACGAGTGCTAATAGATAACCCTCCATGGAGTAAAATGAGGAAGGTATCACTAGGGAGAAGCCTTGACAAGAAAATAGTTTAGAGAGACATTTTGACACACACACCACTTAAAATATATCATTGCATTTAAAAATTTGTATTGTTGCTTGCTAAATTATAAATGATAGTTGTTTAAATTATGCATTTTATTTTGATATGAGTGGATGATTGATGAAAGTGATTGAGGGACCATGGAAGAAATGATTGTGTTTTGTCTTCCTCTATGTAAGTTGGGTTGAGGGTAAGCAAATTTTTATTTTTCTAAGTGGCATGAACCTTGGTAAGCTTTCAACCCCCTTAGAATTTTGTAATGTGACTAACTACCTTTGAAAAAAGAAAGAATTGTTGACCATTTTCTCTTATTTTGGTTCTATGTAATAGGCTTTCCAACCTTCTACTTATAAAAGGCCCCTATTAGGGAATGCATCACTTTTTGACCTCTTGTTCCATACGGGCAAGGATATTTTTAATCTTCTTCCTCATTTAAACCAATATTGCATGGTTGAATCTTGGAATTCCCTTAGATTTTATTAAAACACCTAACCTTGGACCATGAGGGAATAGGAGGGGGAGGCATTTTTAGAGCATGATATAATATATTTAATGGTTTTTATTATTTGTTTTAACATGAACCAATTGGAGGAAAAATAGTGGTAGGGCACCAAAACTTGGAGGGAACTTTGTCAGGTCATGGTTTTTCTGCTATTTGTGTGAAAATATACATTTTTCTTTTATGAAAGAAAAAGCCATTTTACCTATTTTGCGTGTTTTAGAATGTAAAATTAGTGCCTTTTTTTCAATGAGTTTAAAGGTTTTTATGAGGGGTCCTGATCCCCTCATACTGAGTGGGGTTTAAACCTTGGACCCTTAAAAAATATGCCAAAGCCCTTACCACTACAGTAAGCTTGCAACTTTAAAATTAGTGACTTTTTTTTATTAGGTAAAGAAGGGTTTTGAAAGGGTTCTTGAACCTGTTACAAACTAGAAGTTGAGACCAAACTAAAATATAAAAAGAGAAGGCACTCCTAAGGGACCAAGAAACCGAACACCAGACCACATCAGGAACTAAGAGAAGCTAGAGATCTAAGAGATCTTAGAGAACCCAGAGAACCAAGAAACGTGGTGCCCACCCAAACCATTGACAAATTTTGGTAAAAAATTCAAATTTGGGGTTGGAACGAGGGAAACCAAAATCTGAGAAACGGTTCCCACCCAAACTAAAATCGAGCAAACCAACATTTTTTGCCCACAAGGCAAATTCAAATTTTAAATTTGAAAGAGGGCTAAAGAGGCACCAAATGAAAACATCAAGAACCTAAAAATTGAAGCCCCAAAATAGGGACCCATAGAGACATTTCCTAGATTGGATCTAAAATTAAAACATGAGCCTAACTAGAAATAAAATAGGAAAATAGTAGGTCCCAAGGAACTGCATTCTTGGGACTGAATCAGGACAACCGAAAAGATCCAAAATAAAACCACTCACATTTGAGAGAAGATTCCCTAATAAAAAAACAATGAAGACCTCTCCAAAATTGCATTTGAACTTAACAAAGATACTCAATGGATCTGTACCAAGAATTTTGAAAGAAAAAACCTACAAATATGCAAGAAAGTCACTATAACTCATGCATCCTAGATTACCAAATCTCGGTAAAACATTCTAGGTCTTTCTTGAAATCCTCAATCCAAGGATCACCTTTAACATTTGGATCTTTCTTCCATTCAATAAAACATCCTCTTGAAGCACCACTTACAAGAACCTAACAAGACCCCTTAACATTATATCCATGTTCTCTAGCATAATACATCTAGGACCAGCAAAGAAAAATGCTCATCACTGGATTCCAATTTGTGTCAATAATAGAATCCATTTTATCTCATAGAGTCAAATCCATTTTGAATCCTACAAACTCCAAACCTATGGCCTCCTCATTTAACATTTGGATCTTGCTTCCGCTCAAAAAACCAGCCTCGAGAAGCACTGCTTGTACAAACCTAATAGAACTCCCAACCTTAGTGTCCATGTTCATAGGCATACTACCTCTAGGTCTAGCTGAGAGAACACTTATTGATGGAATCCAATTTACATCCATGATAAAATATATTTTTCAAGAGAGACTGGATCCCATATGAATCTCGATGACTCCAAATCATATATTTACACGAACCTTTTTGCATCAATAATGAGATCAATATTCTCAACCAGATGAGATTTGGAGCTAGCAGTAAAACTAGTTGGATTCTCTCTCACATCAAATCAAGCAATTTGAAGGGTTTTCCCAAAAAAAAAAGGGAAAACCTGTAGGTACTTCTTTGGATCCACAACTCTAGGATCCAAGATCACAAACCAACCATCTCCAGGTACAATCCTATCCTAGCCAAACTCTAAAGACAAGACAACCATAAAAACATTCCCAAGGTCCACAAGAATAGGGGAAAGAACCACCCCAATCCCTGTGGGTTCTAAACCCACTGGAATATCAAAGATAAAAACACACCCAAAGAATTGTTGTAGGGGGCATTCTCTCCCATCAAAGAGGAATATCCATTCACTCTTTCTCAACCTTTTGCTCCTCAACATTCCTATCCTTATTAGCCTCCTACACTCTCTCATCCTCAAACCTAAATTTATTTGGGTAGTGTGATAAACCCCTACGACCAACACATAGGGCTGAGCAGTCTCCTCCCAACCATAAATTAGTGACTTTTTATTATAAAGTATTTATGGGTATTTTTCTTCTAGAAAAAACATTAGGTTTTTTTAAGGTATTACATTTGTGGAGTTTATTTAAAGACACTATTTTGTTTCAGTAATCCTTGGCTCAAAGTTCTTTTGGTACTTTGCACTTTTGTAAAAGAAAAATATAATATATCTATCTATATATTATCCTCTACTTTTGCTTTTCATTGTTTGAATAGGAAAAAGGCGTTTAGTAACTGTTATTCATAATAACTACAATCAATAAATATAGATCATAATTAAATATGATTGAAATCCAATAATGTTAGATATTTTCTATTATGTAGCGAAAAATTGGGTCTCTCTCTAGTTTATAGTATGAATTCGATCCACTATGAAAAAAGAGACTTAGGGCCCTTTGCAATTTTACTTACAAGTGACATTCTCTTATGGAAGGGAAGTGGGCTATTTTGGTTCAATTTTTGGTTATATATAGCCCTAGTAAGATAATCATCAACATACTTCTTTTTGGTAAGATAATTACCAACATACTTATTTTTGGTATGTGGGCAAGCATAGTGGTTGTAGGTGCTCTTGATTTCTTGAATGTGCACAATAAAATTTGACAAAATAAATTTGTTCAAGATTATTTTGGTAGTACAAGAATTAATATAGGTTTTCCTTTAATATGATGGGTTCCTATTACAATGTATGTAGAGAATGGTCGAACCTTGCATATACGAAAAAGTATGGCTAAAAATGGTCATATTTGTATGTATGAAAAGGGAATGATTGTACACTACCTTGTTGCATAAAAATGGTTGTGTTACTATAGTCCTCGACAATACCTTTGCCAAACTTTAGTCATTTTAGAAAGCAAACACAATAGCAGGAGGCAAAAATGATAGGAAAATTCTAAAAAATCACAAAATTTTGTTCATTTTTGGTGAAATAGAAATTCGCTTGTCAAAACTACCAATTGTCTTAGAGGATTGATTCACTCAATAAATGTGTTAATTTGCTCAACAAAGGTGTATGGTTTACTTACTAACATGAATGAATCACTTGCAAAAGTTAGCAAATTACTCGACAAGACCAAGTGAATCACTCAAACAAGACACAAAAGTGAAAATTAACACAAATTTTAAGAAAAATCTTCCAAAAAGCAATATTTTTTGTATTTTTGTGGTGCACTAAGCATTTTTTTAGTCTTTTAAGCCTGTTAGAGGTATGTAACATTTGGAGATGTAACATTTTGCTAAAGTTACCCCCAAATATTTACTTTCACTAAGAGTAAATATTTTTCACCCCAAGTAACGTAGGTGTGAACTTTTGCTATAAATAGGGGCCTAAGGCCCTCATTATTATAATATTTTAACTATGAGAATTCATAGATACACTCTATAGAATCCACATTGTGCTTTGTATTCATCATGTTATAAGAAATTAGCAAGTCCTCATGCATCCCATTAGAGGAACTATCCTCATTGTTTGTCAAGTGCATGACGGATAGGTACAATCCTTCTAGCCCATATTTTCACACTTATCGATTTCATAAATCAAATGAATGGGTGGACAATGACACTATTCAACTTCTCATGTATTGATTGATCACATGCTATCCTTGCTATGACAACATCTATATTTTCATTTATTTCTCATGCTCTAAAATTTATGATTTTACTTTACACATTTTAATTGTGTATTTTAATTTGTTTATTTTACTTTCATTTCATGAATTTAATTCCATGCAAGTAATTAGTTTAGATTAGAGATACATACAAGAAACATAGGGATTCAACTAAAATCTAGAGGTTAGGGGAAGCCTTTGCATACTTGTTTAACCTTGTTGAAACTTGGATTTTGGGGCACAACACTTAATTAGATATCAGTATAATTCCACAAATCAGCATAGTCTATGGAATAATCAATGGGACAAACCCCATTTTTATGTAATTTTCTTGGTTTTCATGCCCAAAAACACATCTGTCACAAATGAAGCAACTGGCTCAAAAAAAACCACTAGGTCTAATTTTGTAAGCAATTTACATGTGAGAGTGAGAGATTCACTTGATTTGCAAGCAAGTTTGGAAGTTGCAAGAAGCGAGTGATTCACTCAACTTAGAAATCAAATCGCTCAATTTGACTTGCTTTTTCATAGGTTAAATTTAAACTACTTCACCTAAATTGTTTGGTTCCAACCTAATTTTGCTTGAAATATTCACCCATTTTTTGGTTTTTGTGCTTAAAATTTTGTAGGTACTTTGTAAATGATGACTCCAAATCAAAATTTAGAAAGCTAAAGAAATTGTAAATCCAAACTTCGATGGCATCCAAGCAATGCAGATGTAATCAAATGTAACCTTATATGTGCATTTACTACGGGTAAAAGGATTCTAAGTCTATTTTGCATAAGTTCAAAATAGCAAGTGATTCACTCGATAAAGTGAGTGATTTGCTCCAAAAGAGTGTGAAATCCAACCAAAATAGATCTCACATGAAATTCGCACTAAGCGACATGCTTGAGTAATTTCTCTTTTTACAAAAAAATCTAATTTTAAATAGATGAATGAATCACTCGAGAAAGCAAGCAATTCATTTAACTTTCTTAGTGAATCGCTTAGTTTTTTAGTTTTCTAAAGAAGCCACACATAGTGATACAATCACCTAAAATTACTAGCAAATCACTTTGGTTTATGATTGAATTGCTCAAATTGATAGTTTACTAAAAAACTATGTTTCGGAAGTGAATTTTTTAAAGTTGCAAGCAAAATGCTCAAATAGGCAAAATTTTAAAAATTTTGATTTTTTTTAAATTTTGACCCTAGGATTTTTTTTGCATAGGTACAAGCATATGAATACATGATATAAATATTAGAAAGAAAGAAAAGGTCATGAATCAATGAACATCATCACATACCATCAAAGGAAAAAAAAAAGGGAGAGATAAAAAATAAATTACTACATGGATGCATCAAGAGGACAAATTCAAAGAGATCCTAACATCCAGTCCCATATCATTTAAAGGAAAGATCCTTATGGTCAACCAACTTATCCAAGGCTTCATGCCACCCTAAATAGGTTATCTGAGCTAGCAAATGAGTATTCAACCACCTTAATAAACCCTACTTGGGCTAATCAAGCACTTATAGTGACCCACACCAGCCCTTTATACGAGGTATAGGTTTATATAAACAACCTAACAAATAACCCACTCTTTATGCATCAAATTTACAACTAGCCTATGGATTTTAGTGCACAAAATATACTTCCTATAGATACTCCTCTAGCATAGAGCTCACTTGTGTCCAGTCTATTTTACATTTCTAACATTCCTCTAATTCAATCCTCATCCCTAATAGGATCATTAGGATTGAACCTTATTCTTGCCCATAATATACTAATAACAATTGGGCAAATGGGGTTGTAGGTATATCAGGGAAACACCCAAATATTAACACCACCTCCAACTAACCAAGTGCAATTAAATGTGCAAGGTCAACCTCCTCAAAACCAACAAATACCATAGTAAGGATTAAACTACACCCTCTATAAAAAAACACTTAACCACCATCTAATCAATAGTTTTTTTACCAAAATATACCACCTCAATATCCACCATATTACCCTTTATACCTATACCATCCCTACCACCTATACCAACCTCTAGGCTATGTGATGTACCCTCCACATCAATAGTATGGCCAACATCTTCCATAGCAAAATAATCCTGATGTGCTTACTAGACCTCAAAGACAACTTGATTGGACCTATCAAGACCCCTTGGATCTATTGTTCTACTTACATATTCCCTTGGCTACTATCAAGGCTTTACCAAACCTTCAACAAGAATGAGAACAAGATGACATCGGATCATCTCAATGAGTTGTTGACACTCAAGTCAATCTACTACACTTTAAAGAGGACATAAGGGTATGTTTATTGATATGCTCTCTTCATGATAACACTACATTATGGTATAAGGTATTTTCAAATAATTTAGTAATTGATTAGGCATCAAAGTTGAACATTTCATGAATATATTTGGTAGCATGGAAACTAGGTATTCATTTTTGTTTAGACTAAATATAATGTAGAGTGATCCACAAGAAATTATCCATGATTTTAATACTAGATTCTTGAGAACCTAAAATTTAATTCCATTGTATGTTAGACCAAATGAAGAGCAAGCATTACTATACTATATCAAGGGTTTGCAATCTGATTTAGCACTTATGGTTTGTAATGCTAACCATCAAACACTAGCTGTAGCATTTAAAGAAGTAGCTAGATATAAATATGTTCTCATTAAGGTAGGAAAAATACCCCCTTCCCCACCAATGGCCTATGTAGTCCACATTTTCCAAAATACTCCAATGCCAAATATGATGCCCATTTTTTCTCCTATCCTAAATACCCAACCAAACACTTCCATCCATAATTCTTAGTCACCATACATCATTACCCATCCAAGTGAGAACTCATCATCCAAAGTAGATTTTTAACCTCTACTTCTAGCCCTCCTTGCTCCATCTAATTTGGGTAATGATCCAAACAACTTTACAATGAATGAAATAATAGAGGTAATCAATACCTTGATGAACCAAAATAATGCTACAAAACCACAGTGGTAGCAACTACAAAATTGGTAGCCCCAACAAACCCTATACTTGATAAAATATTATGTGCCTCGACAAGGTACTAACCAAGGGATGAGCTTGGTTTACAATCACATGGTTAAAGGTAATACAGAAGTTGAAGCAACATTGGTGCCTTACTTGTAATTATAGGTATGATATTGCTAAATACCTTATTGGAGAATATTACATTATTTAGTACATGCTAATGTACCCCTATGGACTTGGGGAGAGATGGGAAATTGTCTTCTATGGCATAATTTTTTGTTGTTTCTTGGTTGTTTTTTGGATCGCATTCTAGGTTTTTTCTCATGTGGGATTGGGTGATCTTTCCTTTTTTTTGGACAGTCAACTAGTTGGTTTGTTGTTTATATGGTTAAGTTGGTTAGTCTCATGTGGGTCTCTTGGCTATCCTTGAGACCTCGTTGCTATTTTCTTTTGTAAAGGTTTGGGGATCCTTTCAAAAACCCCTCTTTTAATTAATAAAAAATCTACCCCTATGGTACCTACGATACAATGTAAATATTAGAATAGGGTTTGAGTCTATAGTTTAGGAGTGTGATTTATATTTCCCTTTATGTATGTGTCTATGTGCAGGATGTGCACAAGTGTGTTGTAATCAGGTATACAAGTGGTAATATGTGTATCCAAAAGGTATGAGAGGTTTGTATTATGTGTGGAATAGGAAAGGATGAATCTCTTAGATATGTGAGGAGAGCAATAGACAAAGAGTCAAAGAGTCGCATTTCTAAGGTTATATTATGGAGATAAAACTCCATGAAATGTATTTGAATGTAGAGAAAATCTCAAGATTGTATATTTGACTCATCAATAATATTGTGTATTTTCATTTAGTAATATTGTTATATTGTTGAATGCTATGTTGATTTAATTTATATGAGATTTGTATGCATTGATATTATTCTATAATTAAGATTTCATATATATTTTGTATGATCCTTGACATTGGAACCTAATATAATCTAGCTAAAAATACATGTCTAAGTGCCATTAGGCATTCCTAGACTATACATTGTACTCAACTATACCAAGTTCAACAAGCTATTTCCATTGGTCAATTTTCTTCCATAGTCATTCTTGCTATGTATCAACAACCTTAGGTTGCACAATCGATACCTACCCTACCTAACCCTAAAAATGTAATATTGGTAAGTTTTTGTGCAATTGAGACATGTGAAGAAGTTAAATTTGAATATGACACCATATTTTCCAACCATTAGGGTGTAGAAACTATGGAAAAAGGAAAATAACTATATAATAATTAGTTGATAAGTAGGCCAACACTAGAAAGGGGAGGGTTGTACTTAGAAGAGGAAGGCCTCCTTTACATGTAAAAGATAAGAAACCATTGTAGCATAACAAGAGAAGAAAAATGGAGAAGGAAAATATAGGAGGGAAAGATACAAATACAAATAAAAAATGGGTCTAGCAAAAACCAAATGAAAAAAAATCAAAAGTTTGTAATGGGAGGAACCAATAGAAAACAATAGAGGCAAAAGACATCTAGTAAACCCACTAAAAGGAAAGGTGATAAAGGAAGAGTTTCATTGCAAAGAGAGGATGAAAGAAGGTTGAGATGTCCCTCCATCATGTGCAAAGGGTGTCAAATGATTCTTATAAAGTCCTTGATTTTTACCGCAAAATGGGAGGCCCTTTTACCAAATTCAATATCATAGAAGAAACGAAGAAGATGCTAGCTAAAGTTATCATGTTGGAAGCTTTAGAACTACTTGGGCAACTAGACCTACTCCAAGAAGCTCTAAAATAGTAAGAGAAAGGTTATATCAAGGGTAAGAAACTTGTAACAACCCATCAAAACCAACACAAGAGAGATATTTTTTTCACAAGGTTCACATAGATGTCCCAATATTTTCAATATCAAAAGGCATAACCACATTTTGAGATCTTGCCATTGCAGATGATACTCAAGTGGATAGGAGTGGCCAACATCCTATAATTCTAGGGTTCACATTTCTAAACCTCCCTAGTTAGAAAGTATATCTTTAGTGCCCCCCCACATTTACACCCTCCCTGGGTATATGACAATTTTACCACAACATAAAGATTGTCCATTTTACAAAAAAAGGGATACCATTTCTCTAACCCTACATAAGTCCATCTATGTAGGATTACTCTGGCATAATGCCTTAGTGCTTAGTTACCACACCTTCACAGTGGGCTAACTAAGGCTATTACCACTCCTCGTGATAATAAGCATTACCACCCAATCCTCACTGTTTAAGATGTCATCATTATATTATCTTACGGATGATTCGTAGTCCTCACTACTAAGTATTATAGTCCAAGCCTCTTTGCTTAAGACTTTCCAAAAGACTCACCACTTTGGATACACCCAAGCCTCACCGTTCAAGGTGTAACATTTACAATAACCTGGGTAATGTCTCACCGTAGCTCTTCGCAGGGCTTGGGAACAACTTGACTCTAGGGTTTATTTTTAAAAGGTTTTAGGATTAACCCCTTAATCCCAACCCTAGAGGCTAACATTTAAGAACCAATATCTCTCCATTAACAAGAATAAGTGCTATATTAATTATTAAAATAAAACACATTGATAAAACCAAAAATATAAACACTTATCCACAAATACTACTAACTCTAACATTTCCTTCATTCCATAAATGAAGGCATAAGACTTTGAATAAAAATTATTAAAATCATGAGTTAGCAAATACACTCTTTCATTGTACATAATGAAAAAATCTTCGAGCAATGCTCTTAAGAATTAACTTACTATTTCAAGCTTCATCCTTTAATAAGTCTCATAACAGAAGTAAAGTCTTCACATACATTTAACTTCCAAGGAAGAGTCCATAAAGAACCTTCTAAAGGATGTTACATTTTAAAATCTTACAACATCAATATCATCTATTTGCCCACATTTCTAATCTCGTTGATCTTCGTTTTGCATCGCTCCATGAAGATGAAATAAGGGATCAAGATAACTCATGATTATGAAAATGCAACTTAATATGCATCATGCCATAGTTCAATAATGCAAATCATGCATTTTACCATACAATTCCATACAACAATATTTTAAGAGAATCCCATACTTCTCTCAAGAATGGAATCCTCATCCATTATTTAGAATATGCATTCACCATACAATTCCATACAACAATCTTTTGAGAGAATCCCATACTTCTCTCAAGAATGGAATCCTCATCCATTCTTTAGAATATGCATTCACCATACAATTCCATACAACAATATTTTGAGAGAATCCTATACTTCTCTCAAGAATGGAATCCTCATCCATTATTTAGAATATAGCAAATTAATTACATAATTCAATATATTGTATATTCCCATATTTAATTTATTAAAATAATAAACTTGCTTTCCAATACAATAACTAGACTAATAACCTTTCATCCTTTGTTTAAATGAAAAGCAAGAACTTTCCTTTTCAAAGAAAATAATATTTAATTATTTCTTTATAAAATCTTGATCTAAGAGTCCATTAAAATAGTATAGATATATATAGAAGAACAAAATATTTCTTTTAACAAACCATTAATCCCATTTTTATCATGAAATAAGTCAAAGAATTCTCTTCTAAATATATATTTTCTTTCATTAGTCAAAGTCCTTGACTATATAACAAACATAGAGCAATGAATAAACTTATATAAAAGCTCAAATAATGACAATTCAAATTAGATTACAATCTTCATAACATATTATCAACTAGCATGAAATCAATATTCACTTTTAATTGTCCAAGGGGGGACAATGCAACGGTTTGGGCTTTGGCTCTTCTTCGGGAGGTCCAAGGTTCAAACCGTGGCATGGGCAAGTGTGTGAGGGGATGGGTGTGTGTTAAATTCCCTATTGATAAGCATAGCTCTCGACTTTACGAGGGGTCATGGTTGGGAGGAGATTGCTCAACCCTGTGCGTTGGTCGTAGGGGTTTCTCACACTAACCAAATTAAAAAAATATTCACTTTTAATTTCCAAGATCAGTAATCCTTATTTTTTTCTAAAGAAAATACTGGAAATGCTAATTAAATAAAGGATAATTTAAATATTTTTTTTTCAAAGATTTGTCAAAATCTAAATTAAAAGAGCTAAGGTTTATTAATAATAATTACATTGAAAATAACTTAAGAAAAAGTGGTATTCAACGTTTTCTCTCTTCTTTTTATTGAAGATAATATAAAATATCTGACATTGCATGCTATTCATTTTGATAATATTTATCCAAGGAGTACTAAAGCCACTATAAGTTAAACAAAACAAGTTTTATACTAAATAAAATAGGGTTCTTCTACTTTGGTAAAAGTGCAAAAATCAAGTGCATAGTTAATCGATTTCAAAGTGAATAGATTTCACTAACCTCGACCAGTTAAAATCACATTTAAGATAATGGACGGGTATGCTTTAAAAAATTGTGGGTGTAAATTTTGCCTTACCGCACCCACATGTATTTTGCAGGATGATGGCTCTCTAAAAGGGAGCGCACCAAATTTTGAAGGACATTGATGTTTGTGCAGAAGATATCAAGTAGTGGTAGCAACAATCATGGGTGGACAAAAGCAGCATATGGATGACAGATGGAAGCAAGGTGGGTGATAGAGTGGGTGGATTATCCATCCTTGGCCTTGGATGGAATTTTCCAAAACAACTCGCCCACTCCTTGGGCGGGTCTTTCAAGCAGCTTCCAAGGGTGGAAAAGTCAGGAAACCTTGCCCTTGGGGAAGACATGAGCTCTCACTCATCTTGGGCGAAAGTTGCAAAGCACACGTTGGGCGAAACTATGAACAAATATTTTCCCTCTTCCCTAATGCCTCTGCGAGCGAAAATATTGATGAAGAAAATGCCTGTCGATGCACAAAGCTCCTGCCATCGCTCAAATTTTGAGCAAGATACATACCCACTGCTGCAACCATCCAGTATCAGGTGCTTGTACGTAGAAGTGACATATTCAAGGCACAATTATCCCAAGGTGATTAATGCTTATCACTCATAACCTAACCAGAGGATCATCAGTCGAGGAAGAGGACGACGTAGCTAAGAATTAATGAATTGGATAGAAATGTCAGAGGATCCAAAGGCCCAGATTGAACAAGGTGTATCTACCTCCTTCTAGAAGATCAAAGCTATCCCAAGGAGTAGTGTACTAGTGCGGTGCCTGTCAGATGCAAGAGTTGTCTTCCTGCCTACCACCATTAATATCCAATTTTGAAATCAATGTAAATATGCCTATAAATAGTGGAATGTTGGTCATTCCTAAGGGCGGATCTTTAGCCATTACAATTTCTATGTAAGGTTTCACCACTATGTAAATATAGATTCAACATTGTTTGGTCTTCGATTTTACGTTAGCTATCTTTTCTAAATGTATGAATGCTTAAATTTGTCTTGTGGTTTAAGGTGTCTCATGATATTCTACAATCTGGATTTTGTGGGATTTTCTTAAGTAACCCGAGAGTGTGTATTCATAAATACGGGTTGGAGGTTTATTTTTGTTAAAGCTAAGTAGGATAGGAGCACTCTAATTTTACATCCTAGATTTCATGCACCTATCTGCTAGTTTTGGAATTCACCCTTTGCCCACCACTTCGAAGAGCTTGAACAAGGGTATTATCAGTTGATCTATTAGGTATGGAGTCTGTGTTTCCACCCGTGGTGCACTGCCTACATAGGTCTTGATGCAGCTATACCCATCCTTGTGAGCTTAAGCTACAACCATTTTCCTATTTCTTTCCCTCCTTTTCCATTTTTTATTTTTTCTTGTTGTGCGATGTAGATAGATGGAACCACCCTGAGAAATTGACCTCCTTCGAAGATCATCTACCCTGTCCCGTCTCGATGCGATAACCATTCTATGCTTGGCATTGGTCTACCCCCCCAACTTGCACACGGTGTTGGATTGGCGACCAACAATTTTTGGTGACTCCGTTGGGGAACTCATCGAGTTTCTATATTTTAGAAAATCAAAGTTTGGTGACTCTATGATTTACCCATATTTGCTTAAAGTCACCTGGCAACTCCAACTGTGTGACACTTCCAAATCATGAGACTAGTCATCTATTTGCACTAAATATCCAAACATCATGGATAACTCAAGGTATGATGAACAAACTTGACCTCGCTAGCGGAGATAGCATGTTCAAATAATGACTCTTAATCTAACTCCAATAGAAGAATTAGGACCTCTGAAGACTTGTGCCATGATGGTTCAACCATGTTTTTCCCAGTGGAATAACCCTGGTCCACTCAACCTCCAATGCTAGCATGAGATTCCCAAGGGTGCCATGAAGTCCCTAACCAAATATAATGGTACCTTGGGAATTGCTCGATAACATCTTGAATATGCCACTCTGCTAGCACCCCTTCATGGTATTATCCATGAAGATATCATGATCAGGCTTCTGATCTTGTTGCTATAAGGAAGGGTGCTACTGTGGTACCAAACCCTTGGAAAAAAATCCATCTGCTCATGGTTGAACTTGGTGGGAGCTCTTATCGACACATTCGATGGCTCTTTGGATCCATTCCAACTCTTGATGTACCTCTCATTTATCAAGAGGGCACCTTTGAAATCTCTTATCAACTTCAATATTTAGTTTGAGAGGAGTTAAAAAAGGATCCCCCTTCAATACCAGTTATCGCCCGCCCAGGCTCACCTATACTATATTTAAGCTCTTAGCTTGAGTATAGGCCTCCTATTACTATAATCTCAAGAAAGGATATTCCCTCAAATATTTTATGAGGTCGTATGAGTAGAGCGACTCCTAATTATAGTAGGAAAGACATATTCAGATGACTTCGCCATCCCATCCCCATTTCTAACCATTGCCATTTCCTTTCCTACTACACAACACCCACCATGGATGCCATCTCAATATATGCAAGAGCTAGGGCTACAGTCCTATGGAACACAAGGGGCAGATCATTTCTCAAGCCCAGGAGGGAGAAATGCAAGCATCGGTGCTAAAAGTAACAACCTAATTACTTGTAGCTTTTTCCCAAGAAGCGGAGGATCTAGACCAGGGCATAAATTCCACCTGTAGAGAGGGGGTATTTTTACACCCTTTTTATTTCTAGGGACATGATGAGCAAGACCTAAGTTGTATCCACGATATCTTAGTTGATCAACATCTAGGTCCCAAGGAGGTCCTGTCAGCAACATGCTCAATTAATGAAGTCTACAAAAATAGGTGCGCGAGGATGATGGTGTGTAAAGTAGGGATTTCACAATAAGTGAACACCCAGGTGTGGAAATATCAGAGCATGTTTCTAGATGAACCAGTACAAAAAAAGGCTCTCATGTGGAAAAATTCATTGCTATGCTAATCATCAATTGCATAAGTACTGGTATGCATGATGATCTACCAAGTCATGAGTATTTCATGGCTTGGAAGGGCTGGCAATGTCATCCAAACTACAAAGAGCACCTCAAGTTCAATACAATTTAGTCTAACCATTACAGATTCACTGGATAAAATCCAAAGCCAATCAGTGGCTGTGACATGCCACTAACACTATAATTTTGTGTACATAGGCTGTCTATTAAATAAAAGTGCAAAAGGCAAGTGGCAAGTGGAACATCATTAAGCTTTGGGTGACTCTACAGTGACTCAGGCTCTAGGAAATGGGTAGGATACAAAGCATTTTCCTTCGTGGTTTGTATGTTCTCCCCATATTTTATCCTTGTTTATTGTTGTAACCTCATGCCCAATGGATCTAAGGCTTGCAAAGCAAGCATCTCTACATACAAATATCGCAAAAGATATCCATTGCTTTCTTGAAAGTAGCACCCACTCCTCAAATACAAGGAAATTTGGTTTATAAAGCATCCCAAAGGGTAGAAGCAACATGAGTTAAAGGACATGAATCTGAGAATGGCACCGTGTCTGAAGATTCCCTGGAAGAGTGGAGATGAAAAAAAAAATTTCTTGTGAGATTATGTCAAAAAGAAGTGTTGCATTGGAATTTGCAAATACCCCTTGCATCTTGTCTGTTATTAAATCCTTTGTGATCCTTGACGAGGTATGTTAAAGGGAGTGTGATTTGTGGGGATGTCCCATGGATCACCTTCCCTTTTGTTTCTTTTACCTTTCTATCCCTTCTCCTTCTTCCTCTTTCATAGTTTCCCCCCTCACTAACCCCGTTGGTTAGTGAGATCCTTCCTCTTACCTTTGTTTCTTCTTATGCTTTTCTCTTCCATTGTCCTTGTCTGTCTCTCTTTTCCTTGTCCTCACCTCTTTCTTCCCCTATCCATTTATTCAAAAATGTTTTAAATCCTTGCAACTTTATAGGTCCTCCTTTCCCGCAATGGAAAAGTCCTTGTGAGTCGCTAAGACTGTGGGTGCAAATTTTGTCTTGCCGCACCCATATGCCTTTTGCAGGACGATGGCTCTTTGAAATGGAGCACACCACATTTTGAAGGACATTGATGGTCGAGTGGAAGATATCAAGTAGTAGTAGTAGTAGTCATGGGCAGGTGGATGACGGAAGGAAGCAGAGTGGGTGATAGAGCAAGCAGATTATCCGCCCTTGGTCTTGGGTGGAACTTCTAAAAAAAAACCCACCCACTCTTTAGGTGGGCATTTCAAGCAGCTTCCAAGGGCAAAAAAATTAGGAAACCCCACCCTTGGTGAAGACATGAGCTCCCACCCCTTGTTTGTCTCTCTTTTTCTTGTCCTACCCTCTTTCTTCCCCTATCCCTTTCTTCAAAAATATTTTGAATTCTTGCAGCTTTCTAGGTCCTCCTTTCCCGCAAGGGAAAAGTCTATGTGAGTCACCAAGAGTGTGGGTGCAAATTTTTCCTTGCTGCACCCACATGCCTTTTACAGGATGATGGCTATCTAAAAGAGAGTGTGCCACATTTTGAAGTATATTGATGGTCAGGTGAAAGATATCAAGTAGCAGCAATTGTAGTCATGGGCAGACAAAAGTAGTGGGTGGATGACGGATGGAAGAAGGGCATGTGATAGAGCGGGTGGATTATCCACCCTTGGTCTTGGGCAGAAATTTCCAAAAAAATCCACCCACTCCTTAGGTGGGCCTTTCAAGCAGCTACCAAGGGCAAAAAAGTTAGGAAACCTCGCTCTTAGGGAAGATATGAGCTCCTGCCCATATCGGGTGAAATTTGCAAAGCATAAGTTGTGCGAAACTATGGATAAATGCTTGCCCTCTTCCTTGATGACTCCATGGGTAGAAATATTGATGAAGAAAGCACTTGCCTATTGTGCAAAGCTCCTACCATCGCTCAAATTTTGAGCAAGAGATATACCCACTATCGTAGCCATCCAGTATCAAGTGCTCATATGCAAAAGTGATAGATTCAAGTTGCGGTTCTCCAAGGTGATAATGCTTATCACTCATCACTTAACCAGAGGATCGTCAGTTGAGGAAGATGATGAGGTAGTTGAGAATTAATGAACTAGGCAAAAATGTTAAAGGATCCAAAGGCCTAGATCAAACTAGATGCATCTACCTCCTTCTAGAAGATCGATGCTATCTTGAGGAGTAGTGTACTAGTGTGGTGCTTGTTATATGTAGGAGTTGTCTTCCCATCTACCACCATTAATGTCCAATTTTGAAATCAATGTAAATATACCTATAAATAGTGGAATGCTAGTCATTCCTAAGGGTAGATTTTTAGCCATTACAATTCCTATGTAAGGTTTCACCACTATGTAAATATAGATTCAACATTGTTTGGTCTTTGATTTTGCCTTAGCATTATTTTATAAATGTGTCTGGTGGTTTAATGTGTTTCATGATGTTATGCAATCTAGATTTCATGGGATTTGATTAAGTAACCCGGGAGTGTGCGTTCATAAATACAGGTTGGGGGGTTTATTTCTATTAAATCTAAGTAGGATAGGAGCGTTCTAATTTTACATCCTGGATTTCATGCACCTATCCACTGTTTCTGGAATTTGTTCTCCACCCACCACTTTGAAGATCTTGAAGGAGGATGTTATTGGCTAATCTATTAGGTGTGGAGTATGTGTTTTCGCCCACGGTGCACCTCCTGCATAAGTCTTGATGCAGCTATACCCGTCCTTGTGAGTTTTGACTATGACCATTTTCCCATTTCTTTCCCTCTTTTTCCATTTTTTCCCTTTTCCCATTGTGTGGTGTAGATAGCTGGAACCACTTCGAGGAACCAGCCTCCTCCGAAGATCGACCGCCCCATCCCATCTCGATGCGGTGGCCATTCTATGCTTGGCGGTTTTCCCCCTATCCTGCATGTGGTGTTGGATTGATGACCAACACAGATATGATTATGGACTGTACAACTAAGGTTAATATATTTTTATAAAAGGAAAACTTCCTATTGAATTACATTTGCAAACTATAATTCTGGGAGAATGAACCATTCTTAAGCATTTCTCCTTTTTAACATGTCCGTATAACTTAACCAAAAAATATTATCTTACAAGACAGGTTGGTATGGTTACCTACTCTTGCATTTCACTCTACATTGACCTATTTTATAATGTACTATAAAATAACACAATTATTTTGCTTAATCTTAGTCTAGAGAGATTTCCAGATTATTATTTTCTTCTATGGAAAACACTAAATGTAGAGATAAATTTCATTTTCATGGTTTAGGTTGTTGATGACCTAAGCATTATTAGGTTTTACATCAACTCATTTTAATCGGCCTAAGTTTTCTTTATCTACAGATTGGAGGTAAACTACAAGAGATATTCTCTTGCTTAGAGTTCAATGCATACACATCCAATAACCCGATGTAGTGTGACTTTCATAAATTTATACACACTATAAAGCCAATATTCAATGTTAATTATATAAATCAACCTAGTCACATTGATCTTATCCAAAAAAAATAAATAAAAGGGAGTACGTGCACAAGCTAGCATATATAAGAAATATTTTTTGAAAGTTAGAGCTTACTCGATTGCTCTCATTCCCTTGATAAAGAAAGGGTATTTCTTTGACTTTTACCTCTTTTGAGCTTCTTCAATTCCAAGATAGAGCAATACAACTTTCTTTTCTCGATCTCAACTGATTTCTTGTGTAAATTCTTTTTGCTCGTTATGGTAACGTTTCCCATAAAACCATAGTTTATTTATTAAATTCATTTCCTTTTGCAAGGCTAGAAGTGTTCAAATTAATTTTGACATCACTCATAAGCCTAGCATAATTAAATATTTTTTCCAATGGATTATATGGGATTGAAATGGGCCCTATCCATACTACATTATTACCACATAGTGGTATTAAAATAAAGCTTAGATATTATCCATGTATCGTTTAGTAAGATTAAAACCTAGGTTTCCTCCTTGAAATGTTGAGGAATCTAACCAATTGAGCTAATGCTACTTGATTAGCATAATTAAATAATTAACAATTCAACATTATTAACTTTTCAAATGCTAATGTAAAAATATAACTTAATAATTTAAATTAATTATCCTCCTAATTAATTTATTTAATACCTAATGTTAATATTAATTATGTTGAAGATCCATCTACAATTTTTTGTGCATGTGAACAATAGTTTGAAGAAGTTTGTTTGGCTAGAATCTTGGAGTGCACGCAATAAAGCTAGGGTTTGCAAAGTGGAGCACAAATAAAGTTAAAAAAACACAAGTGACAGTAATTTATTTTTTTGGAAAAATATTTCATTTGTTGGAGGAACAAATTTGGGCAAAGACGAAAAATCCTCGCATCGATCGATATTTCTAGGAGAGATTGCAATTATCAGTTCAGGTATGGTACTTCTTTGGATTTAGCTTTGAAATTTTTTTATTGTATAGGGCTTTAAAAATAAGGACCTATTCTTTGGGAAGTTATTTATGGTAGTCTATTGGTTTAAATGATGAATGTAGCCTCACTTTTCAAACAAGTAGGAAATAAGGCCTTCTCCATGTTTTCACAACAATTTCCCTTTGATGAGGAGAAGCTGGATCATATGTGTCAAGTGCTTAAAGTAAGGAAAGCACCCCATCCAAAACCACCTGCTCACTCTAACAATGGTACCTTTGTGCCCAAGTTAGATGAGTCTCCTATGATTGAGGTGCCTCTAGCCCTCATCCAACAACCTTTGCTCACTCTTTTCATATAAGTCCTTACATGAAATTTATGGGAATATGACCTTGGTCCAATCATAATCTAGAAAAGGATTAACACACATTAGGGGGGTAAAGTATCCTCTTATGAATTCATGATGACAAGCAGGGGATACTTTGTTATTACATTTACCTCTATGGAGGACAAGAGCACTATATTTCATGGAGGTCCCTAGTTTCTAGGATCCAACCCACTCTACATGACCCTGTGGAGCATAATATTTGATCCTCAAGAGGAGGAGCCTGAAGAAGTTTCTGTCTGGGTGAGGTTACCATTTCTACCACTGCATATATGGAACAAAACTTCGATGGAACTAATAGAGAACACTATTGGAATGTTCATTTATTGGGGTCCTCCAAAGGCCAATAATGCTATATGTGCATGTATCTGTGTGCAAGTCAATATGAAAAAGGGTTTGCTTGAGCATATTGGAATAAAAATATTTTGATTGGATACATAACCAACCTATTGACTGCAAGAATATACCATTCAAGTATATAACCTACCATGAGCATGGGTATTTATCCTTAAACTACCCAAATAAACAAGCACAGGAAATAAAAAAGGAAGAACTAGGATTCCAAGAAGTCAAAAGGAGACCATGTAGATCAAGAAGCAAGAATCGACAACCTCAACCATAAGATCAAAAGAACTTCTAGCACAAAAATAAATTTGTAAGTCTTAATGAAGGAGAAAAGGAAATCACATCTCTAGATGTGATGGCTCCTAAAGATAAAGAGAAAATATCTACAACTAAAGTTGACAACTCACCAGAGAACACAATAGTTGGAGAAGAAATTGATGGAAACTCAGAGTAAGAGGTAGAAGAAACACAAGTGGAGAAAATAGTGATTCTCGAGGGTTTGTTGATCACACGATATGTAGCTAAGGGAAGAAAATCAAACCAACAACTCATAAATGAGCGAGCACAGAAAGACTTGCAATCCAAAACGCAGGTCAAAATTGAGGAGAGCTTCTTAAAAAATAAGAAGCAATCCAAAAAATGAAGATTATATCATGGAATTGTAGGGGACTGGGAAGTATTCTAAAAAAACTATCTCAAAGTTCTAATATAGGAGAAAAATCCAACAATAGTTTATATTCAGGAAACAAAAATAGTAGAGGCAACATTGACTATAAAATGGCAGAAGATATGGGCACAATCATAATTGATAACTATTGATTATGTGGGAGCTTCAAGGGGACTATTTTTGGCTTGGGACACACAAAAATTAGTTTATAGCTTACAATATAAGCACAATAACTGGATAGGTACAAAATTCATCTTACCAGATAGAACTAGTGTAGTAGTAATAAATTTTTATGGTCTAAATCATCATATCTAGAAAAGAGAAGCATGGAAAAAATTAGCACAATGGCTAGATAATGAGAAGTTTGACAACATAATACTGGGAGGAGATCTCAAAATGATTCTCTAACACTGGGAGAAGGCTAGGGTATGTTTAGTAAGGGATCTAAATAGAGATCTACTCAATCAAATTATGGCAGATGAAAGCTTACAAGATGAAAGTACACTTGGAGCAATAGAAGAGCAACGGCAAACTATATTGCAGAAATATTGGATAGATTTTTTATCAGTGAAAATCTCCTCACACTTTCCCCTCACTTCTAGTCACATCATTCATAACTCTATCTCAGATCATAAGCCAGTTCTCTTGGATAGCAGTCAAAGCCTACAACCCCAAAAAATCCTTTTAAATATAAGTTTTTTCGGTCAGTTAAATTAAATTAAAAATGGATTTTTATCAAGGATCCAAAAACCTGATTACAAAAAGTCATCAGACTAAAAGCAAGGCCCCAAGGCCAAATAAAAGGACACAAAAATCCAGAGGAAAGACATAAAGAATGCCTTTCAGGATAGGCTAAGGACAACCTTACAGGAAAGGCTAGAGGATAGCCTTAAAGGACAATATTAATTTTTTTTGAATCTTTACATTGAATTCTAGGATAACACCATCCCACCCAGAATAGCCCAAAAACACACATGCAAAAGGACCATCCAAGAAGCACGTGGTAAGAAAATTAAAAAAAGCCAATCCCGCCTAAAAAAATTGAAATAGGGCTATCTCACCCAATACAATGATTTGAAAAATTCAAATTTGAAATTAAAGTGGGAAACACAAAAATTCCCACTTGAGGATGCATAGGGATGCAGTAGGAGGATGCAACAATAGGGACCAACATCTCGAACAAGCATGCAAGAGGAAAAACAACCATGGGACTCCAAAAGCCATGAAATCTCATTGCAGCAAGGAAACTACTCAGAAGCCAAGGGAGACAGAGGAAACATCAATACATAAATATGAGCCAAGAAAAATGGTAGGGATATCCCAAGAGACCTCAACAGAGGAACTATGAAGCACGAGCTACCACCTAAAAGCATAGGGCCCCCCTCAAGCCAAAAAAAGTAGCAAGAGCTCCACAACAACATCCAACGCCACCGCCAAGCAGCTTTAGAGAACCATAAGAGGATGATTCATAGCAACACAAAAAAAATAAGCATAGAGGCCCCCATAAGCCATAAAAATCTAAGACCCGCCATCACACCTGCAACCAAAAACCCAAAGAGCAACACCACAGGAATAAGCACAAGGTCCCTTCCAAGCCAAAATATATTGTGAAGAGTTGCTCATGAAGCTAAAAAACCCTAGCCACAACACACTGCACCAAAATAACCTTTGATCCTTAGCACCAAATAGGAACCTACAAGAAAAAGAAAAAGGGTTTTTGAAGGGACTCAAAAAACCCAAAGGATGACCCAGGAAAAACCAAAGACATTCTAGAAAATCCCAAGGACGTCCTAGTTCATAGGCACCAAAAGGAAAACCCTGCCTAAAGGCATGGAATGGGGCAGACAAGAGAATAAGGGACCTCCCAAACCAAGGATACCGTCTGCAATACCAGCCAGCCGGGGAGGAGGGCACTTGTGGAAAGCACTTGGACCCAATAGGTCCAATCCACCAACCCCCAAGAAAAGTAGAAAAGAAAAATTTAAAAATTGAAGCACTTGATAAAAATATGGTTGGTAGAAAAGTGAGAGTCAATCCAGAAAAGAAGTAGTTGATGCAAAAACTAGAGAAGCTAGAAACAAAAATTAGAACAAAAATTGAGGATCATCCTCCTCAACCATGGCAAGAAGATGTAAGAAATGACCTTATTTAGAAGCTCAATAAATGAAGCACTGAAGAAGAAACACATTGAAGGTTTAGATCCCAAATGGTTTTTCTAAGCAAGGGGGATAGAAACACCAAATAATTTAACTTGAAAACCATGTGATGCTACCAAAGGAACACAATTAACGATATAGAGCATGAAGGAGCCACTTATACAGACAAGGAGAAAATTAAGGAACTTGCCAATCAACATTACTCAACTCTGCTCTCCAGAGAAAATGGTAACCCACATTCCTAGGGAATACTACTGCAACATATATCGATAGTATTAAGTTTGGAATACAAACAGGATCTCAGTCAACTAATCACTATTGAGGAACTTAAGGAGATTATAACAACTCTACCAAAGGACAAAGCTCTTAGACCTTATGGAGTCACAAAAAACTTTTACTAGCAATACTTACACATCATTAGATAATATTTACTACGCATGATTAAGGATGTTAGGGTGAAAGGTAAGCTTCTTGGAGACATAAACTCCATATTTCTAGCATTGACTCCTAAAGAAAAAAATACAACTACTTTCTATAGATTTAGACCAATTTATCTATGTAACTCTTCCTATAAAATTGTTACCAAACTATTGACCAATAGAATAAAGAAGGAAATTGACAAACTAATATCAGAAGAGCAAGGGGGGTTCATGTCTGGAAAATAAATATATGATAATATCATAACAGTGCATGAAACCCTCCATAGTCATATAAAATAATAAAAAAAACAAATTGTTATAAAACTTGATATGGCAAATGCCTTTGATCAAGTTAATATACAATTTGTAGAACAGATCCTACAAAATTTTGGATTCCCATAACAATTCATTAAGAGGATCAGAGCATGCATAAAAAACCCATGGATAGCCCCCTTAATAAATGGATAACCAACAAATTTATTTAAGGCTACAAGGGGAATTATACAAGGGTGTCTACTATCACCATATCTTTACATCATTTTAGTTGAGACTCTTGGAAGATTAATTAACCATATTTGAAGAGAAAGAAAAATAATAGGGATAGAGGCTACAACATGATGCAAAGTTGTAACACATGTCCAATTTGTAGATGATATCATTCTTCTAGGTGAAGCCACCAAGAAAAATGTTAGACAATTCAAGCAATGCCTAGATTGGTTCACACAAGCTACCAAGGCTCATATAAACACTCAAAAGAGTCAGTTCTATACACAAATTGTTGCACCAATAAGAGTCAAATTATTTTGCATTATCCTAGGATTTTAGTCTGGCACAAAAAAATACTTAAGATATATAGGAGTACCCATGAGCTTCCACATCAAAGCCTTAGCTACTAGATCCCAACATTAGACAAGATGGTTAGGAGGATACATAGTTACAATAATAGTTGGCTTAGACTTGCAGGAAGGGCAGTATTGATTAAATCAATGTTAGCTTCTCTTATAGTCTACCAACTATTAGTATATCATACTCCCAAGTTTATTTTGCCAAACGTAGATGGAATCATATGCAACTTCCTATGGCAAGGAGGTAGGCAATTAGAAAGAAAAAAGTTCCACTTGGTCAATTGGGAGATGGTCACCAAAAGTAAAATTCAAGGATTGGGAATCAAAAAAATGGAGATAGTTTCGAAAGCAATAGGAGTAAAAATTCTTTGGAACATGCTTAAACACAATTAAGTATGGCAAAGCATACTAGTCAGCAAGTATGTAAATAATCAAACAGGTATTCAAATGCTCAAACACATAGACAAACTTCCTAGAGCCTCATTAGTTTGGAAACATATAGTTGTTGCAAAGAGCATAATAGAGGATAGAACTTCTTGGCTACCAAAATATGATAAGTCAATTAATCTATGGGAGGACCCGATCCTAGAAAATCCACCATTAGATAGAGAACTGCAATCTAATTGCATAATCACTTGGAAAGCCAAAGAATACTCAAACTAGGTGACTTGTTTTATTGGACCTAAAAAAATCTGAATTGGATCTCCCCTTCCATTCCATCTCAGCTTCAAGGAGATTGGGATTGTTTTATGTCCCACATGGTAAGCATTAGACCTCTTCATCCCATTATTCCAGGTAAACTTATTTGGGGTAGCATCAATAGTAATGGGAAATACTCAATGCATCTAGGAGTCCAACATCAGCAGATTGGGCCTGCCAACAAAAAACTATCGATAGTGTGGAAAAATAGAGCACCACCTAAACTGCAAGTATTCAGCTGGCTAGTCTCTCAAAATAAAATATTAATAGGTGATAATATGCAAAAGAGGAGTATAGTAGGGCCTCATGTTTGTTACAGGTGCAGGAAGAAGAGTGAAATAATTTTCCATCTTTTGTTTGAATACCCAAAGGCAATTTCAATTTGGTTAGGAATAACCAAAATTCTTAGCACCTCCTACTCTAGAAGGTTAGCCATAAACACATGTTTTACCAAGTGGAACACATAATATAAAGGTAAACTAGCAGGTAAGCCCCTCCTAAAATATCTATGGATCTCTATACCATATTTTGTCATCTGGCATATTTGGTTGGACATAAACCAAAGGTTTTTTTGAAGGCAAAGGTAAGGAAAACAAAACTCTAATACAAAGGATAAAAGAAGAATTAGTCCTAAATGTCAAATATAGTTTTTGTCAACAATAGTATGAAGAATATATGTCACCCACAAAAATAAGAATGATCTACCAACTTAATCTCCAAGCTTTTCTAACACAAGGAGGTTGCAGAGCAAACAATTCTTTGCTTGACATATGTTTTTCGATGCTCTTCTTTGATGGTGCCTCCAAGTCCAACCTTGATCAAGCAGTAATAGAGGGACTAATTCTTATAGGACCTCATGAGATATTGCTCAAATACATGATCAATTTGGGAGCAACTTTTAACAATGTGGTAAAGGCTATTGGATGTAAAATCAACTTAAAATTGGTGGTAAAGCAAGGAATCATTTAGGTCACAGTTTTTGAGGATTCTAAAATGATAATACCAGCTCTTGCCAAAAGTAAATATTTTAGATCTTTATAATTAAATATTATTCAAGATAGGATTAGACAACTAGGAAAAATAATTTGCAAAATATCCTATCAACACGTAAGGCAATAATTCAACAAAGAGGTCGACACACTAGCGAATCAGGCAATAAATATAACCCATGGTTATTGTTGCCAAATCATCAAGAAGTAGAAGGGTAGGGATGGTATGCGAGGATGACGAGGACTCCAATAATGAGGTCCTTTTTTATCTTCATGTTCTATTTTTTAGAATGCTCTATTCACTTTGATCTCTTTGATTAGAGAGTTTTATACCTTTTTGTTAAGTAAATAAATATTTTCCTTTTAATTTATTTTTAATTATTAACATTGATATCAAGCATTTTTAGGTATTAGTAATACCTTTATAGCTATTAATATTTTTTGATGAATTAATATACCCAATGCTCTTCATGAATAAAATGCATGTATACCTATGTTAAATTTTCATCAAACAAATGTCATACCACCTTTATCCTCAAGAAATGGGATTTATGATGACTGCAGTATCATCACTTATCTTCTAAGGATGGCTCCTTTGCCTAAGCAATTTCCCAGTTGATGGAGCACACAATTATGCAATGCATCTACATGAGGGTACTCTTTTACCTTGGAGTTTTCGATGAGAGTGTCATCACACATCATTTCCCTTTTGTCTCTCAATTTCGATGGTTTTCCCCTACCAATCCACCCGTGAGAGTACCTGGTCATGCAACTATAAATTTCATGAGTGGTACCATATTCTAAATATAATATAACCAAAGCATAAAATGAAGTTAACCACATTTCTTGATAACTTAAATTAAAATCAAGCATTAGATATCCACACATCAACACAATTAGATATCAAGAATAAATTCTACCAAAGAGGGTCGTTACGCAACTAGAGTCCTCTTCAACATAAGTAGCCAAGTAATAGAACTTCATCATAAAAAAACCATCATATATCTAGGTAATTGCTTTTGATGAGAAAAAATCTCCAAAACCAAAGAACCTAAAGTTGTCTCCATTATATGCGACACTCAAGATTAAAAATTATATGCTCAGAAGTTGTATAATTAATTTGGGAGCAACAATAATGGTTATGCCCAAGGTTGTATACAAAGAAATGGGTCTTCCTTACACCAATACAACTAGACATTTGATACATATTAAGAATATGATCATGATAATAGCCTAATACTGAGAATTTGTGGTAGTTCAAGAGGTGATAGTCATAGATATACCCCCATACTTTGGGATGTTGTTGTTTAGGAATGAATGAGGAAATTGTTAGGGGATGGTTATCTAGCAATGGATTATATGCACATGAAGGTTCATAAGGATAGAAAAATATAAGAATCAAGAATGAACCACCCTACAATTACCTCTTACACAAGCTAGAATATGATAATGTAATAAACTGAATGAACTAGAATACATTGATGGCAATGGATATCAATAAGATGATCAAAATACAAAGGTAGAAATGATAATTAGTGTGCTATAAGATGACAAAGATCCAGAATTAGATTATGAAGAAATGGAACAAGGAAACTACCTAATAATGAAAACTCCTCCCAAGATCCCTGCCCTAATGATCCTCAAAGTTGAAAAGACACGGGAAATGTACTTTGATGGCATAAAAACCAAGAATGGAGTAGGTTTTAGGGTATATTTCATTGACCCTCAAGGGGCATAAGTTCATTTTTACTTTAGTATACTATTCAATTACACAAATAACATGACTAAGTATAAAGTGCTTTGCATATGTTTGAGAAATATAGAGAGGATGGGAATTAAAGACCTGAGCATATATGACAATTTTAAATTAATAGTGAATTAGGTCAATTCCTAGTGTACCACTAAAAATAAAAATCTAAAATACTACAAGCATCAAGTCCAAGATCTGCTCGAAAGCTTCAACTGTTATAAAATCAAAGTGATACATATAAAGCTTAATACAAAACCATATGGGTTGGTAGGTATGGTGACATGCTTTGATCCTACAAGTGACATGTTGTAGGCAATGGTGAGTACTTCCCAAGATGAGAGAACGATAGGGTTTAGGAGGGAAGGAATGATAATTCATTAAAAGAAACATGATTCAATAATAATTTGTGTTAATGTCACTTAGATGGATAAAAAATGATGACTTGGAGTATGATAAATAAACCAACTATATGTCTTTGACTGATTATTTTATGATAGAATGATTGATAACTGACTGACCAATGATTGTTGATTAGGTTCAAACGGGTTAACTTTGATAGATTGATCTTGATAGATCAACCTAATGATTTATGGATGGGCTCGAACGAATGACTGATGGCTTTAGATAGATAACCTGCATGATGGATCTTCCTAATAGTCAATTTCACTCCTGCAACCCTTGTACTCATCCTAGCTTCTCCTTCCTAAAATACTATAACAAAGCATACACATAAGCAAAAATTCATAGAGACAAAGTGGACACCAAAATTAATCCTTGTATTGCCATGAAGATTATTACATTCAGTCATACGATTATAACATAAAACCTCTTATTACAAAGATGACTTCCCTAGACAACTCATGAATCTCCTCTACATCTGGACTGATTAGAATATAGATTCATATCTGGATGCCTTGCAAAATGAAAGGGATCTCTTTATATAGGGTGGCTCTGGTGGTTACTATAACCAACTAGGATCCCAACTTCCCCAATTGTATTTTTGTTACATCCTTAACTATACAATCTATAACTAATCAACCTATAACTAATCAATCTATGACTAAGTCATGACAACTGATTACATTACGAGACATATGATCAAGCGCTAAACAACATTATGTTTGACCATATTGACTATGTTTATATTTCCTACATAAGTACAAGGTATTGTGTAGACATTTTGTCAAACACTTTGTCATATTATTTCTTTTTAGAATGGTTGTCTACATCTATCCTCCTCTTTACAGTAGTTGATTTTCTCAATGACTTTCTGCATTGTCCTTTTGGGGTCTCGACCTCCTTCATCTCAGTGGTATGAAGTCCTTCCAATAATTGCACATGAAGCTTGAAGGCTTCTCGTTCATCATGAAGTTGCTTTGCATAATTAAAATATTTGGCCCATTCCACTCCATATGCATTGGCCTTATCTTCCATCTCTTGCAACTTTGTCAACAACTTTGATTCACATTTGATAAATATATCCTTCATCTTTTGTTGTGTTAGGGTAGAGGAAGATGGTTTCCTCTGATTCAATTCATCCTTGAGAGTTGTTTCCTGTTGTTGTGTCTAAGCCAACTCTCTGTGCAATGCCTCCTCTCGTTGCTTAGCCTATTCCAGTTCTTCCCTCAAGGCATTCTCACTCTAGATTTTCTGAGCCAGTAGTACTGCATTCTATTGCAGGAGTGACTCCTTTGCTGATTTTTGTTGCAACAATTATTCTTCCATATCCATAATAACTTGCTCCCTCTCACTTAGTTGAGCATGAAGATTCAAGAATTTCTTTTTGCTTCTCTTGAATTTACCTCATAGCATCCTCCAATTGATGTACATCATTTTCCAACTTGTGTTTCATTTCCTACAGCTTGGCCTTTGTTATCTGTAGTTGCCCTTCCGTGTCTTGCAAGTGTTGGGTCAGATTTTTCTTGGTCATATTTAGTTGCTTAATCCCTTCAGTTAACCAAGATAGCAAATGTGCTAGAAAATTAATCTGACTGTACATTGGGAGCAACTTAGGTACCAATTCTATATTTACCCCCCATTCTTTTGTGATCCAGGAAGGGGGATGGATGTCATGTCCTAACACATACACATTGGTTGGTTCCAGGTATAGTGTAGGCATTTCGTCAGGTAGTTTCTCAACACCCTCCATGGTCTTGAGATATTTAGTGGGTAGATCCCATGGCTATTCTTGGTAAATGTTAGAAATCTTCACTTGCCAGCTGCCTTTTCTAATCCATTTGACCAACTTATCCAACTCCTCTTCTGCCATTAACTACCATTGTTTCCACTGCCCCACACAACCTACTTCAAATTCTAGCCATAATCTATCTATCACATGGGTTAGCTTGGTAAAACAAGCAACCACTTGTTGGTTAATACGTGCACCCATTTTTGGTGGATCTAGAAAGTTAGGCATTTCCAGCATTATATGTTTAGACCAATCTTCCTTATATTCTCCCTCTGCTATGGTTTCTATGGGCTCCTTCCCTTTCCCTGAAAGGTCAATAGACCTCTTAGCTACTTTCCCTTTCGTGATATCTTTCTCATCTGTAATCATTGGTTGTTCTAAAGCTACATGTGCTTGGCTACTTTCTCCTCATAGTTGGTATCAATTCCTTTTGAGGCATACGTGTTTGTTGTGGGTCCTTGTCATGTGTTGTCTACATCTCTGGTTGCACATTAGGTAATTCCTCCTCCATTGAAATAGGATTTTGTTGTGTTCCTACCATCATATCTTCGGTGGCCTTGTGCATTGGTGCCTCTTCCTCATTCTTCTTGCCCACTTTTGCCTCCTGTGTGGTGCCTGGATCTACAATTTGACTCATCTCTTTTGCTTAGGTAACAATGAGCATATCTTCAAATGAAAAGGCTCGTAAAGTTTGTGTTACTGAGATCTTCTCAAACCAGAGTTTTGGGGGTATGTCAGGTGATGCCAAGTGTTCCTAGAATTGAGCCTCGACCAAAAATTTTGTAGGCCCCACCTGGGTGGTAGTACTTATCCCAATTTTTGGTACTACTTTAAGAGATGCAAGGATTGCAAAATCTACTTCTTGTATCCCTATCTCCTTGGTCTATGGATCAATTCATAATTTTTGCCATTGTTGCTCTATCTCATGCAACATAGCTTGACTGTGAGTTATCTTTTTGGCTATCACCCTTTCCATGGATTTTGGTGACTATGATGGCGATGGTGGCAAAAATTTCCTCCTCTTCCTTGTTGGAGGTGCAACTTCTTTTGTTGGTGGTGTAACTTCCTATACTGGTGGTACCATATCTTGTACTTGTGGTGCATCATCCTCCCCTTTGGATTCCTCCACTAGACCTTCCTCGAGTGAAGCCTTGCTGAACCATTGCTTTACCCATTGCTTTTTAGTTGGAGTGTGCTTCTTTACCTGTGGTTTAGCATCCATCCATCACAAAATTGATGGTGCTAATTTAGGTAAATCCTTGGGAGGGTCCATTCCTGGAACTTACACACTTGCTCTATATGTTGCATCCAAAAATAATCCAATGGCATGGAAGACCATTGAGAAGTTCTTGGTAGTCCTCATCAGAAATTTTGGATATGAATTTCCAAGTAGGCTGCCCAATCATAGGCAACTCCCTTCTCAATGCCTTGTAGATATGGGATCAACCATACTGGTAAGTCCAAGGCTCATTGCTCCCTAGACAACCTAGCCATTAGTACATTCATAATGCACTGCAATCCCTTATTCAACAATTAATTTTATTTAACCCCTCAACTACCATGTGATAAGAGGGTGTCAAACTCCTCTTTCAAAGTTGTGATGCCCTGAATCAATTGTGGAGTCTTCTTGGGATCAACACATTCATTCAGTATAGGCTGTCCATCTTTTGGCAATCCAAAGGTTCTTCGAAATGCCTCGACTGAGAAATCCCACTTCTATATCCTTATCTCCCACTTACACTTTACTAGTGTGTGTTGTCATGTCATATGTCAACAACATTAATATCAGGTACTCCTTAAAAAATTCCTTGTCAAAATTGGGGACCTATAAAATAAAATGAACACCAACCTCCTTGATCTTTTGTTTACTTGGATCGTTAGGTGGTGTTTGTTCCCACCATTACTAGCAAAAGTCCCTAGTGGCATGAGTCCACGTAATCTCCTTAATGGGTATCCAATCCTTTTCGAGTTGTTGAACTACCTTATCTGTTGTTTTTGACACTACTTCCTATGCATGCAATTTCTTACCCTGAGTCCACCCTTGCTTAGGTTTTTGCACCTATCTACGCATCTCCCCTCTAATGTGGGAATGTTCTTGATGATGGCACAACTATTTTTCTACTACTAACTTTGATACTTTTTCTTATTGTAGAGTTACATTTGATCTTTCTCCTCTAGAACGTTCGGGCTCATTTATCTTGATCTGGCTTGATCGATTTTGACTCATCCTTTCCTATTGATGACAACCCTCCTACAATTCTCATGACGAAGGCAACCCTGATTGATCTTTACTTCAAATAACTGATTGTTATGACAACTATCTACCTGATGCTAACTTACTCCTTTCATCCAAATGATGACACCTCCTTCTGATAGTTGTCACCCAATCATCTAGTTAGATAACAACCTATAGTCATCCTGTGATGACATCTTAGCTAATTTCTAATGGTTGTTACCTAATTATGGCTTCATTATTTGATGGCTCCTCTATCTAATGGCTACAACTATTGATGGTTCCTCTGGTTGATGACTACAATTTTTGACTACTCCTTGTATAACAACTCTTTTTATTGACTACTAGATGGATTCACCTTATTGACTATTTGATGGAGTTGCCTACTGGTGTGACTGATGAAGATGCTTCTTATGACAACTTGAGATTTCTCACAATCCTAGATAGAGTGTCTATTCTCTTCTTGGCACCTCATTTGTGCTTTACCAGTTTTGTTTGGCTATAAATTTCATATTAAAAATACCTTGCAAATGCATTGTGCTTTACAAAATCCTCACAAAGCCTTTAGATATACTGAATAGACATGACTTCATCTTGTTTAAAAAATAATTGATGCACAAATAGTTTCTAACCTAAATCTCCATCTTCAACTTATCCCTTGAGAATGCTTCATGTTGCTTTGGAAACATTGATTACTCTTCTCCTTTGGTCATCCAATTTATAGCCTTTGCCTTTGATCATTGCCACCCATGCAATAATTCAACAACTACCACATTTTTCTCTAATTGCCACATGGGTGCCACCTCACCACCTTTGCATACGATTGTCATCCTATGTTTATTTTTATCTTTTCATTATTTTATCTTTTTTATTGTCATCACGTGAAGTGCATGGTAATGCCAATGTAGACTTCTAGTATTTTCAACAATGCTTCCTCTTGTTGATGACTGCAAGTCTCATAACTACCAAAGCTATCATCACCATACATCAATTTTGTTTGTTTGCTATTCTAACAATTCCCTCTGCTTTGGGGAATTCTTGCCTATGGTTATCCTTGCTATCGATTATTTCTAGTTCTTACAATACATTAGTCTAATATTTTAACATTTCCTTATTGACTCATTTTTTCCCTTGATGGATGAAAAAAACCTAGGATTTTGTGTTGTTACCATAATGAAGATGGGTTACATTAGTCTTGCCATCATCCAGATGGATTCTATTAGATCTGCCATCATCAGGATGGATTCTTTAGTCCTATCATCATCTAGACCGATTCTATTGAATCAACCATAATCAAGATAGATTCTATCAGTCTTATCATCCTATATTGATTCTATCTATCTTGTCTTCACTAATTCTATAATATTATCAATATCAGGATAAATTATTATGTTATCATCGACATCATGGAATTCTATCCTCTCTTATGCTTGATGACTAATTTCTCTTCCTTCCAAATGATGGTTGTTCTGTCTAGCTCTATATCTATATTTTGCCTTGCAAATTTGGTTTCTTCTTCTTGGTGTATCGGATGTTGAACTAGATTCCTTGGATGTCTTCCTCAAAATTACTTGAATCATCCTCTCTCTCTTCAATCGAATCTCCCTTACGTTGGATTACCGAACTCCTAGTTATCCAAGATTTGTTCGGTTTCTCAATCGCTCATGATGACATCTTCGATTCCCATGGGCTCCAAGAGGTAGACCTGATGATCCATCCCCATGAGTTCATGGTTGTTGGTTGGTTTGAACTATGTTGATAGATAGTCCTTGCGGTCTATCTTATTGACTAGTCGACCTATGGGTAGCAGGAGGAAAATTTCTTTCCCTCAAGCTACCGAGAAGGAGACCAATCAAACTCCCCCTTGGTCAGGTATACTTGGGTTACCCATAAGTCCTGTTGAACTCCTTAGATTACTCGAGCTACCTCTATTTCTTGCTTGATCAATGAGTTCTGCTCTTGTGGGTTGTCCTTCATGATTTTGGGTTCCAAGTGACAATTACCTTAGAATCCTCAACCTTCTATTTGCTCTCAACAATCTCCTTCGCCACCTTGCTTCCTCAAAGCGTCTCTGTGGTGCACATTGAACTAAAGCATCTCTATACTAATATGAGAAGGTAGAGTCAGTGCTTGAATCATTCCCTTCTCCTATAGTATGCATAGGCCATCTTGATGTCTCTTGTACCCTTCTTTGCAATCTTCTAACTTCTCTCCTTTGTCTTCTTAATTGATGTGCAACAATGCGATACTCCTGTACCTTCGATCTTCTAGGTGGTCCTCTTATTGGTTCCTCATCACTGCTTGAGTTATTTCATACTCTTGCCTCCTCCTAAAGTGTTAATGGTTCCTCATTTTTGATAACTTGAACCATTTCGAGGAATCGTACCCTAGCTTGCCGACTTTGAACTTCATCCCTTTGTCTTCATCGATCCAGGTTGGGACTTGGGTATGGAGTGTTAGGATCCCTAGGAATATTTTCATCACTACTTGATTCATCTATCCATCCTCCATTCCTAGGTTGTTCAGGTACTTCTCTAACATCCCTCCATAAAATTGTAGTTGTTTATTCTCTGCTTACCTAATGTCCTATATTATCAGCAAGACCTTGTTGAGGTCTATCCTCGATTCTTCCTTGAGGTTCCATTATCTCTTCTTGTTTTGGTGGCCTCACATTCCTTTGTCTTCTAGAACATCTTGTCAATGGTGAGGTAGTACTAGAAGAATCTTCAGTATTCAATTGGATTCTCAATGTTTTCGAAGATGAACTATTAGAGTCCAAGGAAAATAAGCTACTTTTCGAAGGTACTTCCTCATTGCCTTTTGTGCTTCCCCTTAACTCCTCTATTGCCTCTCTAGTTGTTGATCAAATTCATCCAACTCTACTCTTCGTACTTCTTCTCATTCATGCATTCATTGCATGGTTTCATCTAGTTCTTGAACCACTTGTTCTCTCAATCACGCATTATGCATCCTTAAGGTTTCATATTCTTCTTGCAACCTATGTGTCTCCCTAATCATTTGTTGTAGAACCCTTGATTCCTCATTTCCAATCTCATTTCCCTCTTCATCTACTTTTGGCTCTTGTTCTTGTAATGCGACATTCATGAGGGTTCAAAGTCGTTCTTCTCCTTCATCCTTGCAAAAATCTAACATGAACTTGTAATCATCTTCATTCTCCTTCTCGAGGTTCCAACTCCCTCTGTTTCGATTATAGGTTCACCTTTTACTCTAAATAACCACTCCAGGTTCATCCGTTCTTCTTCTCTAACAATTCCACTTGGTTCTCCATGTTCATAGGATCGTATCCCTAGTCATGATTCTTCTATTATTCTTCCAAAAGTTTCTCCTGATGCTTCCAAGTTGATCACATTCACCTGTGCTTGTGCCTTGTATACTTTCAACTTGGAGCCATTTACAGTCTCGGGGCAAACTATACCATCCAACTTCTTTAATCGGACAACCCCATTGTCTAGTACTTCCTCCACCTGGAAGGGTCCAAGCCATAGGGTCTTCAATTTCCTTGGCTTGAGTTCTCATTTCCCATCATACTTGAGCACTAGGTCACCAACCTTCAAATCCATTTTTTGTAGATGTTTATCATGCCAATATTTGCATCATCATTGGGCAATTTCCATCACCCATTATGCCATCACCCTCTTTTCTCCAAGTTGTATGAGTGTTGTGAGCCTCTCTTCCATGCTCTCCTCATCACTCAGGTGGTTCTCTACTACTATTCTCAAACTTGGTACCAATAATTCGACTGGCACCATCACCTCCTGTCCATACATCAACTAAAAGGGTGTGTGATTTGTAGTTGGTTTGAAGGTTGTCCTGTATGCCCACAAGATTGCTAGTAACCACTCTTCCCAATCGGTGCCTTCCATATCACATGTTTTGTACATGATGGAAACCAAGACTTTATTCATTGCCTCTGCTTGCCCATTTGCCCTAGGATAGTATGGGCTAGACAAGGAATGAAAGATCCTGAACTCTATTGTTAGATTTTGGATAATTTCATTGATGAAATGGCCTCCTCGATCACTTGTCAATTGAAGAGGAATGCCAAACCTGGTGATAACCTGTTCATACAAAAAGTGAGCAGTGCTCCTTGCAGAGTTATCTAGTAAGGCCCTTGCTTCTACCCATTTCATCAAATATTCTATTGCCACTACAATATATCGATATTTCCTCCTTTGGCTTGTTTGCAATGGTCCCACAAAATCCAATCCCCATATTTCAAAAAGTTCTTGGGGTTGAGAAGGATGTAATGGCATGAAGTCTCTTTTCAATGGCTTCCTCATTCTTTGACATGTATCACATGCCTTCACGTACTCCTTGGCATCATGATAAAGGGTAGGCCACCATAGCCCTACCAACAACACTTTCCTTGTTATTGCATCCGGCCCCATATGGCCTCCTGCCAATCCCTCATGTGTCTCCTTCAATATTTGTTGCACTTCATCTTCCATCACACATCTTCTCAGAATGTGGTCCTCCCCCATCTTATATAGCAAGCCTACAATCAATGTAAAGGGTGTCGATTTTGTAATGACTTTCCTTTGATCTATTGTCATCATCTCCTTTGGTAGCTCTCCTATCGATAGGTATTCCTCGATATGCTTATACCAAGTTGGTACCACACTTATCATGAATAATTGTGCGTCAAGGAATTCATCTTGTATCCCTCCTTCTGCAGGTTCTCTAGAGTGAATCCTCGATAGTTGGTCCGCTATTACATGCTTCTTCCCTAGCCTTACTACCACTCAAAATATGAATTCTTGTAGTGTGATGAGCCATCTACTCACTCATCCATATATCATCAATTTATTAATCAGGTATAGCAATGCCTGATGGTCTACATAAAAAGCAAATGGGTTGGCTAGCAGGTAATGCCTATACTTTTATACTGCATAAACCATCCCTAGTGCTTCTCATTCCATCGTGCTATAATTCTTCTTTACCCTTGATAATAACCGACTTGCAAAGTATATGGGCTGGTCCAATCCAAATTATCCTTCTTGAGCTAAGGCATAATCGATTGCAAAATTTGAGGCATCTACATGGACATGAAATTCTTTCTCCTAGTTTGGGTAAACTAGGATAGGTGCCTTCACCAAATGTACCTTCAAACCTTTGAAAGCCTCTTGGTGTTCCTCCACCCATTTGAAAGGAACACTTTTGCATGTGAGAGCATCTAGCATATGAGAAATCTGTGCGTAGTACCTGATAAACCTCCTATAGTAGCCCACTGTCCCTAAGAAGGTTTTCACGGAACTCACATCATGTGGTTCTTCCATTAGCAATATTTCCTGTATCTTGTCTTGGTCTGGTTTCAAGCCTTCCTGACATACGATGTCCAAACAATTTTCCATATGGCACCATCAACACACACTTCCTTGGATTTAGTGCGATTCAAGCCTTCCTGCACAAGCTCATGCATTCCTCCAATGCCTTCAAGTGATCCTATGTTCGGCCATATAGGGACCAATCATCCAAAAAGGCCTTAAAGTTCCCTATGGACATCTTATCAAAAATGTATAAGATGATTCGTTGAAAAGTAGTTGGCGCATTGCATAGTCCAAATGGCATGCGGTTATACGCATATATACCATTTTCCACTATAAAAGTGGTCTTCAACTTGTCCTCCTCCATGATGCTGATTTGGTTATAACCTAAAAATCCATCCAAAAATGAATAGATCTCATGGCTGACTACTTCCTCCAAAATGGAGTCTATGAAGGGGATTGGGAAGGGATCCTTTATAGTTACGGCATTAAGACTCTAGAAATCTACACAAATCTGGATCTTATTTGCTTCTCTCTTCAAGGTAATCACTATCGGTGACACCCACTCACTTGTCGTAACTTTGAATATGATGCCTGCATCTAGCATTTTCTCTATTTCGGCATTCACCAAGGCTACGTACTTTGGATTCATCCGATATGGCCGCCTTCTCACTAGTTGTGTACCTTCAATTAGAGGAATCTTATGTATGCACAATTCTGGTGGTACTCCCTTCAAATCCTTGTATGTCCATGCAAACACATCTTTATATTCCATAAAGATCTTAAATGTTGTTGCTTTAAGCATAGGATCCCAATCATCTCCACACTTGATCATCTTTTCTTTACCTTCTTCATCGAGATTAACCTACACCATTCTTGGTCCTTCATATTTAATTGATTTAGGCTCTTCTACTACCTTTAGGACATCAATGGGATGAGCTGGTTTATCTTCAATCACTGCATCTCCCATGGTGTATTCTACGAAGTTCTTTGGAAATATCCACTTTTCTCATTCTTGATCCTTCTCTATTGCTGATTTCTTCTTGTTGCTTTCTCCTTTCTCTAGTTCTTTCTTTTCATTATCTTGGATTTCATCTTTTGTGTGGATGCATAAACACTAGGGGGTGAACACTTCATAATCTTCCATCTACCAATGGAGTAAGCCTTTATCATCATCATTCTCATCTTCTATACATTCTTCTAGTTGCAACACTCCTTCATCCAGTTCATATCCTATTTCACCATCGGATGATGAACTCTCCGATTCGTCTGAGGTTGCAATGTCTTGGCTTACTACCTGGTTCTTCAAGTTGATCATATATTTATGTTGACCTTTCTTGAAGGTGAGGTGTTCCTTCTCCCAGTTATGGTTCACCTTCATCATTCTTAACCATCCTCGTCCAAGCAATGCATCATATGCAGGTTTCTGCATGGCAATCACTACAAAATCCAAAATAAAGTCTTGTTTCACTATCCACACTTTTTGACTCATCAGTACTCCTTTTATTTCTATACCATACTGATCTGCTCCATATAACCTAAAATTTGGAGATCTCAATGTAGGTTGGCCGATGTTTCACCATGTCTTTTCTGGCATCACGTTCACACTTGATCCTCCATCTACGATCACTTGAGTCAACTTATGGTCCAATATCTCCATATGAACCAAGGTTGGCTTCTTCCTTGCTTCGATCATTAGTATCATAGGATCAATGAACTGCCCTTGTTTGATGCTAGCTACCTCCCGAACTTCATCTTTCTTCCTTGTCTTTATTGCTTCACCCACTGTAGCATACAATTCAGGTACTGCATTGAATAGATTTGATACCTTTACTTCCACAGTCATATTTAGTACCTGTGTCATCAAACGTTCAATCGATGCCTGCTTACCTATTATGATCTCCATATTTTTCAGGACTTTTTCTTGGAGTAGCCTTTCTTGCTTCTCCTTCTCCAATTCTTCCTTTATCATCTCCTAAGCTTCTTGCCATCACTCTTTTTCTTTGGCAATATTTGGGTACTATTCCATATTTCTAGCATGAGCTCTGGTCACTGCTAGGACTTCCTTTTCTTTTTCTACCTCATTATTAACTTCACCAATGTCAATCAAATTAACATTTTGTGTGCCACTTGTACTTGCTTTATTTGGGTAATTTATTTCTTTGTGGTTACCTGGTCCACACCATCGACACATATGGGTAACATTGTTACCATTTGTATTTCCACCTGTTTGTGGTTTTAGGTAATTTTTCATGAAATGTCTCCATTCCTGACAGTTTTGGCACTGGATGATAGGTCTTCCATCGGAATCATATTGTAGGCAATTTTGTCCTCCTTGCCTACCACCTTGATGATTATTCCTATATTTGCTGCTCGTTGCACCTTGTCCATTCCTTGAGGTATTTGCTTGTTCTTCTTGTTGCACCGTCAAGGTTTGGTGCCTTGCTCCCTTCAAATTAAATGGACAATTTGAAATAGGATGTCCTACCACATCGCATATATTGTAGTACATGTTCTTAGGGCAATTAATATTTGTGTGTCCTTCTGATTTGCAATCCGAACACCAAATATCTTTTTGCTCCTTTCGTACTTCCCCTTTAACTTCCCTCATGATTTTATCAAATTCCTTTCAAAAGGAGTGGATAGCACTTTGCACCTTATCCTTCGAATCACTATCTGAATCGTCATTCCTTGAATGTCCTATGATTCCAGCTATCGTTTGCTTTGCTTCGCTCTCAAAATTCTTTGCCTTTTCTAGAGCTTCCTCATATGTGGAGGATGGTACTACTTTCATCTTCTTCCTATACTTAGGTAGAAGTCCATCGATGAACCAACATTTTACTAGTCCATCTATGGGTGGCATTTGCATCTTGTCAGCCAATTGCTTTAATCTTCTGTTATAATTCTTAACATCCTCTTTCGGTTTTTGTTTTGTGGCATATATTTTTGTTATAATTTTTGTATCATCTCATAATGGCCGAAATTCATTTATAAATGCTTCTTGCATGGTCTCCCATTGTCCAAATGGTTGTGTACTTTCTCTTTTCAAGTACCAATCTATGGCCATGCCTCGCAAAGTGGTAGGAAATAATTGCAACCATTCTATTGGTTGCGTCACTCCATTTGCCTTCCAAATCGTGGTACAAGTACCTATGTGGCATGTTGGGTCTTCTTTCCCTTCCCTAGTGAAGGGTGGGCATTTTTGTTTGCCCACTCTATTGGCAACGTGTGCCATTGGAATTCTTCTTCCAATCTCCTCATCACTAGATGATGATGCTTGTGTGGTTCTATCCCACTCTCTCTCAATTGTAGGTGGTATGGGTGCTTCTTGCTCAAGTACCTACTGTTCAAATAGTCTTCTTCCAAATTCCCTTACGTCACTACTTCATGACCTCCTTCATGAATAAACGAGGTGTGGTTCTGGTCTTCCTCCCCAAGACTCCTCATGTGGTTGCTCTAGTGCAAAGCTCTGATCTTTCACACCTATTGGCAAACTCCTCTCCATTGGCTCAGGTGTTACCATCTGCTCTTCATTTCCAATGTTAGCTTCTTTGCTAGTATCTTCCTCGACTATTTGATTTTGCACTTTGTTTTTTGTTGTCAATAGTAGTGTTTGCCACCTTTCTCTTTCAACTCTTGGACTCTCATCATCCAAGGGGTTCCACACTCTCTCCACTTTTGGTTGTGTAACTTCATCTTGACTTTGTATTCCTTGATTTGCTAGTCTCGCACTTCTCCTAACTGGTTGCTCTACTATTTGTATTTGGTTCCTCCTTCGTCGACCTTGCAACCTTGAATTTGTCATTCACCTCCTTGTCTTATCACACTTGCTTCTTATTTTGACCCGAACTTGATCTAGGCAACGACGCCAAATGTAGACAACGATGAGTACTTCTCGAGATGAGGGAATGATAGGGTTTAGGAGGGAAGGAATGGCAAATCATTCTAAGGAACATAACTTGATAATAACTATGTTAATGTCACTCAAATGGCTAAGCAATGATGATTTAGAGTATAATGAATCAAATGACTAGATGTCTTTTATTTATTGCTTTATGATATATTGACTATATTTAGGCAAGGTAGCTCTAGCAGATTGATCCTAATGTATTGGCCTGATGATTGATGGATGGGATCAAGCAAATGACTGATGGCTTCAAACAAATTGGTCTAAATGGATCATCCCTGATGGTTGATGGATGGGCTTGGATAAATGAATGATGGATTTATATGAATAACTTGCATGACTGATCCTCCTAACAGTTAGTTAGTTTTGCTCTTACAAACCTTGTAATTCGCTTGGTTTCTCCTTCCTGTAATACTATAACAAAGTATACAAACTAGCAAAGATTCACAAAGACAAAGTGGACACCAAAGTATATCCTTGTATTGCCATAAATATTATTACATTCAGTTTGATAACTGTAACAAAACACCTCCTGCTATAGAGATGGCTTCCCTAGACAACTCATGAATCTCCTCTACACCTAGACTGATCAGAATATGGATTCATATCTGGATTCTTTAAATTAAATGGATATCTTTATATAGGGTGTCTTTGGTGGTTACTATAACCAACCAGGCTCCCAACATCCTTAATCATATTGTTGTTACAACCTTAACTAATCAACTTATATCTAATCATCCTATAAATAATCAGTCTATGACTAAGCCATGACGACTAATTACATTACAAGACATATGATCAAGCACTAAACAACATTATGTTTGACCATATTGGCTATGTTTATATTTCCTACATAAGTACAAGGTATTATGTAGACGTTTTATCAAACACTTTGTCATATTATTTATTTTTGGAATGGTTGTCTACACATGTGGGATAAATTGAAATAGCTATAGGTCATGTTCAGGCTAGTAGTCCCAAATAACTATGATTATTGGTATAATGAGTAGATCATAGGGTTCTTTATTAGAGAGGCCCACTATATTGAAGAGAATAATGGATATGGTGATGATATCAAATATGGGGATATATAGCTAAAGTTAAATCAACTATACAAAGGGTTGATAATGCTAGAAAGCTTGTTTAATCCTAATGATATCTAAAGGAAAAGTAACCTTAAAGTGGAATCTTCATCATATCACCCAGTTGGGCTAGCTTAAGGGAATATTATATTGCTTGGAAAGGATTGTACTCAAGAAGAACATGAAATTTCAAAGAATTCAATGATAGGTTCTAGAACATAATTGCTTGGTCATATGAATATCTGAAGGTATATGACCACAATGTTATACAACATACCATTGAGTTGAATTCTAATGCAAAACCCTTCTAACAAAAGAAGAGGCCTTTCAACCCTAAGATAGAAGCAATAATGAAGAATGAGTTGCTTAAGCTCTTATAAGCTCAAATTATATTTCCTATCAAGCATTCCATATGGGTTGTCAATTTGGTCTTTATATGCAATAAAAATCAAGATATTAGGCTATGCATCACTTTTAGGAACCTGCCTAAACAAGGCATCATTGAAGGATCACTACCCATTGCCTACCATTGACCAAATATTATAAAAGGTAGCAAGCTCACAAATGTTATCACTTCTAGATAATTTCTTTGGGCATAATAGATTTGGGTCTATGATTAAGACCAACATAAGATGAATTTCACGACTAGGTGGGTAACCTTTGCATATCGAGAAATACCTTTTTCCATATAAAAAACTAGAAAAAAATTCCAAAGGGCTATGAATATAGTATTTTTAGGACTTGTACGCAATATCATTCTAATATATCTTGATGATTTGATAGTCTTCTTCAAAAGTAGAAATAAGCATATGGAACATCTAGATTTAGTTTTCTAGAAGTGCAAGGAGTTTGGTATTTCTCCAAACTCTAAGAAATCTATATTTATGGTATATTACGATAAAATTATATGTCATATAGTATGAAAATGAAATCTAGTCATATATCTTAATAGAATCAAATCCATTCAATACATACAATTACCCTCAATAATTAAAGGAATTATGTCATTCTTAGGGTAAATTCAATTTTTAGCCAAATTCATTACCAAATTTGCACAAATGGTAAACCCATAATTGAGATGCTAAAGAAAGATACCTCCCTAGATTGGAATGAAGAGGGGAAGAAATCCTTCCAAGAGGTAAAATATGTGATCACAAGGGCCCCTATTCTGATTAACCTAGATTTCTCCAAGGAGTTTATAATGTATGTGTTTAGAATAGAAGAAAGTATTACAACCATCTTGACTCAAAATAATGACCAAAATAAAGAACATTCTATATCATTTATGAGTCAAGCCCTCCACAACTATGAAAGAGGTATACTCTGATTGAAAAATAGGTGTTCATCATTATTAAAGCCCTAAAGAATTTTAGGTGCTATCTTTCAAAAAGCAAAACCACTATCTTTGTAGTACACCTTGATGTCCAATATATTGTACTACATGGTGAGTTGGAAGAGAATAAAGTTGATTGGATTAATGAAATACAATATTTTAATATTGAAATCAAACCTACTAAATTGATCAAAGATAGGGCTTTATGCAAAAGTTATTAGGGATAATGTCTAAATAATAAGTTACTCCAATTGAGGAGATAGATAGTGACTGGGGCATTGGATGGATGAGCAATATGCGTATGTATATGGCTACATGATAGGTCTCTAAAGGGTTATCCACCAAAGAAAAGGCTAGGTTAAGATTGAAGGCAACAAACTGCCAATGGCTAGACAATATCTTATTTAAGGACTATGATAAGATTTTTCTTTGATGCATAGAGGAAAATAGACAAGGATCCTTAATAAAACAATATCATGACTAAGGTGAGCATTTATCTACACGTATAATAGCCCATAAAATTTTAAGGGTTGGATACTATTGGCCTACTTTGTTCGTAGACTACTATCGATGGGTTCCATGTTCTAATAAAATAATATGAGAGGTTTGATGCCATTAAGACTAGTTGTTGTGACTAAACCATTCCAACTATAGGGTCTCAAATTCATAGGCAAAATCAACCCATTATTAAGTGTTGATCATGGATGGATCCTTACCACCACAAATTACTTAATTAAGTGGGTTGAGGTGGTCCCAACCAAAGTAGCTAATCAATAAATAATGGTGCAACTACTTGAAGATATTATCACTAGGTTTAGAACCCCTATCACCATCATCATAGATAATTCTACCTATTTAAAATGGGCTAAAGTGATGAAGTTTACCCTCGAACATGGGTTCCTACTCAAAAAATCATCCAATTATTAGTCTCAAGGGAATGTATTGGCTAAATCAACCAACAAAAATATCACAAGGATATTGAAAAGGATAATTTTAAGATCGTAGAGAAGCTGGTATGCAAAGCTACATAAGATATTATGGATATATATAGTAATACCAAAAGCATCCATAGGATGATCTCCATACAAGATCATATACAACAAGGAGAATGTACTATCAATCAACCTTGGGATCCGTTCAGTCCGAATATCTGAACAACTTGATATAGAGGACACTAGCATAAAGACCATGAAAGCAAGACTAAATGCATTACTAACTTAGAGGAGGAGAGAGAAATAACCTTTGAAAGGATTTCTAAGTGATAAAAGGTTGTTAGGAATTAGTTTGACAAGGGAGTAATCAAAGTGAAGTACAAAGGAGACCTTGTGCTCAAATAGGACAAATATCACATGAAACTAGACACTCATGAGAAACTTGACTCATTATGGAGTGGACCTTACTAAATTATCAAAATTATAGGACCTCATGCATATGCATTGGCCTCATTAGAGGTATTAATGTTTCCTATATTAGTAAATGGGCAAAACCTCCACCTGGTATAACAAGAAGATTTTCGACAAGAACATATATGGACATAGTATCAACTATAATTTTGACAAGTATTTGCCCTCTTTCTTTGTCCTTTTATTCCATTTTAATGATTATCTTCAATATTTTATCTTCTTTCCCTAAAAAAGGTGTTATGTTAGGACCATCAAGAACATTGCAATTGATGTTAAAATTATTAAAAAATAAAAAATGTGATTCATTCATTAAAGCAAATGATTCATTCACTAAAGTGAGTGAACCACTTGCCTTAATAAGTGGGGTGCTCACTTATATGGTTGGACCCATGTGGACCATAGGGCTAAGAAAATTGAATCTTAACAAGTCAATGACCTTTACCAAAGAGATTAAACCAATTCATAGAAAAAGTGAGCCCTACTTGGGGCTTATATACCACTAGAGGAGGCAAAAGGCCTTCACTTATAAATAAAGAGCTTAAGAAATTAGCCAAGAAAACCACACATCAACTAGTGAGTTGCATGATGAGTGTCAAAGGTTGAGTGGGTTACAACCTCATAAGGGCTCCTCCATGGTATCCAAGTGAACTACTTGAAAACAAAACCTCAAGGAAATTAGCTAAGTAATAAACATTGAACAAATCACTTGACACATCTAGCAAATTACACTTCCATTAAAATAAGCAAATTGCCTCTTATTTCGAGTGAATGCTTGGTTCTTCAAGTGAATAACTCTCCCTTCCTAAAGGGAAAACTTTACAATTTTCCAATCAAATCATTTAAATATTTAAATGAATCACTCCCCCTACTAAAACTACGTTTAGATGTCTTTAGTGAGTGAATCACTTGCATTATTAAGTAAATTATTTTGACTTGCGAGCAAATCACTCCTAATACCAAAAGGCTAAATTTGTTTAGTAGTTTAAAGAAAATGAATCAAAACAATCAAACTAATTGGGATTTTTTTGGCTTGATAGATAAATCATTCAAGTGAGGGCAAAGGGTTCAAGCTAACATTAAAGCTAGAGTAGTTTAAAGAAGATGCATAAGGGATGCTGTTGATAATTACCTTCTTCATAGACTTTAAGAAAAACCACACAATCAATAGGGATCACCTTGGAATGATACATTCCATTATAGAGGTGGTGAAATACCCCAACAATTTGACTACATCACGTTTTAGTCTAAAGAAATCATTTGGCAATTAGCCAATTTTAAAGATTCTAGGATGTTCAACTTTACTTTATAACTATTTTGACTAATCCTACACTAGAGAAAAGGTTGTTTTCCAAATATGGAACTAAACAATTTCAATTCAATAGGATAATCTATCCCCAGTTTTGAAGCAATAGATATCCTATGTATGAGGAAACATATAGTGGTTGCAAAGAGCATAATAGAGGATAGAACTTCTTGGTTACCAAAATATGATAAGTCAATTTATCTATGGGAGGACCCGATCCTAGGAAATCCACCATTAGAGAGAGAACTCCAATCTAATTGCATAATCACTTGAAAAGCCAAAGAATACTCAAACTAGGTGACTTGTTTTATTGGACCTAAAAAACTCTGAATTGGATCTCCCCTTCCATTGCATATCAGCTTCAAGGAGATTGGGATTGTTTTAAGTCCCACGTGGTAAGCATTAGACCTCTTCATCCCATGATTCTAGACAAACTTATTTGGGGTAGCATCAACAATAATGGGAAATACTTAGTGCATCTAGGAGTCCAACATCAGTAGATTGGCTTGCCAACAAAAAACTATCGACAATGTGGAAAAATAGAGCACCACCTAAACTACAAGTATTCAGCTGGCTAGTCTCTCAAAATAAAATATTAACAGGTGATAATATGCAAAAGAGGAGTATAGTAGGGCCTCATGTTTGTTACAGGTGCAGGCAGAACAGTGAAATAATTTTCCATATTTTGTTTGAATACCCAAAGGCAATTTCAATTTGGTTAGGAATAACCAAAATTCTTAGCACTTCCTACTCTAGAAGGTTAACCATAGACACATGTTTTACCAAGTGGAACAAATAATATAAAGGTAAACTAGAAGGTAAGCCCCTCCTAAAATATCTATGGAGCTCTATACCATATTTTGTCATCTGGCATATTTGGTTGGACATAAACCAAAGGTTTTTTTGAAGGCAAAGGTAAGGAAAACAAAACTCTAATACAAAGGATAAAAGAAGAATTAGTCCTAAATGTCAAATATAGTTTTTGTCAACAATAGTATGAAGAATATTTGTCATCCACAAAAAGAAGAATGGTCTACCAACTTAATCTCCAAGATTTTCTAACACAAGGAGGTTGCAGAGCAAACAATTCTTTGCTTGACATATGTTTTTCGATGCTCTTCTTTGATGGTGCCTTCAAGTCCAACCTTGATCAAGCAGTAATATAGGGACTAATTATTACAGGACCTCATGAGATATTGCTCAAATACATGATCAATTTGGGAATAACTCCTAACAATGTGGTAAAGGCTATTGGATGTGAAATCAACTTAAATTTGGTGGTAAAGCAAGGAATCATTCAGGTCACAGTTTACGGGGATTCTAAACTGATAATAACAACTCTTGCCAAAATTAAAGATTTTAGATCTTTACAATTAAATATTATTCAAGACGGGATTAGACAACTAGGAAAAATAATTTGCAAGATATCCTATCAACACGTAAGGCAAGAATTCAACAAAGAGGTCGACACACTAGCGAATCAGGCAATAAATATAACCCCTAGTTATTGCTGCCAAATCATCAAGAAGTAGAAGGGTAGGGGTGGTATGCGAGGATGACGAGGACTCCAATAATGAGGTCCTTTTTTGTCTTCATGTTCTATTTTTTATAATGCTCTATTCACTTTGATTTCTTTGATTAGAGAGTTTTGTACCTTTTTGTTAAGTAAATAAATATTTTCCTTTTATTTATTTATTTTTAATTATTAACATTGATATCAAGCATTTTTAGGTATTAATAATACCTTTATAGCTATTAATATTTTTTGATGAATTAATATACCCAATGCTCTTCATTAATAAAAGACATGTATACCTATGTTAAATATTCATCAAACAAATGTCATACCACCTTTATCCTCAAGAAATAGGATTTATGATGACTGCAATATCGTCAATTGTCTTCTAAGGATGACTACAACCTCTTAAGGGCTCCTCCACGGTATCCAAGTGAACTACTTGAAAAAAAAACCTCAAGGAATTTAGCTAAGTAATAAAAATTGAACAAATCACTTGACACATCTAGCAAATCACTCAATCCTTTGACAAAATCACTCTTCTATTAAAACAAGCAAATTGCCTCTTATTTCGAGTGAATGCTTGGTTCTTCAAGTGAATCACTCTCCCTTCCTAAAGGGAAAAAATTATTATTTTCAATCAAATCATTTAAATATTTAAACTAATCACTCCCCCTACTAAAACTACATCTAGATGTCTTTAGTGAGTGAATCACTTGCATTTTTAAGTAAAATTTTTCGACTTGCGAGCAAATCGCTCCTAATACCAAAAGGCTAAATTTGTGTAGTTGTTTAAAGAAAATGAATCAAAACAATCAAACTAATTGGGATTTTTTTGGCTTGATAGATAAATCATTCAAGTGAGGGTAAAGGGTTCGAGCTAACATTAAAGCTAGAGTAGTTTAAAGAAGATGCATAAGGGATGTTGTTGATAATTACATTCTTCATAGACTTTAAGCCAAACCACATAATCAATAGGGAGCACCTTGGAATGATACATTACATTATAGAGATGGTGAAATACCCCAACAATTTGACTACATCATGTTTTAGTCTAAAGAGCTTTGTATCACTCCAAATTTTTCACACCCTTACCTTCAGGCTAAAGGATCCGCGCTCGAAAGGGGGATACGAGAAGGATGGAACGATACCTCAGACTGAAAGGCCCTTTGAAGGTCCCGCCTCTCGAGGGAGGGGTATTAAGGTGATTTTTCGATGGATGGTGGGGTTCACCAGGAAACGTTTAGTGGCAGTCTCCATGCCTAGGTTGGGAATGTGTTTGATGTGTTCAATTTTATCTTTAATCATTCAAGTCCTAGGTTTGGCCAAATGAATCTAAACTGTTCTATATGAAATGCAGATTTAAATGAATACAAAAAATAGATTTAAACAGAAAATATAGAGAACAAGCTAGATGAGAAAAACCATACCTGATTTCGGATGTCTAATGGAGGTTCTGATTTTTGAACAGTCAAGATCGCCTAGAATTTGACAGGATCATCTCCGATCTGACAGGATCATCTGAGATCTGACGAATTCATCAGAGACCTGCAATCAGAGAAATGGACACAGACTACAGAAAATGTAGCTATGCTGATAAAGGAAGATGATATGAAATGATAATAATGATGTTAATAAGATAATCCCAAATAGAAATGCAAGTAAATTATCATGCTTTAATAACTAATCGTGATGTTATTATGTACTTAAGCTATATGGGTGAACTCCAAGATGCAGGATAACAGGAAATAATAATAAAACTAACTAGATGCAGAATAAAATAGCAGAAAGGTATAGAAAAAGCGCAAACTCTGGGCATTGATTGCCCCCAATGTTGACTGCAGTCGAAATCGTCTGTAGAGTTCGAAATCGTCTCGAATTGTACAAGATCGTCTGCGACGATCTGAGCTTTCTCCGGCTGAAAAATGACAAAGTTCCTACAGAAAATTCGAAAAGCACAAATGCAGATGATAATCCAGGGTATTATAATGCACACAAAGATCAAATTACAAGAAAATTCAGCCAGGGGAATGTCAAGGGGGGTCCTAAGGTTTAAATAGGCTTAGGAGGGAGGTTAGGAGGTTGGGGATCATCCCAATTTGGGAGATATCCAACGGGGAGGGTCTCTAACGGCGCAGACACGCTTATGTCCAGATTAGAGATGCCGTTGAAACAGAGGCTAATTATGAAAAATCAATTTTGAGATGAAATCGTCTGGACGTTCTTCTCCAGATGAATTCGTCTAATCTGAGGTGATATCATCTGATCGACGACGATATCGTCCAACGAACAAAAAAAACTCTAAAAATGGCACGAAAAACAAGGAAACAGGTTACAGGCGATTTTGGAGCAGTTTTGGGGTTGAGATTTGAATTTGAATTATTACTAAGGTAATTTTAATTATTTGCTAAGTTTTACTACGCTAATTTTAGGGTGCTACATTTTGCCCCCTCTTTAGCAAATTTTCTGAAGAAAATGTATTAAAGACGAGTTCTTCTCAATTTACGAGAAAGCAAAAATTTATTCCCATTTTTAGATGAAGATTCTAGGTCGAATCGTACGACAACTTACTATGGTGCCCCCTCCGTGTTTTTACCCAAATTGAACGTTTGAGGTAAAAACGCGAAAAAGCAAAAAAATTTTAAAAATATTGTTAAGTGTTTTGAATAAAATTAAGAAAAATAGGGAAAAACCCTAATTCATTGTTACTGTTCATTTTCCTGGTTTCTAGAGCTTTGTAGACAAGAATGGTCGAGACAGCGCACAGATCGACAGAGGTCCGGCGCGGGCTACGGGTAAGGGTCCTAACTTAATTTAAAATGCTTTAATTTTGAATTTCATGCTTTTTAGATTGATTTTGAATGATTTTTGAGCATCGTGGCCGTTTTTGGGCCGTCGACATCATCGGGACGAAATCGTCTCAATTTCGTCGAAATCGTCTCAATTTCGTCGAAATCGTCTCGATATCGCCGATTTCGTCCAAGGGCGAAATCAGCGATATGGAGACGATTTCGTCCAATAAGGGATGATTCCCTCTTGCAAAATTGGAGATGAATTTGCTCAAATTTTGGATGATATCGTCCAATAGTGGACGATATCATCATTTGTATAAAATTGAACTTTGTTTTACTTGCATTTTTAATCACTGTTTTATTAATGATTTTATTGTTTTGTTGTTTATGTTGTAGAGAGGATTACTAAAGAGTAGAGAATGGAAATACGGTGGGCTGAGAGATGACTTGGCTGCTCTATCTCAGGCAGAGCGATATCGGTTGGGTCAAGTCGGCTTGCAGCATGTGGCAGATATGCCACAGGTTTCTATAGATATGGGGCGATTGACAGCCCTAGCAGAGAGGTGGTATCCGGGTTCTTCTTGTTTCCGATTACCGATAGGGGAGATGACTCCCACATTGGAGGATGTATGGAGGATTTTGAGGATCCCCATACAAGGACAACTAATAACTCTCATAGCCAATCAGGGCCACGCAATGATGCGACTGTGCGAAGATCCGAGCTTTGCCCTGGAGAAGGGCGAAGTGAATATCGAGTCGCTACGCCAGATGCCTGGGGCATCTAGACTGACACAAGTTTTGGTTGGGGTGGTAGGTGGTCTGCTGCTATGCCATCAGAGTGGATGTAGAGTACCATGGCTACTGATAGATGTGGTCTGCAACATGAGAGACCACGGGTACATGTTTGCTTGGGGAGCTTTGTACTATGCCGATTGTATAGGATCCTGCATGGGGTCGTATACAAGGGCGGTCGATGTCTGGTCATGACATCACTACTGTAGGTTTGGTGCTGGGAGCGCATCATGGTGTGGAGGACGGTAGGGCTCCCAATAATAGGGATTGATAGGGAGAGGCCTCGAGCTTTCTACTGGTGGCTCTGGAGAGGGTCACAACGGCAGATAGATCTGCCAATGTCCTGAAGACTACTTGATGACCTTGTCTCTGACCAGATCACCTGGAGGCCTTGGAGAAATCATCCAGAGTGGGCCGAGGATGGACAGGAGCTGGCTCGCATTAGGTGAACCTGTTGGCTGAGGATGGAGAGGAGAGAGGTGGAGCTCCATCGTTATGATCAAGTTTTGAGGCAGTTTGGTCTACAACAGGGGATCCCATCTCTCAAAGACTACGAGTTTTCTTGGACCGTCCGGGATAACACTACAGTCAACGGGGCTCCAGATATGCAGCGCTTTTGGAGTGAGGACATGAATGATGCCCCCATTCAACCAGTGGATGGGGACGATGCAGGGGTTACTGACGGCTACGATGCCTGGTACGGAGGCAGTCGCCATCCTCGGATGACGAGGGCTCAGGGTCCGATTCACGCAGTTGTGCATTGGATGGGGAGGCGGCACCAGGCGACCATTGAGGCGGCACAGGGTCACGGTGGGAGAGAGCAGAGGAGGCCACAGGCTCAGTAGAGGCCGTGACAGTGGGAGAGGATGGAGGAGAGACCCCCTTCTCCATGGAGAGAGAGGCCACCATCGCTTGATAAGGGCAAGGGTGTCAAGGTAGGAGAGAGTAGCGAGATGGCTACTCTCCGAGCGAAGACTGTTCATCTCCAGGCTCAGGTGTAGACTTTATAGGATGAGGCTGCACGACACCAAGCTGAGGCCACACAGCTCAGAGATGAGGTCGCACGCCTCAGAGCACAGAGCGAAGGAGCGAGCACTCAGGAGTTGGCGCGATCGGTTGCTCAGACCGCCTTCTATGAGGGTATATACTTCCAGCTGGTGCCAAAGGGTCAGAGGGTACAACTGCTAGCCGGTATTGTGGATCCGATCAGGGTTGGGTCATCGAGGACTTCATCCCGATTGATGACTAGGACTCGTAGTACCACACATACTGCGATGGGGCCACCTTGTCCACCTCAGGGCGGGGGAGGAGATGAGGCTGAGAGCTTGAGGGGTTCTCGAGGCTAGGCTACTGCACTGCATAGACTGTATATATGGTTTGAGAGGATTGAGTATGCCAATATGTAGATTGTGGCATACCAATCCAGTTTTGATATGATGTACATATATTTTTTTGAGATATGTATATATATGATGAGATATTTTTGATCATATGACTTGTCTTATGTTTGTATGATGCTTTAATGTTTTGATGTGATTGATTTGATGATTCATGTAATTATGTTGTTTTGAAATATTATAATTTGATATCATGCTGTAAGATTTTTTTTTTGGTAATTATTATAATAGATTAACAGTGGGTTTTTATAGAGGATCCCAAAACCTTATATACAAAATCAGCCTTGCTAAATAGTGCTTCATGCCTCTTGGCTGGAAGAATAAACCTGTATGCAGAAAAAAACAAAAAGCTGATAATTGCCCGAGGGCTACAAGTAAGGCATTTTTGCCTGATTATCCTGGAAACCATGGCCATTATAACTGGGAAAACAAAAACTAGCCGGAGAAGCTGGACCATCGGAAAGCAGAAGAAGACAACCAAGAAAACTACAAAAAATTCTCCCATACCTGGGAAATAACTTTCCACATTTCTGCTTTCCGGGAGGCAGAATTCGAAGCATACATGTTGGATAGGATCCAAGAAAAATGACTGGACTGAAACAAACCGTTGAAAATCCTGCTAGAAAATTTTGCCCTGGCCCAAATGGCCACTCCGTTTAGTCTTCTCACATCCAGGATTTCATCCGTACGGTTTGAGGTTCTTCTTACTTCCCTTTCCCCGCTGGAAGGGAGGTTTTGGGATAAGCGCGTCACCCATCGTAGAATCGGAGTCATCCTGAAACAAAAACCGTTGGGTTCCATTTGCAACATCAGCCGTAGTTTCTTTGTCTCTCTTTTCCTTGTTGGGGGGACGGCCCTGCTTCCTTTCACTACCAAAATCCACCCCTCGCTTTTGACTCCTTGTAATTCGAGGGCTAATATTACCAGGCTGGTAACCTCTTCTTCCCAACAGGTAGTCTTCCAATATCTTTTGTGCCTCGGGAGAGTTTCGGTCATAAATTTTGGGTGAATCTGCCTGTGTGGTGATAAGGGGGGGGCCTGTTCCTTTTCCTCATGTGGTCCTAGTTGGGGGCGCCCACCACACTGCTCGGAGTCCGGATGGGTGGTGATTTCCTCTTCTGGTAAGGAGGATTCGAGATGGTCCCTGGATGGACTTGGAGATTCATGGCCTTTCGCAAAAGGGTGCTTCATCTGACCTTCACCGTGCTCCAGAGGGTTGCAGGGATCCCGCTCCTTCTTCCTCGGCTTTTGGAGAGGACAATTGGACTGAAGATGCCCTTGAGAACTACACTGAGGGCAGAAAGCTGGCCTGTTCTCATAAACAATAGCTTGCTTGTGTAGAAAAGTACCCCCAGACCGCAGAGTAATGGAGGATGGGAGGTCCGTCTCCAAGTCCGCCAAAACACAGAACCGGGCTTGGACAAATCTAGTTCGAGCTCTGGTGGGAGGGTCTAAAGTGATCATCTCCCCGATGGACCGAGCAATACCTCTGATTACATTTTCATGCCAGCAGAAAAGGGGAAGACTCGGGAGCCTAACCCATATTGGAGCAATGTTGATATTCTGGGTATCGGGGTTAAAGTCCAAACCCCACTTCCTTAGAAAGAGACTCCTACGGCCCAAGAACCAAGGCCCTCCAGCCAGGATTTTACAGTAGTCCTCCTTGTTGCTCAGCCTAATCGCAAAAAAACCTCGGGTTAGGGCAGCCAGCTCTAAGTGACCAGAGGTCCGCCATTTTCCAGACGCCCACTTGCGAATGGTCTCCATGTCGGGATGACCACCAATAAACTTACCGATGAGGGTAAATTTTTTGAAATCCACAAAGCTTGAGAGAATTTCCGTCGGGATGTCCAACTCGTCCCCGGATGGAAATAACTCCTTGGAGAAGAGCCCGCTTAGGGTTTCAGAGGCCGCTGCCAAAGCATATGACTTTCGAGGTCCATCTCCCCGTTTGTCTGGCGGATCCTTGCCGCGACTTGGCAAGGACTCCTCGGCGTCCCTGCACTCGTTTGCCCTCCCTCCACCCTCGCCGAGCCCCCGGTTTGACCTCGCCGACGCTCCCGTGCTCTCCCAAAACAGCCTTCCCGCCCACCGTCATCCCCACCCTCCCAAGAAACCCTAATTTCATCGCTCCCTATATCCAAAATCCATAGACCATATTTAGGTCTTGCGCAAAAACCATCATGCTGTAAGATTTTAAATGAAATAATCTGATGTAAATAAATTGGTTGTTTGTGGGATAATTTGATGAAAATAAAAGGGAATTTTAACAATAATTTCAAAGGACATTGTCGCTATTATAGACCATTTCATGGAGTCACCGCTCACTCGGTCGTCAAGCTAATCCTGGTATAGAAATATTGTTAAAAGTGAAAAAGTGCTTAAGAGACTGTCTTAAGACTTGGTGTTGTAATGATGGAGATAATGATGGTTTGATGATTTGTTTTCAGATTTTCATAAAAATAGTATGCATGAAATATGAAAAGAAATATGATTTTGCTAGGCATAAATTCCTAAGTATGATAAAATTTTGAACAATTCCTTAGAATTTATACCATGGTTGCAAAAACTGAATTTGAACATAATGTAATGAAATCGAATAAGTGTTTTTTTTTTGTTTTTTTTTGTTTGTAAAGCATATTTGTGTAACATAATGATTTAAGTCACATGTTTTGATGAATTTTGTTTTTAAAATATATGGAAAAGAAAATTAGAACGATGGTTTGCGCTAGGCATAGAATTATAGGTATAGACTTATACCATCATCGCGAAATCCAAAGAAGAAATTGATATAATAGTTTTATTGCATGGTTGATTTTTAATTTTTTGAAAATAAACAAAAAATATAAAGATGAGGACTTGCGCTAGGCATAAAATTCCAATTTTGGTTTTGGAACTATACCATCGTCGCGAAAGTCAAAAAATTATATATAAATGTAATTTTATTGCATGTTTTTGAAAATGATTTTGATTTTTTTGATAATGCATGTAGTTGTCTTTATACTAAACAACTGTTCTCAGATGAGAAAATGAAATTATTCCAAACAATTTGCAAAAAAAATATTTCAAAGTATCTTAAAGACAAAAGTTAGATTTATAAGGAATCCCATGTGCGTATGTGAGTTCATTTCCGATCTTGATTTATCATAATGATACACAAAATCTCTCAAATACAAATGTGTGTGCAATTGCATTGTTCATTTACCAGTTTTTGAGCAAGATAATTTGATACAAGTGATTTGAATTAACCAAATAAGTGTTCATTAACCATGATTTAGATGCATATAACCATACCAGACTACTATGTAGGTCGGGTTATCAAGAGCTAGCTAATCCATAAGCAGACATAGGTCTATACAAAAGGTCGCTAATTTTACAGACATATCACTACGCTAGGAGTTACCCAAGGCCAAGCGGGTTGGGCACAAACCACCTGTTATGGGGCTTACCTCACAATTTTTGAATAATTTGAGAATTCCAGGGATTCAAGCTCATCAACCCTTCTTTTCTTTTCAATGGGTAGGGAAAGGGATTTTATTGCATTTGCTTTTGCTTTCTTTGCTCTTTTTTTTTTTTTTTTTTGTACTTTTGTATTTTGGCTTGATATTTGAGATAATGCTGAAATAACCTTTTTCTTTTTCTCTTTTTCTTGAACTTTTATTTTCTTCCTATGCTAGGGATACTTGCTCGGATTAGCTGTAGAGCAAGGGATTTTTATTCCGGGTAGGGGTGAGCTTGTCCTTTTGTCAATTCTCAAAGATTCTAGACCATGTGCATGATAGGATAGCAGGGGAAAATTTTCTCTAAAGAAACCACTTCTACTATGTAGCATAGCGTGGACATTACAAATATAATAATTTTATTGTGAAAGGATATGCTTGGTTTAAGTAAATGACAAGATCAATTCTCTGTGCTCAAACTTTATTTAATTGAATTTTGTGGACTTTGATATAAGAGAGATTAGTAATCATGCCAGATAAAATCAAGATATTTATTTTTGTGTTTGTGAAAGTGAGGGATTCCAAATAAATGCTAATTTATCCAAAATAATTTGAAAATATAACTGCAATACTTCAAGAAGAAATATATACAACAAATACTTTTGAGGAGTTTGATAATTTTGACTCTCTCTTTCTTCTCTATTTTTTTTGGTTTCGAAAGAGTCTATAATATTGTTGTTTTTACTTTTATTTTTGTTTGTTTTTGTTTAAACAGTTATATATATATTTTTAAAATGAGATAACATGCAAAATATATACAAATGGTGAAATGACCAAATTTTATGCTTAATATCGCTTAAGATGCATAATATTCATAGGTTCTTTTAAATCTTTACCATCTAAGGTAGTTAATTTGTATGCTCCCGATTCAAATTTAGCAGTGATAATGTATGGTCCAAGCCAGTTGGGCTCAAATTTACCTTTAAGGTCTTTAGTTGCATTAGTATTTTTTTGATTTTCTTTTAAAACAAGGTCGCCGACCTCAAAGGATCGATGACGAACTTTCTTAGCATATGATCTTTTAAGCTTGTTTTGGTAGGCACGAAGATGCTCCAAAGCATTGATGCGCTTTTCATCTAGGAGTTCCAACTGACTGAGTCTTCCAGCTCGATATTCATCCCCTACTTCGGTATCTTGAAGTAGTAGAGCCAAAGAAGGAACTTCTAATTCAAAGGGAAAAACAGCTTCAACGCCATAAACCAAGACAAAAGGTGAAGTTCCAGTGGGAGTTCGAACACTAGTGCGATATGCCCACAAAGCTGGATATAATTGAATGTGCCAGTCGCGGCCAGATTTATTGACCAATATTTTGAGAATTTTGATTAAGGTTTTGTTGGATGCTTCTGCTTGGCCATTACCCTGAGGATAATAGGGAGTGGACCATCGATGTTGAATCTTATATTTTTGGCATAATTTCTTAACATCTTTATTTTTGAAACAAGTTCCATTGTCTGAGATGAGATTTGCAGGAATTCCGAACCTACAAATGATTTGATTAAAAATAAATTTAGAGACTTGTGTTCCAGTGCAAGAAGCTAAAGGCATAGCTTCAACCCACTTCGTGAAATACTCGATGGCGGTTATGATGAATTTGTGTCCATCAGATGACACAGGATTAATTTTGCCAATAATGTCTAAGCCCCATTTTGAAAAGGGCCAAGGAGATGAAATAGCCTGCAGTTCTTGTGCAGGGGCATGGACAAGGTCAGCATGTTTCTGGCACTTGTCGCAATGGCGCACATAATCATGTGCATCATTCTCCATGGTAGGCCAAAAGTAGCCTATCCTAAGGAGATTTTTAGCAATGACACTACCACTGAAGTGTCCTCCACAAGATCCATCGTGAGCTTCACTCAAAGCTGATTTGGATTCTTCTAGATTCAAACATCTCAAGAGGATACCTTCAAAAGATCTCCTATATAAAGTATTGCCAATTATTACAAATCGACTTGCTCGTCTACGTAATAACCGACGCTGGTTCCTATTAGAACTGGCAGGGAAAGTCCCATTGTGAAGAAAATCAAATATATCCATATACCAAGGTTCAGGAGTAGTTTCATTGATTAGAAACACATCCAAAGGTTCTAAGCATGACTTATTTGAAGCGGGTTCTTGGAGTCGATGAATAATGATGGTGGCATATTCGTCATCTAACTCCAAGGGCAGAAGAGATGCAGCTGCGGCCATAGCGTCAGCCGCACGGTTGCTAGTTCGAGGAATAGCTTCCAAGGTAACTTTATCAAACAAGGACAACAACTACAAAACATATGCTTTATATGGGCGTAATTTATCATCTCTGGTCTGATAAACTTCATTAATTTGGTTTATAACAAGTTGAGAATCACCAAAAACTAGCAGATGTTTAATTTTTAGTGCCAAGGCAGCTCGTAATCCAAGGATTAGAGCTTCATATTCAGCAGTATTATTGGTGCAAGCAAATGTTAATTTAAAGGACAAAGGTATAATGTGTTTTTGTGGAGATATTAAAATAATACCCGCACCAGCCCCACTCATGCATCGGGCTCCATCAAAGTATAAGGACCATTGTTCAACATGGTCTCGCCTCTAATTGAAGACATTCATCGAGAAACTCAATGATGAGGGGATGGGTAGACTCTAAGGGTGCAGCAACTAATTGATCTACTATGATTTGACCCTTAACAGACTTTTGTCCTATGAACATGAGTTCAAACTCGCTTAGAGCAAGAACCCACTTTGCTGTGCGACCCGATAAATAAGGTCGACTCATGAGATACCGCAAGGGATCATATTTAGCAATGACATATGTTTTCTGACTGAGCATATAATGGCATAATTTTTGCATAGAAAATACGACTGCTAGACATAGTTTTTCTAATGTTGTGTAGCGGGTTTCATAACTGATGAGGGTTCTGCTAATGTAATAATTAGCATGCTCTCTCTTCTCATCATCAAGCTGAGCTAACATAGCTCCTAAAGCAAAATCTGAAGCTGAAATATATAGGAGAAATGGGCGATCAAGTCTAGGCGGTGAAAGCACAGGTGGGTTAAGGAGGTATTGTTTGAGAAGTTCAAAAGCTTCCTTACATTCGTCGTCCCAATTAAAAGGGACATCCTTCTTAAGGAGCTTAAGAAAGGGACTGGTTTTGTCCGCCAGCTTATCGATGAAGCGACGGATGGCTTGAAGCTTACCTTGTAAACTTTGTAACTCAGATATATTGGTGGGTGCGGGCATATCAGTGATGGCCACAATCTTGAGAGGGTCGATTTTGATACCACGCAAAGAAACTAAAACCCCTAATAGTTTACCGGACTTGACTCCGAATATACATTTGGCTGGATTTAATCGAATAAGATATTCTCTTAACCGATTAAATACTTTCCTTAAATCATCTAAATGATCATCTTCATTAATGGAGCGAGCTATAATATCATCTACATAATCATGTAGGATATCATGCATCATATCATGAAAGATATAAGTCATGGCTCGTTGATATGTTGCGCCCGCATTCTTTAAACCAAATGGCATCACTTTCCAACAAAAGGTACCCCAAGGGGTAATAAAGGCTATTTTAGCCTGATCTTCAGGAGCTATCCTGATCTGATTATAACCAGAAAATCCATCCATTAGGGACATCATTCCACTCCCAGCAGTAAAGTCAATGATTTGATCCATGTTTGGAAGAGGAAAATCATCTTTAGGGCATGCAACGTTAATATCTCTAAAGTCTGTGCAAACCCTAACTTTGGTAGCTTCTTTCTTGGTGACTGGAACTACATTCGAGATCCATTCAACATAATCAATAGCCTGTATAAAAACAACATTCAAGAGTTTTTCTAACTCCCCTTTGACTAGCAGGGCCACTTTGGGATGCATTTTTCTAAGTTTCTGTTTAACAGGTTTAGCATCCGGATGGACTACTAGGTGATGCATGACTACAGAAGGGTCTAAACTTGGCATATCTTCATATGTCCAAGTGAAGACATCTTCATATTCTTTAAGGAATGCAATGTATTGCTCTTGTTTTTCTTGACTTAATTCTGATCCAATACCGATTATGTGAGGATTATCCTCAGGTCCAATGTTAACCTTAATGACGTTTTCTACTTCCATGTGTAGATCTCTTTCAAAATTAGGTGGGGCGGATGAAACGCCCAATTCTTGTAATTCCTTTAAGGTTAACTTGGATAATTCATCTTGAGGAGTCGTGGCCTCAAGCTGGGCTATAGTAGGTATAGAACCATCAAAATAAAAACCATTGTGTAACAACTCTTCAACGGAGACATCGTGGAAAATATCTCCTTCCAACTCATCGTCGGATTCAACAATCATTTCAGGATAAGCTATGGATAGCATATTACATGTAAATGGCTGATTTTTTAGAGGCAAATCATCACGCCCATCTAAATAATCTTGATAACATATGAGTTGATCATTATCTTCAAAAGGGAAGGGTTGACCCTTACGAGGAAATAGGCCCACACCACATCGGGCGGGCCATGGTTCTACCTCGAAAGGTTCTTTCATACCATTTTGGAAAGGTCCCAAGCCTTTCCCTTTATATCCCATTTTAAGCATTATGGGTTTAGCTTTGATATATTCATTAGCAAAATAGCATCTAGCATATCCATCATAATGTGTCTTGATGTTTCGGGGTATTCTACCCCAATCATATCCTTTATAAATAAAAGCACAACTCCCAACTTGGTAAGTACTTCCCATAGGTTGTGGGAGGCCCAAAGTACGAGGAGATGGCGGCAAATTACTTAAGATAATGGAATCTTGCATAGAAGCATTTGTTTTTTCTAATATAAGAATTTTAGATAAATCAAGTAAGAGTTCATCAAAAAGAGCATAAGATGTAGAAGGATCATTCCCGATATCTTTAGATGTGGAAGATATGATAGATGTAGATAATGTGGAGGTGTTAATAAATGGGTCTATAGGTTTTGAAATTATAGGGATGGAACATGAAGGATTGGTTGTGGATTTAAGATCTTTTTGAGGTTCTAGTGTGGTTTGTTCAGAAGATGGTTGAGTTAAATGTATAGGTGTAGTTGATGGGGTAGATGATGTTATGGGTGTGTGTTTCACATGTTTGGATGGATGATAAGAACTAGGATGTGTGGATGACAGGGCAGGGAAAAATTGCACTCCAACGGGTTTTGCCAAAGCACACATATCAAAGGGTCTAGGATCACCATGAATGGTGACCAACTGGTTTTTAAATTCAAATTTAACACACTGATGTAAAGTGGAGGGAACCGCTCGCATCGCATTGATCCAAGGGCGACCCAAAAGTATATTGTACGATGCTAGGCAATGTACAATAAACACGGTTGTATCTAGGGTTCTAGGACCAACTTGCAAGGGTATAGTAATGACTCCACATGTTTCTTGTGTCTCGTCATTGAAGGCTTTGATAATCATATCCGTTCTTTTCATTTCATCACTTCTAAACCCAAATCTTTGGTAGAAGTCAAAAGTGCATATATTTAAAGATGAACCATTATCAATCAAGACTCGTTTAACAACTACATCTCCAATTAGGGCAGTAATATATAAGGGGTTATCCTTATGTAAACTATGTTGTGGGATATCTCTATCTCGAAAGTCAATACAATCGACTTCTCGAGTGATGATAGTATTGGACATGGCTTCAGGTTGAATATTTTGAGGTACCATCATTTGGCTTAATGTAAGCATTAACTCATCTCTATGGGTAGGAGAAGATCTTAACAAGTCCAAAAGGGAAATTCTGGCCGTAGTATTGGATAATTGTTCATTAATATTGTAAGGAGGCTTAGGTTGAACATTAGACATATGATTCCCTTTATTGGGATTTTTCAAAACAAATGGAGCTGATCCATCATTCTGAGTTTGATCCTGTTGAGAGTTTTGAGCCTCTTGTCTGGTAACAACTCCGATGGTACCTACAATGTTATATTGAAGACGCTGAACTGGTCTCGGTTGAGCGTTTATGGCTTGTTCATTAGGAAGGAACTGATTAGAAGAGGGTCGAGTAGTAACTCTTCTAGGAAATGGTTCTTTCGAAACCATAGCATCTGGTGATAGGTTGAATCGGATCTGATTCATTTTTAGAACTATTCAATTAGTTTGAGGTGATGTCTATTTCACTTTCAGTATCCGATTCTACATCACTAGGATCCGGTGTTTGAGTATTATACAAGGGTCTGGTCGTGACCATGGAGAAAGTTGTGCCAAATATTTGAGGATCCTGAACAGGTAATTGTCCGCTAATAGTCCCTACATATCAGGTAGGAGGGGGAACATTATGATGTTCGATTTGATTAGCCACCTCTTTGCCATGCTGCGGTAAAGGATGTTGAAATATATCCAATGATTGATTAGCATTTTGATTCTGATTTTGGAGAATGTTCTTTTGAGCATTATTAGGAGCATTTTGTTTAGGTTGAAAGGCTTGCACCTCCATTTCATTATTATCAATCAGATCTTGTATTTTATGTTTTAATATTTTACAAGAGTTGGTAGAGTGTCCAGGTCCTCTATGGAAATCACAATGTAAATCAGCTCTGTATCCGGGTATAGTTGGATCAGGTTCCCGGATAGCTGGTAATTGAATCAAGCCTCGTGCTAGTAATTGAGGAAGAATGGTTGATAAAGGTTGATTCAATCTAGTAAATTCTTGGGGTGGTTTATCAGGAGGTTTTAATATAAACTTCTTCGTTGTTTTCGTAGTATTAACATTAGCAATGTTTCTACTATCAGTGACTCCGTCACCCACAACTTGTTTATTTTTGTACTGATTTCTAGATGTTTTCTCATCATCTTTCTTTTTAAGTTGACCTCTTCTAATGAGAGCATCTTCCACCCTTCGAGCTAAGTCTATAGCTTGATCGAAGGTGGTCAAGGTAGCAGTTGATAATTCATAGGATAGTTGTTCTTGCAAATTATTAATAAAAATATCCAACATTTCCCTATAAGGTAGCACAAAGTGCAGTTTTCTTGTCAACTGCCTCCATCTAGCTAAGAAATCAGCAAAACATTCATCTTTGTCTTGTTTTAGGTTGTATAAATATTTAATGGTCACGTGCCTCTCGATGTAGGCACTAAATTGATGGACAAAAGATTCAGCTGTTTCTTCAAAATTTCTCAAAGAATGAGTGGGTAGTTGATAATACCACTCTAATGCCATTCCTCCTAAACTTTTCGAGAACATTTTTAGTAATAGCAAGTCATCATGTGATATATCATGACATGCTATCCTAAACATACGAAGATGCTCTATGGGATCTTCAGTTCCTTTATATATAGGCAGGACGGGCATGGGAAAGTGTTTAGGGTATGGTTGTGCTACAACTATGGGATCCAAAGGTTGACTACATATCTCTCGATAATTGTATGAGGGACGGTAGGGATCTATCTGGTCCATGCGAGAAGCTAACTGTTTCACCATGGCTTCCAGATTATCGGTTTGCCCACCATATTGGTTTGGTAGGGCATTAATATGGGATTTGTGAGCATATGATGGAGGGACATGAAGATTAGATGCTATATTGCTATTGTGTAAATTGTTGGTAGGAAGGGTGTTATGAAGAAGTTTTGAAGTTGTATTATGTTGTATCCCAGATTGTTGAAAATTGGTGTTTGGCTTCATTTTGGGTTTTTGTCGATTTGAAGCATATTGATCAATAGTTTGGCGAAATAAAGTAGTGAATGAAGGTCTCTTTTGTGTGGGAATGATTTTAGGTTCAATAACAGGTTCCTTAGGGGGTTGGGTAACCTGTTGCTGTTGCATGTTCTGAATCATAGTGACCATATCTCTATTGGATGGTCCAACTTTATCACTTTCTTGATCAACAAAGGACAAGGGATTGGTGTGTATATTAAACATATCTTCCATGGCTGCTTGAGTGTCACTAATTTGGCCTCTATCAATACGAACTGCCATATTAAGAGCACCAATATTATTATTGAAAAATTTCCAAAAATGATCTAAGTTATCAAAAGCAATAGTTCCGTCTGGAGCCATTCTAGGGGATGAGGATCCTTCCTCTCTAACATTTTCTTCTTGTTCATCTACAACAAGCTCATCTTCTGGCTGTTCTAGAATTTCTCCTTCTGGAATTGGATCCTCAGGAAGGGCATTTGATTTTTTTGTTTTCTTTCCTAACCAATCTTCTTCTTCTTCTTACGTTTGAAGAATGACAATGAAGAATACCTGATCCGGATGTCTGAAGAAGATTCTCGACGTTTGAAGCGACCTGGATCGCCCGTAATCCGACGTAATCGCCCGCAATCCGACGTAATCGTCTCGAAACCGACATAATCGTCTCGAGATCCGACGAATTCGTCGACGAATTCGTCGAGACCTGCAAAACAGAAAATAGATGCAAAATACAAGAAATTCTACTGTGCTAACAGAGGCAAATTACACCAAATAATAAAATGAATACTGAGCAATAGTTTAAAACAACAATCCTAGCCAATTTCTGTATTTTAACAACAAATCATGAACTTAATGTGCAATCTAAGCTAAATGGGTGAACTCCAAATGCAAAATAATATAAACACTGAGTAAATGATCTAATTTGCAACATAAAATGACAAAGAAAAGGTTGAGAAAAGCAAACTCCAGGCACTGATTGCCTCGATGTGGACCGCAGTCGAGATCGTCTCGCATCGCACGAAATCGTCTCGCATTTGACGGGATCGCCTCCGATCCGAACAGAGTTCGTCGACGACGATGGATGCCGGCTCCGGCTGAAAATCAGTGATGTACCTGCAACAAAATTGCTATGGGACTAGTGCAAAAGCAAGATTAGGATGTTTTGACGCAGAGGGAATCACTTTGCAGAAAATTTCAGCCAGGGGTTGGGGAGGGAAAATCCTAGAGATTAAATAGGCTTAGGGGGAGTAGTTAGGAGGTTGGAGATCATCCCAATTTGGGAGATCTCCAACGGGGAGGGTCCCAACGGCGCAGACACGCTTCCGCCCAGATTGGAGACCCGTTGGAACAGATTCCAACTATGCAAATTCAGTTTTGCGACAAGATCGTCTGGACGTCCTAGTCCAGACGAAATCGTCAAATCTGGGACGATATCGTCTGATCGGCGACGATATCGTCAAACGGTCAAAACAACCTCTAAAAATGGCACGAAAAAGGGGGAAACGGATTTCTCGACGGTTAATCGAGCGGTTTGGGAGGTTAAATTTGAATTTAAATTTATTTACTAAGGTGAATGTAAATTTTATAATTTTATCGCGCCAATTTTAGGGTGCTACATTTTGCCCCCTCTTTAGCGAATTTTCCGAAGAAAATGCGTTAAAGATGAGTTCTTCTCGATCTACGAGAAAGCAAAAAATTATTCCCATTTTTAGGCGACGATTCTTGGTCGAATCGTACGACAGCTTACTATGGTGCCCCCTCCGTGTTTTTACCCAAATCGAACGTTTGAGGTAAAAACGCGAAAAAGCAAAAAAATTATTGTTGAATAAAATTAAGAAAAATAGGGTAAAACCCTAATTCATTTTTACTGTTCATTTTCTGGTTTTTAGAGCTCAAGCAAAATGGTGGAGACAACGCACGTATCGACGTAAGTCCGGCGCGGTCTACGGGTAAGAGTCTAAACTTAGTTTAGAATGCTTTAATTTGATTTTTACATGCTTTTTAGGTAGATTTTAGATGAATTTTGAGCATCGCGGCCGTTTTGGGCCGTCGACGTCGTCGGGATGAAATCGTCCTGATTTCGACGAAATCGTCTCAACTTTGCGACAATTTCGCCCGAGGGCGAAATCGTCGAAAGGGGGACGATTTCGTCAAATTAGAGACGATTTCGAACCGCGAAATCGGAGACGATTATGCTCAAATTTGGGACGATATCGTCCAATAGTGGGCGATATCATCAATTGCACAAAATTGAATTTTTAATTTGCATTATTGATTACTTGAATTATTGATTAATGATTGTTTATTGTTTATGTTGCTTATGTTGCAGAGAGGATTGCTAAAAAGCAGAGAATGGAAATATGGAGGATTGAGAGATGACTTGGCCGCTCTGACACAGGCAGAGCGAGATCTGCTGGCACAGGCCGGCTTACAGCATGTGGCGGAGATGCCACAAGTATCCACAGACATGGGGCTTCTAACAGCCCTAGCAGAGAGATGGTATCCGGGTTCTTCCTATTTTTGGTTACCGACAGGGGAGATGGCTCCCACACTAGAGGACGTATGGAGGATTCTGAGAATCCCCATACAAGGACGGATGATCACTCCTACGGCCAATCAGGGCCACGCTATGGGACGACTGTGTGGTGACCCGAGCTTCGCCCTGGAGAAGGGCAGAGTGAATATCGAGGCACTACGCCAGATGCCTGGGGCATCCAGACTCACACGAGTACTAGCTGGAGTGGTTGGTGGACTTCTACTTGCCACCAGAGCGGATGTAGGGTACCATGGATGCTCGTAGATGTGATCTACGATATGCGGGACCATGGGTACAGGTTTTGTCGGGGCAGCTTTGTTCTATGCCGGTTGTACAGGATCCTGTATGGGGTCGTGTACAAGGGCGGGCGATGTCTGGTGATGACATCGCTCCTACAGGTTTGGTGCTGGGAGCACATTGCAGTGCGGAGGCCGGTAGGGCTTCCACTGATAGGGATTGACGGGGAGAGGCCCCGAGTCTTCTACTGGTGGCTCCGGAGAGGGTCACAGCGATGGATCGACCTGCCGATGTCCCGGAGACTACTGGATGATTTGGTCCTAGACCAGATCACCTGGAGACCATGGAGAGGGCACCCAGGGTGGGCCGAGGACGGACAGGAGCTGGCTCGCATCAGGTGAGTCTACTGGCTATGGATGGAGAGAGGAGAGGTGGAGCTCCACCGCTATGACCGAGTTTTGAGACAGTTCGGTCTGCAGCAGGGGATCCCATCTCTGAGGGATTACGAGTTTTCCTGAACTATCCGAGATAACACCATGGTTAGCGGGGCTCCTGACATGCAACGCTTCTGGAGCCAGGACGCAGACGATGCCCCCATCCAGCCAAGGATGGGGACGACGCAGGAGTAGCCGATGGCTACGATGCCTGGTACGTAGGCATCCGCCCTCCTCGGATGACGAGGGCACAGGGTCCGATCCATGCAGTTGTGCATCGGATAGGGAGGCGGTGCCAGGCAGCGATAGAGGCGGCCCAGGGTCACGATGGGAGGGAGCAGAGGAGGCCACAGGCATAGGAGAGGCCGTGGCAGTGGGAGAGGAGGGAGGAGAGACCCCCATCTCCACAGAGAGAGAGACCACCATCGCCCGATAAGGGCAAGGGTGTAGACACTGGGGAGAGCAACGAGACAACGACTCTCCGAGCTGAGGTTGCCCGCTTGGCTCGTGCACACTACAGGATGAGGCTACACGGCTCGAGCTCGGGCGGAGGAGCGAGCACTCGAGATTTAGCACGCGCTATCGCCCGGATCACTTTCTATCGTGCTCTATACTACTCAGCGGTGCCAAGGAGCAGAGGGTGCCATTACCAAGACACATTGCAGAGCCTGTCGTGATGGGGTCATCTAGGACATCATCACGATCGGCATCCAGGACTCACGGCACCACACGGACTACGATGGGGCCACCTCCTCCACCTCAGGGGGGGAGGAGATGAGGGCCGAGAGCTCGAGGGGCTCTCGAGACACTACACGTAGGGTATTTGATTGAGTATGCCAAGATATGGATTGTGGCATACTAATCTAGCTGATATGATGTACATATATATTTGTGACATATATAGATGAGATATTTTTGATCATATGACTTATATTGTGTTATGTATTTTTATGATGCTTTTAGATGTTTTAATTGATTGATTTAATAATTCATTGAGGATTCATGTAATTATGTCGTTGGAAATATTATAATTTGAATGTCATGCTATAACATTATAAATGAAATAATCTGATGTAACAAAGTGGTTGTTTGTGATGCAATGTGATAAAAATAAAAAGACTTCTAACAATAATTTCAAAGGACATTGTCGCTATTATAGACCATTTCATGGAGTCGCCGCTCACTCGGTCGTCAAGCTAATCCCATTTATAGAAATATTGTTAAAAAGGAAAAGAGTGCTTAAGAGACTGTCTTAAGACTTTGGTGCAATAGTGCAAATGATGATGATGATGATGATGGTTTTGTTTTCAGATTTTCATGAAAAATATTATGCATGAAATATTTTTAAAATGATTTTTGCTAGGCATAAATTCCTAAGTGTGATAAAATTTGTGAATAATTCCTTAGGAATTATACCATCATTGCAAAGTTAAAGGTTGACATAATGACATGAAATAGTGATAACGTGTTTGCTTTTGAAAAGCAAAATTTGTGTAAAATGAAGTCATATGGTTTTCATGATTTTGAAGAAATGGGGAATAAAAATTGTTACAATGGTTTGCGCTAGGCATAGAATATGTAGGTATAGACTTATACCATCATCGCGAAAATCCAAAAAAATAGTTTTATTGCATGGTTGATTTTTGATGAACAGAAAAGATGAAAATGAGGACTTGCGCTAGGCATAAAATTCCAATTTTGGTTTTGAAACTATACCATCGTCGCAAAAGTCAACCAGATATATATGATTTGATTTGTGTAATTTGGAAGAAATTTTTGATTTTTCTAATTCTATAGTTGTCTTTGTGAAAAATAATTGTACTTGATTATTCCAAACAAGTTGCAAAAATAATATTTCAAAGTATTTTGAAGACAAAAGTTAGATTTATAAGGAATCCCATGTGCATATGTGCATTCATTTCCGATCTTGATTTATCATAATGATAGACAAAATCTCTCAAATACAAATGTGTGTGCAATTGCATTGTTCATTTACCAGCTTTGAGCAAGATACTATGATACAAGTGATTTGAAGAAACCAAATAAGTGTTCATTAACCATGATGTAGATGCATATAACCATATTAGACTACTATGTAGGTCGGATTATCAAGAGCTAGCTAATCCATAAGCAGACATAGGTCTGTACAAAAGAAGGTCGCTAATGTGACAGATATATCGCCACGCTAGGAGTTACCCAAGGCCAAGCAGAGTTGGGCACAAACCACCCGCTATGGGGCTTACCTCACAGCTTTCGAATAATTGAGAATTCCAGGGGATTCAAGCTCATCAACCCTTCTTTTCTTTTCAAAGGGTAGGGAAAGGGATTTTATTGCTTTCTTGCTTTCTTTTGAACTTTGCTTATTTTTCTTTTTGTATTTCTTTTGCTTGATAATGCTTGGAACATTGCTGAAATAACATTTTTCTTTTCTCTTTTCTTTCTTGAACTTTTCTTTTCTTTTTCTTTGCTAGGGATACTTGCTCGGATTAGCTGTAGAGCAAGGGATTTTTATTCTGGGTAGGGGTGAGCTTGTCCTTTTGCCAATTCTCAAAGATTCTAGACCATGTGCATGATAGGATAGCAGGGGAAACTTTTCACTCAAGAAATCAGCTCTACTATGTAGCAAAACATGGAAATTACAAATATAATCATTTTATTGTGGAAAGATGTGCTTGGTTTAAGTAAATAACAAGATCAATTCTCTATGCTCAAACTTTATTTAATTGAATTTTGTGAACTTTGATATAAGAGAGATTAGTAATCATGCCAAATAAAATCAAGATATTTATTGTTGTGAGTGTGCAAGTGAGGGATTCAAAATAAATGCTAATTTATCCAAAATAAGTTGAAACATATAACTGCAATAATTGTAAGAAAATATATATAAATGATTTGTGAGAAAGTTTTTGAGAATGTTGACTCTCTCTTTCTTCTGTATATTGTTTTGGTTTCGAAAGAGTCAAGCATATTGTTGTTTTTATATTTTTGAGCAAAAATTTAACAACTGCCTTAAACAAATGCAATAGATAGTTTTTGAAGATTTTTGGAGATTTATGAATGTTTTTGGTGTTTTTGAATAAATTGAAAGAAATACAAGATAGTAATTTTGAACAAATATATACATGGATGAAATGACCAAGTTTATGCATAGTAACGTTTAAGATGCAAAATATTCATGGGTTCTTTAAGTTCTTTACCATCTAAGGTAGATAATTTATATGCTCCCGATTCAAATTTTGCAAGAATAATGTATGGTCCAAGCCAATTGGGCTCAAATTTACCTTTAAGTTCTTTGGTTGCATTTGTATTTTTTTTATTTTCTTTTAAAACAAGGTCGCCAATCTCAAAGGATCGATGACGAACTTTCTTAGCATATGATCTTTTAAGCTTGTTTTGGTAAGCACGGAGATGCTCCAAAGCATTGATGCATTTTTCATCGAGGAGTTCCACTGATCGAGTCTGCCAAAGACGATATTCATCTCCTACTTCGGTATCTTGAAGTAGCAGAGCCAAAGAAGGAACTTCCAATTCAAATGGAAAACTGCTTCAAAGACCATATACCAAAACAAATGGTGAAGTGCCCGTGGGGGTTCGAACACTAGTTCGATAAGCCCACAAGGCTGGATATAATTGAATATGCCAGCCACGGCCAGTTTTATTGACTAATATTTTGAGAATTTTGATTAAAGTTTTGTTAGAAGCTTCTGCTTGACCATTACCCTGAGGATAATAGGGAGTGGACCAACGATGTTGAATCTTATATTTTTGACATAATTTTTTAACATCTTTATTTTTGAAAGGAGTTCCATTGTCGAGATGAGGTTGGCAGGGATTCCGAACCCGCAAATGATTTGATTAAAAATAAATTTAGAAACTTGTGTGCCAGGCAAGAAGCTAAAGGCATAGCTTCGACCCACTTCGTGAAATACTCAAGGGCAATTATGATGAACTTGTGTCCATCGAAGACACAGGATTGATTTTGCCAATAATATCCAAGCCCCATTTAGAAAAGGGCCAAGGAGATGAAATAGCCTGCAACTCTTGTGCAGGCGCATGGACAAGGTCAGCATGTTTTTGACACTTGTCGCAATGGCGCACATACTCATGTGCATCCTGTTTCCATGGTAGGCCAAAAGTATCCTATCCGAAGGAGCTTTTTAGCAATGGCACTACCACTAAAGTGTCCTCCACAAGATCCATCGTGGGCTTCACTCAAGGCTGATTTAGACTCTTCTAAGTTTAAACATCTTAATAGGATACCTTCAAAAGATCTCCTATATAAAGTATTGCCAATTATTACAAATCGACTTGCTCGTCGACGTAATAACCGACGCTGGTTTCTATTAGAATTAGCAGGGAAAGTCCCATTTTGGAGAAAATCAAATATGTCTCTATACCAAGGTTCAGGAGTAGTTTCATTGATTAGAAACACATCCAAAGGCTCTAAGCATGACTTATTTGAAGCGGGTTCTTGGAGTCGACGAACAATGATAGTGGCGTATTCGTCGTCTAACTCCAAGGGCAGGAGAGATGCAGCTGCGGCCATAGCATCACCTGCACGGTTGCTAGTTCGAGGAATAGCTTCCAAGGTGACTTGATCAAATAAAGACATTAGTTGTAAAACATAGGCCTTATATGGGCGCAGTTTATCATCTCGAGTTTGATAAACTTCATTAATTTGATTTATAACCAATTGGGAATCACCAAAAACTAAGAGATTTTTAATTTTGAGCGCTAGAGCAGCTCGTAATCCAAGGATTAGAGCCTCATACTCAGCAGTATTGTTGGTGCAAGCAAAGGTCAGTTTGAAGGACAGAGGAATAAGATGTTTTTGCGGAGATATTAAAATAATACCCGCACCAGCCCCACTCATGCATCGGGCGCCATCAAAGTATAAGGACCATTGTTCAGGATGGTCTCGCCTCTAATTGGAGGCATTCATCCTGGAAACTCGATGATGAGGGGATGAGTAGACTCTAAGGGTGCAAAAGCCTAATTGATCTCGCTATGATTTGACCCTTAACGTACTTCTGTCCTATGAAGGTGAGATCAAACTCGCTTAGAGCAAGAACCCACTTGGCCGTGCGACCCGATAAATAAGGTCGACTCATGAGATATCTTAAGGGATCATATTTAGCAATGACATAAGTTTTTTGGCTAAGCATATAATGTCGTAATTTTTGCGTAGCAAAAATGACTGCTAGACATAGCTTCTCTAACGCTGTATAGCGGGTTTCATAACTGATGAAGGTTCGGCTAATATAATAATTAGCACGTTCTCGCTTTTCATCATCAAGTTGAGCTAACATAGCTCCTAAGGCGTAATCAAGCCGAAATATATAGGAGAAATGGGCGATCGGATTTAGGTGGTGAAAGCACCGACGGATTAAGGAGATATTGTTTGAGAAGTTCAAAAGCTTCTCTACATTCTGTGTCCCAATTAAAGGGGACATCCTTCTTAAGGAGTTTAAGAAAGGGACTAGTTTTATCCGCCAGCTTATCGATGAAGCGATGGATGGCTTGAAGCTTACCTTGTAAACTTCGTAATTCAGATATATTAGTAGGTGCGGGCATATCGGTGATGGCCGCAATTTTGAGAGGGTCAATTTCGATACCACGTAAAGAAACTAAAACCCCTAATAGTTTGCCGGACTTAACTCCGAATATGCATTTTGTTGGATTTAATCGAATGAGATATTCTCGTAATCGATTAAAAACTTTCCTTAAATCATCTAAATGATGATCTTCAATAAGAGAGCGAGCTATGATATCATCTACATAATCATGTAGGATATCATGCATCATATCATGAAAAATGTAGGTCATAGCTCGTTGATAAGTTGCACCGGCGTTCTTTAAGCCAAATGGCATCACTTTCCAAAGAAAAGGTACCCCAGGGGGTAATAAAGGTTGTTTTAGCCTGATCTTCAGGAGCTATCCTGATCTGATTATAACCGGAGAATCCGTCCATTAAGGACATCATCCCACTTCCGGCAGTGAAGTCAATAATTTGATCCATGTTTGGAAGAGGAAAGTCATCTTTAGGGCATGCAACGTTGATATCTCTAAAATCGGTGCAAACTCTAACTTTGGTAGCTTCTTTCTTGGTGACTCGAACTACATTTGAGATCCATTAAACATAATCAATAGCTTGTATGAAGATAACATTCAGGAGTTTTTCTAACTCCCCTTTGACTAGCAGAGCCACTTTGGGATGCATTTTTCTAAGTTTTTGTTTAACCGGTTTAGCATCCGGATGGACCACTAGATGATGCATGACTACGGAAGGGTCTAGACCTGGCATATCTTCGTATGTCCAAGCGAAGACATCTTCATACTCTTTAAGAAATGCGATGTATTGTTCTTGTTTTTCTTGACTTAGTTCTCGCTCCAATATTGATTATGTGAGGATTGTCCTCGGCTCCAATGTTAATTTTAATGACATTTTCTACCTCCATGTGTAGATCTCTTTCAAAGGGAGGTGGGGCGGGTGACACGCCCAATTCTTGTAATTCTTGTAAGGTTAATTTAGATAATTCATTCTGAGGGTCAGTGGCCTCAATTTGGGCTATAGTTGGTATAGAACCATCAAAATAAAATCCGTTGTGTAGCATCTCTTCAACAGAGACATCATGGAAGATATCTCCTTCCAACTCTTCATCGGGGTCAGCAATCATTTCAGGGTATGCTATGGATAGCATGTTGCATGAAAACGACTGATTATTAAGAGGCAAATCAACATGCCTATCCAAATAATCTTGATAGCATATGAGATGATCATCATCCTCAAAAGGAAAGGGTTGACCCTTACTAGGAAATAGGCCCACACCACAAGCAAGGTGCCACGGTTCTACCTCGAAAGGTTCTTTCATGCCATTTTGGAAAGGTCCCAAGCCTTTCCCTTTATATCCCATTTTAAGCATCATGGGTTTAGCTTTAATATAATCATTGGTAAAATAGCACCGAGCGTATCCCTCATGATGAGTTTTGATATTCCGAGGGATTCTTCCCTAGTCATATCCTTTATAAATGAAGGCACAACTCCCAACTTGGTAAGTACTTCCCATAGGTTGTGGGAGGCCCAAAGTACGAGGAGATGGCGGTAATTTATTTAAAAGGTTTGAATCTTGCATGAAAGCATTCATTTTTTCTGATATTAAGGTTGTAGATAAATCTGGTAAAAGTTCATCATAAAGGGCATAAGATGTAGAAGGCTTATTACCTATGTCTTGAGATGTGGAAGGGATGATAGATGTGTCTAGAGGTTTTGAATTTGTAGGGGTAGTAGTTGAAGAATTGGTTGTAGATTTGAAATCTTTTTGAGGTTCTAAAGTAATTTGTTTAGAGGGTTGTTGATCTATATAGGAGGATGAAGTTAATGGAGGGGAACTAGGTGAAGTTATGGGTTTATGTTTCATAGTTTTAGATGAAAAAGAAGAACTAGAATGTGTGGATGACAGAGCTGGGCAAAATTGCACTCCAACCGGTTCTGCCAAAGCACACATATCAAAAGGTCTAGGGTCACCATGAATAGTGACCAACTGATTTTTGAACTCAAATTTAACACATTGGTGTAAAGTTGATGGGACCGCTCGCATGGCGTTGATCCAAGGGCGACCCAAAAGTATATTGTACGATGCGGGGCAATGTACAATGAACACGGTTGTTTCTAGGGTTCTAGTACCAACTTGCAATGGGAGGGTAATAACTCCACATGTTTCTTGTGTTTCGTCATTAAAAGCTTTGATGATCATATCGGTTTTCTTCATTTCATCACTTCTAAAGCCAAATCGTTGGTAGAAGTCAAAGGTGCAAATGTTTAGAGATGAGCCATTATCAATCAAAACTCGTTTGACAGCTACATCTCCAATTAAAGCAATAATGTATAAGGGATTGTCCTTATGTAAACTGTGTTGTGGGATATCTTTATCCCGGAAGTCAATACAATCAATCTCTCGAGTGATGATAGTATTGGCCATAGCTTCAAGTTGAATGTTTTGAGGCACCATCATTTGACTCAATGTAAGCATCAACTCATCCCTATGGGTGGGAGAGGATCTTAATAAATCTAAGAGGGAAATTCTGGCCGTGGTATTAGACAATTGCTCATTAATGTTGTAAGGGGGTTTAGATTGGATATTAGGAGCATGATTCCCTTTATTAGGGTTTTTCAGAACGAATGGAGCTGATCCATCGTTCTGGTTTGATTCTTGTTGAGAGTTTTGAGCTTGTTGTCGAGTAACGACTCCAATGGTACCTACAATGTTATAGTGAAGACGTTGAACTGGTCTCGGTTGAGCATTAATGGCTTGTTCATTTGAAAGGAATATATTAGAAGAAGGTCGAGTAGTGACTCTTCTAGGAAATGGTTCTTCTCGGAACCATATCATCTCGTGAAAGTTGAATAGGATCTGATTCATTTTCAGAACTATTCGATTGGTTTGAAGTAATGTCTACTTCACTTTCACTATCCGACTCTATATCACTAGAATCGAAGTTTGAAAATTATGTAAGGTCCCGGTCGTAACCAAGGATAAGGTCGTGTCAAATATTTGAGGATCCCGAATAGGTAATTGTCCGCTAATGGTTCCTACATATCGGGTAGGAGGGGGAACATTATGATGTTCGATTTGATTGGCTACCTCTTTACCATGTCTTGGTAAAGGGTGTTGAAATATGTCTAGAGTTTGATTGGCATTTTGATTTTGATTTTGGGGAATAGTCTTTTGAGTATTATTAGGAGGGTTTTGTTTAGGTTGGAAGGCTTGCACTTCCATTTCATTATTGTCAATCAAATCTTGTATTTTATGTTTCAACCTCTTACAAGCGTTGGTAGAATGTCCAGGTCCTCTATGGAAATCACAGTGCAAATCAGCTCTATATCCGGGTATAGTTGGGTCAGGTTCCTGGATGGTCGGTAATTGGATTAAACCTCTTTCGAGCAGTTGAGGTAAAATAGTTGACAAAGGTTGGTTTAATCTAGTGAATTCTCGAGGAGGCTTGTCAGGAGGTTTCAATATGAATTTTTCTGTTGTCTTCGTTGCATTGATATTAGCAACATTTCTGCTGTCAGTGACTCCGTCACCGACAACCTGTTTGTTTTTATATTGATTTCTAGATGTTTTCTCGTCATCCTTCTTCCTAAGTTGGCCTCTCCTAATGAGGGCATCTTCTACTCTTCGAGCTAAATCTATAGCTTGATCGAAGGTAGTCAAAGTAGCTGTTGATAGCTCATAAGAAAGTTGTTCTTGTAAATTGTTGATGAAAATGTCCAACATTTCCCTATAGGGTAGCACAAAGTGCGCTTTTCCCGTCAATTGCCTCCATCTAGCTAAGAAATCGGCAAAGCATTCATCCTTATCTTGTTTTAAATTGTATAGGTCTTTAATAGTTACATGCCTCTCGATGTAGGCACTAAATTGATGGACAAATGATTCAGCTGCTTCTTCAAAGTTTCTCAAAGAGTGAGTGGGCAATTGGTAGTACCACTCTAATGCCATTCCACCTAAACTTTTGGGGAACATTTTTAGTAATAGCAAGTCGTCATGCGATATGTCGTGACATGCTATCCTAAACATGCGAAGATGCTCTATGGGATCTTCGGTTCCTTTATATATAGGCAGAACAGTCATGGGAAAATGTTTAGGATATGGTTGAGCTACAACTATGGGATCCAAAGGTTGACTACAAATCTCTCGATAATTATACGAGGGACGGTAGGGATCTATTTGGTCCATACGTGAAGCCAATTGTTTCACCATAGCTTCCAAATTACTAGTTTGCCCCCCATATTGGTTTGGTAGGGCATTGACATAAGTGTTATGGGCATATGATGGAGGAACATGCAGGTTAGATGCCATGTTACTATTGTGTAAAGTATTGGTAGGAAAAGTATTATGGAGGGATTTTGAAGTTGGATGATGTTGTATTTCGGATTGTTGAAAATTTGTATTTGGCTTTGTTTTAGGTTTCTGTTTATTTAAAGCATTTTGTTCAATAGTTTGGCGGAACAAAGTAGTGAAGGGAATTTTCTTTTGTGCGGGAGTGATTTTAGGTTGAGTAACAGGTTCCTTAGGAGGTTGGGTAACCTGTTGTTTTGACATGCTTTGGGCTATAGTGACCATATCCGTATTGGATGGTCCACCCTTGTCACTTTCTTGATCAATGAAAGACAAGGGATTAGTCTCGCATATTGCATATATATTCCATGGTCGCTTGAGTTTTACTAATTTGCCCTTTATCAAGGCGAATTGCCACATTAAGGTCATCAATGTTTTCCATGAGAAATCTCTTGAAATGCTCGCATTGTCAAAGGCAATAGCTCCATTTGGAGCTACTCTAGGGGATGAGGATCCATCCTCTTTAACATTTGCTTCTTGTTCCTTATCTTCACCTAAGTCTTCATCTCGATTGACCTAGAGTTTCTCCTTCCGGATTTGTATCTCCAAGAAGGACATTTGGATTTTCAGCTTGTATCTTGTAACCAATCTTCTCCTTCCCCTAAAGTTTCTTTTACCATTCCTAAGTTTAGGCATGGTGCTAAGTTTTGATTTCAGCAAATATATATATATATATATATATATATATATATATATATATATATATGCAACAAATTAAGAGGTATATATTTACTATATACCTACTATAATATTTGAAATTGAAATGTTTAAGTTTTTGCTAAGTTTTTTTTATTTTTAATTTTTTCTTTAATTTTTTTTTTTGAAACAATATAATAAAGACAACAAATAACACAATAAATGCACGAAATAATAAGACTGAAAGTAAATGAGCTAGTTTTCTATGAATAACTTATGAATATCATTAATAGGTTCGAGTTGTTCAGGAGTCATGAAATGTTCTTCTTCAAATTGAAAGTTTTCTTTTAAGAATTTGATGAAAAGGGCTATGGTAATATTATCTGTCTCAGATGCTGGTTGATAGAAGTAAAGCTCATGGCAATACTCTCGATATAACACAACACGAGGAACTCTATTCCATCTTTCCCTATCTGTAAGAACAACCTCTTGGTCTTCTACAAGGCCTAGGAATTGGTGCACAATAGCTGCGTTCTCGAGGTATTCCTCGAAGGTGAACAACTCTGAAGATACTAAAGCTCTCCTATAGGCTAACCATCTATGGCAGGCTCTCTGAAGTTCATGATAAAAAACTAATTGATGAGGATCCAAGATTCTATCCAAGACTAGCCTCTTAATTTGCTTAAGTTGTGTGGACCTAGATGAAATGAGACTAAGTCTCCTATCAAGTTCGTTCCACAGAATTGATTTCTACTTGTTTCAGGGATATTAAGGACAGAATTAACTTCTATAGCCGCCAATTGATTTTCTACGTTTATAGTAACTGCTAACCTCTTTTAGGAGCTACCATCTAAACATGACTTTAAACCTTAAATGTTTTAAAATGCATCTAAGTTTTAGTTGTTCTAATTTTTTTGTTTTTTGTTTTTGTTTTTGTTTTCAAAAGGTTATGATGCATTCACGTCGGGTTCACCAAAATGTATCGCTCCAAATTTTTCGCATCCCTACCTTCAAGCTATAGGATCCGCGCCCGTAAGGAGGATGGGAAAAGGATGGTGCGGTACCTCAGACTGAGAGGACTTTGCGAAGGTCCCGCCTCTCAAGGGAGGTGTATTTTGGTGATTTTTCGACGGATGGTGGGTTCACCAAGAAACATTTGGTGGCAGTTTCCACGCCTAGGTTTTGGAATGTGTTTTGATGTGTTCATTTTAATCTTAAGCATTCATGTCCTAGGTTTGGCCGAATGAATCTAAATTAAACTACATAAAAATGCAACTTTCATGAACACAGAAAACAGATTTGAAAGCAAAAATAGAGAATTTTACAGAATGACAATGAAGAATACCTGATCCGGATGTCTGAAGAAGATTCTCGATGTTTGAAGCAGTCTGATCACCCGTAATCTGACGTAATCGCCTGCAATCTGACAGAATCGTCTGAAACTGATAGAATCGTCTGAGATCTGACGAATTCGTCAGACGAATTCGTCAGAGACCTGCAAAACAGAAAATAGATGCAAAATACAAGAAATTCTACTGTGCTAACAGAGGCAAATTACACCAAATAATAAAATGAATACTGAGCAATAGTTTAAAACAACAATCCTAGCCAATTTCTGTATTTTAACAACAAATCATGAACTTAATGTGCAATCTAAGCTAAATGGGTGAACTCCAAATGCAAAATAATATAAACACTGAGTAAATGATCTAATTTGCAGCATAAAATGACAAAGAAAAGGTTGAGAAAAGCAAACTCCATGCACTGATTGCCTCGATGTGGACTGCAGTCGAGATCGTCTCGCATCAGTACGAAATCGTCTCGCATTTGACGGGATCGCCTCCGATCTGAACAAGTTCGTCGACGACGATGGATGCTGGCTCCGACTGAAAATCAGTGATGTACCTGCAACAAAATTGCTATGGGACTAGTGCAAAAGCAAGATTAGGATGTTTTGACGCAGAGGGAATCACTTTGCAGAAAATTTCAGCCAGGGGTTGGGGAGGGAAAATCCTAGAGATTAAATAGGCTTAGGGGGAGTAGTTAGGAGGTTGGAGATCATCCCAATTTGGGAGATCTCCAACCGGGGAGGGTCCCAACGGCGCAGACACGCTTCTGCCCATATTGGAGACCCGTTGGAACAGATTCCAACTATGCAAATTCAGTTTTGCGACAAGATCGTCTGGACGTCCTAGTCCAGACGAAATCGTCAAATCTGGGACGATATCGTCTGATCGGCGACGATATCGTCAAACGGTCAAAACAACCTCTAAAAATGGCACGGAAAAGGGGGAAACGGATTTCCCGATGGTTAACGGGCGGTTTGGGAGGTTAAATTTGAATTTAAATTTATTTACTAAGGTGAATGTAAATTTTATAATTTTACTGCGCCAATTTTAGGGTGCTACACAATGATCTATTTTTCTATAAACAATTTATAAATATCATTAACGGGCTCAAGTTCTTCAGGAGTCATAAAGTGCTCCTCTTCAAATTGGAAATTGTTTTTCAGGAAATTAATAAAGTGTGCTATAGTGATATTATCTGTCTCAGATTCTGGTTGGTAGAAATAAAGTTCATGGCAATATTCTCGATATAACACAGCTCTAGGAACTCTATTCCACCTTTTCCTATTTGCAAGATCAGCTTCTTGGTCCTCTATACGACCTAGGAATTGGTGCACTATGGCTGCATTCTCGAGGAATTCCTCAAAGGTATACAACTTAGAAGACACAAGGGCTCTTCTATCTGCTAACCACCTATGGCAAGCTCTCTGAAGTTCATGATAAAAAATGAGTTGATCGGGATCCAGGATTCTATCTAGGACAAACCTCTTGATTTGCCTAAGTTCAGTTGACCTAGATGAAATGAGATCTAGTCTCCTATTAAGTTCATCCCACAAAAGTTGGTTTCTATCTGTTTCAGGCACACTAAGCACTTAATTAATTTCTATGGCTGCTAATTGGTTTTCAACATTTATAGTAACTGCTAGTCTTTTCTTAGGAGCTACCATCTAAACATGATATGCAACTTAGTAGTTTTCCAATGATTTTAAATGCATCTATGTTTTTTTGTTTTTGTTTTCAAAAGGTTTTAGTTTCATGTCGGGTTCACCAAAATGTATCGCTCTAAATTTTTTGCACCCTTACCTTCAGGCTAAAGGATCCGCACCGGAAGGGGGATGCGAGAAGGATGGAACGGTACCTCGGACTGAGAGGCCCTTTGAAGGTCCCGCATCTTGGGGGAGGGGTATTAAGGTGATTTTTCGACGGATGGTGGGGTTCACCAGGAAACGTTTAGTGGCAGTCTCCACGCCTAGGTTGGGAATGTGTTTGATGTGTTCAATTTTATCTTTAATCATTCAAGTCCTAGGTTTGGCCAAATGAATCTAAACTGTTCTATATGAAATGCAGATTTAAATGAATACAAAAAATAGATTTAAACAGAAAATATAGAGAACAAGCTAGATGAGAAAAACCATACCTAATTCCGGATGTCTGATGGAGGTTCTAATTTTTGAGCAGTCAAGATCGCCTGGAATTTGACAGGATCGTCTCCGATCTGACAGGATCGTCTGAGATCTGACGAATTCATCAGAGACCTGCAATCAGAGAAATGGACACAGACTACAGAAAATGCAACTATGCTGATAAAGGAAGATGATATGAAATGATAATAATGATGTTAATAAGATAATCCCAAATAGAAATGCAAGTAAATTATCATGCTTTAATAACTAATCGTGATGTTATTATGTACTTAAGCTATATGGGTGAACTCCAAGATGTAGGATAATAGGAAATAATAATAAAACTAACTAGATGCAGAATAAAATAGCAGAAAGGTATAGAAAAAGTGCAAACTCTAGGCATTGATTGCCCCCAATGTTGACTGCAGTCGAAATCGTCTGTAGAGTTCGAAATCATCTCGAATTGTACAAGATCGTCTGCGATGATCTGAGCTTGCTTTGGCTGAAAAATGATAAAGTTCCTGCAAGAAAATTTGAAAAGCACAAATGCAGATGATAATCCAGGGTATTATAATGCACGCAAAGATCAAATTACAAGAAAATTCAGCCAAGGGAATGTCAAGGGGGGTCCTAAGGTTTAAATAGGCTTAGGAGGGAGGTTAGGAGGTTGGGGATCATCCCAATTTGGGAGATATCCAACGGGGAGGGTCTCTAACGGCGCAAACATGCTTCTGCCCAGATTAGAGATGTCGTTGAAACAGAGGCTAATTATGAAAAATCAGTTTTGGGACGAAATCGTCTAGACGTTCTTCTCCAAACGAATTCGTTCGATATGAGGCGATATCATCTGATCGGTGACGATATCGTCCAATGGACAAAAAAAACTCTAAAAATGGCGCAAAAAATGAGGAAACGGGTTACAGGCGGTTTTGGAGCGGTTTTGGGGTTGAGATTTGAATTTGAATTATTACTAAGGTAATTTTAATTATTTGCTAAGTTTTACTACGCAAATTTTAGGGTGCTACAAGCTCATTTGGCAATTATCCAATTTTAAATATTCTAGGATGTTCAACTTTACTTTATAACTATTTTGACTAATCCTACACTAGAGAAAAGGTTGTTTTCCAAATATGGAACTAAATAATTTCAATTCAATAGGATAATCTATCCCTAGTTTTGAAGCAATAGATATCCTATGTATAAGGTATCATATAAATTCTTATGACATTAACATGGAGATATATCAACCCGTCATGGCCTAGATAAAAGGGAAGTTACCTAGATTGTCTTTTGCCTATAGGAAATTGGTGCAAAATAAAGGTGATGAGATCAAATATTTCTACCTAGGGATATATTCCTCTGTTAATTTCTATAAATTTTCTAAGGAGGTGTTTAGGCTCCTAGAATTTATTCTAATTTGCACTAGAGATAGTATATTTGGTGAGGATCAAAAGAAGGTTAGCCTATTTTATCATGATTAACATTATTTGGTAGTCATCCTACTAGAAAAGGGTCCATAAAAGACAATGGGATAAAGTTGAGAAATTATGGATTGATATTTTTTTGATTAGTTGGATGAAAGGAGTTTTGAAAGGACCTCCAAACCTTATAACAAAAAGAAGCTAATCTCCAGCCACTAGGAGACTGAGGACACTTCAAACATTAAAGCCAACCAGCCCTTGGACACAACTACCTACACCCAGACCAACATATACTAGCCGAACAAACCCAGACACATAAGCCAAACAGAGATAAAAGTTGGGCACGCAGGCCCGCATGGATAAACAGAGACAAAAACTGGGCACGTAGGCCCGACCAAAACATTCAAAAAGCAACATCCAATGGGGAGGGTTCCAACCACCCACCCTAAGTATTCTGACTCGAGTTTGACCTTTGCCTGAATTCATTGTCCAATGATCTAAGGCCATCTGGGAAATTACCTCTCCAAATGTGAAGATCTTGCTGCGTAAGACCTTGATTAGCCAGGAAGTCCGCAACTTTGTTACCTTCCCTGAACCGGTGCTTGAATTGGACTTCTTCTAAATTTTGAATCATTCTCCTGGCTTCAATTATAAAATTTGCAATAGTCCAGGAGGGATTTTGGTTGCCATTAATCATGTTGATAACATTGAGTGAATCTCCTTCTATGATTAGTTTCCTGCAATTCACCTAGTTCAGTTGGGAAACACCCTGAAATAATGCTCGAGCTTCAACGAAATGGCTGGTTTGGTGACCCAAGTTTTTAGCAAAGGCAAGAAGGATTTTGCCCTTCGAGTTTCTAAACAAACCCCCTGCACCCGTTGAACCCGGGTTCCCTTTAGAAGCTCCATCAAAGTTGAATTTCAGCCAACCCGATGGAGGGGGTTCCCAAATCGTGCTAGCCCTGTCCTGACTCACCCTGCTCACTGTATTCTGAGGCTGAGTTAAAAAACCCAATGATCTCTCCAAACCGATCTCCCCTTCACAAGTTATCGAATCCAGTTTTAAAGCTTTCACATTTTCCATTATATCTACAATGGCCCTCGAGGAGACCGATGACTCAGGATGGCAAATATTTTTAAAGGCACGAGCATTCCTTTCCTTCCACACCCACCACCAAATATGGGGTAACCCAAATTTCCAAAACTAGCATAGGTGGGGAGAGGAGAAGGGGGAGACCCATTGAACAACCAGGTCCTCCAGCGAGTTGGGAAGAACCCAAGCAACACCCAACTCCAAAAATAACTGATGAAAGACTTCAAGGGTATAGGCACAATGGGAAAATAAGTGGAAAGGTGATTCAAAAGCCCTACCACACAGGAAGCACCTATTAGGGAAAATCATTCCCCATTTTTGAAGATTATCAAGAGTAAGGCACTTTCCTTGAATTGCCAACCAGAAGAACACATTGACTTTAGGCATCAGGCCTTTAATCCAGACTTGATTCATCGAGAACCAGGGATCCGAATCATAGTCCAAGCAGCCATAAGCAGACTTAACTAAAAACTAGCCATCTTTCTCAAGACCCCAAACCAACCTATCATGAAGACCAGTACCTGGGGTTAAGAACCATTTTATGGAGTTTTTTAAATTTATAAAAGCAAGTTTCTCCTCCTGAGAAATATTTGGGAAGTCAAAGGACTTCCACCGAAGATGACCATTGAATAATTCTAAAAAGTCAGAAACTTTGGGACCAAAGAACCTATCTATGATTGGCTTCAGATAGGCGAAGGTCGGGCAATCTTCAAGAGGGGATGGCGAGGCCCAAGAATCTCCCCAAAAATCAATGGAATAACCATCCCCCACCACCCAACGAAGGCCTTTACGCACATCCACCCGACTACCAACTATGCTGGACCAAAAAGTAGACCCCACTAAGAGAGCTTGGGATTTCAAGAAATTGCTACCACCGCCAAGATACTTAGCCTTCACAATCTTAACCCAACTGACATTGTCATCCTGAACTAATTTCCAAGATTATTTTGCAATCAAGGCTCTATTCAACATTCTCAACCTTCTCAAACCTAAGCCTCCTTCTCTCCTACTATAGACTTGATCCCATGCCACCAAGTGGAATCTCTTCTTCTCTTCAACCCCTGACCACAAGAAGGATCATTGGATTTGCTCTAACTTATCGATAACTTTCCTCAAAATCTTGAACAAGGAGAGGAAGTACACCAGGATGCTTTGTAAAGTGGCTTTGACCAATAAAATCTTCCTCGCTTGACTTAAAAGGGCACCTTTCCACCCCGCTAACTTCTTTTGAACTCTTTCAACTACTGAATCCCACAATGATGGTTTCGATGCACCTTTGAACAGTGGCATCCCAAGGTAAACCGAGGGAAGGGAACCAATGTTGCACCCCAGAATATCTACTATCTTCCTCTACCTATCAACCAAGGTGTGAAAGAAAAAAGTAAACTTTTTCTGAAATTCACCTTCTGACCTACCGCATTCTCAAAATCCACCAAAATTGATTTAACCACTTTAGCCTGAGGGATTGATGCCATGAAGGAAAGAAGAGTGTCATCAATGAATTGGTGATGGGATATGGGATCTATCGATTGGGTTGGCTTCAAACCTTGAATAACCTGATTAGCTTTGATGGACCTACCCAATGCCTCAGCCATAAGAATAAAAAGGTAGGGTGATAAAGGGTCTCCCTGATGTAGACCTCTATTGCTATGAAAGTAGCCCATCGGAGATCCATTAATAATTACTAAAAATATGGCTGAAGATATACAAGATTTAATCAGTCTCAACCAACACTAGGCAAAGCCAAACCTATCAAGGACCCTAAGAAGAAAATCCCAAGCCACTCTATCATACGCCTTGTTCATGTCCAACTTGAGAAGAGTCCTAGGCCTCCCACTTTTATCAGTAGAGTGGATGATCTCATGAACAACAATAACACCATCCAAAATCTATCATTGGGGCATGAAACCACTCTACGGAGCATCAATGATCGAAGGGAGCAAAATTTTAAGTCTATTGGCCATGGATTTAGTCAAAATTTTGAAAATCGTATTACATAGGCTAATCGACCTAAAATCTATAAATCCTTTGGCACCCGATGATTTAGGTAGTAAAACCAAAAAGGTGGAATTTACATCGATCGAGATAAAATTAGATCTTTGGACCTCTCTGATTGCATTACAAATATCAAGACCCAGAATATGCCAAAACCTCTAAAAAATATAGGCGAGAAACCATCTGGACCTGGAGCCTTAAGACCTCCCATTGAGAATACCACCTTTCTGATCTCATCATCATTGAAGGGATCACACAGGATCTTGTTCATATCTTCGGAGACCAGCACTGGGATGTTACAGAGAAGATGATTTTCCGCTTGCAAGTTTCTGGGAACCGAGGAGCATAACAAGTCTTTGAAGAACTCCACAACACTTTCCCTAATTTTGTTAATTTCCTTAGTAACCTCACCATCCACATTTCTGATTTTCTTGATCCTGTTGTGACTCCTATGCCTCAACGCAGATGTATGAAAAAAATTTGTGTTTTGATCTCCTTCTTTGAGCCATAAATTCCTTGATTTTTGATGCCACATAATCTCTTCTTCAGCCAAGACATTGTGCAAATCTGCAAGCAGACTTCTTTCTTTGGATCTCACCGCCTCCACTACCTTCGACCTGGCTGAAATGGCTTCCACTTCTTTGAGCTGCTCAATGAGTTCATTTTTCCTTAACAAAATATTACCAAAAATGAATTTATTCCATTCCTTCAGCTTTGCCTTAATATACCTCAGCTTCGATGCAACTTGAGCAATAGGGTGGCCCAAAAAGCCCTTAGCCCACCATTCCTTGATCTTACCTTCTAGGTCCGGGTGAGGGAGCCACATGGCCTCGAATCTGAAGGGCCTAGGAAAAAATGGATAATTCTGAACTTGCTCCAGCACTAGAGGATTATGATCGGAGGCCACTTTAGGAAGAGACTGCAAAGATGCATCTCCAAAAAAAGGTAGCCCTTCCTTAGATATGAGGATTCTATCTAGCCTGACCTGAATATTTTGGCATCCCAATCATCGATTGCTCCACGTATACCTAGACCCCTTCAACTCCAAATCCATAAGCTCTTGGGAATTCACAAAAGAGGTAAAGTCTTCCATGCTTTTGTAGACTGGAGTCCCTCCTTTCTTATCAGATGGGTATAAAGGGGTATTAAAGTCTCCTACCAAAAGCCATGCTTCCTTGTTAAAAATATCTCTCATAACTCGCAAGGAGTCCCAGAATACCAACCTATTCTGAGGAGAGTTAGGGGCATAAATATTCAAAGTAACCCACTTGACCCCTGAGACTTTGGAAGAAAATAAAATATTTATAACTCTATCAGAAACTAGCAGAGTCGATCCTTCAACAGATTTTGGGTTCCACATACATAACAGACCTCCTGAAGCTCCATTTGTCGAGCTGGCAACAAAATTTGATTCTCTCCAAATTTTCTTTTTAACTAATTCAACATTGTAACTATCCATTTTTGTTTCCTATACAAGAATAATATCTGGCTTAAACTCTTTCCTTAGAGAGGCCAATACTCTTTGTTTAGAAGTCCCATTCAGGCCTCTAATATTCCATGTGATGAGTCTCATTTACGATATTTGGAGTGATTTCCCCCTCAGGAGAATGGGGCGAGTGACAAAATGAATCCAGTTTAAGTTGCTTCCCTTTAGACTCTTTCTCAAATTTCAACTGGCTTTGCAAGCCATCTGCAATATCTGCTTCTGCCTCCCTATTTCTTACATTTTTGTTAGAGGGCTTACCCACCTTCCTGGGCACTCCAACATCAGCCAATCCCTTTTAAGAACTTCTTATTTTTGGATGAGAATATTTCACCCCTGACGAACCTTCTCCCCACTCCGATGACTTGGCCATATTTGGCTTGGGAGAAGAGCTAGAGTCTTTCACCATATTCTGAGGTGAGACAAGCACCTCTAGCTCATCCTAATTTCCTTTCTCCTCCTTAGGGTTAGCATCTTCAAGATTTAAGCATTCAAAGGAATTATGAAGAAAATTTGATAGGATACCTATTTCAGTCACCAACTCTACTCTATCCACCTATGGGAGGCCAGAATAAACACTGGACTGATTGATAGCAGTCAAATCTAGGTTGCTAACTTCCATCACCCTAGAATCATTCTCAATTTGGTTGGGTCTCGAGTTCTCTGAAGCAAACTGGTTGGGGCCTGAGGCCTCAGATGACCCTAACTGAGGATGGCCCTAAGACTTAAAATTTCCCTACTTTCTAACCTAGTTCCCCTTGGGAACCTCCTTTCTAGCTGGACATGAACCAATCGAGTGGCCCAGCATCCTACAAACTGAACACTTAAGAAGCCTATTTTCATAGACTATCATTTGAGTCCATACACCGTGTTTGGAAATAAGATCGATATGACCTAGCAACTCCACCTCTGGGTCTGCCATTACGCACATCCGAGCAAAAATCATTCTAGATTTTGCTCTAGTGGTCGAGTCTATTAACACTAACTCACCAATCACCTTAGCTATACCCCTTAGGATGTCTTCATGCCAGATATGGAAGGGCAAATCAGGAAGACGTACCCATAAAGGAGCCAGATTGATCTTCTGGGTTCATGGATTAAAATTTGGCCCCCACTTGCATAGAAACAACCCTTTTCTTCCAAAGAACCAGGGACCCCCTCCAAGGATCCACTTTGAGTCCTCCTCGCAATTGAGTTTAATCAAGAAGAATGCATTAGAAACCACAACAATATCCAAAGAACCTTTTGGTTTCCATTTGACCATCGCCCATCTCCTTATGGCATCAATATCAGGTCTGCCACCATGGAATTTGCCGACAAGGTTCCACGAGCCCTCCTCCATGGTGACCGCCATAAGATCATCTAGAATGACCAACTTATCTCCAGTAGGAGAGAGGTCAAAAAGAGAACAAGAGTTTCGAGACCCAAAACCCTTAGTTGTGATCTCGGTAAAGGATAACTTACCTGGCTTGAGGAAGGTACCAAAACTTGGGGACCCACCTGTATTGCTAGTGAATGGAGTCTCATGAACCACTGAGCTGGGAGACTCACCATCGGGAATAGTTACCTCAATCATCGAGTCCTCAGAGCCTGACTTGCTAGGTAAACTCACCTCCCTAGGAATGGCCACTTGCTCACCATTCTCCTACCCACTAGCAGCTACCTGATCGTCCGAATCCTATGAACCAACATTCGCTCCTTGACCTACCAGCCAGACCACTACTAACCTCACCCTTCTACCCATCATCGAGCCCTGCCTGCTCCCTCCCACCATTACTCAATTCAAATTCTTTGACTCTCATCATAGGAATTCTCGCTCAACTTTGTTTATTTGACTATCCTATTCGAGGAGAAACACCCACCATCCTGAGAAATTCCTATTGTGAAAATTAAACCCTAAAAACCCATCTGTGGATCTCTGCAATTCTTTCACTCCCTCCATCGCTTGAGCCGCCATGAAAAAATAAACCCTAAAAATCTGTCTGTGGATCTCTGCAACACTGTAATTTTTTCACTCCCGCCGTCGCCTGAGCCACCGTGAAAAATTCTTTCACTCCCTCCTTTCACTATGTCCTCTATGGATTTCACTTGAGCTACCATGAAAAATAAACCCTAAAATTTGTCTATGGATATCTACAACATTGTAATTCTTTCTAGTATATTGCAATTATGGATTGATATTATATAGGAATAACTAGACCTATAATCCCAAATCTAGGTTCATACAAATGCTACTCAAGAAGAAGTTTTTGATAATTTATATCCATGAAATTAGACTTGAGATTCAAAATGAAAAGAACCTATTCAAGGAGGTAGAAAAGAAGCTAGATATGAAATGAGCTCAATAACAAAAGGTGAAGGTCCTACGCAATCAATCCTTTTATTTTTTCTAATTTTATAAAGAAACCTTGACCCAAGAAGGTAAATTGGTTTATCTTGATTATGATCCTAATAAATCTATCAACCATCAAACTATTAAGATATTGATAGATTTAAAATACAACTAGATCCTAGAAAAGGGAACAACTTATATGAGGATGAGGTATGAGATGAAGGATATTGAATAGAAAAATAAGTTTAGGTTGATGATGGGATGCTTTGATGGATAATTATCATTGATTAGGGCTGATCAACACCCACAAGAAGTATAAATAATAAGGAAATAGAATCAATTACATGCATAAGCTTATCTTCTTTAGGTGTTTGGTATCCTAGAGATATTAGATGTTGTTGGAAAGGTAATGAAATACACACTTAAATAATCATATATCTAGGGATAAAAAAGTTCTAGGGCAAATAGCAATATGGGTGTGGGATTGCTAAGGAATATTAGATGTGGCAATGAGAGATTGGAAGGAGAAGTTGATACCGATGATAATACCCTTAAAGTCCTAGCTAGTGATGAAGTGGCACATGTAGGATTTATTATTTATAGGATAAGAAAATTGACTACAATTATTTTATTTACCATATATTCCTTTGTACCACTTATACCATATCTACTCTCTCTTCCTCCATCAATTTTATCCTCCCTCTATCTCCCCTTATTTTACCACATAGTCATCTCCATCTACCACAAGTGTGTCCACATCATCTACCACCACCACCACACTTTCCTTCCACTCTGCTAAAATAGAAATATTTTCAACCATTGCCACTATGACCACCATCCATTAGTTTATCCATATCATAATCCACCTCCATTTTGCCTACAACTCCACTAGCCTCTGCTCTACTAATCACCATGCAAAATATGTATAAAATGGATTTTAACATGTGGTTGATCCCTTCCCTATTGTTCATATCCTCTTCAACCTTCATGTCAACCACCATCACATTCATATCCTAGATAGTTATCGCCATAACAACTAGAGATACCATTGATGAACAATATCTAACATAGTAAGTTTTACATACCATAGGGGTTGACACTCAAACATAAAAGGAAATATAGCTAGTGTTGAATCTAACTATGTATTTAGAGATTGCTGAAGGGCCTTACCATTATATATTTATTATAACTTGCTTGTCAATGCAAATCATCCTCTTAATTCACTAAGTAAGCCTAGGCATGATTGGATATTACCTATGGAAGACCCAATAGACCATTAATCAAATATCCATTGGTGAATTTATCACTAAGGAAGGGACACCAACTGTAAGGATGTGGGTGGCATATGGGGGGAAGATAATCCTATTTATAAAGGCTAAACATATTGAATCTACCTATCCTATGATGGCCTTCTCTAACTATGTAGACAAGTTATCAAGCCTAAACCTACAAACGGTAGGCCATATTAGCCTTGCCTAATTTTAGAGTAGGCAAATTTGGCCATGTCTTATAACTAATTTGGTTTGTCAATGAGAATAAAACCTATGCCAATCAAAATAAAGAACTCACTTGAGCATAAAATATCAAAACATGTCAAAAAAATAAAGAATTTTAAAGTTGAGTTAGAGACCATCATAAAAGAAAGGGATGAGGAAAAGTAGCTATTTGAATAGCTAAAATAGGAATAATAAAAGTGATAAAAGGATAAGGAAGAGGTTGTAAAGCAAAGGACAATGAGGTATCCCAACTCAATCAGATAGAGAAAAACCTAGAGGATATTAAATCTATCAATTCCAAAGTCTTTGCCATAGATATCATCAATGATATCTAAGAAAAGACCACAAGCAAAGTACAACAAGTGAAAACATACTTGCACCACTTATAAACATGAAATACCCTCCTCACCAAATCCAAATATGACATGGAGACTGTAGATTTTGAATTCTTACTCAAATCCAACTACATACTAATCCTAAAGTAGACCTTTAATATGAGACCGATATAGTTTCAACAACTAGAAATCTTGGCAATGTAGGTGTTACAAGTAGAATTAATCAATATCCCATTAAACAACTTTGTGCCAACTTCTATTATTTCTATGACAAACTAAAGAATGCTTAAACAAATTGATAAGTCACATCATCCAACTAGTACAAGGAGGACTCCCAAATCATCTTTTGGATAAGGATACCATGTTATCTAAGGATAAATATACAAAGTTGGTTTAAGAATAAAAGAAGGAAAGGTCTAAAGTATATAAGGATTCACTGATAGATGTAGCAGCTAATGCTCCCAATGTCATATCATAGATGGAAAATATTTTAGAGGAATGAAATAAATCTCTAAGTCCTAGGAGGAACTACTATAGGAGGAGTAGGATTAGTTGGTGGTAACATTGTCTAAGTTGGAAAGCATACAAATTCCTTCAAACATAGAATGGTTAGAATTACACAATTTTCCACCCAAGTAGTATCTTGGTATATGGTCAAAATTTTGAATGCCCTTTATCAACCTCATAGGTTAAGGATCAAGGATTTCTAGGTTTTTTCACCAACCAAGCTTGGCATCCTTGTAAGTTGCAAAAATGTAGTACAAGGTACTATCTTTAATGCACAATAGATGACTTGATAATAATCATTGAACATAGGAAAGAGGAGTTGGTAGTTTTAATAATTTAAAGGAAAAATTATAGTAAGAAATGGCTAAGTTATGAAGTCAAGAATTTATCAAACTATAGCTTTTAAAGCACATAACATGGCTGACAAGACTGATAGAATAGGGATGACAAGGCTGATAGAATAGGGTGGATTAGAACATAATATGGCCCACAAGAAAAATTTCCTCTGTACCATATGGTTGGATGGAGGAGGCTAAGTTTCCTCCTCATCATCATCCTCAAGCTCCTCATCCTCCTCTTCTTCATGCAAGTCTTGGACAAGTTCAGCCGACTTTCCACCTTGATATCCTTCATTAAAAAATAGTTGGTGAGGGCTCCATGGAGCTGATTCATGTGCTGAACTATATTGCTCGTAGTGTCCCCACCTCGGACTTCATTGGTGATCATTTTGCATTACTTCTTCCACATCATTGGGGACCCCTTTCTCCCACATGACAAGTCCATCAACGTTTACCCCTAAGTTGGCCAACTTATCTGCCATTTTATTACCTTCTCAGAACACGTGTTGTGCTAGCCTATCATTTCTAGATTCAAAAAGGATCCTTGCATCTTCTATGACTATTTTGATCTGCCATAGAGGTTTTTTTCCCATTGGTTAGGAGGTTTATAATGTTCATTGAGTCCCCTTCAACTATTAGTTTACCTTCGATTTCCTGGGACATCTGTAGCCCTCTCCATAGGGCTCTTGCTTCCACCTCATTGTTGGTCCTTCTTCCAATATGTTCAAAAAATGCTAGCACCAAGTTTCCTTGGTGGTCGTGAACCACTTCTCCAGAACCTGCCCTTCTAGGATTGTCCTTAGCTGTGCCATCGAAATTGAGCTTGAACCACCCAACCGGGGGTGGGGTCCACTTCACACCTATTCTGGGATTGGGCTTAATGACCAAGGGTTCCTCTTCCAAGGTAATATGTAGGGATTGAGCAAGCTATTTTTTCTAGGGATGGTTATACTAAGCTTCATAGGGGATGATACTAACATTTTCATGAGCAAAGGTAAGGATCTTGTTGGTAATGGTTACGGGATCATGACTAGAACCCTTAAAGGCTCTGTGGTTTCTTTCTAACTAGACCTGCCATAGGAAATGGTGAAGGAAAATCTTCCACATGAACCTGAGCCTAAGGTTAGTAAAGGGGTTAGGCCATTGCTGGAAGAGGTCAATAATGGAGGCCGGTATGACCCACAAAATGCTAAAATATTGGAAAACCCCACCTAGAATATCATATGCAATCGGACATTCAAGGAAGATATGGAGGGTGGATTCCCAGTTAGCCCTGCACAGATAACAACGATTAGCAATTATCATACCTTTACTTAACATATTATCAATGGTGAGTATCCTCCCTTGGATCACCAACCATGAAAAAAAGGAGATTTTGGGGATGAGATTTTTGACCCACACCAACTGGGTCTGGAGGATGGGATCCTCAGGATCAATCATAAGCTTATAGGTAGATTTGACAGTGAAATACCCGCTCTCGGTTGTAGCCCACGTTACATGGTCCTCTCCACTTCTCATGGGAATGAATTTTTGGTGCAGGATATTTTGGATCTCTTCTAACTCAACTTCAAATCCCGGTATCCTAATTTGTTTCCATCTAAACCTTCCCCTATTCTGCATCATAAAATCAACCACTTTCCTTCCTATGAACTGATCAGTATAATCCTTGATCCTGGCTAGGTGTGGCAATTAAGAGAGATCCTCCTCCCTAGCCCACATATCATCCCAAAAGCTAATATTTTACCCATTCCCTAAGATCCATCTCAACCATTTTTGATGAAATTTATGCTGGTCAAGATTACCTTCCAAAAAGCCGATCCTCTGTTTAGGATACTGTCCTTTAGAAAATAAATGCCTTGGAGGTATTTTATTTTAATTATGGTAGTCCATTGGTTCTCCTCGTTGGTTATGAGAAGCCACACTTGCTTAGCTAGCAGTGCTGTGTTCAACTGAGATAATCTTATCAGGACTAACCTCCCATTCTCCTTAGGTCTGCATACCTTACTCCATCCAACTAGGTGTATTCTTTGTTTTTCCTTTGACCCTGACCAGAGGAAGTTATTTTGGAGCTGTTCAATATTTTGGTATACCTTAGTTGGGGCCTTAAAAATGGATAAAAAATACATGGGGATGATCTGAAGGGAGGCCATAGTGAGGGTAGCTTTACCTGCCTGAGACAGAAAGATCCCTTTCCAACCAACCAGTTTCTTTTGAATTCTTTCTACTACATTGTCCCACATTGATTTTCCTTAGGAGCTTGTAAACAGGGGAAGACCTAGGTAAGAAGTAGGGAGAGCAACAATTAAAAATCACAAAATCCTAGCTATCCTGACCTGCCTTGGAATGGGGGTGTTGAGGAAGTAAAATTTGATCTTGAATAAGTTCACCTTCTACCCAACCGCCTCCACATAAAGCTTTAGAATGTGCTTTATCCTTCTAGCTTCAAAAACTGACACCTGGGTCAGCATGAGGGTATCATCAAATTTTTTTTGGTGGGTGACCAGATTGGTAAGGGAGGTGGATTTAGTCCTAGAGATCAGACCTGCGTTGCAGGCCGCTTTGATAGATATTCCAAGAGCCTCCGCCACCATAATGAACAACATTGGACTGATCAGATCCCCTTGTCTGAGGCCTTTAAGGCTTTGGAAATACCCTACTATCATCCCATTTACAAGGAAAGATAACCAAGGCTTGAGAATACATCCTTTGATAAGTCTTACCCACTGAGGATGGAAACCAAATTTTAGAAGAACTGCAGTCAAAAATTCCTAGTTGATGCGGTCAAATGCTTTATTCATGTCAAGCTTTAGGGCAAAGGTTGCCTTCTTAGTTTGGCTTGTAGTGTGAAGAGATTCATGGACTGTAATCACCCCATAAAGAATCAATCTTCCCTAAACTAAGCTCCCTTGACAAGGATCAATCATAAGGGGCAAGATTCCTTTCATCCTATTAGCTATGAATTTAGTAAGGATTTTGTAGGACACATTGCATAGACTGATTGGTCTGAAATTTGCCATCATTTCTGGGGCCGAGCCCTTAGGAATAAATACAATGAAAGTAGAATTAAACACTCTAGGGATGTGTTTTGAAGCCTGGAACTCCTTGGCTGTCGAGATTACATCCTACCCAAAAATGTCCCAAAAAACCTAGTAGAAACGAGGAGGGAATCCATCAGGACCTAGGGCCTTATCAGGTTTCATGCTGAACAAAGCATTTATGATTTCCTCCTCTGTGAAGGGAGCTAGAAGTTTGGCATTGGTGGCCCCATATATGACATTAGGTATGAATTGGAGGAGAGTTTCCTTGGCTTCCTCTTGGAATTGGGTTTCATCCTCGAGGAGGGAGCTGAAATAACTAACAACTTCTTCTTTGATCTCAATTAAGTCCCGAGTTTTGGATCCATCAGCTCTAGTCAGCTCTCTGATCTTATTATTACTTCTATTTCTCAGGGTAGTGATATGAAAAAAATTTGAATTCGAGTCACCATCCTTCAACCATAAAGCCTTGGATTTCTACCTCTAATAGGTTTCCTCACAAGCCAGAATATTATGATATTATGAAAGCTTAATTTGCTCCTCTGTTCTTATTATTTCATCATAAATACTGTTTTGAATCCTACTGTCAATAGCATTCAAAATTTCTCCCACTTGTTTCTTGTTCTCAAACAGGTTCCCAAAAACATCCTTATTCCATATTCTCAGGTTTTCCTTCACTGATTTTAACTTTTGGGATAACCTAAAAGCTGAGCTGCCCTGAATGGTTTGTTGCCACCAAATTTTGATTCTTTCCTTCAGGTCTAGATGTTTGATCCACATTGAATAAAAGCAAAAGGGTTTTTTAAAGGAGTTAGCTTGCAGGACCTCCAATAAAATAGGGTTATGATCTGACACAATTTTGGGAATATCTTGCAGAGTGGAGTCTCAAAAAATGGTGATAACTTATTTTGACAGAAAGAACCTGTCTAACCTTTCCTGAATAAGTTGGCTTCCTATCCTACGGTTGCTCCAAGTAACTTAGACCCTCTTAGCATCACATCCATTAGCTCGTTAGAATTGAAAAACTCATTAAATTCTTCCATGCTCCTTGTTAGAAGCCCAACCCACCCTTTTTGTCTGAAGGGTATAAGGGAGTATTGAAATATCTTTTTATCATCCAAGGAATATCATTAAATACTACATTCAAGTGGCTCAGATATTCCCACAATGAGGTTCTTCCTTGAACTAAATTGGGTGCATACACATTTGACATAATCCACGATCTATTCTTGTCAATATCATGAAAAAACACACTTAACACCCTGTCATCATCCTGAATAATGCTACCTTCCACACTCCTAGAATCCCATAGCACCATGAGTCCTCCTGAAGCTCCTCTTACCTGCTTGAAAACCAAATATCCTTAACTCCATATTTTTTTTCTTGCTATTTTTGACTGGGCTTCATCTGTTTTTGTTTCTTGTAAGAGAATAATGGTTGGGTTGTATTGCCTTCTTATTGAACTGACCACCCTATGGGTCAGTGGGCCATTTAGGCATCTCACATTCCATGAGAGTACATTCATTTAGATTGTTTGGGATTTTTTCCCCTCCCCCTTCCTTGAGGAGGTTTGCCTAATTTGTTATCATCTTGACCTGGGATAACCTGTTGTATCAGTGTTTTTTGTTTTCTACTTGCCACTTCATTGTCAGTTCTCAATCTATTCTATTCAGCATTAGACATCCTTCCCCTATTTTTCTCACTGTCGTAATAAATTGAGTATTTAGTTGTGCTTCTGGTCTATTTTGGGCTAAAATTAGGAGGTACAATCTATTGAAGGACTGGACTAGAACACTCTTCTAGCCTGTTTGTTCCTACCATTTCAGTCCTTGATTCTAACTCTTCCGTCCTTATCCTATATTCTCCACAATTCTACTGTGAACCTTCTTGAAAGTTTACAGGGATTTTGGTTATGATATTGGAAGGACCCGATTCATTTAATCCTATCTCCTCCATCATTTTACTATATTCCTTAGGGGTGTGCTTTAATCCTTCTTGATGGTTTGGGAGTCTTTTGTTTTTTATGTTGGAAGGACTTGATATCGATGGGGATTCTAATTTTTTTTGTAATCCAACCTGAAGGATTCTGTCCTCGCCCATCTCCCCTTCTATCGTCAGGTCAGCAAGAACTTTAAACTTATTTGAACTCGATATTCTAGGGATTACCTAATTTTCCTGCTCGTTAGTGATTTGTTGTTTTCCTTTCTCCTAGGGTTGAGCCTGGTTGTCCTGCTCTTGGTAAATATTGTTATTCATGGCCGGCCTGAACCCTCCTCTGCCTAATGGTCCTCCCGTGGATTGATTCCTAGGGAATGCTTTGCCATTTGTCCTTTTGCCTTATGTCCTCTTAGCTTCTCTTCTAGCTGCTAGACTTGGATATTGATTTCGTAGGTGACCTTGAGTTTTGCATTCTATGCAAAATGCTGGCTTATTTTCATATTCCACCGATTGTTTTCTCAGATAATCTCCATAGCCCAGTTCTATGAAGGTTGGTAGTTCGGAATCTAAGTCTGCGTTGACATAGATCCTTGCATGCATCATCCTTGTCCTTTCTAGGGTTGAATGGTCAATGGCAACCAACTCCCCAATGGCTATGAGAATCCCTTGCAACCAGTACTCATTAAAAAATTGAGTGGGAAGGTTTGGCAGGCGGACCCAAATGGGAGCTATATTAATATTTTATTTTTTGGGGTCAAAGTCTTCCCCCAATTTTTTGAGAACAAGCTACTTTTTCTTAAAAACCATGGTCTGCCTATTAGAATGTGATTTTCATCCTCCTTGTTATTGAATCTTAAGATGAAAAAGCCCCTGGAAAAAGCAACAATCTCCAGGTTCCCAGCTGTTCTCCATTTGGATAGTTCCCAGGAGCGTATAGTTTCTATATTCGACATTCCACCTAGAAACTTGCCTACTAGTGAAAACTCCTCTAGGGATAAAAATAGACCCATAGCATTCACAGGTGCCATAATCTAGTTGTTCTCAGGTATGAGGGGTGGGAGTGAATGAAAATCACTTTTTTTTGCCTTTTAGGATTTCTACAAAGGATAAACCTCTTCTGGGACCTGCAATACTCTACTGGGTCTATTTGTTCGAGTCTTTGTTAGGGGGTGCGGGTCCTCGTACCTTGTCAACTTGCTTGTGGATGGGCCCCTGTCCCCTTCTAGAGACAATCGACCTGCCTACCTCTAGATCCTCACCTACCGCCTGCTCGAGGTTCCCACCCGAAACCTTCGAACCTCCTTCTCTACCTTCATTGTTCCCACTGCTTCGCTGCTCCATCGCTCCACCAATTTCAAAAAGGAAATCGAGCTATAGTTTTTTTCTTCTCCCAAGATCCTTCTTCCTTTCTCCTCCGCTACAAATTACCACTCTCGCCTTCACTACTCGACCTTGACCATATCTTATTCTCGCATATATCATAATATATTTTCACCCAAAGTGAAAAAGGTAAATTTGTTACTATAAATAAGAGTCCATGGATTGTTGTAAACATCTTTTGGCTATTTGAGGAAAGCTAGAGCTACACTCTTTGAATGTAATCTCTCATTTTATAATTAATGGAAAACTATGCTTAGCCTTCATATAGGACTATATCTTGATTGGTCAGACCTAGTGACGACATACATTTTTTTATTAGTCCTTTTTTCCTCTTTGAGTTTACATCTTGGACTGATTTAGATTGTAGTTATTTATTCTTCCTAGTTTAGTTTGATTCATTATACATTATGCTTGCTATAATCACTACTTGAATTTAATTTTAATATATTACACTCTTACCTTGAATGTTTAATTTTTGTATTTACTTTCCTATATTAACATAAGACTAGATTAGGCTAGGATAGGGTAGTGGGGAGTCAACCTAAATTTAGAGGTCAAAGAGATTAACAACCCCATTTTCCTAGAACATTGAATGTAAAACATTGGTAAGGGTACAATCAAACAATCAAACCACTCTGGCATCAATGAGACCCAAATTTATTTTAATATAAGAAAAAATAGTGAGGAACATAAATATGCATTAAAAAATATGGGAAAGATGAGGGATTATCTAGCAATTTTTGCTTTGGAAGATTTAGGATATATTACAACAAATATGGGATAATCACAAATGGGATGGAAAGTTATTAGAAATAAGAAGTGGGTTAATAATTTTTTGTAGGAAAGAGGAAAATATAAAAGTTGGAATAATAAATGTTTATGCCTAACTATAGTTCTTCTTTGTATTAGTTGTTGGAAGGAACTTTTTTTATTTATGTCAGTTTAAATAATGATTCATAATTGTGCCTTATGAATTATTGGGAGGGACTTCTATGTGGTTCCATATCCACTCCATATCCTTTAAAAAATTAAGATGGTATTCTTGGGTGGCCTAAATAAATGGAAGATTTTTTTTTCAATTCAAATGACCTTTGAAATGTTATTCCTTCAACCTTTCAATATACATGAGACAATAAAATTATCAGGTAAACTTATACAACATGAATATTGGAGAGGATTTTGTTATTTTATACATGTTTTTTTAATAGTTTATATGTGGCTTATATTGGGGGCCACTCCCATCAAATTACCAAAATATTACATTTGTGACAACATACCTTTTTATCATAGTTTTTTCATTTATTTTTCTCTTAAATATATTATTCAACTTCCTCTAAGTGCTATGTTTCCACACTTATCTCCTTGATATCATTTTGATTAAGATATAAATTTCACTTGGACAGTTACCTTCTAAAATTTAAATTTCATTGGGATGAAGATCAACACCATAATTCACTAATTTATCTGCTACCAAATTTTCTTCTCTATAAATATGCTCACACTACCAGGAGATTTCCTCTAGTAATAGATGATGAGAAATATTAAAATCAACCCCAAGAGAATTCTAGGAGAATACCACCATTCTTTTACAAAGGAGATAGAACAATATTAAAATCACCCCCAAGAATCCATAGAACACAATGAATCATTATTGTATTCGACAATAATATGCTAAGGTCCTTCCAACATCTATCATAAGGAGTAACTATAGTTGGAGCATATACATTTATAACCACAACTTTGATGTTTTTCTCTTCCTTGCAAAATAATCCAATAATACCCAATTACTTTTTGCTTCTAGTAGTTGTCCATCCCATTTGCATTTGTCCCATATTATTCCAATACCACCTAAAGCTTCTATAGAATAAATTTCTAAACAATCATTTGTCTTCCAAATCTTCTTAAAAGCATCCTTACATTCCTCATTGCTTAGTTTTTTTCTTGTATTAAAATAAACTCGAGGCTATAACAACCTATTAATTCCTTAATAACTCTTTTTTTAGGGGTTTTATTCATACCCCTAATATTCCATGATATCATTTTCATCATCAACACTTTTTATTTTTATTAGTGGGCTTAGCCCCACTTCTTGTTAACACTTGTGATATTTTTATTTAGCTTCCCAAATAAATATAATTTTGAGTTTCTTTTTCTCTTTGTCCCTACTTTGATGGTCTTCCTAACACTCTTCCATTCCCACCAACACTCTCATCTTCATCAATCTCTTCTATTTTTTTATATTGTTCAAAATGAGACTTATCTTCTAAATATCTATGTTGCCCTAAAGAGTCAAAAGTGCAAGGAATAAACTCATTATAATTTTCTTCTTTATGTTGCCCTAAAAACTCTAAACTGCATAGATGATCCTCCAAAGTCATCACTTTATTATGTTGAACTGAAAACCATAAATTTCCTTGGATATCCTCCATAAGATTTTCTTTACTATAATTCTCTTGATATCATAAAGTACAAGGAATACACTCCATACTACTTTCGTTTTTATTGTAAGGAGAATATTTTAAGCTAGTTGAGGATAATAAAGGTGATTTACCTAGATTAAGCTTGACCTCCTTCACCCCATTTGATTTAAAATTTATTTCCCCATATTCCTTTTAAAATTTGCCTTCCCCTCTTCCTTCACACCTTTAGCTCCTTCTATATTTGAACTTGCAAATTGTACTTCCTCACCCCCATATCATTTTTTTCTTCTAATGCTTGATTTGAGTGAACTGTAATGGCATTTTCTATTTGATGATGCAGATGGATTTTTCTAGCCACTTTCTTAGGAGTGGAAAATACTTGATTTAACCTAGCTTCTCTTGTGATATGGTCTCATTGTTTCAAATTGAAGCTACCCTCATGCCCAAAAAATTCCATCTCTTCCTCCATTTTCACTTTGTAATCTCTTGCCATATGCCCAATTTCATGATATTTATGACATCAGAATGTAATGTTTTCATAATCCACTTGTTGATCCCATTCTCTTGATTCAAATTTAATACTAATCGACTATGATAAAGGTTTAGAAATATTCATGACAACACATATTCAAGTGTGTATAGCATACCTTCTCTCATTAGTAGTTGGTCCCTCAATAAATTCACCTAGAGTATTACCAATATTATTCAAAACATCCTTATTGATGAGTTGATAAGGAAGTCCAAAAATCCTAATCCATACTGGAAGCCTTTTAATAGTTTTTGTGTCCACAAAAAAATTTTCACTCCAAGGTCTTAAATATAATGCATCTTTGCCCCTAAACCATGGGCCTCCATCCATTATTTTATCCCTTATTTTTGAACTATTGAAAATAATAAGGAAAAATCCTTTTGGAAGAAATGTCATGGAGTAATTTGAATTCAAACCCCACTTCCACTTGATCCAAATTTTTTTAAGCAAAAAATCCCTTTCGGGGCCGCCTTGGTCTGAGACCATGACCAGGGGGTTTTACATCGTCAAAGTCACCCAGGAGTTGCACTTGGCCCTACCCGAACCAACATTATCAATTGAATTTTGGATACCCAATTAAACTTTTTAGTAGGGTGGATATTTAAACCTGGGACCTCCCTTGGAGGATTGCCCTCTCCTCTCCAACTCACCTAAAACACCTGGGTCACTTTATCCAATTTTAAATCTCAAAAAAACCTGGCCAATATCCATGAAGCTTACATATTAACCCTTTGGTTTTAAGAACCATTATATCATGCTCACTGGTCTCATCCTTGATAATCACTGTTGGTGTAGAAACTGCTACCTAGACTGGGTTTGTCATATATTTTCTCTTCCTCTTAGTGCTAGTTAGGGCATCTAGACTTCCAACTTGGCCATTCATACTTTCAGTAAGGACTTTCACAAATGACTTTCTTTCTATGTTACCTAGATATTATTCAAATAATCCTTTAAATTATTTTAAACAAGAAGTGGCACTTGTTCCTTGATCACACTTTTCTTTCTATTTTTTGCTTTTCTGCTCACATTTCCTCCTCACTCCTGACTCATGTACTTTTGGCTGCACTCACTCTCAGTTCGACTACACTCTCCCTAGATTTCACTCGCACTTACTTTGGATGCATTTAGATTCACTTTTGACTACACTCATTCTTGGCTACACTCACACTCGCTATTGATTGCACTTACACTCACTCTTAGATCATGCTCATGCTTGCACTTGCTTTCAACTACACTCACTCTTGGATCATGCTTACACTCACTTTAAGCTAAAATCACTCACATCTATGCTTGCACTTGATCCTAGCTCACACTCGCACTCACTTTCGGCTTCACTCACTCTTGGTTCATGCTCACACTCACTTTTGGCTACACTCACTCCTAGCTCATGCTCACACTCAATTTCATCTATACTTGCTCTCGGCTCATGCTCACACTCACTTTCAGTTGCACTTACTCTTGGCTCGTACTCATACTTGCTTATGACTGCAATCACTCCAAAATTTGAGATGTAGAGTGAATGTTATTTAATACATGGTTAAAACACATGATACAATCTATTTAGACATTTTATTGTGAGTAGGATCAAGTCATAAACCCATTCTATTGATATATGATCTATTCAAAGAAGTTCATCCATAGACATTTTAATTTTAGTCTATGTGGCTCCAAGACCTTGATTACTTGGAAATGGTTATGTTATGGTGGGATGAAGCAAATGTTGAGGATATTAAATATTTATATTTAAATAAAATGTAAAATTAAATCTAAGATCAATAATTTACAAGAAATATTAGAAATCATAAAATAGATAAATAACTAAAGTCAAAATGTTTGTTTGGCTAGTAGGCCATAGAAGTAATATATTTTGGGATAACCTTATGAAAAGGGGTTTTCATGGACCCTCATAATGTGTTATGTGTAAAAAGGAGTATAGTATAGACCATCTCTTGGGCACTGCTCAATAGTCTATAAACTTTGGCAATGGATTCTTAATATGTTTGCTAAATGCATGGTGATGAATGAAATTTTTTAACAATGATTAAAGCAATGATAAAGTACTTTTAAAAGTGAGTTTTTATAGATAATCTAGGATATATTAAAAGATACAATACTTTAGATCATATGGCTAGAAAGTAATAGAAGAATATTGAAATAATAAGAAAGCAATTTAGAGGTAATGTAAATGAAGATTTATCTAGCCATATAGGAGTCTAAACCAACCCTATAAATTAACCCAATCCCTAATCTGGAAGCAGAAAGCCTTGATAGATGGAGTCAAGTCATCAAATGGAATTATGATGTCGGGTACAGGAGAAACAAAAAGAAGTAAAATAATATAAAGTGGAAACCACCAGATGTGGAGTTGGTCAAATTGAATTTCAATGAAGCATCTAAAGGAAATTCAAGACTAGGAGGAGGAGGAATAATTAGAAATAATAGAGGATATATTTTGTCTCATTATGCTTTCAATAGTGGATTTAAGATAAATAATGAAGTTGAAGCTTGTGTAGCTTTGGAAGGGTTAAAAATATGCAAACAAATGAATTGGAACAAAGTATGGATGGAAGGTGACTCACTAATAGTAATAAATACAATTTTGAGGAAAGCAAAGGCTCCATTGATGCAGGAGCATCCAGGGCAGCATAGCAATCTTGCATCACCGAAAAGAAAAAAAAGTTTGAAGTTTGAAATTTTTTTCTAAGTATTAAAATGGTCGCGATATCGTGACACAAAAGTTGTCGTGATATCGCGACACCAACAGCAGAACGGTGGGCGCAAACTTAAGTGTCGCGATATCGCGACACAAAGGTTGTCGCGATATCGCGACACCAACAACAGAACGACGGGTGCAAACTTAAGTGTCGCGATATCGCGACACAAAGGCGAAAAAGAACCAAAGGTCGAAAAGTGTCACGATATCGCGACACATTGGCGAAAAAGAACCAAAGGCCGAAAAGTGTCGCGATATCGCGACACATTGGCGAAAGAGAGCCAAAGGCAGAAAAGTGTCGCGATATCGCGACACATTGGCAAAAGAGAGCCAAAGGCAGAAAAGTGTCGCGATATCTTGACACATTGGTGAAAGAGAGCCAAAGGAAAAAAAGTGTAGCGATATCGTGACACATTGGCGAAAGAGAGCCAAAGGCATAAAAGTGTCATGAAATCGTGACATGTCGCGTTTTCGCGACCTAGCTAAGAAAGAGAAGGCGAGTTTTCGTGGACTGTTACAGAACGACAGTTGGCGGTTCCAGAAGCCGTTAAGGAAGTTCCAAGTGGCAGTTCCAGAAGCCGTTAAGGTAGTTCCAAGTGGCAGTTCCAGAAGCCGTTAAGGCGGTTACAGGGACGATTTCGAACGGCGATTGCAGCAAGAAGTCGTGATGATAAAAGGAGATTTTTTCGAAGGATTCGACTAGGCTGGAGAGACGAAGGCTGCGGCTTCTTCTGTCATTTTTTTGTACTGTGTAATTTTCATGGTTCCGAATTGTAAAGCTTTCCATGCCGTGAAATAAAATTGTGTCTTTTTCTTTATGATTAAAATTGGTTAAAATTGGCTCCCCATCAAGTGGTATCAGAGCAGCAAGATTCTGAGTGTGTGAGCAGAGCACCGAACGTGAGGCAGCTTGCACCAGGATCTGGGGTTATGGGTTCTGAGAAATAGTGAAGCAGAATGCCGCCACGAAGAAATCATGGTGCTGGAAGGAACGTGGTTCCTGAAGGAGACTTCCGAGCATTGCAGAGGCAAGTGCAGGCATTGCAAGAAGAATTGCGTAGAGGAGTAGAGCCAAGAGGAGAAGACCAAAGCGATGATGATGGAGTTGAAGACCCGTCTGAAGAAGAAGAAGAAGCAATGAGTGCCGTAGAATCTCGGATGATTAAAGCTATTTCTCAAATTGGGAAAAGGTCGAAGATTGATGTATCCACATATTCTAGAAATTTAAATCCAGAAGAATTAATTGACTGGATTAATGACATGGAGGAATATTTTGAATATGAGGAAGTTGAAGATCCAAATCGAATTAAATTTTCTAGAACAAAATTGAAAGGCCATGCTGGAATATGGTGGAAAGGAGTGCAACTGGAAAGAAACCGGAGAGGAAAAGAAAAGATCACCAGGTGGGATCGAATGGTTGAAAAACTGAAACGATAGTTTATTTCGGCAGATTACGAATTAGATCTGCTAAGAAAAATGCAGAGTTTGTGCCAGTCCAGCAAGTCCGTTAAAGAATATACAGAGGAATTTTTTAAAATTTCTATTAGAACCGGTCATACGGAAGCAAATAAAGAGAGAGTAGCCCGTTACATTAATGGGTTGAGAACCAACGTGCAAGAAGAATTGAGTCTGGTTCGAATGAACAGCATTGAAGATGCTTACCAGTTTGCTCTGAAAGTGGAAGAGAAACTAAACCGCAGATTTGACAGCAAACAAAGAGGAAGAGGTCGTGGTGGAAGAACTGGTGGAAGAACCAGTGGAGGTAAATATGATGACCAAAAGTAGACTGGTGAAACCAACAATCACCAGGAACAGAAGGAGGAGAATGCTTACCGACCCCATAATCAGAACAATGATTATCAAAGGGGATGAGGTAGAGGTGGACGCGGATATGGCAAAGGTAGATTCCGTGGAACCTGTTTCAATTGCGGAGAAGAGGGGCATCGATCATATGAGTGTCCCAAACACCAAGAAACACCAAACAGAAGGCCTGAAGGTAATGCAAGAGCTGTAGTTGTTGAGGATGGTGTTGAATCTGAGCACTCTGAAGAGGCAGAGCACGGAGAAGTGATGATCATAAGGAGAACCTTGTTGAACGAAGAGAAGGAACCAGATCAACGAAAAAGCCTATTTTGCACGAGGTGCAAATGTTCAGGTAAAATTTGTAATATTATTATTGATAATGGTAGTACATATAATTTGGTTTCTGAGGAAATGGTAGCTAAGCTAAAGCTAGAAAGAAGACAGCACCCGCATCCATACCGGATTGCATGGTTGCAGAAGGATCATAGAGCATTGGTCAGTGAACAATGCTTGGTCAAGTTCAAAATTGGAAGATACCAGGATGAGGTCCTGTGTGATGTTTTGTCGATGGATGCTTGCCATTTGTTGCTTGGAAGACCATGGCAATTTGATAGATGTGTAGCGCATGATGGGCATGCAAATACCTATTCCCTGACAAAAGACGGAGTACGCCACAAACTGAAGCCATTGAAGGAGGTTGAGGAAAAGGTATGCAATAATGCTAGAATTTGTTTAGTAGATGGCAAAATTTTTTTGGATGGTATAAAGAGGGATTCAATGTGTTATGCATTAATTCCTACGGTAAAAAGAGAAGATACTACTGACATTCCAACAGAAGTTGAACATCTGTTAGCAGAATTTCCTGATATTATATCAAACAATGTGCTTGAGGGTTTGCCACCAATGAGGAAGATTAGTCATTAGATTGACTTAATGCCAGGATCTAGCTTACCCAACAAGGCAGCCCATAGAATGTCTCCTATAGAGAATGAAGAGTTGAACCGCCAGGTTCAAGAATTGTTGAGGAAGGGTTTGATTCGAGCAAGTTTGAGCCCTTGTGCAATGCCAGTAGTACTTGCACCAAAGAAGAATGGCGAATGGTGAATGTGCACTGATTCCCGAGCCATTAATAAAATTACTATTAAATATCGCTTTCCATTACCTAGAATGGATGATATAATGGATTGCTTGAGTGGAGCTAAATACTTCACTAAGATTGATTTGAAGAGCGGATATCATTAGATACGTGTTAGAGAGGGTGACGAATGGAAGACAACCTTTAAAACCAGAGAGGGTTTGTATGAGTGGTTAGTTATGCCATTTGGATTGACTAATGCACCCAGTACGTTTATGAGGCTGATGAATGAGGTATTACGTGACTTCCTGGAAAAGTTCGTGATAGTTTATCTGGATGATATTCTGATTTTTAGTAAAACATTGGACAAGCATTTGTTGCATGTTCGGACAATTTTTGAAAAACTACGTGAGGAGCAGTTATTGATAAATATACAGAAGTGTAGTTTTGTACAGAAAGAGTTGATATACCTGGGATTTGTCATCTTAGAGGAGGGTCTAAAAATGGATCCTGAGAAGGTGAAGGCTATCATTGAATGGCCTGCCCCAAGGAATGTAATAGAGGTAAGATCATTTCACGGTCTTGCAAGTTTCTATAGAAAGTTTATTAGAGACTTTAGCAGTATTTGTGCACCCCTAATAGAAACTATGAGAGGGGATAAGAGAGAATTTAAGTGGACTGCCAAGGCAGATACCAGTATGAACATATTGAAGAAGAAAGTGACAGAACAACCCATTTTGGCACTTCCAGATTTTAATAAAGTGTTTCAGGTTGACTGTGATGCCAGTGGTAGTGCCATTGGAGTTGTGTTGAGTCAAGAAGGTAAACCTGTTGCATACTTTAGTGAAAAATTAAATGATGCTAGAAAGAAATACTCTGTTTATGATCAAGAATTCTATGCTATAATTCAAGCTCTTAAGAAATGGAGACATTATTTGCTAACCAAAGAGTTTGTTTTATATACTGACCATCAAGCTTTGCAAGATATAAATAGTCAAGGTAAACTTAACCAACGGCATTTGAAGTGGGTTGAATTCCTGCAGAGTTATACCTTTGTACTAAAGCATAGAAGTGGCAAATCTAATAGAGTTGTAGATGCCTTGAGTAGAAGGCATAATTTGTTGATAGAAATGAGAGTGCAGGTTGTTGGGTTTGATGAACTCAAGAGTTTATACCCAGCAGATCCATATTTTGCAGAGGCATGGACGACATGTGTGTCTCCTACTATTATGGATCGCACTAAGTGGTTGGATTTCATGATCCAAGATGGGATGCTGTTTCGACAGAACCAGTTGTGCATTCCACAAAGTTCCATGAGGGAAAATTTGATCAAAGAGAAACATAGCGGAGGACTAGCAGGGCATTTTGGTCGAGATAAGACCATTGCTCTCGTTAGTGAGAATTACCATTGGCCGCAGTTGCAACCGGATGTGACCAGATTTGTGCAGGGTTGCAGAGTGTGCCAGATGGCAAAAGGGGTCAGCCAGAATATAGGAATGTACCAGCCATTTCTTGTACCAGAGAGACCGTGGGAGGACATCAGCATGGATTTTGTTCTTGGTCTGCCAAGAACACAACGTGGACATGACGCCATTTTTGTTGTTGTTGACAGGTTTTCAAAAATGGCCCATTTTATTCCATGTCAGAAGACAAGTGATGCGGTTCACATTGCCGACTTGTTCTTCAAGGAGGTAGTACGACTTCATGGTCTACCCCAAAGCATTGTCTTGGACAGAGATACCAAATTTGTGGGTTATTTTTGGAGAACCTTGTGGAAGAAGCTGAAAACAGACTTGAAATTCAGTTCTGCGTACCACCCGCAGACTGATGGACAGACCGAAGTAGTCAACAGAAGTTTGGGTAATCTTCTACGATGTCTGGTAGGAGATAAACCCAAGGGATGGGATCTAATTTTACCACAGGCAGAGTTTGCTTACAATAATTTTGTCAATCGTAGTACTGGTAAATCACCATTCCAGATTGTGCATGGGTACAGCCCGAGAAACGCTTCTGAGTTGAGACCGATGGATAAAGCAGACAAGTGCAGTGTTGAAGCTGAAGACTTTGCAACACACATGAAGAATTTACATGAAGAGGTACAACAACATATCAATCAAATGAATGCTACGTACAAAGCCAGAGCAGATCAGAAGCGGCGTTTCAAAGAATTCCAGGTAGGGGATGAAGTCATGGTTCACTTGCGTAAGGAACATTTTCCTAGAAAAACCTACAATAAGTTGAATATGAAGAAGTTTGGACCATGCCGGATCATAGGTACACGAGATTCAGGCAATGCCTATGAAGTTGATCTACCAAGTGAGCTGAATATTTCACCTATCTTCAATATTTCAGACTTGGTTGAATATCATACAGGAAGTTGTAGCGAACCACCCAGTCCGGATCTGTGGAACATTCCTGCATCCACTCCAGACAAAGAAGAAATTGAAGACATACTCGAAACTCACGAAGGCAGAAGTACCCGAAACAAGCAATATTCGGAGTATTTGGTCAAGTGGAAGAACCGACCTGTCGAAGATGCCACATGGTTGTCCAAATCAGAGGTTGATCATTTGGGTTTTCCTCTGACCGCCTAGAAGTGAGGATCACTTCTAAAAATCTACCCCGGGTGTCTGATGCAGGAGCATCCAGGGCAGCACAACAATCTTGCATCACCGAAAAGAAAAAAAGTTCGAAGTTTGAAAAATTTTTCTAAGTATTAAAATGGTCGCGATATCGTGACACAAAAGTTGTCGCGATATCGCGACACCAACAGCAGAACGGCGGGCGCAAACTTAAGTGTCGCGATATCGCGACACAAAGGTTATCGTGATATCACGACACCAACAGCAGAACGGCAGGTGCAAACTTAAGTGTCACGATATCGCGACACAAAGGCGGAAAAGAACCAAAGGCCAAAAAGTGTCACGATATCGTGACACATTGGCGAAAAAGAACCAAAGGCCGAAAAGTGTCACGATATCGCGACACATTGGCGAAAAAGAACCAAAGGCCGAAAAGTGTCGCGATATCGTGACACATTGGCAAAAAAGAACCAAAGGCAGAAAAGTGTCGCGATATCGCGACACATTGGCGAAAGAGAGCCAAAGGCAGAAAAGTGTCGCGATATCGCGAAACATTAGCGAAAGAGAGCCAAAGGCAGAAAAGTGTCGGGATATCGTGACACATTGGCGAAAGAGAGCCAAAGGCAGAAAAGTGTCACGATATCACGACACATTGGCGAAAGAGAGCCAAATGCAGAAAAGTGTCGCGATATCGGAACACATTGGCGAAAGAGAGCCAAAGGCAGAAAAGTGTCACGAAATCGCGACATGTCGTGTTTTCGCGACTTGGCTAAGAAAGAGAAGGCGGGTTTTCGTGGACTGTTATAGAATGACAGTTGGCAATTCCAGAAGCCGTTAAGGCAGTTCCAAGTGGCAGTTCCAGAAGTCGTTAAGGCAGTTCCAAGTGGCAGTTCCAGAAGCCGTTAAGGCGGTTACAGGGACGGTTACGAACGGCGGTTGCAGCAAGAAGCCGTGATGATAAAAGGAGATTTTTTCAAAGGATTCGAGGGCTGGAGAGATGAAGGCTGCGACTTCTTCTGTACTATGTAATTATCATAGTTTCGATTTGTAAAGCTTTCCATGTCGTGAAATAAAATTGCGTCTTTTTCTTTATGATTAAAATTGGTTAAAATTGGCTCCCCATCATCCATGGAACATACGAGATAATTGTGGAAATACAAGACCTTGCTATAGAGTTTGAAGAAATCAAGTTTACACATGCATTAAGGGAAGAAATAAATGTGTAGATATGCTAGAAAATAGAGGGGTTTTAATTGAATACCGTGAAGTTAAATTTTCTTCTCCATGGTTATAGGAAGTAGTAAGTTGATTGCCTGAATAAAATAATATTTAATGTTTACTTTAATATTTTCCATTGATAATATTTGCTTTATTTTATAAAATTAATGTATTTTCATATAAACTACTTATTACAATTTTTGTGGTTGCACTTATGCTTCAAGAAGGAAACTAGAAATCCATATCTGGTAAAGTGGACTATGATAGTGCAATGTTTCAAAAATATTACTCTACTAAGATGCAATGCATAGATAGTAGAGGTGGAGTTTTGGTATTGTGAAGGTTGTTGTAGAAAAATATCAAGAAGGATGCTAAATTTTGGAATATTTGTATTCACACAAAAAATTGAAGAAGATCCAAAAAATGAAAAAAGGAATTTAGACATTTTATGAAAAATGATGTAGGTATATAGCTATAGAAACTCAATTGAGATGAGAATTGAATATGTTTGTAAACTCTCAAGCTCTAAAGGAGATATATTTATGATTTATAAAGTGTGGGGGACCCGGGTACAACCCCTTGTTCTCCAAAGCAAAAATAAATAAAAATAAAAATAAAATAAAATGGATAAATAGACCTATGTGAAAAACATATTTACTTTTTTATTCTCAAAATGTATTACATAAGAGTCATATTTGGCCCAAAAATAGCAGAAGAGATGAACTAAGAAATGGGACATAAATACTAAAACTCTTATGCTACTACTGAAATAGATTTTATTTTTCTTGAATAAAATATCTCGATTCAAAATGGGAGAAGTATCATGGAAGAAGATATTAGAAAGGAATAAATTAATTATTTCAAAGATATTCTACCATTATTTGAGCACAATAAATAGGCACAAGGTAATTTATTATAATATATTCTATCAATTATAACACAAAGGCAAAATGAAAGCTTGATGAAAAAGATCTTTATGAAGGATCATAGGAGGATAATTTTATTTCTACCTTGATAAGGAACTTTATTTTGGAAAGTTGAAAAATAAATTATATTAGTAGAAGCTGTATTACAAAATAAAATGAGCAAGACAGCGAACAAGGGAGAAAGAGGACCCCCCTACAATACCTCTTGGCTCAAAAACTACCTATACAACTAGTGAAAGTGTTATCCTCATCATCAATGCCTATCTTAATATAGGCCCTGATTGGTTTTGAACCTGCCTTGGGAGTAACTCATCATTGTATATAAACAACATATGAAGCACTGTGGAGGTTACAATGCGATTGATGCTGACTATCATCTATTTAAACCACTTCCCATGAAGCACTACACATGTTTTATAGGTGGTATTATTGAAAACAACACCTAAGGCCACCATTATGCAACTATCCATGCACTTCAACAACCCATGAGTTGAATTCCAATTTCCTTGTTCATTTGAATTTTGTAGACCATGCATCTATTTTCATACTATTTTGAAGTTATTCTTGGCATCTTGATCATGTCTGACATACCTATTGCTTTGTGGTGTGGAGGATTATTTTCTCTTAATTTATCCATACTCAAAAAAATACCCATGACTTGGTGTGTTCTATTTTTGAAAGCCATCCACCTTGGCCAATTTGAGTCTAATGGTAGGAACATCACACAATAGAGCAAAAATGGCCTAAAAATGAAGACACAGGAGCCTATGATAGTAAGACAAGAAACGTACTTACACAACTCAACACTAGGATAACTTATCATTGGTTTCCTTTGGGACCATTGCTCACTAGACTAACTGCGACAGATTCAGTAATCACTATCTACTATGCCTATTCTGCTATATGCCTATACCACCTATCATACCCCTTGGATTTTTTGGTACCAACTCATCTAATTTTCTATCTGAGAGTCCATGTATTTCCCTTCCTCCAACTCCTTTCCCCATTTTGCTAAATAATCTACCATCCTATTTCCCTGTCGCTTGATATGCGTAGTAAAGACATCTTGAAAAACCTTCCAAATATTTTTAACCGCTTCCACCTTCCTTCTCTACTCAATTTCCAACACCAATGGTCTTGTCGGATCCAATATTCCCTCCCATACTTGAGATTTTGTCTCTATCCATAGCTTATGTAAATGTATATTTACTTCTATCATTAATGCTAATAGGATCACATGTCCTTCTGCTTCATTATTTGTTGTCTCCCCCATACAATCTACTCTCTAGTACACTTGATCTCCTTTCTAATTCCTTATGAAAAGACCAAAACCAAATTCTTTAGGGCTTTTAGTATAAGCCACATATATGTTAGCCTTAACCCACTCTCTGGGAGGTAGTCTCCACTCTATATCCCTTGGGATATTCTCACCTGCACATGCAACACTTAGTTGTTTTTCTTTTATAGTTATTCCAAAGCTCCTAAGGATAGTCACTTCCTCCATTTCTATTCCCTTTTCCTCATGTAATATAATAGATAGTGTTTTTGTTACCTTACTAATAATCCTCTCCCATACTTGCTCCATTGTTTTGTGATCTGATCTAAATATGCGTGCATTTCATTCTAGCCATAACTACCACCATATGAAGCCAAGTCCCAAATTCCATACAATTTCAGTGTTTTAGTCATAAAACTACTATGTTTCCATTTCTTATAAAAGCTATCCTATCTTGCAAATATTTTCCAATGCTTTCTCATCTACCCCCACCATTTGATCCATATATCTTTGGAAAAATAACACAAAAAGGTGATTCAAGGTCTCCTCTACCTTCCCACACAAAACACATTTGGAAGACCCTTAGAAGCCTCTTTTTCTCAAATGATCAAATGTCAAGCACTTTTCATTATTAATTAGCCATGAGAAAATGTTAATTTTTGGTCATTCTTCCTTTTTACAAACAAATATCCATGGAAGTGGCATTGGAAATGTCTCATATCCACAAGCTATATTGTATCCTTCATTTACCTTATATATTCCCAACTTGCTTCCTTCCCATCCAAGTATATCCCTCTTGGAGCCATCCCAAATTGGGTATCTTTGGAGATATCTCCACAATTTTTCTGTTAGTTCCTCTGTCCCCCTCATTGGCCATTCCTTGGGGTGTTTCCATTATAGTATGTCTGGCACATGTTGATTCCATGATTTCATATAGTGAGAGGCTTTCAACCACCCAGCCTCCTAAAGCTTTGATTTCTAATTCTCCATATCTAGGAATTTTTAAATTATTGGTTGAGATTGATTCCATGAATTCTTCCAAAAGAGAGCATCCTTTTCATCCCTAAATTTCCAATATAGATATGAAATTATTAACTCATGGCCCACGTCCATTGTTATCCATACTATATATCCCTTTACTTCCACTATAAGTCTTGGGATGTTCTCCTCAGCTACTTTTGGGTGATATTTGTCTTGTAGCAGTTTGCTCCATAAGCCCCCAATAGTTGTAATCCTCAAGCCTCCCTATTTTTTTGGTTGGCATATCTTCTACCACCCAAAAAGTTCTAATTTCTATTCTCCCCTCATGCCCAACCACAAAAAATTTCTTGTGTGTTTGTCAATACCTTTTAGAATTCCATTTGGAGCTTGAAGTATTGAAAATTTATAAATTGGAAGGGCTTGTAGCATAAATTTAATCATTTTAATCCTTCCTCCCAAGCTTGGCCATTTGTGCATCCATTTGCTCAACTTAGCTTGTAGTCTATCAATCAACACTTTCCACTCTTGCTTTTAATTTTCTTTGCAGACAAAGGTACTCCTAGATACTATATGGGTAAAGGAGTTACCATGAAGTTCAATTATATAATTTTATCTCTCACCCTCTTCATTGTATTGAAAAAGACTATTTGAGACTTTTTCATTTAAAGTTTTCCCAGTAGCTTGAGTGTACCAATATAATACTTTTGTTTATGTTTCTTGCTACTAGGATATTGGATTGACTAATAAGAGCAGCATCATCCACAAACTAGAGGTGATTTACCTCAATTTGAGAGATTATTTTTAGACCCCTCAACCTCCCATATTGTCTCCATTTTTCTAGCAATCTCCCTAGAACCTCTACATACAGGATAAAAAGGTAAGGGGAAAGAGGGTCTGCTTACCTCAGCCCTTATTTTGTTGTGAACATGGGAGAGGGATTGCCATTCACCATAACTAAGAATGATGTGGTCTTTGTACATGTTTTTACCTATTCACTCCATCCCTTGACAAAGCCTATTTTTCTAAAATATTTTGCATAAAGGTGTAGTCTACTCTATCATAGGCTTTAGAAATATCTAATTTAATAAATATACCTGGGTCCTTCTTCTTGGACATTATGTGTATCACCTCTTGAGCCATAACTATTCCATCTAGAATATGTTTACCTTCAACAAAACCACCTTGCTCACTTGAAATCAGATTTGGTAAATAAGGTTTTAACCTCTCCTCCATAAGCTTTGTTAATATCTTGTATACTAAATTACATAGTGAATTAGACCTATAATTACTAATTATGTCGCTAGGTGGGCCCTTAAGAATTGAGGCAATGAAAGTATGATTCAAGGATTTTAACATTTGCTTATTTTGTTTGATTTCCTCTATTGTCTCCACCATTGCTTGGACCATAATTTCCCATAATTTTTGATAAAATTTATTTGGAAACCCATCTAGCCCTGTGTTATTTCTTGTTTGTATTTTTTGTATGATCCCCAAAGTTCTTTCCAAAGTAATTTTCTTCATTAATAATTTATAATGTCCAGGTTCGATTAATTTCAAAACTACCTCTAGTATCTTCTCCTGTCATGCTACATAAATTTTTTATTACTACTAAATAGGGTATGGAAGTACTGGTTTGCTATAGTTTTCATATCACTTCCATTGGTTTTTACCTGAACCAATATATTTATAAGGCTTGTAATTATATTATGTTGTCTTCTAGTTGTTGTTGTCTTATGGAAGAAAGTTGTGTTTTGACCCCCTCATTTAACCATGTAACTTTGGATCTTTGCCTCTAGTAGATATCTTATGGTTCCTCCAGATCTTCCTCTCTCCTTAGAATTTTTACCTCTCATTGTAGCAGATCCTCCATAATAGTTCCTCGTCTTATCTCCCTAGCAATCTTCTCCTTCTAATCCTTAATTTCATGCTTTTGGATTCTAGTGAGTTCCTTCTTGTGTTTACTCCACCCCTTTAGTTGGGTCCTCACATATTTTAGTTGTTTGTGGATTTTGAATTAGGTTGTCCCAAATATTGGTTTCCCTACTTTCCACCATTCCTTTAAGTGGTCATTCAATTCCTCATATTTTAGCCACCATACCTCAAATTTAAAAGTTCCTACTACTTTATGATTATATTCTTCTATGGTAAGGCTTACTAGAAAATGGTATGAAGAAAGTCTATCCATGACCCTCCCTTGATGCTTGGCATGCAAGTATATTTCCTCTCCCATGAAGAAATGATCCAAGTAATATTTGACTATCCCACCTTACTTTCTTATATTTGTCTAGGTCACGAGCTATCCATGGTTGGGATATCTATTAGGTTCATTTGACATGTTATTATTGAGAATAACCTATCCTTTTCCTCCAACATGGATCTACATACTTTTTCCTCTAATCTAATATTTGCATTAAAATCTTCCCTCTACGATCCATTGGTCCTCCAAGTAGTTGTCTTTGAATGTATGGATGGCCATCCATTGATCCCTTTATAATTTGATTATATTTGCTCTATATAAATTAATAATCTAGTTTTTCTCATTTTCCTTATTTTGTAACCAAACCATCGACACCCTTCTCTTGGAGGCCACCCCTATCACTAGGAACATTTTGTGATTCCACATAGTGGCCAATCCCCCTGATTTCTCCTGTGTCGATTGAGTAAGGATCTCTCATTTTTGCCATATCATTCTATTTATTTTTTGTAAGTCTTCTCCCTAAATTTTAGTTTCTTGTAACAATATTATAGCTGGATCCATATCCATGATAATATTTTTGAATATCTTTTATCTAGAGTGACTGCCTAAATACCTCATATTCCAAGTAATTAAAATTCATTGAGAATTGGGAGAGAGTAAATCAACCATCAATTTTACCTTTTTGTTTAGGCTCAAATTCCTTCCTTATTCCTCCATATTTCTTTTGTTTGACTTCCTCCCTGTAGGTTTATTTGGTTTTTGTTTCTTCTCAATTTGATGAATCCCTAAAGTAGGTCTATATTTGTTCTTATTTCCTTATTTTATCTCTATTTCTTAAGTTAATACTATCCCCTACTCCATTTACCCTACTGTTGTCTCCCTCATGGGTTGATTCTCCTCTTCCATGAGAGGTTGGATCTAGTTTTGCTCCTTACTTGTTCCTCGATGTTAAATTGGAGTATTATTCTTGATTATTTCATGTGACCTAGTGAATAACCACCTTGAATTCATCCATTTTAACTTCCCCTTTTGTTTTCTAGATTCCAAGTTGTTTGAATATCTCATATATGTTGTTTGTTCTTCCCACTTTTCCTTTTGTCTCTAATTACTTTGTTGTTTTCTTCTATTTGGACTTCTAATTACTTATTTTAATACCTCAGAATATTTTGGTCCTTCTCATGTCTTCTAATTTACATTCCTTTGAAGAGGTTATCCCACCATGTTAATATTTTTTGTTCCCTCTTGTTCTAGTTGATGATCCTTACTTGCTGGGCATATTCTAGCCAGATGTCCATGAGCATGGCACATCCTGCATATGAATGGAATGTCCTCCTAATCCAATTGTTGCTGATAAATAAAATACCCTATTTTTAGGTCTATCTCCATTGGAAGAGGTTTATGGAGTCCCATTTCTACACAAATCCTAGCAAAAATTGTTGATCTTCCTAAAACGGTTTCTCTTGATTGACCTTGATATTACTTTGAGTACCTCCTCTTTCCAAAATTTAGGGGGAAGGGAAAAAAATCTTACCCATATTGGTACTATGGTCAGTTCCATCCTTGGGTCAAATCCCATATTCCATGGTTGTAGGAATAGTCCAGTTGGCCCGTGATGATATGACCCTCCTCCAAATACTTTTTGTCGGTCTACCATTGACATGAAATCCATAGAAAAATAATCATTTGGGAGAGTTAGAATCTTGTATTATCCTTCCATATGCTATTGTTTCCTTGGCCATATATGGAGGAAATGTAGAGATGGTCTAAAAACAAAAAAATTATCTATTAGGTTGTTCTTTGTCTTATGTACTATGTCCTAGGCTATCCAGTCCTCTACTATTTCTAAGACTGGTATTTATTTTGCCTATGGTAAACATCTCTTCACCCTTTAAGGAAGACAATCCTCCTTTTATCACTTCTCCATGGAATTTATTATTGTCCTTGACTGTATTTGATAATTGCTCAATCTATCTTGGGTTCCACATAGCTTATTTAGGTATGAGATTCCTTGTTCTGGAGGATATGGTACCAAAGTACCTATGACCCCCATTCTTAGTTGTGACCCTGATTGTTGAAAGACCTTCTAATGAGATTGATCATCTCTGATGTCATTTATCATGTGAAATAATTCTCTAGGCCTCTACCTCAACTCTTTGAATCCTTCTACTTTGATGAAAATGACCTTAGTAAGGAACTTAGCTCTCATGGATTTCCTATAATTTTATTTCAAATGTTTTGGGTTTTTTTGAAGAGAGAAGCTGGATATGGTTGAATAGGCTAGGGAAAAAAGGATCATAATAAGTGAGACTAATGACACCTTTGTTGAATTTTCCCAATAAAGGTTAAGATCAAATACTTTGATAATTTTTAGGTAATAATCCTTTGTAATATAATTTATAAGATAATTTTATTTTTTTTTGTAAATAGATTGAAAACTATTCTATATAATGTTATCTCTAAGGAACAAGGTGGCTTCATTTATGAGGAAATAAATTTTTGATGTATAATCACTATATAAGAGGCTATACATTCTTTTCATTCCATGAAAATAAGGTATTCTTTAAAAGCATATATATATTTTTATTATTTTGGAAGGAAGGGGTTTTGAAAGGTTTCCCAAACCTTTTACAACCTTTTCAATATTTTGCCATTAAGCTCTACAACTAAAATAGAAGCAAGACAAACAAGATTTGAACCTACTAGAAAGATAGAAAGAGCTCACAAATGGAAGGAACTAACAACAAGAACAACCATTACATGACACAAAACTCCAACAGATAGAAGGAAAACAAACATAACAATCATCCATCAAAGAGGATAATCAATCATGATCCCGGGTAATCAACTCTGCCTTCTCCTATTCTCATTGTGATCTTCATAGATACAGGCTTCCACCTTCACTAGCTCCTGGACCTGACTAGGAAAATTCCTTTCCCACCTCTGATATCCATCCAAGAACACTCCTAGGTTTTCCAAACAATTAATTATCCCATTTGCTTCCCTATATACATGGTTGAATTGAACATTCTCTAGGGGGATGGTTTTACATTTAGCCTCTGAGATCATATCTGCAATATTCTAGCTAGGAGGTTGATTACCTTTCAAAATATTGATAATATTTTGTGAATCCCCTTCAACAATCAGATTTTTGACATTAAGCCTCTCAATGAGAAATAGTCCCAAAAAATCTACCCTAGTTTCAACAAAATGGCTTGTTTTCTCCCCTAGGGGTTTAGCATATGCCAAGACTACCATGCCCTTATGGTCATGAAAGATCCCACCTACCCCAACTCGACCAAGATTCCCTTTTATTGCTCCATCAAAGTTTAACTTTAACCAACCAAGGGGAGGTGACTTCCATATTGATTGAGCCCTTGAAGGATTTGGGGGTGGCACCAGACTATGAGCTCTAAACTCCAAGCCCCAACCACACACTATCTCTTTCTCTCGATCAAACTCCTAGGCATATTTAAACTTAATTATTTTGAGATTTTCCACCACAACATTGGCAGATCTGATCTCAACTGAGGGATAGTCTCTTTTCCTATCCTTGAAGATCCGATGGTTACGTTCTTTCTAGATTCCCCATAGAGCATGGGGAAGGCTTAACTTCCATAATATTTTTAGTCTCTTACTATTGAAGGGGGATTCCCATTGGATACAAAGGTCTAGGAGTGACTTGGGGAGAACCCATGCAACCTAAAACTTGCTAAGGACTTTGTTTAGGAGATCAATAGTGAAGGGACACTTTGAAAAAAAGGTGATTTGTATCCTCATTCTTTTCACACAACACACATCTGTTTGGAAGTATCATCCCCCTTTTATAGAGATTATCCATAGTTAAGATCTTGTTTTGGATTGAGAGCCAGTAAAAGTACACAATATTAGGAATTAAATCCTTGATCCATACTCTTGAGGTTGGCATCCATCCTAGGCCCTCCCCTTCCAGCAAGTAGTAGCTTGATTTAACTGAATATACACCTTCTTTCTGGTTCTTCCAGATGAGGGAATCAAAATATCTTATGCTATTAAGAAAGTAGACCTATAGAAGCCTATTAAGCTTCCTCAATATTTGTTGGTTCCTTAAATCTAGCCCATCCACCTGGAGGTGTCTCCAATGTTTTCCAAACTCATAAAAAATTATGTAGTCTTGCACCAAGTTTCCATATTGAGTAGACACAACTTGTTCTAACCCAACAAACTCTAGATCCTCACAAAGAGGAGTGTTTTTCAACCATTTATCAGTCCAAAAGTGGACTTGGGAGCCATTACCAATTTTCTAGCATTTACCTTGTCTAAGCAACAATCTGATAAGTCTGAAGGTTTTGACCCTCTCGGATGGTCCTCTTCCCCAATAAAGTTGGAGGTATGCCTAAGGTATTTGGCCTTTAGTATATGGACCCAGTTGAGGTTTTCATTAGTTACAAGTTTCCATCCTAATTTGCCCATCAGGGCTTTGTTCATTCTCCCTAGCTTCCTGAAGCCAAGACCTCCCACTTCCTTTCTTGTACAAACCTTATCCCATGCAACCAACACCATTATTTTTTTATTCTTTGTCCCAGACCACAAAAAAATTCTTTAAATTTGCTCTATTTTATCATAGATCTTAGTCAATATTTTGAATAAAGACATAAAATAGATTGGAATGTTTTGCAATGAGGACTTTACTAGTTGGGCTTTGCCAGCCTAGCTAAGCAAAGAGCCTCTCCATCCTAAAAGATTTCTTGTTAATCACTCAACCACTAGATTCCATAGCGCTTCAGTCATCCTTCCCTTAAAAAGGGGCATCCCAAGATAGGTAGTCCGGAAGGTCCCCAATACTACAACCGAAGAGTCTTGCTATTCTTACCTATTTGGGACTAGGAGTGTTCAAAAAATAAACCTTACTTTTAGCAAAATTCACCTTTTGAATGGTTGCCTACTCATATCTTTCCAAGATCAACTTTAGTTCCCTAGCTTGTGGAATGGAGGATTTTGTGGTTATGATCATGTCATCCACAAATTATTGGTGGGAGACAGGAAACATAACAGAAGTAGGTTTAATACCATCAATATTCCCATTTGTTGTAGCAGCTAAAATCGCTCTTCCTAGGGCTTCAACAAGGATAATGAAGAGGTAGGGAGACAAGGGGTCTCCTTGATGAAGTCCTTTCCTATTTTGAAAATACCCTACTATAGAACCATTTACTAAGACTGAGAACATGGCTGAAGAGATACAAGCCCTGATAAGATTGATCCACTCTTGATGGAAACCAAAATTGGTCATAGTTCGAATTAAGAAATCCCAAGATACCCTATCATAAACCTTGTTCATGTCAAGTTTTAACAACATCCCCACATCTCCACTCCTATCAATGGAATGAATTACCTCATGGATAGTAATAATTCCATCCAGGATCTGATGATCCTTTACAAAGCCCCCTTGTTGGGGATCAATTATAAAGGGAAGAATAATTTTAATTCTATTGGCTAAAACCTTGGACACAATCTTGTATAAGGTATTGCAAAGGCTTATAGGTCAAAAATCTAAAAAATACCTCGCACCTACCACCTTTGGGATTAGAGCCAAGAAGGTCAAATTAACATCCCGGGGTATATGTTGAGTTCTTTGAAACTCCATAACAACCTGAGTAACTTTTGCCCCAACTATATGCTAGAATATTTGAAAGAATACAATTGGGAAACCATCCAAGCCCGAAGCTTTATCCCCATGCATGTCAAAAACTACTTTCCTAATTTCCTCCTCTTTGAAGGGGTTGAGAAGGTAGTCATTAAGTTGATTTGTTACCAAGCATGGAATGTTCTACAACATGGCAATAGTTGAAGCATTATCAGTAGGAGCCTTCGATCCTATTAGATTGAGAAAGAAATTGACTACCTCCTCTCTGATTTGAATGGGATCTTTAATGACCAAACCATCCATCTTGACAACTTCTTTAATCTGATTATAACTTCTATGCCTTAAAGTAGAAACATGAAAAAATTTGGTGTTTCGATCACCTTCCTTTAACCAAGTTACTCTAGATTTTTGGCGCCAAAAGATGTCTTCATAGGCTAGGGTGTTATGATACTCAACCAACATATTCTTTTCTTTATCCTAGATTTCATTGGTTAGGTTCATAGATTGCAAGGCTAGTTCAATGTCTGATAACTACTACTTCAAGTTTGATTTCTTCTTAAGGAGGTGACCAAAAACATCTCTATTCCAAGTTTTAAGGTTCTTCTTAATGTATCTTAGTTTCTTAGCAACTTGGGTTAATTTGCTACCTATAAAAACCTATTTCCACCATTCAGAGATTTTGCTTTCTAATCCCTCATGAAGCAACCACATTTTCTCAAAATGAAAGGGGCTTTTGAGGATTCTCCTTTGTTCCTCTATCTCCCACACCAAGGGGTTATGATTAGATCCTATTTTTGGGTGGGCGATAAGGGTTGTGTCCCAAAAAATTAGAAGACTCTCCTTAGATAGCAAAAATTGGTCCAACCAGATTTGAATTAATTGATCCCCTAGTTGCCTATTGCTCCAGGTATACTTGGCCCTTCTCAGTTTGACATCCATAAGTTCATTGTCATTCACAAACTGGGCAAAGTCCATCATTCCTTCCAAAATAGAAGAAATGCCACCCTTCTTGTTTGATGGGTATAGGGGGGAATTGAAGTCACCCGCTAGTACCCAGGGTAAGCCAGAAAAGGCATTTCTAAGTTGGCTTAAATCCCTCCAAAGGTGTTTCCTACCCATCACTATGTTAGGAGCATAAACATTAGTGACTATCCATTGTTGATTCACCTCCTTTACATAAAAATGGATAGCTATGAATCTTTCATTTGATACAATCAATTTTCCTTCAATCTTGTTTTGATCCCAAATACATAGAAGGCCTCCAGAGGCCCCTACTATAGGGCATGCTACAAAATCAACACCTCTCCATATTCTTTGCTTAATGCTTTTAGAATGTGGTTCATCAAGCTTTATTTCTTGTAACAAGATAACCTATGGGTTGACCTCTTTCCTCAATGCTTGTATTACTCTATGCTTAGAGGGGGCATTGAGACCCCTCACATTCCAAGAGATAACCTTCATTTTTTGGGTTTAGATTTTTGCTTCTTTCCCCCACCTAGATCCAAATTTGATTGGGTGCCATTAGCAATATCTACAACTACTTCTCTCAATTTGATCTCTTGATTAGTGGGTCTCCCATGTTTGGATTCATATCCTACATCTATCGACCCTTTTTTTAATTCCTAGTAACTCATTTAGGAGCATATGCTTTGTCCTTCTTATTTCTAGCATCAAACAAGGTTATCTCCTTATCCCCACCCAAGGGGAGGATTTTAGGGCCATTTTTTTAGATTTAAGTCATAATGGATCTCTAAAGCAACTAGGTCTTTATCTGATTCAATCACCTCTTTATGGATTTTGACACATACATCAATAGGATCATCTAACTCATCCCCTAGACATGCAAAGGAATTTTCTTGAGGAATATCATTATGAGGATTAAAAGGGTTTGAAGTGAGAAAGACTTACCTGAGTGATGTTTTCCAAGATTTCTCCCTCCTCTATTGTCTGAGGCTCTAAAACTTCAAGTGGGACTTCTTGGGTTTCAGTTTGGCTCAAAATATTCTCCTTCAAAGAGTTAGGCTCTTCCATCTGATTATTTTTTGGGTTGGAGGACTCCTTTTGTTGCCACACTTGATGCAAATTACTTTCCTTCTTTTTGTTAGGGTAGTACTTTGTCGAGTGCCCTAATTTTTTACATAGATTACAAAAGGGAGGCCTATTCTCATATTCAATCTCCTACATCTAGTTCCCCAAATCTGAGATAAGTTCAATAGAACTAGGAAGCTTCGACTCCAAATCAACATTCATACACATCCTTGCATGGATCAACCTTGACTTAGCTCTCGTTGTTGGGTCGATGGTAACTAAGTCCCCTATCTCTTTTGCAATACCCAAAAGAACCTCCTCATGCCAAAACTGAAAAGGTAAGCTTGGAAGTCTTACCCATATCGAAGCCTTATGGATGCTCTAAGTATTTGGATTAAAATTTGGTCCCCATTTTTGTAAAAAGAGGCCTCATTGCCCAAAAAACCATGGACCCCCTAGAGGATACGATCAACGTCTTCTTCACAGTTAAGTTTTATCATGAAAAACCCTTGAGGTAACACAACTATCTCCATATGCCCCTGTGGGTGCCACTTCAAGAACACCCATTTTTGAATGGCATCCAAATTGGGGTGAGCACCTATAAACTTCCCAACCAAATTCTAGGCACCATGAGCCATCGTCAAGGCCATGAGTTCGGACGAGATGTAGAGTTTTCCTTGTTCAAGGTAAAGATTGAAATAAAAATCCACACCCTTCAGATTTCCTTTCACAATATTCGACCATGATCGTGCTCCCAGGTCAAAAGGCTTTTGTAGAACCTCTGGGGCTTGTTGTCCACCTAGAACCATCGAAAGACCCACCCCATGGTCTTGTCCTAGGCCCTATAAACCTTGGTTCCCAATGCTAGTCTCCTTATCACCTTCCTCCATTGATACAAAATAGATCCTTTAAAATCATAGATGAAAAAAGCATATATGAAGGTTTGTTAGAGAGTTTGTACATGATGTTCTCTCTCTCTCTCTATATATATATTTATTAAGGTTGATCCAAATGGATTAGATGTTATATAATTATAAAAGGTTTTATTTTAATTAATGAATTCCATATTGGATACTTTGAATCATATTGTGGAATCCAATAACATTGGATGATTTCTCCTTATGTCTTCATTATTCCTATTGAGGTATTATAGAGAGTTTTCTCAAATAAAAAATAGAAGGTAAAATAAAAGGTATTCACATTGCAACAAATGGTACATTCAAATATCATCTCTAATTTATTACCAATACTTCTATTTTGAATCATCCCTTCATCATCAAGGTGATGAAAACTCAATCAATACTATCATGACATGATAAGAATATTTGCAAGTTGAATAATACTGCAAAATCTAGGATATTTTTCATCAATACTAAATTAGATCTACAGTAGATTATTATGGATATTTTAGGGTTTAAATCGCCATCAACACATATGGGTAATCATTTGTAATATAAAGGAAAGAGGAAGGAGATTTGAGACTCAAATTTCAATAGAATGAAGTCTTGTTTGGTAGGTTGGAAATTTAATTCTTAATTATTATTTTATGAAAGTGTTTGTCCTTCAAATTGCACCTCTACAACCACAATAAAAAAAATAAGAGAGTTTTAATCCTCTAAATATCTAAAGTGGTTTGGATCCCCACTAATCTAATAAATATAACCTATAGTTTGTGTAAAAAGGAAAATAAATAAATTAAAACTCATAAAAATAAAATATAGATGAATGACTATAGCCAAAATAATGTCTTCCAATTAAACTATTTAAAATAATTGGTAGCTATAGTAACCAAGTTACTACCTTCAGATTCTCCCATTTTGAAGATATGCAAAAACCTTTTGTTAGGATCCTAATATTAACTTATATTATATAATTAATATCACTCATTTGATTATGGACCATTGCGTCCTTTCACATCATGACTATTAGATAGATTTATATATGCATTCATAGAAGGTGTCATTAGGCATTGAAGAACATAAATTATTATATCTCCTTGTGAGCACTTGGAAGGGCGACCTCCATTTGAAACAATGATTCAATAAAAAGCAATTGCATTTTATTCATTTGCATTCATTTTCCATTTTTCTCCATTGATTTCCAATTGATAGGAACTAGGTTCCTAACAACTGGTATCAGAACTACTCTTCCTCTCGCTTCCGCAATCATCTATAGCCAAATCCATTCATAGCTACTCATAATATTTCCTTTTTCCCCATCGTATTCATCTTTGCCAGTAGAAAGCAAAACAACGCAAGGAAAAAAGTAGTCATAGGGACTTAATAAAGCAAAACCGTGCTTAAAATTACCTCAAGGCTTTCTAAAAGGACGTCAAAATTCTTTCTAGCCTCAAAGCAAACACCATATCAAATTAAAAACTTTGAAATATATCAAATAAGAAATCTATAGGTGATGTCTGACGGAGTCCAAGAAATCAGCGTCTAAATTACACTTTTTCAATGCATAAATTAGTTCAAAGAACATTAAAAAATGTTATCTAGATCAAGTAAATGTTGAAGAAATTACCCAGATAAAAAAGATATTGATTAAATCATTCAAATTTACCCAGAAAAAATCTTTTGCAATGAAATTCTGCATTTTTCGATAGAGTTTTTGAAAACACGGTGAAAAATTATAAAAACTACATTATAATATAAAGTTTAATCATCACCAAAAAAATATTTAATGGCACTCTTACTTTTTCGACGTCGGTGAAAGGTAACAAAGCAAAAAATCTAAAATAGGCTTCAAAAAGTTTATCCCACACATGGTAAGAAGTTGGCATCGAAGGGTTTAAAAGGGCAAAAGCTCATATATCCAATCGTGACTTTGATTACGCTGGCCAAATGACCTTCGTGCATTCGAAGCCACTCAACAACTTGACACTTATATTGAGCCCACATCACCTTGCTTAGTGTGCTCGACCTTCACTTCCCTGTGCACCCCTCCACTCCACCTTGCCTTGCGTGCCCAACCTCCACTCTCAGTGCCTCTCATTTCCACCTTGTCCCTCATGCCGTTCACTCTCCATGCCGCTCACCGATTACAATCATAGCCGTTGAGCCCACCAAATTCAAAGAAAATCAAATTCAAAAAAGGACATAGGTCCACAAAATTTGAAGTGACAAATATTGTAATATATTTTTCAAATAAATTGAAACTAAAAAAGGCTTGAAAATTTACAAAAACCACAACAATGGTCGATGGCAATTGATCTCAAGACCAAATGGACTTCATTGAGGGAATGAATAAATGGAAGGACCAAATTATAAAACCATAAAATAATTACACCACCCTAAAACTTAATCAAATTTTACCCATTAAACATATTAACCCCACAAAAATGAAGGCACGACGCGAAAAAGGCCTTTGTTTTCATTGCGATGAGAAATATGTATGCAATCATCAATGTATTACACCCAATTTATACATTGTGGATATAACTCTTTCTTGTAGTTCCACCACCAAATAAAATACGTTTGAGGTAGAAGTAGTGCCAGATACACCTAAATATAAAACTAAAGATGAGGAAGATAAGGAATATGAGGAAGATGTGGAAAATGAGGACCATGAGAAAGAAATACCCAAAATACCTGATCACCGCCATGATGACAATAAGGTTGATGTACACAAAGTGATCAATGTCCTAGGAAAAGATAAGGTAGACATACACGAAGTGACCAATGATGGCTAATTAGACACTCTACAAGAACTACACCCACATTCCTCACCAATAGTAAGTTATCATCCCATGGTCAAACCTATTTGAAAACAACACCGAAAGATGACTACACACTCATTTTCCATTGACTCTTTCAGGGAACACCAAAACACGATGGATGTATTACCCTCACTTTTGATACATTATTCTAAAGTGTTTACGAAACCCCAAGGGTTGCTCTCCCACTGCTGTTCCACTCCTCCTCTTCTTCTTGGAAATCAACCACTAACTATTCCACCTTCCTGATATCCCTGCTTATGGAAAGAGGATATTAAAATAGTTCAAGAACATAAGAAACTGCTTCTTGGAAAACATAGGATGAAACTCCTCACTTTGAGCTTTGAGAACAAAGATATTTTTAAGGAGGGTGGCTTTTTAGGATCCTAATCCTAACTTATATTATATAATTAATATCACTCATTTGATTATGGACCATCGTGTCCTTTCACATCATGACTATTAGATAGATTTATATATGCATTCATAGAAGGTGTCATTAGGCATCAAAGAACATAAATAATTATATCTCCTTGTGAGCACTTGGAAGGGTGACCTCCATTTGAAACAACGATTCAATAAAAAGTGATTGTATTTTATTCATTTGCATTCATTTTCCATTTTCCTCCATTGATTTCCAGTTGATAGGAACTAGGTTCCTAAAACCTATTAATTAATTAATTGAGAATTCAAAATACCTATTTTTACAAGATTTTAACTACAGGTGTGCTTTTCTCAAAGTGATATAATTGAATTTTGAGGAGAAAGTGCTAGACAACATGGAGTTATTGGTCCCCAAAGAGCAAAGTGCTAGAAATATGGAGTGAACCTATCCCTGAAAGGAGCGATTTGCTCTTCCATGGAGTGAACTACTGATTGATAGGTAAAATCACAAAAATTAGTGTATATATCTTAAGGAATATCTTAATAGAGCTATATTTTAGCATTTAGTGGTATTAATAAAAATTTTAGAAGCCTTCTAAGTGATTCATGAATGTATTTAGAGGCATGTAACATTTGGGGGTGCATAATTTTTCTAGAGATACCCCCAAATCTTTCCTTTTACTAGGGATCAAGCTTCTCACCCATAGTAACTTAGGGATGAAATCTTCCTATAAATGGGATTCATGGGATCCACCGTAAACATATTTTGACCTTAAGAGAATCAGAGCTATACTTAGTAAGCCTCACATTGTAATTTTTATTTCCTATTGGATTAAGAAGAAATTAATGAGACTTTTTTATGTTCATCAAGGGCACTACTCTCCTATATTGTGGAATGTATGCTGATTATAGCATTGATCTGTTGTCCTCTTCTTATTACTAGTTAATTCTATTTCACATATGTGTGATGGATTATTTTTATTCATTTTTCTCATGTGTTGATTGATCACACACTCTCCTTGATATGGTTATGACCATATTTACTTTTCATCTCTTGGCACCGTAATATTTAATTTTTATACTTTAGTTTCCATATTTAATTTCATGTAATTGGCTTATATTGGTTAGATTTACCAAGGATAGTGGTAAGTTGACCTAAATACGAAGGTTGAGATAGAAATACTCCCATTTCTTTGAATTAAAACCAAATTACAGGCACATAAGAAGTTAGAACTTTTTGAAATTGAATACTATTTTTTGCATGTACAGAGAGACCATGGACTTGATTTTTATGATGAGATCAAGCCTAGTCTTAATTTAAACTCTAATTTCACATATCTTTCATTTTTAACATTCACTTTTGTAAGTGCTTTACAAGCAGAGAATTTGTAATGAACATTGATTTTTTTAAAATTTCGTGAATCAAGCAAGTAAGCTAGCTCTAAATTCACAATTTTATTCAAATTTAGTACCAAAACTATATTTTCCATAGGCAAAAATTGATTTGCCAAAGTTTAGGATTTTTTGCCAAATCTTCACTTGAGAAGCAATTCACTCCAAAATTGAGCAATTTGTTTGGTTTGAGGTCAATTTCCTAATAAATTAAATAGAATATTCAGGTTATATCTATAAATATATTTACTCCACATAAAATGATAATTCACTTCAAAATAGTGAGTGAACCATTCAAAGATACAAATTCTTCTATGTTAAATATAAATAGCAATTCAATAAAAGTCTAAGAGGTGATTTTCTAAAGAAGATCAAATATTTTCTTTAGGTCTATGAAGGGAGTGATTTGCCTTAGAGCAAGAGTGATTCACCCAAAGCAATTCACTTGACCCATTTTTTTGGTAATTTTTCAAATTACATTTTAGAGTGATTTGCTTCTCTATCCAAAATTTCATAATTATTTAGTTATGAACCCCAAAACTCTATCCATGTATGTATGTACAAGAGAGATATCAAGCTCATGAATATGCACTCAAAGATATAGCAATTGTGTAAAGTATTTCAATTGAGAAAATAGATATCATATCAATATAAAAACTTGAAAGGGAAAAGAAACATGGGTACACCAATATGACAATATTGAAAAGGATACAATTCTAATTCTCAATTCATTAAATTAAAAAGGTCCAGTTGATTATCAAACAAGCCAAAACATATATGTTAAGAGTCTATTTTTCTATTTTTTTATCTTTTACAATTAAACCTTTATCGTCCCAAATTTTCTACATCAGTTTGGGACCACTACATAACCCACCATGAATCACACTAATCCACTATATGGTATTCCTTATACTTATGTAAATAAACCTTCAAAATAATCAATTTTTAGTATCCTCTAATAGTTAGGATGGGGTAATATCACTAGTTTCCTATTTTCAAAATAATATTTTGACATGTGTCATCTAGACTCAAGCTTTACCTAGGTCTAGTCAATAGCATAATGATTACAAAATAGTAACCTCACCCTTGGCTTAATCCATGCCATATGAAATGAATACTTATATATAAATTTAGATCCCAAATTAATATTAGGGTATAAAAAACAACTGGCAAGTTCCATTTGGTTAAATGGGGGTGCAAGGAGTTAAAGGATATCTCTTGAACCAAATTCCACCTCTAGCCAATTACCCATTGTAAAATCTACAATAATAACTACCTCCCTACAATCGACAAGTCCCTTAATAAGGCTTGTAATACCCTCCTCTAGTCCAAAATTTTTAAGCTCTACCTAATCAACACTTGGTATATCCTAATCCATTGCATATTCAAAACTTGAATCCTCATTTTTACCACCATATTATGTTGCATAACAACATCCTCAAGGTTTTTCCCAAAGGATATTCAACCTCACCTTAAGGCTATGTGGTATATCCATATTTTATGAAATAAGGTCTATCACCTCTTTGCTTGTGTATCATGGGCAGGCAGGGGGTCTTTGAAGACTTCCATCTGTTGGTTGCTCAGCGCTACGGGATTATCTACCGCGAGCGTTTTGTTGTCTATCAAGTCCTGCACTAAGTGTTTGAATTTCCAACAAGTGGAGATTTCATGTCCTTTCTGTCTATGAAATATGCAATATAAGTCTTCGCTATAGCCCTTGGGTTTTGGCGTGTTGGGGTCTATGGGTCAAATTTATAGCAAGTTTATCAGGTTTATCGCGAACAAGCGGTCAAACAAGGAGTCTCTAGACTCTATGAATTGTGTGAATTGTCGCCTGGGGCGAAACTGCTGATTTTGCTCTTGTTTATGATTTTCATTTTCATAGTTATCAAGAGGAACTGCCTGATAATTAGCATTTGGAGGTTGTGTCGTTTGTGCAGGCTTTGGTATAGTTATGGCAACTTGATTGACCACGACGGGTTTCGGTTGCGTGGACCCAGTTTTAGAATTTTTGATCCACTCTTTCTTGCGCGGCTTGGCAATCTCATCGTATTGTAGTTTGATCTCCTCAATTATCCTAGCTTGTGCCAAGGCTTCTTCGAGGGTGGCATATTGTTGCAGCTGCAATAGCACGAAGATCGACCTTAAGCAACTCTTTGAAAACATTTGGGTCATGTCGACCATGGGAGGGAGGTAAGGTAGCTTTGAAAGCAATATCCTCCACCGATTCCCATAAGCGGCTATGGTCTCATCATCATACTGCTTAAGGCCAGCTAGGTCACTTAAAAAAAATCAAGTACCTTATCACCAAGGAATCAAAATAAACTTTTAGATTGGACCTATTAAGGCCCTATTCCCCAATTTCAACTACTTCCATTAGCAAATTTTCACAAAAATAGAACTAAAATAACAATGGATCACCTAAATGACCTCTCCATATTAAAATCAATTCACCATATCCAAGATTAAGACATCATGGTTTGTTTTCTTGTATTTTCATTAAGGGATAAGTTTTCTTTATGGTATAAAGGATTACCATATAAATTTATTACTAATTGAGAATCAATTATAGAACATTTCACGTGGAGGTTCGATAATATGGGTAATGAGTATTTTTTTTATTTCAATTAAATGTTATGCAAATAAATTCTCAAGAAAACATTTATGATTATAATGATAGATCCATGAGGACTCTATATTTAATTCCTCTAAATATCCAATCCAATGAGGAACATATCTTGCCATATTATATCAAAGTCTCACAATATAATCTTAGTACTTATTATTTGTAATGCAAACCATATCACTTTAGTTGTAGCTTCTAAATAATTAGATCATGTAGAAAATGTCCCCACTAGAGTATATAAACTACCACTTGCACTACCTATATCTTATAATACTTATATTATCTAAAATCCATAGATTCGTGGATACACTCCTACCATTTCTCCCATTTTGAATGCCCTATCATTTTCCAATGTAGATCCCTCCATGTATATTGTGACATATCTAAGTCAAAATTCACATTCAACAATAACTTTTCAACCTTATTTATCAACTTTATCGACCCCATCATAAAATAATCATGACACAAAGATCACCACTCAAATCCTTGATGAATGTAAGCTCAGTAGAAAATAAATGGAGGTATGAAGTTAATGATGAATTAGAATAACATGGATAAGAGATAGTGGTATCCAAAAAATGATTGACAACAATAGAATTAACAACTAACGAAATTCCCTTACCTTGCAAAAGATCAAGTACCATGCCAAATTTTTAGAAAAAACACCAATCAAGTGTAGCATAATATGATGAACATAGATTTAAAAATCAACATATTATGGTGCTTTCCATGTAAAACAAGATATGATCCTATAGATTTTGCTATGGATAGTAGACATTCCCAAACAATCAAGATGATCAAGAATTCAAAGCATAATAAGATACTATTATAGAATAGATGCTATGAGTAATGAATCAACCCTTGGTGATGAAATCAAACATCCACTAGTCTCGCATGATGAATCATCCTATTTATCATGCTCTATCTCTAGTGAAATAAATGGTTCTAACTTTACCAAACCCTAAAAAATGTTATTTTTGTTAACTTTTAGTGTAGTCAAAGAAGATGAAAACTCCTTATTTGAGGGTAATATTGTTTGCACCAACTAGTAGGGAGTTGGAACTAGAAGCAATAGAAAGGTGGTAGAGGAGCAAGAACCAACTTAGAGATAAAGTGAAGATAATAAGAGTACTATAGTGTTAAGAAGGGTAATATTATCACTATACATGAAGGATAAGGGACCAATGAATACCACACAATATAAAAATAAAAGGAGAATGTTGGAAATAATTTGGTCATTATTCTCCAAACTAGTACAAACGCTGAAATGAAAATTAGGATCACAAGGGGAAATAACCCAAGAGAGAAAAAAGGGTCAATAGGTGACATATGGACCAAAGGAAAATAAGAAAAGAAATAAAGGGATAGACTATAAAAAGTGATTGAATAATTATTGAAATAGCCTTCTCTAACCATCGAGGAATGTAAGGTAGCTACTAGATAGTATATGAATTTCACATCATACAATGAAAGTATCTCTATAGAGTTTGAACTCAATATAACAAAGGAAATAAAAATATACTAGCAAAGATGAGCATACTAGAAGTAATAAACCTAATAGGAGAAAGTGTTTTTCTATAATAATCTATCAAGAAATAAGAAATAAGCTATAATAAGAATAGATATCCAAAACCAACTCAGCCATGTCCAAAAAAGCAACACAACCAATGGCAAAATATCCTTTAGACATTCAAGCCAACATGATAAGTATCCTAAATACTCCTAAGCTTAATACCCTAAATCTACCTTTTCTCTATGTGACTTATAAGATAAAAAATTATCTATTAAGAAGTTGTATAGTATATTCAAAAGCTACTATAATTATGATGCCTAATTATATTTATGAAGAGATGGGCTTCATACTAAAATTGCTAGGAACTTGATACAAATAGACAACAAGGTAAATACCATTGGGGTTTTAAAATATTTGATCATGATCATTGAAAAGCATGCTAAATCGGTAATCATCAAGGAAGTTATAGTCATCGATTTCTCTTGGTATTTTAAAATGTTGCTTTCAAGAGAATGGATATGTAAATTATCTAGTGATGGGTACTTGGTGATGGACTATAATCATATGAAGGTTCCTCAAGATGGAAATATGCTCCAAATTAAAAACTATCCACCATGTAATTAATTGTTACAAAAGATAGATAAATATGGTGTGGTAAAGTAGAATGAGTTGCTTAAGTTTTTAGATGATGAGGTCATAGAGGATGACCAAATATCTAAAATTGATGTAGTCATTGGTATGGTTCAAGATGACGTGGACTCAAAAATAATGTTTAGAGAAACTAAGCTTGGAAATTATTTAATAAATGAAGAACTTGCTAACATACCAACCTTGACCATACAATAGGCATAAGGATCTAATAGGTATTTTTAGGGGTGGAGAGCCCTATCTTTTTCTCTTTCCTATATTTTTCTTTTATGTTTGTCCTTCTAATGGTCTTGCTTCCACTATAGTGATTGTAATTATGGATAAAATGAAGGTGAGGGGTGGAGTAATAGTTGTGGAAGGAGGTGATATGACTTGTGGTTTTTGTAAGGAAGGTATAGAAAAAGTAGTTGTGGTGTCCATAATAAAAAAAGTGAAAATTCATGCAAAGACGCAAAAAATTAGGCAACATAGGCAAATTTGGCCTTTTAGGGATAGGATAAATTTGATTACTAATCTAGATAAAATCATTAAAAAAAGATACATTTGCTCATTAAAAGTGCCCATAAGAGGGGGTTGGTGGAGAGCTTCACTTAAAAAATAAAGTGATTAACTTAAGGAAATTAGTTGATTATCTTAGAGAGGGCAAGTGATTCATTCAATGAGTTCCAGTGATTTGCTAGTAGTTTGTGAGTGATATACCAATAATTTGGGAGTGATTTTATTGTGTTTAGGGACTTAGAGAACATTTTTTATTTTGTTTTTGTTTCTCCTTGAGTAGTTCACTTGGATACCAGTGGGAAGCTCATGTGGAGCTACAACCTAGCTAGCCTTCGACATGCGATTGGATAGTGTGAAAAAAGATTTTGGGGAGTGTGATGCTTACAAGGGTTTCAAAGGGATTTTAAGGTCATATTGCATTCAAGTGAGGCCCCTTTTGGAATCCCATATGGAATTTAAAGGTCTCAAGTAACTCACTTTCTACCTATGTCTCAGTGCAGGTTGCCTAGGTGGGGTGATCGACCCATTAAGGGATGATTGGACCTACCTTATAGTTGACATGGTACCCTCAACTAAGGCAAGTAAACCACCAACCTAAGTGGGTAGGTTTCTTGCTTTTAGTGAGTGAAGTGATATTCATTATTTATTTTTTTAACAGCAATTTAGTCCCCATAGACCCAATTGATTTTCATTTTTGGGTAAAAAGAGGAAAAAACTTAGTATAATCAAGAAGTTTAGAAGAAAGGAAAAAGAGGAATAGGTCTAGTAAGAAGGGGGAAGATGATTACCAAGTTAATAACTAAATCTATGTATGTACATATATTTTTGGCTATAGTTCTTGTCACTATACTGAGCATAGGTGCTTCCCATTCATAGAAATAGGTAACATAACCTCATTCATGGAGGAAAGTATATAGGCATTGGATATACTATTTTAGCAATTGGTAGGGCATTCTCCTTAATGAGTTAAATGTTTGATGTGCTCCTATTTTTGCTTGATATCCATCCCATTTGAGCACAAGATCTCCTATGTATTCTATATTTTTTGCTCCCTTATCAAACAACCTCTTGATAGCCTTTTGATGGTGTATGATCCTTTTGAAGACCTATCCTCTCTCTTATTCTAGGGATAGCAATGTATTTAATCTTTCTTGCATGGGTTTGATGTTACTATCCCCCAATTAGAGCTACCATAATATTTTAAGGGAAGGGAGATTAAGGTTATTGGTAATACCACATCCTTGTAATATACTAACTTATAGGGATATGACCTAGTATATGCTTCTAGCATCACTCTATTTACTCATAATAGCTCATGCAAATTCATGTGCTAGTCCCTTTGTAACTCTAAAATTGTCTTTTTAAATATCCTATGATGTTTTTTTGGCCTACTTGGCTAACCTAGTGCGCTGAGTATAATATTTAGATAATGTTTTGAGAAAAAATTATACTCAATAGTGAATTTAATCACTTTAACTCCATTAAAATAGGTGGAATTGTTTGCAATTATAATGATAGGCACTCCAAATCTAGTGATGATATCTTTGAACCATTAAACCATTATCTCTTAATTAGCAATTTAGTTGGGACTACTTCAACCCATTTTATAAAGTAACCTATGGTAGTTAGGATCCATCCATGGCCTACACTTAAAAATGGGTTAATCTTGTCTATGAAATTAAAGTCCCACTGGTGGAATGGTTTAGTCATGATAATAGACTTCAAAGGCATTGGGGATTTTTTCTTCATCTAAACAAACAAAAAGATTTGTAATTTTTAGCAATCAATGAAAATAGTAGGCCATTAGTATCCAAACCTTAAGCTCTTATGGGTTGTCATGGGCACAAATAAGTGTCATCTCCATCAGGGTACTACTTGATTAGGGCTCCTTTTCTAATGTATTTTATAGAGTAGAGTAGAATGCTATTATATCCCTTCCTAAACAAGATATTGTTTAACCAATGGTAGTGCATCACTTTTTAAAGATCTTGTGGGTTATCATGGAAACAAAGAAGTGTCCTATCCATCATGGTACTACTTTATTAGGGCTCCTTTTCTATTTTATTTGATAGAGTAGAGTAGAATATTATTGTATCTCTTCCTAAACAATACATTGTTTAACCATTGGTAGTGTGTCAATTTTAAAAGATATTGTAGGTTGTTATGGGCACAAAGAAGTGCCCTCTATAATGGTACTAATTTATCAGGGATCCTTTTCTATTTTCTTTGATAGAGTAGAGTAGAATGCTATTGTATCCCTTCCTAAACAAGACACTTTAACCAATGGTAGTGTGCCACTTTTTATCTAAACCCGAGTCTCTTTTTGAATATAAATTTATTATGGACCTATCAAATAGCCATGTATCTACAAATATCAACCATCCATCTAGTACCTTCATTGATACCAATATCTTCAACTAGAGTGACATATTATTCAAAGATTTTCCTTGCTAGCCTTTTGCATAATATTTTTTCCCTATTCAGCTTAGTGGGTTTGATATTAATATCAAAACCCTAAATTTTATTGTTCCACCCAACTCTTCTATCCTAGTTCACTATGTAATATAGTAGACTAAACATTGAGGTGTACAATAAAGATAGCGGTGTTGCTCTATGACATGTATTGCCTAAACTTCTTCAGCCTTCATGATAGTGAATACATGTTTCTCAATTAGGATATACCTTTCTTTATAGATATGAAGGGATTAGCTCATGAAAGATATGGGGTGTTATTCATATTGGTTATTTTTGGGTTAGAACAGTTGCAATGCTTTCATTAGTTCCAAATATGTATAGCCTAAATTTTTTATAAAAGTCTAGATTAATCAGGATAGGTAGTTTTATGATGGCATCTTTGCCCCCTTGAAAAGATTTATTTTCTTATTTGATCCAATACAAGGAGGAATCCTTTTTTAACATATTGGTTATGGGACTAACCATTTGAGAAAAAATAGTAATGAACCTGGATCCAAACTAGGTTTGATATAGGAATGACCTAATCCCTTTGAATCATGTGGGTAATGGTAGGTATTATATAGATTTTATTCAATCAAGGTTTATGGCTAAAATTTATTTTGATATTACATGACCTATCAATTTTTCTTCTTGAAACATAAAAAATATACTTCTTAGGATTCATAGAAATACCATACTCTCTACATCTTTGGAAGATTGACTAAAGATGGTCAATATGTTTACTTCTGATCTTATAAAATATTGTTAAGTCATCAAGGTATATGAGGATAGTCTTACCTATAAGCCTAGAAAAAGCCATTCCAATAACCCTCTAGAAGATTTCCCTTATGTTTGATAGGTCTAATGACATTCATTGATATGCAAAGGTTTCCCATTTGATGGTGAAGGCCATTTTATATTGGTCTTCATATATAATACAAAATTAATTATATCCATAGAATCCATCTAGGAGTTACAACATCTATTATCATACTACTTTCTATAATATCTGATAGATGGAAAGCAATAGGTGGTGACCCTTTAAAGAAGTCTTTTTTAAAGTCTTCAACTCAACACATAGCCTTATATCCCATTTTTCTTATGTACCAAGACCAAATTAGTGATCCACGTAGAATTTTTGATCAAAAATATAATATGAGATTGAAAAAAATTCAACAACTCCATCATGATTTCTATATTTGGATTCACTAGGATTTAGTTTTGCCTAAAGGGCTTGGCATTAGAATATAATTCGATTGTATGCTCTATGATATTCTAGTTGTAGATTTTAAGATCTTCATATGAATAAGTGATAATGTCTACATAATTACCACAAAGCTCTTTGAAAATGTCCTTTTATTCTTGAGTGTAATATTTCTTGGGTACTAGGATATCTCCTTTAGCTACCTTGATTGGGTGTTATGAAGAAGATTCTACCCTAAGGCTACTTTTTTGGGTACTATCATATGAGTTAATCATAATCTCAAAGGTGATTAAGCCTTTGGGTAGTTGGTTTGAATTCAATTGTATGACTTCATCCTTGATGAAATCCTCATTCGTTATTTTCTTTGTTATATTAAGACTCTTTGATTGGGATTTCTATAATTTTTTCATCATTACTGAAAACTTGCTAGTGATCAGAGTTATCAGGGACCGATAGTCTAAAAACAATCTCTAATTATTTTGGTTTACCCCACATGTCATTGGTGGGGTCAAATCAATATGTCATTCCTACTAACTCACCTACCTTGGCATTCAAATCTCTAGGTATTGCTTTAATCTTATATAAATCAAATATTTCAAGCAAGTCCTAGACCCAATGCTTATAAGACTTTAGTGTTTATTCTTCATAGTGCACTAGGAATTTGACTTGATTTATGATTAGTTTGAAGCTACCATATATTCTTAGGTCCTTTAATCCCATATTTCTTGCATCTTTCAAGCTATTACAAAGTGATTCATAATCTACCATATCATTTATATAGTTTAACAATAAACTAAAAACATAGTGGGTCTATGCTCCTTGTGGGTCTATGAACTACATGTCAATCCTAGCTTTATTTCTAGTTCTAGCACTGTTGAAGTATGTAGTCCATATATTTTGAACTCTTTTACTTATTAGGGTGGGAATATTTGAATAAGTTTCTATGATAAGTTAGTTTCCTAACTTGGTTTCTTCATACTCCACCTTTGGGTCCCTATCATATTGCAACATATTGATTATCATATCAACCTCTCAATCTTGGTTTCCTTCTTGATATTCATCATCTTCAATAAATTTTGGCATCTAATTCTAATTCACTATTCTTTAATCCTTTATCTTGTGCAAGAGGTAATTGTAGGAAGGCTCATTCTCAATCTTGGTTATCTTCCCATATTTAGGAAACTTCATATGAGTCTAGTCCATCACTAGGTAACTATACCTTGAAAACTTATGCATACACTCTTTGGAAAATGGCATCAATGCTACAGGGGTAAATTTATAAATATTACTTCTTGTACTACTACAAAATTTGGATATCTGGCTATAGTCATGATCAGATCTTTGAGAACCCCAATTGCACTATCTCTCATACCATCCATCTAGATTGATGTCTAGTTATCTTAGTATAGGAAGACCTATTTCTTTGTAAAAAACTTGGGCATAAATATGACTGCTACACATAAATCAACTATGCAAATCCTAAAAATATAAATTTTTATCTTGAGTGTCACTTAGAATAGGGATGACTTTAGAGTTTTTGGTTTTGAAGCATTCTGTATGTTGGATTCACTGACCTAGATGTCTGAAATATGTTCTACTATTAAATTTTATTGCTTTTCTATGCTAGCTGAAGCAAACCTAGGTTGTTTATCCCTAGTATAACTATGTTATTGCTCTTCTAGAGCCTCTTGGAGTAGGTACCATTATCTTGCTAGGTATAATACTTCTATCATAATGACCTTGGATAATGTTATTTTCATCTCCTATGTGATATTGAAATTGAGTCTAGCAAAGGAGCCTTCCCATATCATCATGAAATTTGGATATTTCTTAAAGGATATAATTTACCTCTCACTAGTGAGGGATGGGGTATTTTAACTACATTTTAGCCTCCTTTTGAATTTGTTCCACCCTCTTGTCAACTTCTTTTTTGATGTATTTACCAATTGCTTCTCTATCCTTATGGTATGTTATTGGTTCCTTTTCTTTACGTACTATTTGGGCTTTATTGTTTTACAATTCTCCTCTCCCCTTATGAGATGTATCTATTGATTCCTTTTATATATTTTCCTTATATTTTTATTTTCCTATTATGCTATGATAGGACCTTTGTATTTTAAGTATAAATGTGGCCTCCCTCTTCTAAGGATCATCGCACCTTTCTAAGTGTTGGCCTGCTTATAGCTTGTCACTTTAAAAAAATTATCCTTTTAGCCCTAGTTTCAACCCCTTACTAGTTGGCACATATGACATCATCTTTAAAAAATAATTCTTCATCTATCTCCATAATGTTGAAGATTGATAATATTGAATTAATGGGATTAGGCAAGGTAAATATTGATTGTGTCACCTAAGGCTATATGTACATTGCATAAATTATTAAATGGGTCGCTTGACCTATGGAGATATCTTACTAAACCTAACACTATTGACTATATTGAAAAGTTTGAAAATATCTAATGGCACCCATGCATTCAACAAGATCATGTATATCATTGTAAGTGAGGCACCATATTATTTTAGATTTTGTGTTGGTGTTGACCATATGATTGTGAGTTTGATTTCATCCTTGATTAACACCTTGTTAAGACACTTGATATTTTATTAGGTATGGGATATTTTAAGGCTACCAATTCTATGGTTGTTTCCATTGTTACTTTATAGTGTCCTAATTTAACTAGTCTTAATCACTTCCAACATTTTTCTCATTGCAAAATTGTTATTGGACTTATTACCAAAGTTGGATGGAGTGGGAAGGGCTAGATGTTGTGGCTAAAGTCTATTGTAGATAATATGTTTCAGTTGGGATGAGTAATAATGTATATATGACAATATGGAAAGGTGAATGGAAGCATTTGGTTGAGGATTAGATTGATAAAAAGTCAATCATAGAATTTGGTATGGGTGTATTTCTAAAATTTTAACTACATAAGCCATTGGTGAAGCAAGGGATATCTTCTCTACTCGTGTGAGAACATACTATTCTATGGCCATTTTTCAAATACTATAGCTAGTGTACAGTGGTTATCATTATAAACCATTAAAACTAAGTCAAATTATAAACACTTAGTGTAATATGATAATATTTTTTCTTCATTTGACCTAACTTTTTGTGGAATTAGATTGAGTCCTCAAGAATCTAGTCTTTAAACCATGGTTGTTTTCTTGAGGGTTTCATTGAATTATATTTAACTAAAATAAAATGAATAATTGTTTCCAATGCCATCAAACCTACACATAAAAGGATCTACTATTGATACTCCACTAGTAATTGAATTGTTTGGTAATCCCCTATACCATAATATAGCTTTATCATGAATGTAATAGATTAGTAAGTGTACCATTATTTCCTCCTCCTAAATGCAATAAATTGATTTGAGCATCGACAATTTGCTAAGGTGATTTACTATTATCTTGTTCCTATCACATTAACGGTAGCTAATGCTTTTATAGTTGTTGGAAAAATAGGAGAATAGACAACTAGTTTTTAGTATTCCTTGGTAGGTGCAATCAAGAAGTTGGTTTTATGGCCTAGGAGGTGCTCTTGGATTGTTCTATTAAGGAGGAAGTTGACCATAATATTGTTAAGGAGGGTACATCGTGTAGCCAGGAGATAGGTATGGATGGTATATAGGATACAAATATGGATGATAGTAAGGTAGAAAATATCGAGGTGGTGGATTCTAGTAAGCCCACAACTAGTTAGGAGGTGGTTGAATATTCTGCTATAAGGAGGATAGTTTAATCTTATCTATATAGTTTATTGGTTTTAAGGAGGTAGGACTTGTATATTTGTTGTGCTTGACTAGTTGGAGGCAATGCTAATCCTTGGGGGTTTCCTTGGGATACCTACAACCGCATCGGTCTAGTCATTGTTTATATATCTTGATAAAAGTTTAGATTCAAGCCTAATTACCCTATTGGAGCTAAGGATTGAAACTAGAGGGATGTTGGAAGTATTCTATAAACTAGATCAAGGTGGGATCTACGATAGAGGAGTAATTGTAGGATGGGTGTATTGCATATTATAAGTTAGTCATGGGTAATAGAATTGACTCACAAAGAGTGGATTATTCATAAGGTTCTCTACGTTAATTGGTATCTAATATAAAGGATTAGTTCGAGTCATAGTAAGGGCTATATTTGACTAAGTATGGCTTATTAGAGCTAATGAATAACTCATTTGTTGGTTCAAATAACTAATTTTTGGTGTTTTGGGCCTTTGGTTAACTACGATAACCATGGTTTGATAGGATAGGTCTAGATAACAAATTCTCTTCAAACTCATCCTCTTGTTTTACCCATGTGACAGTTTGTTCCTTCAATTTTCCTTTAACATTTCTTTGGTGGTACCCAATGATATCTACCATTTGGTTATATTTTCCCATTTTCTAATATTTTTATCATATATTCATAAGTATATGTGTATGTCCCTACACAGATAGGTTTGGACTCAAAATTATTTAAAATTAAAAAAATTTACCTATTGAGCAATTCACTTGTACAAATCAAAGCAATTTACTTACAATTTTGGGATGACTCACTAATAGGACACAATTTTATGTTATAAATAGATAAATTAACTTTGAAAATGTGGATGATTCACTTGCTAATTTCAAGTAGTTCACTTGAATTTCTAAACTTAGAAAAAATTGCAAAAAGAAAATGACCTAAGAGGATTGCTTAAAACAAATTACCTTTGAGACTAGAGTGAATCACTTTATCATGAGGGAGGGAGGAAGAAACTTATATTTCCTAGAAAATTAATTTTTACTCTTGGAGTTGATCACTCACCATATCTATCTTAGATGAATTTCACCTTATCAGAGTGAATCAATTCCTTTTTATGAGTGAATCACTTGTTTTGATCTTAGATAGAGATGAATAAAAATATACCTTAAGTGCTTTTCACCCATGGTAGATGCACATATGAGGTTAGATTTAAGTTTTTATGTTACTTGAATAGCGTTAAAGACATCACCTTTATGAAAATTCTAGAATTTTTTAGTGTGTTAGAGTCACCATTTGCAATGTACCTATAAAAATTCAAGCACAAATAATAAAAAATGGTCAATATTTAGGTCAAACTAGGATTGGAACTAAAAAATTTAGTTCTTTCCCTCAACAAATTTCTCAAGATTTAATCTATGAAAGTTTAGCATTTTACGAGTGAATCACTCATTAAGTCAGGGTAATTCGCTTAGAAATTCCAAGTGAATTGTTTACTTTTGTGGACTTAAAATTTTTCCACCTATTATCTAAAATGAGCAAATAACTTTGAATTTCAAAGCGAATCACATGGTAAAATTGATTTAGTGATTTTTTTAATATTTTAAATTAATAATTCTATCTATGAAAAATATAATATTGGTACAAAAATTGAGGAATTTAATACAAAGACAAGGAAAATAAGGTTTGGTCCCACAATGTATGTTAGAAACTATATTAAATTGAGAAATTTTACTAACTTTTAAATTAGGTTTTGCACCCCCAATTCAAGCTTCAATAAGGTTGTACAAGATTGTGAACGGCTTCTCCCAACCTCTAAATATAGGTTGGTTCCCCATTATCCTCATATAAAACCTCTACACTAGTCTAAACTAATTTGTATAAAAGTAAAGTGCGAAAATAGAAAATGCATGAAAATAAAATACAAAAAATAAAAATGGTTTGGGAATTTAGAGCACAATAAATTTGAAGCAAATGCAACTATTACACTATAGTGAGGAGGGCATGTGATCAATCAACACATAAGAAGTCAAATATCATCAATGTCCACCCATTATTTAAATTATTAAATTGATAAGTGAATGTCAAGATGGGCTAGAAGGGCCATGCCATGACTGCCATACACATAGTAAATCAGGAGGGTGATTCCATAATTGAAATCCTTAAAATATTTATAATTTCTTATAACCTCATGAGTGCAAAGCATAATGTGGGTTTCATAGAGTGTAGCTCTAAATTCTTAAGGTCAAAAGATAAATACAATGAGGGTCCTAGGCCCCTTTTTATAACAAAAGTTTACCCATGAGACCTAGCATGAAAAATAATTACTTCTAGTAAAAGTAAATATTTAGGGGCAACTTGAGTAAAATGTTTCACCTCAAAATGTTACATGCCTCTAACAATCTTGAAAGGCTTCCAAAATAACTTAATGCGCCACTACATGCCAAAAAGTTGCTTTTCAAAAGATTCACCTTAGGATTTGTGCTATATTTTACCTTTGTAACTATTCAAGTGATTCAATCATATTTTACAAACAACTAAACTACATTTTTTAAGAAATTTTCTTCTTCAATTCAATTAGTCCCCTTAAGCAAAAAAAAATGAATTCTAGAACCAATCAATTAAATTTTGCAATCAAATTGGTCCTTGTTCATACTTAGTTAAATTTTAATAATTTTTGGTGTTTTCTATTGCTTGACGTCTACCACTGTATTCTTCTCCAAAATTTTACAAAATTTATAAAGGTAGTGCCAAGTTACTACACTAGCCTAGCTTGAATGGTAACCTTGTAAATGTATGATAACATTTATGAAGGGACAATATGAATTTATGTTAACGACATGAAGTTAAAATTGAAATTGTATCACAAATTGATAATTAAACTAGTTTGAGGCCCTAACAATAGCCTTTTTGGGTGGAATCTACTCTAGTAATAGCCAAAGAGACTAAGAACTAGAATGATGATATCACACTCAATTTATTTATGAGTAATTAAGAGTTAAAGAACCAAGGTAAAATGAGTTCCCTAAGATCATCTATTGTTTACGCTTGATAACATAATAACCAAATGTATAATCCAACAAAAAATGATAAGATCCTAGGCATTAAATTTATAGGATGATTTGGATATGGTTGCATAAATGTAATGAAGGATTGGTTGGATTCCTCATCGAATGCATGCAAAGCTATGTAGATTTTTGGTTATCATCACTCCTTTGATGGATGGACAATGTAGATAAGGTAGTTCAATACGGTTAAGCAATGCAGGTGACATCGATATCAAAGAATAGATCATGAGTTGAATTCACTTTATAACATAGGTGAATATTTTGAGGCTAGTTTATTTGGTCCACACTTAAATATTTGGTTTGAGACAATGATATCAAAGTAATTTTAACTTGACGAGACTAGATCCAAGCTCATATTGATACTCATATATTTTTAACGGATATGGTGTTGATTGAATACTTTTAAACATGTGAGATGGATATAGTAAAGAAATAATGGCATCTACTTTGTTAGTAGACTATAATCTATAAAGTGGAAATTAAATTTGATTGCACTTCTATATAATAAAAATAAATATTGTTATTTTTATTAATATTGAGTAAGGAGGTTGTTACATATGATAAGCCTTACGGGAAATGTTTGTCATATTTTGGGAGTGAAAAATCCTTGATATGAGCCATCATATTTTATTATATGATCCCCTTGTTTCAACTTTGAGTTTATCTCATGACCAAAACTTAACCTCTTACCTTATTTACTTTGAAAATTGATTCAACATATTCCTTTTGAACTTAAACTTGCACATCGCAATCCCTTGTCCTATTTGTCCTCTAAATTTATTCTAATTTTTGCTTTAGATGGATAATTATAGCCTTTTCCATTTGATGAGATTGAGACACTTTCTATGTCATTGGAATAAAACATCCTTTGATTTTATCCATTTTCTACTATTACATAATCCCTTTGTTTCAATTTTGGGTTTATGCCACGAATACAACTTTTTAATCTTGTTCTTGATTGTTTTTACTTTGTAATCTCTTGCCAAGAGCTTAGTATCATGGCATTTGTTGAATTAAAATATAAATTTTTATAGTCCATTTATTGAACCCATTTTTTTATTTATATTTGATCACATATGATAAGCCTTACGGGAAATGTTTGTCATATTTTGGGAGTGAAAAATCCTTGATATGAGCCATCATATTTTATTATATGATCCCCTTGTTTCAACTTTGAGTTTATCTCATGACCAAAACTTAACCTCTTACCTTATTTACTTTGAAAATTGATTCAACATATTCCTTTTGAACTTAAACTTGCACATCGCAATACCTTGTCATATTTGTCCTCTAAATTTATTCTAATTTTTGCTTTAGATGGATAATTATAGCCTTTTCCATTTGATGAGATTGAGACACTTTCTATGTCATTGGAATAAAACATCCTTTGATTTTATCCATTTTCTACTATTACATAATCCCTTTGTTTCAATTTTGGTTTTATGCCACGAATACAACTTTTTAATCTTGTTCTTGATTGTTTTTACTTTGTAATCTCTTGCCAAGAGCTTAGTCTCATGGCATTTGTTGAATTAAAATATAAATTTTTATAGTCCATTTATTGAACCCATTTTTTTTATTTATATTTGATCACAATGGATTTTAGGAAAATTTTAAATATATTTATCGCAATGCCTATCCATGTTTCCTATCTACATCTATAGCTTGATTTCACTTATTAAAATGTTGATACATTTTGCATGAAATCCCTTGCAAGATTACCAATATTTTCTAAAATCTTCTTATTTATAAGTGAATCAAAAGTTCAAAAGTGTTTACCTAGACTTAAAGCCTTTCAAGAATTTTTGTCTATACAAAAAAATCTCACTCCATAGTCTTAAATGTAAGTTGACTCTCCCCATAAACCATAGGCTACCATTTATTAACCTAATATATGACAATATAAATACCTTGAAAAGGAAAGGAGTTAAATAACATATACTCAATTCCCATTTTTATTGAATTCATTTTTAAATCTTTAAAAGCTTAGTTAGTATCTATTGTACATACATATTAACCCTTTGGTTTTAAAAAATCATTATGTTGTACATAGTTAGACCATGACTAATCACTTTTGTTTCTATATAAATTTATTTTCTCTTTTTTTATTAAATGACAAAAAATATATTCTTCAAATAAAACATAAAATAAATGGTTGATTGTATATAAACACTTCTGGTTCTACTACAAATTTCTTTTTACTTTTATTTTTTAAGGACACTATATTTTTTTCAATTAAAACATCAGAAACATAGTTTACAAAAAATAATCACTTTTGTTTTAATTATTAGGTTATATGTGGATTCTATTGGGGCCACTCCCATCAAAATACCAAAATATTGCATTTGTTGCAACATACATTGTTATCAAAATATTTCATTTCTTTTTTCTCTTAAATATATTCTTCAACTTCTTTGAAGTGCTATGTTTCCACAATAAACTCCTTTACATATTTTTTACTAAGACATAAAATTTCAATTGGCTAGTTGCCTTCCAAAATTTGAATTTCACCGAGATGAATATCAACACCATAATTTGTTAATTTATCTGCTACCCAATTTCCTTCTCTATAAATATGCTCACACTTCCAAGATATTGCCTCTAGTAATAGTTTATGAACATCAACAACAATATTATTTTTTATCCAGTCTCCACATCCATTTTTGTTAATAGCATTGATGATTTTTTACGAGTCCCTCTCAATTGAAATATATTTTCATCCTTTTTCTACTACAATTTTAATTCTTGTAAGAAGTGCCCTATCCTCTACATAGTTGTTAGTTGAAGTTCCATATGATTATGAATAAGTGAGGATAATTTTGCCTTCACTATTTCTAGAAACACCACCTCCACTAGCTTTTCCTGGATTTCCTTTAGAAGCACTATAAAAATTAATTTTGATAAACCCAATTTTTGGATATTTCCATTTTACCATAGATCGAAGTAGATCCTTTGTTTTAATTTCATTGTCGCAGATGACTCTTCCATGTGTGTTCAAATCTTGTAGCCAAGTTATTAGCACCTATTTTTTTGCAATTGAGACTTCCCATGATGAGCACCATATTTGTAGACATTCTATAAGAGAGGTAATAATACGGTTCTAAACTTGGGCATGATTTTGAGATTTATTTTTAAAAATAATGTGATTCCTTTCAAGCCATTAATTCCAACAAATAATGGCAGGGAAAATCCTCCAAAGAATACATAATGCTTTAGCTTTGAAATAATTTATCCAACATTTTATCAACTCTTTCAATGTTGATGGAGCTACCCAATATAATTTCATATTTTTTAAAAATAATCCCAAATGGTGTGAGCAAACAAACAATGAAGAAGTAAATGGTTTGATGTTTCTAAATACTTCTCACACAAGGCAAATATGAAGGGTCCATAATATCCTATAATATCCTCTTATTTGTATACTCTCTCTTGTAAGAATTTTAATTTGAACTGTTAACCAAAGAAATGTTGAGACCTTAGGGAGAGCCTCTAATGACTAAATGTTCTTCCAAGTAAATCTTTCGGAAAAGGAAATTTTGATTGTTCTAAATCCTCATATCCCAACTTGATCGAGTATCCACCATCCTTTGAAAAATTCCAAACCAACTCATCCTTTCATGTAAAAATTGGCAAATAAAACTCTTGAAGCATCTTTTGAAGTTCATCTATAATTTGCTTGAGTTCCTCTTCTTCAACAAGATTACTAAAAGAAATCCATGATTTGGAGTTTTTGATCATAATAATATGATATTTGACCTTTGGACCTTTATATGCTAGGCACACTTGAGCCAATGGTTTTCATTTTGAGTCAGAGATAAGAGGATATGACTTCAACCAAACATCAGACTAAAAATTTGCATAACTTCCCTCATTGACTAACCATATTATATGTTTTTTTATCAATTGCAAACTCTCTGATATGAAGTTCCATGTTGAAAATCCTTTGGGTAGATTTATTTTCTTGAATAATTTCATTGCATCAAGAGAACATATATATTTTTGAAGTAATATTTTTGCCCAAATATTTCCTTTATCTATGAATAATCTTTATCCAAGCTTTGCTCCTAATACCAAATTCATAAGTTTACAATTTTGTAAGCTTGCTCCTCCAATATTATTTCCTTTCCAAACCCTATCCCACTTACAAAGAGGAAACCTAAATTTTTCTTCACAACCTTTCCATAGAAAGTCTCTTTGAATTTTATCAATTTCAGATGCAATACTTGTTGGTAGTCTTGAAAGTGACATCATATAAATAGGAATGGATTGCAATGTAGTCTTTATGAGTTGTAAACTTCCTACCATGGTTAAGAACTTATCTTTCCAACCTTCCAAGCAAGCGTTCATTCTATCCAAAAAAGAGATCCAAAGCTCCTTTTTATTTCTTTTATCAGACACAGGAATACCCAAGTAGATTTATGGAAAATTTTCAATTTTAAACCCTGAATATTTACAATAATTTATTGTAAATCAAGGGCAATATTAAGGAAAAAAATCTTGGTTTTTGTAGTATTTACCATTTGTCCCGTAGCCTTATCATAGCATGATAATATTGATTTAAACTCCATGGCCTCATTGACTAAGGAATGGCCCAAAAGAAAAGTATCATCAACAAATTGGAGATGAGATTAAAAGGGAATATTTTTTTGCAACTTGAATACCCATTATTTTTCCTTCTTTTTTTGCCTTTCAAAATGCTCTCCCTAATTCTTCTGCTAGATAATAAATAGAAAAGAAGAAAGTGGATCACCTTGACGAAGTCCACAAGATGACTTGAAATACCCAACAGGAGAACCATTGATCAAAATAGAAAAATTTGCAGTGCTATAACAATATTTAATCCACTCACACCAACTATAATCAAAGCCAAAATTTTTGAGAATAGCATGTAGAAAATTTTAGGAAACCCTATCATATGTTTTGTTCATATCTAATTTCAAAAGCATACCTAGTTTTTTCATGGAATGAAGAGAATGTATGGCCTCTTGTGAAATAATTATACCATAAAGAATTTGTTTACCATGAAAAAATCCACCCTGTTCCTATGAGATAAGACACCCTATAATGCCCTTTTCACCTTTACTGGGAACCAAGGTAATAAAAGTAGCATTTATATCACTTATTATAGCCTTCCTTTTTTGGGCTTCTTCAACTGCAACTAACATATCTCTCTTCAAATAAAATCCCAAATATTTTGAAAGAAAATTGTAAGAAATCCATCGGGGCCAAGTGCCTAGGATGGAAAGAAAAAATTGCTTCATGGAGCTCCTCCATAGATATCTTCATCAAGCTTTCATTTTCTCCCTGAATGATAATTGAAGGAATATTTGCAGAAGTTTTTCTTGTGATTTCTTATCTTACCTAGAATTTGACAAAATATTTTTGAAATAATTATTTTATTCCTTCCTTATACCTTCTTTGTCCTCAATATTTCTTCCATCTAGAGTTTTAATATTTTTGATATGAGAAACAAAAAAAATTGTTTTTGCTATAGCATTTTTGTGTATTTTTATCTCCTTCCTTGAGCCATTTCTACAGGAAGGTGTGACCCTCGAGGGGTTGGTCAGGAAGGAAAGGGAGAAATATGTGCCTGGTCATAGTGGGGTGTCCTATGGGGTACCCATGAGTGGGTCCCCAAGGCTTGGTCACCCCTCTAACCTTGGGGTATCCTCCTTTGTTGTGGTTACCACTAAAGGCTTGCAATCTCATCTCTCAAAACCCCTCTTCGACCTTTCTCCAATCTGTAATAAGCTAGTGGTGTAGAATGAACTCTTGGATGTAACTATGGATGAAGGGTCATGGAACCTGGTCGACAAGTTCCAAGGTAGCAAACCAGATATTGAATCTATCTGACGTTGGGTAATTCTCAAATGGAAGCCGTTGGGATCGCTTGATATTGTTGCAATATCTAATGCCTTCTTCCTCATAAAACTGAACTGTGAGGAGGATGCAAAGTACATTTTAGGTGAAGGCCCCTGGTTCTTTGGAAAGAGGAGTATTTTTATATGAAAATGAGGTTTAGAATTCAATCCCAAGATGCAAAAGGTGAACTTGGATCCCCTTTGGGTGTGACTCCTAGATTTACCTTTTCATATTTGGCATGAATATATTTTGTGAGACATAGCTAAAGCTATTGTGGACCTGGTATTGATTGACTTAGCTACTAGAGCCAAGACCAGGATGATTTTCTCCATAATGTGCATCATGGTGGATCTGGAGGTTGATTTACCTATCTAGATTGAGCTTGTGTCAAAATAGGGTCCCTGGATTCAGTAAAATATTTATGAGAACAAACCCATGAGATGTTATGCTTGTAAGAGGTATGGTCACTCGTTTGGATCATGATCTCATAAAGCCCCAGGTGGGGGTACCCAAAATAAGAATGATACCAAAAGACTAGTTAGTTTAAGCCAAGAACAGGGAGCCCCTTCTAAGCTAATCCAATATGAATTGATTTCAGATGAGCCTGAACTAGAGGAAAGGATAATGGACCAAGTCCCTATGGTGGATGTTAATAATTTTGGAAAAGCGATGGTCCAGAATATAAACACATCTAGCAGCATAAGTCTAGACTAGGTTATCCCATAAGACTTGATTATGGAGACTTTAATCCCTTCAAAGTTCTTTCATAACTCCTATCAAATATTACTCTTTGAGGAGCCAATCATAGAAGAACTCTGCTCCCCCATAAGCCTTGTGAGGTTCTTGTTTAGGAGTCACCAACCCTACTTGAGTTGAAATGGTCACTGTGCCTAGGTATGGGATATTCGAGCACAACCAAGTCCAGATCCAAAACTTGAAGTACTTGAAAATGTCAGCTGGATGTCAGAAGTAATCGTAAGGTAGGGAAACCCTCTAATAAAGTATTGAGGATCTGTGAGGCAGAGTCAAAAATTGTTGATGGACTTCAATCCCAATTGAATCTTGAGAAAGAGAAGGATATCAAAGGTAAAAAAATGAAACTTGATATATTTTGTAGCTCCCTCGATTCTTTGAGTGGAAATAATGGCTCCAAATCTCAAAGATGAAGTTGTTATCTTGGAATATCAGAGGCCTAAATGGGCCCTCCAAGAAATAAATTTTGGCAACACCCAGGAGAGAGGTAATACTTGATGTTACATTTATTAAAGAAACTAATATGGATAGTTCTAATGCAAAGGTAGTTAAAAAATTAGTTTGGAACGAAGCGGTTTTTGCAACAAATTCTGCCAATGGAGCTTCTGGGGGTCTTCCTTGTATATGGGACCTTGAGAAACTGGATGGATCCATTCTATTTATTTTAGATAAAGTGATTAATATTTTATTTTATAGCAAGGACTCTAGGCAGAGACAGATTATGTCTAAAATTTATGCCCCTAATACAACCCCTAAAAAGAATCTTTAGTAGGAATCTCTGAGCTCTATGAGAGATTTTTTCAAGGAGGAAGCTTCGATTCTCGTTGGGGACTACAATACCCCCTTATACCCTTCAGATAAAAAGGGTTGTAGTGATTTTGGTTCTAAAAGCATGGAGGATTTTATTGCATTTATTAATAATTAGGATCTGATGGATGTCGATATGAAGGGGTCTAAATACACTTGGATTAATATGCATCTAGGTAATTATATTATCCAGATTAGGTTGGATAGGGTGTTATTCTCCATGGAAGGTCTTCTAGGATTTGGAGATGCATCCCTTTGTTCTCTCCCCAAATTGGGGTACAATCATAATCCTATGGTATTTGAAAAAGTCTCATACTCTAGTTTGTTTCCTAGACCCTTCAGGTTTGACGCAATGTGGCTGCAACATCAAGGCTTAGAATCTAGAATTTTGGAATGGTGGTCTCGAGGTTTTTCAGGCCCTATTATTTCTCAAGTGGCTTCAAAGCTTAGATTTGTTAAAGCTAATATTAAGGTTTGGAACAAGTACATTTTTGGGAATGTGTTCTAGAGGAAAAAGAGTTGGTTGAATAGTTAAAGGAAGTTGAATTAAATTTGGATTCAGGAGAGGTGATTGAAGGGGACAGACACAGGGAAAGAAAACTATTAGCAAATTCCCATAATGTGCTAGTGTATGAAGAAAATTTGTGACATCAAAAATAAATATCCCTTTGGCTCTGTGAAGGTGATAGGAATACAAAATTCTTTCACACGTCCACCTTAAGGCATAAGAGCAATAATAGAGTTAGAGAAATTATGAAATCAGATGGTATTATCTTGAAGGATATTGTAGAAATTAGGAAATAAGTGATCAAGTTTTTCAAAACCCTCCTTTGCCTTATATATCCAACCTAGGGATGATAGGGATCTTCAAGCTAAAGAGAGGCTACTGCACCATATATACAACCTAGTTTTAGATTATATGAACAAAGACCCTTGTGCTTCCTTTTAGAATGAGAAAATTAGGGCCATTATCTTCTCTATGGGTGGTCTCAAAGCTCTGGGGCTGAACAACTTTCCTCCTATTTTCTTTCAAATGTTCTAGCACATTGTAGGTGGTGACATCTATTCAACTATGAGGAAAATTAAGGAGTATAATTTAATTATGGCTAATGTAAACTCAACATTTATAGTTCTTATCTCGAAGTCATTGGGTGCTAAAGATTTCTATGATTTCAGGCCCATTAGCCTTTGTAATACACTTTTTAAAATTCTCACTAAAACTATGGCGAACAGGCTCAAAGTATACCTTTCGATAATTATTGACCATCCTCAAAATGGATTTGTAGTAGGCAAACAAATTATGGATGATGTTATTGTAGTGCATGAGTTGATTCATTATGTAGACAAAAGTAGAAGGCTAGGAACTTTCCTCAAACTTGATATGTATAAAGCATACGACCGGGTCTCGTGGAGCTTTCTGCTTAGAGTTCTAGGGAAATTTGGTTTCAAGCCTTGCTAGATTAGATTGGTCAGAGCTTGTATATCATCAAAAAAATTCTCAATCTTAGTTAATGGATCATCAATTGGTTACTTTATTAGTTGCAAAGGTATTTGTTAGGGTATCCTATGTCTTTGTATCTATTTATTTTATTGACTGAATATTTGGGAAGAGCTCTAAATATGAATTCCACAATAGTGGAAATCAAACTTGCAGCTACCATTGACCCGATCTCACATCACCAATTTTTTGATGATACATTATTATCATTTTTAGCTTCAATCCCTCAGGCCAAAGCTATCGAAGAGATCCTCTAGGACTATGAAAGAGCGGTTGGGTAGAAAGTGAGTTTAAGGAAAAGTAAGGTGTTCTTCCTAAATACTCCTCTCGATAGGTAGAGGAAAATTATTGAGATCTTGGGATGTGAGATTGACTCTCATCCTTAAGTTTATCTGGGATTGACAATGTTCAAAGGGGGGATTAAGACTTCTCTATGGAAACTGGTTTTAGAAAGAGTTCAAAGAAAATTGGTAGGATGGAAAGGGATGTTTTTGAGCCAATAAGGTAAAATTATGCTAGTTAAGGCTACTCTGAAGAGCATACCATTGTAATTCCTTTCTCTCTTTTGGATTTCAGGAAATATTTTTTAAAAAATTAAACAAATTCAGTGATCCTTTATTTGTTCTAGTTCTGAGGAGAAGAAGAAGTTCTCTCTTGTGGCATGAGATCAAGTGTGTAGTAGGAAAGAGTTGAGAGGTCTGGGCTTAAGAATAATTAAAATTTTAAATAGAGCACTAACAGCTAAACAAGGCTGGATATTGGTTCAAAAATATAATGTTAATTGGGTTAAAATATTGGCAACCAAATATTTAGGTAACACTGGTAATTTTCTCACAGACCCAATTCATAGCCTTGGCTCAACATTATAGCATAACATTGTTAACAATCGCTCTGATATCATAAAGGATGGAAGATGGGTGTTAGGTAATGGGTAGAACATTTATTTTTGGAAAGAAGCATGGGTAGATGATAGACCGTTAGAATCATATCTTCACTTGAGTTTGGTGGAACCAATCACAAGCCAAGCTTTCGTGCTGAAGGTAGTGACTTCATTATCTCTCTTAATGATACAAAATGCTGAAAACCATTTTTTTTGGGGATTTCGTAGGAAGAAGAAATTGCGTTAAAATATCTAATGGATATCCTAAAGTGGATGGTTATTCCTAACCAAGATAGGCCAGAAATATTGGTGTGGGGGGCTGAGAAGGACAATTTTTTTCTGTTAAGTCATCCTACATGTTGTTAGATGTTCCCTTTGATCCCTGGTTTCTTGTTAGTAATATATGGCTGAAGGATATTACCCCTAAAGTTAATGTATTCTTTTGGTTGTGACTCAAGGTAAGTGCCTCACATTAGAAATTTTTTTAGAAAATAAGATTGGTTATCTTGAATAGATGCTAACTATGTGGTAGTGCTGAAGAATCACCTGTGCACCTATTTTCTGACTGTCCCTTATCTCAATCTATCTTCTCCTAGTTCTTGAGGACTGTTAGTGTGGTTTGGGTTTTCCTAAAGTTGCTATCTAACTTGATCATTCAATGGAAGTCTCCCTTTCTATCTTTGTGTCTTTGAGCTTTTTGGTCCTTTGGTTTACCTCATGTTTGGTGGCATATTTGGAAGGAGAGGAATTCTAGAGCCTTTAAAAATATCTCCCATTCGATTGAGTTCATGGTACTTTATGTTGTTGTTGCCATTGTTGAGAATGTGGATGCAATTAATTTAGATAAGGTCACTTCCGTTGGGGAGTTGGTAGTGGATTCAACTCTTGGATTTAGAGATTATTCTCTTGAATATCGTCTTGAAGATTCTGCTAGACATACTACTATTTAGGAACCTCCTCCTCCTGGTTGGTTGAAGCTAAATTTCTGTGGATCTTCTAAAGGGAATCTGAGACCAACCAATGCGAGGGGATCAGTTAGAGATTCATATGGGAGGATTTTGTTGGATTTCACCAAAAATTTAGATCATCAAACTAGTCATTTTGCGGAGGCATGAGCTCTCTTTCAAGGGGTTTGTCAATTGAAAATTTTGAATGGTAGGAAGGTAATTATTGAAGGGGATTCCTTCAATATAATTAATATGCTCAAAGGTATTAAAGTCTCTTCTTGGATGATCACAAATGAATTTGCTGAAACCCAAAGATGGATTTTAACCCTCGAAGTGGTTGAGATTAAGCATGTTTACAAGGAGGGAAATAGATCGGCAATTTTTTTAGCAAACTTGGGACTTTTGCAGGATAGATGAAAAATTTTGTAGGAGGCTTTTCCAGATGTATTAAATCAAATAGACAATGAAATATTGAGGAGATAATTTGTGTTTTCAAATGGCTCTGATCTGCGATAGTAGGGATCCCCTGGGAAATTTTTTTGTTTGTCCTACTCAACTATTATGTAGCTTTGTTGTTTGTCTATTTTGTGGATCCTTTTTGGTTTGCTATGTTGATATATTTATTCCTTATTTTTAGCTGGTTGGTTGATCCAATCTTGCAAAATATTTGGGGCACCTTTCAAAATCCCTTCGTCCATCTTATAACAAAAATTCTCTCTATATTTTTGGAACCAATATGACTCCTCCTTTTGCAATGCATTGTGATAATTAGAAAGTAATTGTTTTTTCTTTCACATAAGAATCCTCATCCATTCTCTTAATTTCTGCTATCTATTGTAAATTTTTGAGCTTGGATTCAATTACTTTATTTTCTTTAAAAATATTATCAAAATATTTAGCATTCCATATCTTCATTAGCTCCTTTAAGTATTTCAATTTTTGAACAAACATGTACATACACGATCCTTCAAATTTTGATTCATCCCACTATAACATAACCAAATGAAAAAATTAGGATCTTGGAGCCACATATACTGGAAGAGAAATGGATTTAGATGACCATTATTAGGTAACTTACAAGTCAAAATAATGGGTTTATTGAAGAACACAAGCTTATACTGAGAGGGGGGGGTGAACAGTATAAGACCGCTTTTTACTTTTTCCTTCAATTCAACTTTCAATTCAATATTATGCAGTGTATAGAAAGCAGTATCAATAGCAAGTAATCAAAGCAATGCACAAAACACCATCCACAATAGAGACACAACAATTTACGTGGTTCACCCAATGCGGGCTACTCCACGGATAAAATATTTCACTAAATTTTATCAAATCAAATTCTGGGAATACCTTTCCCGATTACAATGTTTATGGGCACCAACCCAAAGGAGACACCAATCCCCTAGCTCTGCTTCCGTCGGTGATCCTCTAGAAGACCTCTGCCTCCTCTCGCCCTTAGCAAATGGAACTCTATCCACAGAAGACACCTGTCTTCCCTGCTCTGGCTGGAGACCTCTGTCCTCAACTCTATCACCTCCAAAGCTGGTCCTCGAAATTGCACTAAACACAGTCCTTCGGTCTAGCACAAATGTCCTCGATCTCTTTCTCTGATCTGCACCAAACACAGTCCTTCGGTCTGGCACAAATGTCCTTGTCCTCTTTCTCTGGTCTGCACAAAAACACAGTCCTTCGCTCTTTTTGCGCAAGCACAGCTGCACTTGATCAAACTTCGACCTTTGCACCTCTGCGCAATCACAACTGCATAGTCTTCACGCACTCTGCTTCCTTGCAATCTCACTCACTTAGAAGATTCGATGAAATGCACTCTGTACACTGCTATCGAATTTCGCACTCTGCTTCTTGGCGATCGAACTTCTCCCCGCACTCTATCTGTGAATGTCGCACTTCGAATGCACACTTAAAAATCGATGCCTTAACTCTCCAAACAACCCTCCTTTTATACTAACACATTCAAGATTTAAACCTTGGTCTTAGTCGGCTGTTACCCTTAAACTACGTCGGCTACAAAACCCTAAACTACGTCGGCTCAAATTTAACTCTGTCGGCTTCAACCGCCTCTGTGGTTCTATAGCTTTTCTCGTGAAACTACAACATGTCACGATATCGTGACATCTTTGCAACCGTACACAATCTTATGGCTTTTGTCATGATATCGTGACACTTTTTGCTTCTACTGACGTCATCTTCACTTCTGTCATGAAATCATGACCCTTCTGTCTTCATGGCCTTCTTCTCTACTTTTGTCATGAAATCATGACACTTCTGCCTCTGCTGACGTCATCTTCAATTCTGTCATGAAATCGTGACCCTTCTGTCTTCATGGCCTTCTTCTCTGCTTTTGTCATGAAATCGTGACATTTCTCCTATAAAAGACCTGCTTCCAGTTTCTGTCACAAAATCGTGACACTTTCTCCAACTGAATGCTGCCATCTCAACCTATCACGAAATCGTGACACTTCCTACATCCGTACGATTTCTTTGCAGCCTGTCACGAAATCATGACGCTTTCAGCTTTCGTACGTCTTCTTTGCACCCTATCACGAAATCATGACAGTTCTCATTTTTGACTCTTCCCTTTGCTGCATGTCACGAAATCATGATAGTTCTCACTTTGATTTCTGTAGCATGTCGCGAAATCGTGACACTTTATCTTGCTACTTTCTCTCTCTTCGAACTTGTACGAAATCGCGACAACTCACATTCGACTCTCTCCGCATTATGTCACGAAATCATGACACTTTTCCTTTGGGACTCCTTCTCCTACAACATGTCTGAAATCGAGACACTTTTCCTTTCAGACTCCCTCTCTTACAACATGTCACAAAATCGTGACACTTTTTCTTTCGGACTCCCTCTCCGCAACATGTCACGAAATCGTGACACTTTTTCTTTCGGACTTCCTCTCCTTCAACATGTCGCGAAATCGCGACACTTTTTCGTCCGTACAATCTTCTTTGCAATATGTCACGAAATCACGACATTTCTGACTCCGAACATTCTCTCTCCTCTATGAGTCGCGAAACTGCGACATGTCGCGATATCGCGACACTTTTCCAAAAAGCTTTCTCTCTCCTGCCTAGGTCGCGAAAATGCGACATGTCGCGATATCGTGACACTTTTTCAAACTTACTCATTTTTCCAACTTACACTTTTCTTTCGAACCTGTCAGCTTGGAGTTTGCCAGAGACCTTTGAAACTGTCATGCCGTAACCTTCATCAAAACAAAGTATTTGACATCAAATCAAATTCCTTCATCAAATTCCTTCGAAAGCTTCTTGACATCAATGACAACTTAAACACTTGAGCAAATGCAATGTACCCAAGGTACCCAAAATTGCCAACAATCTCCCCCTTTGTCATTGATGGCAAACCTTTATTGAAAACGCTTCTCAAGAGCAAAAGCTGAAACAAACTGAGCTAACAACTGACCAACGTCTTTTGAAGTTTTGCTCCCCCTGACTTGAAGCTTTCCTCTTCACTTGAAGCTCTCCCCCTTACTCATATCTCTCCCCCTTTGTCATCAATGGCAAAGGGCCACCTTTGGGGCTCGGGACTAAGAATTAGCCTCTTAGCTTAGTCCCTCCCCCACCTCCTGATGAGGTGATTAATTCTGGGGTGGGAGTAAAACTCCCATTAGGCACTGATCATCATCAGTGTCTATAACTTCCTTGCCAGGCCTTCTCTTGAACTCATTGTCCATTTTCCTGTTCCTGTTACTGTTCTTGTTCTTGTTCTCATCCCTATTTTTGTTCATGCCTTGATCCTTGGACCTGTTCATACCACTGTTCCTGTTCCTGTACCTTGGAAGATCAGCTCTACACTGTCTAGCTATGTGACCTCCATTGTTGCACTTATAACAGGTAACAATGTTATTTCTTTTAGGCATACCTGTTCTTTGAATCCGCCAGTTCTGCCCAAACCTGTTCTGATTAATCCTGTTCTGGCCGAGCCTGTTATTTATCTCGCAATAGACTGCCTTGTGCCCGAACTATTGACAAGAGTAGCAATACCCTCGAAAGAAACTGGCACTTCTGATTTTGTCATTTACTGTCTTTACTTGAGTCATGCAATGTGCAGCCATGTGACCAAACCTGTGACACGCAAAACATCTGTCGTGAAATTTTCCTTTATTCGACCTCTTGGGTCCCAAAAATTTTTTCTTCTCATTCTGAATTCTGTTTTCTATTTTTGCGCATCTATCAGTCATGGACTCAAGATCTGAAAAACTTTCCTCATCAGAACTCTCTTCCTTTTGGAGTCTCTTACTAGACTCTCCAACTTGCGGTTTGACAAAACCAAGACCTGTTTTATCTGTTGGTTTTCTTTGATCTTTGATGAGTGATTTAACCTTTTTGGAGCTGTCTTGAAACCTGTACAGACTTATCCTTGTACTCTTTGGTTTCCTCTTTCAAAGAAGCCATTTTCTGTTCTAACTCACTATACTCAAGAACCTTCGATTCCAGCTCATCCTTGAGTTCTTGTGTCTTAGCCATAGAAAAATCAAGACTTTCTATAAGATCATCTCTCTCTATACAACATTCATCTAACTTATCCTTGAGTTTAGCATTCTTCTTTCTTTCCTTTTTCAAAGCACTAAGAGCATTAATAAGTTCACTTTCAAGATCCTTTATTTGTTTGCTTTCTGAATCATCAAAGCCTTTTTCAGATTTCTTATCACTAGAGGTGCTACCTTTTTCAAAAACCATACATGCATCTTCCTTATAGTTTTCTGAAGCATCCTCATACATACTGGAAACCAAATCACTATTTGTACAATCATCCTCAAGGTGACCAAAATTTCCACATCTAAGGCATTTCATGATAATGAATCTATGTTTCGGTTCTTCCTCTTTTTCTGAAATAAACAACATCTCATTTTCATCATCACTCGAAGAACTTTCACTATCACTACTCGAACACTTACTTGCTTTGTCCAGGTAGAAACTCTTCTTGTGCTTGTGAGAATACCTCTTTCCTTGATTGTTGTGCTCATCTTTGTTCTTTCTGTGATGCTTGTGCTTTTCAGAATCCTTGCTCTTAGAATCCTGTTTCTCTTCATCACTTTCATTCTTGGAAACAATACAGTCAGTAGCATAATGACCAAACTTTCCACAATTGAAACATCTTATATTTTTCATGCTTTTGTGCTTTCTAGAGAACTTGCCTTTCTTGTTGTAATATGCCTCTTCATCACTAGAAGACTCATCACTCTCTTGAAGTCGTTTACCCTTGGATTTCTTGGTAGCTTTGAAAGTCGCTTCTTTCTTGACGTCAACCTTTACCCGAGTTCTCAACTCAAATGCTCGCAAGAATGCTATGAAGCTCATCCTTTTTTAGTTTATCCAAATCTTTAGCTTCCTCAATAGCAAAAATATTTTCACTAAATCTATTAGGAAGAGATCTTAAAATCTTATCACAAACATCATTTTCAGCAAGCTCAAGTCCTAAGTCTTTCATGGAGTTAACAACCTCATCCATACGAAGCATGTAGTCACTAATATTTTCATCATCATTCATCTTGAGTTGTTCAAACATACCTTTGAAATGTCTCAACTTGGCCTTTCTGACATTTGCATCACCAGTATGAACCACCTACAATCGTTTCCACATTTCACTAGCTGTCTTGCAGTGAATTACTTTGGTGAGATCTGCTTTCTGTAAACCTTTCAGGATTGCATTCATTGCTTTTGAATTGTTGTGATGTAGGAGCCTATCTTCTTTAGTATATGGACCATTTATAGGAATAGTGTACCCATCTTCAATCACTTCCCAAACCTCATTCCCAAGTGCCATTAGATGAACCTTCATCCTTGCACTCCAAAGACCAAAATCTGATCCATCAAGAATAGGTGCTGCATTGCCACTTGAATAATCCATTGTGTTCTTTGCTAGCTTTTCCTTCAAGCTGTTAAACTTTTCGAAGGCACCCGCTCTGATACCAATTGAAGAACACAAGCTTATACTGAGAGGGGGGTGAACAATATAAGACCGCTTTTTACTTTTTCCTTCAATTCAACTTTCAATTCAATATTATGCAATGTATAGAAAGCAGTATCAATAGAAGTAATCAAAGCAATGCACAAAACACCATCCACAATAGAGACACAACAATTTACGTGGTTCACCCAATGCGGGCTACTCCACGGATAAAATCTTTCACTAAATTTTATCAAATCAAATTCTGGGAATACCTTTCCCGATTACAATGTTTATGGGCACCAACCCAAAGGAGACACCAATCCCCTAGCTCTATTCTGGCTGGTGATCCTCTAGAAGACCTCTGCCTCCTCTGCCCTTAGCAAATGGAACTCTATCCATAGAAGACACCTGTCTTCCCTGCTCTGGCTGGAGACCTCTGTCCTCAACTCTATCACCTCCAAAGCTGGTCCTCGAAATTGCACTAAACACAGTCCTTCGGTCTAGCACAAATGTCCTCGATCTCTTTCTCTGATCTGCACCAAACACAGTCCTTCGGTCTGGCACAAATGTCCTTGTCCTCTTTCTCTGGTCTGCACAAAAACATAGTCCTTCGCTCTTTTTGCGCAAGCACAGCTGCACTTGATCAAACTTCGACCTTTGCACCTCTACGCAATCACAGCCGCATAGTCTTCGTGCACTCTGCTTCCTTGCAATCTCACTCACTTAGAAGATTCGATGAAATGCACTCTATACACTGCTATCAAATTTTGCACTCTGCTTCTTGGCGATCGAACTTCTCCCCGCACTCTATCTGTGAATGTCGCACTTCGAATGCACACTTAAAAATTGATACCTTAACTCTCCAAACAACCCTCCTTTTATACTAACACATTCAAGATTTAAACCTTGGTCTTAGTCGACTGTTACCCTTAAACTACGTCGATTGCAAAACCCTAAACTACGTCGGCTCAAATTTAACTCTGTCGGCTTCAACCGCCTCTATGGTTCTATAGCTTTTCTCGTGAAACTACAACATGTCACGATATCGTGACATCTTTGCAACCGTACACAATCTTATGGCTTTTGTCATGATATCGCGACACTTTCTGCTTCTGCTGACGTCATCTTCACTTCTGTCATGAAATCGTGACCCTTCTGTCTTCATGGCCTTCTTCTCTGCTTTTGTCACAAAATGTGACACTTCTCCTATGTTGACGTCATCTTCAATTCTATCACGAAATCATGACCCTTCTGTCTTCATGGCCTTCCTCTCTGCTTTTGTCACGAAATCATGACATTTCTCCTATAAAAGACCTGCTTCCAGTTTCTGTCATGAAATCGTGACACTTTCTCCAACTGAATGCTGCCATCTCAACCTGTCACAAAATCGTGACACTTCCTGCATCCGTACGATTTCTTTGCAGCCTGTCACGAAATCGTGACGCTTTCAGCTTCCATACGTCTTCTTTGCACCCTATCGAAATCGTGACAGTTCTCATTTTCGACTCTTCCCTTTGTTGCATGTCACGAAATCATGATAGTTCTCACTTTGACTTCTGTAGCATGTCGCGAAATCGTGACACTTTATCTTGCTACTTTCTCTCTCTTCGAACTTGTCACGAAATCGTGACAACTCACATTTCGGACTCTCTTTTGCATTATGTCACAAAATCGTGACACTTTTCCTTTTGGACTCCTTCTCCTGCAACATGTCATGAAATCATGACACTTTTCCTTTCGGACTCCCTCTCCTGCAACATGTCGCGAAATCGTGACACTTTTTCTTTCGGACTCCCTCTCCGGCAACATGTCGCGAAATCGTGACACTTTTTCTTTCGGACTTCCTCTCCTTCAACATGTCGCGAAATCGTGACACTTTTTCGTCCGTACAATCTTCTTTGCAATATGTCGCGAAATCGTGACATTTCTGACTCCGAACATTCTCTCTCCTCTATGAGTCGCGAAACTGTGACATGTCGCGATATCGCGACACTTTTCCAAAAAGCTTTCTCTCTCCTACCTAGGTCGCGAAAATGCGACATGTCGCGATATCGCGACACTTTTTCAAACTTACTCATTTTTCCAACTTACACTTTTCTTTCGAACCTGTCAGCTTGGAGTTTGCCAGAGACCTTTGAAACTGTCATGCCGTAACCTTCATCAAAACAAAGTATTTGACATCAAATCAAATTCCTTCATCAAATTCCTTCGAAAGCTTCTTGACATCAATGACAACTTAAACACTTGAGCAAATGCAATGTACCCAAGGTACCCAAAATTGCCAACATTTATGATCTGATCTTGCTCGTAAAAAATATCTAAAGAGATTGTATACTTTGTTTGCAACCATTTATTGAATAACAAGAATCTATCCAGTATTTTTGCTATATGATTTTTTCCAATGCGTTTATTATCCCATGTATATTGAAATCTTGAGGGACTAACATCTCAAAGGTCATTTGAATTGACAAATGAATCAAAATATTGCATTGATTTAGACCATCCTAGAATGCCACCCTTCTTTTCCAAAGGAGATAGAACAATATTAAAATCACCCCTAAGAATCCATAGATCACAATGAATCATATTTGTATTTGACAAAAATATGCTAAGGTCCTTCCAACATCTTTCACAAGGAGTAACTATAGTTAGAGCATATACATTTATAACCCCAACTTTGATGTTTTCCTATTTCCTACAAAATAATCTAGCAACCCAATTTTTTTTTGCTTCTAATAGTTGTCCATTCCAGTTGCTTCTAATAGAAGAAACTTCTAAACAATCACCTTTCTTCCAAATCTTTTTAAAAGCATCCTTACATTACTCACTGCTTAATTTTGTTTCTTGTATTAAAATAAACTCAAGGCTATAACAACCTATTAATTCCTTAATAACTATTTTTTTAGGGGTTTTATTCATACCCCTAATATTCCATGATATCATCATCAACACTTTTTATTTTTATTAGTGGGCTTAGCCCCACTTCTTGTTAACACCTGTGATATTTTTATTTGGCTTCTCATATCAATATCCTTTTGAGTTTCTTTTTCTCTTTGTTCCTACTTTGATGGCCTTCCTCTCCTTCTTCCATTCCCTCCAACACTATCTTTATCAATCTCTTCTATTTTTTCATATTATTCAAAAAGAGAATTATCTTCTAAATATTCATGTTGCCCTAAAGAGTCAAAAGTGCAAGGAATAGCCTCATTAGAATTTTCTTCTTTATGTTGCCCTGAAATCTCTAAACTACATAGATGATCCTTCGTAGTCATCACTTTCTTATGTTGGTATAAAAACCCTAATTTCCTTGGATATCCTCCATAATATTTTATTTACTATATTGCTCTTGAAATCCTAAAGTGCAAGGAATACACTCCGTACTACTTTAATTTTTATTGTAAGGAGAATATTTTAAGCTACTTGAGGATAATAAAGGTGATTTTCTTGGATTAAGCTTGACCTTCTTCACCTCAATTTATTTAAAATATATCTCCTCATATTCATTTGTTTTAAAATTACCCTTACCCTCTTTGTTCACACTTGTATCTCCTTCTATATTTGAACTTGTGAATTGTACTTCCTCATCCCCATATCATTTTTTATTCTAATGGATGATTCAAGTGAATCGTAATGGCATTTTTCATCTGATGATGTAGAGGTATTTTTCTAGCCACTTTATTAGGAGTGAAAAATCCTTGATTTGAGCTAGCTTCTCCTATGACATGATCTCCTTGTTTCAAATTTAAGCTATCTTGATGCCAAAAATTTCCATCTCTTCTTTCATTTTCACTTTGCAGTCTCTTGCCATGTGCCCAGTTTCATGACATTTGTGACATCGAAATGCAATGTTTTCATAATCCACTTGCCCATCCCATTCTCTTGATTCAAATTTAATCCTAATTGGTTGCGGTAAAGGTTTATAAATATCCATAGCAACATATATTCAAAGTGTATACAACATGCCTTCTCTCCTTAGTAGTTGGTCCCTCTTGGATGAATTCACCTAGAGTATTACCAATATTCTTCAAAACCTCCTTAATGATGAGTTGATAAGGAAGTCCAAAAAGCCTAATCCATATTGAAAGTCTTTTAATAGTTTCTATGTCCACAAAAAATTCTCACTCCAAGGTCTTAAATATAATGAATCTTTGCTCTTGAACCACGAGCCTCCATCTATTATTTTATCCCTTATTTTTGAACTAGAGAAAATAATGAGAAAAAAAAACCTTTTGGAAGAAAATTCATGGAGTAATTTTAATTCAATCCCCAATTCCACTTGATCCAATTTTGAATCTCAAAAAACCTTGGCCAATTTCCATGAAACTTATATATTAACCCTTTGGTTTTAAGAACCATTAGATCATACTCAATCATCTCATCCTTGATAATCAATTCTGGTGTAGAATTTGCTATCTGGATTGGGTTTGCCATAGATTCGTTCTTCCTCTTATTTCTAGCTAAGGCATCCATACTTCGAACTTGGTCATTCATACTTTCAGTAAGGACTTTCACAAATAAATTTCTTTCCATGTTACTTGGATTTTATTTAAATGAATCCTTTAAATTCTCTTAAGATATGGAACAAGAAGTGACACTTGTTCCTTGATCAGACTTTTCTTTGTTATTTTTGCTTCCTTGCTCACACTTCCTCCTCACTCTCAGCTCATGCTTACACTCACTTTTGACTACACTCACTCTTGGCTCACACTTGCTTTTGGTTGCACTCACTCACAAATCATACTCATACTTGCTTCTCGTTGCACTCACTTGCTTCTAATTGCACTCACTCTTAGCTCGTGCTCGCACTCACTTTTGGTTGTGTCATAATATATTACATCATTTGGTTATGTTAGATTACTTTAGGGGGAAGTTATATAGTTACTTCATGCAACATAGTAATTGCACAAGTGTCAATGTGGAAGCTGTATATGTGCAAGTTGTCCCTTGCACAATTAGTTAGAGTGTTAGCCAAGGAACCTATATTCCTACATAGAGGGTCTCATACCCTTACTCGAATGTCTCAGTTTTGCATCCTTAATAATAGATGTTTATTTATTTTTGTCTCTATCCTTTTTCTTTATTATGGAATGGTGCTAAATCCATCATTGTTATCAGAGCACATGGTAAAATCAAGAGAGAAATAAGGAAAGTTATCATTGTTCCTATTTGCTTGCATATTTGCAAACCGGATCTACCATTGTGCATCACTGCATGCAAAAACTACAAGAACAAAAGTTGCAAGATCAAAGACCTTGGAAAGGTCTCATCGAGCATCCAGTAAAAGGCTAGGAGAGTCTTACTGAAGAAATTCTCAAAGGAGAACTCATTGGAGAAATCCACTACCAAGGAGAAGCCCTTGATAGTGAAGGACTTGGGACAATTGTCGTCATTCGAAAACAAGCCCAAGAGAAGAAATTTTTTGGCAAGGAGTGCCAAATCTATGAAGAAGAATTTGGCAAGGAGTGCCAAATTCTAGAAGATCCTGCTTGAAGTTAGAATTCGACAAGAAGACTTGAAGACAAAGACTTCTCCAAATCTACGATAGAAGGAGGATATCGCAAGAGGAGAACAAGCCACCAAATCCTAGGCTCATGAAAGAAAGTTCGAGACCATCATTTGGTGAAGGAGTTATTCAGGATAGTCTACAAAGAGCTACAAGATCCTACTTGAAGCAACAACTTGGTGATCCTAGACACCAAGATCTACATCCTCTACAAAAGCAACAAAAGAGATACAATTTTTTAAAAAAGGTAAGAAAATTTTGGTGCAAGTAGATTCATTAATTGGATTACTTATTAAATTTGTTAAAGCACCTAAATTTGGATTAAAGTTGCAAGAAAAAAATTGGATTACAGTCTTCAAAAGTGAAAAAAAATCTTTTTAAGTTTCATTTGCACATTAATTAGGAGTTGATTAGATTTCAAAATTGCTTCTATCAACTACCTATCATCTACTTTGGAAAAAGAAAAAGAAGACTAAGTCCTACAATATTAATTGTAGTGAAATTACAAAATAAATCTTGAAGATTCATTTTAGATTATTCTTGATTAGTTGTAGTAAATTCGATTAAGTGCATTAATTTGAGAGTTGATTGGAGTGATAAGGTGAAATTGTTGGTGCATTTTAAAGAAAGTCTATTAGATTTATTTGCACTATTCTATTGCTCTCAAAAGGATTATTATTTGTGTTCTCAAGAAGGGCACAAAATCAGAAATTATCAAAGTGTCTAAAGACACTATTAGTGCACAAAAATATACAACACATAGTGGCCAAGTGAAGCCACCAAAACAAGTTAGAATCCTCCAAAATTTGGAGAAGAATACGACTAACCAAAAACAGAAATAGAAGCTTCAAATATTGAGACTTGGTGAGTCTCAAATCCAAAGCATTACAGGGTTAATTGCAAGGAGAAAAGTGCAGAAAATTGCATCATATAAGGAGCTTCTATCTACTTCTATCTAATATTGGATTCATCATCATAATACCCAAGAAAAAAGGGGAAGGTGTCTAAGCAAAAAGACAACCTCAAAACCCCTACACTGCATTCAAAATTTTGCCATATAAATAAAAATATTAGACCTGCAAAAAGGAGTGCAAGAAAAGGTGCAAAAGGTGTCTTATTTAAAAATATTGTTACATTGAGTTGCACTTCTCTAACTCATTCTACGTAGGAAAAAGGGCACTTCTCTAAATCAAGCAGTGTATAAGCAATAATACATCCAAACAAGGAGCATTCCTATCAAAGCAAGCATACGTCCGATAAAGGAGCATTCCTACCATTAGTGGAGCATCACAATGTATTTATCAAAGTGCTTCCACATCTCCACCAAATCTCCATAAATGCTCCTCCATATCTCTTCCATATCTCCACCATAAGAATTTATTACATTTAAGCATCAATGAAGTACAACAAAAAATAAGGTGGAAGAACAGGTTGAATGGCCTATTTGTGTGGACCAATGAAAGTTGATAGTGTTTCTCATCTCATGGATCAAGACTTAAATATTGAGTTCAATGTTCTCACTAGCAGAAAGTAATGTCACATTTCTAGACAGGGAAGAATGATAGCATTAGGATCACATAAAAATGGCCTATGTATCCTGGATATTGCTATTCACTTAGCTCTTTCAGTCAATGCTTAAGAACTATGGCACAAACGACTAGGACATACCAGTGAGCCATCAATGAAGGAATTATTCAGATATCAAATGGTAGAAGGACAACCCAACTTATCTCCAAAAACTACTATATGTGCAGAATGTTTAGTAGGAAAACAACATAGAATTCCTTTCAAACTTCATCAACATAGAACTCAATATCCTCTAGAAATAATATATACAAATTTGTGTGGACCAATGAAAGGAAGCATTAAAGTGAGTGTTGAAGCAAATAGCAAGTGGAAGAATCTTCCATTACTCACAGTTCCCAAGAAGGACAATCTACCGCTGATTTCATAAAGGTAAAAATTTCCATCTAATTTGCTTTCCTTAAAAAGGGAGTTATAAGGTTGAATTATTGAAAGGAATCAATCTTCATTTGAAAGCAAAACTTAGGGAAATTAAATATCAAAGTTGACTAATATTTTCAAAATATAACCTAGGAGAAATAAGGGATACTACTTGGAATTAATCCATTTAAAGTTTGCAAATATTAATGTGTTCTAATTTTCCAAATTTGGGAGTCATAAGGGCTACAACTCCAAACTAGGTTATTGGAAATTAGAAACAATCCAAGGGATATAAAAAGAGGTTATTAAGCTTTTTATTAAGGTTGGAAAATTATAATATTCTTGTCTCAAAAACTTCTCAAAAGGGACAAAATAAATCCAACATTAAAACCTCTTCAAAATTGAAAAGTGCTTAGTTCAATAGGAGTAATAAGGTGTTAAGAAGTTGATTTTTTATCTTTACAAAATTTGTACAAAATCAACCAAAATTGAACTATATTTTACAAAAGCACTATATCATAATCCAAAAATCTCTAGGAAGACATAAAGTACTAAACAACATCATGGAGTGTTGGTATATAGATTCAGGTGCAAGTAAGCATATGACAGGAAACATACATTGGTTCAATTTTTTGAAGAAGATAAATGAAAAGCCAGTTGCAATAGTAGATAGCAAAACATATGAAGTGAAAGGAATAAAAAATATTCCAGTAAATCTTAAGGATGGAAGAGGTATAATAAAAAATGTATTGTATGTTCCAGGATTAACCACCAATCTTATTTTTGTTTCTCAGCTCATGGATCAAGACTTAACTATTGAGTTCAAGGTTCTCACTAGCAGAAAGCAATGTCACATATCTAGACAGGGAAGAATGATAGCATCAGGATCATATAAAAATGGCCTATTTATCCTAGATATTGCTATTCACTCAACTCTTTCAGTCAATGCTTCAGAACTATGGCACAAACGACTAGGACATACCAGTGAGACATCAATGAAGGAATTATTCAGATATCAAATGGTAGAAGGACTACCCAACTTATCTCCAAAAACTACTGTATGTGCAGAATGTTTAGTAGGAAAACAACATAGAATTCCTTTCAAACTTCATCAACATAGAACTCAATATCCTCTAGAAATAATATATACAAATTTGTGTGGACCAATGAAAGTTGATAGTGTTGGAGGACATAAATACTTTTAGATATTTGTTGATGATCATACTAGAAAAATGTGGGTATATTTCATGAAGTACAAATAAGAAGCATTTAGCTACTTCAAACAATTCAAACTTCAAGTTGAAAAAGAATCAGGAAAGACCATAAAAGCACTTCGTTCAGATAGAGGAGGAGAATTTATTTCTAAAGAATTTGACTCCTTTCTTGAAGACAATGGAATCAAAAGACAACTTACTACAACATACTCGCCTCAACAAAATGGAATTGCAAAAAGAAAAAATAGATCAATAATGGAAATGGTAAGATGTATGTTAAAAGAAGCACAACTTGATCACAAATACTGGGTTGAAGCAGTACAAACAACATTCTACATACAAAACAGACTACCAACAAGAGTACTCAAGCATATTACACCAGAAGAAGCATGGTCAGGACAAAAGCCCAACATAGAAAGACTAAAAATCTTCGGATGCAAAGCCTACATGCATATTCCAAAGCAAAAGAGGACCAAGTTAGACAAAAAAACTATGACAGGGATATTTGTTGGCTATGACAATGAATCTATAGGATACATAATATTAGATCCATCTACAAAGAAAGTTTACATTAGCAAAGATGTGATCTTTGATGAGAAAGTCAAAATCAACATAGATGAATCTAGTGGTGACACAAAAGTTCTCTTGAATCTACCTGAAGAAGATGCAATGAGCATAGAGCCATAATTAGAAGAATAGGATATAGAAGCATCAACTGTACTGCAAAGAAAAGAACCAATATGGCTCAGATATACTCTTAGAGAATCAAATCTAGAAAGGATGCTAGATCTTACCGCCATAGGACCTCAAACTCGCAACATGACCAGAATGAACAAAGGAATGCTAAGTAACACAGTGGAACCAATATCAACTTCTCAAGCACTGAAAAACTCACACTGGAAAGCAGCCATGGAATCGAATATGCATCACTCAAGAAGAATAAGACATGGGATCTAGTAAACCTACCTCCAAGAAAAAAATAGTGGGATGCAAGTGGGTGTACAAAATCAAATACAAAGCAAATGAAACACTTGATAAATACAAAGCTCGACTAGTGGCCAAAGGGTATACTAAGACAGAGGGAATTGACTATGAAGAAACATTCGCACCAACAACTCGAATGACTACTATCCAGATAGTTTACGCTCTAGTAGCACATCAGGGGTGGAAACTTCATCAGATGGATGTAAAAAGTGCATTCCTTAATGGTGACTTAGAGGAAGAAGTCTATATGACACAACCTAAAGGTTTTGTCATTCAAGGATAGGAAAGTAAGGTATGCAAATTGAATAAATCTCTATATGGCTTGAAACAAGCTCCTAGAGCATGGAACATCAAGATCAATAATCATCTACTACATCATAATTTCAATAGAAGTACAACAGATCCCAATCTATATACCAAGAATATTGAAAATGATATCTTGATCCTCATAGTATATGTTGATGACATAGTGATTACTGGAAGTTCAAAAAATTTAATAAGTGATATAAAAAAGGATCTAGAAAAGGCTTTTGAAATGATAGATCTGGGCCTAATGAACTACTGCCTTGGTTTAGAGATTTATCAAGGAGAAGATAAAATAGTTATCACTCAATCAAAATATGCAAAAGCCCTTCTTGAAAAGTATAGGATGACAAAGTGCAAGCCCAAAGATACACCAATGGAACAAGGAATTCAACTATCCAAAAATTATAAAACACCATTGATTTCAGCAACAATGTATCGTCAGTTGATTGGAAGCCTTCTATACTTAACAAACAACTGACCAGACATAGCATTTGTAGTAAATTATCTTTCATGGTTCATGCAAGAACCAAGATAAAGTCATTGGAAAGCTACGAAAAGAATATTACAATATATCAAGAAGACTACAAACTATGGACTAGCTTATATGAAGAATGTCAAAGACTTTTTTCTACAAGGATACTCAGATTCAGATTATGCTAGGTCTATTGATGACAGGAAATCTACCTCATGTTATGTCTTCTATCTCAAATCAGGACCCATATCTTGGCACAACAAGAAACAACATACAGTAGCACAATCATCAACTAAAGCAGAATACAGAGCAACAAGAGATACAACCTATGAAGCCCTATGGTTACAATACATACTATCTGACATGGAAATCAAACGAACTCCGACTATAATATTCTATGATAATCAAGGAGTACTGAATCTGATCAAGAATCCAATCATACATGAAAGAACAAAGCATATTGAAGCTCAATGTCATTTCATCAGAGAACACTTTCAGAACAAACACATCATCCTCAAGTATGTTCCTACAAAATATCAGCTGGCAGACATCTTTACAAAATAACTCGAAAAAATCAAGTTTCAAATATTTAGAGATCATCTATGTGATTCAAGAGAACTTCATACCAAATAATGTAATACAAGGGGGTGTTAGAATATATTACATCATTTGGTTATGTTAGATTACTTTAGGGGAAAGTTATCTAGTTACTTCATGCAACATAGTAAATGCACAAGTGTCAATGTGCAAGTTGTATATGTGCAAGTTGTCCCTTGCACAATTAGGTAGAGTGTTAGCCAAGGAACCTATCTTCCTACATAAAGGATCTCATACCCTTACTCGAATGTATCAGTTTTTCATCCTCAATAATAGATGTTTCTTTCTCTCTATATATCTCTTTTATGATGGAATGGTGCTAAAGCCATTAGACTGCACTCACTCCTGATTACACTTGCACTTGCTTTCGATGCAACAAATAATCACTTTTGATCTTATTATATATTTATTTTTAAATAACAAAAATATTTTTTAATAAATCATTAAGAACATAATAAACTATAAATATTATCTTTTAATTCTACCATAAAAATATATATTTTTAAATTTTTGAATAACAATTTTTTCTACTACCAAACATGGTTAAAATTTTGGGACTTCCCTCTATAACCCCTATACCACCGTAGTTCTTTTCTACTACTTACCATATATATAATATATCTATATATATATTTTTGATTACATAGAAGAGTTGGCTACAACCCTCTATATATATATATATATTTTTTTTTTTTCTACTATCAAACATGGTTCAAATCTTGGGGCTGTCCTCTATAACCCCTATACCACCACAATTCTTTTTTAGTACTAAGCAAGGTTCAAATCTTGGGGCTGCCCCTTATAACCTCTATACCACAATTATTTTATTAACTCAACGTGGGAAGGACCACTGGTAGCATAGGTTTGGTATTAACTTAACGTGGTACGCACTCAAAGGATTCAGATCAAACTACTACTTTTACAAACAAACATGCCCCGAGATTTGAACCTACATCTCTTCTTACCAAATACCTAACTCCCACCAACCAATACCACGTGCCATTGAAATTTATATTTCATGGTTGTGCATTCCCACTAACCAATGCCACGTGCCATTGAAATTTATATTTCATGGTTGTTGTGTTATATCTATAAATCGTCAATTAGTAGAGATTTTTATTCCCTTTGGGGCATGTGGGTACAATTTAGAGAGGGATAAGAGGATACAGAGTCGTCTCCTCTCATCCACACGATGTCCACGATGTCCAACAAAGGAAGAGAAATCGAAGTCCACAAGCAGAAAACCAAATCCATCTGTGCAAAACAAGATGTGCTTGGCAGTAAATCATTGTTCGTTGGGTCCTCTTCGTCTTGTTCATTGCAAGCTGAACCCGCTGCCAGTTGTTTCTAAATCCAATTCCCTCACCTGTGCTCTGCAGACAGACGAAAGCGGAACAACGGTTAGAGGAGGAGAAAGTTGCAGAGTAAAGCTTCAAACATTAAAGGGGTGTAAGCTGGGCATAGGTAGGTATCCCGACTTTGAATACAATGCGGGAGGAGGTGGTGGTAATGGAATCGCTACTCCTCACAATTTTAACTGCGATGACGATGGAAGAGTTGATGTTAGGTTTGATGCAGAGAGTCTCTATATTCCACCGTTAACATATCAAACGACTAAGTTTCTGGGGCTTCCTCTTCCTCCATTTCTTAGCATAGACATTGTTCCTGATACCTTGCAAGGATTCATGGAGCCACGTACAGGCAAGGTATGTCCATTCCTATAATGCCCTCGTGTAATTTATTTCACATTTGAATTAATGTCACCCCAGGAGGAGGAGGAAAAATAAATAAAAGAGTTTTGTGGAAATCTGTAATAGGATATCATTGAAAAACTGAGAAATTCTGATATGGAATGGAGAACCATAAAAAATGAAGCGACAGAAAATAATATGTTTTGAATAAGCTAAAATTTGGGTTAAAGTGTGAGGGGTGGGTGTGTAGCGGCTGTGTGTTAAAATTCCTTATTTATAAACATAACTGGACTTTACAAGAAGTTATGGCTGGGAGGAGACTCACCGTATACATTGGTCATCAATTTTTTTATATTAACCAAATCAAAAAACAAGATCCCATTTCATAATAAAAGTTAGATATCCTTTGTTCTTACTATAACATTGAGGACACCAACGATCCTATAGAATCTACATAAGATTACTGAAATGAAATGAAAGATTTTAATTACGTCCGCGATCCCCAAATATGGTCTATGGGACCTCAAATATGGAAGTACAATTACTCAAATCATATCATATGATCTATAATATATTTGAGAAGGTTGTTCTTTCTCCTGTTGATTTGGGTTAGAAATTCTCCAACTTTTTTTATTTTACTGTCTTCAAATAACTCTGCCATAGACCCATTCCCAAGTGTTTCTTTGTATTTGTCCCAGATATCTGAAAAACTCGGGCATTTATAGATGAAGTGTTCCTTTGTCTTTATTGCCCCTGTGTTGCATAGAGTACATATCCTTTCTTCCCATTGTTCTTTGGGCATTGTCTATATCCCTGTTTCACATCTAAGCCTATGAGAGCTAATCTTTATCTGAGCAATGAAGATTTTTTCCTTCCACTTGATTTTAGCGTCTATATACGCTTTTTCCTTGTGGTCATACGTTGGGTTAAAGTTTGCAATAAAATATTGTTTTTTCCTGCATGCATTTTTCCACATTCCACTTCTGAACTTTTCATTCACATAATTTTTATATCTTTGTTGACATTTGGGCATTCATTTGTTGATTTCCCAACGGTTTCATCCATTTTTTATTTTGTTTATTTAGATATGCTTTTTGCATTTGAAAATAAATAAATAAATAAATAAATAAAATATATATATATATATATATATATCGGTTTTCATAACGGCCACCATATCCTTTTTTCACATCTAAGCCTATGCGAGGATTTTTTCCTTCCACTTGATTTTAGCGCCTATATACACTTTTTCCTTCCAAATATCAATATTGTCTTTTCCTGCATGCATTTTTCCACATTCCACTTTTGAGCTTTTCATTCACATAATTTTTATGTCTTTGTTGATATTTGGACATTCATTTATGTTGATTTCCCAACATTTCATCCATTTCTGATCTTGTTTATTTAGATATGCTTTTTGCATTTGAAAAAAAAAAAAAAAAAAAAATATATATATATATATATATATATATATATATATATATATATATATATATATATCAGTTGTCATAACGGCCACCCAGTGGATACCAATTATAAATCTGCATGTGTCTAAACTATTCGGATTCTTAATATTTGGACAATTATGAGTATATTGTGGCGAACAATGATTTTAAACATTAGGCAACAAGTTTTTTAGTTAGTTTAACTAAAGTAGTTTTTAAAGTTTACAAGGTCATAGGTTATAAGGTTATATGAAACTATGTGGTCACTCAAGTATTTATTCAATATGTAATGTGTAACCTTATTTCTTTTCTTTAGATTTAAAATTAATTTAATCCCTTTGGATTTAAATTTGGATCTCTTATTCAAAGTTCCAAAGTCTTAATTTGTCAACCCATTAAAATTGTAATTATAAGGTAGAGATAAATATAATGTAGAGGTCATAAAGAAGATGTTGACATTAAAATGGTAATTATAAGGTAGAGGTAAATATAACGTAGAGGTACCTAGGTGTTGTAGGTGAGTTGGAGAGGAGAGGCAATCCTCCAAGGGATGTCCCGGGTTCGAATCTCCACCCTACCAATGAGTTGATTTGGGTACCCAAAATCCAATTGATAATGTTGATGCAGGCAAGGTCGGGCACGATTCCCGAGTGGCTTTGACGGTGTAGAACCCCCTGGTCGTGGCCTCTCAGACCAAGGCGGCCCCACAAAGGGTTTTTCGCTTAAAGATTTGTAAAAGAAAAATATAATGTAGATGTCATAAAGAAGATGAATATGGGCTTGGATCGCAGGTGTATTCGACCCAAGGTCATGAGTAGCCATAAGTTTGACCCTTTACTTCTAGATGTTCTCATGACTTTATATAACATGTCTTTAGAGGATTGGAATTTGAGCTTAAAATACAAAACTTCTCATGCAACCCACCTCTTCTAATTTCTTATTAGAATATTAAAAAGGTTATTATAACTCCTCGTGCCTTGAGAATAAAAGTGCTATAAAGCATTTAATATGAAAGGATTTGATTTTTTTAATATAAAATTTTACATTTAATTTGCTTATAAGTTGTTATTTTGGCACAACGAAAGTTTCTTTTTTTCTCATTGGATAATTAGGGTTTGTACTTGGGTCTCCCACCCTTGACAAATTACAACGCTCTTCTTTAAAGCTTGAGATTTTACAAATAGATACACTTCTTATTTTAATTGATATGCTATAGCTAGAAACCTACACCATTTTACATAAAATGTCAAAATTTTTTATTTTCATTTTTTGGATATTTTCAAATTTTTTGTATGAATACAAATATTCACATCCTTATTGACATTTTTCTATATCAAACTTCACAATACTAAACCTTCACCTCCACTATCTATGCATTGCATCTTAGTAGAGTAATATTTCCAAAATATCGCACTATCGTAGTTTGCTTTACCAAATCTGGATTGCTAGTTCCCTTCCTGAAACACAAGTGCAACCACAAAAATTATAATAAATAGTTTATATGAAAATACATTGATTTTATAAAATAAAGCAAATATTACCAATGGAAAACATTAAAAGAAATCTTTAACATTATTTGATTCAGGCAAACAACATTTTCTCGTCAGCTTCAACTAAACTTACTACTTCCTCTAACCATGGAAAGGAGAATTTAACTTCATGATCCTCAATAAAAAAACCTCTATTGGCTAGACTATCTGCACATTTGTTTCCTTCCCTTAATGTATTTGTAAACTTGATTTCTTCAAACTCTTTACCAAGATCTTGAATTTCCACAATTATCTCTTGTATGTTCCATGGAGCCTTTGCTTTCTTCAAAATTATATTTATTACTACAAGAGAATCACCTTCCATCCATACTCTATTCCATTTCATTTGTTTGCATATTTTAAATCCTTTTAAAGTTGCTAAAGCTTTAGCTTCATTATTTGTCTGAAATCCACTATTGAAAGTGTAATGAGATAAAATATCTCCTCTATTATTTCTAGTTATTCCTCCTCCTACTGGTCCTGGATTTCCTTTAGATGCTTCATCAAAATTTAATTTAACCAAATTCACATCTGGTGGTTTCCACTTTATATTATTTACCTTCTTTTTGCTTCTCTTGTACCCAAAATCATAATTCCATTTAATGACTTGACTCCATCTATCAAGGCTCTTTGCTTCCAGATTAGGGACTAGGTGAGTTGATAGGGTTGGTTTAGACTCCTCTATGGCTAAACATATCTTTCTTTTCATTACCTCTAAACTACTTTCCTTTCCTTTAAATATTCTTCTATTCCTTTGTAGCTATATAGTCCAAAGTACTATATATTTTGAGATATCCCATATTGTCTGTAAAACCTCACTATTATAAGTGATATACCATTGCTTTAACCATTCTTCAATTTTTCTATTCATCACCATGTATTTACCAAACATATTAAGAACCATTGCCATAGTTTCCAGACTATTGAGCAATGTCCCAAGAGATGGTCTATACTCTCCTCCTCATTTTTACAAAGAACATATTAATAGGGACAATGAAAACCTTTTTTCATAAGGTTATCTCAGGATAAAATTCTTCTATGACCTACTAGCCAAACAAACATTTTGACTTTAAGAATGCTTGGGCTATCCCAAATATCTCTCCATATTCTAGTGATATTACTATTTTTTTGGTGCTTTACATTATATCCACTTCTTGTTGTGTATTCCCTTGAGCTATTCAACTCCCAAATCAATTTATCCTTGGCTCCCCTTGAAATAATCACAACTAGTGTCAATGTCTTGTCTATTTGTAAAAGGATCTTCTTTTCATTTGTATATTTCATCTTGATCCTTGTACAAAATGTTTAAAACCCTATCACCATATTTGTCTTAAAGCAATATCATCCAAGGTTTCAAAATTGGATCTAAATTGAGTGGTTTTTTATCACACCAAGTATCCATCTAGATAGAAAATTTTCACCAATTCCCGCCATCCATCTTAAATGTCTAACCATTAGTCATTAGATCAAAAAATATTTTTAAACCATTCCAATGAGCATAACCATTTGGTAGAGAGAATGCAGTAAATATTAAACTTGGGTCATTGGGCTCGACATACTTAGAATAATTCTTGTCCATTGTCTTTGACTCTCTTTGCATAATATCTGAATTACTTTTCCCCTAAGAGCTAACTTTGCATCCGTAAGAACTCTTAAACCAAGACCTCCCCTAGTTTTATCATCACACATCTTGCTCCATTTCACCAAGGAAATTTTCATTTATCATGTAAACCTAACCATAAAAAGGATCGCATAATATAGATTAAAATTTTCTCAACTAATTTTGACATAGTATACAATGACATATAATATGTTGGAATGGCATGTAAGACTAACTTAATTATCTGCACTCTTCCTACTAACGATAACCATCTACCTTTCCAAGTTGTAGTTTATTCTGAACTTTACTAAAAATTGGATTTCATAATTCTATCCTCATTCTCCCCTCAAATAAAGGCATCCCTAGAAAAGTTATTGGAAAGTTTACCTCCTCCATTTGAAGTAACTTGCAAATTCGTGGTTTGATATTAGCCGGAGTGTTAAGGAAGTAAATTTTGGATTTGTCCTATTAACCTTTTTCCCTGATGCTCTTTTGTATTCCTTTAAAAAGTTATTCAATGCTTTGACCTCAATTATCCTTTCCCTTCCAAAAATGGTTGTATCATCTACAAACTGTTGATGGGTGATGTTGTCGATGTTATTACTAACCTTAAGTTCACTTATAAGCCCATATTTGTAAGTCTTCTTTAAGTTCCTACTCAAAACCTTTGCCATAATAATGAACAAATAAGGAGATAAAGGATCTCCTTTTCTAAGATATCTCTTGACTTTAAAAGATTTTGTTACTAGCCCATTGACCAACACTAAATAAGAAATTGTAGAGACACAAAATTTAATCCATCTAACACATTTCTTCCCAAATCCAAACTTTTCTAAAATTGCAAAAAGAAAATCCCATTTAACCCTATCATAGAATTTACTCATATCAAGTTTTAAGATCATTGCTTTCTCTTTTATTGAAGTTGTTAAATGTATAACTTCATGAGCTACTATGATCTCGTCTATAATTTGTCTTCATTTCACAAATCCTCCTTGCTCTTCTAAAATAATTTTGTCTAATAATGGACTTAATCAATTCACCATCACTTTGGAGATAATCTTCCATGCCATATTAGATAGGCTAATGGGTCCAAAAGAATCAAACAATTCAAGATCCTTATTTTTTGGAATTAGGGTAAGATATGTTGCATTTATTTTATAAGGTAGGTATTGTTTTATCCTAAATTGTTACACTACCACAATAAAGAATCCTTCACTATATCCCAATTATGTTGGTAAAAAGTTGTAGAGAGCCCATTTGGACTTGGGAATTTATCCTTCTTAAAAGAGAAAAGAGCTAAATGAACTTCTTCTTGAGTAATAGGCTCCATTATTTTCTTTTTGTCTTTGTTCATTCTAATCGAAGGTACATCTTGAAGAAGTTTATCATTAAGAACTTTAATCTCCTCTGATCCTAGAATATTATGATAAAAAGACTGCCTCTTTTCTAATTTTACTCTAATCTCCAATTCAAACACCTGCTATTGATTTAGTTCTACTAATTTTGGATGTTGATCTTTGTACTATAGTCTTCATATGAAAATATTCATATTTTTATCTCCTTTTAACCCAGTTTGTCTTGATTTTAATCTCCATAATTTATCTTCCTTACTCAAAATATTATGATATTCTCTAAGCAACTCCCTTTCCTTTGAGCATGAAGTATCATGATCACCTTTTTGGAATTTTATCTTTTAGTTCTTCTTTCTTCTCAAAAATGTTTCCAAAAGTGTTCTTGTTCCATTCTTTTAAATATAGATGTCATAGATTTAATTTATTTTGGAAGAGCATACAACCCACAATTTTTGGAAGAATTCCACATTTGTGCTATCATATCAACAAATTAAGGATGGTCTTCCCACATCTACTCATATTTAAAATATGATCATTTTTGAATTCACTTACCACCATTTTAACTCTTATTGGCCAGTGATTTGAACCAATCCTTGTTAAGGTATTAATTTTAGCACAAATTCCTTCATCTAGCTAATGATATGAGAGTATGCATCAGTATAATTGTTTTGCTATTAGGTTATGGCCTCTCCTGTTGTTAGACCATGTATAGTTGTCTTCTTCAAACTCAAACTCCCATAGATTTTTATTTTTTAAGAAAGCTAAAAAATATCTCATACTTTGGGTTAATTTTCTAATTCCCCCATATTTTTCATGTAGCTTGGTTATGGCATTAAAATCTCCTATGATCATGAATTGGGTTTCTTGGTCTTTACTTCTCATAAAGGTTTCAATCCCACTCCAAACTTCTAATCTACATGATTGAGTTGTAGGTCCATAAACATTGATAAGGATAAAATGAATATCTGCAAAGTAGCAAGTGACTAAAGAGGCTATCCAATGCCTAGTTTTATGAATGATTACACAGGAGGTTCTAGAAGGATTCCAATAAGTTATAATTCCCCTTGTCGCTCTTTAGAATTCATAGCATCCCATTCACATCTTGCCCAAATTAATTTTATAGTTTTTGAAACTTCTTCTTTTGTCATTTTAGTTTCTTGGATACAAAGATATCAGACTTATTACTTAAATAAAGGTCCCTAATACACCTCTTTTTTAAGGGGGCATTAAAACCCTTTATATTCCATGAGATGATAATAATGTCTCATTAGGGGATATTGGCCCCTCCTGCATATTACCAATATCATTTTATTGTTTGGTAAAGAGAAGTTCAACCAACTTAGTATGTGTTCCTTTCTCTATGTTTGCTCTTGCTTCCTTGGATCTTGTTAGATAATTTGAGGGTTTTCCTATTTTTTTCTTGCATATATCAAAAGTAGGTCTTATTATTCTATTCCTCCATATTCTTTCACAATTTTGTTTTCATCATATTTATCCTCTCCTGGCTCTGCTATGTAAGCTTTTGACTTGTCCTACTCATTTTTTGGTGTTTCCTTATTAATGGCAGAGGTATTAGCTTCTAAAATTGTATTTTCTTTACCATTTTTTACCTCCTGAATGGTGCGTGGTACTTCAAGAGAGTCATCAAAATATTATGAGACACATTCTTTAGGTTCATCAAGAATGTTCTTCCCTAAATCATGATCATAGTGAACAGACAAATCCTTATTAATATGTTGAGCCTGTTGTACCATGTTCTCTAAGTTTTGATCTACTTTTTATTCACAGGCTAAAGCCTCAAAAGAGTTGGTATTTCTTCCAATATCCTTCCTTATTGGTCTCCACTGTTTATTTTATTTCATTTTTCTAGATCTATTTTTTGGAATTTGAAAACCATCTTCATCCATATCTATTTGTAAGTTTCTCTTACGATTTCCTACATATGATTCTATTGGGATCTTCTTAGGACATGATCTCTTAGTATACCCCACCTCATGACATCCTCTACATTTAAAATATATGTTTTCATAATCTATGGTTTGTATACACATATTATCCCCATAATTAGGAATGATTGATTATGGTAAAGATTTACTTATATCAATCATGACCAATATCCAAGCATAAATAGCCAAGAATCCATCTTTCATAGTATCTAAAATCTCAAGGAATTCTCCTAGAGTGTTTCTTATTTCCTTGAAGGCATCTATTTCCCAAAATTCAATGGGTAACCCAGACTGGTACTAGGGATAGATTTACATTTTCAAGTGAAAAGCCTTCATACCAACGGGTAAGGAAAAGTCATGTTCTTCCCATAAACCAAGGACCCCCTTTTAGGATTTTTCTCTTTCTCTCCTAAAACAAAAAATGGCTAGGAAGAAACCTTTGGGAAGAAAGGATAGAATCACTCATGGAGATTTCCAACTCCTATCAATCCATTTTCTCAAGGCTGAATCCCTTGGACAATACCCATTAAATTTACCAAAAATTGCCCTATCTTGGAGCAACGAGGATCTCTCTAAGGTGCGCTCACTAACCTCTACCACTAGAGATGATTCTAAGGATTTAACTATAAATAAATCCATGGAAAGGAAACTAAAACTCAAAATCTATTGAAATTTATTAGAATTTCCTATAGCAAATATAATATTTGATAAAAAAATTTATAATAATTTGCATGCAAAATTTCTAAGATAAAGAAGGGAAAAAAAAAAATAGCTAAAAAATTATGTCCAGATAGAATATCTTGCCTCACTTAAGTCCTAAACCTTCATTACTCTTCCCATCATCCGAACCCTAGCTGATAAATATTTGTAATTTCATTTTTCATGACTTGAAAAATCCTCATTGCCCTTGTTTCGGATGGTTGAATTCATAGGGTTGTATATTCCTCAATATTGCTTGGATTCCTTCATATGGCCACTCAGTTTTAAGCCATTCAAATTCTTCACAAGTTGTTCTAAGAATCACCTGAATCGGATAACCCCTCGTGAAGATATGGCTCCTAAAAGATGATATATTACAAAAAAGTTGCATAATCCTTTACGAAGTGACCATTCTATAACACTTTCATTCATTGAAAAATGTATAGGCACAACGAAAGTTTTCATTCCCTTATATATTATTTAAATAATTTATCTTTTAGAATTTGAACACATGTAGAACTAATCTTATCAATAAGAACAAGTCTAAGGTATGTCTTAGTTAAAATAGGGTATATTTTATTGTTCTACAAATAAAAAACCATTAAGGATTGATTTGGACTCCATGTGATATGCTATATTCTCCATGGTATGGAAGGATACAATATTTCTTTTATATGTCTACCATACACACTAATATAAAGCAAATTAAATTCCACAATTAGATGTATATGGTGTATGCATGCTAAGTTAGGATATATAATATTGTGGTGCATAATGATCAATCCTTAAGTGCATACTATGTACAATAGGTAAGAAATATATCAATTCAAAGATGTACTTCAGTGTCTTGGTTGTGTTTACGAGGGAGTGAATACATCCTATGATTTGTTTTTGAGCAATTAATGATTATTAGTATAAGAAAAATATATAGAGGGTCAACGAAGGAAAAAATACTAATCATAATTTGTTTATTGAGATAACATTGTTCATATTGTTAAACATTTTCCAATGGTAAAGTACTTCATTTATTTGACGATCCAATTCTTATATGAATCTTTTTTCTTGGTAATTATGCATTGCAATTCAACAACTATTTTCATATATGATTATTATATAATATAAATGGCTTGCAATTACTAGAAGCCTCTCTTTATGCATGGATGTATTTAAATTTTTATTTTGTCTATATATGCAGGTGGAGTTGAATTTTAGAGCAAAGTTCTACTTCTCAATGTTATCTCTATACAAACCACCTCCACTACTAGTGGAAACAATACTTACAACAGAAGAGGTTAAAGGGGAATTGAGAAATGGTAGAGGTCAACGAATTAACTTAGAGGGTTATTGCAATCTCGTTGGTGTGGCTACTGTTATTCCTATTGATGATTTTTTCTTTAATGCTTTTCTCAACCTTCCAACTGAGTGCCTTGCTAATATGTTTGCTAAAATTATCTTATTGAATTGATCACCCTATCCTACCTTGATATTCTTCTTCCCTTCTACTTTGTTATTGTTCTATCACTTTGGTTATAGTTGATCCAAGCATTGAATGTCTTAGGAACCAAAGAGGAGAAAAGAGTGTTAAAGACAATTAAGATTAAAAAACCTGAAAGTATTGGAAAACTCAATAGTTGCATTGGATGCATGCAAAATGAATCTACAACCCTGCAACAATAGTAAAGCCCCTTACACCAATTTCAAAAGGGGTAAATCATTCTCTCTTTTTATTGTAAGAAGCAATTATTTGTGAAGAGCAATAAGGTAAAATAAAGAGTATCTTGCTTTTCCATCCTCTTTCCATGCATCTTATTCAAATTTATCACTCAATTTGGTTTATTTTATAAAAATGATGGTTTTAAAAAGGGCTATATACAAACCTTGGAGTGTGGTTAGAGGAGTCATAAGTTGGATTGATCTTGTTTAAGGTCATGCATGGTCAACCACATAACTAAGTTTATGTTAGACATAATATTGGAAGAGCTTAAATTATATATTTTAAACATAAATGAAAATTCGTTAAGTCCATCCTGTAACACACATTATTCTTTATTCAAATTTTATAACAAGATTTTCTATAAGAATCTAGGAAAAACAAGGATGATCATAGATTTATAAAATCTATAAAGGTTGGATTTTTATAAGAGGTTAACTATGTGATTGTTTTTTAATTTCATAACATTTTTAAGTCTATTTCTTTGATTTTATGATTCAACTATATATATGGTTTGTTTGTTTTTTAATTTTTACAATACAAATTAGATTAGTCATATATAGATAGATTTTGCAAGCAAACTTTGTGAACTTTTGCAAATAATTATAAACTTTTTTAAGTATTATAAAACCAATTGTGAATTGTGATTGAAATTTGTGGGTTGTGGAATATAAACTATTATGAATTCAACTACAAACCACTTAAGCAGTAGATACTACACATTTCATAGACACTCACTTTGAAGTGTGCTTGCTCTTTTTTTCTCTCTATTCTCCCTTATTTGCATGGTTTTTGTAATTCAACTTTATGTTAGTTCTCTTATTTCAAACTGTGATTCGCTACTTAATTGAAAACTAGTAAAAACAATAAAGCAACTACTCTTGAAACTATATAGGGAATGACTAAATAATAATCAAATCCAAAATTAAAGAATTTTAGAGATCTTATAATCTAAATGAGAGAAACTACATCATTGTGCATGGGACTTTACTAATGGATTTTTTCTCTACAAATGACAAATAATTGAAAGAATAGTAGAAATAGAAATTTTAAAACTTAATGTCATTTTAAAAGATAATTTTTAGCATAATAGAAAATTTTAGAAAGACATAGAGAACAATTTGCCTTATTTTACAATCATAAAAGGTAAGCATGAAGTGCTCGATCAAAAGATCAAAGCAACCCCAAAAATCTCCTCCTCTCAACAACTAATAACAAGCTCCAATAAAATCAACAAAGCACTCAACATCAAAGATGAATTTCAATATAAAAAAACTCTCAAAATAAAGCAAGAAAAATCTAAAATATTGTTAAACATGATAGTAGTAGGCATATATGAAGAGGAATAATGAAAATGCTTGACCTCTTTAGATTTAAAATCAAATAACCATTACAAATTTATACTAATGGGATTTTAGAAATAGTGGATTGGAAAAGTTAATGAAAATAATCGAAGGCTAATTAAATCCAAAGTGTTAAGCTTAAAAAATAAGTTTTTTTTTTAGATAAGTGCCAAACTTCAAGGGAAAAATATTTTTTATTAATGAATATTTGATACCTAAAGATCAAGTTGGACTATAAAAAAGATGTTAGAAATTATTACATCATGAATAATATGAATGTAAGTTGAGTAGCCACTCAACACATGGTTTGTAAGGTCCACTAGAGGACAAGGGTAGTTGTAGGATTAGTTAAGGTTTGTTATGCCATATTTTGGCATCCATTGTATTTAAATACCCTTCATTTTCCTAATGCAAAATCATCGAAGCATAAAGTTTTAACATGTGGTATTAGAGCAGGTAAAAGGAAAAGCCAACTTTCCTTCTAATCCTTCTCTTCCTTCTATCTAGAGAGGCTAAAAAGCCCTCTATTGAAAAGGTGATCCCAGGGCAAAGAATCATGCAAAATACCAAGGTTAAACTCAAAAGAAAGAGGTAATCATTCTCTCCATGAAACATTTCCAAATACCATAGTAGAAGAAGCAAGACATGTTTTGAAAATTTGCAAGGATAATATAGCACAAGGATCTAGGGCTTTATATAGAATAAGCATCAAATCAAAGGAAATATCATCATCATCAAGAAAGTGTGAACAACAACAACAAAGAACGTGTTACTCTGTTTAAAAATACCTTTGAGGAGAAGAAGAAAAAAATATTATCTTTGCAAAAGACTTGAAAGAGATTGCTCTAAACAAGCACTAATAAAGTGATATAATCATCAAAAGTGTAGATGTTAACCTCTCCATAATGAGATGTCTCGACTAGCTAGACGTCAAAGACATTCTGAGTATTAATGTGAAACACTAAAGTGATGAAGAAATAAAAGCTTGAATAATTTTATGCCTAGCTATCAAAATCAAGAAAAATACAACTCAGTAGGAGATTCATCAATGCACCTAAATATCACTCACCTCCAAATCAGGGGCATACGTGAGGTACCACCTACTTAACTAGTAGAAGCCTATGTGGTGAAAAAACTTGGTAGAAGTAAAAAGTGTGAGAGATACGAGATCAAATATCCTTAATTGGCATTTAGCTTACTTGTCACTGATCAAAAGAAACATCTTGGTATAGCACTTCGTTATTCTCTAGTTCTAGCACGTATAAAGCAGGTCCAAAATTATTTTACCACATGCCTTACCTAGAAGCAATTTGATGTTTTAAATATTACAATCAACCAACAAATATCAGGTCATTTCCACCTACCTATATTTAACACATGGCCCAAGAATCAAATGTTGAGAACACAGAGAAGAATAACATGAGGTGTAGAGGTTGTGGTCATTAAAAGGCCTATTGATTTATCCCACACTAGTTATGGATAAGCTTGTTATAGCCTATATTAACAAGCCCACTCCTTTTGGTTGATGAAAATAAAAAGGAGAAGAAGCATATAAAATTTTTAAAGAATCAAAATATTCTAAACAATATTCCTTAGAGGAAGAATATTCCCTCTATTTATCATTTTTCTTGATCAAATATTGTTTTCACATAATTCGAGGTATTAATAAATTCATGAGTATAGACTTATATATGCTTGTTGGAAAATATTTTTTGAAGTTGATTCAATGAAATTTTTTTAAGTTTTGTAAAAGTTTGATATGGTTGGTGGTGCACCAAAGTTCCTATTGCTTGATTCCCAACTATTAAGGGGGAATAATTGTGTTGCATGGAAGACCAAAATCAAAATACAACTTGAGTTTGAAGTATGGGAATTTATATAAGGGACCATTACCTATCCTAATAGAGAAGATGAAGAGAAGGTAAAATTTAATAAGGCAAATAAAAAAACATGATTGATCATCATGTTTGGAGTAGTCGATGAAGTACAACCATACATTCAAGATTCTACCATAGCCAAAGATGCATGGGAGAAATTTTAGATAGTATTTGAGGAGATGAACTAGAATCAAATTCTAATTCTATAAATTCAGTTGGATTTCTTGAAGATGAAGAGTGGAGAAAAAATTAAATCTCTCATGAGAAAAAATGTTAAATTATTAGGATCACTACAAGAATTTGGAGAAAAGTTATATGCTTAAATACTTATTCCTATAATTTTAATATCTCTCACTTATCAATATAATGCATTTGTTAAAACATTAAATATAATTGAGAAAATACCAGCATTTGAAAATTTGGTGAACCTACTCCAAAAAGTAGAAGCCTCACATACAATACAAGAAGAAGAAGAAGTTCTCACAAATAAAAGGGAAGCAACCGGTCAGTAGAGGCACAAGGCCTCACATTTTGCAGAAGAAAAGTTATCAACAAATTTAAGTTTGAAAATGCATCAACAACATAGAAATATTGCCAAAGATGATCATTCTAGAAGAAAAGAGCATGTATTTGTTGCACATGCCTTGTTAAATTAGCTCAATGATGTTTGGTATGTTGATTCAATAGCAACCAAACATATGATAAGACAAAGATATTGGTTTCATACTCTAGATTGTTCTAGTCATATAGGAAAAGTCTCTTTGGGTGATGACACATCATATGATATAAAAGGCATAGGTGACGTCAAATTGCAACTAGGATCTCACACATGCAAGATTAAAGAAGTCATGTATGTTCCAAGACTCACCAAGAACCTACTCTTTGTCAATCAATTACTCGACCACAACTTGAAGGTTGAGTTTGACAAGCAACAAAGATACAAGGTATACCTCATTCATGACAAAACCAAGAATTCCAAAATTATTGCATATGAAAAGGGAAAAGGAAGAATGTTTGAACTTCACGTAGTTCATTAAAACAATCTAGCTTTATCTTTCAATAATAATATTTCTACATCACTCAGCATTGATGATATGGTCATCTAAGTTTTGGCCATCTTGTTGCACTACAAAATAAAAATATGGTCAAAGGTCTTCCTTAAGGAAATATACTCAAGTATATTATTGCTAAGTTAGAAAAAAACATCGAGCTCCATTCAATCCTTCATAATATCAAGCCAAAGATCCTCTCATATTGGTCCATACCAGTCTTTGCGGACCCATGAATCTAAGATATAATAGATCCAAATACTTTTAATTTTTTGTTGATGATCATACTCATAAAATTTGGGTATATTTCTTGCAAAGCAAGGATGAAGCTTTTTCCTACTTCAAATAATTTAATGCTTAAGTTGATGTATCAATAGGAAGATGAATCCATATCCTCTACTCAGATCAAGGGGGGAATTTACCAGTAATGATTTTTTAGCATTTTTGAAAGAACATGGTAGTTGTTGATAGTTGATAGATACCTACTCACCATAACAAAATGGTATTGTAGAACATAGAAATAGAATTATCATGAAAATGATATGATGTATGTTGAAATATTCTCAACTTGAACATCCATTTTGGGTAGAAGCATTACATACAATAGTCTATTTGAACATATCACACTAGAAGAAGCATGGATTGGATATAAGCCATTGATTTTTCGTCTTCATGCATTTGGTTGTACACCATATATGGATATTGTAAAGAAGTCGATACATAAACTGGATAAAATATTTTAGCAATGCATCTTACTAGGCTACAACGATGAATCAAATTCCTACAAATTATTTGATCCAACTATAAATAATTTATATTATAGTTGTGATGTCAACTTTGATGAAGAAGATCCCCATAGGAATATTCATCTAATTATATTTTAATAACACTTGAAAGTGATGAAGATGAAGTGACTTATAAATATATCAATAATAAAGACAATAATAGTGATGTGGATCAATTTTATCCACCACATAAAACAAGGAAAATACCCAAGTAGTACACTAGCACATGGAGAGCCTCAGGGATATATGGAATTCCAAACATATCTTATACAAGATAAAGAACACGAAGTATGACTCACAATTGAAATAATATGGCTCTAATGAGTACAATTGAGCCATCTATAGTATAGGAAGCTCTTCAATCTAATGCTTGGAAAAACATCGTGAACACTAAATATCAAGCACTATTGAAAAATAAGACTTGGGATCTTATTGATCTTCCACCAAAGAAAAAGGCTATTGGTTACAAATGGATTTTCAAAATCTAATAAAAATTAGATGAAAATATTGATAAAAAAAGCATGACTTGTAGCAAAATGGTATACACAAAAGGAAGTCATAGATTATGAAGAAAATTTTGCTCCTACATTAAAAATAAAAGCAATTAGAATAATCTTTGTTGTAGCTACACAATTTGGACAGAGAATTCATCAAATAGATGTGAAAATTTCCTTCCTTAATGGGAACTTAAAAGAAGAGGTTTATATGACTTTAGCAAAAGGATTCATCATACATGGACAAGAAACAAAGGTATGTAAATTGGTCAAATCTCTTTATGGTCTCAAACAAGCTCCTCAAGCATGGTATACAAAAATAGATGAACATTTTGGGAATTATGGATTTAAGAAAAATTCGTATGATTCAAGTTTGTCTCACAAAGAGAAATAGGGGAGAAATTGTATTCATCAATGCATATGTATATGATTTGGTCATCACAAGGAGTTCTGAAATAATTATTCTAGCCATAAAGGAATATTTGAAAATTTGTTTTTAACATGACCAACCTTGGGTTATTACACTATTGTCTAGGACTATATATAAAACAAATTCATTATCACATATTTGTTTTACAAAACAAATATACCAAGAATCTCCTTGAGAAGTATCACATGAAATATTGTAAGCCTATGATGACTTCTATGGAATCATGTCTACAAATTCCATTTTTTTATTCCTCTTCTTGAACAAATGTAACTTTTTATTGATAGTTAGTTGGAAGTCTCATCTACCCAACTTACACAAGACTAGATATCAGATTTGCAGTGAGTTACCTTTCTATGTTCTTGTAGGAACAAAAATTGACATATTGAAAGCTAGTAAAAAGAGTTCTAAGATATATAAGCCACAATTGAGTGCAATTTGGAATTCAAGAAGAATGATCAGTTCCTATTAACATGCTAAACAAAAGTAAATTATGCAGGATCCATTGATGATTAAAAATCCACCTTTGGATATGTATTATTTTTGGGGTCTGCACCTATATCATGGGGAAGCAAGAAACAACAAATAGTCGCTCAATATTCCATCAAAGCATAATATCATACAATAGGAGGAGCTATTTGTAAAGCAATATGGTTGAAACATATGTTGGAAGATATGGGTGCACCACAAGATAAACCTACAACCATGCGTTGTGACAACCGCTAAAATTTGTTTATAATTCACTATTCCATAAACAAACCAACCACATTGACATGGAATGTCATTTCATCCATGAACATGTTAAACAACACAATATTCAACTCAAATTTTATCCTACTTAAGAGCAACATGTAAGCATTTTCATTAAACCACTTGGACATATTAAATTTGAATAATTTTAAAATTTTATCTCCAAGTCTATGATGTAATAAAGGGGAATATTAGGAATATTTACATCATGAATAATGTGAATTTAAATTGAGTAACCACTCAACACATGGTTTTAAATGTCCACTAGAGGACAAGATAGTTGGAGGAATAGTTAAGGTTTGTTATGACATATTGGGCATCCATTGCATTAAATAACCTTAATTTCCTAATAAAAAATAATCAAAGCATTAAGTTTTAACAAAAAAAGCATACAAAAGAAAAGATGATAAAAGAGAAGGTAAAATAGATTTCATTTTAAATAGAAATGTTACTATTATAGATTAAATTATATATATATATATATATATATATATATATATATATATATATATTTGATATATTGGAGGTGTGGGTTTTGAGAGGGCCCCAAAACCTTAAATACAAAGTGAAAAATAAAAATAATAGGTCGACAAGATATTTTGCAACAGAGAGCATCCCAAGGTGCCACCAGACAACCAAAAATAAAAGGAGACAGGTTAGTAAGACCTTTAACAACAAAAACAACCATTGGATCCATGAATGTGATCCCAATAAAAGAGGAGAAACAGGTTAGCAAAAAACATCAAAAATATCACCACGGGGGTCACTAGGACAATCCCAGAATAGTACTCTATATGGACTCGATATTGTTGGCAGGAGTTGCATCATCATACTTATGGATATCCTTGAGCTGGTGGTATAGGTCGTCCAAAACTTTCAAAACTTGATTGTACAAGGTCCAAGCAAACTTGGATGCATTTGCAGCAACATTTAAAGTAACCACGATCCTAGAAAGGGGTTCAAGGATGATTTTCTAAAACAAATTGGTACCAAGTTTGCCCAAGGTTTTAAAAAAATTCATACTAGAAGCACTCTCTTCAACTATTACTTTCAAAGATGAGATTTCAAGCTTGACCTGCTTGGGTCAAGGAGACTCTTGTGCCACGTCGAGACTATTCTTACGCTTGCTCTTATTTCTTATGGAACAATAAAAAAATTTGTAGTTTTTTTATTGAGGAGTGACTCTAGGAGAAGGGCTTGAGATTTTATTTTTGCCTTGTTTGGTAGAAATAGGGGACTCTTTCTCCAATTATTTATCATCACTGGCCACATTGATGTTAGGGGTCTCATCATTGGAACTTAGAGCAGTTGGAATCTCAGGCAGGTTTGTGATGATGACTATCTTATGAGCTTGATTTTGAAGGGCATGATGATAGATAATCACATGGAGACCCTGGTAGATGGGATGGGAGGAATTACATTTCCTAAAACTATCAATGGATATCTCCAAGGATAGATAGAGATAGTCAGGCACATTGATAATTTTTACATCCCTCATATGGTTAAGGAACACAAGGTGGAAACTGTGGAGAGGCATGTCATTATTGTCCATGGTGAAGTACTGCATCACTAGGATTATCACCCTATCTCAAGGAGCTGGGAGGGACTTCCTTACAATACCATTGTTCTTCTATGAAATATTCTTGCCTTTGTCAAAAAAATGGTTAGTTTCTTCAACCATGGAATGCCTATCCCAACGAATGACCTAACCATCATTCATGATTTCAGTAATATTTGCTAAGAGTTGGATGCTAGCTTTAAATTACTGGCCTCAAACAAAGATTCACCCCTAGTTCCATGAACACACGAATTCTTTGGAAATATTAGCATTGCTCCTTGTAAAATTTTAAAAAATGGTAAGAATTTGTGGTTGCCGAGGATGTCTTCGACAACTGAATCCAATTGTAAGGTTTTGGGCTCTAGGATAGCCATTCTCAACAAGTAGAAAGGATATTCAAGGATGAAATCACTTTTCAAGGTAGGGTAGGAAAGAGAGCTTCGGTGGCAGTGGCGATGAGATTCCTTGTAGATTGCTTTATAATGCTAAAAAATTGAAGCACCTCCAGAAGCTTGTAGAGTACGCATATCGAAGGTTCTAAAGGGGGATCAATTTAGGATCCATTGATGAGTATCAATGTTGATGATATTAATAGTGTGTGCCCTATCATACAAAAATATTGTGGCATGAGGAAGCTACATCTAGAGCTAGTTCAAATAAATATTGTTATCGATAAAGAGAGCATCTTGTAAATGATTGATCTAGAAGCTTGCATGGGTAACTCATTGGAAATTTTTAAGCCGTGGGGAGCCATTGAAGGTGGCAAGACCAATTATGGCATGAAGGAGGAAGGGATGGGGGTTCTCCATGGGTTCTCCACGATGGAGTTTGAATAGGTGGCAAAGGGATAGGGATGGGCTTGAGGAGTTATGGGGTCGGGGTATGGAAAAGAAATGGAAAGGGGTTTGTTGATGAGGTGGGGGTGGGATTGCGAGGTGATAATGCTAGGATAGGGAGGGAGCCAAAAATATATATGACAAGTGGTGATAGGATGGTGGGGGTTAGGGGTGATGGGGATAATACCAATAAAGATACTGTGGTAGGTATATAAGAAGGACCACAAACAAGGATTAAGATGATGGGGACCAATCATTGGAAGATACATCGATTAGAGACTGAGGAAATGCTGCTCATCAAACTTGAATGGACTTCGCACGAAGACCAAGATTGGCCATCAGATTGGTAACACAATTTCCTTCTCTAAAAATATGTTGAATAATAATGCTTAAATGATTGTAGAGAAGCTGCTTGGATTTCTAAATGAGAGTGGAAACCCTTCAAGCTGGAACCTTGTCACTTCTAATATAATTGATAATGTTTAATGAATCTCCTTCGATGATAAGATTGTAAGGGAGATCACTGAGAATGGATAGCCCCCTATGGAGAGCTCTAGCTTTGACGACATGGTTAGTTTAGGAGCCTAGATTTTTAGTGAAGGCTATGATGATGTTCTTATTATGATCTCTAATGATGCCACCCCACCAAATTTTTAGAATTACCTTTTGCAGCATCATAAAATTTAAGTTTCAACCATCCTATAGGAGAGGGAGTCCATTTGATATTTTCTCTAGATGGGATAGATAATTGTGATAGCTCTATCGATAGATTGAGAGAATTAGAAATGACGGCTTCAAGGCTGGGATTAGGGGCTTTTGAACAAGGGTGTAGTTGATCATTCTTGAAAATAGCACACAACACTCTATTCTAATAGAAAGGAGGTCCTTGGAGGATTTGTAAAAGGATATATTATTGCATTCAACCCACACTTGCCATAAGTAATGGTGAAGGCAGAAGGACCACAAAGCTTTAAGTCGGCTATTAAAGAAGGGATTGGGCCACTGAGTGAAAAAATTAGAAATTAATTTTGGTTGGACCCATTCGATGCTAAAGGTTTTCAAAAGGAATTTGAGGATAGCTCTAGAGAAAGGGCACTCAAGGAAAAGGTGGTGGGTTGAATCCCAATGAGAATGGTACAAGTAGCAATAGTTGGGGATAATAAAGCCTCTGATATGAAGGTTTTTTATGGTCAAAATTTTATTTTGGGTTGCTAACCAAGAGAAAAAGGTGATCTTGGGGATAACATGCTTGGACTAGATGGAATTGATCAAGAGTGAATAAGAAATGGGATCATCCTGAAGGAAGTAGATTGTCTTGACCATGAAAATACCACTATCACAATCTCTCTAGATAGGGTGGTCTGCAAGAGAATTACTAGGAATGATGTAGGAATTAAGGAGAGCAGATAGTGAATTGGTAGCATCAATTAGTTTGGTATTAGGATTGCTTACAAGGATAGGTTTCCAAGAAATTTCGTTATGAATGGGGATTAGAAATCTGGATACTTTGGTCTCGAAGAGACAGTCAATGACAGGATTTAGAATGGCTATACTAGGATCGTCGATCAACGGATGATCACAGATCCATGAGTTCATCTAGAAATCAATGAGTTACCCATTGTCAAGTTGCCATATGGTGCCTTTCTAGATTATAAATCTAGACTTAGTAACTGAATTCTAGAAGGCAAACCCTCCATAGGGTGAATATTCATCCATTAAATTATGGTTCTGTAAATATTTCCTCTTGATGATGGATACCCATTATAAGTTGGCATTGGTGAAACCTTGTTTGGTGATCAGTGCCATGTTCATTTTGCCAATTTTCCTAAATCCCAACCCTCCTTAAATTTTATTGGTGCATATCTTATCCCAAGCAACCAGGAGAAATATCTTCTTATTCTTTTATCCAAACCATAAGAACCTTTTTTGGATTTGCTCTATCTTGTGGCATATCGATGTTGGAGCTTTGAAGATGGATATGAAGTACACTGGAATGCTTTGAAGATAAGCATGAACAAGAATTGCTTTGGCTTCTTGAATTAGGATCACTCTTTCCATATTGCAAGTTTTTTTTTAAGTTTTTCAAGGATGATATTCCACATGCCCTCAGTTAGATTACCAGTGAAGAGGGGAAGACCAAGATATGAGGAAGGCAATTTAGATATTGTGCAACCAATGAAACGAGTAATATTTAACTATATGGTCATAAGGGTATGATACTTTTTTTTTTCTTTTTAGGTAATTAACAACCTGCCTAGTAGCTTATTCATAGAGGTTAAGGATGGTCTTTATGGATTTGGCTTCGGTGATAGACGTTAGCATAGCCAGGATCGTATCATCAACAAAATATTGGTGATTGATTGGTCTGAGAAAGGAGTCTGCCTTGATACCTAATATGGATCCAATGGAGCAAGCAAGTCCCCTAATTATTCTACGAGGATGATGAAGAGGAAGAGGTAAGAATGATTACCCTGTCTGAGTCCCCTGTGACTTTTGAAGTATCCCACAGCTGACCCATTGACAATAACAAAGAACCAAGATGAGGTAATGCAAACTTGGATGAGGTTGATCCATTATTTGTGGAATTCAAAATTTGATAAGACTATGAAGAAGAAGTCTCATGGTACTCTATCAAAGGTTTTTTTATGTCAAGCTTAAGGAAGAACCCAACTTTATTTCTTTTGGAAATAGAGTGTAAGAGTTCATGAATAGTGATGACTCCATTAGTGATGGTCCTTCCTTGGATGGTGCTCCCCTAACAAGGATCAATGATATGTAGAAGGATCTATTTCATCTTGTTGGTCATAGCTTTAGTGATGATCTTGTAAATGATGTTGCACAGGCTTATAGATCAAAAGTCAAACAATTTCTTACAGATGGTCGATTTGGGAATGAGGTTTAAGAAGGTGGAATTAATGTCCTTGGGGATGAAATTTAACTTTTGAACATCTTGTATGGCTTCACATATGTCCCCACCCATAATGTCCTAGAAGCACTAGAAAAACGAGGTGGAAAACCATCCGACACAGGGGCATTATCTTCCAGCATAAAAAAGAGCCTTCTTAATTTCATCATGGGAGAAGTTTCTAAGAAGGCGTAAATTAGATTCTAGGGTGGTGAGGCAAGGAATATTTTGGAGCAGGGTGTTGTAGGATTAGGAAGAGGAAGGGGGTGAGGCCCTAAGAGGTTTTCAAAGTTAATGACTACTTCAAAATGAATCTCAGCTAAGCTGGTCATGATAGAACCATCATCCTTGACCATTTTCCTTATCTTGTTGAAGCTGCAATGCCTGAGGATTGAGGTATGCAAATTTTCTATGTTGGAGTCTCCTTTTAACCATAGGGACCTAGATTTCTGCCTCTAGAAGATTTCTTTTTTTTAAATCACATTGTGATATTCAATAAAGAGTCTCCTCTCCTCATCTCTTATTTGTTAAGTCATGTTTTCGACTTGAACTTGCTCCTCTACCTCTTATAGTTGATATTTGATGATCTATTTTTTTAAAAAATATTGCTAAAGATCTCTTTGTTCCACACCCAAAATTTATTTTTGATTACGCATAGTTTTTTGGTAATCCAAGAGATGGGGGGCCAGATAAGCTTTGGTTCCACCATTCAGATATATGCTCTCTAAGGCAAGGGTGTTGCATCCACATGGATTCAAATCTAAAAGGAGTTTTGTAGACTAATGCAAGTTTGAGATCTTTAAACATCAAGGGATTATGGTTCAAACCAATTTTAGGTAGGTAATGAAGGATATCATCCACGAACAGATCAATGGCTTCCCTAGACAAAATAAATTTGTTAAGCCTCAATTGAATAAGTTGGTTGTTTATCCTTCTGTTGCTCCATGTGAATTTTATTCCCTTAAGCTGAACATCCATGAGTTCATAGTTGTCAACAAATTCACAAAAGTCTTCATAACATCTTGGTGTTATAGTTGTGTCTCCCTTTTTATCAGATGGATAGAGGGGGGGAGTTAAAATCTCCTACAAGCATCCAAGGTTATTTTGAGAATGCATCTCTCATTAAGTTGAGGGTGTTACATAAGGTAACCCTCCCCTGGTAATCGTTTGGGGTATAAATATTAGAGAGGACCCAAGTTGCTTTATTGTATTTGCAATAAAAGATGGCACTTGTGATTCTATCAGAGTAGGAAAGAAGTCTTCCTTCAACTTTTACCAGATCCCAAAGGTATATAAGTCTTATTGAAGTTCCTTGAGTTGGTTTGGCAATAAAATCACTATTTTTCTAGATGATTTTGGTAATTTTATCAACATTGCTTCCATATTACTTCTAATTTTGTCAATTTTGGCAATTTTGTCAACATTGCTTCCATAGTGCTTCTAATTTTATCAATTTTGGCAACATTGCTTCCTTGAGCTGGGCTGGCAATAAACTCTTTATTTTTCTAGATTATTTTAGCAATTTTATCTCCTTAAGAACATAAGTGATGGGTTTTTTTCCTTCCTCATGGTCAAAACCAGTATTTGTTTGGTCGAACCATTGAGACCTCTCACCTTACATGTGAGGATCTTCATTTATGGTTTTTTGCAGAGGATTTTTTCCATCCTTGAATTTGCTACAAGGGGATTTGGTTCTCTTTCCATCATATTTGGATAGATTAGAAAGGATTGAGAAGAGGGTGATTTGAGTACCATTGGAAATCTCATATTCAACTTCTTTTTTCCTTTAGTCTTGCGTAGAAGGTTGTCCCTTATTTTTGTCACTACCCACATCAATGGATGCCATTTTATAGCTTCTAGTGTACTTTTTGAGTGGGCTGACTTTTTCCAGGACATCAAAATCAAGATGGTTTATGGGTTTGATCGAGCTACAAATTTCACCAAGGTCAGGTTGACTAGTCGAAGTAAGAGGACTATGGGATAAAGCAAGGTTAGGGTGGCCAGTTGGATTAAGAGGACTATGGGTTTTATCAAGGTTAGGGTGGCCAAGCGACTTAAGAGGACTACGATTATCCATAGGGACATGGTTGGACTGACCAATGTGTAGGGATGAAATAAATTCTAAAATAGGAACACAATGCTATAGAGGGCAAGATGGTCTAGACCTAGTTGAGGAAAGGATAAATGTATCAATAAGGGAGGCTAAGTCCTAAGGGGGGAACTGAAGAGATTCAAGGAAAATGGCTAAGTATCGAAGGTCAACAGGGTGAGTGAATTTGGTATTAGCATCAAAACATTCAGATAAAGGATTAAAATGATTGGGGAAGGTGAACAAGGAGTATACATGTTCCTAGGATTCCACCTGAATTTGTTTTTATTTGGATGCTTGATGATCCACCTTGGAGGGATACTTTTTGTGAATAGGGGAGCATCAGAAGGATTCCTTGAGTGAGGCTCATATTTCTTTCTAGAATCTCTCTTGAGAGTTGGGCATTGGGATCTAAGTTTACCTTGAGTATGGCATTCGATGCAGAAGGTTGGCTTAATTTTATATTTTATGTCTTGGTGTTTATGATAGGAGCCATAGATTAAGTTCACGTAAGTAGGCAGATCAGATTCAAGGTTGACATTAACACAAATGTGTGCCTAAACCACCCTTATTATAGATATAGTTGTTGGGTCAGTGACAATAATATCTCCAATGGTTTGTGTAATACCTTTGAAGATTTATGTATCCCATAATTGGGATGGAAGTCTTGGGAGTATCACTCATATGGGTGATATGTTTATGCTTTGGGTTTTAGGGAAAAAGACTACAATGATCGAAAAACCATGGACCACCAGTGAGGATGCGACTGATGTCACTCAAACTATTGAGTTTGATGAGGAATAATCCTCTGGGAAGGGCTACCAATTCCATGTTGCCATAGGGACGCCACTTGGAAGAGGCCCATTTATGGATGGATTCGATGTTCAGTATGAAACCAATAAATTTTCCAACTAAAGATCAAGATTCTTGCACTGTGAGAGAGGCCATTACATTAGAGATAATTACTAAATATCTATCTTCGAGAATGAGGTAAAAGATATCAGGTTGATAAGATGAAAGCATTGTCCCTGAGCTATTTCAGACTGTCTTCACAAAGGAGATAAATTTTGGATTTTTTTGATCTAATGGGGGGTCCCCTCTAACTCCCATGACTTCCAATCCTCCACTAGGGAGGTCTTGGGATTCAGAGTCATCGAGTACATCATATGAGATCCTACCATCACTTGGAATTTTTCCTTCACTAATGTTTCCTGCAGATCCATGGATCTCGTCAAATGAAATTTTAAAATTTTCTTTCCCGCTTGAGTTCATCCTTCCTAATTTAAAGAACATATTTACTATCCATGGTCAATACCCTTTTATGGAACTATTAAGGTTTCCCATGGTGAAAGTATCTGTAACTAAGTTGGACATAATATAACACAAACATGCCCTATCACGATATAGGATGGGGGTGAGTGGTAGTGCCTCAATATATCAATGGAAAAACCATTGAAATTTACTATCTGAGCTATTGTTTTCTCCTTGTCTGTAATTTTGTAGCCTTTGCTTGACCCACTTAAATTTTCCCTCGACTCAAAATTACTACTCTCTTAATCAAATTGAATTCTTCTTAGCCTCTTACTTAGCATTTGATAACACTCCTTTTATGGAAAAGTGCTTGAATGACAAGCTCTAGAACAAAAATATATATCGGTAACACATGTACAACACTCATCGGTGAGACCACTTGTATAGAAATCCTCATCAATATTACTTATATGACATTCCTTAGATGACACTACCTTTGATGGCACTTTTTTAGACAACACTTCCTTTGATGAAACTCTTTTAGATGATACTTTATTCGATAACACTTCATCATATGGCACTTCATTTGACAACACTTCTAATGAAATTGTCATTTGTTCTTGGAAACTCACCCTATGACATTGCCACTTTTGCAACTTTTCCTATGCAACTTCAACTACCTACTAGATTTCTACTTCTCAATTGAAATTAAGTTCACCTCCTAAATTACAATTAGGTTCATCAAGTTTACCTCTTAAATTACAATCAATTATACCTCCTCTTATTTCTGGTTAAGGCTATGACTCTTCTTTGGATCTTGAAACTTTGTATGCATTATTGGTTTATCTTGCCTTTTAATACTTTAATAGTCGCATGTGAAGTGCCCCACAAATGGTATTGCCAACATTACACATTGGGTTTTCCCTTAACATCATACTTAATTCTACATCTTCTAGTTGTTTGATAGTTGACATGGATTGCATTATTAGTGGCATTCTCCTTGGTACAATATTCCTTTTTGTTGCATTTTCATATAGTGAATATATTGCACTCTCTGAGTCACACTCATCCTCAGATTCATAATTCTTCTCTTTAGAGTTGCTTCCTTCCTTAAATTATCAACCCCAACAACTATGAACTACTATCATACCCAAAATCATTACTCTCACTATCTAAGTCACTCTCATCACCAAAATCATTGTTATTTTTAGGTTCACTCTCATCTACATTAAAATAACCCCAACACTTTAGTGATATATTTGCTTTAATTTCTAGTTTTAAGGCTCACTCCAAGGTCTCTTGATATGATGTCAAAGGAACCACACTAATATATATTTGATATGCAGGAAGAAGTCCATCTATGAACCACCTCCTCTTCAATACATCTAAGGTCTTACTTTAGATGGGTAAACAACCCACTCAACCTCCAATTGTAGTATTGAACAAGATCTTTCTCGTCCTATTGCATTCTATATATTTTAGCAATGACCATACTATCATCATGGAGTAACCAAAAAAATTTCATGAATGCATCACAAAACTCTTCCCATGTCAGGTACTTGCCCTTTGGCAATCTCATGTACCAATATATTATGACTCCATGAAATGTTGTATGGAATAGTCTCCTCTAGTCTACATTATTATTCACCTTAGCTGCTTTCCACATCGTGAGGAAGATTCTCCAATGCCTAACTAGATCTTCTATCCCTCCTCTATGAAATAATGGATACTTATACAATATGCCCAAATTGGTCTTTGTTGTGATAGGTTGACTTAATATTGGAAGTGATTGTTCACATATCTCTTCTTTATGTAAAGCATCAGGCATACCATATTGTAATTGCTCTTATGTCAGACTCACATCTTGTGCACCATGAAACGTGCCATCTTGTAGTTTCTTTAATGTTAGACTTCCATTCCACTCATCATTGAGCACACCAACTTGTAGTTGATCTAGTGTCAAACTCTCATCTTGTGCATGGTTTGACATATCATCTCATATTTACACTAATTTCAAACTCTTGTCTTGCTCACTATTGCGCACCACAAGTTATAATTTCTCTAGTGCCAAACATTATTTGTAGGCCTATAATTCCTCACTGACACCTTTAGGAAACTCCTACTATACCCTGCTTGTACAACCCTTTAGCTTATATTGCACTTGTACAACAAGCTCTATCTATATGTCATACTTTTTTTACATCACTTGTACAATGCATGCCACTCGTATGATGCCTTCCATTCATACAACAAGATCCTCTATTTGTATGGATTTTTCTATTCATATAATGCCTTCCATTCATATGACAAACTCCATTTGTATGGTGCCCTCTGTTCACATGACAAACTCTTCCATTCGTACGACACACTCCATTTGTGTAGTAATTTTTCATACATACTCACCTTGGATGATGTTATGCCATACTTCGTTCACTTAAATAGTAATATGTTGTTCTTCCTTCCTTCTACATTGTTGTCATACATGTCCTATTATACAACCCTTCATCAATATCAACAAACACCTTTACATCTTCATCTACTTATTTGGCTACATTTCATTATTTTGTGTATCTTCCCAAGTGATCTGCTTCTCACAAATTGTAATAAACCTCTATTTTGCTATCTATCTAGTTGCTAATATTTTTAGAATGAGATACTGCTGATGAATTTTGTGAGTGTAGGAATAAGTGCACAACTTCAAACAAGTAGTTCAAAGGATCCTAGTACCTACCTTCAAACAAAAATAAAAAAGGTAGTCTGCATAAGGTATAGTGGGATATGATGCAAGATACGACCCCCATGAGTACATGGAAGCTCACATGAGAATTTGATCATATAGTTGCATCCATCTAGTTAGATTTGCATATATGGTGTATGTCTCCTGTCTTGCTCCTTGGTTGTTAAATATATATATATATATATATATAAAATATAATATAAATAAATAAATAAATAATAATAGAAATATAAATATTAAATATAACAAAAAGTAGTGGGCTAATGTATGATAAGGTTTCAATAGAAATAATAAATATTTTATGTAAAATTGCAGTAGTGTCTACGTTTAACATAGCTCTCCATCTGGCATGCCACTAAGTAGAAATTTTGCATGAACTGTTCCACGTGTCTAAAGGGAGCTATCTCAAGATATCCATTAATAGGAAAGAAAAATAAGAGCAAGGATGATCGTTACCCCTCTCTTCATCATGCTGATATAATGTGGAGCTAGTGCAAGACTGTGATGGACAAAAGAACGATACTAAGTCAGTTGAGGTTGATTTTTCTAGTCTTGCACTGTGAAATGGATGACTGTGTAGCTTATTATATTATCTCTGTAATATTTGTTAAGCTGTGAATGATGATTTAGTAACTTATTGAATTTTTGTATTACTAAGGTAATGCTAGGGTTGCAAATACAAGCATTCTTTGATAATGTGAATAAACCAAATTTTAAGGTGAACTAGGGCTACAGATTTGAGTTGTCATTATACTGGGATGAACAAACCAATATTTGAAACTATTTGAAATAATTTTTTTGTATTTTGTATTGATTTTCTTGTGAGAGCATAGATTAGGGAAAAATATCCATCTAGAATAGGATTATAAATCATTGCATTAGGGGGCTGGTTGATCCAAAGTGCCTATCTCTTTTCTTTCCATCATTGCCACAGTCGAACAATGTCAGGAGAACGTTGAAGTGCATTGTTTGGAAGAACTACCATCGGCTTGAATGCTGGTTTAAGGACGGATGTCATCAATTTATATTGCCATGTAAAAACTAAAAAAAACTTATTGAGTTCATTTTGGAATAAATGGGTGGAGAACATCATAATATGTTTCTATAAGATTTCAGTTTGGATGTTGTATAATGAATGTATTGATAAAATTTCGACAATATATATAAAGCATACATTGGACTATGATTAGACGCGTCTCAATTTTGAATAACATAGAATTTTCCTATTATATATGTAAGCATATTTTGATTGTTAAAATCCCAAGTGAAAATAGTTAAATTTATTTAATTATATTTCAAATTGGTATTTGTCAATTTGAAGATTTATATTAGATTGTCAATTTGAAGATTTATATTGAATTTAATAACTGAATAATTAAAATACTTCTATGGACCAGTAGTTGTTTGTGTTGACGAGTAATACCTTAATTCCCTTTTCCTTGTATGTTAAATAGTCATTTATCAATGGTTTAGAGTGCAACAATAAAAGAATTGTAGGGAGTTAAACTTCTTTCTCACCCACCACCATTCAAAATACACAGTAACTAGCAAAGTAGGGTTGGGCTAATGTAAAATTTAAATTAAGGCTCTCTTAGCCAAACCCAATTAAAAAAAGAATTACTTTGTTGCAGTAATGCCGAATTGGAAAAATCTATAGTTGATAAACATTTTTGAGTTCTCATTGTATACACATTTTGTTTAAGATGTTTTGTATTGTATCTTAAAAACTTTAAAGTACTCTTGATAGCTAAATGAAATAACTTTCTTTAGACGTTCACCTTCCAATGTATATCGTAGTAGTAATAGGATTGAGATATGTAGGTTTTATCGAAAATAATATGCTGAGCTAGCTTGAAAAACATGTTAAATATAAGAAATACTTTGTAGTAAGTGATGGCTTATTTGCTTCTTAGATTTAAATTTTAAATTTTATTAATTAATCTAAGTTACATGTGTTGTTGTGAATTGTGTAAGGTTATATCCTCATAGCTATCAATATTTTTCTTGAAGTGCTTAAAGTAATGGCAATTATTGTCTGAGTGCATTGATGACCTGAATGCTCAAATGATTATATCTTTAATAATTTATGTACCAAATATAGCGACATAAAATTGATCTATTTTTCAATGATGCTATGTATAATACAGATGCACCTCTGTTTGTGCTCATCACAGTAAAATTAGTATTTTAATACGTGCTTAAACTCGGGAGAAGGTATGTAGGGTAAAATTTGTGATTTTTTTTTTAAATTATTAGGGTTGATATTAATCTACGCTGGCATGGTATTGGCAATGCCAGATGCCTTGATAATCAAGTAAAACTCAAAATACTCTTACATAGGGAATAGTAAATTTAATTGGGAGATGGATGTGCTTTCCGACATATGATTAATGATTCTTTGTCGATGGTAAAACTTAGAATGAGTGTCGATTTAGTAAACTTCTGGTAGTTATATTATGTGTATTTTTAGATAAACTATTCTCTACTAGTTTCTTTTTCCATATAAGAAATCAATATTATTCTAAATCATAGGCCATGAGATCAAAGCTATGCATGATGTATTTAGATAAGTGTTTAATTTTATATCATTATAAATAGTTTTTAATGGTAAAAACTATAGGGTATAATGATCATATATAGGCCCAACATTTCATTCCATGCAATAAAATAATAGAGGAATTTATATATTTTTACTTTCTATTAGAAACAAAAACCCAATGTGTTTAAATTTATTAGAAATTAAAAAAAACTTGCTCTTTCAATGCATCAACACTGAATCAAATATTATTGTATAGTTTACATTACTCTTTTATTGCATTCGTATTGATTTATTTTACATAATAAATAATATTGGAAGTCATATTTAGATTAGTGGGAAAAGATATTTTGCATACGGTTCATGCTTCAAAACACCTTAGTTCGAACCAAGATACTATACCAAATATTCAGAAAAGAATACTGTAACAACTCATCATCGACAAGGATGATAGTTTAAACTACCCAACTCAATTAATTATAGGAAGGACAATTATTATGTGTAACAACTTATCATCGGGAATGATGATAGTCTAAACTACCCAAATTCAATAATTGTGGGAAGGATAATTACTATGATTTGGAGATAGTTGTAATCTTACCAGGAAGGGTTAAGACAGGAGGTAAAGGAGAGCGGTATGAGATGCCAATCCTAGGCTACCAAACAAGTAGTACTGTGAGGGGTCTAAGGACTAATATTTGATTAGGAAATTGCTAGCAGATCATCGGGATCAAGGGAAGTTAGACCTCAAAGCTAGAAGGTCCAGTGAAGATTTGGTATGGGATAACTCTTCGCCAACCGCAGTATAGTTGGAGATACCTATACCCAAACCAAAGTAGTGGTGGGTCCAAGCTAAATCCAGGGAAGGTGGTTATTTAGCTAGGCACTAGGCATACTAAACGCTACACCCTAGCATTGATAAAAATAATAAAAACATATGTTCTTTGGGAAGAAATTTAGGACTAAGATCCTAACTCACCATGCTATGGGATGGGGAACTATGCGTCCACCCTTTCAGGTGTTATGGGCCCTGGAAGGACAACCCCATACCGTGAACATAGACGTCTAGCAAAGGAGATGAATGTGTTTACATAATGACACCTAATGCGAGATTTTGCCAATATCAAACGTTTAAGGGACCCTCTATAACGGTCAGTAACATTAAAATGATAACATTATGCCTAAGTACTAATTAATGATGGGTATTATATAAACATTTTATGAATTTGATAAAAAAATTTACTTTGTTTTGGACAACCAGGTGAGTAGACATGGGGTGTTACACAAATCCATCTTAGCAGGCTTGATCCAAACTCGTACAGGTAATGACATCAACATGCAAAAATAAAATTTAACATAATTAAACTCAATTTTGTTTCTACTTAAATAAAACTATAGATCTAGCTATAGTAATTAGTAATGACAATACATAGGAAACATACAATAACAACAAAAAAGTATAGATAAATAAATATATTTATTATTAACAATAGTTGTGTGATACATTGCATACATAACATCAACTTCCTAGAAAAATACTATAGACTTGCTAGAACAACACTCAGTCTTCCTAGAACAACATTCAATCTGTCACATGCAATGCCAATGTACAACAACCATATTTAATGTAAACCCTCAATACTATGCCAAAAACATACTTTGGCTAACTTTACAATCAACCTACATCTCCCACCATACTCTCATACAAATAAATCAATGAGGGAAGGGTCTCATTTATACAACTAAAAATTAATTGCACCTTCCAACTATTTGATACCTCATCATTTTCCTAAATTACATTTCACATGCATTTAACTTACATTTACATTTCATTTCCTAACTCACTTTATGACTTTGTCGTACATACTAACATTACACATTATCACATGAAATATAACATTATTACATTGCCACTTTATAACATTATTAATTATACATAATCACATTTTGTCAAACATGTTGTATAAAAACTACAAAATAACACAAAATGGTCAAAACTTATTCACTAAACATAAATATATCAATATGTTTACCTATATTGTTATTCAAAGACATAGTTGAGAAAATACTTTTGGTTAGTAAAAACTAGCCCAAGCTACAAACATATCTTTTGTGATTTAAAAGAAATAAATAAAACATCTATTTTATTTTTTATTTTTCTCCTCATAGCTTATTAATTAGATGATAGAATCCTTTTTAATAAAAATTTAAAATAAATAATTTCATATCTATAGGTGACATTATTTCATAGGATTTTTTAATGCCCAAAAAATAAGTTATCAAAACTTATTTGTCAAACATAACCTTGATATTGGTCCTCTATCACTTATATAAGAACTTAGCTCTACCCGTCTATCATTTCCCCTTTTTGTTTCTTCCTTTCTACTCTTTTTTGGTTATCAATCATGAAATAAGGGGAACCTGAGTTTATAGAGCCTAAGATATTCAAAATTGAGACCACTACTGATGACATATTGAAGGATAAAGGTGGCCTCATAAATTTTTTCAAAATGTTCTCTGGTGTCGATTGGGAGGCGACTACTATGTTTGCTGAGACATGGGATAATTGCATTGTCACCATTCACAGTGTGGAGTTCTAGATAACAATGGAGATTTTGGCCGAGCTTACGGGACAAATCCTAGAGGGCAAGGTGATATGGAGGAACAAACACCATTGGGAGGCTGAACTGACCCAATTTAAACAAACATCCGTGATCAACAAGCTCCATAAAAAAGGTATGTTTTACCATCACCTTTCCACCCCTTGGAAAGAAATACTTAAACCTATTATGCAATACTTGACTATTGATAATCTTGATTCTTAGCTATGTAGTTTTCATTTGGCTTTTATCAACCATTTTCGAGAGGCAAAAATGATGAACATCCCTATTGCTCTTTACTGGTCTATGGACTATGCAATAACTTCAACCTGAGGTAAAAAGGATGATGGGTGGCCCTCTCACTAGGGGTTATTCAAGATTATTTATAGGTTTTTACTTCTTAAGTTCCCTAAAGGTAATATCCCCGACCCCGATTCTGCTGAAGAAAACTCTTCCTCTACTCCTAGCCCTAAGACCTCTAGGTCCAAGAGAAAGAACAAGATTGAGAAATCTCAGGTCGTGTCCAACATCAAGAAAAAATTCAAAATTGAAAAACGCCTATTCGTTGTTCCCAAAGGCTTAAAATTAAGGAGGCTACTAAAAATCCCACTCCTACCTCTGAGAGGGCCAAGAAAGAACTTTCTAATTCTCTTGAAATTGTGGAAAAATACCTTCATAATCTTGTTGTCCAAGCCACGTCTACTACTATCAATCACCTGGAAACTGCTCATATTGCCATTGGGAAAGCTATTGCATAGCTTAAGGAGTAGCATCAAGCACTTAGATTGTTTTTCTTCTATGACTCTTTTGAGGATGTACCAAATACTTCTGCTGCGGGAGAACTTTTTGATATAAAAGATCTTGCCAAGGATGAGGAGGTTGTGGAGATCGCCAAGGAAGCTTGCAAGGAAGCCCCAAAGGTTATGCCAAAGGATGATGTTAAGGACGCTTACCTGGAGATTGCGACTGCATCACCAATACAGAATGATGTTCCCAACTAACGTATCTGTTGTTTTTGTTGCTGAAAGCTTGGTATTAGCTTTCACTCTTTTGTAATGCTCAGTATTTTGATGATTCAGGTCCTTTTTGGTTCTGCTGGCTGAATGCCTTTTGTTCCTCTGGTGATTCCTTTTTTACATCCTCTATTGTTTATTTTTTTTTGTTCTCAGTTTTGTTGTTGTACAAGGCATTAGGGTGCCTTTCAAATTACCTTTTTTAATGAATTCCATTAACTTACCAAAAAAAGAACTTAGCTCTACCCAATAATTTTATAGAACTTTTGAGGATTTCATAGTAAACAACTTTGGTAAATAATTAAGTATATTCTATAGCAATCATGAATTAGTCATATGTAATGGACTAGTATATATTTTCAATTGGTTATATGAGATTCAAATGAGCCTCACCTATATTTTTTCAATTGGTTATATGAGATTCAAATGAGCCTCACCTATATTGTATCATCACCACATAGTGGTATTACAATAAAACTTGGAAATTATCTATGTATCACTTGGCAAGATTTGAACTTTGATATCCTCCTTAAATTTTGAGGAATGTAATTGGTTGAGCTAATACCACTTAATTAATTGACTAGTCTATTAGTCAAGCTCTATAAAATCCAACACAAAGTCACTTCGTGAAGGATTAGGGTTTTTTTTTTTTAAGTACATCTCATATTTTAGGAGTCATATTTGCAAAAGGTTATCTGATTCAGTTGATTCTTGGACCAACTTGTGTGGAATTTGAATAGCTTCAAAATGGGTGGTCATATAAAATATTTTGAGAAATATTGAGGGAGATACAATCCTATGAAGTCAATGATCCAGAACAAAGGTAGTGATGATTTTTCAAGTCACAAAAAATGAAATTGCAAATATTTGTCAACTAGGGTTTGGATGATGGAAAGAGAAATGAAGGGATAGAACTTTAGTGAGGTAAGACATTCTATCTGGACTAAAAAAAAATTAGAAATTTTGCATGCAAATTATTATAAAGTTTTTATCAAATATTATATTTGCTATAGGACATTCTGATAAATTTAAATAGATTTTGTGTTTTAGTTTCATTTCCATGGACCGATTTATATTTAAATCCTTAAAATAATCTCTAGTGGTAGTGATTAGTGAGTGCACCTCATAGAGATCCTCATTGCTCCAACATAGGGTGGTTTTTGGTAAATTTAATGGGTATTGGCCAAGGGCTTCAGCCTTGAGAAAATGGATTGATAGGAAATGGAAGTCTCCAGAAGTGATCATATTTTTTCTTCTCAAAGGTTTCTTCCTAGCCATTTTTTATTGTAGGGAAGAAAGAGAAAATGTAACAACCAGGGTCTACTCTCCTGATTGTCGAAAATACAAATTCAAAGTTTTGATGTATTTCAAATATAAAAGTTACATAAGGACATAAACACACTCAACTTTATATTAGTACTTAGGCATAGATTTTCACACTTCGAGATATTATACCGCTATAGAAAAAATCTCAAGTGCTCTGGACCGACCAACTTCCCACTAAATATTACCATTTATGAGACCCATCCTCTCCTACTTAAGTTTTGGATCTCGGTATGGGGTTGCCTTTCTAGGGCCCATATAACGTAGAAGGGTCGATGCATTATTTTATCCATATCATAGCGTGGAGGACTTGGATCTATGATCCTATTCCTATCCTAATGGTCCACTGATCCAAATTATCATTTAATTATTAAATCTAAAGGCCCATGCTATATTTAGCGTTGCTATGGCAGTGCCTGATTATTGAACTTCATCTAAGGTATTATCAGGGTCTGCAAATACTCTGGCTTTTGGACCAGGTATCTTAGATCAAACCCCAATTGACGGTAATGCTACCCATACCATCTACCACTGGACCTTCCAACCCCAAGGACCAACTCTCTAGTCTTGAGTTCTATTGGCAATTCCGCAACTAGTTTATGATTTATGAGAACCCTCATGTACTACTTCGTATGAAAACCTAGAATGATGTCCTATTATGTTGTTCATTACTCTCCATAGCTTAGGGTCCACTGACCTTTCTATTATTTCTAAAGAATGGTTATCCCTGAATCACAATAGCCACCACTACAAACTATCGAAGTTGGGTGGATGCTTGTACTTCTCGACGTGCATCATATATTACCATCATTCTCGATGGATAACGTATTTCCATAGTTAGAGTTTCTTTACCCATTTTTAGAGCTTATTCTCCCCTCTCGATGGTTAATATTATTCTCATAGGTTGAACATCATCAATATTTTCAGAGATAAAACAACATAATGATCATATATTCATCATCCCCCTTGTAGGGTTAGTTTGCAATTTTAAGCTTGATGAAAAAAATATGTGTCAACAAATATTATCACATTTTACTATGTTATATATTTTGTGTGGGACTTTTTACCATACAATGTCAATCTAATATGATCTAGTTTTGCATTTCTTTAAGCTAAATATAAAATAATAATCAACTTTATCATTGATTAAATACTTTTATAATAATTCTTCCACTAAAGAAATCAACTAGCTTAATATTTTTCATAAAACATTATAGCCAAACTTTATATGCTAATTCCTTTCGAAACATACTTTGGCTATATTTATATCAAATCCTTTGGACATTTTAAAATTATCATCTATTTTCAAACAATAACAGTAAATTCAAACTATTACTATTGAAATCTTATCATATATTAATTCATGTGCAATCATATTCAAAAGAACCTTTGTTGACACTTTTAATCTAAAAGAGGCTCTACGGAAGAGACCATACTTAATAAATTCAATACTTTATAAAAGTTTTTTTTTTTAAAAGAACAAAACTATTTTCAATTTAATCTATATTGTATCATCGATGCTTCAAAGATAATCCTTTTTAAGAAAATCACTAAGGCAGTTGACATAAGTTTTGCTATAACATATTATTTTATATAAAAATAATGAGTGGACACGTGAAACCCTTGCAAGATTTAAATCAAAGAAGGTTGAATACATGATTTGACTGAAAATTAGAAGTTTTACCACTATGTTACAAAAACTAGAAACCCTACCTTCACTTAGATCAAGGAACCATCTATTGGACGTTCAACCACTATGGAAGATTTATTACTAAAATTCACATACTTTTTAGTAGGATTTTAATGGTTTTAATTCAAATATATTCATTCTTCTAAGGTATGTCTATAAAATTTTATGTAAAAAGTATGGTGAATTACGTGAACCAAGTTTTACCGTCGGTGAAGGTCGAAGCTCGACAAGCATTTTCTTGTCTCCTTTGGTATCCTTTTAATGCTTACTAAACATAGCATTCATAATTGGCCATAATACTAAGTAAACATGAGGTATTGGCTTTGTTTATTTTTTACACATTTAAGATACCCAACTTAATATCGCCTACCCTATGAAACTTCAAAGGATTGTGTAGTTAGAATATGTATTTCGTAAACCTAAAATTAACTCACTTCTTACTATTCAACTCACATGTTACACATGCATTAACGATATTTATAATATTTAAAGATATTTTAAGAAATTATAATTCCATCTATTTATACAGGAAACACAAGTTAAGTGCTTTCAATAGAAAAAGGTATTTCGGACTTAAGTTTAAAAATAGAACAACTTGATAACTTACCAACTTCTCTTACCACCTGAGAAATCTGTAGTCCCTTTCAATCTTGTGTGGACCAGGCTGCTAATTCCTAAAATTGCCTCCTTTGCTTGGGTGGCTATTCAGGAGAAAATACTTACTATTGATAACTTATTGAAAAGAGGGTTACCTATTCCCAATAGATGTTTTTTTATGTTGCTCGGATTGGGAATCACCTCATCACATTTTCATTGGTTTTCCTTATGCTACTTATGTCCTTAATAGCCTTTTCGCTCGCTTCCACATTTATTGGGTTGTACCTTGCCCTATATTTGATCTATTCACTCAATGACCCAACCCTTTTAGGAATACTCATCTCAAGATGTTAAGACAGTTCTGTCTTCATAACTTCTTATGGTAGATTTGGTTGGAGAGAAACAGGAGAGTGTTTTCCAATATTAGTCAAAATACTGAATCTATCTTCAATAAGATCCTCTCATTTGCTATCGAGAATGCTGCCCTTTACCCATTACCTTATCAGCCTACTTCCAATTTTGAAGCCTCTTTAGGGCATGCTTTGAAGTTCCCTATTGTTAAAAATTTTGATCCGCATCCCACTTCCAATAGAGCTCAGTCTTCTTGTATCCCACCTCCACCAGTATGGATTAAATTGAATTTTGATGGTGTTGCGAAGGGCAACCCTGGTCGATCAGGATCGGGTGGTATCCTCAGAGAAAATAAAGGTAAGGTAATCCTTGCTTTTTCTAAGTTTTTAGGAATCCAATCAAACCAAAATGCTAAATCCAGGGCTCTTTGGCGTGGTATAGTGTTGGCCAAAGATATTTTTGATAGGATTCTTGTTGAGGGTGACTCCCTTACTATCATTAATTATTTAAAAAATTCCAAAATTCCTTTGTGGAAAATAAGGAACTGTATTGAAGAAGCCAAAAATCTCAGCAAAAATTTTCAAGATATCATTTTCCAGCACACATTCAGAGAAAATAACAAAGTTGTTGATGCTTTAGCAAATTTTGGTACCCGAATCACTGACTTGATGTCTTGGACCACTAACATTCCTCAGTTTTTGGCCCAAGTCATTGATTAGGAAAATTTGACTTCAAGCACCATTCATGCTAATGTGGAGCAAGTCGGCCATCCTCCTCATGATCCCCATGCCAGCGTGTCCTAATTTTCTCACCAATCGCTCCCTTGCATTTTTGGGCTATGGGCTTCATGTGATTTTTAGACTTGTCAACCTGGGAAGTCGATTTTACATTTTTCAAAGAAATATTTTTGGTGTCCTCCCTCATCTCAAAAAGGGATGTCGATCCTTTCTCCAAAGCATAATCCCTATTGTCCTTACCCATTTCAAATGTCACCAATCCATTGTCATTACCCCTGTCCATCCTCTCACTTTGTCCTTCCACGTCATCATCCTTCCGCATGTCTATCCTCATTTTTTGATGTACCTCTTTGATATTACCCATTTGTGGGATTTTGTTTATGATTCTCACATGGTATCCTATTGTAATCAAAATTATAGCATAAATTGAGAGGGCTTTGAAGTGTGCAATTTTTCTTTTCACCTCCCTAGGTGGCACTCATGTCGAGATTACCGTCGATCCATTGTTGGTATGTCTGTATCGACTTTTTTATTTTATATTGCCCAAATTTTAACCTTCCTTCGTTGTTCTATCACTTAGTTGTTTATCCAAAATCATTCCCATCTCTGTGAGGTAATCATGGATTTCATTGAACCTTCTAAGCTTTGTTTGGATTCCATTGCTAAGGGAATCCTTGATGGTAAAGGGCTTATCTCATTCTTCCACAAGTTCAAATGTGAAGACCCTAAAGTTACGATGGCTTTCATGGAGACATGGGACAATGGTAAGGTTACCATCTGTGGTAATACCTATATCCTGGATATTAAATGCTTGTTGAATTGATTAGACAACAACTAAAAGGAAGATCAATTAAAAGAGATAAGCACAATTAGAATGCTGAATTGAAGGATGTCAGGGATAAGAAGCTCTGTAGAAGGGCTTATATTGGCATGCAGTATGATGAGCTACCTTTTCTGTGGGGGAGTGTTCTCAAATCGATCATGGAATATGTGATTGTGGATGACCCTAAAAAGTCGCTGTGCAACTTTCACTTCTCCTTTTAAAACCATTTCCATGATGTAAGTGCAGTCAATATACCTCAATTTATTTATAATTCTTTCAATTACTCCATTGAACATTGTAGGGAACAAAATGGGTCAGAACTCCCTACCCACCGTGGCCTGTTCAATGTTCTGTTCAAACATTGGCTACTTCACTGTCCTGAGGGTATTGTTGTTACTCCTCCCCCCATACCCAAACAGAGTCCTCTAAAACCTAGTTCATCCCAAACCATACCTCAATCCTCTTGTACTCCAAGGTTGTCTACCAAAAAGTAGAAAATTATTGAAAGTTTCTAAGAATTAAGAAAGCGACCAAGAAGTGCTTCGCCTAAACATGAGAGTGAGCCTGAGCCTGAAAAAAAACCCTTGCATTCCTCTACTCAACTAAAGAACAAAGCTAAAAAGAAAGAGTCACTGGTCATTGAGTCTAATGATGAAGATAAGGACAACCCTGATTGTTGCATGCAAAAGTTCATAATCCAGTCTATGACAAATTGTATTATTCATTTGGTTGATTTATGTAATGCTCTTAACTTATGGTTTTTAAGAAGTATTTTACTGAAAGTGTGGAAGAAGCTCCTACTGAAAAGCTGAGGAAGGTGACTGTCAAAACTGAGGACATCCCTACCAAGGATAACACTGCTGATATGGATACACTAAATGCTAGAACCCAAGATGTTGAGGTCAATCCTGATCCTGATAATTAAGGGCACCCACTCTAGTTTGGAGGGTTGTTGTTCAAAGTTTGATGTTTTGTGGTTCATGTATCAGCTTTGTCTGAATTTTTGGTTCCTGGTGTTGGCTGAGGATAGCCTTTATTTTTGTTCCTCTCTGGTTAATTCCTTTTGCTCTTCTCTTTTCCTCTAGCCGAGGATGGCTTTTTGTATTCAGGTTTTGGGGCCCTATCAAAACCCATTTGATATATAAATTTTAATCTATTTAATCGATAAAAAAAATAGAACAACTTGATGACGATAAAAATATATATTTTAAAATATAGACTCTCAATAAAGTTAGAATGATCTTAGTGCATTTGTTAAAGCCTTTTGTCCACTTAAAAAAAATAAACCATGCATTATTGCGAATGTTTTTCGAGGAAAATATTATATGTTCCAAACTACCCAACAAAGTTTAAGTGGACATGCTGACTCAATATGAAACTTATGTTTATAACTTCACAATTCAACGTCCTTCTATGGGTTACATAAGATTTTTCCATAAGAGAATTAATCTGAGAGACAATTTTAAGTTTAATTCTTTAATAATGAAACTAGACATCATCACCCGAATACAATATCGAATTTCTTAATTAACAATATTGTTGTACTGACATCTCCAACCTATGCCAAAATAAAATGTCACTAAGAAAATATATGAAATCATTTATCTATGACATTCCCAGAATGCAAAAGCTGGCATATATTTATAAAGAAATAATAGATAGTATTAAGTTATAATTTATGATACCTATCATACATCAAATGTGTTTCGATAGTTCACCCACTAAATTAAAAATACCTTTGTGAAGCTAATATTTTATGTACAACCCAATATTCATAAACTCTCAATGTAAAAACGGTTGTAGCTTGCTCTTTATGTGAGTCTGGTTCTGTTCTGGCGAGCGACTATTTGGAGGATAATCTTGTGATGACAAAGCAGCTCCAAGTTTCATTAATTTCTATCTTCAAATTCGGGAAGGTAGAGAGACGGGTGGCTATGGATTTATTTTGGGATCAACATGGCCCTTAATTGGATGTAGTAATGCAAAAAAAATGCAGCACAAATATATTTACACCAGATTTTAAATTTATTTTAATTTCGAAGTTTACCTTTACTATTGTTAACACAAGCTGCTCACTCTGGCTTATAGATTTTACTACATAAAATTTGATTATAATTTGATATTATATTTTAATTTTCTTAGAAAAATAATTTAACAACACATAAAGCAAAAATGCAGATAAATACACAGTTAATCCCAAATATAGCAACAAATGGATTATTTCATTAACCTTTATTTGAACCGAATAAGCTCCACATATAAACAACATCAAGCAATCAAATAGAGAAAGGCCAACCTTTTAAGATAAAGCTGATGAAAGACACAAATCTGAAGTCGACGCTCTTCAAAGTACAATAGTCTTACACGCAGTACTAACCCAACCTTTTCTTTATATTTCACAAGTTTTGAATGAATAGATTGATCTTTCTCTTTTATTTTATAGAGAAACTTGATTGCTTCCATGATGACACATAAGAATTGATCATGCGGCGAGGTTACTTCAAATAATTGCAAGGTGGTAATGCCCACTCTCATCCAAGGAAATGAAAATTACTTAAATAATTTTTTATTATATATGTATATATTATTTATATTTATATATATTATATATATATATACTTACATATATTATTTATTATTATTATTTTTACTACTAATTATATGTATATTTTAAAATTGTATTTATTTTTATACCTTAAATTTTATTTAGCGATTCGAAATCATTTTCCTTTTTATTATGTAAGGCAACATGGAAGATTAATTTAATTCAGAAAATGAAAATATTCAATTTTTCATAATTGAACACATGCACAAAATTTAGTAGCAAACACAATATTCTACATTAAATTTCTATAATGGGCTTCCATATACCCACGGGCCATGGTGAATTTAGCACAACATCATATCCCTCTTACCTAATGCCTACCACCATTGTCTCTGCCTTGTATGGCTTACTACTATGGAGTGGAACCCTGCACCTACACTCACAAAATTTCTAGCAGTATCATATTCTTCCAACAAAATGGAAATAAAATAGTGGAAACGTTACATTCTCCCTCACCAAAATTTAACACAATCCCTATGTTAGTTAAAATATAAGCAGGTTTTAAAAATTCTTGAACATACATTTGCATACATGCAGCCATAATTTATGCATTATTTCAAAAGTTGCATTCATAATATTCATTAATATATGATATAAACCCAAAATATACAAGTAGTATCATATCAAATATTCAAATTTTCATATGAAAGTCATATTTCAAACAAAAATGGAAACTGTATTTTCATTTCTGCCACATCTTCCCATGTGGCGTTTCATTCTAAGTAGAGATCCCACTAGACTCTACACTGGTCAATGGTTCTTTTTCTCAACTGTTTAGTTCTATATCCTAAAATTTTGATAGGTCAAACCTCAATGAGTTGTGGGTCCGATGTCTGCAAATGAGAAACATCCAGTATATGTGATGGGTCAGCCACGTATTTACGAAGGAAAGATACATGGAAAAAACTATGGATCTTGGACAAATTAGGTGGTAAAGCAAGCTTATAGGCAACAGGATTGATTTTGGTGATGATCTCAAATGGATCAACAAATCTAGGGCTAATTTTGGTAGACTTGATGGAAATTTTGGTAGGTTTGACTCTTAGGAAGACTTTATCACTGATAGAAAACTCTCGAGGAGTTTACTTTAAGTCAACATAGCTCTTCTAATGGTCCACGACTTCTCAAAGATGTTGAAGGATTTGTTTTAATTGGACCTCTATTCTCTTTACAACATTAAGACCGATCATTTATCGATCGTACATATTATCCCATGTTAATGGTGTTCTAAACCTGCACCCATATAAGGCTTCAAAAGGGGCCATGCACAATGTGGTATGATAGCTATTGTTATATGTAAATTTACCAGGAAGAGATAATATTCCCACTTATTTTGGTGGTCCATATAGTACATTGCAGCATATCTTCCAACATTTGATCAAACCTCTCGGTCTACCCATCTATCTCAGGATGGTAGGTTGTGTCGATATTAAGCTTTGTATCCCATGCTCGGTGCAAAGCTTACCAAAATTCAAAATTAAATCATGAATCTCTATCTAAGATGATTATTTTAGGGAAACCATGTAACCTTACAATTTCCTGAGAAAATTTTTGTGCTATAGTAGGGGCATAATCATGAACATTTCTTAATATAAAATGCACCACCTTAGTTAATTTATCCACCACAAAAAATTACATCATGCTGGAAATAAGTTTTAGGGAGACCAACTATAAAATCCATAGAAATTACTTGTCATTTTTGCTCTAGAATATCAAATAAGTGTAGCTATCCTCCATATGTTGATGCTTGGCTATAACTTTCTAGCATTCTAGATATTTTGTAATAAATTGAACCACATATTTCTTCATTCTAGGCCAATAAAAGTCCTTTTTCATATTCTCCCTCATTTTCACCACTCTTGGATGAGCAAAGTATGGAGCATAATGTGCTTCTTGCAATATTATTTTTTTATCCCTTCATCATTGGGTACTATTATGCAATTTTTGAAGTATACCATATCCTCCTTAACTTTGAAATTTGTATGTTGATTTGGTCCTTGCTCAACCTTAGTGTGGCATTGGTTACAAAATTCATTGTTTTTCTACAAATCTTTAGTTTATTACTTTAGCCCATATTGGCATCGTGATAAAGTAGCTATGTGTCTCCTATGACTAAGGGTATTTGCCAACTTATGTTCTTTCCCTTTTATAAATTTAATCCTGAAATCATATTCGGCCAAAAATTCCATCCATCTTTGTTGTCTAGCATTTAATAGAGGTTGAGTGAAAATGTACCTCAAACTTTGATGATCAGTTGTCAAATCAAAGGGTTTATCCAATAGGTAGTGCCACCATATTTTAAGAGCATGGACTACAACAACTAGTTCTAAATCATGAGTGGCATAATTCACCTCATGTTTCTTAAGTTTTCTAGACTCATATGCCACAATGACCTCATTTTATAATAAGACACCTCCTAGTCCCTCTAGGGAGGCATTTGTACAAATAGTAATGGTTTATTAGGATCTGGAATTTGAATAATAGGTGCAATTTTCAACTTTTCCTTAAGGATTCTAAATGCCTCCTCACACTGATCAGTCCATTTAAATACTTTTTTCTTTCTTTGTAGATTGGAAAGGCAATTTTTGAAAATCCCTTTACAATACATCGATAATACCTGACCATTCCCATGAAACTTCTCACCTCAGTAACATTGTGAAGAATACAAGCTTATACTGAGAGGGGGGTGAACAGTATAAGACCACTTTTTACTTTTCTTTCCTAATAAATATTATGCAATGTATAGATAGCATTATCAAAAATAGTAATCAAAGTAATGCACAAATCCACACACACAATAGAGACACCAATTTTACATGGTTCACCCAATGTGGGCTACTCCACGGAGAAAATATTTCACTAAAATTTTCTTAATCAATCCTTGGGAATCCTTTCCATTTTATAATATTTATGGACCTCATTCCAAATGAGACACCAATATCCTAATCAAGTTTGTGGATCTCTATCCATAGGATAAATCCTTTCTCCTTAGATCTAACTAGTGATCTTCTAAAAGAACTGTTGTCCCCACTACTCTGGCTAATGGATCTCTATCCATCGAAGACACATGTTCTCATTGACCTAGCTAATATATCTTTATCCACTAGATACTATCATCCTCTACACTCTGTCACATTCAAAGCTCTATCTCAAATCTATACTAAACATAGTCCTTCAGTATAGCATAAATATGTTGTCTCTAGTCTAGCACAAATTTGTCTTTAAACCTGCACCAAACACTATACTCAAATATGTACTAAACATAGTCCTTCGGTATAGCACAAATATGTCCTTAATCTCTGTCCTTTGATCTTCACTAAACACAGTCCTTCGGTATAGCACAAATCTATCCTTAATATTTATCCTCAAGACTTAACACAAAGCTTGTCTTAATCTCAAATTAACTCTGCAAGATCTGCCCCAAACCTTAACTCAAGGTTTGAACAAATCAATCAATCAACTAAGATCTCAAGTCTTCTCAAAGACTTATCTCAAATTTGCCTTGTAAATTCCACAAAAGCTCACACTAATCTGTCCACAAGTCCTCTCTAGAACTTGCCTAATATGCTCTCAAGTATTCACTAAGACTTACCTCAAATCTGCTCAACAAGTCCTCAATAGAACTTATCCAAATCTACTCAATAATTCCTCACTAGAACTTATCCAAACTCATAGAAACATAAAGAGAATTGTTAGAGACTCAATATGCTTCACACTTATCACAATGCTCAATTACTTTCAATCACTCTTTTAGAAACATATAGAGAATTGTTAGATACTCAATATGCTTCACATTCACAAACTCTCAATCACTTTCAATATCTCTTTTATCATAGAAAAATATAGATAATTGTTAGAGACTCAATATGTTCAACACTCATCCACACTCAAACTCTTTTTCAAATCAAATCAGAATATAGAACAATTGGTTTCATAGAACTTGAACTAACACTTTAACACATTCACTTGACTAGGCTCAACCAACTCTACTCAACCAATCACTCAATAAAATAATCCTTGCTCACAAACCCTAGTCCAAGCATATGAACACTCACTCAAATGTTTCCAAAAATGCTTATCAATCAATCTCACATAACAATGATACTCATGATATTTGCAAGCCATAGTTCAAGTTCTTCACTCAATTAATCACTTCAATAATAATGCTTATAAAATAAAGTTTTATCAACAACTTTTTATTCTAGAAAACCTTGAAGCATTAATTCAAAAAACACTCAACAATGCTAACCAAACAATCCTTTTCACTCCAACTTTGCATTCACAACTTTCAACAATCACTCACTTGGAAGATGTGCCCATAACTTTTGTTTGATGTAGAAGTGCCCTTAGAAAAACTTGTCTCAATCACAATTTTATCCTTTTCCAATTGCAATAGTTAGATGACTAATATCACATTAACTCTCTTTCAAAATATTTCTCAAACACAAAAATAATCAATCCCAAATACACATTATTACTCCTTAAAATTAGCAATCATCAAATTACACATAAAAATAGTCACTCAAAATGCTAATTTAATAAATCACACTTTCAAAAATAATCTTTCAGAAATAATAATTACCTACCCTTTTATCTCCCTCAAAACACTTGATAACCAAATTTAATTTAGGCAAAAATTAAATCTCACGAACCCTCAAAAATTCTTTTTCAACCTTAGGCACATAAAAATATTTTCTATTTTATTTCAACCTTAGCACATTCCAAATTAAGCAACAAACCCAACAATTATCAATGCATACCTTTGTCTCAATCACTAAAAGGCCTCGATGGATTTTTACCATGACATCTCTTCGTCGAGCACCTTACCAAGGCGCTAGCCCACCACATGGGCTAGGCACTCCCACGAGGAGGGGAAGGCGCTTGCTCCTCTTTATCTCCTTGTTGGCGTCGCTTCAAAGAAATCGATGACCTTCCCTACAAAACACGAACCTCACGGGATTCGAACTTATGTCCTCCTTGCTGCAAACGTCTTAAAACCTTCCACCGTCGCTAGATGTGATACATGGTGCTTGTGCAAGGTGAGAGGAGCCTAGCTCTTATTTTTCCCTTCTCTTCTGTCGAACACTTGTTAAACACGAAAATTGTTGCTCTCTTTCTGCACATAAATAAAAAAATTGGCATTTAAATAAGTTATGATGGGGTGTCTTAAGGCAAAGGTGTTGCCTTTATATATATGTACTGCCTTGATGTTATACATGTCGACGCTCAAATCGAATTTAAAAATTTGATTTATAAACTTTGCTTTATAACCCTTTTAGGGTTTATTTAAATTAATAAAAATTAATTTATAATTAACTTAAGTAACATGAAAGTTAATTAAATTAATTAACAAATTAATTTATAATAAAATTATATTAATTAATTTATAATAAAATTATATTAATTAATTTATAATTAATTTTAATTATTTGCCTAGGCCTCTTCTTTACCCTTTAGACCTCATCTGATTTCCTAGAACCGGGTCTCGATCAACTGAAGGTGGACTATCCTTTTGCACTTATTGGATAACCTGAAACTGATGTTGCCCACTAAAACTACCACTAAATGGTGTTGAAAGCTTGACATCAATGACCACTCACTCTTGACATCAATGACAACTAATCTACTCGAAATGTTCAACACATTGGTGGGAGTTGGCCAGTCTACTATGGCTTCAATATTTTTAGGATCAATAGCTACTCCCTTGTCTGAGAATATGTGCCCCAAATACTGAACTTGTGGAGTATAAAACTCACACTTGGATAATTTTCCATACAATTGATTTTTTTGAAGAACACAAGCTTATACTAAGAGGGGGGTGAACAATATAAGAACAATTTTTACTTTTCTTTCCCAATCAATATTATACAATGTATATATAGCAATATCAATAGCAGTAATCAAAGCAATGCATAAATCACCACACACAATAGAGACACCAATTTAACATGGTTCACCCAATGTGGGCTACTCCACGGAGAAAATATTTCACTAAATTTTTCTCAATCAATCTCTTGGGAATCCTTTCCCTATTACAATATTTATGGACCTCTGTCCAAAGGAGACACCAATCCCCTAATCAAGTTCATGGATCTCTATCCATAGGAGAACTTCTTTCTCCTTAGCTATGACTGGTGATCTTCTAGAAGAACTATTGTCCCCATTGCTTTGGCTAATGGATATCTATCCATTGAAGACTCCTATACCTACTCAGAAGACCTGTACTTACTACCCTAGCTAATGGATCTCTATCCACTGGATATTTGCATCCTCTATACTATGTCACCTTCAAAGCTCTATCTCAAATCTGCACTAAAAAGAGTCTTTCGGTCTAGCACAAATCTGCTCAATCTCTATCTCTTGTCTGGCACAAACCTATCCTCAAATCTAAATCAAACTCTATCCTTAATATTTGTCCTTTGATATGCACTAAGCACAGTCCTTTGGTCTAGCACAAATATATCCTCAATCTCTGTCCTCAAGCCTTAACACAAAGCTTGAATCAATCTCAAATTAGCTCTGCTAGATCTGCCCCAAAACTTAACTCAAGGTTTGAACAAATCAATCAATCAACTCACAAGTCTTCTCAAAGACATCTCAAATCTGCCTTGTAAGCTTCCACAAAATCTCACACCTAATCTGTCCACAAGTCCTCTTTATAACTTGTCCAAATATGCTCAACAAGTCCTCACTAGAACTTATTCAATTCTTCTCAACAAGTCCTCACTAGAACTATCTATATTGTAAGCTTCCACAAAAGCTCACACAAATCTGTCCACAAGTCTTCTCAAATACTTACCTCAAATCTGATCAACAATTCCACACTAGAACTTGTCCAATCTCATAGAAACATAAAGAGATTTTTTAGAGACTCAAAATGCTTCACATTCATCACAATGCTCAATCACTCTTTTAGAAACATACAGAGAATTGTTAGAGACTCAATATGCTCCACATTTACCTCAATGCTCAATCACGTTCAATCACTCTTTTAGAAACATCCAAAGAATTGTTAGAGAGTCAATACACTTCACACTCACAAACTCTCAATCACTTTCAATCTCTCTTTTATCACAGAAACATATAGATAATTGTTAGAGACTCAATATGTTTCACACTCATCAACACTCAACCTCTTTATCAAATCAATTCAGAATATAGAATAATTTATTTCATAGAAATTGAACCATCACATCAACACATCAACTTGACTAGGCTCAACTCTTCTTAACCAATTAATATTTGCTTACAAACCCTAGTCCAAGTATATGAACACTCACTCAAATGTTTCCAATAATGCTTATCAAACAATATTCACATAACAATGATACTCATGATCTTTGCAAACCCTAGTTCAAGTTCTTCACTCAACCAATCACTTCAACAACAATGCTTATAAAATAAGGTTTTATCAACAACTCTCAATTCTAGAAAATCTTGAAGTATTAATTCAAAACACACTCAACAATGCTTACCAAAAAATCCTTTTCACTCCAACTTTTGCATTCACAACATTCAACAAACACTCAATAGGAATATGTGCCCATACCTTTTGTTTGATGTATAAGTTCCTTTGCAAAACCTGTCTAAATCACAATTTCCTTCTTTCCAATTTCAATGGCTAGATGACAAAATCTCACTCTTAACACTTACTCAAATATTCCTTGGACACAAAAATACTCAAAGCTCAATTATGCCTTATTGCTTCCTTTTGAAATTAAAAACCATCAAATCATACATGAAAAATAATAATTCCTTGGATACACCTTATAAACTCCAACTTAAAATAATATCCAATACCACAATACTTCAAACAATCTTCCTACGACACCTTACTACCCTTTCCAAACACTAAAGCAAATAACACCAAAAATTTAATTTTTCATAACCCTTATAACTCCCCTTACTACCTTACAAACCAAATAAAAATACAAAAATTAATTTTTAAATACTCAACTAACCCTTCCAAAATTTTTGGCACTCAATTTCAATGCATACCTTTTGCTTCCCCCAAAATGGGTTTTGACGTGATTTGATCCGACTTCTCCCCAAGCCTAAGCACCTTAGCGCTTGGGAGTCCACCATGTGGGCTATTGATACCCACATGTAGGAAGGAATACTTCCTTCACATTATGCCTTCATGCGCCATTGACTTCCCAGGAAAACCACAATGCTCTCCATTTAGATGCAGCACGATTCACAAAGTTTGGAGTTAATTAAAATCAAAGGCATGGTAATTTGCTAAGGTGGGATGATCCCCCATTTTATACATGTTTGGAAATTTGCTCCCATGTCGGCGCTTGGAATTCAAATTTCAAAAATTCAAATTATAATTTGATAACCCACCTTAGGGTTAAATTAATATAAACTAACTTATAATTAATATTAAAATTAATTAATAATTAATTTAAATAACTTAAGTAAATTAAATTATAAATTAATTTATAATAAAAATTATATTAATTAATTTATAATTAATTTAAACTTACCTTTATAATATTATAAAAAATATTATAATATTATTCACTTGGGCTTCATCTTTGCACTTTGAACCATATCTGACTTTCTGGAATTGGGTCTTGATTAACTGAAACCGAACTATCCTTTTGCACTTATTGGAGAACCTGAAACTAATGTTGCCCACTAAAATAACCATTGACTGGTGTTGAAAGCTTGACATAAATGACCACTCACTCTTAACATTAATGACAACTCATCTACTCAAAATGTCCAACAATCTCCCCCTTTGTCATTGATGGAAACCCAAATTCCTTTTATCAAACCTTGACCTTTATCCTTGTTCTGCTCCCCCTGGGACATTGCTCCCCCTGAATCAATGCTCTCTCCTTAAACCAAATATCTCTCCCTTACTCAAATATCTCCTCCTTTGACATCAATAGTAAAGGGTCACCTTTGGGGCTTGGGGCTAAGAATGAGTCTCTTAGCTTAGCCCCTCCCCCACCTCATCTTGAGGTGGTTAATTTTGGGGTAGGAGTATTTCTACTCCCAGTAAGCACTGGTCTTTACATTTGTCCTCTTTCCTTATCATCTAATACTTCTGATTCCTTTGACTATTCATGTTCATTTCCATATTATTATTCATATCCATGTTCCTATTCATGTCCATATTCATGTTCTAGTTCATGTACTTATTCCTATTCTTGTTCATATCCATATCCATATTCATGTTCCTGTTCTTGTTCTTGTTCATATCTATATTCTTGTTCCTTTTCTTTTTCATGTTCATGCTTGGTTCTGGAATGTCTTCTCTACACCACTTTGTTGTATGTCCATCACTATTGCACTTAAACAGTAATGTTATTATTCCTTGGAGGTGCAAATGTCATGGGATCTCCTAGTGAAGCCATATTTGTTTTCCTGTTATGTACCTTGTAATTCATTGCCTTGTGACCAAATTGATTACATGAGTAGCAATACCCATGGAAAATTTGCATGTTTATGAAGTTACCATATTCTTGTCTTTCATGTGTCCTACATTGTGAAGCCATGTGCCCAAATCTGTGACATGAGAAACATCATCCATTGAAATTTCCTTGCCTTGACCTCATTTGTCTCTTAGTCTCTTATTCTCTAGGTTGGTTCTTGTTCCATTTGTTTCTTCTTTGTGCATTGTTCCTTTTCTTGTTGAGCTTTCTATTGTACAACTCATCCTTAGAAGTCTCATTTTATCTTACACTGTCTTCTTTTGAAGTTTCTTCCTCTTCATAACTTAAGGTTGAATCTATTTCTTGTTTGCTTTGAGCCTATTTAAAACCAAGACCTGTTTTGTTTGTTGACCTTATTTGTACCTTGATCATATTATCTACAATATTTGAACTCTTTCAAACTTGTGTAGCTTATCCTTGGACTTTTCTAAATCCTCCCTTAGTAGAGCTACTTCTTGTTCTAACTTTTCACATTCTAAGACCTTTACTTCTAGCTTATCCTTGAACTTCTTTGTCTTAGCCATTGACTTGTTTAGATCCTCTATAAGCTTTCCTCTCTCTTCATCACATTATTGAAACTGAAATTCAAGTTGGGATTTTTGCTTTCTTACCTTATTTAAAGTTTTAAGAGCATAAATAAGCTCTCCCTCAAGATCAACTCCTCCTTTTTTTTATTCTTCCTCTATTTGTTTACCTTTGTCAATATATTCATTCTTTTCTGACTTGTCTTCTATAGGATCATCTTCTTCTTCTTCTAGTGCCATTAGAATATTCTCTTATGGTCCTTCAAGTGTATCCTCATATTCATCATCACTGAAATTGAAACCATTCCTTGTACAACTATCTTTAAGATGTCCAAAATTACCACATCTAAACACTTGAGAATTACTGGTGACCTTTTCTTGATTTCTTCTTTTTCTTCAATCAAAAATAGGACTTCATCTTTATCATTATCTGAAAAACTATTATCATTATCACTTGAGTACTTACTTGCCTTTTCAGCATAGTAGCTCCTATTTTGTCTTTGAAAGAACTTCTTTCTTTGTCTACCTTGTCCATGCTTGCCTTTATTTTGGTACCTATATTTTTTTGATTCCCTATTCCTGTGATCTTTTTTTTCTTCATCATTGTTATTTTTAGCTTCTTGAAAATCAGTTGCATAGTGACCATAATTTCCACAATTGAAACATATAACAGATTTTGCATCTTTTAATCTTCTTAAATCCTTATTCCTTCTACCATAATTAGCTTCTTCATCACTGGATGAATCATTGCTTGATTCTGACTTCTTACCCTTTGTCTTCTTAATTGCTTTGAAGGTTGCTTCCTTCTAAATATTAGGTTCCTATTTTGTTCTTAACTCAAAGACTGTGAGAATACCAAGTAACATATCTCTTGTCAAAGAATCACTATATTTTGATTCTTCAATAGCAGAAATCTTTTCACTAAATATTTTTGGAAGAGATCTTAAGACCTTATCACAAACATGTGATTCTTCAACATTAATTCCAAGTCCTTGCATGGCATTAACAACATTATCTACCCGAAGTAGATAAGTACTAATGTTTTCCTCATCCTTAATTCTTAATTCTTCAAATTGCCCTTTGAGATTTTGTATATTTTCCTTTTTGACACTTTTATCTCCTTCATATATGCTTTGCAACTTATCCCAAATTCCTTTTGCATACTTACAATGAATAACTTTTATGGATTTTTTTCTATGCAAACCTCTCAAAATGGCATTCATTTATTTTGAATTATAATGATGTAGAAGCTTACCTTCTTTATCTGTAGGTGGATCAACTAGTGGTACATATCCATTTTCAATTGCTTCCTAAATTTCATTGCCAAGTGTCATCAGGTGAATCTTCATTCTCATATTCCAAAATATAGAATCACTTTCATCACATATTTGTGTTGAATTATCTAAGGAAACATTCTTAGAATCCATTGTGTTCTTGAAAGCTTTTCCTTCAAGTTGTTAAACTCTTCTGAAGGAACCCGGTCTGATACCAATTGAAGAACACAAGATTATACTAAGTGGGGGGGTGAACAGTATAAGACCACTTTTTACTTTTCTTTCCCAATCAATATAATGCAATGTATAGATAGCAATATCAACAATAGTAATCAAAGTAATGCACAAATCACCACACACAATAGAGACACCAATTTAACGTAGTTCACCCAATGTGGGCTACTCCACGGAGAAAATATTTCATAAAAATTTTCTCAATCAATCTCTTGGAAATCCTTTCCCTATTACAATGTTTATGGACCTCTATCCAAAGGAGACACCAATTTCCTAATCAAGTTTGTGGATCTCTATCCATAGGATAACTCCTTTCTCCTTAGCTCTGATTGGTGATATTCTAGAAGAACTATTGTTTCTACTGCTCTGGCTAATGGATATCTATCCATTGAAGACTCCTATCCCTAATTAGAAGACCTATACTCACTACCCTAGCTAATGGATATCTATCCACTGTATATTTTCATCCTCTATACTCTATCACCTTCAAAGCTCTATCTCAAATCTACACTAAACACAGTCCTTTGGTCTAGCACAAATCTTCTCAATCTCAATCTCTGGTTTGGCACAAACCTATCCTCAAATCTGCACCAAACTCTATCCTCAATATTTTTCCTATGATCTACACTAAACATAGTCCTTTGGTCTAGCAAAAAGCTATCCTTAATATCTATCCTCAAGCCTTAACACAAATATTGAATCAATCTCAAATCAGCTCTGCTATATCTTCCCCAAAACTTAACTCAAGGTTCGAAAAAATCAACCAATAAACTCATAAGTCTTCTCAAAGACTTGTATCAAATATGCCTTGTAAGCTTACACAAAAACTCACACCTAATCTATCCACAAGTCCTCTCTAGAACTTGTCAAAATCTGCTCAACAAGTCCTCACTAGAACTTATTCAGTTTTGCTTAACAAGTCCTCACTAGAACTTATCCAAATCTGCTCTCAATATGTATTATAAGCTTCCACAAAAGGTCACACAAATTTGTCCATAAGTCTTCTCAAAGACTTACCTCAAATCTACTCAACAAGTCCACACTAGAACTTGTTCAATCTCATAGAAATATAAAATGAATTGTTAGACTCAATATGCTTCACATTCATCACAATGCTTAATCACTTTCAATCACTCTTTTAGAAACATACATAGAATTTTTAGAGACTCAATATGCTTCACATTTACCTCAATGCTCAATCACTTTCAATAACTCTTTTAGAAACATATAGAGAATTGTTAGAGACTCAATATGCTTTACACTCACAAACTCTCAATCACTTTCAATCTCTCTTTTATCACAGAAACTTATAGAGAATTTTTAGATACAATATGTTTCACACTCATCAACACTCAACCTCTTTCTCAAATCAACTCATAATATAGAATAATTTATTTTAAATAACTTGAACCATCATATCAACACATCAACTTGACTAGGCTCAACCAACTCTTCTCAACCAATTAATCTTTGCTTACAAACCCTAGTCCAAGTATATGAACACTCACTCAAATGTTTCCAACAATGCTTATCAAACAATCTTCACATAACAATGATACTCATGATCTTTGCAAACCCTAGTTCAAGTTCTTCACTCAACCAATCACTTCAACAACAATGCTTATAAAATAAGGTTTTATCAACAACTCTCAATTCTAGAAAATCTTGAAGTATTAATTCAAAACACACTCAACAATGCTTACCAAAAAATCCTTTTCACTCCAACTTTTGCATTCACAACATTCAACAAACACTCAATAGGAATATGTGCCCATACCTTTTGTTTGATGTATAAGTGCCCTTGGAAAACCTATCTAAATCACAATTTCGTTATTTCCAATTTCAATGGTTAGATGAGAAAATCTCACTCTTAACACTTTCTCAAATATTCCTTGGACACAAAAATACTCAAAGCTCAATTATACATTATTGCTCCCTTTTGAAATTAACAACCATCAAATCATACATGAAAAATAATAATTCCTTGGATACACCTTATAAACTCCAACTTAAAATAATATCCAACACCACAATACTTCAAATAATCTTCCTAAGACACCTTACTACCCTTTCCAAACACTAAAGCAAATAACACCAAAAATTTAATTTTGCATAACCCTTATAACTCCACTTACTACCTTACAAACCAAATAAAAATGCAAAAATTAATTTTTAAATACTCAATTAACCCTTCCAAAAATTTTGGCGCTCAATTTCAATGCATACCTTTTGCTTCCCCCAAAAGGGGTTTCGGCATGATTCGATCCTCCATCTCCCCAAGCCTAATCACCTTAGTGCTTGGGAGTCCACCGCGTGGGCTATTGATGCCCATGTGAAGGAAGGAACACTTCCTTCACCTTATGACTTTATGCGCCATTAACTTCCCACAAAAACCACAATGTTGTCCACTTAGATGCAGCATGATTCGCAAAGTTTGAAGTTAATTAAAATCGAAGGCATGGTAATTTGCTAAGGTGGGATGATCCCCCCTTTTATACACGTTTGGAAATTTGCTCCCACGTCAGCGCTTGGAATTGGAATTTCAAAAATTTGAATTATAATTTGATAACCCACCTTAGGGTTAAATTAATATAAACTAACCTATAATTAATATTAAAATTAATTAATAATTAATTTAAATAACTTGAGTAAATTAAATTATAAATTAATTTATAATAAAAATTATATTAATTAATTTAAACTTCCCTTTATAATATTATAATATTATTCACTTGGGCTTCGTCTTTAGACTTTGAACCATATCTGACTTTTTGGAACTGGGTATTGATTAACTAAAATCAGACTATCCTTTTGCACTTATTGGAGAACCTGAAACTGATGTTGCCCATTGAAACTACCACTGACTGGTGTTGAAAGCTTGACATCAATGACCACTCACTCTTGACATCAATGACAACTCATCTACTCAAAATGTCCAATATTTTCCTAAGAAGTTCCAGGACTATTCTCATATGTTGGTCATGTTCCTCTTTACTTCGAGAAAGATCAAAATATCATCCAAAACTATCAATACAAATTAATCCAACTGTTCCCTAAATACACTATTCACTAAATTCATGAAAGCAGCTGGAGCATTTTTTAATCCAAAAGGTAGCACTGTGAACTCATAATTCCCATATAGAGCTCTAAAAGTTGTTTTGAAGTTATCTTCTTCTTTGATTTTCAATTGGTGATATCCTAACCTAAGGTCGGTCTTTGAAAATATAGTTGCCCCCCTTAGTTGATCAAATAGATCATCAATCCTTGGTAGAGAATACTTGTTCTTCATCGTCATTTTATTGAGCATCCTATAGTCAATACAAAATCTCAAATATCCATCCTTCTTAACAAACAGAACTGGTACTCCCCATGGTGATACACTAGGCATATTGTGCCCTTTTTCTAATAAATACTAAAGCTAGGTCTTGAGTTCTTTCAACTCAAATTGTGTCCTTCGGTAAGGGGTCCTAGCTACAGGTGAAGCTCCTGGTAAAAGCTCAATAGAAAAATCAATTTCTCTTTTTGGAAGTAATCCTAGCAGGTCTTCAAGAAAAGCATCCCTAAACTTGTTTAATACAGGATATTGTTGAAATAGAGCAGAGCTAGATTTTGTTTCTTCCTTCTTGTTTAGTTTGACTACATAAAGTCTACACCCTTTCCTTAAATCTCTTTTGACTTGCATAGCAGTCATTAGGTGGGGTTCAAGAGATATGTTGTTACAATGAACATGGATTCGTTGATTGGAATCATCAGTGAAGTCCAACCACCTCTCTTCAAAATTTAGTAGGGCTTTGTGGGATTTTAGCCAATTTACTCCTAAGACAATATCAAAGGCATGCAAGGGTGCTACATACAGGTGCCAATTAATCTTTCCTTAGGGTATATCTATTTGAGGGTCAAATAAACATTGGTTGACCATATAGTTCTATCCAGAACCATACTCAACTTGCCACCTATTTGCCATTATTTTAGGTTTTACCAGTATGTCCCTCAAAATACTAGAAGATATAAATATATCAGTTGCACCACTATCTATCAAAATATGAACATCTTTCTTGCCTAGTTTTCCTTTTATGAGAAATGGAGTAGCTTACCCTAAAATATTAGGATTACCTATGGTAGCATAGATCTTGTGTGGGGCTTCTTCTGTTGAGTTTCTCTTATCATCTCTCTATAGGTATTGGCTCACATAATGGTCCAGAGCTCCATAAACAAAGCATACATTTGGACCCTTATTATTTTGTTTATCCTCATCTCTATTATGGTTGACATTATTTCCATTTTCTTGGTATGTCTATCTGTCCTCTATTGCCTTTATTACCTTGGAACTTCCCTTTGCTCCTATTGTTTCCCTTGTAATAACCACCATTCCTATTCTTTTTATATTGGTGTTTACCCTTAACTGGCTCTAGGTATTTTCTTTTCTTAGGTTCTTTTTTAAATTTTTGGTGGTAAACCTTCTTATTTTTTTGGCTCACTTCTTTTTAACGAACTGCATCAAAAGTTATCAAATCTTTGGGCTCACCCTGACCAACAGGAGTCCCAATTCTGGGATGTAAACCCATTACAATTTGTGGGCTTTGAATTTCTCACGTTTATCATATTTTTATGCATATTTCATAATTTGAACAAATATTTGATAATATTCACTTACTGACATATTTTCTTGGTGAAGGTTAGTGAATTTGATGTACTTCTCAATGTAGAATTGTGACGTAAGAAATATATCCCGAAATTATTTCTCAAATAAATCCTAATGGATATCAACAACTTTCTTCTAATTGGTTTTCTTGTAATTGGTCCATCAATCCTTGGTTGGACCTGTTAAATGCACCACAACCCATGTTGTTTTTGATTTTTTCATAGAGGTTGAATAGAGAAGTACCCTTTAGCTTCACTTAACCAATTGATAGCTACTTCACCATCTCCTCTTCCATCAAACTTTGAAATATCTAGCTTATTAATTTATTTTTGCAATTCTACACTAACCTTACTTCTCAAAGATCCTATAGGAAATTCATTTACTTTCTTAGACTCCTTACCCTTTGTCAGGTTCTCAATTACTTTCTATTGTTGAGCAATAATTTTCTATTTTTGATCCATTTGTTCTCTTTACTGATCCATGTGCTCACTCATTTGAGCCCTTTGGATCTCCATTTTCTCCCTTTGCTGATTAGTTATTCTTAAATCAACTGAATCATTTTTGTCATGTTCTCATCATTCTAAGCAGCCCTTGTTGATACTAGCTCCTTCTATTTTCTTATAACATGCTGAGGTACTTTGACTATTTGTATTCATTCTACCTCTCTCACGAGTCATCTTCGTCCCTTCCTTGAGACTTCTGCAACTTCCTCTTGCATATTAACACTCTCTCTTCTCAAGGTCCCCACCATACTTGGTGACAAAAGAGCTATGTCATTTTAACAAATCACAACTATAACCTAGGGTTTTTGCAACCTAGGATTTGATACCAACTGTAACAACCAAGGTCTACTCTCCTGATTGTTGAAAACATCAATTCAAAATTTTGATGTATTTAAAACATAAAAGTCACATAAGGACATAAACACACCCAACTTTATATTAGTACTTAGGCATATATGTTCAGACTTCGTGATCTTATACTACTGTAGATGGAATATCAAGTGCTTGGGACCGGCCAACTTCTCACTAAAGATTACCATTTATGAGACCCATCCTCGCCTACTCGAGTTCTGGATCTCGACATGGGATTGCCCTTCCAGGGCCCATATCACCTAGAAGGATGGACACATTATTTTCCTCGTCTCATAGCATGAAGGACTTGGATCTATGATCCTATTCTTGTCATAATGGTCCACTAACCCAAATTATCATTTAATTATTAAACCTAAAAGCCCGTGCTAGAGTTAGCGTTGCTATGCCAGTGCTTGATTATTGATCTTCATCTAAGGTATTATCAAGGTCCACCAATACTCTGGCTTCTAGACTAGGTATCTCAGATCAAGCCCCAATTGACGGTAATGCTTCTCATACCATCTATTTCTGGAGCTTCCAACCCCAAGGACCAGCTCTCTAGTCTTGAAATATGTTGGCAATTTTGCAACTAGTTTATGTTTCATGAGAACCTCATGTACTACTTCGTACGAAAACCTAGAATGATGTCCTATTTTGTCATTCATTACTCTCCATAGCTTAGGGTCCACTAAAATTTTTATTATTGCTAGAGAATAGTTATCCCCGAATTGTAATAGCCGCCACTACAAACTATCGAAGTTGGGTGGATGATTGTCCTTCTTGAAGTGCATCATATCTTACCATCATTCTTGATGGATAACATATTTCCATAGTTAGAGCTTCTTTACCCATTGTTAGAGCTTCTTCTCCCCTATTGATGGGTAATCTTATTCTCATAGGTTGAACATCATCACTCATTTCAGAGATAAAACAACATAATGATAATATATTCATCATCCCCCTCATAGGTTTAGTTTGCAATTTTATTCTTGATGAAAAAATATGCGTCAAAAAAGATACTATCACATTTCACTATTTTATATCTTTTGTGTGGGACTTTTTACCATACAATGTCAATGTAATATGATCTAGTTTTACCTTTCTTTAAGTTAAATATAAAGTATTAATCAAATTTATCATTGATTAAATCCTTTTATAATAATTCTTCCACTAAATAAATCAACTAGCTTAATCTTTTTCACAAAACATTATAGCCAAACTTTATATGCTACTTCCTTTCGAAAAATACTTTGGATATATTTATATCAAATCCTTTGGATATTTTAAAATTATCATCTATTTTTAAAAAATAATAATACATTCAAACTATTACTATTGAAATATTATCATATATTAATTCTTGTGCAATCCTATATTGAATCATATATGGATGGCACAAGAGGGTAATCAACCTAATTCATTATGTACCTCGATGCTTCAAAGATAATCCTTTTTAAGAAAATCACTAAGGCAATTGACACAAGTTTTGCTATAACATATAATTTTATATAAAAATAATGAGTGGACACATGAAACCCTTGCAAGGTTTTAATCAAAGAAGGTTGAATAAATGATTTGATTGAAAATTGAAATTTTTACCACTATGTTACGAAAACTATAAACTTTAATTAAAAGATAATTTTTATCAAAGCACGCAACCCTACCTTCACTCAGATCAAAAAATATTCTATTGGACGTTCAACCACTATGGAATATTTATTACTAAAATTCACATACTTTTTAGTAGGATTTTCATGGTTTTAATTCAAATATATTCATACTTCTAAGGTATGTGTATAAATTTTATGTAAAAATTATGGTGAATTACATGAACCAATTTTTACCGCCAGCGAAGGTCGAAGCTCGACAAGATTTTTCCTCTCTCCTTTGGTATCCTTTTAATGCTTACTAAACATAGCATTCATAATTGGCCATAATACTAAGTAAACACGAGGTATTGGATTTTTTTATTTTTTACACATTTAAGATACCCAACTTAATATCGCCTAACCTACAAAACTTCAAAGGATTGTATAGTCAGAAGATGTATTTCATAAACCTAAAATTTACTCACTTATTACTATTCAACTCAGATGTTATACATGCATTAATGATATTTACAACATTTAAATATATTTTAATAAATTATGATTTCATCTATTTATACAAGAAACACAAGTTAAGTGCTTTCAATCAAAAAAGGTATTTCAAGCTTAAGTTTAAAAATAGAACAACTCAACGACGAAAAAAACATATCTTTTAAAAGATAGACTCTCAATAAAGTGAGAACGATCTTAGTGCATTTTTTAAGGCCTTTGGTTTGCTTAAAAAAATAAACCATGCATTATTGCGAATGATTTTTGAGGAAAATATTATATGTTCCAAACTACCCAACAAAGTTTCAGTGGACATGCTGACTCAATCTGAAACTTATGTTTATAACTTCATAATTCAACATCCTTCTATGGGTTACATAAGATTTTTCCATAAGAGAATTAATATGATAGACAAGTTTAAGTTTAATTCTTTAATAACGAAACCAGACATCATCACCCGAATACATTATCTAATCTCTTAATTAACAATATTGTCATATTGATGTCTCCAACCTATGCTAGAATAAAAGGTCACTAAAAGAAAATATATGAAATAATTTATCTATGACATTCCTAGAATACAAAATTTGGCATATATATATATAAAGAAATAACAAATAGTCTTAAGATGTAATTTATGATACCTATCATACATCAAATGTGTTTTGATAGTTCACCCACTAAATTACAAATGCCTTTGTGAAGATAATATTTTATGTACAACCCAATATTCATAAACTCCCAATGTAAAAATGGTTGTAGCTTGCTCTTTATGTGAGTCTAGTTCTATTCTAGCGAGGCACTATTTGGAGGATAATATTGTGATGATAAAGTAGCTCCAAGTTTCGTTAATTTTTATCTTCAAATCTGGAAATGCAGAGAGACAAATGGAAATGGCTTTATTTTGGGGTTAGCATGGCCCTAAATTGGATGCAATAATACAAAAAAAATGCAGCACACATACGTTTACACTAGCTTTTAAATTTATTTTAACTTCAAAGTTTACATTTACTATTGTTAACACAAGTTGTTCACTCTAGCTTACATATTTTACTAAATAAAATATGGTTATAATTTGATATTATATTTTAATTTTCTTAGAAAGATAATTTAACAACACATAACAGATAGATTATTTCAGTAACCTTTATTTGAACCAAAGAAACTCCACATATAAACAACATCAAACAATCAAACAGAGAAAGGCCAACCTTTTAATATAAAGCTGACGAAAGACACAAATTTGAATTCTACGCTCTTTAGGGTACAATAGTCTCACATGCAGTACTAACACAACCTTTTCTTTAGATTTCACAAGTTTCAAATGAATAATGTAGACACCAAAACCTAGCCATTTGTCATCCATCCTAACTTTTCCACCATTTCCACCACCAAAACCTAGCCATTTGTCCTCCATCCATGCTTTCCCGTCATTTTTACCCACTATTCATATATATTTTATATATTTAATATATATATATATATTTAATAATTATATATATATATATATTTTATATATATATATATATATATATATATATTTATTTATATAAGTGAATTAATCCCAACCATCCGATTCCATTTAATCCTATCCGTCCATTCACATCAATCCATGTCACACCCTAAATTTAATATCTACCCTTCGATATTCTTTTATCTTAGCCACATGATTAGTATCATTGAAACCCTAAGTATGCCCTAGGTTGGATTATTAATAGGAGCCATTTTGATGGCTCAACACATATGTTTTCCTAAGTCTTGTGATCCCTAAGTTTACTGAGTCTTAAATTCTAAGTCTAATAAAATCCCTAAGTTCCCTAAGTGCCCCAAGCACTTCTGCTTCCATATTCACTCATTGTAACCCCCATAGTTGTCACCACATATTTTCCTCACTATATTTGGTTCTATAGAATCCTTCCTCAGCTGTTGAATGTCTTCGGGCACCTTTTATCACCATCAAGTGCCTTTGGGCACCTCCCTTCTGTTGCCAAGAACCTCTAGGAGCCTCCCTACCAGTCTCGAGCATCCACAAGTATTTTTTGCAACCGTCGAGCACCCATGGGCATTTTATGTAAGCATTCTAAGGACCTCCTAGCCTTCGAGCGATGTTAGGACATCGCCACACCTATCAACTACAACAAAATCTCACAAATCATAAGACAACAAGCAAGTTAAAACTATTGGTTATTATTTCATTTATGCATTTTCATATTTTTTCACTTCATTTGTAGCATGTTGTTAGGGTTTTACCATTGATTATAGAGGGTCTCACACTGTGGAGCCTTCACATGTATTACTAACTAGTTTTTTGTGTCATTGTGTGTAGATCTGAAGGTTCTACATCAGCATTAAATAGTTGTTTAAGCTGGAGTGGCTTGGCATCGGATATCAAGAAGCCCACTCAATTCTGTTGGGAGCAAGATGTGCTTGAAGACACCATAACCTTATTTGTTAGGGTTTCAGAGAACCCTGACCCTTGTAAATTTGTATAAAAAAGGATTCAAGGATCCACATTATAACAATGGAGTTTTTAGGCTCCCCCCATTAATATAAGATCATCTATTGTGTAATTCTGACTTCTTTGTGTTCTATTTATTTAGCATTGTTTGGTGTTGCATTTTGGTATCCTCAAATAGGATCACAGTGGGACAACATAAGCATTTATGTATATGATTTGCCTTACTAATTTACTATTTATTTTATGTTATCTTGTAGGGTTTTCAAAAGCACAAATTTCACATATTTTGTTGGATCTAGGGTTTTTGAAAGTTCGTAGAAGTTGCAGAAGGTGCATGAAACACCCAACAGTGCTCGAAGGCCATCCAAAAATATCTAGGTGTATTTAAAAAATTTATAGGGGTTTTTATAGAGATCTAGGACAAATGCGTAGGCCGTTTGTAAGTCTGCTAACCAAACCCTAATTTTTTATTTACGTTTTTTGGTTATTTTATGTCTTTTTTAGGATTTTGATATAAAAATAATTTCACTAATTAATATGGAAAAGAACATTCATATTAGCATGCATTTTAGGATTTAAATCAATCATTTGCATCCATTCACATCTTCTATTCGAAATTTTTGAGTTTTTGCTATGTGAAAAAATAAAAAAAATTAATACTGCATTCTGATTGCATGTAAATCAAAATTGTATAATTAGTTTGCATTATTAGGGTTAGAGATATCTATTTTTGGTGGTCTAAGTAGGAACGTTGTTCATATACCAAGAGTATTCTTATACTTGGGTGATTTCATATGCAAGAATAGATGAACCCCCTAGTTGTTTAAAGCGGGTCTTAAGTAGTGTACTTTATATCCTTTGGAGAAATTGGTATTGTGAATAGTGGCTCTTGATTTAGACCATTGAAAGTGGTTATTTTTCTAACATTGTTTGAACATAATAGAAAATTAATTTTTTTAAAAATAACCACACACTGCACGATTCACATCTAATAGTAGTGGTTGGATTTCATCACCAGTCATTGCTTGATATTTGGTGACGGTGGCATTCATCTCCATCCACAAATATCTGCCCTTAGAAACCCTAGGTCACCCTCGAGCAAACTTGCTGGATTTCATCACCAACAAGAATCTCGTTGCCTTAGCTTAGCCATAGTTTTTACTTTTATTTGATTAATTTAGATTAGTACATTTGAAACACACAAGATTGAAATTTAAAGAAATAAACTCACATTAAAATGAGATAACCAATGAATAAGGTAATACACACGTGTTAAACAAAATTAGCATTGGTTGTTTGTTTTTATTGTGAAAATTTAAATTGGGTGTTTCAGTTTACTACATAATATGTATTTTTATTTATTTTCTTTATGGTCCTAACATGAAAATAAAAGCAAGCATTAAATAAAGATAATAAAATGGAACCTTCATCCACCTTCCCCACCACTTTTGTGGTAGAGTCCCTAAATGTGATACAAGTAGATTTATCTGCAAGTCCCTCACATTCCTTACCATCCACAACCTTTCATATGGCCATACCCAAAGAGGAGTCAACCTTCCCTACCATAGATCATCACATTACCCATATAGACATGGCAAGAGTAGAATCTCTCATAAAGTCTTCTAGTTATGTCGTAGAGTCCATTTCCAATTCACCTAGATAAGATTCTACTTTACAGCAAGAGCCTATTTATTCCCAACCCCCATCCACCTTTACCCAGGTGTATACCAACCATATTTTTGAGGAATCAGTTGCACCTTCCTCCCATATGTCCATTCCCCAAACCTCATGTGCTCCTAGCACCTCATATACTTCCACTTACACCAACCCCTTATATGAAGCACATGTAAATGCTACTTCACAAGTTTTAGCCTCACAAGTTTCCATACCTAGTGTAACTTATCCCCAAGACACATCTTCCATACCCTTAGCTTATGATAGAGATATCAGTGAAGCACGAGAACACTTGAACAAATTGCTTAGATAGCATCAAAATGCTCAATAGCAAGTACAGGTGAACCCTAAGCCTTTACATAACTCTACTCAAACTATCCTTGTTAACCAGGGTCCATCATGGGTACCACAATATTTTGTGGTTTCTATCCCTATTTCCCCACCAAGTCATACCATCACCCATCATATTTCCATTGGCTAGCCTAGCCATAACCTTCATACATCAACCTCATTCCATAATTCCTCATATTTTCATCATCAATATCCCATTCATCAATTTCCATCAAATTCACCTAACCATCATTACCAATCTCATCATCACTTAGTCACTCCACAACATTTCTCCACTCCACCACAAAATCATTAGGTAATTTAGGGCTTCCACATTCTTGAGGAATACCCTCAAATTAAGGCCATGCAAAAATAGATAGATCAATTAATTCAATATAATCTAGGTTTTTCAAACCAAAAACCAACCTTACGCCAATTGATAAATCAACCAATTCATACTTTGGTACCATCCCCACCATATTCGACATATTTCATGGTACCTAAGTTTGATAAATTTAAGGGAACTGAGGATCCCAAAGAACATGTGAGCACTTTTTTACATGCATGCTTTAGAATTCAAAATGATAATGCTCTCATGCTTCGAAAATTTTCTCAAAAATTAGGAGGGGATGCCATAGAATGGTATAATCAGTTGCCAAGCCATAGTATTTATACTTTCAAGCAATTGATTGACCAATTCTTTGAGCATTTTATATTAAATGTTAAAAATAATATCTCATTGTCTGATGTTTATGCTTTAAGACAACATGATGATGAATCTATCTATGATTTTTGAAATCGTCGAAGAGTTGTCATCACTAAACTGCCATTCACCCTCTCAATGGATGAGCTAATTAATCTATTCACCAAGAGTTGCTTAAAACCTATCTCTTGGATGCTTCAACTACGAACTTATCAATCATTTGAAGAAGCTTTAGCTCAGGCTAGTGTCATCGAGGAGATTAAAATCCAAGAAGGCATAATTAAACCTAAAAATAAATAATGGCAAAAAAAGAGCCAATACAAAAGCAACTATTATGGCCAACCAAAATCAACACAGGCTACCCCAACCATTTAGCCCAATCAAGTTAATAAAGTCGTCATGATCCAACTGGTAATGGCTCAACAACAATCCATGCAACCAACACCGCAATAAATTGTTTATCATGTGGTACCCTCAACAACTCAAGCCATGAAGAACACAGTACCAACTATAGAAAACCATCCTCGGTGATAGTCTATTCGAAAAAACTGCAAATACACCCCCTTAGTCGAGTCATATGCTTCCCTTTTTTTAAGGTTATATGACAAAAATAAACTTGCTTTACCCAAAATCAGACCTTATAATCCTGCCAAATGTAGTAAACACTTTTGAGAGCATCTATTTTACAATTATCATAGGTAAAACTAGTATGAAATTAATAATTTCCATTCATTTAAATACATAGTGCAAGACCTTATTGACTTGGGGGTGATCAAACTTGATAATCCCCTCGCTCAACAAAACCAAAACCTTGGTATATTTAAAACACCACTTCCTCGTCATGAGGAGGTGCAACGAAATGTATGGGGAGCTAACACAAAAACTCAACCTAATCAAGTCAATAACATACAACAATACCAAGGGTTTGTAGGGGTCATCCACGTGGTCACTAGAGGTCAAAGAAACAACCAACATAATGCAAGGCAACCACCTCAAGAAATTTTGTCACAACCTTCCGCATCTCCACCCATCTAAGTTTCTCCAAATCCTTCATCACCCATCCATATCCCCAACCAATAAAATCCTCCAAATCCACCCATCAATCATCCACCTCTACCAATCATTTCATTGATTAGTCGATTAACTACAAGTTTAAAAATAGCTTTTGCTAAATTGTTAATCTATGAGTTAATACAACAATATCCTATACATTACGAGGTATTAATGAACATCTTGAAATCTATTAAACTACAATCACAAGATCCTAATACATTCAATAATTTTTTAGGGAGTATCCAAACATGCATGGAGCCTTCCATCACATTCTATGACTTTGAGATTAAGCCAATCTCATCAGAATCCATAGACCCTCAATTGCATATCATGGCTCTAATTGACAAGAAGCCTTTTAAAAGAGTGTTAATTGATGTCAGTTCCTCTATCAACATCATCACCACATCCTACCTCATAGACCCTCAAAGCATTTAACAATGACTTTGATATTAAGCCAATCTCATCAGAATCCATAGACCCTCAATTGCATATCATGACTCTAATTGACAAGAAGCCTTTTAAAAGAGTGTTAATTGATGTCGGTTCCTCTATCAACATCATCACCACATCCTACCTCATAGACCCTCAAAGCATTTAACAATGACTTTGATATTAAGCCAATCTCATCAGAATCCATAGACCCTCAATTGCATATCATGACTCTAATTGACAAGAAGCCTTTTAAAAGAGTTTTAATTAATGTCGGTTCCTCTATCATCATCATCATTGGAATATTTCTCCATCTCATATTACCAGTCATCATTCACCCTCAAAGCATTTAACAATGCTTTGTGTTCCATAGTTGGCACTATTTTTTTGCCCATCAAAGTAGGGATCAAAATGTTGTACACCATGTTTCACATCTTGGAAGGATCCATGGAATACAATGCACTCCTTGGAAGACCTTGGATGAGGAAAATGAGATGTGTCCCTTCTATTTTACATCAATGCTTGAAATATGTTCATGAGGAACAAGTACATTGCATATCGACGGACGTTGAGCCATTTAAGTATTGTAATTTCATTTCAAATACTTATGAGTCCATTCTTCCTTCCACTCACCTTTTTCTTTCACCATCATCCAATCCATCTACCACATCACCAATTTCCTCATCAAATGATCCCATTCCTAAGGAACTTCCTATCACCAATCATCATCAAGATTCCACACCCCCATCATCTTCATCATTGACTACATGCATGTGTGATCACAGTCATTCCACATCATCAACATCATTGCCATCCACATCGTCATCATCCATTCAACAACCTTCCCAAGCCAATCCATCACCATCACCTAATGTTTCACAAGTCGAATTGATGGATTGTGAGATACCTCCATCTGCATAATTTCCCAATCCATCATTTGAACATAGTCCTTCTATATCATCCAAAGTTGAGGTCCACCTCACTAATCTTGGTATTGGTGAGTGTGTGGTCCAAAACATCACCGTCACACCCCTCACCATTCCCAAGTCTAAGAATTTTGGTTACCCACGAGACCAACTTGTGGCCATAGGAGCAGTATATAACATGGGTTCAGTGCCAAATAGCATAAATTTTGTATATGGAAGAATTGATTCTTCATCAAGTCTAGATCTCATAAAGGAACCCAAAGAACCAACACTTGCCAACATTCCAAACATGATGGGATTTTCATATCGATATTTCCACATAGTCAATTGGCAAGGTCATGGCCTAGTATTGCATGAACAAAGAGTGCATCAACCTATCGATGTTCCATATCAAGAGGTGCATGACCGTTCAGGTCTAGGTTTCCACCCACTTTTCACCACCTCTTCTCTTGAACAAGCCTTCAAAAGGCTTAATCTCAATTCAGGAGAAGAAGCCCTCCATGCTGATAATTCTAGCGATAAAATCTATGAAGAATTTGAGATTATATTGATAATTTTAGATGAATCTGAAGAAGAATCAAAGCCCATCATTCCCCATACCAAACAAGATGAGTTTTATCTCAACATGTTCCCCATCCATAAGCCCATATTTCACTTGCTTCTTCCATAAGAGCGAGTCGCCCTATCGGTGAACCACCACCTTCATTCCACTAAGCCATTTTATAATCCAACTTGTAACATATGTACATAACACAAAAATAGTGGTTTTCACCACTACCAAAAAAATCAACAAAATTAAGTTTTCTTTTTCTAGCATTACATGTACATAACATTTAGATAAATGCATTTACTTGTGTTTCTTGCTACTGTTCAAGTTAACCAAGATCCTAGCATCGGTTCTTAGATTTCATCCATTCCATCCAACCTTAGCCATATTTCCCATAAGCCAACATGAATATTATTGATTTATTCACCCCACTCCATAATCCATACGATCCAGCGAAGCCAATTCTAATTAACATAAGCTTTATCGATATGGATCGGTTTTCCTCGCCTCCATCCTTTGCTGAATTTGTCTTATCCAAGGAATTGTTAAGGGTTTCTACCAACTAGATTCCTCCATCCCCTTTGCCTTCACCTTCACCTTTGGATTTGAAGTTTTGCTAGGAAAAATAGACGAGCATAAGCCATAAGAGTTTGATGATATCTTAGATGATATTCATATTATTCCTATGCACCATCAGCTTGAGGAAGGTTCCCACATGTCTATTGAAGATACTATCTATGTGGACTATAGTTTAGACAAAGAAAATCCCAAAATTGTCAAGCTTGGAAAATTTTTATCACTCGATGAACAAGAGCAATTTACTGCTCTTCTCAAGAGGAAGAAGGGTATATTTGCATGGTCCTATAAAGACATACCTGGTCTTGACCCTAGTTTGGTTGTCCACAATCCCACCTTATAGCCTGATGCTAAGTCAATCAAACAAAAACTTAGGAGAATGCATCCTACCATGGCCGTCTTGGTAAAGAAAAATCTTCAAAAACTCTTAGATGTGAACTTCATAGTTCCTATCGATTATCCTGAGTGGCTCTCCAACATGGTACCTATTCACAAACCTAATGGGGCAATACGCGTTTGCACTAATTTTTGAGATCTTAACAAATTGTGTCCTAAGGATGACTTCCCTCTCCCAAAAATTGATACTCTTGTCCATACCTGCGTTGGCCATGAAATTCTTTCACTCATGGATGATTTTTTAGGATGCAACAAAATTTGAATAAATTTTGATGACCAACACAAAACAACATTCACTATGCCTTGGATAACTTTTTGTTACAATGTGATGCCCTTTAGTCTCAAAAATATAGGTGCCACTTATCAATGTACCATGGCATACATCTTCCATGACTACATGCACAAGATTATTGAAGACTATGTGGATGATCTCTTGGTTAAATCCAAAACTCGACAAGAACACATTGGTGTATTGGAGAAAGTTTTTTACCGAATCCTAGAGCATAATGTAAGGTTGAATCCCAAGAAATGTGTCTCTGTTGTTACCTCGGGAAAAATTATAGGATTCATTATCTCCAAAATAGGCATTGAGGTGGACCCTAAAAAGTTCAAGGCCATCATGGAGATTCCTCCCCCAACTAACTTAAAGGAATTACATAGTTTACAAGGAAATATTCAATCAATCCATCATTTTACTATGCAACTTTTTGATAAATGTAGGTCATTCAATCACCTACTATAAAAGGGGATTCCATTCTCTTGGACAGATGAATATCAAATAGCCTTCGATGATATTAAGCAATACCTAGATTCTCTACAAGTCTTAGATCCTCCTTGTATAGGGATCCCTTTCTATATTTATATCTTAGCAATGAACTTTGCATTAGGGACAATGCTTGCAAAAAATAATGAGCAAAATCGAGAGCAAGCTATCTACTACATTAGTCAAATATTAGTAAGCTATGAAACTAGATACGCTTATGTAGAAAAATTGTGCTTAGTAATGGTTTTTACCACTAAGAAACTTTGACATTACATGCTTAGCCACACAAATTATGTCATATCTAGAGAAAATATTTTGTGTTATATGATATCCCGCACTTACAACAACACTCACACTGCTAAATGGATAATACTCCTTACTGAGTTTGACTTGGAATTCATTAGCCAAAAATCCATTAAAGGTCAGGTAATATCCAATCAACTTGTAGAAGCTCCACTACCTAGTGATCATCCTTTGATTATTGAGCTCCAAATGATTCGGTATTTGCTATCACTGAGAAAGAAGAAGATGTCATTCCAGAGGAAGACGTCGATATCACACTATTATTTAATGGCTCTAAGTGCATGAAAGGTCAAGGTGCTGGAGTCTTGTTTCATACACCATAGAGAATACCTATCCCCTTATCATTCAAACTCGACTTCCAATGCACAAACAACACTACAAGTATGAAGTCTTAATTTTAGGTCTTCAATCAGCTATAGGTATGAGCACTAAGTGTATTTGGATTTTTGGTGATTCTCAACTTGTTATCAAGCAAATCAATGGAGAATACCAATGCAAAGAACCTACCATTAATATTTATCATGAAGTAGCAATGAAGTTGCTCTCTAAGTTTGATTGATATGAAATCAATAGTTTTCCATATTCAACTAAAATATTTGCAGATGCAATGGCCTCTCTTGGATCATTGATTCCAAAAGAATCCTTTGGAGAGGTACAACCCCTTATCATTTCAACAGTCTTTAAATCTACAATTACCCATGTTGAGTCTAAGGATGAAAAGGATTTTTGCTTTATCCATCAGATACATATGAGCCTTGGTCGAGTTAAATAGTAACTTTTCTCAAGTTTGGAACACTCCCATCTGATGTAGCTCATTTTATTCTCTTGGGGGATGTGTTGTATAAATGTGGTTATGATGAAGTCCTCCTTCGTTGTCTCGAGTCTAGTGAGGCACAAAGAGCCATTTTTGAAGCTCATAATGGTACTTGTGGTGGTCATTTTAGTGGAATAGTCGTTGCAAAGTTCATTCTATGCACGGGTTATTATTGGTCCACAATGGAATGTGATTGTTGCACCTATGTTAAACATTACAAAAAGTGTCAAGAACATGCTAATTTAACTCATGTACCATCACAAGCCTTACAACCTATTCAAAGCCTTTTGTCCTTTTCATAATGGGGTCTATATCTAATTGGCAAAATTTCACCTCCTTCCCTGGGACAACATACATTCATCATCACAACCACTAAATATTTCACAAAGTGGGTTGAGGCAATTCCTCTAACCAGTACAATAGGACCTAGAATTGTGGAGTTTATACTTCATCATATCATTTGTCATTTTGGTATTCCCTCAAAAATCATTTTTGATAATGGCAAGTCTTTCAAGAACAAGGATGTTTAAGCACTTTGTGAGAAATATAAAATTCAACATAGTTTCTCAACTCCTTATTACCCAAAATCAAATGGACAAGTTGAAGCTTCCAACAAGACCTTAATTGCTATTCTCAAGAAAATTTTCAAATAAAATCATAGAGATTGACATACATAAATTCCCTTGGCATTATGGGCTTATCGAAAAAGCATCTGCACACCTATAGGGGCAACACCATTTTCATTGGTCTATGGATTTGAAGCAATAATACCTCTTGAGCTTGAGATCCCTTTCTTATGAATTTATTTTTAGGAATTCATAGATGACAACACTGCTAGACAAGCACGTCTTGACCAACTCACACTTCTTGATGAGAGGTGATTCAATGCTTTAGAGCATTTACAAGTTTATCAAGACCACCTCAAACATGATTACAATGTCAAAGTTCATCTACGTGAATTTCAAATAGGAGATCTTGTCCTTAAAGAGAACCAGAAAAATACCAATGTATTACCGCATCTTCATGATAAATTCATGGCTAATTGGTTAGGTCCATACATTGTTACTCAGAGAGTGGATAATGGTACTTATAGGCTTGCCAGTCTAGAGGGAGAGGAAGAAGCTGAACCACTTAATGTTATACACTTGAGAGTATTCTATGCATGATTTTATTACTATATATGTATATATATACATGGCTAATACACAAAAATATTTGCATACATTTCATTCAAAAACATTGCATTTCATTTGCATATACATTACAAAAACAATGCATTCACCCACATTTCATATTGCATTTCACATTTCACAAAATTGCATGTCATACATTGCATTCACATCCACATTTTGCATTAGGGATCATTTATTAAGTTCAAGGTCTTAATTGGTCCAATAAAATCATGTTGCCTTAATCAGGGGCACCCTCACAAAGTTATCTATAAATTTCACTAAATCAAATTGCCATTCACACAAACCACACATTCACAAGTCCTAGGTGTTTTCGGTCACTTAGCCACTAAAACATTCCATATGCATTAATCATCCATATAAAACATGCATTCCACAAAAAGCATTCACACAATAAAACATATAACACAAAAGGTAAAAACCATGTATATATATATATATATATGTATAAATCACATGTACAATGAGTGCCAAAAGGCTACATACAATGGAGCACCAAGGCTCATATACAAAAGTGCATCTAAGCACTAGCTATATCCTCCAAGAGGACCCCTGTGACCTAGGAGGAGCCTTAGACCTAGAGCTATGCCTATAATCGCTATGCCTAGCACCCTCAAAGATATATGAGGTTGGAGGATCTAGAAGTGGAATATGATGTTCCATCAACCTATCCTATGATGCTTCCTCTCAGCTAGATCTACCTAGAGCCTCATAATCCTCGTGTCTTGCTCCTCTACCTGTTGCTCCAACTATGTGCAATCCTCCTCACTCCAATATAGAGGTCCATCTGGAACCCCTTATGCATCCTCTCCATATCCATTATCTCCTCCAATATTGAGAGCCTGCATTGCCACAACCTTAGTCTTCCTTCTTCGAATATCTAATTGAAGGCACCGCTATTGATTGGGGGCCTCTTGGGTCCCCTCATCCCTAACCTCACCATCACTACCCCCATCGACTGCTCCTCGAGGTAATACCCATGTTGGCTATGCAGTGAACCACACATCATACTCCATGGTAGTCCCCACATCCTCCACATTTAGGAGATCCATCTATTTGTCATCCTTGCATACCACCCTCCATGACTCTACACATTGTAGCCTTGTCTTCTCTCGATGTCTCCTATAGCGCACTGGCTCATATGGAATATCCTACCTCAGCCCAACCTATCAGAGCACTCATGAGAACTAAAAGTACTCGACCTCACTTTGATGTCTCCCAACCATCCATCGAGCCTACTACACTCGTCATAAGTGCTTTCCATTATTGGTCCACCTTCAAGCCTACCATGGCCTCCATATCACTTGGGTAGATGTCACTCTAGTCCATAGATCCCGGTACCACTAACTTATCCTCACTGGTCGACTTGGTTGTACCTCCTCAACCATCACCCATATCCTAGCATAAGGTTGATCCCTACCCAAGATTACTACTGGTAAGCCCTCTAGCCAAGCCACACTAAAGTGCTTCCATGCCCAACACTACAGTATCAAGCTGCAACCCAATCCCTTCCTCCCTCGTTGGATCATGTCATATAACTCCTTGTACACCTACACCAACAAAGCAAGAGCCCATGCATACACATGTCGTCTAGTGAGCATATCGCTCACTACCCCTATCAGATTCCACAGGCTATGATATTGGCCAAAATAAACATGATCGAGGCTTAGAGGGCATCCAACTCCTTGTCCACATACATGGACAAATATGGTATACCTTTGCTCTCCACCTTCACCCCCTGCCATGCATACCCAAATATCCTCATCATATTTATCTTCTGGTTGAGTTTGACCTCAACCCAGATCCCCTCCTCTAGCACCTTTAAGATATGTTATACATCCTCCAAGGTAATAGCCCCTCATCCATGGGGAGCTAAAAGGTTTTCCTATCTACATACCACCTTTCCACCAAGGCAAAGAGGTATCCCTCGTCAGCCCTCACAACATCCACCCAGGCTACCTTCGCTAGCCCCACATCCTCTAGAATCTCCCACTCCTCATCCGACACCACCTTCCTCATCCTAGGGATGAAAGGTAGGAATCGATGCCAAGACTTGAAAATCCTAAGCTACAGTACAACACAAAATATTTATCAATAATTTTGCAAAAAAAAAAAAACATCACAATAACATTTGCATAATGCACAAAAAAATTACCTCAATAGCCCACACTCTAGCTACAGCCCTGGCCTCTACACCTGGTCCCTCTACCACCATAGCTTTAATGCTCCAAATGCCTCACCTCACTTCACTCCACTCTCCTAGATGCAACTTCTCAAACTCCCAAACACATAAATGAGCTTGGTTTCTCATCCTAGTAGCTATTTATAGCTACTTTAGGTGCCTTGAGATTGCCATGGGCATTTCCTGGTGTACTGAAGTACCATGGGTGTTTATATAATGTCCAAACATAGATGGACATTTCTGTGAATCAAAAGTGCCAATGGGCGTTTGGCATCAAATTTCACAAATAGATAAATTCTTACAAAACAATATCTTCTCCAAATCAAATCACTCCAAATTTCATCCATGCATTTATTTCATCATTTTATCAGGTTTTGTAAATATTCCAACTGATTTGGATGCATAATTTTCATTTGCAACCACATATTGCAAATTCACCAAATAGGTTACAAAAGCACCCCAAAAGGGTCCAAATATTCACAAAATGATGATAATCATAATTTTCATCATTCATACATCATCCCATCATCATTTCACATAATCATTTGCATATTTACCAAGCTCAAACAACATTCAAGTGAATCTTGTATATAGTGGGTTTTCTATATACTTGGTGATTGCAACGACTTGCGTCCATGCAACTCGGTAAGATGAAAGATATACCATAAGAACACTTGGTAATTTTCATCATCACATATCTCCTTGATCTAAATCATAATCATCTTTGATACTTCACATTTTACGTGAAACCTTGCTAAGAACAATTTCCACAAAAGCCATCACTGATGGCCTAGTTCGTGGGGCTTAAAACATGGAAAAAATCAAATCTCATCATTTCATATTTTCTTGATAGTCATCATGGTGACTAGCTTTAGCTAGAGTGATTGGTTCTGATCCTAGGAATTATTTGAAAGTCACTAGTTAGCCTTTCAAAGCTGATTAGTTTTACTCTTTGCATCTTTCATCTTTGCATATCAATGATGCTGGAAGGCAAATTCTTCAACAACATAAAATCATCCCAACGTTGGGGCAACTACATTTAGTTTTGAATTTCCCACAATGGGATACATCCTATATGATCATGACATCTGCACTTGGTACAATCCCTTAATTTTTTGGGGTAAAAATAGATGTATTTTGTATCACATCTAACACAAAATCCCTTCATCTATTGGGGCAAAATCATACACATTTCTCATCACATCTATCACAAATCCCTTCATCTATTGAGGCAAAAACACACACATTTCTCATCACATCTATCACAGATCCCTTCATCTATTGGGACAAAAATAGACACATTTTGCATCACATCTCTCACAAATCCCTTCATCTATTGGAAAAAAAATAGATACATCATATCACATTTTTCACCACTCCCCTTCCCATCGTTGGGATAAAAATGATATCGCGTTTACATCATGCACATCATACATTATTTATTTGCATAGATTTTTCAATTGGCTCATGAGATTCATTCGTAAACTCATTCACCAATTAAGGCGGTAAGCTACGTAAAATTCAAATTCTTTTATTATTTTATCTTCAAGCTCATGTTCCACATTCCAAGAGAAGCTACTTTTACACCTGGCCAAAAATAGGTGTCTCGCATTTTTACACTGCATTGGGTTTCACGCAACGTAGTACAAAAAGGGGTATCTATAGACACCAAAACCTAGCCATTTATCCTTCATCTATTATTTCTCACCATTTCCACCCATTATTCATATATATTTAAATAATAATATTATATATATAATAAATATATATTTATATAAGTGAATTAATCTCATCCATCCGATTCCATTTAATCCTATCCATCCATTGACGTCAATCCATGCCACACCCTAAATTTAATATCCACCCTTTAATATGATTTTATCTCAGCCACATGATTAGTGTCGTTGAAACCCTAAGTATGCCCTAGGTTGGATTATTAATAAGAGCCATTTTGATGGCTCAACCCCTAAGTTTTCCTAATTTCTGATATCCTTGAGTTTGTTGAGTCCTAAATTCTAATCCTAATAAAATCCTTAATTTTCCTAAGTACCCTAAGCACTTCTACTTCCATATTTGCTCGTCGTAACCCCCATAGTCATCACCATTCATTTCCTTCGCTAGATCTACTTTTTTAGAATCCTTCCTCAACCGTCGAACCCCTTCGAGTGCCTTCTATCACTGTCGGGCACCTTTCTTCTACCGCCAAGCACTTTTGGGTGCCTCCCTACCAGTCCCAAGTGCCCACGGGTATTTTTTGCAACCGTCGAGTTCCTATGAGCATTTTACGTAAGTATTCTGAGGACCTCCTAGCCTTTGAGTGATGCTAGGGCATCATCGTACCTATCAACTACAATAAAATATCACAAATTGGAATAAAACAAGCAAGGTAAAGCTACTGGTGATTATTTCATTTATGCATTTTCATTTTTGTTCACTTCATTTACAGTAGGTAGTTAGGGTTTTACCATTGCTTATAGAGGGCCTCACACTGTGGAGCCCTCACAGGTATTACTAACTAGTTTGTTGTGTCATTTTGTGCAGATCTGAAGGTGCTACATCAACATTGGATATTTATTTAAGCTGGAGTGGCCTGACATCAAATATCAAGAAGCCCACTCAATTATGTTGGGAGCAAGATGTGCCTGAAGACACCACAACCTTGTTTGTTAGGGTTTCAAAGAACCCTAACCCTTGTAAATTTGTATAAAAAAGGATTCAAGGATCCACATTGTAACAATGGAGTTTCTAGGCTCCCCCCATTAATATAATATCATCTATTGTGCAATTCTAGCTTCTTTGTGTTCTATTTATTTAGCATTGTTTGGTGTTGCATTTTTGTATCCTCAAATAGATTGAACTTTCTCTTTTATTTTATAGAGAAACTCGATTGCTTCCATGATGACACATAAGAATTGATCATGCACTGAGGTTACTTCAAACAACCGTCAGGTGGTAATGACCACTCTCATCCAAGGAAACAAAAATTACTTAAATAAATTTTTATTATATATATGTATATATTTTTTTTTTGAAAAAATGAAAACTTGTATTAATACAAAGACCAATTACAAACGGGAGAGAACACATCCCGACCCAAAGCAAAGAGCAACACAACAAGGCCAAAGCACAAAGGCAACACTAGCAACCACAGGGCAAAGAAAACAACAGGGCACGAAAAGGCGACATATCGCGAAATCATGATAGTCACCCCCGTCTCGACCGTGTTGGCGCCAACAGTCGCGATAACGCGACATGTCGTGATATCGTGACAGTTAACCTCCCAACCGCTTAAGTGCCAAACGTGTCGTGATATCACGACAAAAAAACCTTGCAGCTTCCAGTTTACCAAATTGTCACGATATCGCGACGAAATATCAACTTTGCTCTTCATCTTCAAAAGAGGCACGAAATCACGACATAATCTCAAAAAGAGCCGCGATAGCGCGACATGTCACGATATCGTGCCAGAAACCCGCCAAAGGCCGCAAAGGCTCAACCTGTCGTGAAATCGTGACAACTTCCAGCTCGAGGCCGTGACGGCGCTACAGGTCGCGATATTGCGACAATTTTCCTCCCAGCCGCTTAAGTGCCAAACGTGTCGCGATATCGCGACAAGATTACCTTGCAGCTTCCCACTCTCCAACTTGTCATGATAACGCGATGAAATTTCAACTTTGCTTTTCAACTTCAAAAGGGGTGCGAAATCGCGATAGGATCTCAACAAGGACCGCGATAGCGCGACATGTCACGATATCGCGACAGAAACCCACCAAAGGCCGTGGAGGCTCAACCTGTCGCGATATCGCGACAGCTTCCAGCTAGAGGCCGTGACAACACTACATGTCGCGATATCACGACAAAAAATTTCCTTAGCATAAAAAACACTACACATTATTTCAAAATTTGTTCAAGGCCTTGTCTAATCTCTGCATCCTCCACAGGCATATTACTATGCAGATGCATCCCAACCTCTCTCTCAGCACCCATCTTAGCAAGGAAATCAACCGCTTTATTAAGAGATCTACTAGCATAAACAGGTATCACATCCTCTAATTCCTTCCAAAGCTCTTTAATTTGGGAGACCAGAATCCATGACCTCCAAGCTTTTAAGGCAAAGTTACTCATGCAATCAAGAGCGCCAACCAGGATTTGGGAATTAGACTCAATGATTATCTTTCTATGACCCTGCTTTACGGCCCAGATGGAAGCAGATTTAATAGCAAAGGCCTCGGCTTCATTGTTTGTGGCATATCCCAGACCTTGCAATTCCCAATAGAGCACAGCCCCAACATGATCACGACAGATTACTCCACTTCCAGCATTGCTCGGATTGCCTTTTGCAGCTCCATCAGTGTTGATTTTGATCCAGCCTTCTGGGGGAGGTTTCCAACAACTTCTTACCTATCTCTCAAGATCAGCAGCTCTCTCTTCCAGAGGCTTAGAAGCAGGCTGATTTTCCTCCTCAGCATAGATGGCAACGGTTTCCACAACTTTGCTCCAGATGACCTGCCATATCCCATCCACCGAAGAGAAGGTTTCACGAAAAATACGAGCATTTATTTCCAACCACACCTGCCACCAAATAAAAAGGAAACCAAGCTCCCAGCCAGTTCGAAGAGCTTTAGATGTAAATCTACCTCTCTTCCATATTTCCCATAAATTGGTCCGAGACAAGTCTCCAATAGCCTGAAGTTTAAAATGGGAGAACCAACGATGCCAAATATGTTGTGTGAAAGGACAATCAAACAGAAGATGATCCACAGTTTCCTCATTCCTATAGCATAAAACACACTGGGAAGGACCAATGATGCCTCTGATTCTGAGATTGTCAAAGGTCAGGATTCCATTGTGCATCAGCTGCCAGGCAAAGAAGTTCACTTTTGGCCAGCCCTTGGGATGCCAAATCTTCCTCCATTCTTGAACTAGAAAAGAGTGTGGGGGGGGATCTGGAAGGATCGAATCATAGCCCTCCTTCACATTATAAACCCCAAGGTTCCCAAAGCCCCAGGAAAGCTCATCCTCCTCATCTCTCCCAGTAAGAAACCGTTCTGACAAGAGTTTTTCCAGAGTTGGAGCCTGCTCCGAAGGGATTGGAATAGGCCATTCACCCAGCCGCTTGAACTTTTGAACCTTATACTCCCCCAATTGGCTAGTGTTGAAGTAGCTTTCAATATGTATCCATCCCTTATCTTCAAGATCTGATTTTAACGGATGCAATTCAAGAAACACAGCAAGAATGGGAGGATTATGATCCCAAGAATCAGTCCAGAATCGGGCCTTCTCCCCTCTCCCAACTTTCTAGAACAATTGATCTTTGATAATGTGAGATCCAAGCTTGAGCGCCTGCCACACTAATGATCCATTACCCTCCAAAGGAAAGCGGCCCAAGTCATTGGGGTGAACAAGACCCAAGTATTTACTAGAGAGGATTCTGCTGAAGAGGGACGTTGGCTGGGAAATCCACCTCCAATACAGTTTACCAGCTAGAGCCTGATTGTTAAACTTGGAACTTCTTAATCCCAGCCCACCTTTTTCCTTGGGCTGGGTGACCTTATCCCATCCAACCAAGGCCCATTTCCTCTCTCCTTTGGCACCTTCCCAAAGAAAACTTCTAGCCACTTTGTCCAGCTCTTTCCAAATTGATGGAGGGGCAGCCAAAATAGAGAATTTATAAATTGGCATGGCATGAATAACGACTACGAGGAAAGTCAGTCGGCCCCATAGCTTAACCATCTATGAGACTAGTGATTCATTCTCTCTTTGATGCCATCCAAAAGGTCCTTCCAGAAATTAGCTTTTAGTTTTTTGAAATGCAGAGGAACCCCCAGGTAAACAACAGGAAGAGAGGTCCTAGTGAATCCCAAGATCTCAATAACTCTGTCTTGTGACCTTTGATCAAGATTAAAGAAGACCACTTTGGATTTTGTTTCATTTATGACTTGATTAGAAGCCCAGAGGTAGACGTTAAGAGAATCTCTGATTCCTCATGCTTCCCTGAGGCTGGCCACTCCCACCAATCCAGTATCATCCACAAACTGTAAATTAGTCAAAACTTCAGCCCCGATTTTAATTCCTATTATCTGTCCTTGAATTCTTCTTCTCAGGAGGAGTCTGCCTAATCCTTCAGCCAAGATGAGAAAGAGATAAGGAGAGCAAGGGTCTCCTTGGCGGAGACCCCGAGAGGCTCCAAAAGGTGGCGAGGGAAGCCCCTTAATTAAAATAGAGTAGGAAGGCGTAGAGATACAGCTCATGACCCAGGCAATCCAGTCCTGAGAAAAACCAAAGGCTGCCAACATCTTGACTAAGAAGCCCCACTCTACTCTGTCATAAGCCTTAGACATATCCAGTTTGATGAACATTCCTTTGTTACCTGAATTGTGCATAGTATGGACAGCCTCCTGAGCCAAGATCACTCCATCCAAGATCTGTCTCCCTTCAACAAAACCCCCTTGCTCAGGGGAGATTATATACTGAAGAAGAGGTTTTAGTCTTTCAGCCATAATTTTAGTGATTATTTTGTAAATCACATTGCATAAGGCAATAGGTCTGAAATCAGAAATGTGAGCCCCCCCTCTCCTTTTGGAATTAAGGTAATAAAGGTGTGATTTAGAGCCTTGAGCATTCTTTTTTTAGTTCGGGACTCCTCAATGACAGCCAACACATCCTCCTCCAGGATATCCTAGAAGGCCTAAAAAAACTCAATAGGGAAGCCATCAGGACTAGGCGATTTTCCAGTGCACATCCCAAAGACCACCTTCTTGAGTTCATCACGATCAATGGGCTTAAGAAGGGCCTGATTCTCTTCATGAGAGATAATAGATGGAATGCCATCAATGACTTCATTTTGGGCTTCCACATCATGCTCCATACTTTCTTTAAAGAGGTTTGAGAAATACTCCATTGAGTGGGAGTGCATATCAGGGAGAGTGTCAAAAGAGTTTCCATTCTCGTCTTGAAGGAGTTCCATGTTATTCAATTGTCTTCTAGCACAGACAGAGCGATGGAAAAATTTTGTATTTCTGTCTCCTTCTAATAACCATGTGTTTCTTGCTCTCTGTTTCCAGTAGATCTCTTCTTGATTATCAATGTCCTCAACCGCTTTGCGTAAAGCATCATCCTCGGATTTAAGATGCTCAAAAATGATTCCTTCCCTGAATTGTTTTTGCACCTCATTCCATCTGGCCAACAAGGGAGCCCGTTGGAGCTGGAAATCAGATTTATTAGTTTGCCTCCACTGTTTTAGTTTACTCTTAACAAAAAGAAGTTGTTTATGAAATTTGAACATAGCTGTCCCAAAAGGGAGACGACCTTCTTCCCACCACTTGTGGAATTTTCCTTCGGAGGTCCTCTTTTTGCAACCAAAAATTTTCAAATTTAAATGGTTTGTAATACTGCCCTGACATAGTCCCTCCCTCCAGCAAAATGGGAGAGTGATCTGAGGCTGGGCCCTCCAAAATCTGGAATTTGATATTCCATCTAACATAAGCTTCCTCCGAGACCAGAAACCGGTCAAGCTTAACCCTCCTGTTGTATGGCTCTCTTCTCTTATTAGTCCAAGTAAAGTTTGTACCAGGGCCTTTGATATCAACAAGGTTAAAGGCCTGGACTTGGGCAATAAAAAGTCGGTCCCCTGTATCCAAAACTGGGATGCCACCTTCCTGATCCCTGGCAGATAATTTGGCATTGAAGTCCCCAGCAATAATCCAATCAAAATCTTCCCGGGAGGACCTCATGTTTTGAACAACTTTCCATTGAAACCGCTGACCATCGATGTTCTGAGCCCCATAGAAATTTGTAATTAAGACTTGTTCAGCTGTAACAATATTCCTAAAAAGAGATGTGAGGACACCCCTCCAGGCTATATGTTCTATTGCTATCCACGCCAAAGGGTTCCAAAGAGTAGCAATCCCTCCCGAGGCACCTAGAGCAGCCACAGCCATATGGCCAGCACCCCTCCAGATTCGACTGACAGTTTTACTCATAAGGTCTAAAGACATTTTTGTCTCCTGAATGAGCAGAAAGTCTGTTTTACTTCTCTCTAAAATTCTTTGAATAGCAGATTGATGGGTTCTACTGTTTAAACCCCTCACATTCCAAGATTGAATAATCATTGGAAACCTTGGGAGCAATACGAATCAATTGTTCTCACCAATCCTCCATTGATTAGCTTATCTCCTTGCACTGCAATTAGATCCTTATTGGATTTCCTGCCCACCCCTTGGGAATTACTGTTTTTCGACCTCTTCTCCACCTGGGTAATCCCTAGAGCTGGTCTTTCTCTGAACTTTTCTGCATTTCCCATGGTAACATCTTTAATAGCTGGCTGTGCTGGGGAGTGGATTACCAATGCCCCTGGGTTTTCTAGCTGCAAAATCTCAGAGGAGTCAATCACCTGTTCTAGGACAGGGGTTGGTGAGGGAGGAGCATGAGAAAGGATGATATTATCCTCAAGGTTCCCATATGCTCCTTCCATAATTTTGTCTTCTTGATCCACAAGAGATTTGAATATTTCATACAGGTTGGTTTGCTTGGGATGAGCTTTCTCCTTGCCATTTCTCTTTTTGTTTCTTCTTCTCTTCTGTTGTTCAAAGCCATCTTTTTGGGCATCAGAACCAGGGGGAATGATGGGTGGTTCCTTGACCGGAGTGGACTTACCCTCTCGGGGGCGATTTGGCATTCCCTGTGGAGCATCCGCTTTGGTGCTCAAGATATTTGGGCAGAACTTTGCAAAATGGCCATGCTTATGGCAAACTCTACATCGAAAAGGTAGGGCTTCATAGTCTAACTGTTGTATCCAGGAGTGTCCTGCTAACTCCAGTTCCATCTCAGCTGGTAGCGGCTGGCTAATATCCAGTTCTACATAAATTCTCGCATAAACAACAGTGTTTCCTTCTATGGTATCTTTGGAAACTCCCAAATATCTACCTAGAGAGTTACCTATCAGTTCAAGAATCTGCTCACCCCAAAACTCCATCGGGAGAGCATACAGTCGGATCCAAACCGGGACAGCCGTGGGCTCAATGCGAGGGTCGAAGCCCGCTCTCCACGGTTGGACAAATAACCCTGCCGGGCCATGGATCCTCTTTTCTGATTCAAATGCTCTGTTTCTATCCGCTAAGGAGGAAAAACTAATAATAAAATACCCATTGCTTATGGGCCATAAGGAGTACTCACCGATAGGTTCCCAGTTTTGTCTCACCCAGGAGTGCGAGAAAGTGCGGGGGTGGGTCGGATGCCCATGAATTTGCAAATCGGATCATGAGTAGCACGATAGTTGATCGTGTCCTCGACCAGCTCTGGTTCTATGACAATCTTCGGTGCAGAGCGGATTGCGGGAGACATCCATTGACTCTATGCACAGGAGAACCCTTGCCCGCATTCCTGGATAGCAAATGGTAAGCACTCCGCTGAGCTTCATCGGAGGAAGACGCAGGGTTTTCTCTTAATATCTCGGCATAAGAGGTCTTCTTCCCATCGAGAAATCCTGGAGGAGACCCCATTGGGCCCTCCCGGGGCAACAAAAGAGCCGTCAGCAAAAAACAACAACAAACCACCTGAGTCCCTGGTAGAATCTTCCCACCAGAAACCCTAGAGCCTCGGCCGACGACAGTTCAGAAAATTTTCTGCCAAATCGCCAGAGCTCCAAAATTCTTCCTCAAGCTATTCGATCATATATATATGTATATATTATTTACATTTATATATTATAAATATACTTACATATATTATTTATTATTATTATTTTTATTACTAATAATATGTATATTTTAAAATTGTATTTATTTTTATACCTTAACTTCTATTTAGTGATTCAAAATAAAATAATAATTTTCCTTTTTATGATGTAAGGCAACATGGAATATCAATTTAATTCAAAAAATGAAAAATATTCAATTTTTCAAATTTTCTAATAGTTCTTGGAAAATCTTCTCAATTTCTATTTTTTGGGGTTGGGGATATCGATAAGGACGACCATTAGGTGGAAGACTTCCAGGAACAAGGTGTATGGCATGGTCATGGGATATTTTGGGTGGTAGTCCTTTTGGTTCTTTAAAAACCTCCTCATAGTTAGCAACAATGTTTTGGAGATTTTTCTACATGGATTTCTGGCATATCTTGTTATAATTTTTCAATGCAATTGATTTAGGCCATGAATCCACTACCATATTTTCTTGATATATTTTCCATGCTATGTGCACTTACTATTTTTTATGGAGGTTTTGGCATTCCTTGAAGGTGAATGGTCTTCCCATTCTCTTACCACTCCATATATCGATGTTTCTGATTAAAACCAACTATGGTTTCCAATTGTTCCATCCATGCAACGCCCAAAATAACTTATGAATTTCCTAATTCCATAACAAAGAGAGGACCTTGCAAAATATAAGTACCCATTTGTAATGATATTACAGATGTCTTACCCAGGCATTGAGAAGTTTTCTTGCTTGTCGTTCTAACTTGAAATTTGTCCTGACTAGAAGAGTAGACATGCAAATTTAATGCCCTTGCAAGTTTTGCATCAATAAAGTTATGCATACTTCTTGAATCAATTAATATTGTTGCCTTATTTTTTTGAATTAACATTGCCACCTTGATTGTATGGTGATATGATAACCCCATGAGAGCATGTACTAAAATAGTCATGGTAACATCTTTAGCTAAAACCTCCTCATGGTCACTTTGGTCTTCGATTGTGGAATCCTCAAGTGAGTTGTGTTCCTCTATTTCTTCATCTTCCTTGTCAGCATATTCGATTTGAAAGTTTTGTTGTTGTATGCATGCTTGATATTTTGGATGTTGATTACGATATTTATAGCAGAAGTATCTTGATGGTCGATTGTTTCTATGAAAATAGTTGTTGCAGAATTAAGGTCGACCACATGATTCATGTCATGTGGATGTACCCAATTGCATATTCATTTCTGCCAACTTGGCAATCCTTATGCACTCATCTAACTTGGATGGATTTTGTAGGTCCACTTCAACCTTAACATTTTCTTTCAACCCATTTCTAAAATCCGCTATGACCACCTATGGTTTTAATTCTATTTCATATTGAAGCATACTAGTAAATTCTGAGATATATTCCTCTATCGACCCTCTCTGTTTGAGTGAGAACAACCATACTATGTAGGAACCTGTGGGACCTTCATAAAATATGTGAAGAAAGGCATCTGAGAACTCCTGTCAGTGATTGTATTTTTGGTACTCACATTTGAACCATGTAAACCATTGATAAGCTTTATTTCCTAATTTGGTTGTTGCAAAAGGAACTTTTTTTGACTCTCAAAATTGGTAGAAGTACAAGATGCTTGCCATTTTGGCTATACACCCTCGTGGATCATGAACTTCAAAGGTGGGCATGTCAATGCATGTATAATTGGATCCATTAGGACCTCTTGGTTGGTGGTGAACAATATTTCTATCTTGATACTCATTATTCCTCTATCGTTGGATGCATTTTGGTAAGGTCTATCAGAACCCCATAGTTGCTCAAAAACTTCTTCGTTACCCATATCCTCATTATTTTTGTGGTTTTTGAGATTTGGGGACTAACTATTATGACCTCTTTGGTGTTTATAATATTCATAGTGAATGTTAGTACTCCAATGGTTAGGACTAGGAGGATTTGGTTGGGGTTGTTTATGGACTACTTGGTTGAAGATGGTAATCATATTCTTAATGCTTTCTATTAAGTGAACTAAAAATTTATCAGTGACCTTGGGGCGACCATTTTATACTTGAGTGAGGTTCTCTTGGGAAGATTTTGGAGAGGTATTAGATACCATTTTGTTGATCAATGGATGACCCGGGTTATAGCTAACAATTCCTATAGGAGAAGAAGAATTTTGTGTACCTTTGCTTCTACAAGGTTTTCTCGATGATTCTGAAATCTGCTCAATTGGATCCTCAGAACTTGATAAGTGTCCTTTTGACCATTTTTTCCACTTTTCTCTCATGCGCTATTATAGTAATCACTTTTTATTCTGCAAAATGCTGATGAATTGGGGCAAAAAAACAAACTAGTTGAATTTGCGCTTCTCAATGTCGCTCCAACTGCGACACGGATTTGATGGGTCTCCTTGCAATTAATTCTGGTTAGCAACTTTTTTGACAGCTTTTAGAAACTTTTTGATGTCTTTTCAATGACTTTAGCAACCATTTTGACAATTTTTGGTTAACAACTTCTTGACAATTTTTTGTAGGATTTGACAAATTTTGGTAGCAATTTTTTTTGACAAGTTTTGGTTAACAATTTTTGATACTTTTGGTAGGACTTGACAAATTTGGGTACGAGACAGGGACCCAAAATTTGGACCTGATGGAAGATACAGGACCCGACATGAGAGGACACTATAGCTGGACCTGCAGCTAGACATGAGACAAGAATGCGGCACGAAACAAATACATTGTGACACAAGAACAACAACTCTAGAGCTACCTGAAGGACAGATGCAGACACAACTAAGGATACAACACCATGAATAAAGGGACCACAAAAAATATAGGTACAAATGATAAGAGGACACGCGATGTGAAGAAACCAACAAGTGGAAATAGAAGAACCAACCGCAAGGACTTACACGTGAGTGAGGACAAACTAGCTTATGTGTGACCTAAGTCATGAACTAATACCTACACTGAACAACCTATAAAAAACACTGGAACGCCCACCCTGTAAATGTGGGATAATGGATTTCGGTAAAATAAAATTAAAATTTTAGTACCTTAGATTATAATGTTCAGGTGCTTTAATTCTGATTTTTGATTGGCTACGATGTTTTGCACTTGGATACGACATACTTTGCATGGTTACGGGAGTTTCTTAACACAAAATTGGATCACCTTGGTGCCTAAATACCCTAGAATCTATTCCATACTTTCACTTATGTGTTGGCATGTGTGTTCACTTCGGGTGAGGCTACCACAGTTGTATATCCCAAAGATAGTGCACCTATTGTGGCTGATAGCCACTAGTTCATATTGTTCACCAAAAATGGCTTACTACCATGCTTTGGTGGAGAAAATTAAGTTATGTCATTGCCTATATTTTATGCGTAGTGTAACTTGCTAGAACCGTGATGTACTGGACTGCCTGATATATGCTAGCATGCGTCCTTCCATTGACCACCAATAGTAGTATTCATTGTGGAATTTCACGAATTGATTGTCTCCTGATACCACATACATGGATATGCTTATCCATGGTTTCCAATCTCCTAATGCAGTAATTAAATATATCCAATCTTATAGATGGCAACATAATATAAATTATTAACAAAATAAGCAAAGATAATCGATAAATGAAATCTTGCCACTCAAGGAGGGAAGCTCCCTGTTGTATAGGCCGAATGTGAGAGTCGTAGATGAATATAATTAATAATGCAAAATATGATTCCAATTAATCAAATTCAAATCAATTATATATTGAAATTATAACACTTGGAAAACATAGCCGATGCATGCTATGTTTGGAATGTAATAAAGCAGGACAAGTCAAAAGCTTCTGTAGTAGAGCTAGGAGAGGATAAATATGATGAAAAAAATTGTGAAAGAATATTAAGGAATAGAATAATAAGACCTACTCTTGATATAGGTAAGAAAAAAAGATAAAAAGCCCTCAAATTATCAAGTAAGATCCAGGGAAGCAAGAACAAACATAGAGAAAGGAATACAAACTAAGTTGTGAACTTCTCTTTACCAAACAACAAAAATATATTGGTAATAAGTAGGCATGGAAAAAATCCCCTAATGAGACATGATTATCATTTCATAGAATATAAGGGGTGCTAATGCCTCCTCAAATAAAAGGTGTTTCAGGGACCTATGTTTAAGTAATAAGCCTAATATTCTTTGTATCTAAGAAACTAAAATGATAAAAGAAGTTTCAAAAACTATGAAAGCAGTATGGGCAAGATGTGAATGGGATGCTATGGATTCTAAAGGAGTGGTAGGGGGAATTCTAACTTGTTGGAATACTTCTAAAACCTCTTGTGTAACCATTCATAAAACTAGGCATTGGATAGCCTCTTTAGTCACTTGCTACTTTACAGATATTTGTTTCATCCTTATCAATGTCTATGGACCTACAACTCAGTCAGGTGGAATAAAAATTTAGGGTGGGATTGAAGCCTTTATTAGAAGTAAAGACGAAGAAAATTGATTCATGATCATAATATATTTTAATTCCATAACCAATTTGAATGAAATTTTTAGGGGAATAAGGAAATTAATACAAAGTATGAGATATTCTTAGCTTTTATTCAAAATATTAATCTATGGCACATTGAGTTTGATGAAGACAACTATACTTGGACCAAAAATAGGAGAGACCAGAACCTAATAGAAAAAAAAATAGATAGATGCATTCTCTCAAATAATTGGCTAAATGAAGGAACATGTGCTAAAATTAATACCTTAACAAGGATTGGTTCAGATCACTTGTCAAAAAGAATTAAAATGGTGGTGAGTGGATTCAAAAAAATATCGTATTTTAAATATGAGTAGATGTAGGAATACCATCCTCAATTTATTGATATGATAGCTCAAACATCAAATTATTCAAGTAATTATGGGTTGTATGCTCTTCCAAATAAAATTAAATCCATGACATCTGGATTAAAATAATGGAACAAGAACAATTTTGGAAACATTTTTCAGAAGAAAGGAGAACTAAAATATAAACTTTCAAAATTCTAAAAAGATGATCATAATAATCCAAGCTCAAAGGAAAGGGAGTTTCTTAGTGAATATCATAATATTTTGAGTAATAAAGAGAATTTATAGAGATTAAAATCAAGACAAACTTGGTTAAAAGGAAATAAAAATATTAAAAAAAATCATAGGATGACTATAGTACAGAGATCAAAATCTAGAATGAGTAGAATTAAATCAATAAAAAGGCTTTGGATTGAAGATCAAAGTGAAATTAGAAAAGAGGCAAAGTCTTTTTATTATAATATTCTAGGATCATAGGAGACTGAAATTCTTAATTATAAACTTCTTCAATATGTTCCTTCAGTAATAACAAATGAAGACAATAGGAAACTGGTGAAGCCTATTACTCTATAAGAAGTTCATTTAGCTCTTTTCTCTATAGTTTTTTATAGTTGGGCTCTCTATCATGGTAGATGGGCTCTCTATAGCTTTTTACCAACATAATTGGGATATAGTGAATGATTCTTTATTGGTGGTAGTAGAACAGTCTAGGGTTAAATAATACATACCTTATAAAATTAATGCAACATATCTTACCCTAATTCCAAACAAATATTGAATTATTTTATTCTTTTAGACCCATAAGCCTATATAATATGGCATATAATATTATCTCCAAAGTGATTGTGAATTTATTAAGGCCATCGTTAGACAAAATTATTTTAGAAGAGCAAGGAGGATTTGTGAAAGAGAGACAAATTATGGATGGGATCATAGTAGCTCATGAAGTTATACATTCAGCAACTTCAAGAAAAGAGAAAGCAATGATCTTAAAACTTGATATGAGTAAAGCCTATCATATGGTTAAATGGGATTTTATTTTTGCAATTTTAGAATAGTTTGGATTCAGGAAGAAATGGATTAGATGGATTAAAGCTTGTGTCTCTAAAGTTTATTTTTTAGTTTTGGTTAATGGGTTAGTAATAGAATCATTTAAATCCAAGAGAGGTTTTAAACAAGGAGATCTTGTATATTATTATTTGTTCATTATTATGGCAAAGGTTTTGAGTAGGTATAACAACCCTAAAATCTAACCCAATTTTTTTTCTAAGGTTCAAAATTTAACCAAGATAATCTAGATAATTTCCATTATGGAATATATTACATCATTTGGTACATGTTAATGTACCACCTTGGGTATATCTTTAGATTAGGAAAGTGTCTTAGATTAGAATGAAAATATTTACTTTATGCAATGTAATAAATGCACAAGTGTGCAAAGTATTTTGGTAATGTAAATATGCATAGTTATCCATATGCACATGTGTCATAGAATAGGAAGATGAAGAGTCATAGGAAGAGTGAAGGTCAAGAAAGCTCCATATGAAGAGTCACATTCCATTGTATATATGTGTATATGAGGGTGTGAAAGATATAGCAAGATATAGAAATATATAGAGTGATTGGTCATATACAATCATAATGGAGAGTGATGAAGTATGATGTATTTGAGGTCTTTATTCAATAAAGATCATATTTTTTGTGAGCATTTATTAGTGGAATTTATATGATTCATTTCTGAAGTTATTTATGAGTTTTATATGCTTAATAGATTGTCATTATCATATATTTCATATTGTAACTTTATTTTAGATCTTGTGGTTACTTTATTCTATGTATCTAGCTTCAAAAGCTAATAGTGGTATCAGAGCCACAACAAGGTTTTGTCTTGCACAGGTTTTTAGTTGCAAAGGAGATTTATACTAGTTAAGGAGAGACCAATAAAGTTGAAGAAATTACCTTTGGAAAAGAAAACTAGAGAAGATAGGATTTCTCATTGTGTTGAAAGAAAACTAGTGAAAGTTGAATATTTACCTATTCCAAGAGAAATTTGAAATAGAAGGATATTTCTAGGTCTTGAAGATAGACCTTGAAATTGAATATATTAAGAGACCCTTGAGGAGGTCCTATTAAAATGTTTTATATAGAGAAGAATATTCCAAATTAATTTTTGGCTAGTCTTTCCACAGGGTTGAAGGAAAACTCATGCAGACTAAGACTCAACATAGATTTAGTTCCACTAGTTTTGGGAATAACTAGTGAAGATTATTGATTTTAGGATTTTGGAACTTTGAATATATTTGGCTATAATTGTCTAACTCTTTTTTGCAGAAAATTAGCCATTGGACCCAATATTGAAAGCAAGCTTGGGTCTTGGATTTTTTTGATTAGCAATTTTTTTTGTGGAAGGCTTACATTGATAGTCTTAATAAGAGTCATATCAAGCTGAGAGTTGAACCAAATACTATTGCTTGGGTATACAAAAAATCTAGGGGTCATTATACGGCTAGACTTGGTTACAAAGCAAACTTTGACCCTCATCCTCAAGGGCCTACTTGGTGGTGGAAGAATATTTAGAAATTGTTTTCCCAAAAAAAAACAATTATTTTCATGTGGTTAGCTTTGAGAAATAAGGCTTTGACTTGGGAGGTTTTATAGAGGAGAAGCAAACAAGGTCCAAGTATTTGTCTGTTGTGTTAGTCAGAGGAGGAAAACTACACACATTTGTTAATCAAATGATCTTTTTCTAAATAGTTTTGGTTAGAAGCTGAACAGATAACTGGAGTACAAAATATTTGGAAAGGAAAAATAGTGGAGGTATGCTTAAGACAGTGGCTTTTGAAAAATAATTGAAACAATTTCGTTCTTTACCATATTTTATATGTTGGAGTATATGGTTGGCACGAAATACAACTATTGTTTTAGGGAAGTTAATACCCCCATTTCAGGTCATATTTTAGGTGAGTAATTTGGTCTTAATCAATAAAGAACCTAGAAAACATAAGAAACCTCGACAAGTATACAATTTGTTCATTTAAAAGTCTCAACCATGGGGTGTTTTTGATGGGCCTAGTTAGAGACAATCAAATTTTAGTAGCGTAGGAGGCATTATGTACTTCTTAGATACCTACTATATCTAAAGCAGAACTTGGGATAGGTTCCAACAATTTTGTTGAGTTTCAGGCTTTGATATTTCTAATGAAGTGTGTCGTAGAGAGAAATGTGAAAAAAATATAAATTTTTGGATATTCTACTCTAGTCATAAACTGGATGAATAGATCTACTAAACTAAAAAATAATTTGCTTAGACCAGTGGGATATGAAATTTTGGAGGCAATTTCTCTTTTTGAAAATATCTATTTTACTCATGTTTAAAGGGAATTAAATCAAGAAGCAGATAGATTATCAAAAGATTAGCAGGTTCCATAAGGTTTCTTGCAAATAGAAGAGAACAAGGATAGATTTTATTCTTTCACCCACATATCATACCCCTAGTTTTTATGCTAGCTCTACATTTTTTACTATGGGCCTATCCATTTTATTAGAGATTTATACAAGATTTTAATTGTTTTCTTTTCTTTCTACTGGTTTCTTTTTCACTTATTTCTATCCAGGTTTTAGACATGGAGGTTATTTGGATGATATTTATCCTTATTATCCCCATGCTATTTTGACATGGGTTTTTTCCTCTCTGATCTTCCTGAATGTAATTAATTTTTTACTCCCAGTAATCTCTTTTTATCTGGATTTTTGTTTATGCCAAGGCACCTGAGAAGTGTAATTTTTCTTTCATTCTTGAATAAAATTATGATTTTTTTCTTGTAAAAAAAAAAGAAAAATAGTAACAGAATATTAAGGAGGTCCAAGAAAGAAGGCCCCATTTAATATTGAGGTCCAAGAAAGAAGGCCTCAATGAATATTAAGGAGGTCCAAGAAAGAAGACCCCATTGAATATTGAAGAGTACCAAGAAAGAAGTCCTCATTGAAGATTGAAGACTATAGATTGAATATTGAAGAGACCTAGAAAAAAGGTCACATTGAAGGAGGACTACAAAAAGGTCTTATTACAGAGTTGAGAAGCAACAAATTTTGGAGTTCCAAGAAAATAGATCTCATTGCAAAATTTCTATAATTAGAATATTGAAGAAACCAAGGTAAGTTTTCATTAAAGAATTGATTAAGAAGAGTTGAGTAGTTGTAGGATTAGAAGATCCAAAAGAAGAGGTCTCAAGAAGATTTTAGAGAAGAAGAATAAGGCTAGAGAAAGCCTCATTGCAGAATTAGAAGACCCAAGATAAGAGGTCTCAAGAAGATTTTAAAAAAGAATAAGGCTAGAGAAAGCCTCATTGTAGAATTGAAGTAGTGGTCATTGGAGGAGATTTGAAGAAAAAATTGTGTCAAAATATTGCAAGTAGGAGAAGCTCCTGATAAGAGGAAATTGGGAAAATTGTTGCCATCCAACAACAAACACAAAAGGAAAAAGGATTTGGCAAGAAGTTTGCCAAATTTTAAGAAGGTTTTGAAGATCTCAAGACATCCATATTCTTGAGGAAAAATACAGAGAATGAGATCATACTTGAAATAAAAATTTGACAAGAAGCTTGAAAAAATAAGAAGGATTGAAGAGGCCATAAATTTGAGAGATTTGAGAACAACCACGTAGGTTTTGTAGGCTGACTTGTAAAAGAGGAATTTGCTGATTTTCAAAGGAGAAGTTGAAAGGTCACAGGACAACAAATTGAAGAAAGCATAGAGCTATGATTTGGAGAAGCTTTGGAAAGCTTTTGGAGTATTTTTGGACAACCAATTAAAGAAATTATTGACAGTAAAAAAGAGCAGTAAATTTGAAGAGTCATGGATACCAAGGAATCAAATTTTGTAAGTAGTGATTCAAGAGGTTTGAGCTGCAAATTTGGACAACATTGAAATAGTAAAGCAAGCAATATTTTGAAGAAGTTTAAGGATAGATTTGGAAAATATTTCAACAACAAAGCCTAAGAGGATTTAACAATATCTAAAGGGGGATATTTGCTATAGATTTGGACAAAAAGAGGGCAGTATTTGTAGCTACAGAATTTAAAATTTGACAACATACATTTGAAGGAAAAATAAGAGAAAAAGGTGTAGCAAGAAAGCTAATTTTTAGGCAGCAACTACAACTACAAGACTAAATATTCCACAACAACAAAATAAGAGTACAGCTATAAAATTACATAAATACAAGACAACAATATATCAAGAAGAAAAGTTACAAATAAGGCCATAAAAGGTGTGTACAATTGATACTATAAAAATTATTCTTTTACAAAGTTTGAAAGTAGTTATTATAATATTTTTGAAAGTATTATTTTTAGAGTTATTTGTAGCTAGAAAAAAGGATATTTAGTAAAGTGTCTCTAAGTCAAGAAAATAGACACCATTGTCATTATAAAATATATAAATTATGATCATTGAAGTCAAGAAATTGTTACACTCTTTCTCAGACTCAAAGGTGACCCACACCTTCAGGGAGGGTAACCGTGTGGCTGACCAGCTAGCCAACATTGGCATCTTGGAGTTTGGCCTTTGGGTAAGCAGTCATCGATGCCAATGTTGCTAACCTCACCAATAAATGAGTTGAGGTAGTCCAGCGTGAGAAATATACACCATAGTTTTCATGCTCAAACTCACCTACACATATTTATTTTTCAACCTAGCACCAACGTGGCACGTCCCCTCAGTGGCACCATGAGGCCGGTCTTAGTTCATATCTCACATGTAGAATTCTTTAGGTTGAAGCTTCCCCATGTGGTTATTCCCAACATTTGCATGAGTAGGTGTTTTTGCAGTCATAGCAAGTTGTCATCCTATAATTGGAGGCTCATTCATGATATTAGGATCACATGGAACCGGGAGAGTTGCTATCCTAAAATGGGTCACCTTGGAACCAGCTTCACCCCCATTTTTGGTGGTACCAAGTATGCCTGGCCATTGGGAATATTGATCCCTGATGCTCATGTCCTTGGGTGGGTTACTGCAACAATCCCCATGCTCCCTAGCTTCTTAGTTTATTCTCTCAATTTTAGCAAACTTATTCTGGCTCTTTGTCTCCTCTCTAGTGCCATTTTTGCTAGGGGTGTTGTCAGCACCAGTGTGGATGTGGATATTTGATTTTTCTATCTCATGGCGATTACCCACATCACCTCCTTCATTCTTATTTGCCATGTTTACCATTCCACCAAGGATATTCATCCCCATCATCATGACCCGTACTCATACACCCCTATAGTTGGTTGCGATGTTATTTCTAAGTGCCTCCACCTGGCCCTCCCTGTTGGTTGGTGTGCCCTTCCACTCTTGCCACCGAATTTTTTCTAGATTGGGGTGATTTCAAGCACAAGCTACATTGTATGGGGGATACTACTTGTGGTTTATCATTTATTTATTTCCACCACCCTTCATTCTCATAATGTTCTCCACCCTCTCACATTCTTCCTATTATATCATTCTTTGTTTCTTTCGAGTGTCATCACCATGGCCAAAATTGATCCTACATTCCTCCAGTTAACCCCTCTAGTCGAGGATATCTTCAGGTACTATGGCCTCCTAAATTTTTTGTAGTAGTTCCATGGGGCTGAGCCAGACATGTCCATGGAATTTTTCCATTCATGGAACATGGGGCATGTTGGCGTTCGAGGTATGGGTTTCACTATTACGGGGGAACTCCTGGTGGAGGTAATTGACCTCCCTAATGATTTCGATATCATTAATTGGTAGAAATGTTACCTTCAAGGGGAATTGGATTTTTTTAGATATAAAGGAGAATCCCTAGGCAAAGAGAAAGGTGTAATTGTTAGAGAGAAACTCCTGAAGCCTTGGGACACAATGATGATAATAGTACTGCAATACTTCACTCTCGACAACCCATCTACTGTACTATAGAGTTTCCACCTTGCTTTTTTAAACCACCTCAAAGGAAATAAAACCATTAATATTCTTGAGTGTATGTTTTTATCGATGGAGAGGTTGGTGTTGAGCATTAAAATTGGGATCTCCTCCTCCCCCCTTCATCAGGGCCTTCACCGTGTGCTATTTAGGTTTGTGGTGGTGGAACAAAACCATAGAGCAGTGGTGATGATCGGGCCTCCCCTCATCGTAGGGATGGTTGGGCCTACCCTCCTTGCCAGAGGGTCAACCAATTTTGGAGAAGAATCTAAGGCAAATACCCCAACCCTCCCTCATCCAACAACACCCCAAGTGCAACAACCAAGATGGATGACACCCTAATTTCTCAAAAGATTGAACCCTATCGATACCTCGTTTGTGCCAATATAGGAAGCAGTAAGAAAAAGGCTATACTCATTATTGATGATACCTAAAATAACTCCCTCCCATTCTATACTAAAAAAGAGAAGCTGACTATTTTTTTGGATCAGAGCGAAGGGACATTTGCATAGGCTCCCCTCCTGGCTTCACGTATGATGCACTTCTTGAGCCTCACTGACTGTGGATATATCTAGGAGATTCAAGATATGCTCAAAGCACTAGGATGGGTAGCTAAAACCATCTCCTCCCTCTTGACATAGGTGGATTCCCTCCTCGAGGAGTATAAGGGATTGTTTGAAATCATCGAGGAATTCAATATTTTGGTGGGGGAGAACCTTTTTGATAATGGCTCTAGACCCAATGCATGATCTAGGGCACATAAGGATTCCCAGTGGTTGGGGACTCCCCCTGGCGGTCCTATTTTGATTTTTTATGGTTATGGTTTGGTTTGTGGTTTACCTCTACATGGGTTTTTGCTAGTTTCAAGATCCGCCCATGCATGGGCTTATGTAGATAATTGGTGGTGCCTTTGCATGGGCTTTTATCCTGTAGTTAGATGATGTTGCCCCTACATGCACCTTTGGTTTATTTTTGGTTTGTGGTTGTAGCTTCTCCAAATTTTTGGTAGGATGACCTTCCTAGTGACTGAATGCCTCTATGGAGATTTTGGTTTTTGTCTAGTATTGTAAAAGGTTACGGGACCCTTTCAAAACCCTTTTTTACCAATAAAAAAAAATTCTGTAAATTATAATAGCAATAGTTAAAGCTTATAAAGTGATAAGGAAACTATTTTATGTTGTTTTTTATATAATAAAAATGTATATTTATTATAAAATATAGTGAGGTCGAATAGTCCTCAAAATAAAGATATATTTCAGGTGTCTAAAGACACTAAGAGGAGCATCAAGCTTACAAATTATATGGTAAATCCACCACTTAAAGCACCACCAAGTTGCATAGGTTGAGCACCATAGAAAAGTGCAAATGTGACAACAAAGTACAAGGGGAAAGTGCCTAAATGTTGCCTAGAATAACAACCACTAGATAGGAGAGGAGCCACCACCAAAAAGGAGAAGAGCCATCGTGGAAAAGCCACCAAAAGGAGATTAGGAAAGCCATTGTGGAAGATCCACCAAAGAGGAGTGTCTAAGTGGAAGAGAGCCATCGTTGAAGAAGTTGAATTTTTGTCTACATACTCAAAAACATAAATAGCAAAAGAAGACAAGGTTTTTGCTATTGAAAAGGTATTAAGGGAGACCAAAGGTCTAAGTTATTGCAACCACCAAGAAGGGAAATGAATAGAAGATATGCATAACATATTGTGCAATGTTGCACTAGCCTATTGAGTATATTGCATGCACAACCAAGTGTCCAAAAGAATAACATAACTAGACAAGGAAGACAAAGCATCAAAGAGTTACAAATTTATCCATAAGGTTGGGGAACATTATAACATTGATTGTACCACTTATTACAATAAATAAGCAGAGTTATAAGTCATCCAAGAGTCACAGGTTACGTTCATATTGCTTGTGCCATTTGTCACAAGAGAGGAGGAGTGCTACAAACCATTGAGAAGCTACAAGTTATGTTAAAAAGGGCCAAGGAAGAGTTTTAGTGACACTTGTCACTCATCTTGCAAGAAATCAAATGTTACCAAGGAAGGCAAAATATTTTTGAGCACCCATTTATTGCATGATATGGATATACTTTGGCATTACCTCATTTACTACAACAAGGAGTCATTTACATTGAAGGTGAAGCACCTTGACCAGATTGAAGGGAGTTGACCAGAGGAGTAAGAGTGCCCAGTTTTCAAGCAAGTCCAAGTACAACATTAAGGAGGGAGTGTCTGGAATAGTAAAGGTAATATTTATTACTTTTGGAATTAAATTTTATAAGTAGGAGTTATAAGGATTAAAGGGAAATATTATCTAAGGTTAAATTTAAAAGTATTTTATTGGAGAGATAAGTATTATTTAAACCTTATAAATCTAAATTTTGCAATTTGAAAGCTTTTACAAAATATTGAAGACTGATTTGGGATTTGAAGCATTAATTTTGGAGTTTTGTAAAATTGCACATTTGAGTTTACAAAACTAATTAAAATATTTGCAATTTGATAAGTTTGGAGAAATAAGGTATTCTACATCAAATTAGGAATACACAAAACTTGCAAATATTATTTTTAGAATTTCTAAAGTTGGATTTATAAGGAATTCAATATCAACATATTTTATGAAATTTAGAATTGGAAATTATATTCTTAAAATAGGGAGATGAAAGGAATTCAACGTAGAAGTTCTTAACAAAGAAAAAATGGCATTAATCTCTAATTGAGAATTATTAGAGATATCAATTTGAAATTTTTTGAAGATTTGTAATATTTAAATTGCATTCAAATAATTGATTGATAATGTACCACTCTAAAAGCATACACCTAGACTATTACATAAAGTATATCAAGCATTAAAGTATGAAAATACGAATAACAATGAATTGAAAAAGAAAGAACAACTTCTTTATATTATCATTGCAAATATCCTTTACAAATATGTCCCTCTTAGGGATACGAAATTCTTTGATACAATTGATACAATATTTTGAGCCCCTCAAAGCGGATGGTGCAATATGTAGGCTCTTAATGTAGACATGAACTACTTAAGGATCAAGGAAGCCTTCTTCTCACTTGATCGGAGGAATATGCTGCCAAGAATGCTTTGAATATGGCTGGATCCTGTAAATCTACATTCAAGAAACAACATAGCATGATTAGAAGTAAAGGAGGCCTCTCATGATGAGGCTCTTGATAGGAATTTGCATGAATTAGGACAAATATAGCAAGAAAGCATGAAAACTTATAAATATGTGCACAAAATCTCTAAATTATTGTAAAGAATGCTAAGAAAATAGTGAATCTAGCTATTCTAATGCATAATTTGTGATTAAAACTCAATCTATTGGAACTAGTGCAAATTGATAAAATAGAAGAAAATAGAGCAAAGCTACCTCTAATTTCTACAATTAACCATACAAAAGCATAAATGAGAGTTAATCCATGGTAGATCTAACTAATTACACCTATGAAATGAAAATCCTATGGCTAAAATGAAGGGAAACAAGCTTCATAGTTTTTACGTGCAATTGGCTCTATTAGCCATGACTGAGGTGAAAGTACTCTTTCTCCTATAACTAGGGCTTGAATCTCAAAATTCCTCAAAGGAATTGATGATCAAGGGTTGCCTCTATGTTTTGGAATGAATTAGTGATGTATATTCTTTGAATTTATAGTATAAGTGGTTCAATTGGATATGAATGATCTCTTCAAGCCCTTGAAACCTCCATAGCTTCGAAAGCAGTAATGATTCTCCAAATTGGTAGCATTTAGGCACTCCTCAAGGGTTGTAAGTGGCTCTCCAATTTGGTAGGGCTTCGTTGCATTAAATTTGGAAGCTCTACTAGAATTTTTTTCAATTTGGAGGGGGATATTATAGCACTCTCAATTCATAATCTTAGCTTCCTTGAGAAGCCAAGATCAAGAACTAGGAGGTTGGAGCAGTTGGGAGGAAGAATTTGGAATCTTACTCACTTGAAACTACTTGAAATCCATTTTCAGGGTCGTTGTAACTAATTTTGACTTGGCTCAAGAGTCTGTGATAGTTGTAGAGCTAGCCATGATTCTTAAACACAACTAGACCTGTTAGTCGTGGGTGTCAGCCATGATTGATATCTTAGATATGGATGCCATCCATGACTAAAGTTGAGTAGGCCAAAGTTACCTAAATTGAGTGGTTAAAACCACTGCTTTGTCTTGGAATGGTCCAAGACCATTCATATGGTCTGTTAGGATGCCCATATGAGTAGTCCCCTACATATTTTAGGTGTCTACAGATACCCCTTTTTGGGATGTGTTGTATGAAAGCACAACATTGAGCAAAAATAAATTGCCTAAAGCCATGTTGTAGGTTGAATGATGATCATTGATATAATCAACATTAGATGCCCAGTCCTACAAAAGGACATGCATCTTAGAATCATTGCTTCCAATTGAGGGAAGGCTTAGATTTGCAAAGCTTTCATGTGTCCACGATGATCGAGTAGTCAGGATACAATTATTCTGATAGGTGGAGAGCTACTAACTTAACTGTCATATTTGCTATTTGCCCCAACAAAGGGTAAGCTTATGATAGTTGTTGGCAATGATTCGTAAGACATGCAATTTGTCAAGATTGAGTGATATTTTGTTGAATTTGATTATGATTGTTGATATTATGACTACCCCCTCAAATGATGAGTTGATGAGGGTAGGACAATTAATGAAGTGACGAGTTGCTTGACCCAGATGAATAATTTGGATGATTGAAGACTTTTGCACTATTGTTATTATTTGTAAAGGCCTAATTTAGTAGTAATTTCAACCATTAATAGTAATTGTACATCTCTATCCCATGGAGTAGTCTAGCCGTAACAAACTTCTTAGGAAATCAATATGATAGCAATTCCAATTAGACTTGTGTTGAATCACTATTGGTTGATGATTTGCTAAAAATTTCATAGATGAAATGAAATGAATGCTTCAATCCTGTGGGGTAGTCTGATCGTTATGGCCTTATTCAAAAGTGAATTGAAGCATTACAATTCAATGATGACTAATTTTACCCCAAATGGCCTTATGGTGATTTAATCATCTTGTTGGATTGCATGGATCACAACTCATTGCAACCACCAAGTGTGTAGGGTAAATAACTGAATACAAGGTGCATTTGAATTTTGAATTATGTAAGTTTTTTTGTTATTTTGAAATTTTGGAGATTTCTGGATGGTTGAATATTTTTTATTTTGCATTTTATAGCTCCTCACAATTGGATTTTGAGGGCATTTATTGTCTTTTACTAGCCACGGTTGTCATTCACAACTAGTTTTACTAAATTCCTTACCTGCAATTGATACCCGCGATTGACAAACCCTAATTCTATGCCCACATTTACCATTCGTGACTGAAAAAGTATTGGAAAATATAAAAGAAATATCTATCATTTTCAAGTTCATTATTTCCATTTGCCAACTATTGAGAGAGAGCTCTGAAGGGAGAAGGTGAAAACTTGACATGAAACGCTACCAAAAAACACACAAACTACCCTTATGGTAGACCAACCGAAGGCGTCCACCAGTGGCGGAGCCGGTGCTACCAAGATAGCATTGCGAGCCTCACTTTTAAATTACCAACTTAAAAATGAACCACATTAATTAATGGGTATAACAAATCAAATTAAACTGTTGGCAACAAACCACACCGTAGTTAGGTTTAGACAAGGCTAGTTAGAGGGGTGGGTTTAATTTTGGGGGTGATTGGGGTAGGAAATGACCTCAAAAGAGGTTTTTCCCATAGTCGTGGGTGGTAGTTGCACCTCCCAATTGGCATATTAAGGGTTTTGGTTGACTTCAAACATCAATGGTCAAAAATTTGACCATTGACACCGATCGCGGGTGACAACCGCGATTGAGCAACTTTAGGAAAATTTTATAAATTTTTTTATTTTTGATTTTTGGTGGAATTAATTGCTTTTTTTAATTTTTTAGTGCAATTTTTATTTTTTTTAACATTTTGGATGCATCTATGATTGTTTTTGCCTTTTTGAAGTTTTTTTTAATTTATTGACATTTTCAAGTGTATTTTTGATGTTTTTGTGATGTTAATTAATTTTTGTTATTATCTCCCTTTAGTATTTGATTGCTAGAGCGTGGGAGTCCGAGATCTTTTGTGAGATTTTACATGGGATGGATGATGTTGATCGAGATTGGTTCATAACCATAGGCCTAGGCTACATGCTCTGACTTTCATCTATCCATGTGGATCAGGCTTACATAACTACTTTGGCTCATCGTTGGGATGCGCAAGCCAACACTTTCCATTTGCCCACTAGAGAGATTACAATTACTTTTGAGGATGTGTACCGTATCTTTTGCATCCCTATTGATAGTCAGGCCATCACATCTTTGCCTAATATGGTGAAATCAGTAGTATTTCAAAGGATATTTTATGCTCGGAGCGATGAGACGCTAGATGACATAGAGTATGGGGGTATGCCTATTGGGTGCTGGTATAGGGTACAGGTCTTATCACAATGGCAAGCTGTGTTGATGTACATCATTATACATGTGCTGCTTCTAAATACATCTGGTGTGAGGTTCCCTTGGAACCTCCTGGATAGGATGTAGGACTTGCTGGCTAGCACGATGGCTCAACCATTGATTCTCTCCTAGTGGAATGCTCTCCTTGTGCAGTTGTACAATGAGTTGTATCGCATTAGCCAATGGGGCCAAGTGGGATTTGAGTGCATTCTATTGCTTCAGATATCGGCATGGAAGCACATCACCATTGATTTCCCTAGTGGATTGCCCTTGCATATTGGTGACATATCAAAGGAGTCACAGTGCTACACAGCATGCTGGCCTAGGGAGATCGAGGGCTATAGGAGTAGGTCATGTGTAAGGGACCTCCAAAATTATATGGATCTGTTAGAATTAAAGTGCACTATGCCTCTATTTTGACACTTGCTAGTTTATATTAACACTTGTCAATTTATCATATAGGCCTTCTGCCTATATATGTAACTCATTTCATGTATAATATTATCTCATTAGTTTTACTCCAAAAATTTGGTATTAGAGCTCATTTTATTGTATTGAGTGCATTTTCGGTAGAGTCCGACACTCTTATATTTCTTGTTTTTCCTTTGTATTAAGGTGCATTTTCGGTAGAGACCAACACCTTCTAGATTGACTTCATCATAAGGAGGGATTTGATATTTATGGTGGAGCTATTCAGTGACCTACGAGAGGCAACATCCTCTGAGGATGACCTGCAGAGGCAACAGACCCAGAAGTGGCTGACCCTGAGGTAACAGATCGAGATGTATACATAGTAAATCTAGCATTATTCATATTTGAAAAGCCAAGCGCAAAGAGCACGAGCCTAGAAAAAATCAACAATAAAATAGGATGATAGGTTGCTTTTAGAGAAGTCAAAATTAAGGGGGAATGTTACCTAATGTTGACTTGTTTTTTTTTTAGTTAGGATAGTGCACTTTAAGGGGGAATGTTAGAATTAAAGTGCACTATGCCTCTGTTTTGACACTTGTCAGTTTATATTGACACTTTTTAGTTTATCATATAGGCCTTCTGCCTATATATGTAACTCATTTCATGTATAATATTATCTCATTAGTTTTACTCCCAACAGGATCAACTCACAGTACTATGGGTAGGGTAGGTTCTATGGTACCCATACATAGATTGCCCAACATGGGAGAATGCATATCGCTACCTGAGGTGGACAAGATGTGATAGATGGATCCTCAAGTGTAAGCCTGAGATGCATGAGTTTTTTCACTTCTAGTGTATTACTAGGTAGTTTGGGATCTACCAGGACATTCTAGATGAGCCAGTTATTTACTGTTGCCTTAAGATAGAGACTCAACTAGTTTGGCATTAAGTGACACAATTGGGAGAAGAGGACGATGTCTACTAGGATTCAAGGCTAGAATATGCAAGTACTATGATAGAGTATGACACCTGGTGGACTACCAGGTTAAGGCAGGGTGGCAGTCCTCTAGGAAAATCTAGGGACGAGACAGCCACAGAAGCAACAGGTGCAGATCTTGAGCGGTGACATGTTCATCAGAGGACTTAGGGTAGATAGGGCTAGGCCATAGTACCATATGATGAGGCTTGATGTGATGATTAGGGTGAGGAGGAGGCTAATGACGAGGTATCTCGGCTTAGAACCCAGGTAGTTATCTTGCAGTCCTAGCTACAAATTGTCCAGATGTAGATTTTTGGGAGAGACATCTCCATTGCCAATTTATAGGCATAGATGGGAGTGGCTCAAGATTAGATCATATAGGGACAAGCACAGTGGTAAAGCTATCAAGAGGAGTGGGTAGCTCTTTAGGCAAATATTACCACTATTAACACTGAGATAAACAAGATCACTAGGCAGTGTGATCTTGTCTAGTCTCAACTAGACTTCAAGACCGTAGAGCGGGACCTACTCAGGACAGTGAGGGGAGATCCCTCAACTTATCAAGTTGCTCCAACTACTTTATTTGTACAAGGACCAATAGGGTTGGACATGGCTACAAATATTAAGAGACTATAGACCCTTGTATCTGATGGTACTAGGCAACATGCATCAAATGTGGCCCACATCACTCTCTGAGAGGGATAGGTCAAACTATGCAGTGGCATGGTGTCGAAGATATCCATAGCTATAGGATCACAGAGGACCAGGACACGTGATACTGGACAGTCATCAACACAGCCCAATCATAGGACGGGAAAATTAGAGAGGTCCATTGGCACCAGCTCTAGACAGACCCATGGGGAGGGTGGAGATGATAGAGGAGACAAGACAAGGGGTGTAGGCCCTATTTTGTATAGATTTTTTGATACATGTACCATTTTTTAGTGTAAGGTCTGAGGACCTACATAGTTGTAGCCTATGAGCATTTTGATACACCTATGTACTTTTTGCCACACACACACACACATGAATGAAATGATTTATTTTATATGTATGCTTAATTTGATTTAATTGTATGCATTTAATTTATGATATGATGAATGCAATGTATGTAATGCATTATTTACATGATGTAATCTAATGTAATGAACTTGTATGCTTTAATCACTTAAAACATAAGGAATGAATGTAATATGAGTTAACAATCTAATGGATGACACCACATAATGTATAACAATCATGAATGTAATTGATAAATCTTATCATAAGAATTAACCAATTTAAACATCCATATGTGAGATGTAAGATGATATATTGTTTCTCTTCATAAGCTTTTGTAAGTTAAAAGATATGCACAAATTAGTCAATGGCCATCTAAATATCATTGTCGATATTAATTTGTTATTTGTTCTATGTTAAGAACACCCTTTAATAAACAAAATCTCATAAACAGAAATTTATAGTTGAGTGATTGATGATATTTATTGCTATAAGTATTTTTTGAGGTTTTCCATGAGACTCAAACACCCTAGTTGACTTATCAAAAGTTGTATAATGACTATACTAGACTCCTGAAAGATAATGTTTTTGCTATGAAATATCTAGATATTAATTATCCCTATGTGTGCATATGAATATATTAGAGGAGACATAAGACTACCTCATTGCCAGGAAGGATTTATTCAGCCCATTACTGTAATGAGGATCACCAGATGTCCACCCTGATCCTAGGTTTGGACTTAGTTGTACTAGACCACTAGGCAATATAGGCCACCTAAAGCTAGCTCATTTTAAAATTGCGTAGACCTACCCTAATGTCAAGTGGGCTTCATTCAGCCCATTGTTGTATTAGGGATCACTCTATGGTTTCAAGTATTGACCTATCTAAGGATTCAAGCTCTTCACCCCCTTCTTTTCTTCAATTTTATTGGGATACTTGCTCATATATATAGTGATGATGGCCAAGCTACTTGAATGGGTTGTAAGACCTGTGATGGCAAGTGCCTGAGATTAGCATGATATTGACATTTAACGCATTTCTTGACATACGTGGTGCAATCCTTCTTCATTGTGGGTCAATAATAATCCATTTGAAGGATGCATTTGATGATGGAAATACCGTTGAAATGGCTATCACATGTACCATCATGAGCTTATAAAATTACCCAAGCTGATTCTTGGGGCTCAAGACAACGAAGGAGAACTCCATCATAGCTTCGATGGTACAAGATGTCTCCTAGCAATACATACTTTGTCACTTTTTATTTTAATGTGCATTTTGTGGCATGCGATAATCCTTGTGGGATTATTCCAAGTTTAAGGACGTCATGTAATTGTGACGTTCAATCCTGATAAGCTTCTACTTCAATTGACAAGATGATTTGTTCCCTTGTGGTTTGCTATGCATGAATGCATATTGGGACACAACCTTATGGTGAATGGTGGTGTCATTCCCTATAGGACCCTACAATATCAAAGACCCCTAGGGTACCTTCTTGAGAATTCTTTGCCTCTATAAAACCACTCATGGTTTGGTTCTATATGAATCATGTTAATAGATTCTTTGTTATTGAAAGCATCACACTACATTATGGCTTGTAAGAGCGTCTTTACATGAATGGTAGTAAAATTAGTAGATGGATTCTGAGGGATCAAGGACCCCAAATATGCCATAGTGTCTACAATTTTTTTTGATGTATGAGGGATTACCTCGATGTTGTACCACTCTAGATAGACTAGATAAGTGTCAGAAAGATCCTTATAAGCTTCCAAGATAGGACACTTGCATTGAAATAATCCCTTCACTTGGTTGACAATGAGAAGGGAGTCACCAAAGATGTTTAATCTTTTAATATTCATGGTGATTGTCATTTGGAGACCCAATATTAGGGCCTTGTATTCAACATTATTATTGGTACACAAAAATTCTAGCTTAAATAATAAGGGCATTGGAGCACCTTGTGGCATAAAAAAGACAATTCCTACACCACCCCCTTGCTCACACTTTGAATCGTCGAAGAACAAAGTCATTTTAGCTTTTTTATTTGGTTCTTCAGGTTTGAGAGATTTTGATAACACAAAGACTACATCATCAGGAAGCTCTATTACAAGAGGCTTGCTGTCTTCAATAGATGCCTCTGCTAGTTGATCAGCTATGACCTATCCCTTGATGGACTTTTGGCTAGTGAATTCCAAATTTAATTCTATCAGTAGAATGATCCACTTTGTAGTATGTGTATTATGATATGTCTTGCTCATCATATAATGCAAAGGATTTTTTTTGTATATTACATACGTTGTATGGCTTAGCATGTAATGATGCAACTTCTTCATTGTAAACACCACTGCTAAACATAGCTTCTCCATGTATGAATACCCTATCTTGTAACTCACCAAGGTGTAGCTGATATAATATATCACTTGCTCTTTGTCTTACACGTTATTTTGGGCTAACATAGTTCCCAGTGCAAAGTTAGTAGCTGATATATAAAGTAGTAATGGCATATCTTGTCTTGGTGGAGCTAGCACTAACAGCGTTTCCAGGTATTTCCTAATTTTATAAAAGGTTGTTTGATAGTCCTCATCCCAATTAAATGGTATCCCCTTATGTTGTAGTTGATTCATGGGTCGGTATTTGTTCGATAATTGTGTGATGAATCACTTTCTAGATGCTACTTTGCCTTGTAGGCTTCTTAGTTTCCTGATATTGGTGGGAGGATGAATTTCTAGTATGACCTTGAAATTTGATGGTTCAACTTCAATCCCTTGTTTAGACATTATGAATCCCAAGAGTTTTCCTAAATTTATGCCAAATACGCACTTCTTGGTATTCAACCTGACATTATGTCCAATCAGGTGATTGAAGACCTTTCTAAGAACCTCTGCATGCTCTAAACGTAGAAATGACTTTACCAATAAGTCATCGATGTAATCCTCTAATATTTTATGTATGTAGTCATGAAAGATGTATGTCATGGCTCGCTGATATGTGGCACCAGCATTTTTTAGGCCAAATAGCGTAAATTTATAACAGAATATTCCCCATGGTATTGTGAATGCAGTTTTGTGTTGGTCCTCAGCTTTAACCCAAATTTGATTGTATCCAAAAAACCATCCATAAGTGAAAGCATCTCATAACCCATAGTTGTATCTACGAGAGCATCTATGTTTGGCAATAAGAATGAATTCTTTGGTATTGCCTTGTTGAGGTCTCTAAAATCCGTACAGATATGGATCCTTCCATCAGGTTTTCCTACAAGTACCATGTTTGATACCCATTTTGGATAGTCGATGGAGATAATAAAATCTACATCCAATAGCTTTTGCAACTCATATTTAACCATTAAAGCGATGATTGGATGCATTTTCCTAAGCTTATTCTTGAAAGGCTTTTTAGAGGGGTCTAGAGAAATGTTATGGGTAACCATTTTTGGATCTAGTCCTAGCATATCCTTGTATGTCCAGGAAAAGAGATCAGGTCCCTCTTTCAAAATAGAGATGAGGTTGACACACTCATCAAGAGATAGAATCTATCCAAATTTAACCTTCTTAGGATTAGTGGGATTATCACTAATATCCACATCAAATATTTACTCTATTAACATATGTGATATCTCCTCAAGCTGGTGAGGCGTAGGAATCATGTGTATGTCATCAGTTGGGTTTAAAAGTTCCACATTGGAATTACCCTCAACGTGATAAACATCATGTGCACAACCTGGTGTAAAATAAAATGATTGTAACATTTCTTCGTTGGGGAAGAAATCTTCAAGCTCTAGTGGTAAATCAACGTGATCCTAATCAATAGCATCTATATTAAGACACAATGGTTTGGAAGGATCGATTGGGTTGTGAAGTGGAGTGGTCAAATCGATGAAGATTATGTTGATGGAATTATTTAGATCTCTAGGACCACGTGTGTGCAATTCTACCTTATTAGTGTTATTCACATACCTAAGATGTGCCTTTGAGGGTATGGGGATCTTTGGATCTGATTTGTGAATAGATTGGATGATAGGATCATTTGGCTCTAAGAGCTGCATATATGTAGGAGGATCGGGGAATATCCTATGATAAATCTCATTTAGATTAGTCTGTCTGATCGGGATATGAAGGCCAAGAAATATTGTTTGATACAATTATTTCATGTCAATTGGCTTTGCAATATGATGTCAATGTCATGACCCAAGATAGGCCATATCGATCTCATCTTCGTAATCACTATAATCTATGAAGAATCCCTCATTTTTGCCTACTAGAATGGGGTGTTGAGTAGTTTATCTAGGCCCAAGGTAGGCCATTTCCATTTCATCATCATATTCTTCATTGTTTGACGACTTCTCATCATCATCACTCCTATAATTGCATTCTAGTCCATCACTTTTGAAAATAGACTCTAATTTAACTTCCTCAAAAGCAACTTCTAATTCAGCATCTATTGTTAGGCCCAGATTTTGGATTTGCAAGCTAGTATCGTTGGTAGCTTTACGTCTTTCAATATCCAAGTTAGCTCTTGGAATATCTTCTGGATCAGCCTCCACTGAGATGTCATCATCATAAATCATCGATGGTTCAATAGAAACTATAGTCATTAGCCAATTTTCCCTTCACATGTATGAAGGGTTAGGGTGATAAGGATTCCAATCCACATTATCCCCTAAACTGAGGTTTAGACAATCGAGAGATACTACTAAAATCTCATCCTATCCTCTGATATGGTAGCCCAACCTGAACCTATTAGTTGGTAATTGATATTATGGTTCAATGGGAGTTCGGTGCTCTTGCTCGAATAAGCCTAGATCGTAACCATGCCAATGGTAACATTCAAAATAATACAAGGTGAACTCTGGGTTGGACAAATAATGAACATTCATCAAGAATGGTTCATCATCATCCTCATCTATGGGCGTGCGATTAGCAATTTGGTCAAGATCTCCATAGATAAAATTTATTTAGTTGGGTGGCACCCCTAGTGGTACCACTATCCCTATGGAAAAGTGATGGGATTGAGGTCTGTCCATGTCTTGTGCAGTCTCGATAAAAGGTGTGAATGTCACATTTTGTACTATATACTCTGCTAGCCCAAGATTAACCAAATGAATGATCACCTATGGTGCAAATGACCTAGATAAAGAAATAGGTAAAATAGGTTGAGGTGCCTCTTTGACTTCTTTTTGTGTGTCTCCTTCATCCATGGGACAAGAGAATTTAGCATTGGCTACTTCGAGCATTTCCTTTGTCTCTTTCTTGCCTAGTAATGCCTTAATATTTTGGTCATTTCTAAGCATCATCGATGTTATAGGTTTTGCCAAAGTTATTATTGTATGCACGAACGGTCGTGGTGTTGATGTCAAAGGTCTAGCACATACTTCCTTTAGTTTACCTTCTATATGTTTAATGGGTGACATTGGCCATATATCTAGGTGCATTTAAGGGAGAATACAATATCCAGGTAAATCTACTTGGTTGATATATTTAAATGGCTCCTCATCGAAAGGAACCGTGTGCACTTATCCCTTATGTATATACTTGATACATTGATGTAAAATTGAGGGAACGCAATGCATCTCTCTGATCCAAGGTCTCCCCAACAGGATGTTGTATTGCATTTCACCTTCTATTACTTGACACATCACCGAGATGGTCTTCAATATGACTTGAACAAGAAGGACTATAGTATCGACCATTGAGCATAATGCATCATAAAATGCTCTCAAAGTGAAGGTTGAAGATACAATGTATGATTTTGGTAACTTCAAGCATGCCAATGCCTTGGTAGTAATAATATTTATTGAAGACCCTATGTCGATCAATACCCATTTGAATGGTGTGTGATTAACACATGCAATTATATGCAACAGTGGGTATGATGTAGTAGTAGAGACCATTTTAATCTCGTGATCATGAAATTGAATCACCAACTCTCAACACTGCTGCACATGTTCCACAAAATTTGTAAATGCTTTAGGGTCCTGGTACTAAACTTCAATAGACCTCAAGATGTCCATGAGCATCTTCCTATGCTTAGGAGACTGTTGTATCAATTCATAGACTAACAACTTTGCTAAAGCTATATGTAAGCTTTGCACAAGACTATTTCTAATGGTCACCACCAGTCTAGTTGGTGGGCCTGGCATATTGTTTTATGTTGGCCTTTGCGGAGGCACAACTTGAACCTTGATTGGAGCTAGAGGTAGATCTAGTCACTCGTACCTCCCTTTTCTTGTGACAATGTTTAATATACCGATGAAACCTACGTAGGTGGCTCAATCTACACTTGGTTCACTTGGCCAACATTAATCCTCTGAGGCTCATGGTTCAAAAGAGGATTTTTGAAAATCCCTATGTTTTGGTTATTTGGAGCCTAAGGATTATCAACAATTAGCTCACCTTTTTCGATCACATTTTGTACCATGTGTTTTGAACTATAACATCCTTCAATGCCATGTCCTTTCATTCTATGGTATAAGCAATACTGATCCTCCCTATACCCTTTCAATTTGGGTTGGTTAGGGTCTTGCAACTTGATCTCTGGTAAGTTAATAGCCTTAGCCTTGCACAGTTGATAAAAAATCAATGTCATCATCTCTGACAATGGTGTGAACTGGTGAGGAGGGTTTTGCTCTTTATTCTTACATTTTTTCTTACTGTTGCACTGGTTATATTGCATAAGAGGAGGTTGGGATTGATAATTCTATTATTGTTTGTACTTGTCCCTTTTTTGGAGTTTCAACACTACTTGATTCACGTGGGTCGGTTTGGACTGGTGATTTTGATTTTGAGTGTTCTTCTTATTCCATTTATTTTTGTTCTGGAGCTTCAAATTACCCTCTTATAACTTGATGTCCTCAATTACCTTAGCTTGTGCCATGGTATCCTCAAATATCTGGTATAGTGAGATGTGCTTCGCACAACTCTTTGTAAAAATTTGAGTCAGTTACATCATTGGAATGGAAAATGGTAGCTTTACCATCAACTTTATCCATCTCTTTCCATAGTCCATGATCGGCTCATCATCATTGCATTAGAGCAAATAGATCATATAGGTTTATATTCTTCTTGATGTCGAAGGAGAGGCGTTCAAGAAAAGTATTAGCCAGTTTCTTAAAATTGGTTATGTTGTGCCTCTTTAACTGGTTGAACCATTCTAGGGTAGGGCCTGAAAGGGTCATGATGAAGGTCCTCAATAATAAAGCATCATCACTTTGTATCTGAAAATACATGTTCATGAAACACATGACGTGCTCTTTGGCATCTTCATATCCTAGAAAGTTATCCATCTTTGGCATCTCGAAGTGATCAGGATACGCTAGAGTAGGCATTGAAGGGCATAAAGGCACATTGTGGATCATGTTCAAGGTGGGATTTTGGTAAGCCATCCCTTGTTTCTCAATTGTTCTTAACTTTTCTACCAAGGCCTTGTAATCCTTCAAAGATAGAATCTCCTCTTCCCTGAGAGGTCCTTGAGGAGCCTTTGGAGGTAGATTCTTCTTCGATCTAGGTATAGGACTAGGCTCATCCTCCACATCCACTAAGGAGATCTCAATATATTCTTGTTCATCTCCTACTCCTTCTTTGTACTAAGTACGCCCATGATGTTCAAGTGATTGGCACTGCAATGTGTTTTGGGCCGTATAATGAGTACAATTTCCAATGTTCTCAGGATGCAATTCAAGTTGTGAAGTAGCTTGTTTGTGATGGTGCTCCCTGGATTCACTCTGAGGAGGTAAATTAGCACAAGCCAATCTATCCTCTCTCTCTCTACAAGCTCCTTTTGGTCAAGGATGTATTGCTCATACATGTGCTTCTCATATAGATGTTGCCTTAACAACCTCTATCTTTGAGTATCCTTGCTTTCGAGGTGCTCACGCTCCACGCACACATCTTCCAATTAATCTTGGAATATCCACTACCTTTGCTTTGACACCAATTTTTGTGATCGATCTATAAGATCGACTGTATGTGGTATCTAGTGATTTTGCTCTATTCTGGAAGCTTTGTTGGTGTGAACCCCAGTAGACTTGTCTACCATGATCTTGTCTTTGTTCATATAGACAACATTCACATTTTTCTATTGTCTATTATCTATGCCCATGTGAGTTGATGGGGCACGTATGCTACGAGAATGCTTTGAGCATTCCCCTGGTTCCTTGATAATCCTATGTGTGCCCTCACTATGTGAACTCGTAGAACGAGAATGTGTAGATGAGGCTTTACATCCTAGTTGCCCTGGGAATAGATCAAGACCATCAAGTTGTCTTGTTTTCTAGGGTTGATATGGTGGTGTACCATTTACTTTAACTTTAGACATGTTAATTGTGAACTTTCCAAGTTCATTATTGTTTGGAGTTTGCAAGGGCCTATGCTCTGAAGTAGCCCTCTCTTCCTACCCTTGATTGGGTGTATTTTCTTGTTGTCTATCTTGGGATGGTTGGGGTCTTGAGCCACTCTTAGATATATCCCTCGAGGAGTGTGCATCACCTCCTCTAACTAGGGTGTTCTGAACAGAATCCCTGCACATTGAATTATCCCCTCTAATACTCGTCGAACATCATTCGGGAGGATTATGTAGTTGAAGGTTCGATGCATTGTTTTGTGTATTTGGTGGAGCTTCAACTTTGACCTTGATTATGCACTTATGTCAGCCTCTCCGTGTATTAACCATAATGTGAATTATCTCTTGTGTATATTTTAGAGAAAAAAATCAAACAAGGATGATTATCTCTTTTAAAAAAAAATTGTGATCCTTAAACTTGTTTTAGTGTGTTTCAGGTGTGTTGTATCATAAACTAATTCTCATTGTATTTTCAGATTTGTTGATGAAATACTTATTTAGTTTAATGGATTTCACCTGTATGCTTGGTTATCAAATTCAGAAATTTTCTTGGATGAAGTTCGAAAATCGTCGAATTTATAATATTAACGAATTTATTCAATGAACAAACCTTAAATTCGACGTGGGAAAAAATACGCATGATTTTTTTGGTCCTCATAAATTTAGGCAACTTGGTATGTTAATAATATGGTTTTGTTTTTTTACGGAGGCTTATTACGTGTAGTTTGTGGCTTTCCTATTGCAGATTGTGCACTGGAGTTTTTTTGGGAGGAGTTTGCAGAGATAAGGAGAATAGGAATTATATAAAAAAAAAATTATTTTATTAAAATTTAAAATCATTAAAAATTATGTAATTTTTAAATTATGTAATTTACAAGTACATGAATGAATTTATTCCATTCAGTACTCTAGCACTAAATTGAATACGAATTATATAAAAAATATTGATTTTATTAAAATTTAAAATCATTAAAAATTATGTAATTTGTACAATATAAAAGTTATTTAAATTATGTAATTTACAGGCACAAGGAATGAATTTATTCCATTCAGTACTCCAACACTAAATTGCGTGTAGAAGTTTTATTATTTTTAACGATTTAGTAAACCAAATAATTTAAGGACAAATACCCAATTTTAAAAAAAAAATATTGTTACTGTTATTTTTATTTCCAATTAGTATGGGGCTAAATTGGAAATTATATCTTATTAAAAAAATGTTTTGTGCATACACCTAAGTTCATATATGCACATTTATAATATATCGAATTTGATGTCAAATTTTATTTTGAATTTTTAAACATGACGAATTTCTTTCGAACTTCAAGAGAGTTGAATTCAAATACGAACTTGAACTTGATAACTAAGCTTGTATGCTTTCATCTCAACAAATGGAAATGCAATTCATGGTCACGTAAACCCACCAAAGTGTGGAGATGAAACCCACACTCAGGCAAGGAGCACAGGTTCTGCCGATCCTCACCCAGCACACCGTGCATAGTGATATACCCCTCCGATGAGGAATGCATGCTATTTTGCACGGATAGGACCTATCTTGGAGTTGGTATTGGCAAAAAGAAAAGGGTTCGTGGGATTTGAGCCAACGTATGGAAATGACTACCACTGTCGTTGAACTCTACTAGTGGTTGGGTGTGAATTCCAACTCACTAGCATTTAGATGTTGTGTGGTGTGTGATTGTTCATTTTAAACTTGCATGTAAAATAAAATGCATCACCAAGCAATCATGATCTTTCCTATATGCCTAAAATAAGGATGTTTTAAATTCAGAAAGATGCATGTATTTAGCTATATGAAATTTAAAAAATACATTTTAACATGTAATAATTGGCCTCTGATTGGGCCCCAAGCAAGCAAACTCTACAAAAAAATTATTTGCTAGTTGTTGTTTTGTGCAGTAGGCAACAGTGCTAGCCACTGGACAGAGCCACAGCCCAAAATCTTAGTCACTATTGATAGTAGCAGCTAATAGTGCTAGCTGTTGTTGTTAGTCATGGCTAACAAGAAACATGAAATTGTTCATTAATTTCACCTCTTACAGTTTTTCTATGTGATCTACTTAGCTACTGACAGGTAGAAACAACAAAATAAGAAGATCAAATCAAAGGATTACTTGGAAATCCTCATTTGATGGAGAGACAAGCTACTTACTATCTATATTTCTACTCTGCTGCTAGTCGCGACTATTAAGCATGGCTGAGACTATGGGTTGTGGGTTTAAACGCGGCTAAGGCTGCAATACAGAAACATATAAAAATTAGTAATCTATAATACAATTTGTGGGGTTTTCGTAGTTATCACCATCTGTACCACTCTAAAAGCATACACCTAGACTATTGCATCAAGTATATCAAGCATTAAAGCATGAAAATATGAATAACAATGAATTGAACAAGAAAGAACAACTTATTTATATTATCATTGCAAATATCCTTTACAAATACGTCCCTCTTAGGGATACCGAATTCTTTGATACAATATTTTGAGCCCCTCTAAGGGGATGGTGCAATACGCAAGCTCTTAATGTAGACGTGAACTGTTTAAGGCTTAAGGAAGCCTTCTTATCACTTGATTAGAGGAATATGCTGCCAAGAATGCTTTGAATATGTCCAGATCCTGTAAATCTATATTCAAGAAACAACATAGCATGATTAGAAGTAAAGGAGGCCTCTCATGATGAGGTTCTTTATAAGAATTTGAATGAATTAGGACAAATGTAGTAAGAAAGCAAGAAAACTTATAAATATGTGCACAAAATCTCTAAATTATTGTAAATAATGCTAATAAAATAGTGAATCTAGCTATTCTAATGCATAATTTGTGATTAAAACTTGAAATGGATCAAATCTAATGGAACTAGTGCAAATTGACAAAATAGAAGAAAATAGAGCAAAGCTACCTCTAATTTCTACAATTAACCATACAAAAGCATAAATGAGAGTTAATCCATGGCATATCTAACTAATTACACCTATGAAATGAAAATCCTATGGCTAAAACAAATGGAAACAAGCTTCAAACGCTAGTCGTAGGTTTTAAGTGCAACTATCTCTGTTAGCCATAGTTGAGGTGAAAGTACTCTTTCTCTTGTAACCAAGGCTTGAATCTCAAAATTCCTTCAAGGAATTGATGATAAAGGGTCACCTCTATGTTATGGAATGGATTGGCAATGTAGATTCTTCAAATTTGTAGTATAAGTGGTTCAATTGGGGATGAATGATCCCTTCAAGCTCTTGAAACCTCTATAGATTCGAATGAAATCATGATTCTCCAAATTGGTAGCATGTAGGCACTCCTCACAGGTTGTAAGTGGCTCTCCAATTTGGTAGGGTTTCAATACATTAAACTTGGAAACTCTGCTAGACTTTTCTCCAATTTGGAGGGGGGTCTTATAGCACTCTCAATTCCTAATATTAGCTTCCTTGAGAAGCCAATATCAAGAACCAGGAGGTTGAAGCAGTTGGGAGGAAGAATCTGGAAGCTTGTTTACTCGAAACCGCTCGAAATATATTGCCAAGGTCATTGTAATTAATTTTGGCTTGGATTGGGAGTCCGTGATAGTTGTAGAGCTAGTTGTGATTCTTAAATGCAACCAGACCTATTAGTTGTGGGTGTCAGTCATGGTTGAGATCTTAGTTGTGTATGCCATCCATGACTAAAGCTGAGTAGGCCAAAGTTACCTAAATTGAGTGGTTAAAACCACTACTTTGTCTTGGAATGGTCCAAGATCATTCATATGGTCTGTTAGGATGCCCATATGAGTAGTCCTCTACACATGATGCATTTTAGGTGTCTACAAATAAGAAGAAAGTAAAGTTGCTATTTTTGAAGAATAGAAGTTGAAAATTTATATTGTTATATTTATTCATTAAGGAGATACAAGGAGTTCTACAAAACATAGAATTAAAGAAATTATATTTATTAATCATATACTACAAGATTTGAAGAATTAAAAGAATTCAACTCATGATCTAGAAGTTGAAATTTTTTTAAGGAAGACAATATATTCAAAATTGGGATATATAAGGCTTAAGTACTTCGAAAGGTCAAAATTTGAAAATTATCCTTAGTCTATCATTAAAAAAATAAGAAAATAAAAAAAAATAGAGAATTTGAGATTGCATCAAATAATTGTTTGATAAACAAAACTAGGGAGTCATAAGGTATACTACAAAAAATGTATCAAGATTATTCTCAATCCTAAAGAATCAAAAGGAATTATATTGATTAGTTGATGCAGGAGCATCCAGTGGTGTAATAGTGATCTTGCATCACCCAAATTTTTATTTGTCTTATTTTGTTCTAAAGCTTGTTTAGTTGTTTAGAGTATGGATAAATAGACCCAACGTCGAAATAATCATCCCAATATCCTAAGCGGTTTGGGAGATATATAAATTTTAAGGTCTTCTACCCTGTCAAAACTAGTGAAAATCCTACTAGTAAAACTTGGAGGTCAATTTTGAAGGCCTTAGAGGCCTTTTTGAGGGATTTCCAAGCATTTTGAAAACATGTGACAATAGTCATTTCGAGGAATGTGTGATGAGTTATGACCTCGAGAAATTTTCCCTCGAAATTCAAATTTCAAATAGATTGTTCTAGGTGGGAAAAGGGGAAACAGGGTATTTGGGGGGGAATTTCAAATTCATATGGTATTGGTCTTTGTAAGCTCCATTCTCCTCAGCAAGGAATACTAGTAAAATTTTGCATTTTCTCTGTTTCTATGGATTGTGTGTGTTTTGGGTAATGCAACTCTGCTTCATTAGTCATATTCTACAAGGTTTGAAGAATTAAAATTTAGAATTTGATCATATACTCAAATTCAACTTAGAAAGGAAAATATAAGGTTTACAAGTGACATTGGTCTATTAAAACTAAGAAGGAAGAATAATATCTACTTCAAAGAATATAGTGAATAATGATATGGTGAACATCATTAGAAAAGAAAGGGCAAGTGTCATAAAAATTGGAACCAATAATTTACTCACAAAGTCTAAAGGAAACTTAGATCTTACTTCAAAATTGATCTATAGTGAAGCCTTAGAAGAAGACTTCACAACTCTGGAATATTATCTTCATGCTAGAATAATTGAAGCAATTGATAATGGAAAGAATGATATTACAATTCCTCTAGATATTGCAAGAATATTATATATGGCCTTACTTACCCTCCAATATTACAAAAAGGAGAATGTAAAGCAACAAGAATTAATTGGATTACTTAAATAGAAATAAAGAATAGATGAATCCTTCCTAGAAAAGATATTCCAATCATCATGTTGTATTAACTCAAAATCTTATCATGATTCTTTAATTAATTGTACAAAAGATTCTATACTAATGAAGAATTGCGATGATAAGGACAAAGGCAAAGAGAAGATTATCTTGCAGGAATCTAATGATAGCATAACAGTTCATGAAAGCACAAATACTATCACTAGTAATGAAGAAAAAAAATAAGTAGAATAACTTAATGAAGGAGGCATACAGTGCAAAGTAAATTGAAGACAAGACAGACCATATTGAAGACCTAAATCTTCAATAACCAAATAATATAATATAAGGGAGTGTTGAAATATATTACATCATTTGGTATATGCTAATGTACCACCTTGGATACATCTTTAGATTAGGAAAGTATCTTAGATTAGAATGAAAGTATTTACTTTATGCAATGTAATAAATGCACAAGTGTGCAAAGTATTTTGGTAATGTAAATATGCATAGTTTTCCATATGCACATGTGTCATATAATAGGAAGATGAAGAGTCATAGGAAGAGTGAAGGTCAAGAAATATCCATATGAAGATTCACATTCCTTTGTATATATGTGTATATGAGGGTGTGAAAGATATAGCAAGATAGAGAAAGATATAAATTTATTGGTCATATACAATCATAATGGAGAGTGATGAAGTATGATGTATTTGAGATATTTATTCAATAAATATCATATTTTTGTGAGCATTTATTAGTGGTATTTGTATGATTCATTTATGAAGTTATTTATGAGTTTTATATGCTTAATATATTTTCATTATCATATATTTCATATTGTAACTTTATTTTAGATATTATGGTTACTTTATTCTATGTATCTAGCTTCAAACACTAACATTCCATAGAAGATTCTCTTCAAATTTTGAGTTTTAGATGCTACAACATCCCTTGGGTAAATAGGAGTGGCTAATCTCTCGTACTAGTTCTAGGGTTTACCTTGTACACTATCCATATAGCTTAAAGGACACCTTTGAGTGGTCACCCCATTTCCTTTCTCTCTTTTGAAGGACATTTTGACCACAATGCAAGGGTTAACCCTATCTCGCTCGTTTGAGAAAAGAACACCAAATCCCTGACTAGTGTCTATCATTCCTTACTAGTACTTAGGTGTAAGCTTCTTGTAGTTTTACACACACCTCATTTAGTATAAAACTATTATGCACCATTAAACTATCTTCCAAATAGTTTAATGGAGGTGATTGTCACTTATGTGGTAGCTCCCTTTTGGTCACCCATTAGTCAATTGGGGTTTCCAATGACTACCACACCAAATGACATCCCCCATAGGAATTCATCCACAATCGTTTGGGTTCCTATGACTATCATTTGCATGACATCTCTCACATGGGTATCTCACTCTCTATTGGAGAATCCATCAAAATAATTTAGTTATAATGGAATTCTAAGCTTGTTATCTCTCAGAGCACACTTCAATGATCTATTACTAAAGTGCCCATTGTAACCCTAAGGGATTGTCACATCACATCTCCCTTAGTTTTGGTCCTAACCTTAGGGGTCTAAATAGGTTGGCATTCTATGGACAAATCCTCTTAAGGAAGAATCCCCAAACCCTAAGGTGAATCTAAGGAATAGCCTTTCCTTCTATCTCATTCATTCAATATTTAAAAGCCACATTTGCATAGTCCATATTCTATTGCAAGAAATAAAGGAAATTTATTCATCTATATTTCTTTACAATGTTACTTTCCATAAAAAGCATAATAAAATAAATAATTCCATTTCTTCTTCATATTCAATTCATAGCAATATATCAATAAATTCTTATAACAATTCCATAACAAGTTCTACAAAATATACACAAATGACACATCATGTATCCTAGGAAACCCTTTCGGGAAAAACCTAGCCTTAAATAGTCCATATTTATTTTCATTGCAAGTCTATTAGCCAATCTACAAAAAGGAATCCATTATTCCTTTTACCATAATTTCAATCTATTGCATAAGAATCTCCACAATTCTTATGTACTTTCATTACAAGAATTTGTAAATTTCTTTTTACAAAAGCGAGGGAACCCCATAATTCCCTCTCATTAAACCCCATTCATTCATCAATCTACTAATACTCAAGAGTCCTCTCCTTGAGTAATTTCTTACAAAAGAGTAATTGTGGAACCCCCATAAGTTTCTCCTACTCCAAGGACCCCATGTCCAAGAAGTCAATTCATTTCTTTAATATTTACTAACTAATTCTTTTCTTCTTCCAAATCTTAGAAATTCATTTCTATATGATTATTTTTAAATGATGCATAGGAAACATAAGCATAGAGAAGCTCATACATCTTTTCAAACATATTTTCCACAAAAACTCATTCCTATCTCTTTCCAAAGCTTAGAAATTTCTATATGATTTGAATGCAAAGAAAACAAAGCATAAAGAAGATAAACAAGTTACATACTTGGTCCATCAAGTATTCATGTAGAAATGATCCTTTATCTTTCTACTTTATTTTAAAACAATCCCATGAAGAAACCCCATAAATTTCTTCACCCAAATGGACTTTGCATCCATTTTTTCCATGCTTTAAAATAAACTAGTATACAAGGAAGACCTTCCTAGTTCTTCCCTATAGATGGACTCCACATCCACTTAAACATTCAATGCTTTCCTATTTCTCAAGCAAACAAGCAATATATTCCCACAATATATTTATGCATATCAACAATATATTTCCACAATATATCTATGCATCTCAACAATATATTTCCACAATACATCTATGCATATCATTAATATATTTCCACAATATATCTATGCATATCATTATTTAAGCAATCAAGGAATCCCATACTCCCTTGCCCTTTAATTCCATACCCAAAATAACCTCTCAAGAATTCCACATTCCCAAGCATACAAGTACATAAGAACCCAAATTTTTAATGTCCTAAAAGGATCCCATAATTATTTTTCCAAACATAAATACAAAGATAAAGGAACCCTATAAATTCCTTCCATAATTCAACATAAAGGAATCCATAATTTCCTTCCAAAAATTAAACATAAAGGAATCCTAATTTCCTTTCATAAATCAAACATAAAGGAATCCATAATTTCCTTTCCATAAAACAACAAAAAGGAACCCCATAATTCCTTTCAAACAAAAATAGATCAAACACAATAAAGATCTATTCATTTCGATCTTAAATTGAATTTCATTTAATCTAAAGATTAATTCCTTTCTAATCTCCCTTAGATTAAACACATAATAAAATCAATTTCATTTTAAACTAAAATGAAATGCATTTAATCTAAAGATTAATTAAATTAGAAAGTACTCCAAATTTCATTAAAAATTCATTCTTTGTAACATTAAGCCCAACCATACTAAAAGGATTTATTAAAACCTAAGATAATATTGTCTTGTTTTTTTATTTTTTCTTTTAAATAAAACTATAGTTTCATTAAAATAAATCCACCACCATTAATTTTTTGGGCAACAATTTATAATATGGCAGCAATTCAAGTATCTCATTGCTACAAAAAAAAGGTAGCAAAATCTTAACTCTCGTACTATATTTTTTTAGAGCTCTTCCTAACTGTAAGGTTATATTAAAAAGAAGGTTATATTACCTAATCAACCATATATGCACAAGCTTTCTTTTCAAGAAGCTATAACAAAAATAAATTGCAGGTTCTTCGAGCAGCATTAACAAAATAAAATGTAGGTTTTTTTAGGCAGGGATAGCAAAGCAAATTGCAAGTTTTCCCAGACAGTAATAGCAAAGTAAATTGCAGGATTTTCGAGGTAGCAATAGCAAAGTAAATTGCAGGTTTTCCCAGGCAGCAATAGCAAAGTAAATTGCAGGTTTTCCCAAGCAACAATAGCAATATAAATTGCAGGTTTACAGAGTACCTTTATTTTTCTCCTTGAAGTTGCTTGATTGAAGGAAATATATGTTACTTGTTGTTGCAAATTGCTTGTGCTTAATCCTCAATGGTGACTTCCATCCTCTAGTTCCTTTTATAGTATTTGATCCTCCTTTTTTTTTTTAAACTTCCCTTCATTGATTTAAGGTGCAAGGTGATGAATTCATTCATTCTCTGGAACAAATTCCCCAACCACCCGATAAAGCAACTTGCATTCTTTTAACTAGTGCAAATTTTCTCTACACATTAATCTCCATTAAAGCCCACTCCCGCATATAAAAAATATTATATTTAAAATATATATATATATATATATATATATATATATATATATATATATATATAGTCTAAGGATTAGTTCCTTTTTAATCTTCCTTAGATTAATCACATAAAATAATAAATTCATTTTAAACTAAAATGAATTATATTTAATCTAAGGGTTGATTCCTTTTAATCTTCCTTAGATTAATCACATAATAAGAATAAATTCATTTTAACCAAAATGAATTACCTTTGATCTAATGATTAAATCCTTTTTAATCTATCTTGGATTAATCACAAAACAAAGATCTAACAATACATTAATCATTCATTTGATTAATATCAAATCTATATTGAGATTAATACTAACATTATTCAATATTAGCAAATTAATATTAAAAAGGACCTTTAGCATAGAATATTAATAATTCTTCCCTATTAATATTCATTCATTAGCTATCTTAGAGCATTTTAGTTACCTTTTATCCATCAAAAGCAACTTAATTCACAAAAAACAACCAGATGTTAAATGCAAGAACTAGGTCTAAAAATGGATATATCATGTGTCACATTATTAGCCATCAGATTTTTTCCCACTTGCGAAGGTGTCTATTCCTGCAACACATCCAATTCTATTAGTAACATACCATCAAAACATCATAAAACCATATAATCTGTTATTAAAGATAACATATAAATTCATAAATCCTTTATATGAAAAAGTTGACTAGGGGAGGATTATGATAGTAGTTAAAGATAACATATTAATTCATAAATATTTTATATGAAAAAGTTGACTAGGGGAGGATTATGATAGTAGGAACTTAAATAAGTCTTACAAATATGGGCTTATAAGTGGACTTAAGGTTAGTAATAACATCGGCAACATTTGACTAGGGGAGGATTATGATAGTAGCAACTTAAATAAGTCTTAAAAATATGGGCTTATAAGTGGACTTAAGGTTAGTAATAACATCGGCAACATCACCTATCAATAATTTTTACATGATACAACCCTTTTTGGAAGGGCAAGGATAAATGAGGCCAAAGCTTTGAATAATTTTTTAAAGGAATATGAAAGGTCATCAAGGAAAAAAAGTTAATAGGACAAAATTCAAAATTTACTTCCTTAACACTCCAACTAATATCAAAGCAAGAATTTACAGGTTACTTCAAATTGAGGAGGTAAATTTTCCAACAACTTATCTAGGGATGCCTTTATTTGAGGGGAGAATGAGGATAGAATTATGGAATCTAGTTATTAGTAAAGTTTAGAATAAACTTCCATCTTGGAAAGGTAGATGGTTCTTGTTAGTAGGAAGAGTGCAGTTAATTAAGTCAGTCTTACAAGTCATTCCTACATATTATATATCATTGTATTCTATGCCAAAATTAGTTGAAGAAATTTTCATCTATATTATGCAACCTTTTTATGGTCAGGTTTACATGATAAAAGGAAATTTCCTTTGGTGAAATGGAGCAAGGTTTGTGATGATAAAACTAGCAAAGGTCTTGGTTTAAGAGTTATTACAAATTTAAACTTAGCTCTTATGATAAAAGTAATATGGATATTGTACAAGGAGAGTCAAAGACAATAGGCAAGAATTATTCTAAGTATGTTGAGCCCAATGACCCAATTTTAATATTTACTACATTCTCTATACCAAATGGTTCTACTCTTTGAAATGGTTTAAATAAATCTATTGATTTAATAAATAAAGGTTTAGTATGGGTGGTGGGAAATGGAGAAAAAAATTCTATTCGGATGGATACCTAGTGTGATAAAAAAACCACTCAATTTACATCCAATTTTGAAACCTTGGATGAGATTGCTTCAAGACAAATATGGTGATAAGGTTTCAAATATTTTTTACAAGGATCAAGAAGGAAGATACAAATGGAAAGAAGATTTTTATATAAGTATACAAGATATTGATGCTAGGATGCAATTGAGTAGAAAGATAAAAACTGTGATTTTTTTTAGGGGAGCCAAGGATAAATTGATTTGGGAGTTGAATAGCTTAGGATAATACTCAATATGAAGTTGATATAATGTACAACACGAACAAAATAGTAATATCACTAGAATATGGAGAGTTGTTTGGGATAGCCCAAGCATTCCAAAAGTAAAAATGTTTGTTTGGCTAGTAGGTTATAGAAAAATTTATCCTAGGATAACCTTATGAAAAGGGGTTTTCATGGCCCCTCTCAGTGTCTTCTTTGTAAAAATGAGGAGGAGAGTATAGACCATATCTTGGGATATTGCTCAATAGTCTAGAAACTATGGCAATGGATTCTTAATATGTTTGGTAAATGCATGGTGATGAATAGAAAAATTAAATATTGGTTAAAGCAATGGTAGAGCACTTATAAAAGTGAGGCTTTATAGACAATATAAGATATATCAAAAGATACAATACTTTGTATTGTATGGCTAGAAAGGAATAGAAGAATATTTAAAAGAAATAAAAATAGTGAAGAGGTAATGAAATGGAAGATATGTTTAGTCATAGAGGAGTCTAAACCAACCCTATCAACTCACCCAATCCCTAATCTAGAAGTAGAGAGCCTTGATATATGGAGTTAAGTAATTAAATGTAATTATAATTTTAGGTATAAGATAATCAAAAAGAAGGCAAAGAATATAAAGTGAAAACCACCATATGTGGAGTTGGTTAAATTGAATTTTTATGGAGCATCTAAAGGAAATCCAGGACCAACAGGAGGAGGAGGAATAATTAGAAATAATAGAGGAGATATTTTGTCTCATTACACTTTCAATAGTGGATTTAAGACATAATGAAGTTGAAGCTTGGGTGGCTTTAGAAGGGTTAAAAATATGCAAACAAATAAAATGGAACAAAGTATGGATGGAAGGTGATTCTATCATAGTAATAAATGCAATTTGAGGAAAGCAAAGGCTCCATGGAACATACAAGAGATAATTATGGAAATTCAAGATCTTGTTAAAGAGTTTGAAGAAATCAAGTTTACTCATAAATGTGCATATAGGCTAGCCAATAAAGGGTTTTTGATTGAGGATCATGAAGTTAAATTCTTCTTTACATGGTTAGAGGAAGTAGTAATTTTAGCTAAATCTGACAAGTAATATTTATTTCCTAAATCAAATAATGATTAAGGTTTACTCTAATGTTTTCCATTGGTAATATTTGCTTTATTTTATAACAATAATGTGTTTGCATGTAAACTATTTATTATAATTTTTGTGTTTGCACTTGTGTTTCAAGAAGGAAACTAGCAATCCAGATTATGTAAAGTGGACTATGATAGTGTGATGTTTTGAAAATATGACTCTACTAAAATACAATGCATAGATAGTAGAGATGAAGTTTTGGTATTGTTAAGGTTGCTATAGAAAATATCAATAAGGATGTTGAATTATAGAATATTTGTATTCATACAAAAAATGGAAAAGATCCAAAAAATGAAAATCAAGAATTCAGATATTTTATGTAAAATGGTGTAGGTTTCTAGCTATAGCATCTCAATTGAGATGAGAAGTGTATCTATTTGTAAACTCTCAAGATTTAAATAAGAGAGTTATAATTTGTCAAGGATAGGGGACCCAAGTACAACCCCTTATTATTCAGCCAAAAAAAGGCTCTATAAAATCCTTTTTATTCATTATAAACATAGCAAAGTTGAGATCATGACATCACTTTTATTCCACTTGTGAACATAATATATGAATTCAACATTATAGTTTACCTTGAGTTGGATCCATAGACTAATTAATTTGATGCTAAATGTAGACCTAACAATAGTAAAGTCTCTTCATTAAGAGTATATCATTTTTTCAAAAGTACCAACATAATATGTTTATTTATCTATATTCTACCTCGTAATTCAATTATATCTACATATTTATAATTAATATTTATAAATGTGTGCAAAGGCATTCATGTCTAATTCCACCAACTATAAATTATTGCAATACCAATATTGAGTATGGTCTTGATTATAAACTTGTTATAAAGTGCATTAAAGTTGCTAAAAGCTACAAATATAAAGAAGAAAAACAATAAAACTTAAACAAGAGAGTAGAATTTTTAAAAATTAGGAAGAAATTTTTTTGCTGCTCTTCACCTACAATCCTAAGAAATTTTGGAAACACATTTCACCTAAAAAATCTACCAAGCCTAAACAAATTAACTTAGTTGTTGAAATTATTGTTTTAAAAACTCTATATGTGCCACTTATTTCAAATAATACAACTAGTCATAACCCATTATCTATCGCCCAATCAAATTTATTTTCATCGAATTACATTGAAGATGGAATTAAAAAGCTTATTAAAGATAAGCCAAAAGATATATATAAGGGTATCGAGCTAACTTATTTAAAATTGGATCGTTTAGTCTTGTACCATATATTCAAGACTTCTTGAGCATTGCAATTAGGCAAGGATTCCCTAAACACTATAAAACAGTCTTTATTATACCAATTTATGAAAATAGTGATAAAAATAACCCGTTTAACAATGGAATTATCATGATCAGTTTGTTACTAGCCAATTCTTTAGAACTATAATTAAAAGAAAATCAAACAATTATTGGATCATAACACCCTAAGATTTAAATACCAAGATGGATTTAGAATCTAACTCTTTGTAATCTACCATATTATTATGCTTAATTTATATTTTCAAATACCACTATAACAACAAAGAACCTAGTTTCTTGTTTCATTAAGAAAGGCTTTTGGCATTATCTATAAGAATATATATAGAAATGTATAGAAAAAATTGGTATACCTATAGATCTTCCATCAATAATATATTATATTTTATGAAAGCTTTACTATCAAAATTAAAAGTGACCAAGGATGGTAAGATGAAATTTATGAAAAAAAAGAGTTAAACAAGGATGTATTTTGTCCCCTATTACATATAAACTTAAAACACTTATTGAAAAGGATAGATGCATCAACATTATTTTGTACATGGACTATAATGTTATTGTCTATTGATGATATTATTGTGCTTTCCAAGGATATAAAGGTCCTTCAAACTTTTTGTGATAAGTTTGCATTAACAATTAATGTTAACAAAAATAATATTATGACTGTAAAATTAAAAAAAAAATTAAAATTAAAAATAATTTTTCCCATAATCCTCCTTGAAATTTGCCTTTTAAATGATCTCAAGTGTACAAGTATTGAGGTGTTGACATTAATCACAATATGAATTGGACTACTAGTATTAAAGAAAAGAATATATGCAGTTTGGAAGACCTACACCCTAGAAGAAAGCGTTAAAATATTAAAATTTAGAATTGAAAAATAAAAATATCATATTCTATATCCTTGCTACATCTATAATCTCTTATGATTGATAGATATGGAGTTGTAGTCTATCTCAAGATTCTTGAAATAAAATTAAGCAACTATAAAAATAATTTATCAAAACTCACTTTAAGCTTAAGAAATAAACATCATATCCTATCCATTTTAATGAGGTAGGATTAATATGTATTGAAGTTGAATACTTAAAGTACTATTTACTATATAAATACAAATTATCCAATCTAAACCAAGATAGACTCCATGCAATGACCCAAAATCTTATTTAACTCATTTACTTTTTATAATAAGATATTTATAGCTTCTATTGGAGTCCACTAACATTGAATTATCAAAATATTATTTTGTACCAATGGTATTCTTCATCTTTCTCAAACTAATATTTTTTTTCAACTCCTTAATATCATATTCATTAAGAGGTAGAATACCTATCGAGGAATTACCTTATAATATTTCAATTCTTCCAAGACAAATATCAACACTATGATTAGCTAAATTATCTACTATCCTTTTTTTTTCTCTATAGATATGTTAATATTTCCAAGATGTTACCTCCAAAAGTAGTTGATGGACATAAAAAAATAATGCTATTATTAGTCCATTCTTGACATCCATTAGCATTGATATCATTAGTAATAATTATGAGTCTTCTTCAATTTGAACATATCTTCATCCTATTTGAATAACAATCTTACTCAAAATAAGAATTTCCCTAGCTTCCTCATAGTTAGTAAAATTTCCATGTGATTTTAAGTAATTGAGGAGAATTTTACCTTCATTATTCTAAAAACACCATCTTTATAAGCTTTCTCTAGATTTTGTTTGGAAGAACCTTCAAAATTAAGTTTTATGAACCCAACTCGACATCAATCCTTTATGTTAACTACATTATCATAGATAACCATTAGATGTATGTTCAAATCCTATAACTAAGGGGCTAACATTCATTCTTCAAACATGAGACTTACCTTGGTGAGCTTCATGTCTATAAAAATTCTTCAAGAGATGCAATAATGTGATTTTGAACTTGGGTATGATTTTGAGATTTGTTTTTTAAATTTATATTATTAATTTAAATATAAATACTCTAGCCAATAATTGCATGACTAATCCTCCATGCCATGCATAATATTTATTTTTTGTGGAAAACATCCCAGAAGAGATGCCACATTCGGGTAAAGACCCATGGAGGCAGGGGTATCTATTCCACCAAAATTACGTAGGGCTTGCACCTGACCTACCACCTTTGACATACTCAAGGAGAAAACCTGAAACAAAAAAAAACAAGAACACACAAACACAAACACACAAAAAGATTAAAAAAATAAAAAATAAAAAAACATGCTCCTTGAGTGTGTCAAAAAGATAAAGCACAACCAAACACACACAATAAGATAAAAAAACACAACACGAACCACACATGAAAAAACATGAGAACAACATAACAAAAAACAACAGACCGCTACAAAGACACAACCAGCAAAAATATGAAAAACAAAAACAACCAAAACCTAAAAAATAAAAATAAAAAATAAAAAATAACACAAAACAAAAAAAACACAAGAACAAAAAAACAAGAAAAAAACACACACACATAAATAGAAAAGAAAAAAAAAAAAATAGAACACAACAAAGATCTTTCTAGACCAAAAGACTGTTAATGCAAGAATCAATAGAGGAAACAAAAGAAATATTAGTTTGAGCTAGGGAACTAAAATACCCTGACCGGACCAAAGAGAAGCAAAATTAAAGCAAGAAGAAACTAGGTAACTTCAGAATTGGAGCCATCCAAAGAAATGATAGAAAGATGAGCTTCCCTTATTTGTGAATCCCACCATCTAGGAAGGTGGTCGTAGCAAGTAATATCACCTTTGTCCAAAGCCTAATTAGCTAAAGCATCAGCACTCTTGTTCTAATCTCTAACCACATGATTGTAATCAACTTTCAAAAATCTCATTTGGATTAACTAATTCTTCTCAATAATTTCTTTTATTCTCTAATCAACCTTATGATTCTTAGGAGTCTTCAAAAGATGAATAATGAGTTGAGAGTTAGACTCAACTAGTACCTTTTCCCAAGCAAACTTAGTAGCATCTTGAAGACCTCTAAGGATACCATACCCCTCAACAAGATTATTGGATAGAATACCCAAATTCTTAGAAAAAGTAAAAACCAAGGAGCCATCTGAAAGTCTACCAATTCCTCCCGTACTAGCTTTTCCAAGGTTCCCTCTAGAAGCTCCATCAGTATTGACTTTTCCAAAATTCTCAAGAGGAGATTGCCAATTCCTTGTTCTATCCATCTTGCAATTACTCGCATTCCCTTTAAGCTAGTTGTTCTTAGAAGAGTTAATATTCAATATTTGCATCACTTGATCCCATATTTGGTGGGAGTTTTGAGGGTGATTAAGGAGTTGATGGACAGATTGAACTAAGTTGGTAATGGTCTTCTTCTAGATATATTGAATATCCTTCATTTCTTGATTAAAAATCAAGTTGTTCCTTTCATTCTAGATATTCCAAAGAAGAATGGTAGAACCCATACAAACTAACTACATAATAAAATGATCAACACCCTCTTGATTAGGCCAATCCCTCCAAAGTTGTTCAAAAGTAAAAAAATTGGACCATTGTAAGCCAAGTAAAGTGGTCATTCTCCTTAAAATATCAGAGGCTAAAGTACACTAAATAAAAATATGGCTGAGATTTTCCACATTCTCTCCACACATTTCATATCTAAAAGGGCCATGAAAACCATGCTTCATAATATGCTCCCCATTAAGCACCATGTGATGCAATGAAAGCCAAGTAAAGAACCTCACCTTAGGCTAAAGAGTTTGAGCCCACAACTAATAAAATATGTCAGATGATTGGTTGGGATTATTATGGCATAAGACCAAATAACCTTGAGCAACTAAATACTCACCCTTAGTAGTGTTGTTCCATCCAAAAAAATCTTTATCATGGGACCAAGAGAGAGATCTCATATGAAGGATGCACTAGATATCTTGTCTTTACCTTTCTAGGATTTTAATAGATCAGTCCTCAATAGGGATCCAATATCTACCAACCTCTGAATTACCAGTATGGTACCAACAATTATTAGCCACCTTTATCTAGTTAGCTCGGTGAAGCTCCTCCATTCAAGACCTCCAATCGAGAAACTAAGTTATCAAAGGCTTGTGACCATCCCAAGAATCTATCCAAAAAATTACCTGTTGACCATTATGAATGATCTAAAATAATTTTTTCTTTATCAAATCCTCACCAGTCTTAAGAACTGCTAAAATGGGAGAACTTTTTGAAGGCAATTGATAGCGAATAATATCTTCAAGACTTTTGTTCTTAGTATATTTAGCACAAAGATTCTTGGCCCAAAGAGCATTGGGGTTATGCAAAATCCTCCAATATAATTTAGTAGCTAAATATTTGTTGTTATTAATAGCAGACTAGAATCATAACTCCCCTTCATTCTTAGGAAGACATAAAGCATCCCTGTTGGCATTTTTGCCACATTAAATTTTTTGACAAAATTTTACCTAAATATGGAACTTTAAATCGACAAAACACATGCATAAGCGTTGGTATTTTTATGGGTTCTAAAATAGGATGATAAAGCATATTGAATTATCTTTTGATGTTTCATTATTATAGATATTCTTGCAAGCTTTCCGGTGATATATTACAATAGGCGATCGGGTCAGCAGATCAAATGTTATGGCCCTGGGAAGCAGATCCAGCGAAAGCCCACTTTGGCCTTCAAAAATCGGCTAAGGCATGAAGGGAAATTCACCCATAATGATGCAAAAGTTGCCACTTCGGTCTCTTTGGTAGTCAAACCTCCACTTCAGCTCCAACTCTGGTGAACCTCCCCATCCTTATAATGAAAAATGTTTAAGGCAGTCAGCTCACTTCACCCAGAAAATTGTCGAAGTTCCACTTCATCCAATGCTTTCAGTGAACTGCCTCCAAAAAAATGTTAGTTCAGGATTAAGCCTAGTGAAGCATCCACTTCGGGCAGTAGGAAGGTCAATCCTCCACTTCAGTCCCTATTCTGGAAAACCTCCACCTACATGATGAAGAAGGCTCTAAGGCAAATGGGGTGCTTCGCCCAGAATGTTGCTGAACTGCCACTTCGGGCCCTATCCTCAGTGAAGTTCAAGTTGGCCCCGAAGTTCATGTCAGCCAATAAAGTTCAACTTTGGCCCCGAATTCCAAAGTCGGCCAGTGAAGCTCATGTCGACCATGAACCTTAAAGTCAACCAAAATTGCCTAAGTTGGTCATGAAGCTTAACTTCGACCCCAAAGTCCAAAGTCGGTCAGTGAAGCTCATGTCGGTCATGAACCTTAAAGTCGGCCAAAATGTCTAATTCAACCGTGAAGCTTAAATTTGGCCCTGAAGTGCAATGTCAGCCCTGAAGTTCAATGTCGATCACAAACCTCAAGTCGACCAAAAATGCAAAGTCGGCCGCGAAGGTCAAGTTGACCCCGAAGCTCAAGTCGGCCAGCGAATCAATGTCGACCCCAAAGTTCATGTCGGCCAAAAAGTTCAACTTTGGCCCCGAAGTCCAAAGTCGGCTAGCAAAGCTCATGTTGGCTGCAAACATCAAGTCAGCCAAAAATTCAAAGTCATTCACGAAGCTCAAGTCATTCAGCGAAGCAATGTCAGCCTCGAAGTTCACGTCAACCAAAAAGTTAAACGTCAACCAAAAGGTTCACTTCACCCCCGAAGCTCCATGTCGCCCTTAAGGTTCATGTCGGTCATGAAGCTCAACGTCGGTTGTGAATCCCAACGTCAACCAAAATTCCAACGTCAGCTATGAATCCCAACGTCGGACAGAATTCCAACGTCGGTCAGAATTCCAATGTCGGCCAGAATCCCAACGTCAACCAAAATGCCTATGTCAGCAAAAAACTCAAGTCTGCCAAGTCGGCCAAAAATATAGAAAACTATCAATTTGGGTCAATTTCTCAATGAAGCTCTCCAAAAAAAATTTTGACAATGGTGTTTTTTTCAAGGGACATGCATTACAAGGTCGAGTATTTATCCAAGGCATTTGTGCGGCACATAAATGTAGTTTTTTGCCCTGAAAGACCCGATATCTAGTTATGGTAATAGGATGGGAGGTTTCAATTGTAAAAGGAGGCGAGCATCATTACCGGATCTGCCCTAACATCCTTGTAAATCTAGTTCATTAATGGCTCAGATGGAAGGGTCCTCTATAAAAACCCATGCATTGTAATAAAAACGAGGGGGAACATTTGCTTGAAAACTATTGTATCTTGATTTTTGCAATAGATATTAAGAACTTTGAGCTCCACTTCTCTCTTGTATGCTATCTTCTGTGATCATTTTTTCTATTCTATTTCTTCATTTGCATATTGTAATTCTGCATCCTGGATTTAGGTGTGTGATTGGGGGCAGAACCTTGGAATTCTCTTGGAGGATACATATAGGGGAGAAAACGTTGTGTTAGTTTCCTTGTATGCTACCTGTGGTTAGTGTTTCTGTTATATTCATGTATTTTCCCAATTGTTGTAATTCTAAAATCTAGATTTAGGCGTAGAAATATAGGTGGATCCTGGAGCTCTTCCAGAGGATACATAGGGAAGCTAGAATGGTGTTCATTTATGTTTTATTCTTTGTATTTATTGTTGCTACTTCAAGGTATTAGTTAGTGATTGTGTTGTTGGTTCTTCCCATTTAAATCAGTTATTTCCATTTCTTTATGTACTTTCTATCTCTTTCTCGCACCCTCACTCTTTTAATATCTTTCCTACACTCTTATCTTTTAATTTCTTTCCTGCACTTTTGTCTTGAAACCCTGGTAGTTTAGCATAGTATCCGGCCTTCTTCGAATATTGGCATGGAGGGCATCTCTTCCCTCTGGCCTTTCAATGTTGGTCCAGTTCTAGGACACTTAGACATACAAAAATCCTTTCCTGTGGTGGATTTATGACCAACAGTTTGTAGCACACCCGGTGGGACCTGGTCAGTCTCACCTTGTGAGTGATATTGAGAGTTGAAGCTCATATTAGTACTGTAATACTCGAGCATCTAGCAACTCTGGCTGAGTTAAAGATCCAAATTCATTGATCTAGGCACATTTTAAAGATAAAGAAGACACCCTAGAGGAATCAAGGTTTGGTGAGCATCCTTGACCTCACAAGCGAAGAAAAAAATATTCACTTAGAGACTCCGACTTAGTGGTGAGAACCGTGATCTCTATAGACAACTACTATAATGGCAAAGGTGTGTCATCAGGGCACTTTTGGGAATCTCGTGCCAACTTTGGAGATTCAAAGGATCGAGATCATCTGGAAAAGGTGTGTCATGATCATCTGGAAAAGGTGTGTCATCCCAGCTGGGATGACACACCTTTGCCAGATGATCTTGGTCCTCTAAATCTCCAAAGTTGGCACGAGATTCCCAAAAGTTCCCTAAAAACCTTGACAAAATACAATAGCACCAAGGAATGGCCTGAGAGCACCTTGAAGATGTTTTTGCTCTAGCGACCCTCCATGGCATAACCCATGAAGATGTCATGATCAGAATTTTGGTCCTATCTTTGGAAGGAAGGGCACTATAGTGGTATAGACTGCTCGGATGTAATAGCATATACTCATGGGATGACCTAGCGAGAGCACTCATCAACACATTTGATAGCTCTCAGGATCCATTCCAGCTATTGGTGCACCTCTCCACCATCACGAGAGCACCTCTAGAGAGCATCATAGACTTCAATGTTTGATTCTACAAAAGTTGGAATGGAATTCTAGGGAAGATCCAGCCAACACCCACCCAAGCCCACCTCTTCTATGTTTGAGCTTTCCACCCAGACATAAGCCTCCTCTTATTGCAATCGGGTGAACATAGATTCCATCAAATATTTAAGGAAATAGTACAAGTAGAGCAACTTCTACTCCTATCAATAAAGTGGTAGTGGGAAGAAAATCCATCACTTTCTCTGGTCTATCCCATGCAGTATTCATCGTGGTAGACCCCTCATGCTGTGGAGAGACCTTAAATGCAATTATGTGGATATCGAGAGGCAGATCTCATCCAAGGCCAAAAATGGAAATATGCAAGCAGCGCCCAAGCAATGAATAATATGGTTTCTTGTAGTTTCCATTATGATATGGGCCAAGAAGGGGAACAAGCTCAAGTGGTAGAACCTGAGAGCAAAGAGGGCACATTTTTGTATCCTTTTTGTGTCCCATGGCATAGCACACAAGTATTCAGCCAAAACCCAATAAGCATGCCTCTCCAAGAGGCTAAGCCTAAGGAGATCCTAGAAGAAGACCTATTGCTAGAAAAGTCCTATTGTCGCATCAAGGGGTTGGGGGAGACTGTACTCAACCCACAGCCACTGGACTCTTTAAAGTGGTGGTATTGGCTCTAGCCATCACTACAACCGATACTCGAAGAAGGACCCCATGTGGTAAACCTCTTTGCCACATTATTCATCAACTGTATGGGTACTAGCATGAATGATAACCTACCATGTTGCACCCTATTCGTAATATGGAGATCTTTGGGAAGAGGCTAGTCAGACTTCAAATATCGACTAAAGTACAATTAGATCTGGTCCGGACAATATAGGTTCACCGGATAGGCACCTAAAGTTGGTTTTGTGGTGGCAGCAGGCCAATAATGTCATAAAATTTTGTGTAAATACTGTAAATATCCTGTCTGGTAAATAAATTATTGAGGGCACTAAGTGTTGCTTAGGAGCTTAAGTGCAGTTTTATATTTTTAGTTTAGTTTGTGTGTGTTTCTTTTTAGTGCTCCAAAGAAATAGCAGTTTTTAGGTGTTATTTTTAGCATCCCCTAGCATAACAATTCAATGCCATGTAAGGCATTGTCATTTTTTAGATCAAGTGCTTGGGCAAATATATAGCCAGAATGAGCAAGAGAAGAGTTGAAAAGAAAGAAAATGCCCCAAAGAAGTTGTAGGAGGATTTTACTGCCACCAATGAGCACTCAAAAGAGGATAGTGAGGATGAGTCTGTTGCCCAATGGATAAAGTCCTGGGATATCTGCATTTAGATGAGCTAAATGCCCTATGAGCTGTCAGGAATGTTGGCATTTTTGCCACATTAAATTTTTTGACCAAATTTTGCCTAAATATGGAACTTTAAATCGACAAAACACATACAAAGCATTGGCATTTTTGTGGGCACTAAAAGAGGATGATAAAGTAGACATAATGATATTTTGATGTTTCATTATTGTAGATATTTTCAGAAGATTTTTGGTGATATATTACAATAGGCAATCGGTTCAATGGATAAAAATTTATGGCCCTGGGAAGCAGAGCCAGTAAAAGCCCACTTCAGGCTTGAAAAATCAGCTAAGGCATGAAGGGCGCTTCGCCTAGAATGATGTCAAAGTTGCCACTTCGAGATATTTAGTAGCTAAACCTCCACTTTGGCTCCAACTTTGAAAAACCTCCCCATATTTATAATGAAAAAATTTTAAGGCAGCCAGGTCACTTCACCCAAAAAATTGTTGAAGTTCCACTTTGGTCAATGGTTTCAGTGAACTGCCTCCAGAATAGCGCTAGTTCGGTCTTGAGCCTGGATAAGCATCCACTTCGGGCAGTAGGAAGGCCGAACCTCCACTTCAGCCCCTATTCTGGCAAACCTCCACCCGCATGACGAAGAAGGCTCTAAGGCAAATGGGGCGCTTCGCCCAGAATGCTGCCGAACTGCCACTTCGGGCCCTATCCTCAACGAAGTTCAAGTCGGCCCCGAAGTTCATGTTGGCCAAAAAAGTTCAACTTCAGCCTCGAAGTCCAAATTCGGCCAACGAAGCTCATATCAGCTGTGAACCTTAAATTTCACCAAAATGCCTAAGTCGATTGCAAAGCTTAACTTCGACCCCAAAGCCCAAAGTCGGCCAGCGAAGCTCATGTCGGCCATGAACCTTAAAGTTGGCCAAAATGCCTAAGTTGGTCGTGAAGCTTAACTTCGGTCCCAAAGCCCAAAGTTGGCCAGCAACGCTCATGTTGGCCACGAACCTTAAAGTTGGCCAAAATTCCTAAGTTGGCCGTGAAGCTTAACTTCGGCCCCGAAGTGCAATGTCGACCCCGAAGTTCAATGTCGGCCGCGAACCTTAAGTTGGAAAAAAATGCAAATTCAATTGTGAAGGTCAAGTCAACCCCGAAGCTCAAGTCGGCCAGCGAAGGAATGTCGGCCTTGAAGTTCATGTCGACCAAAAAAGTTCAACTTCGGCCCTGAAGTCCAAAATTGGCTAGTGAAGCTCATGTTGTCCACGAACCTCAATTTGGCAAAAAATGCAAAGTTGGTCATGAAGCTCAAGTCGACCAGTGAAGCAATGTCAACCCTAAAGTTCATGTCAACCAAAAATTTAAACGTCGGCCAAAAGGTTCACTTCGCCCCTGAAGCTCCATGTCGCCCTTGAGGTTCATGTCGATCGCGAAGCTCAATGTCAGCCATGAATCCCAATGTCGACTAGAATTCCAACATTAGTCATGAATCCCAATGTTTACTAGAATTCCAACGTCAACTAGAATCCCAACGTCGGCCAAAATCCCAACGTCGACCAAAATGCCTATGTCGACCAAAAACTCAAGTCAGCCAAGTCGGCAAAAAATCCAATGAACTACTAGTTTGGGCCAATTTCTAAGTGAAGCTCTTCGAAAATTTTTCTGACAATGGTGTTGTTTTCGAGGGGCACACATTACAAGGCTGGGTATTTATCCAAGGTATTTGTGTGGCACATAAATGTAGTTTTTTTCCCAAAAGACCCATATCTAGTTATGGTAATAGGATGGGAGGTTTCAATTGTAAAAGGAGGCGAGCATCATTACCGGATCCGCCCTAACGTCCTTGTAAATCTGGTTCATTAATGGCTCAGAGGGAAGGGTCCTCTATAAAAACCCATGCATTATAATGAAAATGGGGGGAACATTTGCTTGAAAACTATTGTATCTTGATTTTTGCAATTGATATTAAGAACTTTGGGCTCCATTTCTCTCTTGTATGTTATCTTCTGTGATTATTTCTACTATTCTATTTCTTCATTTGCATACTGTAATTATGCATCCTGGATTTAGGTGTGTGATTGGGGACAGAACCCTAGAATTCTCCTTGAGGATACATATAGGAGATAAAATGTTGTGTTAGTTTCCTTGTATGTTGCTTGTGGTTAGTTTTTCTGCTATATTCATGTATTTTTCCAACTACTGTAATTCTAAAATCTGGATTTAGATGTAGGAAGATAGGTGGATCCTGGAGCTCTTCTAGAGGATACATAGGGAAGCTAGTGCGATGTTCATTTATGTTTTATTCTTTGTATTTATTGCTGCTACTTCAAGGTATTAGTTAGTGATCGTGTTGTTGGTTCTTCCCCTTTAAATCCAGTTATTTCCATTTCTTTCTATACTTTTATCTCTTTCCTACACCCTCACTCTTTTAATCTCTTTCCTGCACTCTTATCTTTAAATTTCATTTGTACACTCTTATCTTGAAACCCTAATAGTTTAGTATAGGAGCCAGCCTTCTTCGAATATTGGCATAGAGGGCATATCTTCCCTCTGGGTTTTCAATGTTGGTACAGGTCTAGGGCGCTTAGACATACGAAAATCATTTTCTGTGGTAGATTTGTGACCAACAGTCCCATTTCACCAAGGCCCATTTTATTTTCTCCTTAGTACCACTCCAAAGGAACCGATGACAGATTTGATCCAGTTCTTGAAGAACAACCTTTGGGAAATTCAACATAGTAGAAACATAAATAGGAATATCCTGAAGGACTGATTTTACCAAGTGATTCTACCTCGAGAAGAAAGCCACTTATTGGTCCACTTTCCAATTTTCTTCTTGACTTTGTCCAACAACCAATTCCAATTTTTTTCTATCTTTGAATATTGATGGGAATACCTAAATAAATGACTAGAAGGGAGGTCTTATTATATCTTAATTTATCCAAGACCATGGATTCTTGTCTAGCAGAGCAGTGAAAGAAAATAACTTTAGTTTTTTCTTTATTTATCAATTGCCTAGTAGCCATAGAAAAATAGCTAATGATTTGCTTAATAGTAGAAGCTTACTTAACTGTAGTTTTACCTAAAAGAGTAGAGTCATCAAAAAATTGAAGATGAGAGATAGGTCTAGATCCATGAGCAATGGTAACTCCCTTAAGGATTTTGTTTTCTCTCTTTTTGGTTATAGCCCTACCTAAGCATTCAACAATAATGATGAATAAATAAGGGGATAAGGGGTCACCTTGCATAATACCTCTGGAAGCTGGGAACAACTAAGAAGGTCTGCTAATGATAAGAACTAAGTAGGGAACTGAAGAGATACATATCATAATCCAATCCTGAGAGAAACCAAATTGCCTCAAAACTTTGATATGGAAGTGCCAATCCACTCTATAATAATATTTGGATAAGTGAACATGGAAGGAGATTTTTGCATATCCATTAATGGATGGCTTCTTGAGCAAGAACTATCTCATCAACTATTTTATGCCCTTCCACATAACCCCCTTGTTCAGGGGAAACAATCTTATGCAAAAGAGGCTTCGATCTTTCTACCATGATCTTAGTAATTATTTTGAGAAGAACAATACATAAAGCAATAGGTCTAAAAGTTGAGATATGTTCAACCTCTTGAGCTTTTGGAACAACAGTAATATAAGTTTTATTAGTAACATTCAAAATTTATTTGGATTTCTTGGATTCTTCCACCACCTCTAATAAATCAGCATGAAGGATATCCCAAAAATCTTGGTAGAACTCAATGGAAAAACCATAAGGACCTTGGGTTTTCCATTTTTGTATTTTAAAAACTACCTGTTGAAGCTCATTGATAGTAGTGAGAGCAGTCAAAATAGAGTTCTCCTCAAAAGTGATAAGATAAGGGATTGCTTGAAGAACATTTTGTTGAGAATTTGAGTCAAGAGGAGTAGCAGTAAAAATATTGGAAAAGTAATTGACAACAATAGAGTTCATGCCATCCCAAGTGTAGACAACATCTCCAAAATCTGATTTCATGGAAGAAATAAAGTTGTGAGATATTTGAGCTAGAAGAGATTTGTGGAAGAAATTTGTGTTTCAAATACCTTCTTTGATACATTGAATTCTAGATTTTTGGTTCCATAAGAGTTCTTCTCCTTTTTCCCATTCCTATAAATGAGTTGTGAGTTTAATTTCATGTGCACTTGTACTCTCTATGAGGCAATCTAAACGAATTTTCTTATTCAAATTTTCAAGTTGAGCAATAACTTCATGTTTTTTTTTATGAACATCCCCAAAATCCTTCCTATTCCAAGTCTTGATTTAGGATTTAATGTATTGCAATATTTTGGAAAAATAGAACATCTTAGTCCCATACCTAGGTTTACCTTCCACCATTTTTGCACTCAAAATTTAAAGGAACTGTCTCTAAGCCACATAAACTAAAATTGAAAAGGATAGAAACTCACATTTGTTTTTCACATTTCCACCATGATAGGCTAGTGATCCAAACCAACATTGTTAAGAGTATTCACTTTAGGAACGTGACCATGGATTAAGAAATTTTCAAAGAGCAATAACCTATCCAATCTCTCCATTATACAAGCTAATACTTACTTTTTTTTAGACCAAGTCATAAGGCCATTATTTGGTTGGATGTCCACAAGATGGAGGTTTGTAATATATTCACTCATGAGATTAGTGCTCCTATCCAAATTTCTATTTCCCCCCATTTTCTCATCTAGAGAGAGGATGGTATTGAAATATCCTCTGATTAAGATCCAAGCTTCAAGAAAATGAGAGATAATATAAGTAATATTCTTCCACTGTCTTCTTTTTTCTCTAAATTAGTCGAAGCATAAATAGTAATGCAGAGCATAATTTGGTTGGAATGTCTGCTTTGAATAGCTATAGCTAAAAGATCCCAACTACCATCCATATGGTGAATAACTACCTCTTTTGGGTCCCAAAGGCAAGCAATGCCACCAAAAGTTCCCTAAGAATTCCCTAAGAATTAAAGGAAACCACTTTTCCAGCTGGCCAAATTTACTAGCAATTGAATCCATATCCTCTATTGACATCTTTATTTCTTGAAGGAAATCAAGATGTGGATGATTTATCTGAATCATTCTTCTAATTTTATTTTGTTTTGAAAGACTTCCTTTGAGTCCTCTAATATTCCAAGTGATGATCTTCATTATTACCAGGGCTAAAAAAATTTGGAAGGGCATTAATATTACCTTCCTCTACAAGCTTTTCATCTTCTTTTACCATTTTATATTGATTAGTCTTGCGACCTACCTTTTGATTAGAATCCATCTTCAATTTTTTTTTCCTATTTCTTGACTTACTCCAATTAAATTCAAGATGGCTTCTAGCTTTGAAGAATGTTTGTACATAGACAAAATGTTACAATAGAGTTCATGCCATCCCAAGTGTAGACACAATCTCCAGAATCTAATTTTAGGGAAGAAATAAAATTGTGAGGTCTTCAAGCTAGAAGATATTTGTGAGAGAAATTTGTGTTTCGATCACCTTATTTGAGCCATTGAATTCTAGATTTTTGGTTCCATAAGAGTTCTTATATTTTTCCCATTCCTCTAACTGAGTTGTGAGTTTAATTTCATCTGCACTTGTACTCTCTGTGAGGCCATCTAAACAGATTTTTTTATTCAAATTTTCAAGTTGAGCAATAACTTCATTTTTTTTTATGAACATCCCCAAACTCCTTCCGGTTCTAAGTCTTGATTTTGGATTTAATGTATTGCAATATTTTGGCAAAATAGAACATATTAGTCCTATACCTAGGTTTACCTTCCTTCCACCATTGTTGCACTTGAGGTTTAAAGGAACTGTCTCTAAGCCACATTAACTAAAATAAAAAAGGAGAGAAACTCACATTGGTTTTCCACATTTCCACCATGACAGGCCAGTGATCCGAACCAGCAATTTTAAGAGTCTTCACTTTAGGAATGTGACCATGAATTAAGAAATTTTTAGAGAGCAAGAACCTATCCAATCTCTCCATTATACAAGCTAAGCCTTGCCTTCTTTTAGACCAAGTCATAAGGCCATTATCTGGTTAGATGTCCACAAGATGGATATTTTCTCTCCATTATACAAGCTTTAGAAAAATGAGAGATAATATAAGTAATATTCTTCCATTGTCTTCTTTTTTTCTCCAAATTAGTCAGAGTATAAATAGTAATGCAAAGCATAATTTGGTTGGAATGTTTGCTTTGAATAACTATAACCAAAAGACCCCAACTACCAACCATGTGGTGAATTACTACCTCTTTTGGGTTCCAAAGGCAAGCAATGCCACCAGAAGTACCCTGGGAACTGAAGGAAACCACTTTTCTAGCTAGCCAAATTTTACTAGCAATTGAATCCATATCCTCTATTGACATCTTTTTTTGAAGGAAAACAAGATGTGGATGATTTATCTGAATCAAATTTCATTTTTTTTTGAAAGACTTCTTTTAAGTCCTCTAATATTCCAAGTGATGATCTTCATTAATACCAAGGCTAAAAAATTTGGTAAGGGCATTAATCTTACCTTCCTCTACAATATTTTCACCTTCTTTTACCATATGATATTGATTAGTCTTGCGACCTACCTTTTGATTAGAATCCATCTTCAATTTTTTTTCCCTGTTTCTTGACTTACTCCAATTGAATCTGAGATGGCTTCTAGCCTTGAAGAATGCTTGTACATAGTCAAAATGTTACCATAAGGTTCAACAGAGTCTATATTGGGACCTGTATTATTTGAAGTTTTAACATTTAAAATACTATTTTTCTTGTGAATATTTTCTCCATTTTTTTGTTGAAAACCTTTGATTTATTGGTTTGTCTTTGGGTTCTTTCCTTTATCTTTAAATTGTGTTTCCAAGATTTATGTTTCCATTATTTCCTCTTCCTCACTTAGGACATCATTTATGGAAATAATTTCAAACATATTAGCAGATAACTTTTATTGATCCTTCATAACTGGTTTTTTCTAAGTGTTCTTCTTCTTAGGCATTTGGAAACCTGCTAAATTTATATGTTCTTTATTTTGATCTAGAATTTTATTTGGGAAAAAACTAGCCATATGACCATATTCATGGCAAATTCTACAATGAAAAGTAATGTTCTCATAGTCCACTACTTGCTCCCAAGTGTCCTCCCCAAATTGTAAAGTGATATTTTTAGGTAGGGGTTTATCAAAATCCATTAAAACACAAATACGAGCATAAATAATATGTTCAAAATTTTTAGTATAATCAACAGTCATCATAAATGTTCCTAAAGAGTTTCCAATTGAAGAAAAAATAGTCTAATTCTAGAATTCAATTGGGAGGCCAAAGAGTCTAACCCACATGGGACCTGTAGAAGGTATCTCTTCTTCGACTTTAAATTTAGTATGTCAGGGCTTCATGAAAAGCCCTGTCCTTCCAAAGAACCAGGGACCCCTTGAAAAGTTTTCTCTCTATCTTCATTATTAGGAAATAAAACAAGAAAATAACCATTTGGATAAATAGAGATTTGTAACTCACCTTTAGTTTTCTAGCTTTTTGTAGCCCAGACTTTGAAAGCAGATAGGCTCGGACAAAAACCCATGAAATGACAAATTAGTCCTCTTTTTTCTAGATCTTCAATGCCATTCTGAATGTTGCCCATATCAATCTTAACAATAGGAGTTCCATCAGCTGCTTTAAGACATCCTGACTCCATTTTCTTGGGATAAATCTTAGTCATTTTTAGAGGTTTATAGGAAGCCCTAAGATTAATATTAGCATTAGGTTGAGCCTATCCACCATGGAGGGCATCCCTAAAATTTATTTTTGGGGCTAATTATTTGAAATTTTTACCCTTGATAGGGGTTTCCACAGTAGATTTATTTTGTGGGTGCACCTTAACACCAAATTCACTTGTATCTGAGCCATTTTTTGATCAAATTCTTGAAACTTGTTTTGTGATCTCTTTAATCCATGCCCTAGACACTATGGAAAGGTATGATTTTTACTTTTCTTTTGTGCAACAAATTGGAAGCCATTGTCACTCAATTTCATAGCATGAAGATCTATTGAAATACATATTTCTAACCCATATTGGATCCCCTGCAATATTTCCTGCTAAAATCTTGAGCAAAACCCACAAAAATATTGGCTTATAGGGCCCGAAGGTCCCAAAAACCAACCTCTGGAGTTGCTTGCACTTAACCCAGATGAAACCCTCGCACAGGCGCTTGCAAAAAATCTTGTTCACACATAAGGATGCACTAGGATTTGTGTTGCTCCAATTGATCTGAAAATTGGTGATGTTCTAGGGTTTGTTAGGCATCTACCCTCAAAAATTCTTGCATAATATATTAGCTTTTAAATAGTTAATCTAATATTTCATCAATTCTTTTAAAATTTTTGAAGCTAACAAATATATTCTCAATTTTTTTAAATGTAGACTTGAATGGTGTAAGCAAAGTGACAACAAAGAACTAATTTATCTAAATTTTTTAGATATTTTTAACATAATGTACACCTAAAATGTACATGATATCCTCTTATTCACGGACTCTCACATATAAGAATTTTTATTTAGATGCTAACCAAAGTAATGTTGAGGACTTAAGGAGCGTCTCAAGTGACCAATCATTATTCTGAGGGAAATCATTAGGAGTAGTAAATTTTGATTGCTCCAAAGCCTTATAACCCAAATTGACTGAGTATCCATCATATTTCAATAGGTTTCAAAGCAACTCATCCTTATGTGACCAAGAGATAGTTAGGCTTAACAAATGAATAATTGCATTAACATAAGCTTAGGAATAAATCCTTCATTAAATAGATTACAAAATAGAGAAAGAAACTAATATTTCTATAACCACACTAACTAACATGCTAACGTAGGTAGAGTGTTAGGTTTAGAAATCTTAACCTAGGATATTTAGGATTTACCATTAGATGTTTAAGACAGTAAATATCTACATGGTAGAAAGTAGAAAGTAGAAAAGTAAATGTAATAATCTACCTATGTAGTTTATAATGCAATATACTATCTATTTTACCCTAACATACCCCCTTTATTACATTACTTTGATATACAAAGTTTACTTTGGAAAAACTCAAATTTGAAACGTCTAAGTGCCTTGGTGAAGATGTCAGCAACCTGTTCGTTAGTGGTAATGTATTGGAGCTTGATTCTATGTTTAGAAACTTCATCATGAATGAAATGATAATCTGTGTCAATATGCTTTTTGCATTCATGATGGACTGGATTCTTGACCAAATTCAAAACACCTGAGTTGTAACAAAACATGTGAATAGGAAATTTCTTTGGTAGGCCCATGATAGCCAAGATGTGACTTAACCATATCACTTCACACACAGCTCCATGTGCAGCGCGATATTCTACCTCAGTTGAAGATAAAGCAACCACCTATTGCTTTTTACTATGCCATGAGATAGGACTAGATCCAAGATGAAATACATATCCTAATGTTGATTTTCTATCATCTAGGGATCCAACATAGTCAGAGTCAGTATAACTCTATAAGAAGAATGAGTTATTATTCTTATACTCTAGACGATAATCTACACTACCCTGAATGTAGTGAAGAACCCTCTTAGCTACTTTCTACTGAGATACTTTTGGTTCCTGCATGAACCAAGAAAGATATTTTACATCATAAGTAATGTCTCGTCTAGTGTTGGTCAGATAGATGAGGCTTTCAATCATCTGTTGATATAGCATGCCATCTACCTATGGTGAGTCATCATACGATATTTTTCTACTAAAGTCTTGGCATACTTTTTTTGAGTCACCCTAAGATGATTCTTCTTCTGTTCTATCTCAAGGCCAAGACAGTAGTGGAGAAGTCCTAGATCTTTCATATCAAATGACTCTTTCAAGTCATTTTTCATGGCTTTAATTAATTTCTCTGAATTTCCAGTGATGATCAGATCATATACATATAACACAAGAATCACTATTTCAGAACCAGTGTTCTTGATATAGATATTTGCGTCATATGAACTTCTCTTAAATCCATGTTGTAGTAGGTGACTATCCATTTTTATGTACCATACTCTTGGGGCTTGTTTTAGCCCGTATAATGATTTGACCAACTTTCAAACTTGTTTCTCGTGGCCTTCCTCAACAAATCGAGGAGGTTGATTCATGTATACTTCTTCTTTTAAGTCACCATTTAGAAAGGCACTTTTTACATCCATATGATGTAATTTCCATCCAAACTATGCTACCATAGCACAAAGAACTCAAATGGTAGTCATCCTTACTGTAGGAGCAAAGGTTTCCTCACAGTCAAGGCCTTTCTTTTGAGCATAGCCCTTTACCACAAGATGGGCCTTATGCTTGTCTATGGTACCATCTACCTTATATTTGACTTTGTAAACCCATTTGCAGCCTATGGGTTTCTTTCCTTTAGGCAAATCTACCAGCTTCCATGTTTTATTCTTGATGAGGGAGTTATGTTCTACATCCATAGCTACCTTCCACTGAGGTAGTCTAAGTGCTTCATCAATTGTAGAAGGTTCATTTTCATCAAATGATGATAAGTAAACCCTCTCCTCATCTATTTCCATATCATCTTCCCTTGCTAACTCTCTATCAACATAAAGGTCTTGAAAATATGCACAAAGATCATCAACTTAAGTGGATGCTTCAGTATTTTCGTGTTGAGTCATGCTTCGTGTCTTTGGACGATTGAGAGTAAGATCGGGTGGGGAAGTGAGTTTGGAATATTTCATTGTGCTCGTATACCATTTGGGAGGATTTTTATATTATGGAGAAGGAAGTGGTTGTTGCTTCTCATCATCTAGGTATACTGATGTAGTATTAGGTGTGAAAGCTTCATCAAATAGTACATCTCTGCTAACATGTATTTTCTTGGTAAATGGGTCTATCAATCGATAGCCTTTTGAAAATTCATCATATCCAACAAAAACACATGGTAGGGACTTCTCATCTAATTTCTTTCTTTTCTTCTTGGGTATATGCATAAAAGCCTTACACCTAAACACCCGTAGATGAGATATTGAGGGTTTTCTTCCACTCCATGCTTCCTGAGGAGTCATACCTTCAAGAGCCCTTTTGGATGCTCTATTTAGAAGATATACTATAGTTTGAACAGCTTCAGCCCAGTAAATTTGCTAAAGATTCACTCCCTTAAGAATACATCGAACCATTTCCATAATGGACTGATTTCTTCTCTCAGCAACTCCATTTGACTGAGGAGAATAGGTTGTGGTTAATTGTCTTTTTATCCCATGAGTCTGTAAAAATGAGGAAAATTCCTTTGATGTGTATTCCCCCCTCGATCTGAATGGAGGGTCTTGATGAAGCATCCTGATTCTTTCTCAACAAGCTTTTTAAATTGTTGAAAATAGGTAAATGCTTCAGACTTCAACTGCAAGAATAAGACCCACATCTTGCGTGAGTGATCATCGTCAAACAATTGAAAATACCTTTTTCCTCCACAACTAGTAGACATGGGACCACACAAATTTGTGTGAACCAACTCCAAAGGTACCTTAGCTCAAAAGGAGCTAGGTTCAAAGGACACTCGGTGTTGCTTGCCTGACAAGCAATCTGAGCATACTGGCAAAGTAGATGAAAGAGTAGGCAATCCTTTCACCATTTGATATTTACTGAGTTCTAGTAAATATCCTAAAATTAAATGCACAAATCTCTTATGCCATAGATATGTGGCCTCTTTTTTGGTTATTGTCATTGCAGTTTGTGTTGAGGTAATTGCATCTAAGACAAACAAACCATGTTTGTATGAACCTGTTGCTATCTATTTTCCTTTCTTGGTGATAAAGCAACGTTTCTTTTCTTTGTCCACCTTAAAATTGACATTCATGTGATTGTCCAGGATTTGTGGAACTGACAAGAGATTATTTTTCAATCCTGGTACATAAAGAACTTTTTGAATTTTACATTCTCTATCTGGAAGGGAGATAGAAACACTTCCTTCTCCATGAACTTGATAGGTTTTATTATCAGCAATGGTCACCGGTCTACCTTCTCGAGTCTCAAATGTCTCAAACTAAGACTTATCGCCAGTCATATGCTTACTAGCGTCTGAATCTATGTACCACACAATTTCCTTGTGAAGGGAATCTATATGTGTCATGAGCACCTTGTGTGCTCGGTCAGAGTCCAAACTAGAATCTTCAACTACAATGTGTCCCTGTTGTTGTTTATTCTTGTTCTTTGGTTTGCCTTTGCCCTTTTTGTTTCCTTTTTCATTGGGTGGTTTGTTCTTAAACCAACATCTTTTGGTTTCATGAGTGTCCTTGTCGTAAATCTTACAATACTACTTCTTCTTTTGAGTCTCTTTGCCTTTACCCTTGTCTTTATTAGAAGAAAAACCTTCTTGTTGATTCCACTTTTTCTTACCACCTTGTCTGTTTGAGAAATGAGCATTGTTGGATGCCTCATATCTTTGGAGTTTATTAGCTTCTTTTATTTGAAGCATATTTACCAACTCGACAAAAGTCACTGTCCTTCCAGAGACTTGTAATAAAGTGATCAACATTCTGTAGGAGTCGAGAAGAGCCCTCATTGGTCTTCCACTTTTTCTCCTAAGGATTGAAGTTTTTTTTTCAATTCTACCACTCTGCAGAGGAATAGATCTACTATTTCTCTTGATTTCATATGAAGAGTATGAAGTTGTATTTAGAGGTGAAGAATTGTTGATTGATTCTTCCCCACAAAGATGGTTGTTAAGGCATCCCATGCCTCCTTACCATTCTTATCTTCACTGATATGAGGTTGGATATCATTAGTAATAGCTAGCAAGATCATTAAGGATAATTTTCTATCCTTTTTATCAAATGATGTTTGATCTGCACCTGCTGATTGCGGTCTAGTTTTACTTCCATCCACTATAGACCGTAGATCCTCTACAGTTAAGATAGCTTTCATCTTAGTCTTCCATGCAAAATAAGTTAAACATTTGAGCAGTTGGCTCTCAGTGAGATACTTGTGCATCATGGCCATGGTGAAGGTTTCAAATTGATAGACTAAGATGGTTGTATCTTGCACTATATCCTCAAAAGAGTATATGGAAGATGTTTAAGTTGCTTCTATAAGATATTTAATGGCACCTGCCTTAACACCCTTAACAAGGGATGAAAATTTTGAGGATTTTAAGCCAAAAAAATAGAGCAAATTAAAGGGGTAGGTTTTGAAATACTTCTGATTATGCTCTCTAGGATATTTAATGGCACTTGCTTAACACCCTTCAAGAAGAATGGAAAGTTTGAGGAAATTAAGCTAAACAAAGAGAGTTAATCAAGGTGTTTGTAGATTTGGACCTTTGGGTGAGGATTATTTAAAATTTTGACTTTGTTTAACCTGTGCAAGATGTAGCATGATTTGTAGTGAAATTTGGATTTTCAAGTGTGAAGTGCTCTTCAATTTTTATGATTGTTTAATTGCAAAATGATGTATAGTGCAATAATAAAAAAAAGCAATCCAAATTATTTATCACTATAGGTGTCGGATGCAACCAAAAATGCACCTAATAAAGCCAATTTTTGAAAATTAAATATGTTTCAAGTACAATCGAGAATGCACCTTTATTAGTTTTAGAAAATCCCCCCTTTGTCTTTACAATTTTGCAAAAAAATAGAAGCACAAATGTAACTTCTATCCCCACTTAATGATTACAAATTTGAGAAAGCAAGCACTCCTTTCAATATAGGTCAACACACGACCCATGTTTGAAAGGCTTCCAGACCAGTCGACACACGACTTGGTTTTTGTTTTCAACACTCAAAAATAGATGGTGCATTAGGATCAAAAGGCTCACGAATTCACAAGGGACCATAGCTTCTGTCCAACCCCTTCCATGGATCAGTATAGATAAGTGAGTGAGGAATGGATCTACGATATTTACAAAGAATACGATGAAAAAGTGATCATGTTGTTTGCCTTCATAATTCGTTTCTCTTTCTGATGATTCTTTGTCTACGAAGAGCTTTCCTTACCCAATATTTGATCTTCATGAAAACTTTGAAGAATGATGAAAAATATAGGAAATTTTGATGAAATTTAAGCAACAAAATGTGTCTTTGTTTCTTGTCTCTTTATATCCACATGCGGAGAAAACTAAAGAACAACAATGGTATAGTTCCATAAGGATTTTGGCATTTCTATTATAAATTTAAATGCTAAAAACTAAAATTTTAAAGATTTTTTTAAAATAAAATTTAACATAAATTTTGAAATAAAAAACATCAATTTAATAGTTAAAAAAATTGATATAATTTATTAAAAATAATATGAGAAATTCTAATTTAAAAAACTAAAAAATATGATTTTGAGTTAGTTAAGCTCAATACTCTCCGTACATGAGGGTTGAGAGGGGAGGGCTCTGGTCCCTCCCCTGCTCCCCCTCCCATGGCTCCTGGTTTTTGCCCAGTCCCTGGCTCAACCCAGGTCATCCCTCCCGGGGAGTGGTTGTTTGCAGATGATCTCCTGGGGGGAGATCCTTCTCCACTATCTGCGCCCCTCCCGGTCGGCTAGGGTTTCCTTGGTTGTTTTTTTGGACTGGTGCTTCCCAGGGATCCCTATTTGGTTGGGGATCCCTTCCCTTTTTCCCTCAGGCTTCCCCCTGGGGTTTTTTGCAGGTGATTCGCGTGGATCTGGTCCCCTACGTTTCTCAGTGCGGTGGAGGTGACGGTTTAGGGTTTGGACAGTTTCCCCCTTTTTCTTGTGAATCCTCGACAAGCTCTGTGCTTGGACGGGATTCTTGGTCCCTACTGCTGGGATCCTCTTCTATTTTCTCGGGGCGGGTTCCTTGTGGTGCAACTCTCTGGTCACTTCCTGATGGACTGGATCCTCTCTGTGCTGGCTGTCGGCTTCCTACAGAATGGCTCTCGCTGAACTGAATGTTTTCTCGGTGGGCGGGATGGTTTCTCCATAGGGCGGGATCCGCAAAATCCATCGGTTTTCCCACGAGGCGGGATCCTTTCTTTTCTGCTGGTTTCCCGGATGGCGGGATTTCCCTGTTGCTTCCCGCTAGGCGGGACTGTTTGTGGTGGTTTTGACTGCTTCCTGCGAGGCAGGATTTTATTGTAACGGTTTTTCTTTGCTTCCTGCTGGGCGGGATCTTCTCGATGGTGGTTTTTGGCTACTCCCCACTGAGCGGGATCTCCAAAACTACTTTTTTTCTTATTTGTTTGTTTCCCGCCGAGAGGGATTGTTTCATGCTTACTGTTACCGCTGGGCGGGATTTCTATTTTGGTGTTCAGTTTCAAGGGATTGATGCCCTAGGCCCATTGCTTATGTAATCAGGTTTTGGGATCCTTGTTAAAACCCGTTATAAATACAAACACATAATTATTAAAAAAAAAAAAAAACTAAAAAATATTAAAGTTAAGCATAAAATTTTAAATAAAGCTTGAATTATGCCAAAAAACAAATTAATTTGCATCAAAAAAAAAAAACTTGTTGTATGGCGGGCGTGAGAATGTCGAACCGTCGACTCGTGTTGGCCTAAGGCGTCCGCATTGGCCAACATACCAAGCCTGTGGCTTGGTTGTTAGGCTAAGACGCTTGAGATTTAAAGAAGCTCTTGGGCTTCTTTTGGAACAAGTGGGATTTATCCCACATGCATCCTTAAAAGGATGTAGAGGCCTTTAAAGGCCTCGACAAGCAATTAATATCATGATTGCCTTCAAGAAATCGAGTCTGGATCCTCATTTTTGTTGGTGGCATCCACATGACATGACAAGGGGGGTCCATGTGTCCTATCGTGTCCTAGTGTCCAGTCCACGTGTCAATTCCACGTGTCCAGTCTAGTTTGCATGCCAGGTCCACGTGTCCAGTCCAGTCAGTTTCGATCAGGTGTCAGGTGGCATGTGGCTAGAGTGCCACGTGTTGCCTAGCTGTTGGTTGAGTTAGATCTACACCACCTCGGGTTATATGCAGGTGTAGGTTAGCACTACCTCGGGGTGCATGTAGGTCTATGAGGAACGTGAGGGCGCTCATACCCTCGAAGCGTTCCCTACTTCAAGATCTGTGCCATGAGAAACATGAGGGCGCTCCTACCCTCTACGCGTTCCCACCATGGTCTCAGGATGCATACCCAAAAGGGAAAGCTTAGAAAGCTTTCCCTTGCCATGAGGATTGTGAGGGTTTCCTGCCCTCATATGCTCCCATGGAAGGGACTGCGGGCCCGCAGGTCGAATCGCCAGCTTGATGAGCCGATGGTCACGATTCGCATGGGGATGGAAAATTCCTCGTGGGTTGCAATTACGACCAGGGTCAAAAGGGTCCTACGTCAGGATCTACGTCCCACATTGGGATTAGTGCCCTACATCAAGATCTGTGCCCTACAATAATTAAAAATAGCTAACAAAAAAATTTGCCAAACTAAAAAATTAAACCTAGCTTAGGAGTATCAAAAACGGACTTTAGGAAATAACTAAGGGTCACCAAAAAGAATGGTGTCGTATTTCCTCGCTCCAGTAAAACTCCTCGCTCCAACTCTGGTACCAATGTGACCAAGAGATAGTTAGGCTTAATAAAATGAATAATTGCATTAACATAAGCTTAGGAATAAATCCTTCATTAAATATATTACAAAATAGAGAAAGAAACTAATCTTTCTATAACCACGCTAACTAACACGCTAACGTAGGTAGAGTGTTAGGTTTAGAACTCTTAACCTAGGATATTTAGGATTTACCATTAGATATTTAAGACAGTAAATATCTACATGGTAGAAAGTAGAAAATAGAAAAGTAAATGTAATAATCTACCTATGTAGTATATAATGCAATATACTACATATTTTACCCTAACACCTTATGCATAAAAATGGATAAAATTTTGAAGCATCTTTTAAAGCTCACCTACTATTTGTTTTAAGTCCTCTTCATCAACCATGTTGCTATTAGAAAACTATTATTATAATTATTTCTTATATAAATATAATTTATGACCTTAAAATCTCTAAGATAAACAAGACTGGGCCAATGGTTATCATTTTTTAATCATAAATTATATGATGAGACTTCACTCAAGTAACTATAAATTTTTTGAATTCCCCTCATCAATTTAACACCTAAAGTATGTTTTGTAACCAATTATAAACTTTTTGATATGAAGTTCCATGTTGTCAAAAACATGGGTAGGATTCATTTCCTTAATAATTTTACTATGCCCACAAAACCTATATATTTTTGAAGACTAGTATTTTTTCCATCTCTTTCCTTGACCCTTAAATAAACCCCCACAATATTTTATCCAAAACTTACAAGTCAATAAAATCACAAACCCACCTCTAAATTATTCTATCGTTTATAAACCCTATCATACTTATAAATAGAAAACCTATTTTTTAGTAATATGCTTTCTAAATAAAATATCTCTAATTTCTATCAAATTTAGAAGTTACACCTCCTAGCAATCTTAAAAATGACATCATATATAGAGAGATTCTAATGTAGCCTTTATGATTTTATCCTTCTATCCATTGTTAATGTATTAGTTTGACTACTACCATCACACTCTAGAAGTGAAATCAATCATGTAAGAGGAGGGCAACGTTAATATTAGAGAAAATCAAGATATAATATGACTAAGGCATTTCAAAAATGTGATAGCATACTTAAATTACTTAACCTTGAAGAATTGAAGCTAAAACCCACTAGAGAAAATTTTGCTTAATTTCTTATGATAATAATTTTCCAAACAATTTAAATAATGATTCACTGATATGCCAAGGATGCAATTTGATACTATGGTATTCAACAATTCACCAATCACCTAAAATGGTGAATCATCTATCAAATGAAGTCAACATCATAGTTAAGTCAAAGAGGCAATTTATAAAGCAATGCATCTTGGAAATGGATTTGAAGGTATAGAAATCAATATAATGGTTTGGATAATGTAATTTATCCCTTCAAGTGTATTAGTGATGACTAATGTAGATTTAGAGATCTTTTATGGCAAATTTGGCTAGTCAAGCAACCATTTTCATGTACTTTTTAAATATTTTGCTAAATCAAGTTTGTTGGAGTTAGAATCTACTTTACTATTGAAGATGCAAAAATGCAACACCAAACAATGCTAAATAAATTGAACACAAAGAACCTATAATTGCACAATAGATGATCTTATATTAATGGGGGGAGCCTAAAAACTCCATTGTTACAATATGGATCCCTGAATCCTTTTTGATATAAATTTACAATGGCTAGGGTTCTCTAAAATCTTAACAAACAAGTCTAGTGGTGTCTTTAGGTGCATCCTTACTCCTAATAGAAGTGAGTGAGCTTATATTTATCCAATGTTGGCCACTCTAACTTAAGTAGTTGTCCAATGCTGATGTCACAATTCCATATCTGCACACACATAAAACTAGTAAAAGAGTTAGTAACAACTATGAATCCATAATGTGAGGCCCTCATAAAATAGATAACAAACCCTATCTATGCAATATGAATAAGTTAAAAAAATCTAAAAGTGCATAAATAAAATAACAAACAAATGGATTTACCTTACATATTTTTTATCTTCTAATCTGCTATATCTTGTTAAAGTGAATCAATGCAGCGATGCCCTAGCATCACCTAGAGGCTAGGGAGACTTAAACATCTCTGGCATGAAATACCCATGGGTGCTTGGTGGCTATAAAAAATACACATGGAAACTTGGTGATGGTATAAGGTACCCAGAGGCACTTGGTGGTAGGGAAGGAAGCACCTAGAGGCACTTGGGAGTGACAGGAAGCACCCGAAGGCGTTTGGTGACTGAGGGGAGAGATATATAAAAGCAGATCTGGTAGGGCAAGAGGGACGATAATGGATGCAGGGGTTGTAGCAGGATAATATGGAAGGCAAGTATACTCAAATTCTTTAAGGAACTCCAAGGAATATTTGGGAAGAACTCATGCATTCAAAGTACAAATTACTTAGGAAAACTTAGGGGTTGAGCCATCAAAATGGCTCCTATTAATAATCCAACCTAGGGCATACTTAGGGTTTCAACGACACTAATCATGTGGCTGAGATAAAAACATATTGAAGGATGGATAGTAAATATAGCATGTGGCATGGATTGATGTGAATGGATGGATAGGATTAGATGAAATCAAATGGTTGGGATTAATTCACTTATATAAATATATATATTTATTAAATATATAAAATATTAATATTAAATAAATATATAAATATATATATATGAATAGTGGGTGTAAATGGTGGGAAATTATGGATGGAGGACAAGTGGCTAGGTTTTTGTGTCTACAGATGCCCCTTTTTGTATTGTGTTGCATGAAACATAATGTAGTGCAAAAACATGAGACACCTGTTTTGGCTAGGTGCAGAAGCAGTTTTTCTTGGGATGTGGAAAATGAGATTGAAGACAAAAGAATAAAAAAATTAAATTTTGCATAGCTTACCCCCTTAATTGGTGAATGATTTTACGGATGAATCTCGTGAGCCAATTGAAAAATATATGAAATGAATTATGGATGATGGGATATGTGATACCATTTTTGCTCCAATGGTTGGAAGGGGATTGGTGAGAAATGAGAAATGATGCGTTTGTTTTTGCCCCAACAGATGAAGGGTTTTTTGAAAATGTGTGATGAAAATGTGTCTATTTTTGCCCCAATAGATGACAAAATTTGTGAAAATGTGTGATGAGAAATGTGTCTATTTTTGCCCCAATAGATGAAGAGATTTGTGAAAATGTGTGATGAGAAATGTGTCTATTTTTGGCCCAATAGATGAAGGAATTTTGCCAAGTGTGGATGTCATGATCATGTAAGATGTATCCCATTATGGGAGAAGACATAACCAGATGCATTTACCTCATATTTGGTGTGATTCGATGTTGTTGAAGAATATGCCTTTCGACATCATTGATATGCAATGATGAATAATGAAGAGTAAAATTAGTCAACCTCAGAGGGCCAACTAGTGACTATCATATAATTCCTATGATCAGAGCCAATCACCCTACCTAAGGCCAGTATTCATTATGACTATCAAGAAAATATGTAATGATGAATTTTGATTTTGTCCATGTTTTAAGCCCCACAAACTAGGCCATCAATGATAGTTTTTTGTGCAAATTATTCTTGGTAAGATTTCACACAAAATAAAAATAAGATATGGATGATTTATCTGAATCATTCTTCTAATTTCATTTTGTTTTGAAAGAATTCCTTTGAGTACTCTAATATTCCAAGTTATGATCTTCATTAATACCAAGGCTAAAAAAGTTGGGAAGGATATTAATCTTACCTTCCTCTACAAGCTTTTCACCTTCTTTTACCATATGATATTGATTAGTCTTGCGACCTGCATTTTGATTAGAATCCATCTTCTATTTTTTTCTTATTTCTTGACTTACTCCAATTGAATATGAGATGGATTCTAGCCTTGAAGAATGCTTGTACATAGTCAAAATGTTACTAGAAGGTTCAATAGAATCTATATTGGGACCTGTATTATTTGAAGTTTTAACATTTAAAAGATTGTTTTTCTTGTGAATATTTTCTCCATTTTTTGTTGAAAAGCTTTGATTTTTTTTTTATCTTTGAGTTCTTCCCTTTATCTTTAAATTGTATTTCTACAATTTTTGTTTCCATTATTTCCTCTTCCTCACTTAGGACATCATTTATGGAAATAATTTCAAACATATTAGCAGATAACTTTGATTGATCATTCATAACTGGTTTTTTCTAAGTGTTCTTCTTCTTAGGCTTTTGGAAACCCTATCTGAATTTATATCTTCTTTCTTTTGATTTGGAATTTTATTTGGAAAAACACTAGCCAAATGACCATATTCATGGCAAATTCTACAATGAAAATGAATGTTCTCATAGTCCACTACTTGCTCCCAAGTATCCTTAAATTGTAAAGTGATCTTTTTAGGTAGGGGTTTTTCAAAATCCATTAAAAAACAAATCCGAGCATAAATAATATGTTCAATTTTTTTAGTACAATTAGTAGTCATCATAAATGTTCCTAAAGAGTTTCCAATTAAAGAAAAAATAGTCAAATTTTATAATTCAATCAGGAGGCCAAAGAGTCTAACCCACACGAGATCTATATAAGGCATCTCTTCTTCAGGTTTAAATTTAGCATGTCGGGGCTTCATGAAAAGCCATGTCCTTCCAAAGAACCAAGGACCCCCTTGAAAATTTTTCTCTCTATGTTCATTATTAGCAAATAAAACAAGAAAATAACCATTTGGATAAATAGATATTTGTAACTTACCTTTAGTTTTCCATATTTTTGTAGCCTAGACTTTGAAAGCATATAGGCTCGGATGAAAACCCATGAAATGATAAATTAGTCCTCTTTTTTCTAGATCTTCAATGCTAGTTTGAATGTTGCCCATATCAAGCTTAACAATAGGAGTTCCATCAGCTACTTTAAGACATCCTGACTCCATTTTTTTGGGATCAATATTAGGCATTATTAAAGGTTTACGGGAAGCGCTAAGATTAATATTAGCATTAGGTTGAGGCTTTCCACCATGGAGGGCATCCCTAAAATTCATTTTTGGGGTTGATTCTTCGAAATTCTTACCCTTGATAGGGGTTTCCATAGTATATTTATTTTTTGGGTGCACCTTAGCACCAAATTCACTTGAGATCTAAGCCATTTTTTTATCAGCTTCTTGAAACTTGTTTTATGATCTCTTTAATCCATGCCTTAAACACCATGGAAAGGTATGATTTTCACTCTTCTTTTTTTGTATCAAATTGGAATGAAAAGGATTGAAAATCCAACTAAGTGTTCTATTATTTACAATTCAATATATAGGCACTAATGGCCCAAAATACATAACCAACCCATGAAATCATGGATTTGATCCAATATGCTTAACCAAAAGCTACAAAGGTGCAAAGGAGAATGCACGTAAACTTCTAAGTTAAGAGAAAGGAATATTGCTAACTAGAAGATCCATTTTAGCTATCTTGAAGTACACACTTCCTACTTTGAGTTCACACTTACTAACTAACACTCTAAATGACAACTAGAAGACAACTAGTGCCCACAAGTGCATGTGAGAAGGAGACTCACTTACAATATGAATTTGCTAGAAATAAACTATGCAAACCTAGCTAGGAACTACTAGAGGGGTCATATGAAAGATCTAACATCAATCCTCATCATGCCTCCCCACAATAGAAGCATTGGACTCCAATGCTTTCAGAAGAATAGGAAAGTCATGGGACATCTGATGAAAAGAAATCCAACGAGCCTGATGCGGCAGCTGTCCTCGTCGAGCCACAAGATATGAGGTGGTAGACCCCTGGCGAGTCTGTCGAGTCTTCGTGTCATAGATCTGATCTGCATCCAATGGTAACTGAGCTTCAGGAACCACGTCCACAGGATGACTGATAGCGGGTGCAGTCTCCAATGTAGAGTCAAAGTACAACTTCAAAAGATCTACATTGACGACGTCATGAATTCCCAAGTGTGCGGGAAGATCAAGGCGGAAAGCATTCTCGGACACCTGCTGAAGAATAGTATAAGGCCCATAGCGAATTGGTTTGATTTTGCTATGAGTCTTATCAGTGAAACGCCGCTTGTCAAGATGCAACCAAACTTTATCACCAACCTGAAATGGATGAGGAATTCGATGTCGATCCATGGCCTTTTTCTCTTGTTGTTGTGTCTTTTGCAAAATCTCAACCACCTTTGATTGAAGATTGTGCAAGTGTTGAACAAATGAGTGTGCCTTGTCTTGCTCCTTCTGAAGATGTGAAGTGACAGGAGAAGGCAAAGACAAAGGTAACTCATAAGGTGCCAAGGGCTGAAATCCCATACAAACTTCAAAGGGTGAATGACCTGTAGAAGAATGTAGGGCCCTATTATAGGCATGTTCAATATGCGTGAGACTCAAGTCCCACTTTGCTGGTGAAGCGTGATGATAGATTCACAAACTTTGCACAAGTGTACGGTTTACCACTTCAGTCTGCCCATCGGACTGCGGATGATAGGCGATAGAAAAGTTAAGGGAAACTCCCAAAATCTTCCACAAAGAATGCCAAAAGTGACCCACAAAGCGTGAATCACGATCCGAGATAATGCTGGTAGGTAGACCAAAGGAACGCCAAATGTTGTCAAAGAAAAATTGAGCTAAGTCTGATGCAGAACTTGTCTTGCGGCATGGAATAAACTTAGCCATTTTGCTGAATCTGTCAACCACCACGAACACACAATCATGTTGGCGCACGGTCATAGGAAAACCACTAACCAAATCCATGGAAATGCTTTCCCAAGGATGGGAAGGAATGGGCAAAGGCATGCCTAAGCCAAACTTCCTATTAGCTGGTTTTGAGCGACAACAAACTGCACACTGTTTGAGAAATCTCAACACATCCCTCTGCATTTTTGGCCAATAGAAAAATCGTTGCAAATGATGAAGTGTTTTATGCTTCCCAAAGTGACCACCATAAAGTGTAGAATGAGCTTCCTTAAGAAGTGACACTCTAGGCTCACAAGGAACACAAACCTTGTCCAATTTGTAAAGAAGTCCTTCTTTGATGTAGAAATCTTGGAAAGGACGCAAATTGGAAGAAGAAGGCTTACTCACTTGCTCAAATATTTTTCCAAAATCAGGATCCTGAGAATACCGATTAGGCCAAGTCTGAAATCCCAAGTGCGAAGTGGACATAACTCATTAAGGCAAGAGCGGCCGGAGGCCTACTCAAACAATCAGCAACAGTATTACTCTTCCCCTTTTTGTACTTGATCACCAAGTGAAATTGTTGGAGGTAAGAGGCCCACTTCATATGTCTTGATTCTTCAATTTTACTTTGAGATTGTAAAAACTTGAGAGGCATATGATCAGTGTGTACTACTGTATCTTTTCCCAAAAGATAGTGTCTCCAATACTTAATAGCTTGAACTAAAGCATACAACTCCTTGTCATATGTAGAATAGTTCAACTTAGCAGCAGAAAAAGTTTCTGAATGATAAGCAACTGGATGACCATTCTGTTTGAGCACAGCTCCTAAGGCAACTTTAGAGGCATCTGTTTCAATCTCAAAAGGTTGAGAAAGGTCGGGTAAAGTTAACACAGGTGTTGTACACAGTTTCTTTTTGAGTTTCTCAAAGGCAACTTCTTGGCTTTTCTCCCAATGAAATGGAGTTTTGGACTTAGTGAGATAATGCAATGGAGCTGCAAGGGTGGAATATTGAGGAATGAACTTGCGATAAAAATTCGCAAGTCCTAGGAAACTCCTTAACTCAATGAGAGTTGTAGGAGGGGACCACTTAAGTAAAACATCAACTTTTATGGGATCTACCCGAATTCCACTTTCACTAATCACATAGCCAAGGTAAGAAACTGAAGTATTGCCAAAAGAACACTTGGAAGAATTGGCATATAATTGATTCTTCGCAAGAAGATCAAGGGTTTGTTGGATATGCCTAAGGTGTTCCTCCCAAGTTTTTGAGAAAATCAATATATCATCAAGATATATTATGACAAATTTGTCAAGGACTTCACGAAATACATCATTCATCAACCTCATGAAGGTTGCAGGAGCATTAGTAAGACCGAAGGGCATGACCAACCATTCAAAGAGGCCCATCTTCGTCTTGAAAGCTGTCTTCCATGTATCCTCAGCCTGGATACGCACTTGATGATATCCACTTTTGAGATCTATTTTTGAAAAGAACTTAGCTCCTTGAAGCTGATCTAATAAATCATCAATGCGGGGTAAGGGATATCTATTCTTCACAGAAATTCTGTTCAAAGCACGAAAATCAATGCATAATCTCCAAGTGCCATATTTTTTAAGAACTAACAAAATAGGTGAGGCACAAGTAGAAGTACTTTCCTTAATGAAACCCTTAGACAACAAATCTTCTATTTGCCTTTTTATTTCTTCATTTTGCAAAATAGATTGTCTATACATGGGAGCATTAGGAAGAGAAGAACCCGGAATTATTTCAATGTTGTGATTAATTGTGCGAATTGGAGGAAGAGACTTTGGCTCCTGAAATATGTGTGAATAACTTTGCAATATTTTATCCATTGAAGAGTGTTGCTTTGTAATGGATGTAGATGTAGAAGTGTTTTGAGAGCGAATGAAAATTAGAGCAACATCACCACCTTTCTTAATTACTCTTTTCGTTTGCTTGGAACTTAGAATGATATTAGGAGTGTTGGTGCTTTTAATGAGAAAGACCTTACCATATTTTTGAAGTGTGTAGGTTCTTTTGAAAGCATCATAAACAGCTCTCCTATCATACTGAAAAGGTTGTCCAAGCAAAATCCCACAACAATCCATAGGAGTCACATCACAAGTGACTTGATCTATGAAATGTGGGCCAAGTGCAAATTTTAAAGTGCAAGTGTGGGTGATTTCTGAGCCTCTTCCACTATCCTTCCAACCCAAAGAATAAGGTTGAGGATGAGGCTCCATAGGTAACTTCAAACGCTCGACAATGGACCTCGCAATTAGATTTTTCTGCGAGCCATTATCCACTATACAATCAGCTTGCAAAATTATGAAGTAAGTGGGCTCGAGTGATGAACAAAGCATCACGAGCCCCTTCCGATGAACTTACATTTACTAAGGTAACTTCATTAAGCTTACCTCGTAATTCCGTATATACTCTACTCTCTCCTACAGACTCAAGGGGACCCTTGGAAGCATCCTCCTCTTGAGTAGTAATTACTAAACTCTTCTTTTTGAGCTTAAAGCAATCAGCTTTCTCATGCCCTTTCTTCTTACAATAATTGCAGAATTTCTTAGAAGAAGAAGAAGAAGAAGGAGTAGAAGCGGAAGGGGAAGGAGAAGAAGGAGATGGAGAAGACACATTCTTCTTTTGAGCAAAATTCTTCTTTTGTGAGAAAGAATTATTCCCTTTTGATGAGTTTGCAACCACTTGAGTAACAAGTGTGCGGAATGCCTGCGATTGCGCCTTAAACTTGTCCTCCGCAAGCTGCGCCTGGTTGAAAACTTGATCCAACGTTTCCATAGAAACAAACATTAGTTCCCTGTACAAATGCTCTAACAAGCCACTTTGAAATTTGAGAATCAAACCTGGAATATCATCCTCCACATTCACAAGTATTCTGAACCTGTTAAACTGGAAAATATATTCTTGTACAGACATATTAGTACCTTGGCGAAAATGAAACCATTTAATAACCAATTCCCTAGAATAATTTGAAGGATAGAAATTGGTCTTAAGACATTGTACAAGCTCATCCCATGTAGTGAGTTCTTGTCCTCGTTTTCATTCCACAAGTACTTTGGCTAAGCCAAAAAGTTTTAGCTTAGCATAAGGCACTATATCATCTTCTGAAAGTTGAGAGAAAGAAAACCAAGAACTCATGTCAAGAATCCAACTATTCAAGACATCAGGGTTCCTGGATCCATCATACAATGGAACTTCACAACGAACTCTCAAACGAGAATCATGAGCAGAAGTTGAGGCATTATGCAAAGAAATGTCATTTACCTTCATGGCAAGATTGCCAAGGACTTCTGCCATGGTAGTGTCATTAGCCTTATCTGCCAAAGTGTTTACAACATGGGCCAATTCTGCCACTTGGGCAGCCAAGTCAGAAGCCATGTGTTCCCGGGTATAAGCCAGGAGTAAAGATAAGAAAGCACTAAATCAAGGAAATACAATACAAATTTCCTTGTTACAATGGAGTGCTTCAAAATTTGAAAATTTTACTCCTAAGGCTGAAAATTTTGAAATTTTTAAACTAATCTAAGGTGCAACTTAACATTTATTAATTTAAAAATAACTTAATTAAAAAAATTAAATTTCATTAAATCAAAGATTAATGAATTTTAATTAAGTTATTAAAAATTAAATTAATAAAAATTAAATTTAACAAGCTACCTTAAATAGTAAAAAATAAAAATTACAATAAAATTTTACCCTTGAATCTGCTGTTGCAACTGGACATAAACTGCACTGTGCATGAAAATTTTGCATGCACCTAAATCGTCCACTGCACGCTTCCCGAGGCATGAATTTCAGTGCCTATCCTCAGACCGGGCGTGCAAAAGTTATCTGTTGTCGAGCCCTGTCAGGCCAGCCGTAGTTCAGGTAAGTGATAGCAGTGTTGTCACGCTTGACAGCCGGGTCAGGCCGCTCTGACCCTAGCAGTGAACAGTGTTGGTAGCAAGGTTGTAGCACCTGGCCAGCGCTGTCACGCCTGACAGGCATGTCAGGTGGCAGACCTACCATTGCCAATGGACAGCATGGGCGGAAGGCCGACGCACTATTATCGGACTATGACGATAGTCAAGCGCATGCGCCGACCGACATGCTGATCACGCCTGATAGAAATGTCAGGCATCAGCCTGACGCTATCAACGAACGCATGGGCTATACGTCGAAGTGCTGTCATTGGACGACCACGGCCGCAGCCTGACGCTGTCATTCCGAACAGCACCGAAAAAGACAACCGAAGGCCGTCGGCTGTCGACCGCCCCCTGTCGCAAATGTGCGCACCGAGTGCTATCGCAAACTTGCTAGCCGACCGCCTGCCGAACGCAGCCGAGGTCTGCCGAGGCTGTCGAATGCAGCCGAGGCCTGGCCGAAGCTGCAAATTTTAAAATAAATTGCTTTTTTTTTTTTTTTACAATATATTCAGCAGCAAGATAATATATTATTAAAATAATATATTAACAAAATTTAAAGCTTTTCTAACACAAAATGAAAAAAATTTATAAATTAACCAGGGGGGTTAATCCTAAAATTTTAAAAGCTTAATTTGTAAAAATGTGAGCAACCAGCTCCCACCAGTAGCTCTCCTTTCAAGATCCGGTCGACACACGACCAACGTTTGAAAGGCACCCAGATCTAAGTCGACACACGACCTAGCTTTGATGACCTCCTGGAGCTCTTCAGTACTCAAAAATGGGGGGGGCAGCAGGGTCAAATGGCTCCCTAATCCTAATTGGACCGTAGCTACGATCCAATCCCTTCCATGGATCAGTATATGAAGAACTCTGGGGCAAACTTTTCCTATACCTCTTGAGCATAAGCAAAAAGTTGGAACGAGGGGTTTGTCGGCGAAGGAACTTCCTTCTCCGAATGGTTTTCAAGCTCCCTTTGGGCTTAAACCGAGTCCTCAATGAGAAAATATTTCTCATAATAATTCTATCTCCTATCCTCTCACCTCACAAGCCCTAGTGCAAACATGAACTAGGCTCTGATACCAATGAAAAGGATTGAAAATCCAACTAAGTGTTCTATTATTTACAATTCAATATATAGGCACTAATGGCCCAAAATACATAACCAACCCATGAAATCATGGATTTGATCCAATATGCTTAACCAAAAGCTACAAAGGTGCAAAGGAGAATGCACGTAAACTTCTAAGTTAAGAGAAAGGAATATTGCTAACTAGAAGATCCATTTTAGCTATCTTGAAGTACACACTTCCTACTTTGAGTTCACACTTACTAACTAACACTCTAAATGACAACTAGAAGACAACTAGTGCCCACAAGTGCATGTGAGAAGGAGACTCACTTACAATATGAATTTGCTAGAAATAAACTATGCAAACCTAGCTAGGAACTACTAGAGGGGTCATATGAAAGATGCCATTGTCACTCAAGCTCACATCATGAAGATCTATTGAAAGATAGATTTCTAACCCATCTTAGATCCTCTACAATATTTCCTACTAAAATATTGAATGAAAATCATAAAAATATTGGCTGCTAGGGCCCGAAGGCCCCGAAAACCAACCTTTAGAGCTGCTTGCACTTAACCCAGATGAAACCCTCGCACAGTCGCTTGCCAAAAATATCGTTCACACATAGGGATGCACTAGGATCTATGTTGCTAAAAATTATCTAAAATTTGGTGGAGATTTTCTAGGGTTTGTCAGGCATCTACCCTCAAAATTTCAACTCAATCCAAGTTCGGATAAGTGAAATATGGTCAAAACACGTTTGGTAGTTTACGTAGTCCTACAAAAAATATCTCTCACAACCAGTATTCTATTCTACCATAGATTTTATTTTCTCTAACTGATTTAAGGTTTTTGTTATAGCTATGAATGTGTAAAAGTTTGTATATATATATTTCTAGATTATTAAGAGAAATTTAAAAATAAAAAGAAAAAAGAAAAATAAAAAAGGAAAACAAAAGATAAAAAATAACAAGCAAAAAATTTGCATCCTCTTAGGTGAAAATATTTAAAGAGATGCCTACTCTTCCAATTTCATCTTATTCATTCTTTTGCAAAAATAAATTGATCCTTGAGATGGTCAAATAAAGTAAAAGTTTCAAAGTTTCCCTAAAAATTTATGCCAAGGCAAGTAGATAGCAATTCACCAAATTATTTTATGATGATTTATCCTAATAGTGAACTTGATGATTTATCACATAGGTATCAAGCAAGTAAGTCAAGGGGTTCAATTGGATTTTTTTTAAACCATGAGAATTTTCCAAATTACAAACAAAAGAAAAGTCTATATTGATGATAATATCATGACTATACCATCAATAAGTTTGGAGGTGATTCACTAAAACTTAGCTAAAATTCCATCCATTGTTTCATGCCAACACCTCACAATGATATTAATGCAAAAATAAATAAATATATTAAGGATTGGTAATAGCATTTTATCAATACAATTAGTAAATATTTATTGAGAAGATAGGATAAATATATGTTAAAAATGTGTTGATATAATAATGATGTCACCTAGGCTTCAACAATGGATCACCAATTAAAACCTAATGCCTTTATGATTCCATCCAAGGAACGTTGATCAAATGGTGATTCGATAAAGGGAAGATAGCTTGAGCACAAATATTAGAATGCCATCCCATCAATTATTAATGTGGCTCTCACATAGCATTAGATTGGCTAGTTATTATGAACCATGATCGAGGTAGGAAATGTCATCTTCCTAACATGGTTATGCCAAAGGAGGCATTGATGGTGATTTATGGCCATAAAATAGAATAAAAATATCTCAAAAAATCCTTTATGTACTCATAATCACCATTGAAATCCTTCTACCCTATATGAAGACCTTCAACTTTATTGAGCCTGTGCAAGGTTACCAAATTTTAATTGGTATAATTTGAAAAGGAACATTACCCATTACAAAATAGGTAGAATTTATTCTAATGATAATTATAGGATTTTGAGAGATTCTCCACTTATGTAGAAATTTAATAGAATACAAAAGGTATATTAAGTAGGATCCTTAAAACCCAAAAGAAATATTCAAACCAAAGAAAACTAATTGTAGACCTTATATGCTTACTCGGTTTAATGACACTACTAAATGTGTTGGTTGATAATTGTTGTTATTATCAAATCATTAACACAAATGAACTAATATAAAGCAACTAAGACCAATGGATGGCACATTGATAGATCTCCAAATTAACCAATCCACCAAAGAGAAAGGTTGTTGAGTCCCAAATTCAAACAATTATATTTTTTTGTGTGGAAAACACCCCAATTAGGATGCCACTTTTAGGTAAAACCCAAGGAGGCAGGGGTATTTATTCCCCCCAAAATGCTCAGGTCTCACACCTGGCCTGCCCCCTTTGGCACACTCAAAGAGCATGCCTAAAATAATAAAAACACAAACAAACAAACACAAAAACACAAGAAAACACAAAATTCACAACAACAACAACAACAAAAAAAATATAAAAAATAAAATAAAAATAAAAACATAAAAAACAACAAAAGATAGCAAAAACAAAAAAAAACACAAAACAAACATAAAAACAACAAAAAATGCAGAAAACAACAAACAACAACAAAACACAAAACACACACCAAAAAACCATAAAAACAACAAAACAACACACAAACACAACAACAACAACAAATACAAAAAATACAAAAACATAAAAAAAACACCAAAAACCACACAAAAATAAAATCGAATGAGAACAAAACAAAACAACACACACACCAAAAAACTAAAAATAAGGAAAAACATAAAACAACTTTGGCCTTTCTAGGTCAAAATGCTATTCAGGCAAGATTCAACAGAGGAAACATAATAATGATAAGTTTGGGTAAGGAAACTAAATTATCCTGATTAAACCAAAGAGAAGCAAAAACAATGAAAAAAGGAACTACGTACCTTTAGTATTGGAGCCATCCAAAGAAAGGATAGAAAGAAGAGTTTCCCTTATTTATGAATCCCACCATTCGAGAGGGTGTCCATAGTAAGTTAGATCACCTTTGTCCAAAGCCCAATTAGCTAAAGCATCAATACTCCTATTTTGTTCTCTGACCACATGATTGTATTTAACTTTTAAAAATGCCATCTATATTAATTAAATCTTCTCAACAATTCTTTTTATTCTCCAATAAACCTTATGATTCTTAGAAGGAGTCTTCAATAGAATAATCATGACTTGAGATTTGGATTCAACCAACACTTTTTTCCTTTCAACCTTAGCGGACTCTCGAAGGCCTTTAAGGATACCATACCCATTAGAAAGGTTATTGGAAAGGATACCCAAATTCTCGAAAAAAATTTAAAACTAGGAAACCATCTGAAAGTCTACTAATTCCTCCTGCACTAGCTTTTCCAAGGTTCCCCCTAGAGGCTCCATCGGTATTGACTTTTCCAAAATTCTTAGGAGGATATTTCCAATTCCTTGTTCTATCCATATTTTGATTACTCATATTCCATGTAAGTTGGTTTCCCTTAAAATAGTTAATCTTCAATCTTTGCATCACTTGATCCCATCTTTGGTGGAAGTTTTGCGGGTGTTTAAGGAGTTATTGGATTGATTTAATTTTTTGGTAATGGTATTATTCCATATATAGTGAATGTCCTTCCTTTATTGATTTAAAATTTGGTTGCTTCTTTCCTTTTAGATATTCCAAGATAGAATGGTAGAACCCATCCAAACTAATGCCTAATAAAATGATCAACACCCTCGTGATTAGGCCAATCCTTCCAAAGTTGTTCAAAAGTTAAAAAATAATACCATTGTAAGCCAATTAAAATGGTCATTCTCCTCCATAGCTCAGAGGTTAAGGTACACTCAATAAAAATATGACTAAGAGTTTCCACATTCTCTTCACACATCTTGCATCTAAATGGGCCATGAAAACCACGTTTCATAAGTTACTCACCAGTAAGCAACCTGTGATGCAATAAAATCCAAGTAAAAAACCTCACCTTAGGCCAAATATTTTGGACCCAAAACTAAGTAAATATGGCATATTATTTATTGGGATTATTATGGCGTAAAGTCAAATAACCTTGAGCAACTAAAGACTCACCCTTAGTAGTGTTGTTCCATCCAAAATGTTAGAGTATATTACATGAACCATAGGATAGGTAGATGAAGATTCATAGGTTGAGTAAAGGGTAAGGCATATATATTCCTATATATATGCCTTGAGATGGAGAGTGTGAGAGAGACTGAAGTTACTATAGTGATTTATAGTTAGAGTGCAATGTAGTTCTTTCATTGAAATTATGGAGTGTTCATGTCCTCCATTATAATACATTGTACTATTTTCATGAGCATCCATTAATGGTATATTTTTTATTTATTGCAAAAGTTTATCTTATATTTTTCATAGATAGTATAGTGTCAATATCATATAGTTATCATTGCTTGCTCATTTTACATCTTGTGGTTGCATTTCATTAAATACAAAAAATCAAAAGCTAACAGTGGTATCAGAGCACATGGTAGATCGATAGGAAATAGGGAGATCCACAAGAGAGGTTAAGAGGAGATTAGAAATCTCATTTTCAAAAAATTTGAGAATACATTTGGTTGGAGTATTTCCATAGAGTTGCAAAAAAACTCGTGAAGACTAGGACTCAACATTGGTTCCACTAGATTGATAAATCAACTAGTGAAGATTCATTATCTCTAGATTTAAAGTTTTCTCTATTGCAGATTCTAATATTTGTTGTAGGCAAAGGAGATTCAAATAAAGTTCAAAATCTTCCTACAAGAGATCTAGGAAGAATATCTTCTTTGAAATCAATCGAGTACCTAAAGCAACAAGTTGGAGATTGAATATTTGGAGGCCCTAAATAAAATGTCCCATTGCAAGAGTTGTATATCTACATATTACAAAAGAGAAGAAAAAGACCAAATGAGCCTTATTGCAGATTGAAGACTTCATAGCTAAATAATGAGAAGAAATGAGGAGGACAAAGAATCCACATTGAAACTTATAGATCTAGAAGGAGGTCCAATAAAGAAGACCCCATTGAAGGAAGAAGAGACTCTAGAAAAGAGTCTAGGAGAAGATTGGAGACTGGTGATCTTCATTGAATATTGAAGACTACAGATTGTATATTTAAGGAGAAGAGAATAGCTTCAAAATATAAAGAGACCCACAAGAGGTCCCATTGAAGAACTTTAAATTTTGGAATATTGAAGATAGAGGACTAGCAAAAGTCCTATTCTAGTTTCCAGAAGCAACATATTTCAAAGATCTAAGAAAAGAGATCTCATTGCAAAACTTCCAGAGGTGAATATTGAAGAGATCAAGGAAGATCTCATCAAAGTCTTGACAAGAAGATTTAAGAAGCTATAAATATTGAAGACCCTAGAGAAGAGGTCTCAAGGAAGGAGAAATAAGAGGAGGCTAGAGACGACCATTGAAAGAGTTCAGAAGAACTCATTGGAGAAATTTACTAGTAAGGAGAAGTTCTTGATAAAATATTTTTTTGGGATAATTATCACCATCCAACAACAAGCCCAAAAGGAGAAGGATTTGAGAAGGATTTTACCAAATTTTAGAGGAGATTAGTGAAGACCTCAAGACATTCAGAATATTTAGAAGAAGGCCACTAGATAGGCCATAGTTGAAGTTAGAATTTGACAAGGAGTCTGAAGGATAAAGGAGTTAGAAGAAGCCACCAAATCTAAGATATTTAGAGATTACAATTGAAGGATATTTCAAAGAAAGGAGATTGTTGGTTATACAACATAAAAGTAAAGGTTTCTTGAAGAAAAATCTCAGTTGCGATTTGGAGGAGTTTCCTACCAAATTTGTGAGATTCAAGGACAAACACTTCATAGGAGAGATTGAATGCTTTGCAATCTAAAAATTTCAGACTCGAGGAAAGCAAGAAAGTAGCAATCAGGGCAGCATTACCAGTTTCTAAGTTTTATATTTCAAGGGAGCATCGTGAAGGATAGTTAAAGCCACCAAACTATATTTTTGGGCAACAAGTTAGAGGAGTTTTAAAGCTGCAAATTAGTGAGTTAAAGAGCTATTTTGGACAGCAAAGAAGAGCTGCGATTTCATCTAATACAAGGCAGAATTTAGGTGAATCTAATCACCAAGATTTCCATCATCTACAAAGGTCATTAAGGTAAGCAACTTTGGTGCAAAAGGTTCATTAATTGAACTTTAGTTATTTAGTTCATTATTAAGTTTCATTAAGCACCATATTAGATTTTAAAAGTTGCAAGGAGAAGGTTGCATATTAAATTATTCAAGTGAGTGTAGACGATAGTCTCTTATAAGGTTAAAACATGCACATCAAAAATAGGATTTAGATATATTTCGAAAGAAAGAAAAATATCAAATTTCTATTATTTATTGGAAGCAAATAAGACATTACTCTTAAGTGAATGTTGCATAGATCAAAGTAGACGTAAAGTATCAAAAGACACTATTTGAGTGTAGGAAATCTGTAGTATATTGTGGCATAGAGAAGCCACTAAAAGGAGTAATATAACTTCCAAAGATAGGAGAAGAAATTTTCCATAGCAAGTCAACAAAGAAGCTACAAAAGAGATAAAAAAAGTCTTAAAATTAAGTGTAGATTTAACACAAGGTTAACAACTTCATACTTATATTCTACATCATAATAAAGGAAGACAAAGGGTGAGTATCTAAAGACACCAATAAAGCACTATATTACAATACATAAGCGGTAATATTAAGAAGGTCAAAGCACACATTATGATACTAAGGATGTAGAGCCATCAATAAGGGCTCAATACCATTATTCTCAATGTGTCAAAGGATACCATACTCAGTTCCATAGTCTCATGAATGTAACACCACAATAAAGACACCTGTCATAGCAAACAAACCTGTAATAAGAAGAAGATTAGAAAGATAGCATTAGTGTGAGTTGGAAACAACTGGAAAAGACAAGGTGCAAAGGAGAACAATACCATCAGTTATCCAAGAAGAAACTTGGATGAACCACCATCATCATTGAAGTTGTGTAAGTTGAAGAAAGAAGCACACACCTTGTTGTTACAAAGAAGCCAAGAAAACCTGTGAAGGAAGTTAGAAAGAATAGGTGTTGGAGCAAGGATAAGCACCAAGATTAAAAGGTGCATTGAGTTGTTTGATATTATGCAAGGGAGCATATTCCACTTACCAAAGTAAGTTAAGGGATTTAATACCACTTGGCACAAGGGAAGAACAAGCGTTTGCATTTCTTCACAATGCTCATGCTCAGGTAGAAGAGCACTCAGGTTGGTGAGATGTTTCAAAAGAATCATCAATCATTATTAAACATCCAAAGGATAGCACCACCTAACTAACATCTCCAAAGTATGTAATTTTAGCATATATTATAAGCAAGAACGCACCACTTGATATCCACTTTGAATGGAGATGTAAGGTATTAATAGTTGAGGACGAGACAAAGCACAAATCTCTCTAGAATCGAGAGGTCAAAGTGCACTAAAAGGAGTAAAATCATCATAAAAGGTGCACAGTGAACATTGAGCATTAACTACTCACTGTTATATGTAGGATACCAATGAATCTAGTGCCCAGGATTGGATAAATAATCGAATCAAGAGCCAATCATATTGCAGCATACAACATTCGAAGGAAGGTATAATTCTACATAATTTTTTATTTTTGTTTTCTTTAAGTATAAGGAGTTATAAGGTGTTTTATTATAAGGTTGAAGTTATTTATTATTTGCATTGGATATATAAGATAATACTAACCTTTAGTGAATTAGAAATCAAACATAATAAGGATTTTATTTCCTAAGTGACATTTCAAAAGTGCACTAGTTGAGATACAAACATCATAATATTTGTAATTAATTAAATAGGAGTGATACGATTTTATACTTTGGAAAAATTAAAGTATTACTATTTTGCACATATTATTATTTTCTGAAGTTCCAAAATTAGGGAGATATAAGGAATACTACACCAAAATCTAGATCATTGGAATTTAGAAAATTAAACCATTGAAATTTAGAGAATTGAAAGAAGCTCTTCATAGCATTGATTAAAAGAGTTGGAAATTATTGCTCATACTTGTCTCATATTCACATTAAAGGGGATAAAAGGAATCCAACTATAGAGTCTTGAAGTTAGAGAATTTCATCTAATTAAAAGTGCATATATCAATAAGGAGAAATAAGGTGAAATAGGAGTTGATCATTATATTACCATTATCTTCAAAACATTAGGAAATCAACTCAAAAGGAAATCTAATAGATGCTAAGCACTTTATCAAAACCATAGCATACTTGGGAGATATAAGGGATTCTACAAAATCCAAGATTTGATAAGGATCTATCAAGTTAGTTCACATATTCTTAACTTGGGAGTCATAAGACAAACAACTACAAGGGTTTTTGAAATTCAAAACCTCCATCAAAATTGTTCTAATTACTTGAGAAGTGAAAGATACTCTACCTAGTGATTTGGAAAAACTAAATTTCATTGATTGAGCATTAATATTCTCAAGGTATTCTCAAAATCTAAGGAGCTCTAAGGAATTCTACCTCAAAGAATAATTTAAAAGAAACATGGATGAAATAGTGAGGAATGCATTCAATAATGAGGAACTATTTCATGAAGTGGAATTTTACTCTCAAAATTTAATAGATACTTTTGAAGGATACAAGTATTTTTCCACTAGCAAAAAAGAAATATTCTCATTATTCCTGAAAGAAGCAAAAGAAGGAAACTTTACAACTCTAATTGGTTATCTTCATGAAGTACTTTTTAGAGCTTGGTGGAATACTCAAAATATAGTTATATTCACATTAGAAGAATGATGATATATCTATCATTAATTATTTTTCAACTCTTTAAAAACATAAAATAAAATAACAATCCTAGTCAATATTATTATGATGATATATTAACTCATCATGAAAAATATATTTCTCTAGTAAAAAAGTAGAAACAAAGAAGAATAAAAAGGATAAAGAGGAAGCATAATAAAAATAAAAATATGACAATGAAATAAAATACTTTTAAGCTAAATACATATCAATGTGAGCTAAATAAACAAGATGAAGATACTCATTCGAAATCAGATAAAGAGGATAATGAAGAAAACATGAGAGAAGAAATTGAATTCCAAAACTAGAATGAAGGCAACATGAAGACCAAACCAAATAAAAGAGAAGGACCTGATCAAGATGAAGAATATTTAAAAAATAAAGATTCATATTGAATACTAAAGTCTTCAATATTTGACTAATGTAATGCAGGGGGGTGTTAGAGTATATTACATTATTGGGTATATGCCAATGTACCACTTTGGGTACATTTCTAGATTAGGAGTTTATCATAGACTAAGGTTTGAGTAGTTACTTCAAGCAAGTAATAAATGCACAAGTGTTAGAATGTGCAATGATGTAAATGTACATATAGTCCACATGTACATGAGTCATAGGATAGATAGATGAAGATTCATAGGTTGAGTAAAGGGCAAGGCACATATGTTCTATATATATATATATATATATATATATATATATATATATATATATATATATATATATATATATATATATATATGTGTATGTATGTATGTATGTATGTATGTATGTATGTATGTATGTATGTATGTATGTATGTATAAATGCCTTGAGATGGAGAGTGTGTGAGAGAAACTGAAGTTATTATAGTGATTTATAGTTAGAATGCAATGTAGTTATTTCATTAAAATTATGGAGTGTTCATGTCCTCCATTATAATACATTGTACTATTTTTGTGAGCATCCATTAATGGTATATTTTTGAGTTATTGCAGAAGTTTATCTTATAGTTTTCCTACATATTATAGTGTCATTATCATATAGTTATCATTGCTTGCTCATTTTACATCTTGTGGTTGCATTTATTTTAATATAAATCATCAAAAGCTAACACAAAATAGTCTTTATCATGGGACCAAGAGAGATATCTCATATGAAGGATGCTTTGGACATATTTTCTTTACCCTACTAAAATTTGAATAGGCCAGTCCTCAAGAGGGGTCCAATATCTACCAACCTCTAAATTACCAGTATGGTACCGACATAATTTGCAACCTTTATCCAGTTAGCTCGATGAAGCTCCTTCATCCCCTCTGATCAAGAAACTAAGTTAACAAAGGTTGGTAACCATGCTAAGATTCTATCCAAAAAAAATCCTATTGACCATTATAAATGATCCAAAATAACTTTTTCTTAATCAAATCCTCACTGTCTTAAGAACAACTAAAATGGGAGAACCTTTGGTAGGCAATTGATAGCAAATAAGGTCTTCAGGACTTTTGTTCTCAGTATATTTAGCATGAAGATTCTTGGCCTAAAGAGAATTGGGATTATGCAAAATCCTCCAATATAGTTTAGAAGCTAAAGCCTTTTTGTTATTAATATCAGATCAAAAACCTAACCCCCCTTCATTCTTGAGGAGGCATAAAGTATCCCATTTCACCGAGGCCCATTTTCTTTTCTCCTTGAGACCATTCCATAGGAATCGATGATTGATTTGATCCAATTCTCGAAGAACAACCTTTGGGATATTCAACACAGTAGAAACATAAATAGGTATATCTTGAAGGATTGATTTTACCAAGGTAATTCTACCCCAAAATGAAAGCCACCTATTGGTACACTTACCAATTTTCTTCTTAACTCTATCCAAAAACCAAGTCCAGTCTTTTTTTTCTATCTTTGAATATTGAGAGGAATTCCTAAATAAATGATTGAAATAAAGGTATTCTTATATCTTAATTTATCCAATATCATGGATTCTTTTTAGAAGAGTAGTGAAATAAAATAACTTTAGATTTGTCTTCATTGATCAATTACCCGATAAAATTAGAAAAATAGCCAATGATTTGCTTCATTTTATAAGCTTCCTTAACTGTAGCTTTTTCTAATAGAGTGGAGTTATAAATAAATTTAATATGATGAATAGGCCTAGCTCCATGAGCAATGGTTACTCCCTAAAGGATTTTGTTTTCTCTATTTTTGGTTATAGTTCTACCCAAGCATTCAGCAAGAATGATGAATAAATAAGGGGAGAGGGGGTCACCTTACCTAATACTTTTGGAAGTAGGGAATAGTTGAGAAGGCCTACTATTGATAAGAATATAGTAGGACACTAAAGAGGTACATCCCATAATCCAATCTATCCAATCCTAAGATAAGTCAAATTGCCTAATAACTTTGACAAGGAAGTGCCAATCCACTCTCTCATAAGCTTTAGATAAGTCTAAATGAATGAACATAGATGGAGGTTTTTTCATTTTTGTGGAATGGATGGATTCCTTAGCAAGAACTATCTCATCCATAATTTTATGTCCTTTCACATAACCCTCTTGTTCAGAGGAAACAATCATATGCAAAAGAGGCTTCAACCCTTCTGCCATGATCTTTGTAATGATTTTGAGAAGAATATTACATAAAGTTGTAGGTCTAAAAGCTAATATATGATCTGCCTCTTAATATTTTGGGACAATATTAATATAATTTTTATTGATAATATTTAAAATATCTTTGGATTTCCTAGCTTCTTCCACCTCCTCTAATAAATCAACATGAAGGATATCCCAAAACTCTCGATAGAACTCAATGGGAAAACCATCAGGACCTGGGATTTTTCCTTTTTACATTTAAAAAACCTCTTGTTGAAGCTCATTGATAGTAACTAAAACATTCAAAACAAAGTTCTCCTCAGAAGTGATAAGAGTAGGGATCACTTGAAGAATATTCTATTGATAATCTAAGTCAAGAGGTGCAGTAGTAAAAATATTGGAAAAGTAATTGATAACAATAGAGTTCATGTCATCCCAAGTGTAGATATAATCTCTAGCTAGAAGAGGTCTTGTCATCCCAAGTGTAGACAACATCTCCATATTTGAAGGAATAAATAAAGTTGTGAGATCTTCGAGATATAAGAGATTTTGTTAGAGTATATTACATTATTTGGTTATGTAATATACAAGAGATTACTTCATAAGGAAGTTAGATAGTGACTTCAAGTAGTAAATGCACAAGTGTCAATGTGCAAGTTTTAATGTGTAAGGTGTATCCTTGTACAACTAGGTAGATTCTTGGGCAAGGAATCTATCTCCCTATAAAGAGCTATACAACTCCATCCAAATGTGTCACTTTTATTCTCAATAATATATGTTTCTTTTCTCTCTCTTTCTTTTGATATGATGGGATGGTGATAAAACCATCAGTGGTATTAGAGCCATGGTGAATTGAGATAGGAGGACCTACATCCATTATAAGAGAATTCTAGTAGATCAAGAGGAATGGGGAGAGTCACCATTGCTATTGTTGGTATGCATATTTGCAAATCGGATTTGTCGTTGTGCACCGTTGCATGAAAAAGTTACCATTATGATCTATTGATAGAAATAGCCACAGTAGTCAATAGGATTAGAATAGTGAAGGGCTTGGGATAATTATTGCCATCCGATAAAAATCCCAAGAGAAGAAGAATTGGAAAGGAGTGTCAAATCCATAAGAAGAGGATCCTATTATCAAGTCAAAATTTTCTGAGAAGATTGAAGGAATATTTAGACAAAAGAAGCCTACCAAATCTAGGATATTTGGAGATTACCTCTCACAAAAAGGAGGTATAGTTCAAATAAAGGAGTTCTCTAAATCTACAGTAGAAAATTAAAGATCACTGGAATGATCAAGCCACAAAATCCAAGGCTCAAAAAAGAAATTTCAAGGCTAGTTTGGTGAAGCAGGAAGCTACTCTTGACAGCCAACAAGAAGCTATGAATTCAACCATTGCAAGGCAGCAACTTGTTGAATCAAAAAATCCAAGACCTACATCTATTTTATAAGCAAATAGGGTGTAATTAGTTGAAATACAAATTAGGGTTCATTATCAAATTCTATTAAGCACCATATTTGGATTAAAAGTTGCAGAAAGATAGATTGCATTAAAGTATTCAAGTGCAAAAAGAGAATATTCATTTTAAGGATTATTTGCACATTAAATATAAGTTGGATATTTTCAAAAGAAATAAAATTATCATCTACCTATTTCCTATCTAGAAAGCAAGAAGACTATATCCTACAATATTGATTGTAGTGAAAAATTGCAGAATATTCATTAAGGGTAAATTACAGATTACTTTTAAAAGTTGCAGAAATTATTAAGTGCATTTAGAATTACTTTGAGAGCTTATTATTGGGAGGAATAAGGTGAGATTATTAAAGTGCATTAAGGTAGAAATTATAGAGATTCATTGCACTAAACTAGTTGATCATTAACTAGTTACTCTCAAAGGATTATTGTGTGTTTTTATTGTTAAAGATCGAAGGGCACAAAATCAACATATTATCAAGGTGTCTAGAAACACCATTTGATGCACAAAATATGCAGCATTTTATGGCCAAAAGAAATCCACCATTAAAATCAGCAAAGGAGCTAAAAATCAAAACTTGGAGTCTTAGATTTAAAGTGCATTTAGGGTTTCATTAAAAGAATAAGTGCATAATTTTTTACTTCAAAAGGGTGAATATTATTAGCTTGGTTTTATTCTTACTAAACTATCCAAGAAAAAGGAATTACTAAAGGTAAGGAACTGCATCATCAAAAGGAAAAAGAGAATTTCGAGAAAATACATCCGGCCCATCATATTGGTGAAAAATCTATCTAATACAAGCATCATTATAATCCATTCAAGAAGGACAAAAGGTCTTATAATACAAGAAAGAGAATGATCGTCATATGAGCAGGTATAAGGGCAGGTTTCAATAAAGAAAATAAAGTCATTGACGATCACGTATTGCTCTAAATTTAAGGTGTCAAAAGACACCATTGCTCCATGTCAAAGCATCCAAAAGCAAGCATTCATCTGCAATATCAAATCTCACATAAGGTGATTATCAATCTATGTCTACATGGACAAAAAGGATAGCATAAAGGTCCATATTAAAGGGTTCTCATCTACATAAAAAGGCATCAAAATCTACTTCTCTCAATGCACAACATTACAAGAAGTTGTTACAAAGGACTATCTACACTACCAAGGAGCATCACAGCTGAACCATCCAATGTCCTCATCAAAATACCTACAAAAAAAAGGTTGCTTGTTGTCCAAGAAATGAAGCAAACCAAGAAATAAGCATACAAAAGGGCAAGAGGAGTTATAACATTCTTTCTAGAGTGTTATAGTAAAGGTCTACATGCAAAGACCTTGAGTGCCACTTGGCACAAACATTCTAAGGTACCATCCCAATTCTTAATGCTCAAGAAATTTCAAGTGGGGTTATGAGTAATATTGAGGAGGTTACGTACGAGTGTTAAAAGAAATATAATTTGTAACTCTCATTCACAACTTGTCCAAAAGAAGAAATATTCCATTCTATTTAGAGGTACCCTTCTTGGAGAAAGCATTAGAACAAAGGAAAAGAACATAGCCAAGCATTGAAGGTCATGTTTATAGTAGCATTAGAATCCAAGCTCATGATAGAATTACACAGTAGCATCGGCATCATAGTAATAGTAGGAATAGATCATTGAATGCTCCTAGTCAAAACGATCAAATGTGAAGCATCCAAGCAGTGCCAGCCATTGTCCAAATTAAAGAGAATATAAAGCCTACGCCCATACATTAGAGATAACGGTTAGAAGAGCACTAAAGAGTGTTGTCATCTACGTCTAAGAATCAATGCTAGATATGTAGAGGTTTGGGACATCATAAAGGTAAGACTATATCTTATTCCAATTTGCTTTCATTAATAGAGAGATAGAAGGTATAATATAAGGTTGAAATATTAAGAGAAATCAACCATATTTGAAAACAATATTAAAAAGGAATATATATGTATATATTAAAAGTATATATTAAATAGCCTAATATTTGCAATCTAAAGTATAGGGGAAATAAGGATTCTACCTGGATAGACTAATTATCTTACATTACAAATATCATTGTTTTCAAAAATTCCATATTAAGGAGTTATAAGGAATACTACACCAAAATAGGTAGTTGGAATTTAGAAACATTAAATATTAAATTATCAAAGGCTATAAAATAAGGTTCTATAACGAAAATCAAGAGTTGAAAACTAATTACTATACTTGTATCAAATTTACATTAAAGGGACAAGATAATCCCAACAAATAGAACCTCATTATACTAGAAAGTGCTTAAGTTCAATAGGAGAAATAAGGTGTAAAAGAAGTTGATTTTTGCTATTCATAAAACTTTACAAAATCAACTCAAAATTGAACTATTATTCCCAAAAAGCACTTTATCTATCATACAACATATCCAAAAACACTAGGGAGACATAAGGAATTCAACAAGGTCCAAGTTCTTAGTCCCTTATCAAGGAAAATCATGGATTATTGGTATATAGACTCAAGAGCAAGTAAGCACATGACTAGAAATATTCACTGGTTCAATGCCCTAAAGAAGGTAAATGAGAAACCAATTGTTGTAGTAGATAGTAAAACATATGAGGTAAAGGGAATTGGGAACATATCAATAAAACTAAAAGAAGAAAAAGGGATATTCAAAAATGTATTGTATGTCCTTGGATTAACTTCTAATTTTATTTCTGTCTCTCATCTCATGGATCAAAACATAACTGTTGAGTTTAAAGTCCTCACTAAAAGGAAACAATGTCATATTTCTAAAAAATAAAAAAGGATAGCATCATGATATTATATAAATGGTCTATTTATTCTAGATATTGTTGCACACTCAGCTTTTTTAGTCAATACATCAGATTTATGGCATTAGCAATTAGGGCATAGTAGTGATTTCTCAATGAAAGAATTATTCAAGTATTTTTTTTTTTGATTGGTAGAAAGGGTTTTGAAAGGTCCCTGAACCTTGTACAAGAGAGATTACAATAAATCCATATCGACCGAGGTGGTCAAAGAAGAGAGGAATAGAAAGCTGGCAAACCTCCACACTAGGGAAGGTGTCGCGAAATCGCGACCAAAATGGTGATGTCACGAAATTGCGACAAGATGCGCCGTTGAAGCCAAAGGAAGAAAAGAAGTCGTGAAATCATGAAAAGAATCTCCATCAGAGCCGAAGAAGGGAAGAAATTGAATATCGCGACATGATGTAAAGTGTCGCAATATCGTGACAAATTGCAGGGTTGGAGCCGATCGAGAAGAAGAGTCACGAAATCGTGACAAGAAAAAGGAGTCGCGAAATCGCTACAAGAAGTGAGAACGCTGTCGAAGAGAAAAGGTGTCGCGAAATCGTGACAAGAATGAAGACCACAACCGAAATATAAAATGAGCCCCGAAATCGTGACAAAAGTGGAAGCCTGCTGCGAAGAAGAAAAAGTGTCACGAAATCGCGACAAAAATGGAAACCGTCGATGGAGAGAAAAAGTGTCGCGATATCACGACAAAAAAGAAAGTCCGCCATTGGAGAGAAAAAAGGTCGTGATATCGCGACAGCCTGGAAGACCGCCATTGGAGAGAGAAAAAGCATCGTGATATCGCGAATATTCAAGTATTAAATGGTTGATAAAATACCTATTCCTAAAAAACTATTGTATATCTAGAATTTTTAGCAGGAAAACAACACAGAGTTTCCTTCGAACTTCATGAACGCAAGGCTCAACAACCCTTGGAAATAATATATATAGTCTTATGTGGACCAATGAAAACTAATAGTATTGGAGGACATAAGTACTTTTAATTGTTCTTTGATGATCACACCAAAAAAATATGGGTATATTTCATGAAGTACAAATTAGAATCTATAACCACCAAAAAGGCTCACACCCGATGGCGTATCCTATTGCAATAAATGATAAAAGTATAACATGCATACAAGAACAAGAAATTGACAACAAATGAATCAAGAAGAAAAATGCTTTATTCCATTGTATTCGAAGTCAAAATCAAATTACAAGTACATCCCTCTTAGGGATAATCATTTTGATACAATATTACAATAGGAGTGCACAATTGTTTCCCTCTTAAGGGTAGGTGTGATTTCCAAATGCCTTTCAGGATGACACGAACTGCTCTAGGGTGGAGGTGCCCTCTTCTTCGCGATGGGGAAGGAACTTGATAGTTGGTTCTCCTTTGAAACTGTTCCCTATGGTCAAGAAACAACACAAGAATGTCAAAAATATAGGCAGCCTCTCATGATGAGGCCCTTTTAGGTAAATTGCATAATGACACCATTAAACATGCATAATCAAGAAAACATGAAAAGTGCTTCTAAGCTATGCAAATCGAATCAAGATTCATATAATAGCATAAAGAAAAGTAGCAGCTACACTATGCATGGATCAAATGTATAAAATGAAGCATAAACATGCATAAAGAAACCATTTAAGTCCTAATTGAAGCATAAACATAAAGAAGCTAAATCTAACCTAATTCTACGGTCAGAAGTCTGCTAAACTATCATTAAACCATGAAAACAACTAATCTAACCTAATTAACCATACAAAAATGAAAAGAGGAAGGTGGTTATACCTCTACTGCAAACCGTAGCTCTGGTGAGTGGTCTGCATTGTAAACCATGGTTGAAAGCCATGGTTAGCACTCTGATAGGCTTACCCTCAATTCCAAGGGTAGTGGGCTTGACCTCCTTGTCCAATTGATGTTCAAGGGTCGCCTTCGGTGTCCTTCTGATAGGTTTGGTGGTTGAATCACTATGATGGGCCTTCATTTTCCTGGATTTGCATTTCTTGATCCTTCTAGGCTCCTAGAACTTCCATGGCAAACTGATCTTTGGATGAATAGCAAAGTGGCCTTCGAATGCACGAATTCAGTATGCAATTCGATAGGGCTTCATTGCTCACTTGATCAATTCACACTCTCTCGATAATTCATCAATGCTTCGCTATACAAATCATCTATATATTCTCTCCCCATTTGGAGGGGGTATTTATAGGATGCCCTAGGACTAGGGGTGGCTTCCTGGAGAAGCCAAGATCAAGAAGAGGTGGTTAGGATAGTTGGAATGGAAGCCTCTAGAATCTTCCATCCATTAACCACCTTCTTCTAGATCAAATGGTCGTTCCAACCGATTTGGCTTGGATTGAAGGCCAACTGAACTCCAGTTAAGACCGCAGGTCACAGCTATGGTCTAGACTATAAACCATAGGTCTCAGCCATGGTTCAGCTGTAAACCATAGGTCTGGGCTATGGTTCAGATTGATTAGGCCAAGGAGCCCAAATTGAGTGGTTAGAACCACTGCTCTATCTTGGAGTCTATCCAAGATCTTCCATATGGTCTTGTAGCATGTCCATATGAGTAGTCACCCTCGACATGACATGTTTTAGGTGTCTACAGATGCCCCTTTTGAGATGCATTGTGAGATCGAACAACGTTGAGCAAAAATAGACCTCCTAAAATGATGTTGAAGGTTCTATGATGATCATTAGTCAGATCAACATTAGATGCCCTAGGTCCAGCAAAAGGATGCGCATCCTAGAATCATTGCTTCCAACTCTTTGGAGGCTTAAACTTGAAAAGTTTGCACTCACCATCAGTCATTCGGGTAGCGTTTGATGCTACAATAGGAGTTAGGCCTATATAACCGAAAGGAGAAGAGATACAAACAAATTATCATATTTGCTATTTTCCCCAAGCAAAGGGGTAAGCTTATGATAGTTGTTGACAATGATTCGCAAGGACGAACACAATTTTGACAAGATCAAGGGATCTACGATTTTAGGGATCTTCTATTGATTTTGATTATGATTTGATATTATGACTACCCCCTCAAGCGATGAGTCGATGAGGGTAATGACAATGAATAAAGCGACGATGTCGCTTGACCACCATGGATGATCTGAACAAATTTAGATTTGAGCAAATTAATGCATTGGCTAGGCCTAGTTCAGCTTTTGATTCCAACTGTTAATAGTATTTGCACATTTCTATCCCATGGAGCAGTCAGGCTACAATAGCCATCTTAGGGAATCAAAATGATACAAATCCAATTAGATTTGTGTTGAATCAAATTATCGATGATTTGTTGAAAAGAGGTCATAGAAGAAATGACATGCAACGCCTCATTCCCATGGAGCAGTCCGGCCATGAAGGCCTTCTTAGGGATTGAAAAGAAGCATATCAGATCAACGATGACAATTTTTACCCCAAATGTCCTTATGGTAATTTACTCATCCTGTCGGATTGCATGGATCGCAAGTCGTTGCAACCGCCAAGTGTATAGGGTAAATTATTGAATACGAGGCGCATTTGGTGTTTTTAATTATTTGATTTTTTTGAATGTTTTGAATTATGCATTGAGCTTATTTATTTGGTTGGGAGGTGCATCGCTCCATGAAAGGATTGTCATAGCGATGACCTCGATTGAATGTACTTTATAATCTCAGCCAGATTTTTTATTTTTAATTGGATCTCGATGCTTGATTATCACCAAATTTCCAAATTAATTTGCTTTTATTGAGTTCTGACCCAATGGGAGGCATTAATTTATCTTTTTGGCCCTTCCCATGGTGGGAATTTTCTAAATTTCTTACCAATTGCAAACCATGGCTAGGGTCTATGGTTCCCATTTGCAAATTTGGGAATCGTAGGGCTTAGGTCCCCGGAAAACAAGAGAGGGCTAAAAAAAAAAAAATTTTTTCAAATGTCTCTCATTATTCCTTGATAGCGACTTGCAAATCTGGAGCTCTAACAGTGATAGCTGAGAACTCACCTGAAACCTACCACACTTTACCCACACACCTACTCACAGGATGATGGTAGAGCACGGGCAAGCTTCTTCTAGCCGCGACAGATGAGGCGAGGGTAAGGTAACTCAAAAACCAAGACCTCGCATCCATTACCACTAAAAATGAACCCAATTAAGTAATTGGTAAATCAATTTCACTAAATTGTTGGCAATGAACCTCATCTTAGGCTAGGGTAGCTTAGATTTTAATTTTTTTCCATTTTTGGTCGTGGTATCGCACCCGACGGGATCTCAATTGGAGACCGTAGGTACCAGCTATGGTTCCCAATTGGTCAATTGGGGACCATAGCTACCAGCTATGGTCAGCATTCAAAATCCCAATGGTCAATTTTTGACCGCATGCGGACCGTAGGGTTGACCCGTGGTTCGCCAACTTTAGGAAAAAATTGTAAAATTTTTAATTTTTCTAAGTTTTAAAAGGTAATTAATATCATTTAATGCATTTTTGACCTGTCTGATTGACAAATTTGATTTGTAGGCCTGCATGATGACATGTTTTTGCAATTTTATCAGTTTTTAAATATTTTTGCTTGTTTTAGTTAGATTTTTCCTTATATCATGCTATTTATTTCAGAGATTGACCTCTAGAGCTCGAGAGCCTGACATTCTTAAGACTCTCCATGGAGAGCTCACTCTGGTGAGTGAGAGTGGTTCAAAGCTATCGGCTTTGGCTACGTATTGGATCTACCCACTATCAAGGTAGATCAATCCTATTTGACTATGTTGGCCCAATGCTGGAATGCGTGGACCAACACATTTCACCTACCTACAAGTGAAATGATAGTTACATTAGAGGATGTTTATAGGATCTTTAGGATCCCCATTGATGGTGAGGCCATCATCTCCTCGACTTCTAGTGCTAAGGAGTCCATCTTCGATGCCATCTTCGATGCTCGGAGCGAGGAGGCTCAACGGGCCATTGACCACGGAGGGGTCCACATCGGCTATTGGTAGGGGAAGAATGTCTTCTCCATGCATGAGGCCATTTTCATGCACCTGGTGGTGCAAGTTGTGCTTCCAGACTCCTCGAGCATGAGGATTCCCTAGAACCTCTTAGCTACTGTATAGAGTTGTTCAGAGCTCTATCTGATAGCCACTACTCCTAGCCTAGGGGAGTACTCTACTGGCTTAGTTGTATCGAGAGCTATATCAGATCACTGATAGGAGCCATCGAGGGATCAGCTATAGTCTACTACTTCAGATTTGGGGTTGGCAGCATATCAGGATAGAGCATCCTAGGGAGCTACCCCTACACATTACAGAGATCGATGATGCACATCAATGCTATGCTACCTACTGGCCTCGGGAGGAGGAGGGCTTCTGTAGTAGGACCCATGCTGGTGACGTCCAACATTATATTACACAATTTGTAGGACTCAGGCCAGATGATGTCGAGTGGCAACCCTACATGGAGTGTCCTGACTGGCCTGAGGTCGATGAGCGCTTCGATAGTCTCATCGAGATAGATGGTTACTCGATCGAAAGGCCGAGATCAGAGAGTACCAATTTTTCTCTCACATCCTACATTAGTTTGGCATGGTGCAGGACATCCCGAAGATCCCATTCACCTATAAGCACTTAGCTTTGGAGAGGGATCTATCATGGATCCAACCTCCAGCTCTAGGTGATGCTCCAGATGACTTCTAGGAGACTGGAGTTGATAGAGCTATGACCACTCTAGTATGATGGATGGTGGTCTATGTTATTTTGTCATGGGATAGGGCCTCTAGGTCAAGTATAGATCCAGGGAGGGAGAGGTGGATCCTGATGGGCACAATGTGCACCAGTAGATGGAGGGTAGTTGGGATGAGAGGCTACCACTGAGGAGGCTCCTAAGGTTGACCCTAATGAGGAGGCTCTCAAGGAGGGTGAGGTCCCTCCTAAAAGTGTAGAGGGACTACTCTTGGCATAGGTGGCTAACTTATAGAGTCAGCTAGGGTGATTCCAGATGTAGTAGAGGGAGCGAGACACTACTATCGCTACTCTATAGGCATAGTTGACAGATAGAGATCATCGAATGACGCAGGTGGAGTAGTATATTGCTAGCCTGACAACATGGGCTACCACAGTAGAGACCCAGGTTGGTGAGCTCACCCATGCTCGTGACTTGGCACTAGCATAGAGGGATGCACAGTAGTAGAGTGGGATCTACTCAGGGCACAGAGGGGGATCCTCCATCCTCTTAGGTGATTATGGGGCCTCCAATAGCACCAGTAGTAGCACTACCAGGTGGTCGAGATCCTATGGTAGAGATTCAATGCTTGTAAGGTTTGTTGATGAGTGCCAATGATAGGCACGCATCCAGGGTTGCTCGGGTAGACCAGCTAGTTGGGTATATATAGATGCTAGGTGTAGAGGTTCTCAAGGATCCATATGCTCCAGAGTCCCAATAGACTAGATCTAGGACTACCATACAGTCTACTGCTAGCTCGAGCCATCACACCCATCGGAGTGAGAGGACACATAGGTCCTCTAGTACACATGGTGGTAATAGTCATACTAGGACTAGGGAGGCAGGGTAGTCTACTACAACATCCAACCATAGGTCCCGATGCATAGAGGTGCCCATTGCATAGGTGGCAATTGGATGAGTGCTAGGCCTCTTCGGGCTAGGTGGTACTCAGGGCTCTCAACAGGATCCATAGTAGACAGTAGGGCAGCAGGCAGAGTAGGCTCCTGAGCACAATACTGAGGGAGGTGATGAGAGCTCTGGTATAGGGGAGCAGATCAGAGCTAGAGCTCTACTATTTGCAGGATACATTTTTGATACATATCATTTTTGGTGTAAGGTCGAGGACCTACACATTTGTAGCCTGCGGGTATTTTTGTACTCTCGATGTACTCTGAGACACATATTTATATATGATATGACTGATCATTATTTTATGGCTCATTATTGTGTACTCATTTATTTTTGATTTTATATTTATGTGATGCACATGGATGCAATGCTTATGTTATGTTGATGCTATATGATGTGATGTATGGATGACATGCACTAGATAGCTATTTGATTTATGATGATGATATGCAGTGATCTAGATGCTTAGATGTGCTTTTTATGATGGATGCATATGGATGCGATGTTCTTTTCTTAACGCATATTTGATATTGCTTTATTGTATGCATTAATGTATGTGATGATTTATTTACATGATGCTAATCTAATGTAAATGAACCTGTATGCTTTAATCACTTAAAACATAAGGAATGAATGCAAATATGTTTATCAATCTAATGGATGACACCATAGAATGTATAAAAATCATGAATGTAATTGAAAATCCTTAAGATAAGAATTTAATCAATTAATCACCCATATATGAAATGCAATGGTATCGAAGTTGTATGATGCGAATGATATAATATGTCATTCGATTTTATTTTGCAATTTGAAGATATGCATGATATAGTCAGTGGTCATCTAAATATTATTGCTAATATCCATCTGGTATCTATCCTATATCTTGATTGTGCTTTATGTAATGATGTATCGCTTCTTGGATCCTTTACAATTTGATGATTTAATTATTATGGTTGCAATTTTTGACATTTTGTTGCTTTTTAGAGAGATTTTGAGGTTTTCCATGAGACTCAAACACCCTAATAGACTTATCAAAAGTTGTATACTAACCACACTAGACTTCTGAGATAAAAGGCTTTTGCTAGGATAGACCCTAACTGTTCATTATCCCTGTGTGTGCAAATGATTATTTTAAGATAAGACACGAGCGTTCCCCGATGTCAGGTGGGATTCTTTCAGCCCATTGCTAAGATAGGGGTTCCACAAATGTCTTATCCAATCTCAAGTTTAGATTTTAGTTGGACTAAGCCACTAGGCAATGCAGGACACCTGAAGCTAGCTCTTCCACATTCAAACATTGGTCTTGTTCATAAGCGAGGTGCTAATGCATCAGACATATCATCATGCGTAAGGTACAGTAGTGCTGACAATTCCAAGGATTCAGGCTCATTCCTTTCTATCCTTCAATTTTTGGGATACTTGCTCATATGTAGTGAAGCAAGGGAGTCGATTCCATATTCATTTTGAACTGTCTTTGGATCTTCATTTGATATCTCTTCGAACTGGATTTTGGATCTTCATTTGATCTCCGCTCAAACTTTTGATTTATGATCTTCATTTGATCTTCACTTTTGAACTTCACTTTGAACTTTGATTTAAGCCTATTTTCTGATCTTCACTTGATCTTCACTTTTTGGCATTTACATTTGATAATTTTCTTCAAAAACTTTCCTTTGGGGGGATTTACTTGGAAAAACTATTTTTGGTATATCGATTGAGAATATCGATCTTATGATATCAATATGGGATATCACTCTGGGGAGTCGATCTATGATATCGATCTAGGGTATCAATCATGAGGATTGATGTGGGATATCTCTTTGGGATATTGCTCATTTTATCATAAGCAAGGGATTCTGAATAGGGAACTAACCTGTCCTTTTGCCAACTGCCAACATTTCCCATACCATCCGCATAGAGGGATAAGCAAGAATAACTCTTTTCACTTCAGGATACCCGGTCCTGCTTCATGGCTTTCATATTCCCCTAGTCCTTGTTAGGATTGTTTAAATTTGTTGATTAGTGATAGGCTTCTGATATGCTAAGGGCTATACTAACTGAACCTTAGCTACAAAAGCAAAGCAAGCTTTCTACCAACTCTTGATAAGACCACTAGGTATGGCTGAGTGACCAAAAAACCCTAGTATATCTCCATAGCAACATTATAGGTTGTGTTGAAAAACACAATTACTCACATGAATGATGGATCATGATAAATGCAGAGATGCATGATTTAAACACAAACGTGGCATCATTTGTAAGACTGACAAACACAATGCCTTCTATTACGGAATGCAACGGATGATGAATGCCTATATGCAATGCAATAATGCAGCGAATGCATGTGTAAATGCAAAATTCAAATGCAAATGCAAATGTTTTTGGATTTTATGCTTTACCATTTTTTTTGGATTTTATTGATTTTATAATTTTTATGGGTTTTGAGCCTCATAATTGACCAAACGATGAGTACATGCCTCTGGAGCCTTTAGATTGACCAAGCAATTTTTAAGAATCCTTGGAGCTTTTAGGATTGACCAAAGGGATTATGGGTACCTTTGGGGCATTTTGGGATGACCAAGCGATTTTGAGAATCCTTGGAGCCTTTGGGGTTGACCAAGTAGTTTTTAGAAACTCTTGGTGCCTTTTGCATTTGACCAAAGGGCTAACAGATGCCTTTGGAGCTTTTTAGGATGACCGAGTGATTATAAGCAAATCCTTGAGGCTTTTAACTAACATGACCAAGTGATTTTAGGGACCCTTGGAGCCTTTTGGGATGACCGAGTGGTTTTACCAAACCCTCAAAGCTTTTGAGGTTGACCAAAGGGCTTACAGATGCCTTTGGAGCTTTTTGATTGACCAAACCACTGATGAGAGTGTTTGGAGCTTTTTAGGATGACCGAGCAGTTACAAGCAACTCTCGGAGCCTTTTACTATGCTCTTCAAGCATAAAATGCCTTAATATGGATGATGTTGAGAGGTTCAGGCTCTTCAACACCCCCTAGCGATGTTAGGTGATAGGTACCCGGACCAATATTTTTAGATATGATGTAGGGTCCTAGCCAATTAGCCATGAATTTGTCTCGCATATCTAGCGGTAAATTAGAGTTCTATTGGTTTTCTTTCAAGACAAGATCCCCAACTTCAAAGTCTCTCTGGTGGACTTTGACATTGTAAGCTCATTTTAGTCACTCCTGATAAACGTGGAGATGCTCCAAGGCATTCACATGATGTTCATCAAGTAGCATCAGTTGATCCAATCGAGCTTGTCGTATAGTGTCATCATCGATGAACTCTTTCAATGCGATGCACAGCATTGGAATTTCTAATTCCAAGGGCATAATGGCCTCAATGCCATATACTAGTGAGAACGGTGTTGCCCCAGTGGGCATCCGAATACTAGTCCTATAAGCCCATAGCGCAAGGGGCAGTTGGATGTGCCAGTATTTATGGTTTTCTTGTACCATCTTTTTCAAGATGGCCACCACTATCTTATTTGAAGCTTCAACCTGCTTGTTTGCTTGCGGATAGTATGGAGTCACAAAACTATGTTTGATTCTATATTTAGATGTCAAAGCTCTCATAATTTTATTCTTGAAAGATGTTCCATTATCCGATATTATTTTGGATGGAATCCCAAAATGACTTATGATATGCTCTAGTATAAACTCTGCTATACGAGCTCCAGTTGTCATTGTTAAGGGTATTGCTTCCACCCACTTTGTAAAATACTCAGTAGCCATGATTATGAATGTATGTCGACCCGATGATGGAGGAGAGATCTTGCCTATAAGATCTAATCCCCACTGAGCAAATGGCCAAGCCGCTTGGATGGGCTGTAAGGCCTACGATGGCAAGTGCGTAAGATTAGCATGATGTTGGCATTTAATGCATTTCTTGACATACGCATTGCACTCCTTCTCCATAGTGGGCCAATAGTAACCCATTCAAAGGATGCGCTTGATGATGGCCATGTCGCTGAAATGGCCATCGCACGTACCATCATGGGCTTGCAAAATTACCCATGATGCCTCTTGGGGCTCTAAGAAATGAAGGAGAACTCCATCATAGCTTCTTCGATACAAGATGTCTCCTATTAAGACATATTTGGCCACTTTCTATTTAAATGTGTGCTTCATGGCACGCGGTAATCCCTCTAGGATTATACTAAGCTTTAGGAAGTCTTTAATTTGTGACATCCAATTTTGATAAATCTCAGCTTCGACTGCTAAGACGACTTGCTCCCCCTACGTATTTACTTTTGCAAATGCAGACTTAAAAAAAACCCTATGGTGAATGGTAGTACCACTCCCCATGGGACTCTGAGAGGTTAATGACCCCTAGGGTGCCTTCTTAAGAAAGTCTTTAGCTTTGTAGAACCATTCAGCTTGTGGTTCTACACTGATCATGTTGACCGATTCTCTATTATCATAGGTTGCACGCTCTATTGTTGGATGAGAGAGCATCTTGACATGGATGGTAGTGAAATCAATAGATGGATTCTGAGGGATTAAATATCCCAAAGAAGCCATGGTATCTGCAAACCTATTTGATGATCGAGGGATTGCCTCAATGTCATACCATTCAAGTTTGGCCAAATATGTGTCAACTAGATCTTTATAGGCTTTCAGTATGGGACACCGACACTAAAAAAGCCCCTTGACTTGATTTACTATGAGCAAGGAGTCACCAAAGATGTTCAATCTCTTAATATTCATGGTGACAACTATGTGGAGGCCCAGAAGTAGGGCTTCATACTCAGCATTGTTGTTGGTGCACGAAAAATCCAACTTGAATGACAAGGGCATTGGAGCTCCTTGTGGTGTGAAGAACACTATTCTAGCACCACCCCCTTGTTCGCACTTCGAACCATCAAAGAACAGAGTCATATCAGCATTGTTCTCTAGTTCTTCAAGTTTGGGAGCTTCAGATACGATGAAGACTGCATCATCCAAAAGCTCAATTGTTAGAGGCCTACTATTTGATAGTGGCACCTCAACTAATTGATCTGCTATGACCTATCCCTTAATGGACTTCTAGCTTATGAATTCTAGATCGAATTCCATCAAAAGCATGATCCACTTCGCAGTACATGTATTGTGATAAGTCTTACTCATCATGTACTGCAAAGGATTTTATTTGGATATAACATACGTCGTATGACTTAACATATAATGTCACAATTTCTTTGTAGTGAACACTACTGCTAAACACAATTTTTCCACGTATGCATACCCGAGCTCATAGCTCACCAAAGTTTGACTAATATAATATATGGCCTATTCTTTGCCTTGCACATTCTTTTGGGCCAACATGGTTCCCAGTGCAAAGTTAATTGCCGATATATATAGTAGAAAAGGCACCTCTGGCCTTGGTGGAGCTAGCACTAGTGGCATCACCAGGTATTGCTTTATCTCAGTGAAGGCTACCTTGTAGTCCTCATCCCAGTTGAATGGGACCCCCTTATGTAGTAGTCGATTCATGGGTCGACATTTATCCGATAGTTGGGTGATAAATCACTTTATCGAGGCTACCTTGCCCTGAAGGCTCCTTAATTCCTTAATATTGGTGGGAGGACGCATTTCCAAAATGGCCTTGACCTTCACTAGGTCTACTTTGATGCCTCTCTTGGAGATGATGAACCCTAGTAATTTTCTAGAAGTTATGCCAAATACGCACTTCTTAGGATTCAACCTGACATTGTGCTCTATCAAGTGATCGAAGACTTTCCTTAAGACCTCTGCATGCTCTTCTCATAGCAATGACTTGGCTAACAAGTCATCGATATAATATTCAAGAATTTTGTGCATATAGTCATGAAAAATGTATGTCATGGCCCATTGATATGTGGCACCAACATTTTTGAGGCCGAATGGCATAACTTTATAGCAAAATGTTCCCCATGGCATTATAAACATGGTTTTGTGTTGGTCTTCGGGTTTTATCTGAATTTGATTATAACCAAAAAAATCATCCATTAAGGAGAGCATTTCGTGACCTACAGTTGCATCTACGAGAGCATCAATATTGGGCAATGGAAATGAATCTTTGGGTGTTGCCTTATTTAGGTCTCTAAAATCCATGCAAATACAGATTCTTCCATCGGGTTTTCCCACGGGTACCATATTGGACACCCATTCTGGATAATCGATGGAAATCACAAATTCCACATCCAACAACTTTTGTAGCTCATCTTTCACCATCAAGGCTACTATTGGGTGCATTTTCCTAAGATTTTGCTTGATCGACTTCTTCGTCAAATCTAGCGAAAGGTTATGAGTAACCAATTTTGGGTCTAGACCTAGCATATCCTTATACGACCAAGCAAACAAATTTGGTCTCTCTTTCAATAGAGGGATGAGGGTGGCCCGCTCATCTGGAGTGAGACTCTCTCCAAATTTAACCTTCTTTGCATTGGTGGGATCATCACTGATATCCACCTCAAAGGTTTCCTCTACCGACATATGTGATCCCTCCTCAAGCTGGTGAGGCATAGGAATCAGATGGATGTCATCAACCGGGTTGATTGGTTCCACATTGGAAGCATTTTTGGCATGATAAACATCATATGCATAGCCTAGTGCAAAATGGAAAGGTTGCAACATTTCTTCATTGGGGAAGAAATCCTCAAGCTCAACGGGTGAATCAGTGCAATCCCAATCGATAGCATCTTTGTTAAGATACAATGGTTTAGACGGATCTGCTAGATTGTGGAGTGGAGTGGTCAAATCAATGGAGACCATGTTTATGGAATGGAATTGATCTCCAGGACCACATGGACTGACCTCTATAAAATCTGCATAGTCCTCATACCCATGATCTGGCTCTAATGGCATAGGCACAAAAGGGTCTTCCCTATGAGGACTACGAATAACTGGATCCTCCCTATGCATTGAATGCAAAATAGGATCATTTGGCTCATGGAGCTGCATGTAGGTAGGTTGAAGGGGATTAACCAACCGATGGATTTGATCCAAGTTTAACCATCTTGCTCTCAGACGCATACCAACATGTAGCTACCGATAGACCTCATCGATGTCGATGGGTTGATGATGGTAATGCAAATAAGGAGGACCAAGGTAGGCCCTCTCTAACTCATCTTCTTCATCACTATCATAATAGAATCCTTCATTCACCCCCACTCCTGGAGGGTGCTCCTCCAAATGAGGCCCCATGAATCTTACTTCTTGCATGTTATCATCGCTATCCAAAAAAACTAGATAATTATACCTCATGTACGATGCTATCGAGAAAACTGGCTCGATCTCTTCCCTTGAATGATCAATATTGGGAAGGATCTCTTCGGTATCCTATACCGACTCAATAGGCAATAGATGACGTGCATATAAAGGCCTTACATAAGCACCTTCGACTTCATCCTCAGATTCATCATCATTTGAGGAATCCTCATCTGCATCATAGCCTGGTCCACTCATATCGGAGGTGGACTCCGCTCCATCTTCATTACAAAGATCTCCTAGCTCGAGATCACTTGTAGTAATGGGGTTGCACCCCTGCATGTCTATGTCATCGACTGCATCATGGGTTTGGTGTCCCCGTTGATCTCTGGGGTTCATTTCTATCTCAATCTACTCAAGGAGCCCTTCACGATGATCTTCGAGTGGCTCAATGGTGATGATAGATATCATAGGGTGATTCCTCTAGAATTTGGAAGGATCCGGATGATATGGATTAAAATCCACATCATCTACCATACTCAGGTACAGATGATCTAGGGATGCTATGAGCAAATCATCCTACCCATGTATCTGTAACCCTAGACCGAATCTATCAGTGACTAACTGATAATGAGGTTCCAATGGAGTCCTCCATCCTTGTTCAAAGAGACCAAGGTCGTATCCATGCCAATGATATAGCTCAAAAATATGCATGGCATACTCTGGATTAGAAAAATAATGAACATTTACCATGAAAGGTTCCTCGTCATCTTCATCCATGGGCTCTCACATTGGAAGCTGATCTAGCCCCGCATAGATGAAGTTAGTTTGGTTAGGTGGCTCTCCCAATGGAACCATCGATCCAACCGGATAACGATGAGTGGATGGTCTACCCATCTCTTACATAATCTTCAGAATTGGTCTGAAGGTCACATTTTGCACAAGGTACTCACCTAATCTGGTATTAGCGAGATGTACCATCACCCATGGTGTGGATGACCCTACTGAAGATGTAGGTGAGGTAGGCTGAGGTGCCTCCTCGACTTTGTCTTGGGGTTCCTCAACTTCCATGGGAATGGGAACGTCCTCGATGATTGGCTCGAGCTCAAGCTCTTTCTCTTTCTCACCCATATTCACCTTCAATTTCCTATCATCCCGATGCATGACTGATGTCGATGGTTTCAAGGAAGTGGTAGTGGTGTGCTCCGATCTGTGTGACACAGATGGCATTGGTTGAGCATGCACTATCGGTTTACCTCCTAGTTTCTTTATTGGTGATGATGGTCGAACATCCAGGTGCGTTGATGGGAGTATGAAACCCCCAGGCAAATCTTCTAGGTTCACAAACTTAAATGGCTCCTCATCCGAAGCCACTACGTGAACTAGTCCCTCATGAATATATTTCATGCACTGATGCAATATCGAGGGGACACAACGCATTTCATGAATCCAAGGCCTACCGAGTAAAATGTTGTACTGCATGGCCCCTTCTATCACATGACACATTACTAAAATGGTCTTCAGACCTACCTGCATGGGTAGGATAATTGTGCCGATAGTCAAACATAGTGCATCGTTAAACGCTCTCAATGTAAATGTAGTTGGCACAATGTGTGATTTAGGTAGCTTCAAATGACTCAGTGCCTTGGTCATTATTATGTTGATCGATGAGCCAGTATCGATCAAGACCCTTTTAAATGGCATGTGATTCACACACATGATTATGTGCAATGGTGGGTCGACCATAGTTGTAGAAACCATCCTTATCTCATGATCATAAAATTGGATCATCGGTTCCTGACACTATTGTACATGTCCCACAAAATTTGTAAATGCCTGCGCATCCTAGGCCTGTACTTCAATGGACCTCAAAATATCCATAAGAGTCTCCCTGTGCCTTGAGGACTACTATATTAATTCATATATTGACAACTTCGTAGGAGTTATCTGCAGGTTTTGGACCAACCTGCTCCTTATGGTCACCATCGGTCTTGTTGGTGGGCCTAGAATATTTTGTGTCGACCACTGATTCGGTGTGGCTTGTATTTGAATGGGAGCATGAGGTTGATTCTATTGTTCATATCTCCCATGCCTAGTGACAATGTTGACCATGCCTACGAACCCCTGGGTAGGTGGTTCGACTCGCACCTGGTTAACTTGACCAACGTTGTTTCGAGGCACCTCATGATTTGGTAAGGGGTTCTTGTAAATCCCCATATTCTGATTATCGGGTGCCTATGGGTTGTGTGGCACTACAAGCTCACCCTTGTCAATCATATTTTGCACTAGGTGTTTGAAATACCAACACACCTCGATGTCATGGCCTTTCATTCTATGAAAGATGCAAAATAGATCATCTTGGAACCCCTTTGGTTTGGGTTGATTGGGGTCTATCATCTTGAATTCGGGAAATCTGATTGCCTTGGCCTCGCATAACTGATGGAAAATTGATGTCAATGATTCCATCAATGGTGTGAACTAGCGAGGCGGGCGTTGATCTTTGTTCTTGCCCTTGTAATTGTTGTTGCACTTGTCATATTGCATAAGGGGAGGTTGGGCCTGATAATTCTATTTTTGTTACCCCTTGTCCTCCCATTGGAGATTCAATACCACTTGATTTACATGGGCCTGCTTGCCCTATTGTTTTGTGGCACTCTTCTTTTGTCCCTCTCTCCTATTTTTGAGCTTCAAGTTGCCTTCCTACAACTTGATGTCCTCAATCACCTTGGCTTGCGCCAAAGCCTCTTCGAATGTAGGATACTATTGTAGCTACAGCAGTAATGAGATGTGCTTGGCACAACTCTTCATAAACATTTGAGTTAACTCTATGGTAGGAATAGGGAATGGCAACTTCACCATTAGTCTCCTCCATATCTTTTTGTATTGCTCTATTGGCTCGTCATCGCGTTGAGCTAGCATAGCTAGATCGGAAATATTGGCCTATTTCTTGATGCCAAAGGAATAGTATTCAAGAAAGGCATCAACTAATTGCTCAAAACTAGTTATGCTATGTTTCTTTAGCTGATTAAACCACTCTCGGGCTAGCCCTAAAAGTGTCATGATGAACGTATGCAACAATAATGCATCATTGCTTGCTATCTAAAAATAAGCATCCAAAAAGCTTGTGACATGTTCCTGTGCATCTTCATCACCCTTAAACTTATCCAACCTGGGCATATCAAAATGCTCAAGGTAAGCTGGAGTAGGCATAGAAGGATCCAAAGGCTCATTATGGATTTTCCTCAATGTCGACTTTTGAATAGTCATGCCTTGTCTCTCAATGGCTTTAATCTTCTCGGCTAAGGCCTTATAGGCCTCCGAAGATAGAAAGTCCTCCTCCCTAAGTTGATGTGTAGGTGGCTTAGGAGGTATTGTCTTCCTTGTACGAGATGGAGGTCATTGCTCTTCCTCCTCCTTAGCTCGAGAGCTCTCAGGATATTCTTGCTCGTATCCATCTCCTGCTATTGCTTCATGTTGCCTCTGCCTTTGATTATCGAGCGGTGGTGGTCGCTCCCTCTGTTCGGCACTAGCATGAGTATGAGCATCTCTATGCTCTTGATGCATATCAGCTTGAGATAAAGCCTTTCTATATACATGCTCTCTATGCTCATCTTGAGGATATAGGCCAGCCCTAGCTAACCTATCCTCCTACTCCACGTGTTCCTTCTGGGCAAGGATACGCTCTTCGTGCATGCGCTGCTCATATAACCTCTGTCTCATGAGCCTTTATGCTTGAATATTTTCATCTTCAATATGCTACCTCTCTAGGTGAGCATCCTCCAATTGATCTTGGAGGAGTTGGCATTTTTGCTCTGATGCCAGTCGATGTGATCTATCGATCTGGTCGACCATGGGAGGCCTTTGGTATCCCTGCTCTATACGAGCGACCTTGTGGGTTCTGTACCCATCGAAATGATGTGTTGTGCCTTTGCCTCTATCTATGAAGATGGCATTGGCCTCCTACTATGTCCTATACTATGAACCACCATGCGTAGATAGTGGGTGTGTGACATGAGGGTGCTTAGAAGCCTCCCCATGTTCTCTAGTAGTGTGGATGACACTCATGCTATGCTCACTCGGGGCTCGAGTGGGTGGAGTAGAAGGCTTGCAGCCTAGCTACTCTAGAACACTACCTAGACCCTCTAGCTACCTAGACCACCATCGCTCATGTGGCGGTGTGCCATTATCTCCCACCTTTGATATATCAATGGTGATCTTGCATGGTGGACCATGCATGGGAGTATGGTTAGACCTATGCTCGGTAGCGAGCCTATCTGTCTGCCCCTGAATGGGTGGGTCTCTAGTCCTTCTATACTCAGAAGGTGGAGCCATAGATCCTCCAGTGGACTTAGTATGTAGGGGCACCAACCTGGTCCCCTGCACAACAAACTCTTCGGTCGATCCCGTGGATGTGCGTGCATTGTGGTCTCGATAATGGCTCTCAAGTGGAACACCCTCATGCTGGAAGGTTTCCTATTCTATTATATGCCTAGAGGAGTGTATTGAAGCTCCTCTATCTAGGGTTTGCTCTACTGGCTCCCCTCGTGTCGAGTTATCTCCTCGAATGCTAGTCGAACGATGTTCGGTTCGCTCATGTGGTTGAGGAATTGACACATATTATTGTGAATTGGTTAGGGGTTGGTCATCGACATTGGCTTTGGACCTTTGTCGACCACCCCGTGTATCCACCATTGTGTACCTAGAGTCTAAATGTATTATTATTAAGCAAACAAGGTATACAATAATGATTATCTCATTTTAAATTTTAAAAGTGAGTCCTAAACTATTTGATGTGTTTTCAAGATTTGTTGTATCAGTGTAGAAACTCTTATCATGTTTTGCAAAACTTGTTGGATTTTATTCTCAGTTTAATGGATTTCACCTGTACACTCATAGCTCGACAACTTGGCTATGAACTCCAAGTCACGTAAATCCCCCATGTGTGGTAATGAAGCCCACACTCGAACAAGGAGCATAGGTCCTCCTAGATCCTCACCCATTTTCCCCTAGTCAATGTTATACCCTCCGAAGAGAATACATGCAAATTTTCTAGGGTACAAAAGGTTCTTGGATCCGATATTGGTCTATATATCAAGGGTTCATAGGATTTGGGCCAACGGATGGAAGTTACACCCACCGTCATTGAACCCTACTAGTGGTTGGATGTCAAGCCCAACTCACTAGCATTTAAGTGCCAAGTGGTGTGTGTGGTTCCTTTTAATGTACATAAAATAAATGCATCATATAGCATACATGCTCATTTTCTAAATGCTATGCAAGTGAAAGATATTTCAAATTCAAAAAATGCAAGCTATTCTAGATGCTCTTTAAGACTATGCACATTACGATGCTAAATGGCCACTAATTGGGCCTCACACATGCAAACCATCCACACATCTCTATCAAGCACGTTGTAGCCTAGGGAGGACTGCAATCAGAGGTCTATTGTTCCTAGTAGTGCCTTTCTATTGAAAGCAAAATATGAAAGCAAACTAGGACAATTGATTTACCATTTTCTTAATTCATTTCCTAATTTGCATTCGAATTAACCTTGTAAAAACACAGAGAGCAAAAAAGTAATAGAGGTCTAAAAATAGGACCTACCTCAAGTCCTGCACTATCTGATATTCTAAATTTGACTATCTATGTTGTCAGTAGGAGACCATAGGTCTGATCTATGGTTCTGACTATAAACCATGCTTTGTACCTACGGTTCAGTTGTTGGGCTACAATTGATAGTTACGGTCTATACCTACAAGTGCAAAAACAAATAAAACATAGTCAGATCCTAAAAATGTAGGGTTCCACCATGATCACCTTTTGTAACCACCAAAAAGGCTCACACCCGATGGCGTCCTATTGCAATAAATGATAAAAATATAACATGCATACAAGAACAAGAAATTGACAACAAATGAATCAAGAAGAAAATGCTTTATTCCATTGTATTCAAAGTCAAAATCAAATTACAAGTACATCCCTCTTAGGGATAATCATTTTGATACAATATTACAATAGGAGTGCACAATTGTTTCCCTCTTAAGGGTAGGTGTGATTTCCAAATGCCTTTCAAGATGACACGAACTGCTCTAGGGTGGAGGTGCCCTCTTCTTCATGATGGGGAAGGAACTTGATAGTTGGTTCTCCTTTGAAACTATTCCCTGCGATCAAGAAACAACACAAGAATGTCAAAAATATAGGTAACCTCTCATGATGAGGCCCTTTTAGGTAAATTGCATAATGACACCATTAAACATGCATAATCAAGAAAACATGAAAAGTGCTTCTAAGCTATGCAAATCGAATCAAGATTCATATAATAGCATAAAGAAAAGTAGCAGCTACACTATGCATGGATCAAATATATAAAATGAAGCATAAACATGCATAAAGAAACCATTTAAGTCCTAATTGAAGCATAAACATAAAGAAGCTAAATCTAACCTAATTCTATGGTCAGAAGTCTGCTAAAATGTCATTAAACTATGAAAACAACTAATCTAACCTAATTAACCATACAAAAATGAAAATAGGAAGGTGGTTATACCTCTACTGCAAACCACAGCTCTAGTGAGCGGTCTGCATTGTAAACCATGGCTGAAAGCCATGGTTAGCACTCTGATAGGCTTACCCTCAATTCCAAGGGTAGTGGGCTTGACCTCCTTGTCCAATTGATGTTCAAGGGTCACCTTTGGTGTCCTTCTGATAGGTTTGGTGGTTGAATCACTATGATGGGCCTTCATTTTCCTAGATTTGCATTTCTTGATCCTTCTAGGCTCCTAGAACTTCCATGGCAAACTGATCGTTGGGTGAATAGCAAAGTGGCCTTCGAATGCACGAATTCAGTATGCAATCCGATAGGGCTTCGTTGCTCGCTTGATCAATTCACACTCTCTCGATAATTCGTCAGTGCTTCGCTATACAAATCATCTATATCTCTCTCCCCATTTGGAGGGGGTATTTATAGGATGCCCTAGGATTGGGGGTGGCTTCCTGGAGAAGCCAAGATCAAGAAGAGGTGGTTAGGACAGTTGGAATGGAAGCCTCTAGAATCTTTCATCCATTAACCACCTTCTTCTAGATCAAATGGTCATTCCAACCGATTTGGCTCGGATTGAAGGCCAACTAAACTCCAGTTAAGACCACAGGTCACAACTATGGTCTAGACTGTAAACCATAGGTCTCAGCCATGGTTCAGCTATAAACCATAGGTCTGGGCTACGGTTCAGACTGATTAGGCCAAGGAGCCCAAATTGAGTGGTTAGAACCATTGCTCTATCTTGGAGTCTATCCAAGATCTTCCATATGGTCTTGTAGCATGTCCATATGAGTAGTCACCCTCGACATGATGCATTTTAGGTGTCTATAGAAGCATTTAGTCATTTCAAACAATTCAAGCTTCAAGTGGAGAAGGAATCAGGAAATACTATAAAAGCACTTCACTCATACAGAGGAGGATAATTTATTTCAAAAGAGTTTTATTCATACCTAAAAGAAAATGGAATTAAAAGATAACTTACCACAACATATTCACCTCAACAAAATGGAATTATAGAGAGAAGAAATAGATCAATAATGGAAATGGTAAGATGCATGTTAAAAGAGGCTCAACTTGATCATCAATATTTGGTAGAAGCAGTACAAATAATAGACTACATACAAAATAGATTACCTACAAGAATACTCAAACACACTACACAAAAAGAAGCATGGTCAGGAAAAAATCCAAATGTAGGAAAACTAAAGATTTTTGGATGTATAGCTTACATGCATATTCCAAAACAAAAGAGAACCGTCGACTCCTGTTGGCCTAAGGCGTCCGCCTTGGCCAACATACCAAGCCTGTGGCTTGGTTGTTAGGCTAAGATGCCGAAGATTTAAAGAAGCTCCTGGGATTCTTTTGGAACAAGTGGGATTTATCCCACATGCATCCTTAAAAGGATGCAGAGGCCTTTAAAGGCCTCGACAAGCAATTAATCTCGTGATTGCCTTCGAGAAATCGAGTCTGGGTCCTCATTTTTGTTGGTGGCATCCACATGACATGACAAGGGGGGTCCATGTGTCCTATCGTGTCCTAGTGTCCAATCCATGTGTCAGGTCCATGTGTCCAGTCTAGTTTGCATGCCAGGTCCACGTGTCCAGTCCAATCAATTTCGATCAGGTGTCAGGTGACGCGTGGCTAGAGTGCCATGTGTTGCCTAACTTTTGGTTGAGTCATATCTACACCACCTCGAGGTATATGCAGGTGCACGTTAGCACTACCTCGGGGTGCATGTAGGTCTATGAGGAACGTGAGGGTGCTCATACCCTCGAAGCGTTCCCTACTTCGGGATCTATGCCACAAGAAACATGAGGGCTTTCCTGCCCTCTATGCATTCCCACCATGGTCTCAGGATGCATACCCATAAGGGAAAGCTTAGAAAGCTTTCCCTTGCCATGAGGAGTGTGAGGGTTTCCTGCCCTCATATGCTCCCATGGAAGGGACTGCGGGCCCGCAGGTCGAATCGCCAGCTTGATGAGCCGATGGTCACGATTCGCATGGGGATGGAAAATTCCTCATGGGTTGCAATTACGACCAGGGTCAAAAGGGTCCTACGTCAGGATCTACGTCCCACATTGGGATTAGTGCCCTACATCAAGATCTATGCCCTAAAATAATTAAAAATAGCTAACAAAAAAAATTTCCAAACTAAAAAATTAAACCTAGCTTAGGAGTATCAAAAACGGGCTTTAGGAAATAACTAAGGGTCACCAAAAAGAATGGTGTCGTATTTCCTCGCTCCAGTAAAACTCCTCGCTCCAACTCTGGTACCAATGTGACCAAGAGATAGTTAGGCTTAATAAAATGAATAATTGCATTAACATAAGCTTAGGAATAAAGCCTTCATTAAATATATTACAAAATAGAGAAAGAAACTAATCTTTCTATAACCACGCTAACTAACACGCTAACGTAGGTAGAGTGTTAGGTTTAGAACTCTTAACCTAGGATATTTAGGATTTACCATTAGATATTTAAGACAGTAAATATCTACATGGTAGAAAGTAGAAAATAGAAAAGTAAATGTAATAATCTACCTATGTAGTATATAATGCAATATACTACCTATTTTACCCTAACACCTTATGCATAAAAATGGATAAAATTTTGAAGCATCTTTTAAAGCTCACCTACTATTTGTTTGAAGTCCTCTTCATCAACCATGTTGCTATTAGAAAACTATTATTATAATTATTTCTTACATAAATATAATTTATGACCTTAAAATCTCTAAGATAAACAAGACTGGGCCAATGGTTATCATTTTTTAATCATAAATTATATGATGAGACTTCACTCAAGTAACTATAAATTTTTTGAATTCCCCTCATCAATTTAACACCTAAAGTATGTTTTGTAACCAATTATAAACTTTTTGATATGAAGTTCCATGTTGTCAAAAACATGGGTAGGATTCATTTCCTTAATAATTTTACTATGCCCACAAAACCTATATATTTTTGAAGACTAGTATTTTGTCCATCTCTTTCCTTGACCCTTAAATAAACCCCCACAATATTTTAGCCAAAACTTACAAGTCAATAAAATCACAAACCCACCTCTAAATTATTCTATCGTTTATAAACCCTATCATACTTATAAATAGAAAACCTATTTTTTAGTAATATGCTTTCTAAATAAAATATCTCTAATTTCTATCAAATTTAGAAGTTACACCTTCTAGCAATCTTAAAAATGACATCATATATAGAGAGATTCTAATGTAGCCTTTATGATTTTATCCTTCTATCCATTGTTAATGTATTAGTTTGACTACTACCATCATACTCTAGAGGTGAAAGTAATCATGTAAGAGGAGGGCAACGTTAATATTAGAGAAAATCAAGACATAATATGACTAAGGCATTTCAAAAATGTGATAGCATACTTAAATTACTTAACCCTGAAGAATTGAAGCTAAAACCCACTAGAGAAAATTTTGCTTAATTTCTTATGATAATAATTTTCCAAACAATTTAAATAATGATTCACTGATATGCCAAGGATGCAATTTGATATTATGGTATTCAACAATTCACCAATCACCTAAAATGGTGAATCATCTATCAAAGGAAGTCAACATCATAGTTAAGTCAAAGAGGCAATTTATAAAGCAATGCATCTTGGACATGGATTTGAAGGTATAGAAATCAATATAATGGTTTGGATAATGCCATTTATCCCTTCAAGTGTATTAGTGATGACTAATGTAGATTTAGAGATCTTTTATGGCAAATTTGGCTAGTCAAGCAACCATTTTCATGTACTTTTTAAAGATTTTGCTAAATCAAGTTTGTTGGAGTTAGAATCTACTTTACTATTGAAGATGCAAAAATGCAACACCAAACAATGCTAAATAAATTGAACACAAAGAACCTATAATTGCATAATAGATGATCTTATATTAATGGGGGGAGCCTAAAAACTCCATTGTTACAATATGGATCCTTGAATCCTTTTTGATATAAATTTACAATGGCTAGGGTTCTCTAAAATCTTAGCAAACAAGTCTAGTGGTGTCTTTAGGTGCATCCTTACTCCTAATAGAAGTGAGTGAGCTTATATTTATCCAATGTTGGCCACTCTAACTTAAGTAGTTGTCCAATGCTGATGTCACAATTCCATATCTGCACACACATAAAACTAGCAAAAGAGTTAGTAACAACTGTGAATCCATAATGTGAGGGCCTCAGAAAATAGATAACAAACCCTAGCTATGCAATATGAATAAGTGAAAAAAATCTAAAAGTGCATAAATAAAATAACAAACAAATGGATTTACCTTACATATTTGTTATCTTCTAATCTGCTATATCTTGTTACAGTGAATCAATGCAGCGATGCCCTAGCATCACCTAGAGGCTAGGGATACTTAAACATCTCTGGCATGAAATACCCATGGGTGCTTGGTGGCTATAAAAAATACACATGGACACTTGGTGATGGTATAAGGTACCCATAGGCACATGGTGGTAGGGAAGGAAGCACCTAGAGGCACTTGGGAGTGACAGGAAGCACCCAAAGGTGTTTGGTTACTGAGGGGAGAGATATATAAAAGCAGATCTGGTAGGGCAAGAGGGACGATAATGGATGCGGGGGTTGTAGCAGGATAATATGGAAGGCAAGTATACTCAAATGCTTTAAGGAACTCCAAGGAATATTTGGGAAGAACTCATGCATTCAAAGTACGAATTACTTAGGAAAACTTAGGGGTTGAGCCATCAAAATGGCTCCTATTAATAATCCAACCTAGGGCATACTTAGGGTTTCAACGACACTAATCGTGTGGCTGAGATAAAAACATATTGAAGTATGGATATTAAATATAGCATGTGGCATGGATTGATGTGAATGGATGGATAGGATTAGATGAAATCAAATGGTTGGGATTAATTCACTTATATAAATATATATTTATTAAATATATAAAATATTAATATTAAATAAATATATAAATATATATATGAATAGTGGGTGTAAATGGTGGGAAATTATGGATGGAGGACAAGTGGCTAGGTTTTGGTGTCTACAGATGCCCCTTTTTGTATTGTGTTGTGTGAAACATAATGTAGTCCAAAAACATGAAACACCTATTTTGGCTAGGTGCAGAAGCAGCTTTTCTTGGGATGTGGAAAATGAGATTGAAGACAAAAGAATAAAAAAAATTAAATTTTGCATAGCTTACCCCCTTAATTGGTGAATGAGTTTACGGATGAATCTCATGAGCCAATTTAAAAATATATGAAAATGAATGATGGATGATCGGATATGTGATACCATTTTTGCTCCAACGGTTGGAAGGGGATTGGTGAGAAATGAGAAATGATGCGTTTGTTTTTACCCCAACAGATGAAGGGTTTTCTAAAAATGTGTGATGAAAATGTGTTTATTTTTGCCCCAATAGATGACAAAATGTGTGAAAATGTGTGATGAGAAATGTGTCTATTTTTGCCCCAATAGATGAAGAGATTTGTGAAAATGTGTGATGAGAAATGTGTCTATTTTTGGCCCAATAGATGAAGGAATTTTGCCAAGTGTGGATGTCATGATCATGTAAGATGTATCCCATTATGGGAGAATACATAACCAGATGCATTTACCTCATATTTGGTGTGATTCGATGTTGTTGAAGAATATGCCTTTCGACATCATTGATATGCAATGATGAATAATGAAGAGTAAAATTAGTCAACCTCAGAGGGCCAACTAGTGACTATCATATAATTCCTATGATCAGAGCCAATCACCCTACCTAAGGCCAGTAGTCATTATGACTATCAAGAAAATATGTAATGATGAAGTTTGATTTTGTCAATGTTTTAAGCCCCACGATCTAGGCCATCAATGATAGTTTTTTGTGCAAATTGTTCTTGGTAAGATTTCACACAAAATGAAAATAAGATATGGATGATTTATCTGAATCATTCTTCTAATTTCATTTTGTTTTTAAAGACTTCCTTTGAGTACTCTAATATTCCAAGTTATGATCTTCATTAATACCAAGGCTAAAAAAGTTTGGAAGGGTATTAATCTTACCTTCCTCTACAATCTTTTCACCTTCTTTTACCATATGATATTGATTAGTCTTGCGACCTACCTTTTGATTAGAATCCATCTTCTATTTTTTTCTTATTTCTTGACTTACTCCAATTGAATATGAGATGGATTCTAGCCTTGAAGAATGCTTGTACATAGTCAAAATGTTACTAGAACGTTCAACAGATTCTATATTGGGACCTGTATTATTTGAAGTTTTAACATTTAAAAGATTTTTTTTCTTGTGAATATTTTCTCCATTTTTTGTTGAAAAGCTTTGATTTTTTTTTTATCTTTGAGTTCTTCCCTTTATCTTTAAATTGTGTTTCTACAATTTTTGTTTCCATTATTTCCTCTTCCTCACTTAGGACATCATTTATGGAAATAATTTCAAACATATTAGCAGATAACTTTGATTGATCCTTCATAACTGGTTTTTTCTAAGTGTTCTTCTTCTTAGGCATTTGGAAACCTACTGAATTTATATCTTCTTTCTTTTGATTTGGAATTTTATTTGGAAAAACACTAGCCAAATGACCATATTCATGGCAAATTCTACAATGAAAATGAATGTTCTCATAGTCCACTACTTGCTCCCAAGTATCCTTAAATTGTAAAGTGATCTTTTTAGGTAGGGGTTTGTCAAAATCCATTAAAACACAAATCTGAGCATAAATAATAGTTCAATTTTTTTAGTAAAATTAGTAGTCATCATAAATGTTCCTAAAGAGTTTCCAATTAAAGAAAAAATAGTCAAATTTTATAATTCAATCAGGAGGCCAAAGAGTCTAACCCACACGAGATCTATATAAGGCATCTCTTCTTCAGGTTTAAATTTAGCATGTCGGGGCTTCATGAAAAGCCATGTCCTTCCAAAGAACCAAGGACCCCCTTGAAAATTTTTCTCTCTATGTTCATTATTAGCAAATAAAACAAGAAAATAACCATTTGGATAAATAGATATTTGTAACTTACCTTTAGTTTTCCATATTTTTGTAGCCTAGACTTTGAAAGCATATAGGCTCGGATGAAAACCCATGAAATGATAAATTAGTCCTCTTTTCCAGATCTTCAATGCCAGATTGAATGTTGCCCATATCAAGCTTAACAATAGGAGTTCCATCAGCTACTTTAAGACATCTTGACTCCATTTTTTTGGGATCAATATTAGGCATTATTAAAGGTTTACGGGAAGTGCTAAGATTAATATTAGCATTAGGCTGAGGCTTTCCACCATGGAGGGCATCCCTAAAATTCAATTTTGGGGTTTATTCTTCGAAATTCTTACCATTGATAGGGGTTTCCATAGTATATTTATTTTTTGGGTGCACCTTAGCACCAAATTCACTTGAGATCTAAGACATTTTTTTATCAGCTTCTTGAAACTTATTTTATGATCTCTTTAATCCATGCCTTAAACACCATGGAAAGGTATGATTTTCACTCTTCTTTTTTTGTAGCAAATTGGAAGCCATTGTCACTCAAGTTCACATCATGAAGATCTATTGAAAGATAGATTTCTAACCCATCTTGGATCCTCTACAATATTTCCTACTAAAATATTGAGTGAAAATCATAAAAATATTGGTCGCTAGGGCCCGAAGGCCCCGAAAACCAACCTTTAGAGTTGCTTGCACTTAACCCAGATGAAACCCTCGCACAGTCACTTGCCAAAAATATTTTTAACACATAGGGATGCACTAGGATCTATGTTGCTAAAAATTATCTAAAATTTGGTGGAGATTTTCTAGGGTTTGTCAGGCATCTACCCTCAAAATTTCAACTCAATCCAAGTTCGGATAAGTGAAATATGGTCAAAACAAGTTTGGTAGTTTACGTAGTCCTACAAAAAATATCTCTCACAACCAGTATTCTATTCTACCATAGATTTTATTTTCTCTAACTGATTTAAGGTTTTTGTTATAGCTATGAATGTGTAAAAGTTTGTATATATATATTTCTAGATTATTAAGAGAAATTTAAAAATAAAAAGAAAAAAGAAAAATAAAAAAGGAAAACAAAAGATAAAAAATAACAAGCAAAAAATTAGCATCCTCTTAGGTGAAAATATTTAAAGAGATGCCTACTCTTCCAATTTCATCTTATTCATTCTTTTGCAAAAATAAATTGATCCTTGAGATGGTCAAATAAAGTAAAAGTTTCAAATTTTCCCTAAAAAAATATGCCAAGGCAAGTAGATAGCAATTCACCAAATTATTTTATGATGATTTATCCTAATAGTGAACTTGATGATTTATCACATAGGTATCAAGCAAGTAATTCAAGGGGTTCAATTGGATTTTTTTTAAACCATGAGAATTTTCCAAATTACAAACAAAAGAAAAGTCTATATTGATGATAATATCATGACTATACCATCAATAATTTTGGAGGTGATTCACTAAAACTTAGCTAAAATGCCATCCATTGTTTCATGCCAACACCTCACAATGATATTAATGCAAAAATAAATAAATATATTAAGAATTGGTAATAGCATTTTATCAATACAATTAGTAAATATTTATTGAGAAGATAGGATAAATATATGTTAAAAATGTGTTGATATAATAATGATGTCACCTAGGCTTCAACAATGGATCACCAATTAAAACCTAATGCCTTTATGATTCCATCCAAGGAACGTTGATCAAATGGTGATTCGATAAAGGGAAGATAGCTTGAGCACAAATATTAGAATGCCATCCCATCAATTATCAATGTGGCTCTCACATAGCATTAGATTGGCTAGTTATTATGAACCATGATCGAGGTAGGAAATGTCATCTTCCTAACATGGTTATGCCAAAGGAGGCATTGATGGTGATTTATGGCCATAAAATAGAAGAAAAATATCTCAAAAAATCCTTTATGTACTCATAATCACCATTTAAATCCTTCTACCCTATATGAAGACCTTCAACTTTATTGAGCCTGTGCAAGGTTACCAAATTTTAATTGGTATAATTTGAAAAGGAACATTACCCATTACAAAATAGGTAGAATTTATTCTAATGATAATTATAGGATTTTGAGAGATTCTCCACTTATGTAGAAATTTAATAGAATACAAAAGGTATATTAAGTAGGATCCTCAAAACCCAAAAGAAATATTCAAACCAAAGAAAACTAATTGTAGACCTTATATGCTTACTTGGTTTAATGACACTACTAAAGGTGTTGGTTGATAATTGTTGTTATTATCAAATCATTAACACAAATGAACTAATATAAAGCAACTAAGACCAATGGATGGCACATTGATAGATCTCCAAATTAACCAATCCACCAAAGAGAAAGGTTGTTGAGTCCCAAATTCAAACAATTATCTTTTTTTGTGTGGAAAACACCGCAATTAGGATGCCACTTTTAGGTAAAACCCAAGGAGGCAGGGGTATTTATTCCCCCAAAACGCTCAGGGCTCACACCTGGCCTACCCCCTTTGGCACACTCAGAGAGCATGCCTAAAATAATAAAAACACAAACAAACAAACACAAAAACACAAGAAAACACAAAATTCACAACAACAACAACAACAAAAACAAAAAAAAACACAAAACAAACATAAAAACAACAAAAAATGCAAAAAACAACAAACAACAACAAAACACAAAACACACACCAAAAAACCATAAAAACAACAAAACAACACACAAACACAACAACAACAACAACAACAACAAAATACAAAAACATAAAAAAAACACCAAAAACCACACAAAAATAAAATCGAATGAGAACAAAACAAAACAACACACACACCAAAAAACTAAAAATAAGGAAAAACATAAAACAACTTTGGCCTTTCTAGGTCAAAATGCTATTCAGGCAAGATTCAACAGAGTAAACATAATAATGATAAGTTTGGGTAAGGAAACTAAATTATCCTAACCAAACCAAAGATAAGCAAAAAAAAAGAAAAAAGGAACTACGTACCTTTAGTATTGGAGCCATCCAAAGAAAGGATAGAAAGAAGAGTTTCCCTTATTTATGAATCCCACCATTCGAGAGGGTGTCCATAGTAAGTTAGATCACCTTTGTCCAAAGCCCAATTAGCTAAAGCATCAATACTCCTATTTTGTTCTCTGACCACATGATTGTATTTAACTTTTTAAAATGCCATCTATATTAATTAAATCTTCTCAACAATTCTTTTTATTCTCCAATAAACCTTATGATTCTTAGAAGGAGTCTTCAATAGAATAATTATGACTTGAGATTTGGATTCAACCAACACTTTTTTCCTTTCAACCTTAGCAGACTCTCGAAGGCCTTTAAGGATACCATACCCATTAGAAAGGTTATTGGAAAGGATACCCAAATTCTCGAAAAAAAGTTAAAACTAGGAAACCATCTGAAAGTCTACTAATTCCTCCTACACTAGCTTTTCCAAGGTTCCCCCTAGAGGCTCCATCAGTATTGACTTTTCCAAAATTCTTAGGAGGATATTTCCAATTCCTTGTTCTATCCATATTTTGATTACTCATATTCCATGTAAGTTGGTTTCCCTTAAAATAGTTAATCTTCAATCTTTGCATCACTTGATCCCATCTTTGGTGGAAGTTTTGGGGGTGTTTAAGGAGTTATTGGATTGATTTAATTTTTTGGTAATGGTCTTATTCCATATATAGTGAATGTCCTTCCTTTATTGATTTAAAATTTGGTTGCTTCTTTCCTTTTAGATATTCCAAGATAGAATGGTAGAACCCATCCATAGTATATTTATTTTTTGGGTGCACCTTAGCACCAAATTCACTTGAGATATAAGCCATTTTTTTATCGACTTCTTGAAACTTGTTTTATGATCTCTTTAATCCATGCCTTAAACACCATGGAAAGGTATGATTTTCACTCTTCTTTTTTTGTAGCAAATTAGAAGCCATTGTCACTCAAGTTCACATCATGAAGATCTATTGAAAGATAGATTTCTAACCCATCTTGGATCCTCTACAATATTTCCTACTAAAATATTGAGTGAAAATCATAAAAATATTGGTCGCTAGGGCCCGAAGGCCCTGAAAACCAACCTTTAGAGCTGCTTGCACTTAACCCAGATGAATACCTCACACAGTCGCTTGCCAAAAATCTCGTTCACACATAGGGATGCACTAGGATCTATGTTGCTAAAAATTATCTAAAATTTGGTGGAGATTTTCTAGGGTTTGTCAGGCATCTACCCTCAAAATTTCAACTCAATCCAAGTTCGTATAAGTGAAATATGGTCAAAACAAGTTTTGTAGTTTACATAGTCCTACAAAAAATATCTCTCACAACCGGTATTCTATTCTACCATAGATTTTATTTTCTCTAACTGATTTAAGGTTTTTGTTATAGCTATGAATGTGTAAAAGTTTGTATATATATATTTATATATTATTAAGAGAAATTTAAAAATAAAAAGAAAAAAAGAAAACAAAAGATAAAAAATAACAAGCAAAAAATTTGCATCCTCTTAGGTGAAAATATTTAAAGAGATGCCTACTCTTCCAATTTCATCTTATTCATTCTTTTGCAAAAATAAATTGATCCTTGAGATGGTCAAATAAAGTAAAAGTTTGAAAGTTTCCCTAAAAATGTATGCCAAGGCAAGTAGATAGCAATTCACCAAATTATTTTATGATGATTTATCCTAAAATTGAACTTGATGATTTATCACATAGGTATCAAGCAAGTAAGTCAAGGGGTTCAATTGGATTTTGTTTAAACCATGAGAATTTTCCAAATTACAAACAAAAGAAAAGTCTATATTGATGATAATATCATGACTATACCATCAATAAGTTTGGAGGTGATTCACTAAAACTTAGCTAAAATGCCATCCATTGTTTCATGCCAACACCTCACAATTATATTAATGCAAAAATAAATAAATATATTAAGGATTGGTAATAGCATTTTATCAATACAATTAGTAAATATTTATTGAGAAGATAGGATAAATATATGTTAAAAATGTGTTTATATAATAATGATGTCACCTAGGCTTCAACAATGGATCACCAATTAAAACCTAATGCCTTTATGATTCCATCCAAGGAACGTTGATCAAATGGTGATTCGATAAAGGGAAGATATCTTGAGCACAAATATTAGAATGCCATCCCATCAATTATCAATGTGGCTCTCACATAGCATTAGATTGGCTAGTTATTATGAACCATGATCGAGGTAGGAAATGTCATCTTCCTAACATGGTTATGCCAAAGGAGGCATTGATGGTGATTTATGGCCATAAAATAGAAGAAAAATATCTCAAAAAATCCTTTATGTACTCATAATCACCATTGAAATCCTTCTACCCTATATGAAGACCTTCAACTTTATTGAGCCTGTGCAAGGTTACCAAATTTTAATTGGTATAATTTGAAAAGGAACATTACCCATTACAAAATAGGTAGAATTTATTCTAATGATAATTATAGGATTTTGAGAGATTCTCCACTTATGTAGAAATTTAATAGAATACAAAAGGTAGATTAAGTAGGATCCTCAAAACCCAAAAGAAATATTCAAACCAAAGAAAACTAATTGTAGACCTTATATGCTTACTTGGTTTAATGACACTACTAAAGGTGTTGGTTGATAATTGTTGTTATTATCAAATCATTAACACAAATGAACTAATATAAAGCAACTAAGACCAATGGATGGCACATTGATAGATCTCAAAATTAACCAATCCACCAAAGAGAAAGGTTGTTGAGTCCCAAATTCAAACAATTATCTTTTTTTGTGTGGAAAACACCCCAATTAGGATGCCACTTTTAGGTAAAACCCAAGGAGGCAGGGGTATTTATTCCCCCCAAAATGCTTAGGGCTCACACCTGGCTTGCCCCCTTTGGCACACTCAAAGAGCATGCCTAAAATAATAAAAACACAAACAAACAAACACAAAAACACAAGAAAACACAAAATTCACAACAACAACAACAAAAACAACAAAAAAAACATAAAAAATAAAATAAAAATAAAAACATAAAAAACAACAAAAGATAGCAAAAACAAAAAAAAACACAAAACAAACATAAAAACAACAAAAAATGCAGAAAACAACAAACAACAACAAAACACAAAACACACACCAAAAAACCATAAAAACAACAAAACAACACACAAACACAACAAAAACAACAACAACAACAACAACAACAAAAAATACAAAAAATACAAAAACATAAAAAAAACACCAAAAACCACACAAAAATAAAATCGAATGAGAACAAAACAAAACAACACACACACCAAAAAACTAAAAATAAGGAAAAACATAAAACAACTTTGGCCTTTCTAGGTCAAAATGCTATTCAGGCAAGATTCAACAGAGGAAACATAATAATGATAAGTTTGGGTAAGGAAACTAAATTATCCTGACCAAACCAAAGAGAAGCAAAAACAAAGAAAAAAGGAACTACGTACCTTTAGTATTGGAGCCATCCAAAGAAAGGATAGAAAGAAGAGTTTCCCTTATTTATGAATCCCACCATTCGAGAGGGTGTCCATAGTAAGTTAGATCACCTTTGTCCAAAGCCCAATTAGCTAAAGAATCAATACTCCTATTTTGTTCTCTGACCACATGATTGTATTTAACTTTTTAAAATGCCATCTATATTAATTAAATCTTCTCAACAATTCTTTTTATTCTCCAATAAACCTTATGATTCTTAGAAGGAGTCTTCAATAGAATAATTATGACTTGATATTTCGATTCAACCAACACTTTTTTCCTTTCAACCTTAGCAGACTCTCGAAGGCCTTTAAGGATACCATACCCATTAGAAAGGTTATTGGAAAGGATACCCAAATTCTCGAAAAAAAGTTAAAACTAGGAAACCATCTGAAAGTCTACTAATTCCTCCTACACTAGCTTTTCCAAGGTTCCCCCTAGAGGCTCCATCAGTATTGACTTTTCCAAAATTCTTAGGAGGATATTTCCAATTCCTTTTTCTATCCATATTTTGATTACTCATATTCCATGTAAGTTTGTTTCCCTTAAAATAGTTAATCTTCAATATTTGCATCACTTGATCCCATCTTTGGTGGAAGTTTTGGGGGTGTTTAAGGAGTTATTGGATTGATTTATTTTTTTGGTAATGGTCTTATTCCATATATAGTGAATGTCCTTCCTTTATTGATTTAAAATTTGGTTGCTTCTTTCCTTTTAGATATTCCAAGATAGAATGGTAGAACCCATCCATAGTATATTTATTTTTTGGGTGCACCTTAGCACCAAATTCACTTGAGATCTAAGCCATTTTTTTATCAGCTTCTTGAAACTTGTTTTATGATCTCTTTAATCCATGCCTTAAACACCATGGAAAGGTATGATTTTCACTCTTCTTTTTTTGTAGCAAATTAGAAGCCATTGTCACTCAAGTTCACATCATGAAGATCTATTGAAAGATAGATTTCTAACCCATCTTGGATCCTCTACAATATTTCCTACTAAAATATTGAGTGAAAATCATAAAAATATTGGTTGCTAGGGCCCGAAGGCCCCGAAAACCAACCTTTAGAGCTGCTTGCACTTAACCCAGATGAAACCCTCACACAGTCGCTTGCCAAAAATCTCGTTCACACATAGGGATGCACTAGGATCTATGTTGCTAAAAATTATCTAAAATTTGGTGGAGATTTTCTAGGGTTTGTCAGGCATCTACCCTCAAAATTTCAACTCAATCCAAGTTCAGATAAGTGAAATATGGTCAAAACAAGTTTTGTAGTTTACGTAGTCCTACAAAAAATATCTCTCACAACCGGTATTCTATTCTACCATAGATTTTATTTTCTCTAACTGATTTAAGGTTTTTGTTATAGCTATGAATGTGTAAAAGTTTGTATATATATATTTCTAGATTATTAAGAGAAATTTAAAAATAAAAAGAAAAAAGGAAAACAAAAGATAAAAAATAACAAGCAAAAAATTTGCATCCTCTTAGGTGAAAATATTTAAAGAGATGCCTACTCTTCCAATTTCATCTTAGTCATTCTTTTGCAAAAATAAATTGATCCTTGAGATGGTCAAATAAAGTAAAAGTTTGAAAGTTTCCCTAAAAATTTATGCCAAGGCAAGTAGATAGCAATTCACCAAATTATTTTATGATGATTTATCCTAAAAGTGAACTTGATGATTTATCACATAGGTATCAAGCAAGTAAGTCAAGGGGTTCAATTGGATTTTTTTTAAACCATGAGAATTTTCCAAATTACAAACAAAAGAAAAGTCTATATTGATGATAATATCATGACTATACCATCAATAAGTTTGGAGGTGATTCACTAAAACTTAGCTAAAATACCATCCATTGTTTCATGCCAACACCTCACAATGATATTAATGCAAAAATAAATAAATATATTAAGGATTGGTAATAGCATTTTATCAATACAATTAGTAAATATTTATTGAGAAGATAGGATAAATATATGTTAAAAATGTGTTTATATAATAATGATGTCACCTAGGCTTCAACAATGGATCACCAATTAAAACCTAATGCCTTTATGATTCCATCCAAGGAACGTTGATCAAATGGTGATTCGATAAAGGGAAGATAGCTTGAGCACAAATATTAGAATGCCATCCCATCAATTATCAATGTGGCTCTCACATAGCATTAGATTGGCTAGTTATTATGAACCATGATCGAGGTAGGAAATGTCATCTTCCTGACATGGTTATGCCAAAGGAGGCATTGATGGTGATTTATGGCCATAAAATAGAAGAAAAATATCTCAAAAAATCCTTTATGTACTCATAATCACCATTGAAATCCTTCTACCCTATATGAAGACCTTCAACTTTATTGAGCCTGTGCAAGGTTACCAAATTTTAATTGGTATAATTTGAAAAGGAACATTACCCATTACAAAATAGGTAGAATTTATTCTAATGATAATTATAGGATTTTGAGAGATTCTCCACTTATGTAGAAATTTAATAGAATACAAAAGGTAGATTAAGTAGGATCCTCAAAACCCAAAAGAAATATTCAAACCAAAGAAAACTAATTGTAGACCTTATAAGCTTACTTGGTTTAATGACTCTACTAAAGGTGTTGGTTGATAATTGTTGTTATTATCAAATCATTAACACAAATGAACTAATATAAAGCAACTAATACCAATGGATGGCACATTGATAGATCTCAAAATTAACCAATCCACCAAAGAGAAAGGTTGTTGAGTCCCAAATTCAAACAATTATCTTTTTTTGTGTGGAAAACACCCCAATTAGGATGCCACTTTTAGGTAAAACCCAAGGAGGCAGGGGTATTTATTCCCCCCAAAATGCTTAGGGCTCACACCTGGCCTGCCCCCTTTGGCACACTCAAAGAGCATGCCTAAAATAATAAAAACACAAACAAACAAACACAAAAACACAAGAAAACACAAAATTCACAACAACAACAACAACAACAAAAACAACAAAAACAACAAAAAAAACATAAAAAATAAAATAAAAATAAAAACATAAAAAACAACAAAAGATAGCAAAAACAAAAAAAAAACACAAAACAAACATAAAAACAACAAAAAATGCATAAAACAACAAACAACAACAAAACACAAAACACACACCAAAAAACCATAAAAACAACAAAACAACACACAAACACAACAAAAACAACAACAACAACAACAACAACAACAAAATACAAAAAATACAAAAACATAAAAAAACACCAAAAACCACACAAAAATAAAATCAAATGAGAACAAAACAAAACAACACACACCAAAAAACTAAAAATAAGGAAAAAAATAAAACAACTTTGGCCTTTCTAGGTCAAAATGCTATTCAGGCAAGATTCAACAGAGTAAACATAATAATGATAAGTTTGGGTAAGGAAACTAAATTATCCTAACCAAACCAAAGAGAAGCAAAAACAAAGAAAAAAGGAACTACGTACCTTTAGTATTGGAGCCATCCAAAGAAAGGATAGAAAGAAGAGTTTCCCTTATTTATGAATCCCACCATTCGGGAGGGTGTCCATAATAAGTTAGATCACCTTTGTCCAAAGCCCAATTAGCTAAAGCATCAATACTCCTATTTTGTTCTCTGACCACATGATTGTATTTAACTTTCAAAAAGCCCATCTATATTAATTAAATCTTCTCAACAATTCTTTTTATTCTCCTATAAACTTTATGATTCTTAGAAGGAGTCTTCAATAGAATAATTATAACTTGAGATTTGGATTCAACCAACACTTTTTTCCTTTCAACCTTAGCAGACTCTCGAAGGCCTTTAAGGATACCATACCCATTAGAAAGGTTATTGGAAAGGATACCCAAATTCTCGAAAAAAGTTAAAACTAGGAAACCATCTGAAAGTCTACTAATTCCTCCTACACTAGCTTTTCCAAGGTTCCCCCTAGAGGCTCCATCAGTATTGACTTTTCCAAAATTCTTAGGAGGATATTTCCAATTCCTTGTTCTATCCATATTTTGATTACTCATATTCCATGTAAGTTGGTTTCCCTTAAAATAGTTAATCTTCAATCTTTGCATCACTTGATCCCATCTTTGGTGGAAGTTTTGGGGGTGTTTAAGGAGTTATTGGATTGATTTAATTTTTTGGTAATCGTCTTATTCCATATATAGTGAATGTCCTTCCTTTATTGATTTAAAATTCGGTTGCTTCTTTCCTTTTAGATATTCCAAGATAGAATGGTAGAACCCATCCATAGTATATTTATTTTTTGGGTGCACCTTAGCACCAAATTCACTTGAGATCTAAGCCATTTTTTTATCAGCTTCTTGAAACTTGTTTTATGATCTCTTTAATCCATGCCTTAAACACCATGGAAAGGTATGATTTTCACTCTTCTTTTTTTGTAGCAAATTAGAAGCCATTGTCACTCAAGTTCACATCATGAAGATCTATTGAAAGATAGATTTCTAACCCATATTGGATCCTCTACAATATTTCCTACTAAAATATTGAGTGAAAATCATAAAAATATTGGCTGCTAGGGCCCGAAGGCCCCGAAAACAAACCTTTAGAGCTGCTTGCACTTAACCCAGATGAAACCCTCACATAGTCGCTTGCCAAAAATCTCGTTCACACATAGGGATGCACTAGGATCTATGTTGCTAAAAATTATCTAAAATTTGGTGGATATTTTCTAGGGTTTGTTAGGCATCTACCCTCAAAATTTCAACTCAATCCAAGTTCAGATAAGTGAAATATGGTCAAAACAAGTTTTGTAGTTTACGTAGTCCTACAAAAAATATCTCTCACAACCGGTATTCTATTCTACCATAGATTTTATTTTCTCTAACTGATTTAAGGTTTTTGTTATAGCTATGAATGTGTAAAAGTTTGTATATATATATTTCTATATTATTAAGAGAAATTTAAAAATAAAAAGAAAAAAGGAAAACAAAAGATAAAAAATAACAAGCAAAAAATTTGCATCCTCTTAGGTGAAAATATTTAAAGAGATGCCTACTCTTCCAATTTCATCTTATTCATTCTTTTGCAAAAATAAATTGATCCTTGAGATGGTCAAATAAAGTAAAAGTTTGAAAGTTTCCCTAAAAATTTATGCCAAGGAAAGTAGATAGCAATTCACCAAATTATTTTATGATGATTTATCCTAAAAGTGAACTTGATGATTTATCACATAGGTATCAAGCAAGTAAGTCAAGGGGTTCAATTGGATTTTGTTTAAACCATGAGAATTTTCCAAATTACAAACAAAAGAAAAGTCTATATTGATGATAATATCATGACTATACCATCAATAAGTTTGGAGGTGATTCACTAAAACTTAGCTAAAATGCCATCCATTGTTTCATGCCAACACCTCACAATTATATTAATGCAAAAATAAATAAATATATTAAGGATTGGTAATAGCATTTTATCAATACAATTAGTAAATATTTATTGAGAAGATAGGATAAATATATGTTAAAAATGTGTTTATATAATAATGATGTCACCTAGGCTTCAACAATGGATCACCAATTAAAACCTAATGCCTTTATGATTCCATCCAAGGAACGTTGATCAAATGGTGATTCGATAAAGGGAAGATAGCTTGAGCACAAATATTAGAATGCCATCCCATCAATTATCAATGTGGCTCTCACATAGCATTAGATTGGCTAGTTATTATGAACCATGATCGAGGTAGGAAATGTCATCTTCCTAACATGGTTATGCCAAAGGAGGCATTGATGGTGATTTATGGCCATAAAATAGAAGAAAAATATCTCAAAAAATCCTTTATGTACTCATAATCACCATTGAAATCCTTCTACCCTATATGAAGACCTTCAACTTTATTGAGCCTGTGCAAGGTTACCAAATTTTAATTGGTATAATTTGAAAAGGAACATTACCCATTACAAAATAGGTAGAATTTATTCTAATGATAATTATAGGATTTTGAGAGATTCTCCACTTATGTAGAAATTTAATAGAATACAAAAGGTAGATTAAGTAGGATCCTCAAAACCCAAAATAAATATTCAAACCAAAGAAAACTAATTGTAGACCTTATATGCTTACTTGGTTTAATGACACTACTAAAGGTGTTGGTTGATAATTGTTGTTATTATCAAATCATTAACACAAATGAACTAATATAAAGCAACTAAGACCAATGGATGGCACATTGATAGATCTCAAAATTAACCAATCCACCAAAGAGAAAGGTTGTTGAGTCCCAAATTCAAACAATTATCTTTTTTTGTGTGGAAAACACCCCAATTAGGATGCCACTTTTAGGTAAAACCCAAGGAGGCAGGGGTATTTATTCCCCCCAAAATGCTTAGGGCTCACACCTGGCTTGCCCCCTTTGGCACACTCAAAGAGCATGCCTAAAATAATAAAAACACAAACAAACAAACACAAAAACACAAGAAAACACAAAATTCACAACAACAACAACAACAACAACAACAACAACAACAACAACAAAAAAACATAAAAAATAAAATAAAAATAAAAACATAAACAACAACAAAAGATAGAAAAAACAAAACAAAAAACAAAACAAACATAAAAACAACAAAAAATGCAGAAAACAACAAACAACAACAAAACACAAAACACACACCAAAAAACCATAAAAACAACAAAACAACACACAAACACAACAAAAACAACAACAACAAAAAATACAAAAAATACAAAAAATACAAAAACATAAAAAAAACACCAAAAACCACACAAAAATAAAATCGAATGAGAACAAAACAAAACAACACACACACCAAAAAACTAAAAATAAGGAAAAACATAAAACAACTTTGGCCTTTCTAGGTCAAAATGCTATTCAGGCAAGATTCAACAGAGGAAACATAATAATGATAAGTTTGGGTAAGGAAACTAAATTATCCTGACCAAACCAAAGAGAAGCAAAAACAAAGAAAAAAGGAACTACGTACCTTTAGTATTGGAGCCATCCAAAGAAAGGATAGAAAGAAGAGTTTCCCTTATTTATGAATCCCACCATTCGAGAGGGTGTCCATAGTAAGTTAGATCACCTTTGTCCAAAGCCCAATTAGCTAAAGCATCAATACTCCTATTTTGTTCTCTGACCACATGATTGTATTTAACTTTTTAAAATGCCATCTATATTAATTAAATCTTCTCAACAATTCTTTTTATTCTCCAATAAACCTTATGATTCTTAGAAGGAGTCTTCAATAGAATAATTATGACTTGAGATTTGGATTCAACCAACACTTTTTTCCTTTCAACCTTTGCAGACTCTCGAAGGCCTTTAAGGATACCATACCCATTAGAAAGGTTATTGGAAAGGATACCCAAATTCTCGAAAAAAAGTTAAAACTAGGAAACCATCTGAAAGTCTACTAATTCCTCCTACACTAGCTTTTCCAAGGTTCACCCTAGAGGCTCCATCAGTATTGACTTTTCCAAAATTCTTAGGAGGATATTTCCAATTCCTTGTTCTATCCATATTTTGATTACTCATATTCCATGTAAGTTGGTTTCCCTTAAAATAGTTAATCTTCAATCTTTGCATCACTTGATCCCATCTTTGGTGGAAGTTTTGGGGGTGTTTAAGGAGTTATTGGATTGATTTAATTTTTTGGTAATGGTCTTATTCCATATATAGTGAATGTCCTTCCTTTATTGATTTAAAATTTGGTTGCTTCTTTCCTTTTAGATATTCCAAGATAGAATGGTAGAACCCATCCATAGTATATTTATTTTTTGGGTGCACCTTAGCACCAAATTAACTTGAGATCTAAGCCATTTTTTTATCAGCTTCTTGAAACTTGTTTTATGATCTCTTTAATCCATGCCTTAAACACCATGGAAAGGTATGATTTTCACTTTTCTTTTTTTGTAGCAAATTAGAAGCCATTGTCACTCAAGTTCACATCATGAAGATCTATTGAAAGATAGATTTCTAACCCATCTTGGATCCCCTACAATATTTCCTACTAAAATATTGAGCAAAAACCATAAAAATATTGGTCGCTAGGGCCCGAAGGCCCCGAAAACCAACCTTTAGAGCTGCTTGCACTTAACCCAGATGAAACCCTCACACAGTCGCTTGCCAAAAATCTCGTTCACACATAGGGATGCACTAGGATCTATGTTGCTAAAAATTATCTAAAATTTGGTGGAGATTTTCTAGGGTTTGTCAGGCATCTACCCTCAAAATTTCAACTCAATCCAAGTTTAGATAAGTGAAATATGGTCAAAACAAGTTTTGTAGTTTACGTAGTCCTATAAAAAATATCTCTCACAACCGGTATTCTATTCTACCATAGATTTTATTTTCTCTAACTGATTTAAGGTTTTTGTTATAGCTATGAATGTGTAAAAGTTTGTATATATATATTTCTAGATTATTAAGAGAAATTTAAAAATAAAAAGAAAAAAGGAAAACAAAAGATAAAAAATAACAAGCAAAAAATTTGCATCCTCTTAGGTGAAAATATTTAAAGAGATGCCTACTCTTCCAATTTCATCTTATTCATTCTTTTGCAAAAATAAATTGATCCTTGAGATGGTCAAATAAAGTAAAAGTTTGAAAGTTTCCCTAAAAATTTATGCCAAGGCAAGTAGATAGCAATTCACCAAATTATTTTATGATGATTTATCCTAAAAGTGAACTTGATGATTTATCACATAGGTATCAAGCAAGTAAGTCAAGGGGTTCAATTGGATTTTTTTTAAACCATGAGAATTTTCCAAATTACAAACAAAAGAAAAGTCTATATTGATGATAATATCATGACTATACCATCAATAAGTTTGGAGGTGATTCACTAAAACTTAGCTAAAATGCCATCCATTGTTTCATGCCAACACCTCACAATGATATTAATGCAAAAATAAATAAATATATTAAGGATTGGTAATAGCATTTTATCAATACAATTAGTAAATATTTATTGAGAAGATAGGATAAATATATGTTAAAAATGTGTTTATATAATAATGATGTCACCTAGGCTTCAACAATGGATCACCAATTAAAACCTAATGCCTTTATGATTCCATCCAAGGAACGTTGATCAAATGGTGATTCGATAAAGGGAAGATAGATTGAGCACAAATATTAGAATGCCATCCCATCAATTATCAATGTGGCTCTCACATAGCATTAGATTGGCTAGTTATTATGAACCATGATCGAGGTAGGAAATGTCATCTTCCTAACATGGTTATGCCAAAGGAGGCATTGATGGTGATTTATGGCCATAAAATAGAAGAAAAATATCTCAAAAAATCCTTTATGTACTCATAATCACCATTGAAATCCTTCTACCCTATATGAAGACCTTCAACTTTATTGAGCCTGTGCAAGGTTACCAAATTTTAATTGGTATAATTTGAAAAGGAACATTACCCATTACAAAATAGGTAGAATTTATTCTAATGATAATTATAGGATTTTGAGAGATTCTCCACTTATGTAGAAATTTAATAGAATACAAAAGGTAGATTAAGTAGGATCCTCAAAACCCAAAATAAATATTCAAACCAAAGAAAACTAATTGTAGACCTTATATGCTTACTTGGTTTAATGACACTACTAAATGTGTTGGTTGATAATTGTTGTTATTATCAAATCATTAACACAAATGAACTAATATAAAGCAACTAAGACCAATGGATGGCACATTGATAGATCTCAAAATTAACCAATCCACCAAAGAGAAAGGTTGTTGAGTCCCAAATTCAAACAATTATCTTTTTTTGTGTGGAAAACACCCCAATTAGGATGCCACTTTTAGGTAAAACCCAAGGAGGCAGGGGTATTTATTCCCCCCAAAATGCTTAGGGCTCACACCTGGCCTGCCCCCTTTGGCACACTCAAAGAGCATGCCTAAAATAATAAAAACACAAAAAAACAAACACAAAAACACAAGAAAACACAAAATTCACAACAACAACAACAACAACAACAACAACAAAAACAACAAAAAAAACATAAAAAATAAAATAAAAATAAGAACATAAACAACAACAAAAGATAGCAAAAACAAAAAAAAACACAAAACAAACATAAAAACAACAAAAAATGCAGAAAACAACAAACAACAACAAAACACAAAACACACACCAAAAAACCATAAAAACAACAAAACAACACACAAACACAACAAAAACAACAACAACAACAACAAAAAATACAAAAACATAAAAAAAACACCAAAAACCACACAAAAATAAAATCGAATGAGAACAAAACAAAACAACACACACACCAAAAAACTAAAAATAAGGAAAAACATAAAACAACTTTGGCCTTTCTAGGTCAAAATGCTATTCAGGCAAGATTCAACAGAGTAAACATAATAATGATAAGTTTGGGTAAGGAAACTAAATTATCCTAACCAAACCAAAGATAAGCAAAAAAAAAGAAAAAAGGAACTACGTACCTTTAGTATTGGAGCCATCCAAAGAAAGGATAGAAAGAAGAGTTTCCCTTATTTATGAATCCCACCATTCGGGAGGGTGTCCATAATAAGTTAGATCACCTTTGTCCAAATCCCAATTAGCTAAAGCATCAATACTCCTATTTTGTTCTCTGACCACATGATTGTATTTAACTTTCAAAAATCCCATCTATATTAATTAAATCTTCTCAACAATTCTTTTTATTCTCCAATAAACCTTATGATTCTTAGGAGTCTTCAATAGAATAATTATGACTTGAGATTTGGATTCAACCAACACTTTTTTCCTTTCAACCTTAGCAGACTCTCGAAGGCCTTTAAGGATACCATACCCATTAGAAAGGTTATTGGAAAGGATACCCAAATTCTCGAAAAAAAGTTAAAACTAGGAAACCATCTGAAAGTCTACTAATTCCTCCCGCACTAGCTTTTCCAAGGTTCCCCCTAGAGGCTCCATTAGTATTGACTTTTCCAAAATTCTTAGGAGGATATTTCCAATTCCTTGTTCTATCCATATTTTGATTACTCATATTCCTTTTAAGTTGGTTTCCCTTAAAAATTTTAACCTTCAATCTTTGCATCACTTGATCCCATCTTTGTTTTGAGTTTTAGGCGTATTTAAGGAGTTATTGGATTGATTCAACTAATTTGGTAATAGTCTTACTCCATATATAGTGAATGTACTTCCTTTATTTATTTAAAATTTGGTTGCTTCTTTCCTTTTAGATATTCCAAGATAGAATGGTAGAACCCATCCAAACTAATGCTTAATAAAATGATCAACACCCTCGTGATTAGGCCAATCCTTCCAAAGTTGTTCAAAAGTTAAAAAATAATACCATTGTAAGCCAATTAAAATGGTCATTCTCCTCCATAGCTCAGAGGTTAAGGTACACTCAATAAAAATATGACTAAGATTTTCCACATTCTCTTCACACATCTCGCATCTAAACGGGCCATGAAAACCACGTTTCATAAGTTACTCACCAGTAAGCAACCTGTGATGCAATAAAAGCCAAGTAAAAAACCTCACCTTAGGCCAAATATTTTGGACCCAAAACTAAGTAAATATGGCATATTATTTATTGGGATTATTATGGCGTAAAGTCAAATAACCTTGAGCAACTAAAGACTCACCCTTAGTAGTGTTGTTCCATCCAAAATGTTAGAGTATATTACATGAACCATAGGATAGGTAGATGAAGAGTCATAGGTTGAGTAAAGGGTAAGGCATATATATTCCTATATATATGCCTTGAGATGGAGAGTTTGAGAGAGACTGAAGTTACTATAGTGATTTATAGTTAGAGTGCAATGTAGTTCTTTCATTGAAATTATGGAGTGTTCATGTCCTCCATTATAATACATTATACTATTTTCATGAGCATCCATTAATGGTATATTTTTTATTTATTGCAAAAGTTTATCTTATATTTTTCATAGATATTATAGTGTCAATATCATATAGTTATCATTGCTTGCTCATTTTACATCTTGTGGTTGCATTTCCTTAAATACAAAAAATCAAAAGCTAACAGTGGTATCAGAGCACATGGTAGATCGATGGGAAATAGGGAGATCCACAAGAGAGGTTAAAAGGAGATTAGAAATCTCATTTTCAAAAAATTTGAGAATACATTTGGTTGGAGTATTTCCATAGAGTTGCAAAAAAACTCGTGAAGACTAGGACTCAACATTGGTTCCACTAGATTGACAAATCAACTAGTGAAGATTCATTATCTCTAGATTTAAAGTTTTCTCTATTGTAGATTCTAATATTTGTTGTAGGCAAAGGAGATTCAAATAAATTTCAAAATCTTCCTACAAGAGATCTAGGAAGAATATCTTCTTTGAAATCAATCGAGTACCTGAAGCAACAAGTTGGAGATTGAATATTTGAAGGCCCTAAATAAAATGTCCCATTGCAAGAGTTGTATATCTACATATTACAAAAGAGAAGAAAAAGACCAAATGAGCCTTATTGCAGATTGAAGACTTCATAGCTAAATAATGAGAAGAAATGAGGAGGACAAAGAATCCACATTGAAAACTATATATCTAGAAGGAGGTCCAATAAAGAAGACCCCATTGAAGGAATAAGAGACTCTAGAAAAGAGTCTAGGAGAAGATTGGAGACTGGTGATCTTCATTGAATATTGAAGACTACAGATTGTATATTTAAGGAGAAGAGAATAGCTTCAAAATATAAAGAGACCCACAAGAGGTCCCATTGAAGAACTTTAAATTTTGGAATATTGAAGATAGAGGACTAGCAAAAGTCCTATTCTAGTTTCCAGAAGCAACAGATTTCAAAAATTTAAGAAAAGAGATCTCATTGCAAAACTTCCAAAGGTGAATATTGAAGAGATCAAGGAAGATCTCATCAAATTCTTGACAAGAAGATTTAAGAAACTATAAATATTGAAGACCTTATAGAAGAGCTCTCAAGGAAGGAGAAATAAGAGGAGGCCAGAGACAGCCATTGAAAGAGTTCAGAAGAACTCATTGGAGAAATTTACTAGTAATGAGAAGTTCTTGATAAAAGATTTTTTTGGGATCATTATCACCATCCAACAACAATCCCAAAATGAGAAGGATTTGAGAAGGATTTCACCAAATTTTAGAGGAGATTAGTGAAGACCTCAAGACATTTAGAATCTTTAGAAGAAGGCCACTAGATAGGCCATAGTTGAAGTTAGAATTTGACAAGGAGTCTAAAGGATAAAGGAGTTAGAAGAAGCCACCAAATCTAAGAGATGTAGAGATTACCATTGAAGGATATTTCAAATAAAGGAGATTGTTGGTTATACAACAAAAAAGTAAAGGTTTCTTAAAGAAAAATCTTAGTTGCGATTTGGAGGAGTTTCCTACCAAATTTGTGAGATTCAAGGACAAACACTTCATAGGAGAGATTGAATGCTTTGCAATCTAAAAATTTCAGACTTGATGACAGCAAGAAAGTAGCAATCAGGGCAGCATTACCAGTTTCTAAGTTTTAGATTTCAAGGGAGCATCGTGAAGGATAGTTAAAGCCACCAAACTATATTTTTGGGCAACAAGTTAGAGGAGTTTTAAAGCTGCAAATTAGTGAGTTAAAGAGCTATTTTGGACAGCAAAGAAGAGCTGCGATTTCATCTAATACAAGGCAGAATTTAGGTGAATCTAATCACCAAGATTTCCATCATCTACAAAGGTCATTGAGGTAAGCAACTTTGGTGCAAAAGGTTCATTAATTGAACTTTAGTTATTTAGTTCATTATTTAGTTTCATTAAGCACCATATTAGATTTTAAAAGCTACAAGGAGAAGGTTGCATATTAAAGTCTTCAAGTGAGTGTAGACGATAGTTTCTTATAAGGTTAAAACATGCACATCAAAAATAGGAGTTAGATATATTTCGAAAGAAAGAAAAATATCAACTTTCTATTATTCATTGGAAGCAAAGAAGACATTACTCTTAAGTGAAAGTTGCATAGATTATAGTGCATGATTTAAGGTTCATTTAAAGGAGCAATAAGGAGAAGTTTATAGTGCATTATACTATTTATGCTTAAAGGTTATTAAAAGTGCATTGAGTCTTAAGTTAAGAAGGAAGATTAAGTGCACAGATCAAAGTAGAAGTGAAGTGTCAAAAGACACTATTTGAGTGTAGGAAATCTGTAGTATATTGTGGCATAGAGAAGCCACTAAAAGGAGTAACATAACCTCCAAATATTGGAGAAGAAATTCACCATATCAAGTCAAAAAAGAAGCTACAAAAGAGACTAAGAAAGTCTCAAAACCAAGTGTAGATTTGACACAAGGTTAACAACTTCATACTTATCTTCTACATCATAGCAAAGGAAGACAAAGGGTGAGTGTCTAAAGACACCAATAAAGCATTGTATTACAACACATAAGCGGTAGTATTAAGTAGGTCAAAGCACACATTATGATGCTAAGGATGTAGAGCCATCAATAAGGGCTCAATACCATTATTCTCAATGTGTCAAAGGATACCATACTCAGTTCCATAGTCTCATGAATGTAACACCACAACAAAGACACCTGTCATAGCAAACAAACCTGTAATAAGAAGAAGATTAGAAAGATAACATTAGTGTGAGTTGAAAACAACTGGAAAAGATAAGGTGCAAAGGAGAACAATACCGTCAATTATCCAAGAAGAAACTTGGATGAACCACCATCATTGTTGAAGTTGTGTAAGTTGAAGAAAGAAGCACACACCTTGTTGTTACAAAGAAGCCAAGAAAACCTGTGAAGGAAGTTAGAAAGAATAGGTGTTGGAGCAAGGATAAGCACCAAGATTAAAAGGTGCATTGAGTTGTTTGATATTATGCAAGGGAGTATATTCCACTTACCATAGTAAGTTAAGGGATTTAGTGCCACTTGGCACAAGGGAAGAACAAGCATTTGCATTTCTTCATAATGCTCATGCTCAGGTAGAAGAGCACTCAGGTTGGTGAGATGTTTCAAAAGAATCATCAATCATTATTAAACATCCAAAGGATAGTACCACCTAACTAACATCTCCAAAGTATGTAATTGTAGCATATATTATAAGCAAGAACGCACCACTTGATATCCACTTTGAAGGGATATGTAAGGTATTAATAGTTGAGGACGAGACAGAGCACATATCTCTCTAGAATCGAGAGGTCAAAGTGCACTAAAAGGAGTAAAATCATCATAAAAGGTGCACAGTGAACGTTGAGCATTAACTACTCACTGTTATATGTAGGAGACCGATGAATCTAGTGCCTAAGATTGGATAAATAATCGAATCAATAGCCAATCATATTACAACATACAACATTCAAAGGAAGGTATAATTCTACATAATTTTTTATTTTTGTTTTCTTTAAGTATAAGGAGTTATAAGGTGTTTTATTATAAGGTTGAAGTAATTTATTATTTGCATTGGATAT